>JACCHX010000007.1:14148662-15390717 GCA_018907135.1 Kradibia gibbosae
GGTGCGCGCTAATTTAACACGGATGTCGGCGTTTTGGGTGACGTTCGCCGCGAAACGTGGACGTGATTTATCTCCGCTCAGGGCACACCCCCCCCGGCCCCCATATAATGCGACAATCGTCTGGCGTGATGTAAGTCGGGAAACGAGGTTAAATTAATTAGTCCCTGAAGCCTGGCCTACTGAACCAGGCTCGATAATAGAGTCGCACTTGGATCCTTCGAGGCTCCCTCTAAAATTGTGGCTCTTGGTAACTCTTGTTCCGACGGTCGAATTTACTCTTGTAATATTAAAGAACCCTCCATCCTTGTCGTGATAAATTAGTACTCCATAATAAATTGATGCGAGATATGCTAGAATTCGAAACGCTTAAAACAAACGGCCAAACGTCTCCGTGGAATATAATGGGACTAAATCGAATTTTAATCGCGGTATGATTTAATATTCGATTTACTTTGAAATAACCTAGCGATATTTTATCTTCCTATTTCTTGTCGTTCAATGGTAATTATCATATTGATACTGTAATTGACACGAAATCAGATAAAATTGCAAATACGTATCATACATTACAGCACTTCCAATTTCGTAACAATATTTCAACGGTCAATTTTCATTAATATATTCTTTTCACTCTTACTTTAATACAACAAAGTTTAAATGCTTCCCTGAATAAATGCTTTTGGGTATTTGTATTATAATTGATCAAGCTTCCTATTAATTTTCTTAGAATCAACAATTTTTCTTATCGTTAATCATAAGATTTTTATCGGAGTAGAATACCATTTTATATTAAATTTGTAAACTACAATGAAAGAAATTGCTTCTCGTTTTTGTTATTAAATAATTTTTTATTAGTATCATTTGTCCCGTATTAAGTCGTTTATTAACTAACATTTCTCCAAAGCATAGCATTTATTTTGACTATTTGAACTTAATGTCTATATCGAATCCGTAAACCAAACAAATACATGGCTTGGGCATAATAATTTTCAATTTTTTTTTTCACTTACGAGAAATATTTTTATCTCGTATACTTTACTATAATACTTTAATAGGTGTACTTTTAACAGGATTAAGTACCAAGAGTAATTTATATCTTCAGCCAACTACAGGAAAACTAATTTCTTAATTTAAATGGCAATATCATACAAAGTAAATTATTTAAAAAATGTTCTACTATGTAAATACTCATGTCCTATTATTATATATGTATAATATTATATTTTTATCGAAAATTTTTTTATATAATTAATGTATACTTTTATTTTGCTCTTATATATATTATTTATTCTTCCACTTTCTCGTTCCCTTTTACTCAATTTTTTTCTAATAATTTTATTTATAATTACTTCTTATAGCTTTTTTAGACTTATTTGGCTTGAAATTGCACACACACGTTATGCATTATACAACAATAAGCAAAAAGAATAGCTTTCGCTTATTTGCACAAAAAAATCTTGCATTCACAAGTCATTAAAAATCTGGCTCATAAATTACAAAGTGCTCACCGAGTATTGTAATTGCTAGTTCGTTATAAAATTTCAAGACGTATATATCATAATTCTCAGAGTAACGTTGGCAAAAATCCATTCTATTATTTAATTAAAAACCTAAAATTCAATCTTCGACGATCAATTATTGCATTCGGCAGGTTCATCTCCAAGGGTTCGAAAGACTCGCGCCTACAAATCAATTGCTCAATCAAATTATTTGAGCAGTGAATCGATCATTGTTCGAAAAAAGTTTTACACCACTTAAATTGCAGTACTCCGATAGCAGATGAAAATACCGCCTGATTTAAAAAGACGTGTATGCCATGCTGATGACAGAATTATATGTACATGGAATTCGTGCGAAAAATAAATCCGTGCAAGAATATAAAGGATGGATATGTTTACTTAGTTGGCAGGAGAAAGCACTCGAGATTCATCAATCTACGTTGTAGATCAACTTTTTCATTTTAAGAATTTTGTTCTTTTCATTCGAAATTCGTAAATGATTGGAAGTAAATAGTTTAAAATACCGAAGTCAATGTTAACACGAAGGCAGCATTACCGATAATTACCCTGTTCAAATTTAAACTTTTATCATTACTAAGGTACTGCGTTTTTTTTTTCAATAAAAATGTATTTTGACGAGATAACCACTGATAAATAATCATTTTCAATTCATTATTTCGTGCAAATAAATATATATTATACAAGCTACGATTGATGACCGCGATCGCATCATTTTTGTCGTTATTAAAAACAAATCAAACAAAATTCAATAAGACTTTTCTCGCATGCAATATTTACTCGATATCATAGAAATAGAACCTTATCATTTATTTGATAAGCTTTTTTGAATTTCCAACTTTGCAGTTCCGATATTATTCAATACCTTAGGAAATATATATTTAAAACTCAATTAAAATTCATGATGGCTTATCTTATATAAGTATTCTGCTATTGATTAATTACATGGAAGCTGATTTAGGGGTAAGTAAGCTATTTTTATTTCAAATGTCATTAAACTAAAATAAGATAAATAACTATATAAGAACAGAATAAAACTAATAGACTGCACAAGTCTTAGAATTAAGATTTTTTAAAATAGGAATGCAGAAGATTTATCGAAGAATCATTAAGGTCGTCATTACAAGACAGTTTACACTTTTAACTTGAATTTGATCATCGCAAAAGGCACAATTCTCAATTTCAAAGTAAGCAATGAGTTGGAATCAGGTTATCTTTGTAGGACGATTATTACAAGAAACTTTTATACGATGCGAGTGAAATTGCGCATCTAAAGGAATCATGCCAGGAGAAAAATGTACAATTTTATGCTTTGAGGAGTGTAAAAGTAGAGAGAAAAAAAATCGAACTCTTGAGTTCGGTTAACGTTTATGGGATACAATTAAAAGTCCAAACTTCTCCGAGTAATTCCGTGCATTCGAGGGCTTTTTTATATATTTCTGCCTTATGCAAATGGAGGGTAGCATCTCTCGGTAGGATGACATAACGGTCGTTAACGATCCTGGCTTAAATGTGCCGCAGCAGAAGGCCAACTGTAACTATCTGCACTCCATTATAAATGTCCATCGGCGATTGTGGCTCGGAACAAGCGTTGGGCTGCTTAAGGAAATCAAATGCTTATCGCGAGGACAATGAATTCCGCAAGACGCCGCTTCCGCGGTTGTTTGTCACGGGGAGCTGACGAGGGATGCGAGCTCAGCTCCGGAAAAGCGAGGATAACGCGTCCCGTCCTCGAGAGGCCCCGACCCCCCAGATAAATCCTCCGGCTGATAATCGTAGATATTATCCACGGGCACATGAATACGCGGTCACAAAATACCCGCGCTTGTAATCACACAGGCGCGTCGCTAACAAAGTGCGTGTGAGCGCGGCCCTGGAAGTAAGCGCACGCTTTATACGGCACATTTACCTACATTCCACGGGTCGCTCCTCCCTGTCTCCCTCTAGTCCCTCTCTCTCTCTCTCTCTCTCTCTCTCCGCCCGTCTCGCTTGCCCCCCCCCCGCCAATCCCCTTCTCCCTATTTCTCTTTTTATCTTTCTCTCCGATGCATCGACAGCTGGGTCACAGCCACGAGCTGGGGGAGGGGGGGTGGGGGGAAAAGAAAAAGCTGTCGGCAGCTAAGGCGCATTGCTGCACTCGAGGAAATTTGAACGACTTTTCTTATGCCCCTTTTATTTGTAGAACGAATTTGTTTGAATGAACATCTTTGTATAAATTGTACGGGCACACGAGCATTTTTACTCGGGGCTTGATTTTTTTTTTTTTTTTTTTTTTTTACATTAAGTTTTAAGTGCGCGTGGATAGGCGAGACATTCGATTAACTAATGATGGATGTAAATCTACTCGTCACTAAATCGAATTTAAAAAAAAAACTGTTAATGGGAGATCTGTGATAGGATGGCGATAAATAATTCATTCATATTGTATTTTAACGTTATTGACTACGGTTCATTTAAGTCACGTAACTACTCACCAATAAGTCAGTAGTTACATTTATAATTTATGTTCTTTTTACTTCATTTATAATAAAACAAATTTTAATTGCTGTTTTTTATCTTGTAAGAGCGTTAATCAAATAACTTGTTTGCTTATTAAGGAATACCCGAAGTTTTTATTTTACTGCAATCGTAATACAATATAAATGTCATTTAAGAGCTTACTTGCAAAATAAAATTGCCTATTGCAATGAAGAAAATGCTATTGGTCCCGAGTAAAATATGGATTCCATTTATTTTAATAAAGTCTGCACATTGTATATAACAATTAAAGAAATATATATATATATATATATATAATTATCCGGAGGTCCAATTTTTTTTATGCATATTGAAAAAATACAAATCTTCGAACAATAACGATTTATATTTTTGCTTTTGTGGATAACCAATACGTCTTTTTACGCTGATCTACGATATCAATGACCACAACTCGGTTCAGTTTATCGTGAACAATTTACCTTATGAATCAGAAAAGTTCAGTAAACAAAATTTAAAAAAAAATACGATTTTTAGTCATAATAAATACAAACTTGACAGATCCGTATCAAGTCCTGCAACTCAAGTTAAAATAACTAATTGGGTGCAGTGCAAATATATATATATATATATATATATATATATATATATTTGTATTTTCAATCATATACATCCTTGAGTAGCTAATTATTGGTTGCTAGATTACTGAATTACTTAATACGATATATATATATATATATGAGTACCTAATCCATATATTTTAATGAGATCTAAGTAAGTCAGAGAAATTGCAATCAAACTTCAAAGTGATTTGCTCGCGTTCAATAGGCGATTGCTGGACTCCTTATAGAATAAGCCGAAGTTAAAAAATCGACTTCTTATAACGACTCGAACATCGTATTTTTCACAATCTCGTAAAGGTGCGTATAATATTCAATGACGTAGTTCTAAAAAATGCTTTTTAATTTTGAGCCTGGACATCCGTGCGGCGGTCATTCGGTCTCGTAAAATCATAACTTCAACATAATATTATACTGGCATTATTAATGCACGACTGTTACCGCATCGCATCTTTTACCGCAAATCTCATAAACTCTCGATTGCACGATCGTCGCCGCGAATCTCCGATGGATTCATCTTTCCGATCGTGCCCATTTCCCACGCATTGCTTGGATCCCACGAGACGCAGCCAATCAATTTTTCGTCGGAAAACCATTATTTTATGGATTACCCGGAAGTAATCGGCTTCGGGTTCTTTTTCTAATAGAAATGCGTCGTCAATATCCAAAGATGTGCACCGGCGAGTCTAAGCTCATCCGTCGATGCTCTTGTAGCGAGTGTTGCCAGACGTCGTCTTTCCATTTTCAGAATCTCTCGCATGTAAATACCGGTGGGAGTATTATAAAGCTTCAAATGACGTACAAGAAAGGGTTAAGAGCTCGCAGTAAAATCGAGCTGAACAAGCAAGCGGTAATGAAATTTGAATTATTCTCAAACGCACGAGGAAAGGATAAAAACTCAAAGGCGGATAATTAATTCGTCTAATCGGTTTCACTGCTTAAGCGAGTGCCCCACCTAATATATTAATCATACGATAAAGTCTTTCGAGACTTTTATTAATTCACCGTCTGTGCGATCGGAGAATATTGTTATAAGCAACTGGGAGCTGAATTGTTGATTGCTGCTCGGTTCTTAAAGAAAATTAGGGCTTTTAAGCTTCGATAAGGCTGCATAAGTAAATAAGATTTCTGTATTGTATATCGATTAGCGTATTCCGAGAGAAAGTAGTATAAAAACTTTCTACCTACCCTAGCTAATTAATCAAAATACATCTAGCCTATCAATGGTTTGATGCCCCGAAGATATAAAACTCGTGCCAATAATTCACGAGTAAAAATTTATAATTATTCAATTTAATTTTTGCCTTTATTAATTTTGCCAATCCATAGTCTATTGAGTGTAGGTAACCAGAAAAATTTTGAGTTCTTTAGACTGTTCAAAGAGACTTGGAGTTATTCACACTTGAGTAATTTTTTTTTTTTGTAGGGTTTCTTTCATCTACGCGCATATACATAAAGTAGGACAAAGTCAAAGATCGCGTGTCACTAATGAATTAGCGATGTGATTTTTTAGTAGGTCCGATGTTTATTATTCCTTGATTTTGATCAAAGATAATATATTGCCTGATTAAATCATTATTGCAAAAGACCGCATTATAAATAGAAGTTTATTGGACATATTGAAAAAGCGCATTTTTCACGAGTATTTTTTGATTTTATGCGTATATACGTATCCTATTTTCTAAGGCTGAAATATGGTTTATTATACATAAATTGATACTATATTACAAAGTATCTTACAATTTTTTTTAAGAAAATGAAGTCCGAAGGCCTATTAAATTTTTACTTACTTCACAAATTTAAGTTAATAAGTTCAAGTAAGTCTAAGCCATGTAAAAAAGAATTGAAAGAACTTTTTTTCTACTTTAAGCAACTCGACAAAATAATTATATTATTAAATAGATGCGCTGTACATAACGTAATATTTAAATAAAAGTTCCCCGAGGTGTAATAATTAATATTCATTTATAACGTTGTATACGAAAATAACTACTTCTCAGAAATCCAGTGATGCTCTCTGGGCTGTTGAAGTTATACCGTTTCTTAGATATTAAATATCGCATAAATTTGAATTTAAATTTGCACTTTAATGGCGTTGCAAACGTATTTCTTTAATTAAAATTAGCACTAAAAATTAAAATGTATGATTGAAATTGATTTTATTAATAGACTCATATTTGTGGGATAAAATTTCACCGGGACAGGATGATATTATTCTGCGGTAGCAGCAATATTTATTGTTCTCGAGCCGTATTCTTAAATCAAAAATTAAGCATGATCCCGTATCACATTTAGAAAGTACCGAAGTACTGTGTGCGTGCTATCGAAGCCTGCTCCTATTGTTGTAAAGTATCGAAGAGTCCGAGGCAGCAGCTGCAACGCATTCTTAATTTGATAAAAAAAAAAAAAAAAAAAAAGTCAATATCAGCATATAATCTAGAGAGTAGCTTACATCCATGCGCTGTGAAATTGTTTGTAAATAGACCGATCGCAATTTCACCGATATCAGCATCAATCAGTTGAATTCATAAATCAGGTCTGGCTTGGAACACATCTCTCGGATAGTGGACGCACCCCGAGGAAAGAACAAAGGACTCCTGACCGACCTGTGACATGTATAAATCAAATTGTCCTGGCCTCTCAACGCGAAACAAAAGGTTACGAGGCTCGCGTAGGAAAGGCAAGACGTCGCCCAGCGCAACGAAAGATGACGAAATAAATTCCTCGCTCCGAGACAGGCAACTACTACTACGTGACATTTTCAGGCTCTCTCTCTCTCTCTCTCTCTATATATATATATCTATGTCTATATCTATCTCTATATCTATGCCTATCTCTATCTCAATCTCTCCCTCTCCACCTCGACCTCTCTATCGCGTGAGTGTGGGTGAGGATGGAACACAAGCATTCACCGCGTAAAAGGAATTTCTCGGATAAAGTACAGATTTTCTGAAACCGCATGTATGCATGACGCGCGGCTCCCCCAACATTATGCATTCTTATTTAATAAATTATACGTTTGTTGAATCGTATTAAGATATTCCTAACTATGCCGCATTTTAATCTTGAAGAGGAGCGGCCGTGGAACGTACAATTCCCAACGTGCATTTGCAATAACACATTTGTGTAACCTCCGCCATTGTTTAGACGGTATTATTAAACTCGTGTAAGCGGCTTTAAAAAGTGTCGCCAAGCTAATCTAGGAGTCGGACTCTTCCCATCTTTTGTCCTGAATCCATCCGGCGCAATTGCTCGTAGCCTACATCTCTTAACTCTAATTTAACGCTATATTTACATGTTAATTGTAGATGAGTTTAATTTTGAAATAAAGCCTTGAAACTATAACCTTGGTACAACGCATCGTTTTCGAAAACTGTGTCACCGTGGCCAAGTTTTGTGTTGAAAACTTACCGACAATTAGACTTCCTACAAGTATTGCGAAAGAGAAAAGCACCATCTCGGTAATTCGGTCCTTATTTAACTGAGAAGCCAATCTTTTGCCGCGAAACCAAACCTCCACCATTATCGATAATTTTTGTAAACGTCGGTGTAAATTTAGCGATACCCATCGCATACTTAAATGGCCTGCTTTGGTATTTACTTAAGAGCGAGGGGGGAGGGAAAGCGCTCCCCCGTCCGTATGAAAATTAACGATTCAAAAATAATCCGGTCATGGGCCACTAAGCCGCAGCTTAATTGGGCAACGGCTATACATTAGTTGAACCGAACAAAAATGCTCGCGGCCGTAAAAACGAGCACGAGGCATTCCACCAGTAGTGCCTCGAGACCGGGGAGAAAATTATTAGGGCAGTATTTTTTCAGCGCTGATGGATATGTTACCTGTGCCTCGCTCAACCGTGGACACCGAGTAATCCTCGAGAGGAGCTCCTCGTCTCGCCTGTCGGAAGGAGCTACCGCACATGATTTGCGAGAGGATAATATAAAGCGGTTCCGCGACTCTTGCCCCGAGCTAACTGTACCCTCGGAAAAATCTGCATTCAAAAGGCTCATCCTCGAGTTAATGAATTTGCCGATGCGTTAATGGGTCAGCGCTCGGGCTAATTAATGAGACAAGGCCGAACGGGCGTCGCATCCGTCATCGGTCCCGCCCAACGACCAAAGAACAGCGAGCACACCAGCGGTGCACAAGTCGCGGGAGACTCCTTCCAAATTTGCCGACCGGCCCTGCGGAGGATCCCTTGGCCTCAGCGGAGTCGACAAAGGCCGACCTCGCCTCCTTTGTTTCTTCTCTCCCTCTCGAGTGCCTCCAGCCTCTCCCTGGCACTCGGCTCCCTAGCCTTCCTCGATTCGGCGACACGCCCAAGGACGCGGGCTCGGGCTCATCCTCGGTCCCGGCGAGCGCGAGGGGCCTCGCCACTGGACTCGCGACGATCGGCGAGGGAAGGATATTTTAGCGTTACTGGCTCGGTCCTCGGCTTCGAAAGGGGATTAGCATCGCGAGCTATCTGATCGGGACCCTCGCCCGGAATAAACGGTAATACTTTTGACGTGTAATTACTCGGCTCGTTGGTCGAGAAAAGAATGCCCTCGGTGCAAGTGAAACTTTACTTTCCACCGGAGGATGGCTTACGAAGATCCCAGAGGCCTGTTTTCTTTTTCTTTTATTCCGGTTCTTTTTTTTTTCTTTTTCTTTTTCTTTTTTTTTTTTTTTTTTATTATTTCAAGGCGTTATTCCGATTGAGCGATAGCCCGGCCGAGATCGAAAATAAGAAAACATTGTGTAAGCGAAACCGAGTGAGCCGGATAGACTCCGTATAGCCTGCATTTGGAGTTTTCATCTTATTTCGATTAGGCCGGGAGGTATCGAGTTATTTTCATAATAACATTTTCACTTTACCATATCTGCAATTATCGAATTCAATTAACCGCTGATAGAAAACTCACTCTTTCTTAATACCGTTGCACTCGCGGTATTATATTAATCTACAAAACGCATAATCTAATAATATAATGAAGCTGGAAAAATAAGTGAAACATTATGTTTCTCTGCACTTGGGACAAGTTCTCACAATTCCTCGTAAATTGAAAGTACGACGAAGTGTAAGACCTTGTATCAAATTTATATTTTACGGCAAATATTATAAATTCTTATTGAGGAAGCGGTGACAGTTACGCAGTTCGTAAAGTTAAGTAACTTTTTATTAACGCTCAAATTAGTACGGAACTCCTCTATTTGTCACGTTTCCTGCACTAAATACTGTTGCACTGATGCGATGTACAACTCAGCGTAAGCTACACATTTGACGAATGAGCTGCGCTCGTCATCGTCCGTCGCTGTTTTTCCTTTTAGCCTTTCTCTTTTTGATAGACACAGGAGACCCAAGCCTGCGTAGATACGAGAATAGAAGAAAAAGTCATTTTCGATTCTTCTCAGCCTCCGGGCTGTTATCTCGGCTCCACGCGAATCGGCTCGGACGAAAGGACGCGTACCCCCCCCCCCACCCGGGGCCCGTAAATATTGCGAGAGCAGAGTTCATTTGTCTGGCTCGACCTGCCCCCTAAGCTCGCTAAACGCTCCTAACGCGCGTAATCGAAGAGGGAGGAAGACGGAGCCGCGAGGCACGAATCGAGCGTAGCCCCGGCCCGAGTCCAGGCCCTGCGTTCCCACGGAGGTCCCCCGCGTGGCTCTTCCGACTTCCGCGACGGCGAGCGAGCGATAACCGAGACGGTGGACTTCCAAGCCGTGGAAAGTGTCGGGAGCGGCCCGGGGGGGAGGCCAATCCTCGAATCGCCGACTGTGTAAATGACGGCGTTCCACCTAGGGGAGCAGAACCGATGGAGGCGCGCCTCGCGCGAGGACGCGGAGGGAAAATCCGCGTGCCGGTCGGGCGTCCCCGGCAGCTCGGACTTATCGCGGGCCCGGTCCTTTACGCCCTGACCCACTGACTTCGGCCGGCTTTCTCGACGCTCCTTCGCATTTCCAAAGAGGAGACCTTTCGCTTCGGCCTCTCAGACACGCGCCGCGTCCTTTGCGTTTCTTTTTCATAAAGCCGGCAATTGTCCTGCCCCGGATCGGCACCGCTCGGCTTCGGACTCTGGCTGGGTGCCTTTCGAGCGCGACCAGCTTTACGAATAATTTCAAAACCATTGCGCGCACCTCGTGCTACGGTAACTTTTCTCTTAGCCTCCTGGATTGATAACGAGCGCGCGCGCATATCGATGTAATTTATAATATATATATATATATATATATATTTTTTTTCAATCGCATCGATCGCTTGTACAATTGCCACGGTTGTTGCGGATGTTCTACAAGCCGACGAAAAAATGATATACAGCAATACAAATGTACACTTGTGCAAAAAACAATGATCGATAGAAGTTTAAATCTCACGATGAACCTTCATCTATCGTTGTTTTGTAAAGTAAATACACGTCGATGCAAAGCGTAAAAGTAATTTTTGGAAAATTTATTGCATTTCGCTTGGAAATTAACTTTTAGAAAACGCCCATCATTGGACTTTGTAACAGCTTATTTTATTCATTAATCGTATCATTTATCTACAAATTGTGTGCATATATTCAATTGCAAATACAATTGAATCACGCTGATACAAGTTACACAAACTTCGAATAATTGATTTGTATCGAATTGGCTTCCAGACTCTTAAGCATTGTACAAACTCCATGACCACATCATACAAAGTGTTATTAGAAATGAAATTGATTGTTGCTAAATTCAATATTACAGCCAACTGAACTTTACGATAAATATCGAAATACAAGTTTTTACTATTTACTGAATTCAATTGGAATTTTGTGTTAAGCTATGAATTTGTAACGCCGTCAAAAAGCCTTATATAATCTACAGATTACAAATGATAATTAGTACCAAAAACGAAATTTTTTTTACAAAAAGCCTTAAACAGTACTAGATTTAGAAATTTCAGGTGACTAGAGCATACTTAAACAGGTGACTCATTGTAATGTATATTTAAATTTTTTTTTTAGCCTTCTAACACAATCAATAGCACCAAAAAAGAAAGTTTGTTACTTGTATGTATTCGGCGTGTAAACATCTTTCCGGCGCTAATTACGAAATTCCTACATGTACGCTGATGTCAGCAAAAAATACAAAATATAATGTACTATAAAAGCAAAATGCAAATTTAAAAATATACTAACCTATAATCATCTAAACCGTATTACATGTAAGGATACAATGAACTAATAGAAGCAACTGATTCGCTGCAGGAGTTTGTAAAACATGTGCTCGTATAATTGTCGGTTAGTTATATGTAACGTACAGTGAGTCAAAGATAAATATACTTTTAGACAGCTCAAGCTGTACGGTAATTTTAATAATTCTAGTATTCTTAAAGCTCCAGGGGTGTTTCAAAATAAAGTCGAATTTAATTATATTTCCACCTACGTATAAATAGATGCCGATGGAACTCAAGATGTTCATCTTTGGAGAAAAGCTTCGAAAAAGTAGGGAAGGGGAAGAGTGACGATTTAAAAGAAATATATTAGGTTCCGGATTGTAAGGCAAGTGGAAGAACAGCTAGATAACGAATCGAGCGACAAAACGTGACAAAAGATGAGTGCACAAATCCAGATAGGCGAGAGCTTACTATATACTTTAGCGAGACCATCGCGCCCATATCGACAGCAAAATCGGCTACAGTAGGGCGTCAAACTCGAGTACCGGGCAACGAGAGATTACCCCCAATAACGACGAGGAATCGATTTCGCAATATTAGGTAACCACGGGTGGTTTAGAATTTTTCAGGGCGCCCTACAATGGCGATCTGCTCGGCCATTGGGGGGCTTCGCGAAGGCCCAAGACAACGCAACGGCCTTTTGAAAATCAACGGTGTCGAGAGGCCAAGGAGTCCGTCGGTCGAGACGATCCCTCCCTCCCCCCCCCGGGCCCGGCCACTACAGTTGGGGGAGGTCGCGAACCCGACGCCGCGCGGCCCGAAAGCCACTGCACGCGTAAGCGCGCGCATTGAGATTGGCAGCCCGCTTGGGCGCCCAACAATAATAAAACACAAGTCTCCGGATGCCGAAGGCTTTTAACGACCTCCGCTGGCTCGCCTTAACTCCGGCGCGAGCGAGCGAGCGCGGCTCTAAAGGGAGGCGGGACTGATAATAAAAGAAATCGTGATTTCTCATTTAGGCGCTATATTTGTAAGCCGGCGGCCGTTGCGCGGCGAGCGGAAAGTGTGGAAAAGGCCTTCCCGAGCCACTTTTGAGAAAAACCGTTGAAATGCCTTGCTGGTAATATGGTGGTGGTGGTGAGCCTTGGCTTTTCATCCGCGTACCGTTTCCAACGATTATATGAATTCGGAAGACTTTTGAGGAGTTACTCTTTATCGCTTTGTGCGGTATTTGCGTGCGGTATTTGCCTGCGGTATTTGCGTGCAACGAAAGAGAATTTCCGTACGTAAATTGGCTTCGTTCAATAGTACGAGGCACAATTCTGTTAACCCGTAGGTAGGGGAGAAAAATGTACCTTGCTTTATTTATTTAAATGCTTGTACAATTTCAAAGACACTATTACATCCGACAGAAAGACTGCATTAATTATTTGCAACCGTTAATAATTTGCAAATTAATAACCGTTAACGGTTATTATTTATTTGCGCGTGAAATTTCTTTCCATGTATTACCAGAGCGAATATACGCGTATAATCAATTATCCAGTAATCTAATTAATATTATTAACTACATAATATAAATGACGGATTTTTTGATTGAAATCGATTATTTTTTCCTATTTCAAGTCAGAACAAATTTACCAAGCGCATGAAACTTTGAGCTAGTCATCAACGTAGATTAAAGAAATGTTGAAAAAAAAAAATGTTAGATTAAAATAACTATTAACATAAGAATTAGCAAAGAAGGTTGATTTTAAAATGTTCTTAATTAACGATAAATAAAAGTTATTCATTGCGTTTATTAATATTTTTCCTCGTATCGCATTCAAGACATTATCTACCATACAATCAAGGAATTCAAATCGTTAAACGTATCATATTTTTTTCGCAACGCAATATCAGTACATGAAAAACAAAAGAAACAATGTTCGTAAGTATGAATATTAATCGATACAAGTTTTCTGAAAGTCCAATGCGAGTATAGTGTTTCAATTATATGATAATGAGTATGCTTGTTTTACTTTTGAACACTGTAAATTCGCTCGTTCGCTAAATATTGACATACATCAATATTAGTAAAGCAGGATACTTTGGACTATTAAGAAATAGTAGTGGAAAATTCGCCCACGCTCGTATCATAAATTCGAGCATTGGAATTGCAAAAGTGATTTAAAAACAAAAAAGCCATTACAGGCGGACATTACTGTAAACATTCTCCTTTTTCCCCGCGCGTTAATAATTACTCAACATCGAGAGACACCTCTTTTCAAAAAGTAGCCGCATTGAAATGCACCCATTAAATTCAGTACAACTTCATTACATACAATTTTGATTGCATATAACGACGGAGGCATATAATTTTAGGCTTAACTCGATTATATACATAACGCGCTTTCTCAATGACCTGAAAATGCAAATGCAGTAGCGCGTTGAATCTCCTTTTTCTCACTTTATTGAAATGGCCCGTCGCTCGCAAAGCCAACACGATGACTCTCTGGTTTTTCACACGCAATGAAAACTCATTTCCTTTCCAACCATCGAATGGTGAACGCGTGTCTTTGATTCTTCCTTAGCCTTCCGATCGATTTTTCACACTGCGCAAAAAGACGCGAGTGAGCGGCATTGAATATCGAAAGCTTCATTCGTACTCTTGTAAAGCAGTTCTTTTTAAATATCATCATTTTCATATCCCGTATTTGCATTAGCTCTCCCTTTCCAATGATCCGATAATTACGCTTTAACGAACGAACGATATCGAGAAGTGAAAATGTCTTTGTCGTGATTTATTTCATCCTATTATTGCTGATTTATTTCACACTGTCTATTATTCAACTTATAAATTGCAATTAGCCACTTGCTGGGAATGTTTGAAAATTTTATTTTTTTTCACACACGATTAACAAATAAGTTTGAATTGATACATATTCAACAGACTTTGTCCATTGCGTGATAAATATACGTATTATGCTACAATTCAGATATATCTTTATTTATTGGCTAAAGGATAACTAAAAGTTAATGGCAATTTTTTTGTCCATTATTTATATTGCAAAAATCCAGGGAAAAATTATTAATCATTTCGTTCGTGCTTTGTACATTATTACAAACTTTAAAGTCACATGGTCCGAATAAAATATAACGTAAAAGCCAACGAAACATGTAATTAAACTAAGTGCAATCGCTTTTTATGTGATTAAATTATTAAAACTTCAGTTTTATATAAAATTATAAATTGCAGTAGTTTTTATAAGAAAAAAATTTCAAAACAGTTCCATATTTAAAAGATTTAATTACTCTCAATACTGCATCCGCTATTTACATTTGATGACCGCCAATAGCAATTATACAAAAATACTAATTATCCACAGGAGAGATTGCATTCGATTAAACGTTAAATATGTATTTTAAATCCTTAAATATGAAAAAATATTAGCGTATTGAGGAGTTATGTATTGCATAAAGATATAAAAACGTTATAAAATAAAACTTTTTATTTTTAAATAAATTTTGCAATTAATATGGTGTAACTGGTTGCCTTCGTAAATACTCATAACGATAGAAATGGTGATCAAAAACAAATTAATAAAAGACGATTGAATTTAAGTATGCTATTAATTATTAAGCGGATTGCTTGCAGCACGTAAACATTG
Organism: Kradibia gibbosae; assembly: GCA_018907135.1. NCBI lineage: Eukaryota > Metazoa > Arthropoda > Insecta > Hymenoptera > Agaonidae > Kradibia > Kradibia gibbosae. Next base: position 14,164,049 of record JACCHX010000007.1, read on the forward strand.
CTCGAAAGGTATTGTTAAAGTAATTATCAGTACCTTCGTAAATATTACAATCTCTGCGACAGAGGTCTTTAATATAATTAGAAGGCAATATTACGAAAATTATTTTACGAGAATCTATTTTGCCCGCTACAAGCGATTAAAGTAACAAGTAAAATTATGACACTGAAATAGTGGAAGATTATTAAAGCCTAAGGTTGATATTAACTAAATCTCGCAACGAATTTAGAAGGCACTTCAGCTGGATGTGGCCACGGACAACAATTCCAATCTACGAGTCCATTATTAACTTTACGCTGAAGAATTTACTTTTATGTACATTCCGACAGCGTAAGCGTGTAATGTACATCCTGACACGTTCCGCCTGCGTATTCTTCTACAAGGGCAGGAAGCCGAAGATAGTCAGCTACAAGTGGAATTTATAATAGCGACACAGTTGTAATCGCTGATTCCGATAAGCGATAAAGCATTGGTCACAGTATTGACAAAGAAATTGTTTTGAATCACCCATTGTCAGTTGGCCAAGATTTTGCCCAGGAAGAAATACTAGAGCGGGTTCGAAAAACAAAAACAAAAAAAAATCCTGAAGCATCGAAGAACCTTTCGGCGCTCCGATGCCTGATAAGGATGCTCAAGGCCGGTCGAGCTGTGCAATAAGCGCATCCCACCGAGCCTACGGGAGCCCCGGAGTCAGTGTTTTCGAGGCGTCGCTTCCTTCCCTTCGGGTGGAGCGGGGGGAGGGGGGGGGATAGAGCACTCACCCACCCGATCGAGAAGGGTACGAGCCAGGGCCGGGCATCGCCAGCTGGAGCCAAGATCTCTCGAGCGATAAGTAATAAGATGAGGTCGAGCGAGGGGCCCGAGGAGGCCTCGAATAGAAAGTTTCAACCTGTGGGTTAGGCGACCCAATTATTTCGCGCGCCGATACTCATGCGGAGGCGCGTCAAAAGTCGGTGCGAATCTCGGCTACGATCGCTGGCCTCTTAAGAGCCGTTAATTATGTAAGTTCTGCTCTTGCGCTCGCACGCCCCCTTTCCTTTTGCACAGTCGAAGAGCAGATGGTTAATATGCAATGCCAAGCGCGAATAGCGTCGTTATCTACTTCGATACAAGAGCCCTCGATGCCCTGCCGGGGCTTAGGAAATGTAATTTTAGGCCGTCTGCGCTTTTCGAGGATGAACTTGAGACTTGAACCGGTTTAGGTGTTCACCGGGCACTTTTGCCGAGTGCTCTGCAATACTATACCCGTGCACAATCTGCTCAATGTCTTCGAGCATTGACGCTTTAGAAGGATTAGGGACGAGCGACGACCTCTCCGAGGAGCAAGACTCTAGCTATAAATTATAGGGCGATACATTTTTCGTCCAATATTACTGCCGGGCTATCTGAAAATTTCAATTTTCAATAATCTCCGCGCATTCAAATTCAAAGCCGTCCAAAGCGTATCTCAGCTGTAGTCAAAACGCGTCAGATAATACGATTGTCCTTATCATATACAAAGTTAGATTCCAAACCTTGACGATATACTGTGGGAACGCAACCAATATTAAATGGACAGTTCAATAATAACAATTATTTACAAAGTGTATATAGTGTTGTACACATTATGCAGTCTAAACAAGATTTGTACGATTAGATATCGTCATTCAAGTAATTCGAAAACTTTGACTCGATAAGACAATTTAAAACTACGAAAATTACTCAACTACTTAAAGTTTAATGACATTTTTTTAATCAGTACCATTAAGTTGTTTTAATCGGCGCAAAACGCAAGCAAATTATTTTAGAACTTATGCGTCTGAATTATCAATTATCATTGAGTGACTGTATAAAACAAGTCCTTTCGATTATGCAAAAGAAGTTAAAAATTATTTCCATCCGTAAATTTATCAAGAAGAATATTCAGTACGTTAATAGTTATTACGAAGTAAACGATTACTTCCAACCGAATCCACCAGTAATGCCGGTAAACACGATAAAAGCGTAAATTATATAAATTTCTCATTAATATTTATTCACATGGCAATAAAGATAAAAATATATATTTAAAGAATAATGAAAATCCTGAAACGCGAAGAAGTTATCACTTAATAGGGTATAATATACTTGCATATTAATGACAATCATTCTCGTAATCTAGCTTTCTTAAATTTTTCAGGTACTCTGTATAAAAAAAAAGCTACAGAAGGTTACGGGAATTCACTGTTGACTGCAGATAAGTGGAAGAAATAATGGAGGATGATAATTTAGTAAATAAATTAATTATCCGCTATTTTAATATATATTTAAAAATCACGGATAAGTGAATTGCGCAAATATAAATAGTGGTAATTATTCATTACTTTCACTCCGTTCGCGATTGGAAAGATACTCTAGAAGAGTCTTTTTTCAAAATCAGCTGCATCGATCATCGGGAGAAAATTAATAATTTTCGATTAATTTCAAGAGCCTATTGGGAAAATGTGCGCACAAGAAAATGATCCGTCGATAATAAAAGCCACGGCGCAGCCCATCGACAAAAGCCGTCGTTCACGGATAAAAACGTGATTGTGCTTAAAAAACAAATTCCACGGAGTTACACCAGCAGCACTCGATATTCATTATAGGTGATGCCGCACGCAGCGAGGCATCCCCGAAAAGGAGCACCAATGTTTTCGAGGCGCAGGCGCTACTCTTGTGTAGTTGAAGAGGGACGGATGGAGCGGCTCTATAGAGAGAGAGAGAGAGAGAGAGAGAGAGAGAGAGCGAACGAAAAAGAGATTGTTAAAGGCCCTCGGGAGGATGACGCGGTAATATTTTGTCAGCGCTCGCGGTTAAAAGGCACGCGATGCCCATTTCGTTACGGCCCCCCGTCACTTTTACAATTGACGTCGCTGAACTCGCGCGCCGTAGACTCTCGCCAATATCCTACATAATCCAGCTTTATAATCGACTCGGTCGTGGCGAGGTTGACCTCAGCTTACGCTGGGCGCACACGTACGACGAGAGGCCAGGCACTGCCGATCCCCACCTGATTAAATTGCACCCGAGGAATTGTTATTATAACGCGCGGCAAAGTGAAAATCAGCTATAGGAAACACATGGCACGTACGGTTTTCGCGCAATTCTTTTCTCTCCGTCCCTCCTTCTATCCTTTGATCGAACTAATTGCTCGCTCCTTAATAGCGAGCCTACTCGGCGTAATAATTGAATAATGCCCGACCTCGGCTGCGGGGACGGCCCTCGGATTTCTGCGGCCGGAGCCTGAATAAATGGTTCGTTAAAAAAATTTATTCTCCCGAACGCTGGAATTCCCTCCCTATGATCCGCGGAGGCGCTTCGCAGGGTTGCTACAATTTTATTCATTAGCATTCGAACGAGGCGGGGATAGCTTTCAAAACTTTCTTCCTCGGTTAAAATTCTAATTAAGCCATTATATTTGAGATCCATAACGGCGACCGAGATAATTTATCAATGCACGTGAGATTTTTCTCCTACGGTTCGTATAATTGCGCAACAGACGTCACCGCTCGCTCTGGGAAAATGAAAAAGTATCAATTTTTTTTTTTTTTTTTCATCCCGAACCAGAAGGCGCTCGCAAAGAGTAATATTAACGTGGCTTAAATTGTTTATTCGGTGATAATGAAATACATGTCATTTTTTAATCTAAAATCAAAAGGCTTGTTTACTCTCTAATTGATTGATAAATAAATGCTGCAGACTAAAAATACATTCTCTATCAACGGGCATGCTCAACTTTTAATAGATAAGATCCTAATTAAAAAACAAGACAAATAAAATAAATCAAAGCTCGAATGTGTTCCCAATTATTTCGGAAAGAGTGGCTCAATTGCGGGAATTTTTTTTTTCTTCAAATTTTCACGATTATCCACGGAAAGCTAATTATTCAATGGCTTTTACGGGCAGCATTCACGGAAATATTTTCCATACCAATGGCATTTATTTTTAAAATTCCTGTTTGTTTCAAATTTTAAAAACTGACACACGTAATGGAAACTTTCACTAAGACTTTCTTACCGATATCGCGGAAGCGCACCGCCGACTAAATCTCAAAAATGTCTTCTTCCTCTCTCGCACACTCGGACACGATTGTCGTACGTCCACGGCTGCGCTTTTGTGCGCCCGCACTAGTGTACAATGGCACGACTACACGTACTTACACTGCGGTAATAATATGTAGCATCGTCGGTCGATTTCAGTAATAATTACATTGGAACGAGCCAATATTGCAATGATATTTATTATCTGGTAGAAAAAGATGTAATTGTTACATGTGTCGGATAAATAAAAAACAGAGATAAAAGTCCATTATTTAACTCCTACTATTAAATGCTTCCGTTTGCTTTTTAAAAAAAAAAACCAATGCGCTTGCATAAAAATCCGTTAATTGTCTGGCAACAAATTTCGCTCATAAATTTTATTGACGCATTTTAACAAGGCTAGAAAACAATATATTAACTAATTATATTTTTATGTACGAATGATTCTCAATTTACATACAATCTACATACATACTTGAAGCTTACAACGTTTGCCTTTAACGTGCCTAAAAAGATCATTACATAAACGTTACGTTATAAATCTTCTGAGGCTGATCTCTGAAGCACGTAAGTCATCCTACGGCTCTTATGGAAAAAATTCCCTCAGATCCCTTATCTCATGAGAAAGTTAAAAAAAATTTAATAGTCCGATACAAGCACCTCATTCTTGTTTTCAATTCACTTGTACCTACGTTTCGTCTAACTTTCCCATACTAATGAATGATTGTGTGCATATTAAGGCATTCTCATAATTGAAAATAATAATACTAAAAAATACGTATGCGCTATATTTTCGGTTACCTATAACCGTAAAGTAAATATCAGAGCCACGGTAGCGTTGCTGCGAAGAAAATAAAACTAAAGCGTAGAAAAAATTACTTTCATGCGCATGGAGAAAAACTTTAAATTATGAAAAATGAATTTTCAAACTTTGCGCCCGAGGATTGAAATTAAATCAAACGAGCAATATATCGAGATATCAATCGATTGAAAGTAGAAAAGTAACTAAAATTTAGAAAATTATCAAAATCCCTTGCAATATTATTAATCAATACAAATTTTGCAGTCGACTTTCAAAGATCGACTCTATAAAGATAAAGCTACGACAAATCTTTACCTCCTTGAACATTCTCGGTTAAGGTAATAAAAATATGACTTGCTTAAATTGAATACTCCTCGAGCACTTGACCAACGGTCTTAATCGGTTTATTCGTACTTTTATACAATCCACGAACAGTACAAGATCGCTCTCGAAGAAACGAGGGCTTTTTTATTAATGCGGCCCAATTCGTCGGACTCATTAGCCGTGCAATAATCGAGCAGCTCGTTACAATCCTCAGTGGGATTATGGGCAAGTTATCGTCATTAATAACATCAATGCCTCCCGAGCCAGGTTGAACGCCTCAACGGTCAAGCGATGCAGAATATTCCGTCCTCTCGAAGTATAACGCGAGCCACATTGCGATGAACAACGCGGCAGTGGCCTCCGCTGAGTAAGCCATTAAACACGGAAGGCCTTCTCAAGGAAAGGAAAATCCCAACGCGGTAATCCAGCCGTGGTGTCTCTTTGTCGTTTCGCGCAAAACTCCTCAGCGGCCGCGGAGCGTCGAGCTTTGTTTTTTTTTCACAAGGGATTAAAATTGAAGCGAAGCGCAAGTCCCTTGCTCGGGAAGCGTAGCTCGCGCAATCCCGGAACGAGAGAGGGCTTAATCGGTTTTATCGAGCTTTGGCCAATTGGCGCGACGGCGCGGTTCGATACCGGACAGTGCCATTCCCGTTTCGGAGACGAGAGGCAGCCTCCGCGGGAAGAAACAACCACGCCCGTGCGAATTTTCACTGTCGCGAAAGCCCGACGGGCCGACACCTGCGGATCCTGCATTTCGCGCGGAGGAGTCGCTCCTCTCCGCGTCGGCACCACTCGTCTGCCGATTAATCTATTTGGAAGGGCTTGTCGTACGAGCAGATTGTCGGGGGCACGCGACGATGCGGCGAGTGGGAATCGACGGTGGGATGAAATATTCTCACGGCCGAACGCGAGACGATGCCAAGCGAAGCCATTGAAAAGACGGAGGCATTTTGGGAATTTCGTCGCGCAATAATCTCAACAGCAAGAACGCTTATCGGCTTGCCCCCCTCCCCCTACCCCCGGCTTTTCCAGCAGTCCGATCTCAATCGAACGGATAGCTGACCGAATAATAATCACTATGAATTCTCAACTTGCATGGACTTTCGCGGTTCGTTTTTTTTTATCAATACAGTTTATCGTTAATTATTTAATACGGAAAAGAAGAAAAACTATCGAGGGGCATTGATTATTTATTATTATTATTAACGATAGGCGATATTGCAGGCTACTTTATGGATGAGAAAATCAATGCTCGCTATGCACTCGGTATGCTTTTGGTGCTTTTTGCAATGATCTTAAACGAGATATTATTAGAATATCGATCAAGAGTGATTACGCGCGTATTAAAGCCAGGTTGATTATTCCCTTAGCGGCTGCTCATAATTATCCGAGGTACTTTCTAAATGAAAAATGCCTACGAAATATCGAATAATTCCGATCGTAACAGTAAATGTACTTAATTCATTTCAATGTTTATAATGTAAAAAGGTGGAAACCCAGTCAGTGGCGAAGAAACAAATCACTCTATAAAAGAAATTGATTCATTCTTCCTTCAGATCGATGAATGTATCGACTGCAGCTGATTAAATGAAAGAGGAAGTACTTTGTAATATATTCGATTCGAAATCTACATATGCTTCTACACATGTGTGCGTATGTGTGCGCGTATATATTTATACAGATTCTCTTATCGTGTTTTTAACAAGTCGTGGCTGCACCGATGTGAACAATTTTGTAAAATTGCCGGCCCCGCGACACCTAGAGGAAAGTTTCTCGCGCAGCTTTAGAAAACGCAAAATCGCTAAAAACGTGTTGAACTCCTTGAGAGTAATCAATTAGAGATCGATAACGCGAGCCCGCCACGTGTCCTGGAAAATGATCTATCGCCACCAATGCCTCCAAGGCTGCGAGGCGCTCCGGTGCTTCTTCACTTTTGCCAACTCCTGGTCTCCGACTACGAGGGCTCCTTTCCCCTCTACTCGAACAGCGTAGGCCAAGTGCTTCTTTATCCGATAAGTACCAGCTGCTCGGCACAATCCTCCCCAGTAGCTTTGCACGGAGATCGCGGATTCTACCGGCCCTGAATTTTCTCCTCCCCAGGGGAGCTATTGTCGGACGAGTTTGAATTGGCCGATAAAGAAGACGAGCGGGGCCGCTAAATTTCAATAATCGTGCCCCTTCGAGCGCTCAGTTATTATTTGCCGATCGAGCTTCCTTATCGTTATCTCGAAGCGTCGTCGGATACGCGGATTCTACCGTTGGCCACGTCGAGCGTATCAAATTCTCCCTTGATTATGGAACTTTGCCAATGCAGATTTGCGATTGGGGACATTTTTTAAATAGCCTTTCGTGACAACGAGTCCCATTCGATTTCGTTAACTGCGAGCTTATTCAATTTGAAATTTCAACTAAAATTTCGCAATTGTGAAAGTCTTCTATATCAAATGAATCTTCCGATGCGAGATAAAGTAATTTCTAACGATAAGAATTAACTTATTCATTGTGTAATTATACTAAAATCCACTTATAATGAGGAATGGAAAAGCGTAGAATTTAAAAACACGAAATTTATAAATTGCAGATTTCATTTCAAATGCAATTAAGTAAAAGTATAGACGTAAATGAAAAAAAAAAAAAATAAATAAATAAATAAATCTCGGCCTATTGAAAATCCCCAAGCGACTACTGCGTTTTTATTCAATCGTAATAATTCTTTTTGCTTATTTGCCATCACTTAAAAAGGTCCCTCGCATTCGAAAGGTCAAAAATAATTCAATTAAAATGAATTTCAGTGCAATGAAACAATACAAGATAATATATGAATTTTTATTTAACCGAAGTGCTCTCCATCTAATTTAATAATTTCTCGCTAACTTAAACTTAATAAGATAAAAACGTAAATATTGGCAAGAAATTTATCTCTTCTTTCTTGTTATTGGTTATGTTCTATGTTCAACTTTAATTAACCAATCTAAGTGCTCTACATGCTTTTAGCTCAATTTTAACCATACACGATTTCTAAAAAAAATATCGCCGGTAATAAGAAAACGAGTTTCCGCCTTCAGTTAATAATTATTGCTTATAACGTATATTCATTTGATTAAATAATTATGAATTTTAACCATAATTAGTGCTTTATAGAAAGTTACGTATCACAGCTTACTTTTAATATCACACATTTTTTAGCACTCATCTTTTTATAATACGCTGTAGAAAATATAATAATTTACTTAACCAAATTTGTTTCGAAATTGATTGATGAATAGATTTTAAAACAATAGTAGAGCTATTGTGTATTGTTACCGTTAATTGATTATCATATTTATAGTAGCTAAAAATTTTTTAAAAATTCGATCATTGAAATCTTTTGTCTTGAATTTTTGAATCAATCGAAGAATAGAGATTCCCTTTCAGCTAGCAATTTTTACGTCGGTATGGAGATATTAGTGTACGTAGCAACGCTAATAATCGGTAAAATAATTGAAGTTAAAAATAATTCCATTAAAAGAATGGTTATCATGCTGACAATTTATGAAATTTTGTAAAAATGTCTTTCATTCCTTTTTCTATGATCAACTGACAATATTGATGGGATTCGAAATATCGCAGCGGAGAATCGAAACTTGTAATAAAACGAATTTCCTATCCTTGCGATAATAAGAAAGAAAAGATAATAATACAAACGAGCATTCATAAAAAAAAAAAAAAATAAAAAAAAATTACAATTGTGACTGTCCCCTTAATGTTCATCAAATAATCATCGCCTATTATTCAAGACAAGCAGCATAATAAATGCAATTTAGTAGCCGAGAGAAAGACAATGAAGAGTTCAAACTGGTTGATCTTCCCAATATATAACACTATAATGGCCAAACGGGGAAAGACGATTTCTCCGCGCGTGCGCTGTATTTAGGCTAATCTTCGTGTCAAATTGTAATGAAGGAAAAAAAACGTTGGCTTTTAAGCTGGCGAGACACCGAAATCGGCGATTCGCCTCTTTTCAACGTTCTGCATAGCTCCGTACATCCAGTTTCACCAAATAAAACGAATTTATCGCTCCACGGCACACGATCGGCTCAATGACATTTTTTTTTTCTTTTTTTTTTTAACATTTGACTTCCGCCGTAATTGACTTCAGTTGAAGATACAAGAAAGGATGTGTCGACGATTATTCAGAGCTAACATTCTACGTGTTCCTCGGCGAGCTGCGTACACTCTAAATTTGAACTTTAGAAAACACGACTTTCCGTAACCTCAATTTTTATTCTATGCAGAATTCCGAGTATTCACGCGGACTCTCGTACTTTTGTGGCCCGATAACAAAGTAAAAACGTTCTTTACAACACCAGATGAATACACGGTGTGTAAGTTTTATCGAATGGCTTTAGCAGCCAATGGAACGATCTCGTTTAGTATTTACAAAATTATTTATCACTCGCAATTGTTGCGTCTCCTGTGATCCTCGATAAATGCACAAGCTATATTAGAGTATAAATTTATCGCGTTTAAGAATAGAACTTATTGAATAATATCGAAAATTCTTAAAAGGCTTAAAATTTATCGCGCCAAAGTAACGTTACATTACTTACATTCAATAAACTAAGCGCGCATTAGTGAATAGAAATACAATAATCTAAGCAATATTTTCATTGAAATTGTATTTATTGCGAGATTATCTCATGCGGAATTCCGTATAATTATTGAATTCAGTCGTTTAATTAATTGACAAACAGGAGAGTGTAAGTGTACAGTTATAAAATCGCTTCCAACCAAATATTTCTGAATTTTTATGCTAAGCTTGAGAGATACTTGAGAATCGCGCAGGATCCAAACAGGAAAACGCATTTAAAGTAATGAATTTTTTCGACAGATGGTACGTCCCAATTCGATGGCAGGCACTTAAAGGCCGCGTTCTTCCGCATCAGAATTAACGTTGATGCACGCGCGACCCCTTAAAGTTCCTCGGCGCCTTGTTTTTCAGCGTGTCCTTGAATTGGCTCTTAATCGTTTCACGATAGAAGGTGGATTTTGTTATATATATATATACGTGGGTGGGCGTGCGTGTATATAACATTTGTACAAATAACTATGTATCATATTTCAACGCGTGTGAAAAGACTCCGCGAAAAAAGTGAGACGGTATACGAGAAGGAGATAGAGATAGAGAGAGAGAGAGAGAGATAGAGAGCATAGAGCGTGGCGAGTAACTGTTGATTCGACAAGTCGTGTAATCAACCTCGGGCGATTATGTGCGTCGGTGGGACTTTTTTTTTATCAGTGTGCGAATGGCTTCGCGTAGAAATTTCATACACGGTTGACTGAACCCTCTTCCCGGGATGCCACTGCGCATTTAACGATACATTTAACATTGTCAATTCGCCTTTCGCGGAATAACAATGGCTCGCCAGGGGCTGCGTTCCTTTGTTATTATTAATTTGTTCTTAATAACGCGGACGTCGAGGCTCATCGCCGAACGGGCTTTCCCAATTGTTGCGAAAATGTTAAGTGCCCTCGGCTTAATAATCCATTGTTCGAGCCCGACTAGTTAAGTATGTTCGGTAAATCGGCGCAAGCCACGCAAGGCAATGGTTAGCGATGCCTTTTAAGACTAATGGGACCTTGGAGTGTTTTCCTAATTGTATTGGTATTGTTCGGTAATGACGAGGGTTAACCAACAAGATGCTCCAAGCTGCGAGCCGCGAGTCGTCAGCTTAAATCGAGAGGATCCCGCAAAAAGTCGCTTGCTCCTCGTTACTCATTATCTTCAAATGCTTCGCGCAGAGCTCGGCATCGGCGGGCGGGGGCGGGCGGGGCTCGGCCGCGGCGGACACATTTCACAAAGGTGCGTATTGCGATAGCTGTAATTCCGGGAAGGGCCTCTATCCGCACGTTTCATTGTACGCGGTGGACGCACGTACGGAGGAAAGTACGAAATCCGCGGGCAGCTCGGCACTCCTCGTTGCCGCGCGCGTTACACTTTATATAGCGCCGAGCCGCTCGGAAAATTCGCCACCTCCTTCAGCAGGGTGCAGCTGCGAGGGCCTGCCTCGGCTCTCAGGGTGGGAAAAGCAAGCCCTTCGGCGAATACTCACTTGCGGCAGAGGGTCGGCTGCACTCGGTGCGTTGGTACGAGGCTACGATGCGGCGCTTCCCAGTGCTCCTCGGCCCCGTCGGTCCCCCATAGCTCCTATAGCCTCCTCAGCTGTAAGCACAATCGCCCCGTGTCTTAGAGCGAGAAGGGTTGTTACTTAAGGGGGAGGGACTTTCCGGGCCTCGATTGGCAAAGCCACCGGTGGTCCGTTGTTACGCTCGGGGCCCGATTCCAATGGTCCTCTCCCCCGGCTCGAGGATGCTCGCGGCCGAGCAGAAGCTCGAGGAAGGACGAACCGACGCCGCGCCTCTTCGCGTCGGCCATTCAACGCGAGGCTGCCCGAACTTCGTATCGGCGTTAACGAGGCTCTATAATCCTGCTCCCCTCGTCGCCGAGGGCCATCTTCGAACGCGCCCCGGCTATTATTGTTTCTGGTGGTTGTAAGCAACGCCGAGGACTCGGCCTCGGGTAACCGCCCATCGACGGGATAAGGGCCCGATCGACTGGCCCCGACGAGTGGACTCGGTGCGACCGCGCGAGCATTGAGAGAAGGCACCGAGCATCGAAAGGTGGACGAATGTAATAAAATCATTATTTCGGAGGCGAGCTTCATCTTTATCCGCTCATCGCGTACGCGTGCGCGCACTCGCGCGATTCGCAAGGAACTTTCAAAACCGGATTTTCAAGAGCGCAAAGCGATATTTTTCTTCTTCTTCTTCTTCTTCTTTTGAGCCACCTGCGTTTCTTTTATTCGACGGCTGCGCGATAAGAGCGAGCGAGGCTTTACTTTCGAAACTTTGCCAACCGGCGATCGAAGTCGAACGATCGCCGATATCATTAGGACTGCGCCTTACGCGTCCTTCGTAAGCCCTCCCTCGGCATCGACATTTATCCAAGGCGAGTGACAAAATTCTTTGCGATGCTGCTTAGCACGCGGGGGGGGGGGAGGGAAGTACAGGCGTGCATGTGCATAATGTACGCGAGCCAGTGTAACTTGAGACCGGGACACGTTACGTATAGCGTGTGCTTCAATGAATTTCAATAACTGGCAATACACTCTACGTCACAATTGTAACTTTCTTCTCGTTCCTCGACGTTTTTTGAAAGCTTCTCGGCTGCGGGGGACAAGCGAGTGCGCGCCCAGAGACACAATGAAGTCTTGTGCGTTTATTAAAGCCTTCCGTGAACGGGCATTAAGTGGAAAAAAAAAATCTAGCTCCGATGCACGCGATTCCGAGAAGCTCCGCGAGCCAAGGCATCCGAAGTCCTCGGGAGCGAGAGCTAAAGGTTCTCGAGGCCGCGGGCGGGGGGCCGGGGGGGAGTGGAAAATCGCCACTCGCAGGAGCCGCGAGGCGAAACACAACCCGGAGCGTGAAAAGAGAGCGAAACCGAGCGATCGGATGACGGCAAAAGGCTAAAAGCACCGCGCCGATTACCCCCTCGCGGGTACTTACGACACGACCACCACTGGAGCAACAACTACCACCAGCGGGAGCAGCAACGGCAGCGGCGGCGGCAGCAGCGGCGGCTACGGCTACAAGAGTGACACCTTTCCAAAGGAAGGACAGCGGCCGAGGAGGCGCCCGAGAAACGAGAGGGAAAAAAGCGCCGGGATAAGCGCGCCGCGCGCGATCGGACGTCTCGTGAGGCCGGAGAGCTGTGGAGGGGCCCGCGGCCGTCGACTGACTGGCGGGACGCGCCGCGACGACGGGGAGCGGCGCCGTGGCCGCACCGCGTGTATTTGGGTCAGCGGCACGGCGCTCGCCGAGTGAAGGTGCGGGCGCCCAAGGGTCGCCGCCGCCGCCGCCGCCGCCGCCGCCTTTTTCGCGCGATTTCGACTCGCGCGATCCTCCTCCTCCTCCTCCTCGAGGCGCGAGGAGCTCCTGGCCCGGGGGGATTCGCCGGCATCGGTCCTCTCGATCGGCGGCTCCTCGATGAAGGGTCGGCGGGGAGGGGACCGGTAAGGATCCTTCCCCACCTAAGCCGCAGCGCCCGGGGAAAAGCGCAGGCCGAGAGTCAATGCGCCACGGAGTTTCCCAATAAATCGTGCGGATGCCAGTTGCCCAAGTTGGCCGACTACTCGAGAGATGCGATAAAAACCCCGAGTTTCGAGCTCGGGCCTCGCTTCCTAGATAGCCGAAGCCTTTTCGCTTTGCTTTTACAATTCGCGTGTCGATTCCGCGTTGGCGCATTGCTATATTATTTTACGGCTTTTTTACTCCGTCGAGCCTTGAACGCTTGCCTCGGCCCACGGACGGCGGCACATCTTCCATCGATACCGAATACGATTCAGCCGGACGATTTTTATCAATGGACCGAAAAACTACGTTTCAAGTTTCGTTGACGTAATTGTACTCCCTTCCTGTTCAATAATGCGCGCTCTCGTAATATTAATTTGGAGGTCGTACGTTAATTTTTCGTATCGCTTACTGGAATTAATTGAATAAGAAGGCAAGTCCATTGATATTTTTATTTTAGATTAAAATTTTATCCAACGATTAGATTTATGATACACGTCACGACTCAATAATGATAGATTTCAATTATGTGCACTTGTTAAGTTAACTTGAATGACTAAAAAATTGCATTACTTTATCGAATAATTACGAATAGAAAACGACCGAAATAATTAATATATAGAAAAGGTTTACTTTCTAATTCTTATGTGTATAACATATTAAAAAGTTACGAGCGATTAAATGATAAATTTAATAAAAATCTTACATATATTTTCTTCTTTTGTAATCCACATTTCATTTTCTACAAGAATAATAAATTTTATATTGAAATTCGAATAAACTTTGAAACATAAATGCAATTAAATAACATAACTTATTATAAACCAATTCACTTTCAGCAGTTCAATTGCTATATAGTTTTTCCATTTATATTTATACTGAAAACGTATAAAAAACTGAAAAACATATGTAAAACATTTTCAGGAGAAAGGATTGATTTTTTTCAACAAAATCAAGGCATTACTTACGTTCTGTATACAATAAGAAATACATAAAAGCCAACCAACTTTTTTCAACTTTTTATTATTTATTTTAAAAAATCTTATAGTAAATATGTGCATCTGTAATTGTACAACATATTGAGAAAACAAAAAGTCTTATCTTTACTAAGCATTATTTCACATTTTTTTACAAATAATATTTATGAACATGGAGTGATTTGTTTTTTCATAAAAACTGTGGTACAAATATAGTAAATTATGGTACATTTATATTATAGCAAAGTTCATTTACAATAAAAAAATATCTATTTTTATTCAGTAATAATCCACTGAATAAAGGTTGCTGGCAATTCTATATATATATATATATAAATTTAATTTATTAAGTATAAGTAAATGAAGATAGGAAATATTGTAAATAGTTAAAAAATAATAATGTATTCATCGGCCACTTTTCGATAAATAAATAAATCCATAAATAAATTAATTTCAAATAAAATTTCAATTTGAAATAAAAATCACATTTTCACGCACTTATAAATATCTGACTACAAGACAAAAAAAGTATAACATTTGGTTCTCAAAACAAAATAATTTATTTAGAATTTAAATTCTATCGCGCAGTGTATAAAAAAACATCCTTTGGTTTAAACTCTACATATTTAGTGTAGTTAACCTGCAGCACGGCATAGCCTCGGTTTTCAAAAACTCGACGAAATGGATACGCATCTCCCCGGAAAAGTATTGGGCACAATGGTAGTTTGTTATTTAGCCTGGACTCGCCCCCATCGACGACATCCCAAAGCTCAACCATTTCACAACCTGGCTTCCTAAAAAAAAATTAAAAAATCATTTATTTTTTCTTAACAAAAATAATCAGTACTCTCTTACTTTAAGCATTAAAATACGATGGAATAAGAGGAACGTTTGATGTTTACTAACTCATGGCAAAATAATAAAGTTTAAAAAAACAATCAAAGATATTTTAAAAATTTGCAATCGTCAACGTTAACACAAATATTAATACAAGTAAATATTACTTATTTAAACAAGAATTATAATATATATTATTGGCGGGTCATCTATAGTATTTAGATTATTTGTAAATGTAAAAATAATTTGATTACCAATATCCACGTCCATAACAAATTCCTTCCTCTATAATTAAATAGTCTACGTTTAAATTTTTTAAAGTCTTATGAAAATCGGCCACAGATTTTCTACTAAACATTTCATAAACTTTCATCGTTTTATCCCTAAAAATATAAATATCAATTATTAATTACTATGAAATACAAAAAAATCATTGTTTCTATATATTTTGCTATAAATTTACTGAATAATAAATTGATTGCTTACCTCATTTCTTTATCTTCATAATATGGATTGTTCACTATTGACCTTTTTGTAGACAGCATAACATTAGCCATCAAAGACATTTTGCCAGCAAAAGCTGCTGTTTTTGGAGTCTTTGCTTGCACCCATTCAAATAATTCTTCTTGTTCTATATTACTGTACTCTCCTTCAAATAAGTATAAAACACATTTATTATGATTTTTTTAATAACAAAATAATTTATTGAACCCAAAAAAATTCATTTACTAAAATTTTAAATTATACTTGTCACTGTTATTCTAATAATTTTCATTTGTTTTTTATGTTTCAAAAAAGAAAAAAAAAATTGATTATTTAATATTCTCTCCCGTAATTATAAGTTTATCATATTAAAAATTAAAAAGAATGACGGCTTTTATAAATAATAGATTACCAACGAATTCCCGCTGCTTCGTCAAATAATGCAATCCATTGTAAGACATCAACGCCAGTACAAGAGCAATAAGCGCACCTTGAATCGCTTCTTTCTTAATACCTAATTTCTCCATGTATCGCCTACTACAAACGAGTCCAGCTAATATACACATATGCGGAGTCATAAATAACTTCAGTCTCATAATAAACATTGCCATTATCGTGAAAGCTCCAGTTTGCAAAAAATTGTATGCTATACTGGGTTCGATGCCCTTTGAAAAGCCGTGCGTTTGAAGATTTCTGTACCAAAAATATAGAACTAAGGCAGCAGCCAAAATTACGACGGGCAGTAAAAAAGTCTTGATAAGAGTATCGTAAGTTTCATATTTCAAAAAATCAAATTCTGCTGCGCATGTGTACAGTAGTGTATGAAAATCTTTGTAATTAGAAACTTTTGCCTTAAGAATATTAAGAACATGTTGATAATCAGATGAATCTGTAAATAATATCTTCCACAATTTTGTAAAAACTAAAGTATTAATCACTTCCACTAGTGTCACTGTTCTGTAATCAAATTTATACAATAAAATGCGACTTAATTGTGATGAGCAAAAACTGACAACTAACAGTGCTAAATATAAGCTATTTAATAAAACGAAAATCTTTTTAAAAATAATAAAAGATATGCCAACTGATAAAAAGTGCATTATACAATAGTATGAAAACATTTTATTATCTATTATTTTCAGCCATTTAAGAATAAGCATGGCAATGGTTTGAGTTACAAAGACGAATTGAGAAAACTGCCAAAAATCTAAGCATGTAGCTATTAACATTACGAATTCCTGAAAAAAACAAAATTAAATCATTATTAATGTTTTAAAAATTTCTGTATTAATATATCATTAAGTACAAACTCTAGTAAAATAAATAAACATTATATTTGTTTGTAAACTCAATTATCGAATACAATAACTGAGTGAGAATACAATATTATCACATAAGTTATATTAAAAATAGTAACTTATTATTATCAGAATCTTATTAGAACTTATTGTTATTTAAATATTATATTATACATAGTAACAATTGGAAAAAAAAATCACAAACCCAATTTTGAAAAGAATATTTTGGCCTTTCCTTCTTCTTTAACATCATTGATACCATGTACATTTCTATAAGCAATAATGGATAAGCAAAGCTTTCACGTAATGGAGGAGTCCATTGTACTCTCGTGCATTCGTTGTGATTGAAGAAAAAGGAGGCTATAGCTACTAAACCTCCTGCAAAAGTTTCACTAAGACTGGCAGCGTATATAAAAATCATATAGCCAGTGACCAATGCTGCCAGCCATACAAATTCTAAATAAAAGTAGATTGGCACACCTAATCCTTCGCAACTTGTTATCGTTGACAAACCTTCCTCTCTTTCAATCTAAAACATTTAAACATTGATAAAGCTTCTTTCGATAGAAGAAAAATAATTGTCTAAATTAAAAATTGAATTTATTTGCAATTTAAGTTCTTGTAATTAATAAAATTTCAAGCCATAAATAAAATTGACTAAATTAAAATTATTTCTTACCTGCCAACAAACGGGTGGCGGTAAAAGTCCAAAATATTTGGCTGTGTGATAAAACATAGCAATATTTATCTAAAAAACAAATATGCTAATAAAATAAAAAGTGTTGTTACAAATTTTGTATTACAGGTAATTAATGATAATTAAAAAAGTTATTAAGAAAAAAAAATACAATAATTGTTATCTAAATTCTTTTTATATAATAATTGATACAGATATTATTAATGCAACTTATAAAAATGTATTTACCTCTACAGAAATGGAATACTTTTGTTCAGCATTTATAACTTCTGGATATTGTGAATTATTATCGTGATGAAGTTTGATCATACCTTCTACAAAATTATCAGATTCTACAATAGTCTTAAAATATGAATAATAAAATCCCTAAAATAATTTTTAAAAATTATAATAAACACGATACTAGGCAAACAATATACAAATTAACAATATTACCATTTCTGTTCGGAACGACATTTCTCTCTCCAACTCCGATAAATGAGAAAAGTGCCTTTCATTTTCAAATAATGTTGACACATGCCAACGGTGTAAGAGACCAAAAGCTAAGGCTGTAAAAATAATAATTTAAATCAATATACTACTGCATAACTATTACATAAACTTATTGCCATAAAATTAAAGATAAAAATTAATCAATCGAACTTAATAACTTTAAATACTTATTATTTTCATAAATGCGTAATTTTAAAAGGAAAGAAAAACTACCCATAACAACATTAAGATGTGAATTAGAATCAAAGTTTTCTTGCATCTTAATCGAATAATCTTAAATGCTAATTTACTCTTTTGACAAATTTCAATTAAAATATTTATGGTGTTCAGTTTTTTAATATTGAGTCAACATTTTCTGCGCCAATCGTTGACTAAATATTCAAATTGTTGCTCCTTATCCAGCAGAAAAGTAATGTATAAAAACTTCGAAAAATAAAACACCAACAAACAATATCCGTACTAACTTGCATTACCAAATGAAGCCCTGATCCGGCAGCGTTGCGAATTTCAGGATTTCTCGCTTCGGCGCAGTAGTATTTTTCATCACTTGGGCCTCCACCAAAAGTAGTCAAATTGCAGGGCAGCCAGGATGAGCTAGAGAATATATTTCTAGTTAAAAGCAACGGCGTCGCAGCTTATAAAGTAGCCTCCTTTATCGCTGCGCTTATTTTTTTATCATCCTAATGCTCCCTTTGGGTTGTGCACCAGTCGGAAGGAATGCCCGAGTCCGAGATCGTTGTTTTGGCTTTACGATGCATTGTTTTTGCACAATATTGCCCACTTTTTATCGATGCACCAGGCATTCTTTCTCTATTTATATCGAAACACGGATACGATCGATCAATAGGATAAGCATACAATATTGATTATAGATCGTTTGTTCCTACGGAGGAAGACTACAGTTTTTTTAAATATATGAATTTGAATACCAGATTTTGTTTTTATTATTTTTTTTAAGAAAATTCACAAATCTAAGCAATTATAATTATTACCTTGTTATTCATAATTATTTATTGCGTGTTTGTTTTAATTTTGTTTTGCTGTATGTTTGTTTAAATTTGGTATTATTGCACGATTGTATTCAATTTTGTATTTTATTCATTTATGTTAAAGCATTATAAGCATGTATGTAAAATGTAATTAAAAAAGTGGTTTTATCGCTACTGGCGAAGATTCCACCTAATTAAACAGAAAATAATTTCTGACCAAAAAAATAATTACTTTCTATTAAAAAATAATCTAACGAACCTAAGTAAGTACCTCAGAGGTGATTAGGAAAACTTCCAAAGTGTTGAAAAAATAGTAAAATTATAAAAAACATTGTATTATATGTAAAATAGCATTGATAGAGCGAGTGTCATTTTGATTTTTTAAATATTTGTTTAAATCTTGTATACATTCAATTTTCTTTTTCCAAATAAATGTTTTTGTCATAAGAATCTTTTCGCATTTAGCGTAATACTTAACAGTGCATTGCATGTTAATTAGGTGTTTTAACATTTATAAAATTTTGTTATAAATTATAAATACTTTTAATACATCTTATGTCTTATAGCAACATATAAAAAAGATATTAAAAAAAAAAATTTTATGCATAATGAATAAAGATATTATATCCTTAGGATGACACTTATAGGCCATAATGTGTAGAGTGAGATAGAATGTGCGTGTAGTACGAGAGCGAAAACGAGAGGGAGAGAGAGAGAGAGAGCGAGAGGAGGGGTGAATGCATGCACTGTACGAAAGAATGAGAGAGAGAGAGAGTGAGGGTGCGTGTGTACAGTATGAGAGCGAGAGGTTGAAACAAAGCGCGTACAGTATGAGACCGAAAACGTAATAAATAGTATGAAATAGAAAAAAAATATGATAAATAAATTATATAATAATATAATAAACATTAAATAATACAAATAAAACTTCAAATGAATAATATAACAAATAGTATAAAACAATAGTAAGAAAAGAATAATAATTCAATCGAACCTTTTAATATAAGTTTTATTTAATAAAAAAAATGCATATTTATGTTTTATCGTATAGCACCTTGGTAATCTATACGATTTTTATTTTATCAAACAATTTTCCATAATGAATTGTTTCTAAAGTTTATTTTAGAAAATAGATTTTCTTAATTAGTAGAAAGGTTAAAGGGTAGCGAGCCTTTAAAATTTGAAAATTG
Organism: Kradibia gibbosae; assembly: GCA_018907135.1. Taxonomy (NCBI): domain Eukaryota; kingdom Metazoa; phylum Arthropoda; class Insecta; order Hymenoptera; family Agaonidae; genus Kradibia; species Kradibia gibbosae. Next base: position 14,184,284 of record JACCHX010000007.1, read on the forward strand.
TCGATAAAGTAGAGCGCTCAAAAATCGCTTATAAACTTATTCATAGTTTTCTAGTAAAGGAGGGGCTACTTTATAAGCTGCGACGCCGTTGCTTTTAACTAGAAAATATCCTCTAGGACATTCTGGCTACCCTGCAACTCGACTATTTTTGGTGGAGAGGGTCGTTCGGAGGCCCACGTGATCAAAAATACCTACTGCGCCGGAGCGAGAAATCCTGAAATCCGCAACCCTGCTTTATAAATAATGTTGCCGGCTAATTCTTGACTGTGATTTCCAAAAATTCCATACAAGTAAGTTGGTATTACTGCCCGAACTTTCGTCATTTCAAAAATCAGTGGTCGCAGTAACTTTGATATTTTCATAATCCGGCGTTGCCCTACACTCGAATGAAAGGCTTTTAACAATTGTTCCAAGATTCAAATACGGCCTTAAAATACCGTAGAACTTACTAGATAAAACATCGGATATGTCTTTGTATCGCACAGATCAGTTTCTTATTTTCATAATGGCAAATAGAATCGCTCGCGAAGATAGCAAAGAAAGATATAAAAACGTAAGATAATTAATACTCTAGTCTTCGTGTCGGTCAATAATAAACGTTATAAGGAGTTTCAACTTTTCAAGAGTCTTCTCCTACGCCGAATAAAAAAATGATTACAAGATAAAATTAACATTGTGTTGACTTTAGATTATTAATTAGGCAATGGATTACAAGTTGGTTGTTTATTCAGCTCCGCATATCGCTCAACGCTTCACCCTCGAAAACCATTAATTCACGGTTATCTTCTCATTTAGATCACGATAGTTGTAACGAAAAATATCGTATCCGTGTATCGATATAAATAGAGAAAGAATGCCTGGTGCATCGATAAAAAGTGCGCAATATTGTGCAAAAACAATGCATCGTAAAGGCAAAACAACGATCTCGGACTTCTGGGGCATTCCTTCCGACTGGTGCCCAACCCAAGGGGAGCAGTGGGAGGCTAAAAAACAAGCGCAGCGATGAAGAAAAAAAAAAGAAACAACGATAGGGAAGCGCGGAGATGCGGCCTTCGAGGAGGTAAGCCGCGGAGGGGGGGGGCCCTCCCGAAGGGACCGCGCGGGGCGGGTCGCGGGCGGGGAGCGAGGGTGCGCGCGCAGCCCCCCCGACAATGGCGCTCGGCGTCGGTTCGGCGCACTAACGGGACGCGCGCGCGAGCGGCGGCGGCGGCGGCGGGAGGCGATCGGTAGCAGCAGCAGCAGCAGCAGCAGCACTCGTCGCTTCATCGTTTCCGGAAAATTCGTCGCGCCATCCGCGGATCAAGATGGCAGCTTCGCGCAGTTGTCTGTTTATTTACTACGCGTTAATTGGCGCGTCATAGAAGGCGCCGTCGGAGGGCGGCGAACGAGAGTCGGGAAAAGGGCGGAGGCGTTTCGTCCTTCGGGGTACGGGCCGAGTGCGCTCGATCGGGAAGTCGCGAGGGCGATCGCCCGCACGGGGGGGGAATACGGACTTTGAGGAAGGCCCCTTGGAGTGCGCGGCCAAGGTGCGAGGACTCCCGCTGCCGCTGCCAGGAGGGGGAACGGTGGAGGCCCGGAGGATCGTCGAGGTCTGGCCGTCCCGGAGGCGGGCCCGCGCCCGAGGGCTCGAGGACGACGAGGAGGAGGGCCCGCGGCCCCGAGAGGCTAGAGCTCCTGGGAGCCGACGGGGGCAGGGAGGCGAGCGGCGCGAGCTCCGGGGACAAAGGAAGCGACCTCCGGGGGGGGGCTCCGCGGTACCGCGGCCCGCCGAGGAGGCGGAGGCGGAGGAGGAGCAAGAGCCTGCTGGGAACGTTGGTTATGCGGAGGCTCGGCGGGCGCTTCCCCACCGGGACCGCGATGCAATGCTACGGCCACGGCCTCTGAGTCCGGACGAGGTGGCAGCTACGAGGATGGCGGAGGAGCTGCTGCCAGCCAGCCTGGAGAAGCTCGAGATCGACTGCTGGCTCTCCCCTGGCTGCTGTCACTCGTGAGTAACCGCGCTTGCCGAATCCGCGTCGCGGGTATACGTAAACACGTAGCGAGAGAGAGAGAGAGAGCGAGCGGGAGGGGGGGGGTCTTTTGTTAAAGCCCCCGAGGCCACAGAGTCCCTCTCGCGAGATCGGCGGCCCCTAGCAGACGGGTCCGGTCTCCTCTTTTCCAGCTTGTCGAGCGGGAAGGGCGAGATAGAGATAGAGAGAGAGAGAGAGCGAGCGAGTGAGTTCCACGACTCGTGTCTCTCTCTCTCTCTCTCTCTCTCTCTCTCCCTGCCCCCGCGCATACGCCAGCGCTTCGGAGCGCTCGACTCTGCCTTCGAGTATATACGCATGAATGCGGTTTACAGTGCCGCGGGTAGCGGGAGTAGGGGGGGGGGCACGGCCCTCGAGCGTAGCTCAGCTGAGCTTGTTTGGGTTTTTTGTTGGCCCCGACGCGGCTCCTTCTGCTGCGGCGACTCTCGTCGCTCGCGCCCTCCCGCCCTCGAAGCTTCCACGAGCTCCCGACCCCTCCCCCTCGGCCTCGGTCCACAGCCGCCGCCGCGCGTCGTCGTCGTCGTCGTCGTCGTCGCTGTCAGGCCGCGTCGCCTTTCTTTCTCGGCTAATGCGATCCCTGGCCCCCCCCGCGCCCGGCCGCGGGTGCCGCGCAGTTGCGCGCGCACGCACGCACGCACGCGAGTCGGGCACGCGCGCCCACCCCGCGGATGGAAATAGCTCTTGGCGGGGCTGGCCCGAGTCGACGCCAGCACACCCGGGGACAGCGATGGCGACGACGAGGAGTCTCCCGGGCCTCTTCTGGTGCTATCTGGCGGGGGGGGAGTCGCGCCCGCCCGACGACAAAGCCGCCAGTGCCGCCTGGACACCGGAGAGGGATGCCCGAGACCGTGGACTGTACGCGGTGCCCGTGAGGAGGAGCCTCCCCGACGGCCGCCCGTGAGTGTCGGACATCGTTCCCGGGCGAGGGGATCCTCCGCCGAGGATTCCTTTGTTCCCTCCAAGGGCGCCTTTCTCAGTGCGCGGGGGGGCTCCTCTCGGCCGAAGCGAGCCTTTGTCGCGAGCCGATGTCAGGCCCTTAGCCGCTAAGCTCGCCCGAAGCCTTGACGCAGGGTTGAGCGACCGCGGCCTCCCTCCCTCCCTCCCTCCAACGGCGAATGCTCTTTGCACGAGGAGGAATCCGGCTCGCCCTCGACGAGGCCGCGAGCCCTCCGAGTCAGAGCTGAGGAGGAGGCGGCTTGCTCACTTTCCAACGAGAGAAGCCCTTTTACTCTGATAATACCCGGGGTATCCAATCGATTGTTTTAAATAAACCTCCCTCTTGGCAGCGAACTCGTTCTCTCGCTCGAAAGTGCTTCTTCGTTAGGACGTTCCAATCGATTGTTTCATCGTAAAAACAACGACCTCCCAGTTGGCCGTTCGCAAACGCAAAATCATCTCCTTTACATTCGCTTTAATCCGGTGACGCGTACAATTATCTGCCACCCCACGATCGTTCTTTCTTCAATTTATTTAATATTTCCCTATGATTTTATACAGAATAGGAGATACTTGTGAAACTAACTGATTTTGTAATAAATGGTGAATAAACATTCTTATGCTTGCTGCAAGAACTTGGCAAAGCGACAGAAGTAAATAAAGAGCCGCGAAGCTTAATACTTAATAGTTGTTTAAAAAATCCTTGCCTCGCGGAGGAAAATTCTCCTCCATTTGTATTGTTATTTTTTCTGCTTTACTTTTTATTTTTTCTTCATAAATGATTGCAACAGCAGTGGCGCGGTTAAAGCAATTTCATCTAATGTCGCGACGAGAGAAGATTAAGATCTTTAGCTTAAAAACTGCTTAATTCGCGAAGCTTCTTTAATTTTTAAGATATGGTAATTTATGCAATCCGTTAAACGCACATTATTCTGTTCTGTTTTAACAGGAAAGGTGCTAGTAAGCCTCGGCGAAGGTCAATTCCAAACTCATCTATGCAGCCAGTCGAGAGTCCCAGAGGTATCAAGACTACAACGAATTTCAAACCATCCAAAAAGGATGAAAGGAGAGGTTTTCTATCACTGGACAAACCAAAAAAAAACTCTATCATCCGAGAAGCCGTCCTCAAGCTTCGTAATTCTGATCCCACTTGCCTGAGTGATAACTTGGCGAGTACGCTTCTTGAGGAGGCTTGTAAGCTCAGTATTTCTCAGTAAGTATGTCAATTTTGCTTTAAGGTTTTTCCCCCTCTGCTACTCTCTTCGTTAGCTCCTCTAGCTTCTAGCAGTATATTTAATTTTTTTTTAAACGCACGTGAGAGTAATATTAATTTCATATTGGAAACCTAGGAAACCCTTTCTTCTTTTTTTTTTTAGAATAAAGAATATATCTTAGGTTAACAAAAATAATGAGTTTTTATCAAAATGGCTCCACAGCTTTCAAACTTGTAAGAGTTGCTCGCTTGGCCTTTTAAAGTAACAAGGTTCGGAGCATACGTACCCTTGATGTTTGTAACGTTGTGAAAAATTTTGATTTCAGCAAAACCAAGACTTTTGGCCATGGCTCGGTTACGAAAGATTTCAAATCCCTCAACATAAGCCAAAACGTTAGACAGGCCAAGGATGACACTAGTATCTCTGAGAACTACCAGGCGAACAGCTTTCAACGAGCTCGGAGTAATACCATGCCAAGCTTAAAAAGAGCGACCGGTCAAACGGAAAACACGCAGCAAAATCCGCTTAGCAATGGACAGCAGTCATCGAGTTCGAACACCTGTTCGGTGCAGGCGCGAATATCACCGCCGCCATGCGACGTGACGATCGACGAACTTGCCAGTTATTTCGAAGAATTCGTTCATATTCCAAAGAAAATGTCGCATATGGCCGAGATGATGTACATTTAAAAGAGATTCTCTATTGAGTGCTTTCCTATTGGAAACAGATCCGGACAATGTTCTTTTTAAAAATTTTAGCTTATTGCCAGGCCCTTATGGACGTTTCCTGGCACTGCGCATCCATCATTAAGAGCGGTAAATTATAATTGGACCACGGTCGCCTCACACTTTATAAACCTTACACTTTTTGTAATGTGAACAAAATTTAAGCCTGTACATTTGAGAATCCTATTAAATTTTATTCATGAGTTACAAAAAATTTTCTAAACTTAACTAGTAATCAGCTGCTCTTGGTGAGAAATTGTCTTTAAAATCAAAGTTCGATAATGATAAGTTTCTACAATTTAATTTTAGAAACTCTTTAACATTCGTTTTCTAGATTATCGTTTACTAAATGTTGTGTGTTGATGAAAATGATAAGCATTAGATTTTCTTGACTTTGCCTAACTACATTTAGTTAATCAAATTACTAAAATAGTTCTAACATAACGTCAAGTTTTCATTTTCAAATTCATTAAATATAAGCTAAAATTAAAAAGGGAATACTGTAATTTTGGTGTTTAAGCCAAATAAGAACAATCTTAAGGGCCGTGTTGAGGATGTTTATACAAAATGATACATTTGCGACGGAAGGCCACCACACTTGTTAATCTTGTACTGAAAAGATCTGTCTCTCGTTCATAAACTGCATATTTGCTCTAAGTTTTTTTATGTGGTACCTAAATTATATTTAATGTAGATTAAAATAAAAATCTAGTAAGCAGGTTCTGGTTTTTATTAACTATTACTTGTTCTCTAAATATAATAATGTATTGTTCGTTTATTTTTTAACAATTTTAGTTAAAAACTACTAAATAGTTTACAGAAGGCTGCATACATATTTATATAGATGTAGCAATATTTCGACTTCTTCTTACGACAATTATAATTTTGCAGTCGTGTTCGTTAGCTGGACTAAAAGAAATGTAAATATACGTTAAAGAACGAACCGAACAAAATGAGAAAAATTCTTTTTTTATGTAAGTAATTACATACTTCAGGTCCTATATACATTGATAGCATTAGTATGTTGGAAGCATTGATATAACTTTTGGTTCTTTTTACAGTTTTTATTCGATTTCACTATATTATATTATACAAAATGATTTTTCTTACAGTCATGTATATATCCGATGTTATAAAAATCAGTAAATAATAAACTTTATAAATTCAATCATGAAACATGCAGAGCGTTTTATTTCAATTATCGGAAATTAAAAGGACCGTTGTACCGTATTAACATTGACTCTCGATCCTACATAAAACATAATATAATTATCATCGTCATCATTATTATTATTATTATTATTATTTGTTGTTATTATTATTATTATTTTATACACGGTTAATCAATACTTAATAAGAGAGTAATGATTTTAACACCTGTGCACAGCATTTTCAACTCTTCGAAAACTCGAAAGAAGGTACGGGATGGGTCATTAAATGAAACATTATTTTCTATACTTATGATATATTTATCTCCATATGTGTATAATAATTATATTAATATTACAAAATAATAGTTAAATTACTTAATATTAAAAAAAAACTTTGGTACATAAACAATGACGACAGCATATCAATCTTATTAATTGAACCCTTAACCAACTTATATATTTTTTGTTTTTTGTTTTTCTTTAAAAAGAAAAGGGAGAAAACAAGACTTCTCAATACGGGGAATCTCGTTTTTCATACGCCCACACAAGCTCATACATAAACACGCTCGCGCATTCAGAAGTTCAAACGCAAATATAAATGTCGAGAGTAAGAATTTACACGGTAGAGCTAGAAACAAAAAAAATGCAAAAAAAATCAGACAGTGTAGTGTTGTGTGGACTTAATGCGACAATAAATTAAGGTTGTGCTATACTTTTTTCGCAATTTATTATTTCTTCTCTCTTTCTCTCTCTCTCTCTCTCTCTCTCGCTTATTTCGAACAAAATTTTTTAATCGCACGCTAATACTTTATAATATAAAGGTTGACCGTTAAGTATTATAAAAGCATTTTACTTTAGCTTAAATATGATCAAACTGCATCGGTTCCTCTGTAAAACTATACCTGTCGTTTAATCCTTATTGCTCTGCAGTAATTTGCCATTTTCCTCCATTTACGGGTGCAATTGGTAAAATAAAAAATTCGCAACGTCGACATTTTCAAAATTGTCCAGCTAGAAAAATATTTCGTCAAAAGCACCATGCGAGATATATAAGTATTCCCTTGCGATTAAAATCAAGACATGTTTAAGTACGTCATTGTTAAATAGAAGGCGATTTTGCTAATGACTCATCGTCCAAAGCGCAATTACCCGTTTAAAATAAAAAAATGTGTTTTTTTACGAAACGGCCTACGCGACTGTACGCATTACGTCGCCAATATAGTTTGTATCCCAAAGCAACGCAAAGCCTAGACTGACACACTGCTCGAGCGGCTCATAATCCATTCTCCTCGTCCCGTAAATTCGTAATTCACAATTTGAGGTTTGCCTTTATATCACAGAGGCGCCTTAAACATTCTAACTGTATTTATTTCCCACCTACCCGGTCGACTTCCCACAAGCGTCCGAGCGAACAATATTGTATCGCATCGCCGGTGGAAACAAACGTTGACACTCTGTTTCTAAATACACAGACGTTCAAATTTAAAAGATATAAGGACGAGGCGCTGATCAAACAATATTACAATGGACGAAATTTTAGAAACTCGGGGGTGGGTGGGGGGCCGAGGACGCAAAACCTCAAAGGCCCCTTCGGACAAGCCTCCCAAATCAAGAGGGTCAATGCCGCGTTATTTAGGCGCGCGCCTTCGAGCCAACGAGAGACATCGAGAGGCTTAACAACGAATGCCATTGAGGACTCGGTCCTGGTATCGAGTGGCCCCCGGGGTACGAGCTTTCGTTACATCTCGTGTTCCCTAGCCTCGAGTCTTCTTTCCGTAGTCAAAACACGCAATGGTCGGGAGAAATCGGCTAAGCGACCGGGCCGGCGATCTCGCGAACGCGATCCTGGGCAATTTCGCGCCGGGAGAGCCGCTCTCTAGGGCGTGGCTCGATTTTATTTACGGCGACAAGCCCATGGAGGAGGAGAAGCGAGCGAGCCGAGGCCCGCGCCGTTCCCCTATTGCGCACCGCTTGGCCCCGTGGACGCGCGACTAATAATAAACACCATCGGCGTCGGCCGATCCAGAAGTCAAGGATCGGCCTGAAGAAATCGGCTTTCGGCTCGCGGTAGAGGAGGAGCGGCAGCGGGCCTCCGATGAAAGAATCCTGGGCCCAGGCCGGTCCTCCCGAGCTAAGCCCCCCGGCTTTTGTCGCACGGCGACGCTTCCCGGGCGCGAGAAGGTATCCCCGGCCGGCTTTATCCGGGCGATCGCGCGGGGCCGAGGACGACAGGTGCGCTCGGCCTCTCCTCCTCCGATCTCGTAGCTCGCTCGTGCGAGCGCGGGACGAGGAGAGCTCGGCTGCCTCCGTGGGTATCCCGGCTCGGATGGGCCCCCGCGGATCGCGAGATACGAGATTGCCGTGGCTCATTGTAATAATTGAGATGGGATTCGCGAAGCTTTTGTTTGCTCGGCGTCGAAGAGGAGGCTCTTATGGATATTGAGACCCCACCTCCTTTCGAGCTACTTTGCGAGCATTAATTTTACAAATATCCGACTACCTTTATACCCTGGCGTATGTTGATTCCTTCGTTTTGGATACAATTGAAACAAAAATATACGTGATAACGTTGCAGCTGTGCGTGCAGCTCAACATTTATTCGCGCCGCTTTAACAAGATTATTCGATTTCGTCCCTGCGTTATTTACCTCGACGTCCACTGAAAGTAGCAGCGCACGATAATATTTATTAGTGAAACAGTTTTACAGCAAGTCTCTGGAGAGGAAAAACGTGTCACTGTTGACTCTACGACTTCGGTAAACTTGCGAGCTCTTCAACAATCGTTAAACATTAACTCCGTTAAAAATATTTCGAATAATTCACGTGATTCGCTATGCTTATTTGGCTCGAGCAAAAATAGTCATAATCTCTTTTTATTAAATACGTTCTGATTATATATTCTAAAAAAACGAAAGATTACTTCATGAAAGGACTCCGCAGTGTGCAATCGATGTTTTCTTTATTTCTTTTTTTTTTTTTTTTTTTTTTTTTTTTTTTTTTTTCTTCTAAAATCATCTTCGATTGCAAATATTTGCAACCAATTTTTGAGATCCAATGCTTTTAAGAATTTAGTTTCATATAACTGTGGGGCTAGTCGCAAGCGAAAATAAATTTAGCGTACTCTATTACTTCGATAAAGACGGTATTGCTTCAGTCGGATGGTACTTTTAATTTTGTGATTAAACAATATTTGCAACAATAACGCATTATTCACAAAAATAGTACCTGGCAAACTTATTATGCCAGCATTTGCGAAGAAAAATATGTTTTAATATTATTCAACGTATAATAAACTAAATTAAATGTTAATTACAGATGAAGTAATATCACAATGTAATCGAATAATGTGTTATCGAATTAAGCTTTAACTACTTATTTAAAGTTTTTGCAGTACTCTACATTCTTTAATCACCGAAAGCATAAGGGATTTGTCGATTAAATTTATGATTTATGATTTAAAAAATTTAATGCTGATATTCAAGTGATCTTTTGTTTTTTTCCTGTAACTACATCATAAAATAAGTGCATCAATCCTGTAAGATGCGACTCCTTTAGCAAATAATTGAATATGTTATTGTACTAATATGAATATGTTAATAATTCGATGGATATATTTTAATCTAAGAATTCGGCTTAAAATGAAATCGTACCATAATCTTAGTTACACGTTGATAATTATTTGTCCTATGTAAAATATTATATGAAAATTCGCCCGTATCATACAGTAATTAAGCTTTTTTTAAAATAAGGAGTACAATACAATAAAATGCAATAAGAATTACAATAAGAATCAAAATTAAAAAACATTATAAATGTTTATAATGATAAATATATTCCCTTAGGACTTCGTTTGTTTCCTAAAATACAACAATTAATAAGTCTTTTCTTAATTTTAAAAAGACGATTTAGCAAATTAGGTTTTAATTAGAAAAGTATAAAATGTTAAAAATCATACGAAATACATATCTGATCTCTAACCATAGTATTTAGTATTAAATCTGATTATAAATTTATTTTCAAAAAATTATGCAGTACAATAGATTACTGTACTGTACATTTATCTCAATATTAAGTGCAACGAGCCGCAGTAAAGAATCAAATTATAAAAAACTTGTAATTGCATTCAAACAAAAGAGCAGAAGAGAGAATAATATAAAAAAATATAATTTATATTTATCGTTAAATTTAATTTATACTTGTTATTAGGATTCTTTAATATTTGCCTTATCTCATCCTAAATTCTGTAATTTATAACGCAGATTTTAAAATCTTTTAATTCTTTGTTTTAAATTTACTCTTTAAAAATATATAGCCAAGTTACAAAATTTAAATAATCTTTAAGATTAGTTAAAATCGTTTTTCTATCTTTATAAGTAATATATGTAATTGATGAAAAATTGAATCGTCTTATTGGCCCCGAAATAGAAAATAAAAATGACTTTTAAAAGCTTCAGCGAATGCATTTGGTAAATAAAAACTTTCTGAAGCTTGTTAATAACTTGCTAAATTTTTAATTTTTTTTTTTTTTTTTTTTTGATACTACTTATTGCTCGTATAACTTGGAATTATATTATATTTTATATATACATAATTAAAATTAACAAATCTAATTTTGTAAAATTATTAATGTTTATTTTGAGATTCTAATATGTACAAAATATATTTTAAATATATATTATTAAAATCAAACTCGAGGATCTAGAAATATTATTTTACTGAAATACAAATTTAAAACATGATGAAAATTTGTATTTTTAAAAAGCTTGACTCTTGTCAAAGACAATTTATGTTTTACATTTTTATCAAATATTTAAAATAGTCCCTCAAATACAATAGATTATAAAATATTCTCTTACTCATTTTCTTTCAATAATATAGACACACATAAATATTTTTTCACAACTGTTGAAATTTTAAATTATTTTGTTTCACTTTATTACAAAAACAAAGTTTATAAATTTATTTAAGGAAAGTGTATAAAAGTTGTTGAATGCATTTCTCAAACTAATTAATTAGTCTTCAAATCAATCAATTTACACTCGATTCTCGTATATTCCTAATAAATTTTCGTGCAAAACTATCTTTTCCCATTTTATTTTTATTATACTACAAAGTGAATAATATACAATTCTTTCTAACATGCACTTGAATAGTAAATTCTACCCACAAATTACACAATGTCGACATAAACTCATTTATTGCGATAGTCACTGCTAGGCTAAAATTTATTTTTAAATATTCTATAATCGTCTGAATTTTGGAGTCTTTAGGAAATTCAAGACGATACATCTTAATATTATTTGATTCATTACAAGATGAATCCAATAGTTTTTAGTTATATCTTAATACCTACTGATCAATGTTTGAAAATTAATACTTGATAAACAAAATCCAATCTATTTTGTCTTTTTTATAAAAATAGTAAGTCTTTTGCAAAAGTAAATTTTATGCTTATATTGGAAGTCTTCTTTTAAATATAATATACGAAAAAAGCTACTTCTAAATTGACATAATTCTGCACAGTTTCATTGTGATTATAAATAGTTATAAATATTATTATTTTATATTATATAAATGTTTCATTTGCCGTTTCCGTTGCCTAGCAGTGATTTTAAATATTTAAAAATAATATTTCAATTCAATTGAACTCGTTTTAATAAATACAAGGAGCGATGAACTTCAACTTTAAAGAGACGGCTCACTCCCACTAATGAGAATTAGCTTTGGATTCATTCTAGAAATTGTTATATATATATTTCATAAAAAAATTTGGTGATTTATGGATAGTTTGTACGAATAACATTCATTGTTTAAAGTTTAACTTAATGCAGGTAACATTTGCCTACATCAAGTTCTCTATCGTGCTTAGCCCCATACGCTCGTGTTTCACGCTTTTTATTAGTAACTTTTTTTTTCCACTGTACCATTCTAGTCTTATACTATAAAATTTTAGAACTTTCTCGACAATAGTTTCGTAGCAAAGTCGTCATGGTATTGATTTTTCGTAACAATTAGTTAAAACATATTCCCAACAGATTTAATAATCGAAGGAAAATAAGATTTGCCTAAAAATATTTTAGAGTATTATCTATCTTCTGCTGTATAAAAGACTTGAGTCTGTAATAACATCTATTTATTGTTAGTGTTTTAAAAAGTCGTATTAATTTGACACTATTAAATGACACGTATACGCAAGGAAAACTATTGACGATTGTACTTAATGATAAGAATTAAAGGAGCTTCTTCCACAAGTATCTTTCGTCTATAACAGACATTTAAATGACGGCAAGTGCCGTGGCGTATCGTCAATCAGTGAAATAAGTCATAAAAAATTAAAGCGGTAGTACAATAGCTTGGCAGTATTCTATTCGTGCTATATTGCCGTTTACTTCTGTTTTCCTTTTTTGATTTGAACATTGTGTGGATCAATTGTGGGCAATTAAAAATCACAGCAAAGCAAAACAATGTCTTCTGCACGAGTACCGAATCAATTAATTACGTATTTCATATCAATTAAATAAATGCATTACATCATAACTACTTATTCCCTATTCAAACTTGATCAACAGATTTCTACAGTATTTTACCATATTATTATTTATCCATTCTTAGAATAGACTCACTCGTTTTATATAATCAGTATATATCGAAATTCTTGCTTTGTTTATTTATTTATTTATTTTTTTTTTATAAATATAGTTTACCCTTCAAAGTCTTTTAAAGTCGCAGGCTCGAAATATTTAGGAAAAGTCATTTAATCTAACTTTTATTTCTCAAAACGCAACACATTCTTAAATTAGTTATTATGTTTTTTTGTTTCATCCATATAAATTGTAACTACCTCTAACAGACTAAATTTGGAGTTACACGGTAACTAATTATATTCTAACAGTTTAATGCATTTACGTTTAATGTAATTGTCGATTTAAAACCAACCTACTCCTTATAACTATTTTCTTAAAATTACCGCTAAAAAATGTATCCTCTTTTCCTTCTCATCGTTTCGTCTTCTTGGCTATTTTATACACGTTATTAAGGGTCATCTATCGTTCATAGCTTTTCTCTCTAGCTCGCAGTTCTTCTTTTGATAAAGTTCTCTCTCTCTCTCTCTCTCTCTCTCTCTCTCTCTCTATCGCTTGCTCTCTCTCTCTCTCTCTCTCTTGCTCTGTCCCCTCTCAATATGTCTATTTATCTCGTTAAATATAATGTCATGGCTCATGCTTTATTGAAATTAGCATTAAAAACTTTTCGAATGAAATTCAAACACGATGTTTAAATGATAGTGACATGTACGTATGTATGATTCATACACGTTTATGAATATGAATCTATGGCACATGGCTTCCGTATTTGTTGATTATTTGCACAGTCATTCTTTCGCTCGTAACAGAGTATTGATATCGACATCGGGACGGCCATCGAGAGTCTATCCCGTTCGGTAGTAGGATGATTTACTCGAGTCGAGGATATTGTAATTAAAGAGAGAGAGAGAGAGAGAGAGAGAGAGATAGAGAGAGAGAGAGATTCGGTAAGATGGCAAAAGACTTATCATGTACGTTATACCAGTCTCGAGTTTACAAAATGTAATTCTCATATGAGAGAAGTGGAGTCAATATTCTTGTTTCAAGATACAGATTGAATGCTTGGTTTTAAAAATTGCTCTACTCGGACTCACGAAATGCTTGCCCCAGCTCATATGTATAATTTATTAAACGAAGCTCGTATACCAGATTACTGGGAGGATTAAAGGATGAAGACAAAACTAGGAAGGTGGATAAATCATCTAGGCGGTATGGAGGGACAAAGACAGAAGGGTTGGACACTATGGACTTCGATGATAATCCTTTTAGCAACAGAAGGAACTCCCACGAGGTTGCGCATAATGGGGCCAGGGCGACGAACCAGATGCCCAAGGAGATGATCCGATTAAATTTAGGCGTAGAACGAATAAATAAGGTTCATCGTCGATTTCTTGGTAACCCAAGTAAGATCTTAGCATAGATCGGACCTCCGCTAATAATCGAGGAAACCTGGTGGTCATCGGATTCTCTAGCGGTTTATGGCAAGCGCATCGTACGTAAGTCCATCTGCTACGTAGCTTCCCTTGGAGAGAGAGAGGGAGGGAGAGAGAGAGAGAGAGTTGGGTGGGGGGGCGGGCAGGAGGGGGGAGAGCAAGGGAGCCGACGGGATAAATAACCGACGGGACGCAGGATAGAACGGAGATTGTACCACGGGATCGAGCGGGCACTCGATCTCGAGCAAAATGGGCACCGACGCTTAAAAGTACGAGCACCGACATTGTAGCACTGCCGTGGTGCAGGCCAGTATTGTAACACTAGATCGAGGAGAGTTCCCGTCCAGGTCGGTAGTCCGCGGTCGAGCCTCGGCCGGGCCTCGGACGATGGATTCGCGCTCGGTCGGAGCGGGGCGTAAAAATAGACCAGCCTCCCTCGGCGCGCTCGAGGAGGTAAGACCGGGCTTCGAGTGCCGCGAGCCCGGGGGCTGGGGGTGGGGTGGGGGAAGGCGGCGAGGCGACGCTTCAGCAGTAGATGCCATAGAACTCCATGGCACAGTTGAGGTTGAGCGGATGGTAGTGGGCGTGTTGTGGCACTGAGTGAGCCATCGCGGCTTGGTGGGCCGCGTATCAGTCCGTCGGCGGCTCGAGGTAGGGAATCTCGCTGGTCACGTTGAAGGACTCGAAGTAGTGGTTGAGGAACTCGAAGGTCGGCCGCTTCTCCGGCGTCGCGTCCCAGCACTGGAGCATCAGCCGGTAGATGCTGTCCGGCAGCGGATGGTTGACCGGCTTCGGCATCCTGTAGCCGCTGTTCACCTGGAGTATCACGTCTCGGCCGTGCATACCTGAAAGTCATCGGTGGCCACGGTATAACGCGGGGGCTCGACACATCGCCTGGGCAGGGTGGGTGGGGGGAATCCCGGGCCCGTACCTGGATACGGCACTTGGCCGTAGGTGAAGAGCTCCATCAGGAGGATGCCGTAGGACCAGACGTCGCTCTTGATGCTGAACCGGCCGTAGACTATGGCCTCCGGGGCCGTCCACTTGACGGGGAACCTGCTGCCCTGCTTCGGGCAGTACTCGTCGTCCTCGATGACCCTCGCGAGCCCGAAGTCGCATATCTTGGCCTTGTTCTTCTCCCCGATGAGGACGTTCCTGGCCGCGAGGTCCCTGTGAATGAGCTGCTTGCTCTCGAGGTGCTCCATCCCCGAGGCCACCTGGGCCGCTATGTAAATCAGGTCCTCGAACTGCATGTACTTCCCGTCGCCGGCCCGCAGGAAGTCCAGGAGGCTGCCGTTGCACATGTACTCCTGGACTATGTAGATCGGCTCCTCCTTGGAGCAGACCGCGTACAGGGCGACCAGGTGTCTATGCCGGAACTGCTTCATTATCGCTGCCTCCTGCGAAGCGATACAATTTTACCCCCGGAGCTCGTGCGAACTCGGACATCGGTGCCATTATCCCTGCGCTTGTTCCCCTCCCTTCCAGTAACCGAACTCGGCGCTATACCCTCCACCCCTCGGTATCGATGCCTCGTGCTTCGGCCAGCAGGGAGCACTTCCTTCTTTGTAATTATTGAAATTGCCGATCGATCGAGGCTCCTTGAGCGAGTGGGATTTCCTTTTCGCCGAGGAGTATCAATTTTTTTTAACAAGCGGCTTACAACGGGGGGGGGGGAAAAAGTTCGAGACCGCGTGCATCGATCACCGGCTCTCCGCGCTCTTCGCCGCCGTAAGCAAAATCGAGTTACAAGCCTTGCATACTGAACGCGCTCGCTAATTTATATCGAGGCGCGCACATCCGCGGCAACTTCCGCGGCAGCCAGCCAGCCAGGGAGGATAAGCGTGTTTGTGTGCGTGTGTGTGTGTGCTGGAGGGGGGGGGCGCGCTCGTACCTGGAGGAAGGCCTCGGTGGACATCGTGCCGGGGCGCAAGGTCTTGACCGCCACCTCGATCTTGTTGCGCCACTTGCCGTAATAAACCTCGCCGAAATTGCCGTGACCGAGTTTTCGTATCAGCTGGATCTCGTTGCGGTTGATCTCCCACTTGTCGCGTAGCTCCGGCCCCAGGTCCCACATGTCCGGCTGGGGCTTGGGGCACGGCTTGGAGAGCACGTGGCAGAGGCCGAGCGCGTTTTCTGAAAACAATGGATAGCTCGCCTGTAGGAGGGCGCCCTGATGTCTGGGCTGGGGGTTTGGGGGGGGGGCTGCTGCTGCTGTAAGATAAGGGTGCAATCGGGGATGGGGAAGGATCGGCGGAGCGGTGGCAGGAATCGTGGGGGAGAGGGCGGGCAACGCGACGCCCCCGTCGACGGGACGTTGAGGCCCGCATCGACGGGAGGCGCGGCCCCGAGCGGGCAATCCAAGGGCCATCGTCGCCTCTGGTGGCCTTGGAGCTCTACTCACTGCTGTAGGCCATGACGAGGGCCGGCAGCGTGGGGAAGGTCTGGTTGGTGGCGATGAAGAATCCCCCATTGTCCAGGGGCTTGATCTTGTAGTGCTTGACGTGGTGTCCTCGACCCTCCTCCCAGTCCTTCACCGAGAGGCTGTAGCCTCGGGGGTTGTGCTCGCTCGGCCTCACCAGGAACGTGCCCCGCGGATTCTCGTCCACCAGCAGGAGCTTACCGGCCTCCTTCCGCGACACGTTCTCGAAGAACCAGCTGCAACGTTAAATTAAGGACGTTAGGCGTCCGGGACTCCCGAGCGCCCGTCGTCCGATCAACGCCCGACCCGCGATCGCCATTAATCACTATCATGAGTGTCTCCCTTAGTTGTGGCTTTTGAGAAACTGATTCTTATACCGGACGTTGCTCGCTTCGAGTGTGCGGGCATATATCGAGGGTCACGAGTAGTACTTCAATTCTTCTCGTTCGCCGAGCACCAACCTTGTGTTTATCAAATAATTTACTTCGTTACGGTCGGAAGGCTTCGAAACCCAATGCTCTTATTAGGAAGGAGAAGAAGAAGAAAAAAAATAAATAAAACAAAATAAGGTAATAATAATAGAAAAAAAAAAAATTAAAAAAAAAATGCAAAAAATCTTTCTCTCTAAATTACCGATCGTTCGAATCGTATTTTGCCTCGCGTCAACCGAATGACATCCATTGAATTCAATTTCAAAACAATGGCCAATAAAAAGACTCTACTTTCACTATCTCAAGGTTGTGTCTTCATTTTTTGTTACGACGTCGTTACCGTAGCTATTTCTCGTAGCTGAAAGTATTGCCGATAGAGTGAAAAAACATTTAGCGAGCGCATAAATCGAATAAGACTTTCGCATTATTAATAGTACGAGCCATAAGTTAACGATAATTAACGATATTCCGTTTGGCGCGCGATGCTAAAATCGAGTGCGACTTTTACAGCGATATTTGAACGCAGGAGCTTCGAGCCAGGAGGCAAAAAACGTTGGCGAACCGAGGCGAGGTTCCTTCGTAAAGGCCGAAAAACGCAGCAGGCCGATAAAACAATTTCACTCTCGTAACAAGGGGGAGGAAAAAAATCAAAAGCCACACCACTTCCGCAAAGGTGCTTACTTTCGTTTTCGCGCGTAATCTCAGCCCGGAAAGGGAAGCACTCGGGGGAGGGGGGGGGGCATATTTTGATTCGGAGGGTGGGAGGGATTTCGATCGGGCGACAATCGGAGCGGGTAACGTCGGCCGGGAATAGGAGAAGCTCGGGGGGTCACACTCACTCCTCGCTCTCGACCGAGCGCTCGACCGCGACGAAGTTCCAGGGTATGAGGCCCTCCTGTAGGGTCGTCAGATGCAGGACCTTCCACCAGTCGTGCTCGGAGTCGTCCAAGACCTCCATCCGGTCGCCCTTCATGAAGCTCACGTCGGTGCTCTCCCGGGCCGTGTAGTTGTACAGGGCGACGACGATTTTGTTGGCCCGCTGCGAGTGAGCTGCGGGCGTCGGGACGTCCGCGAGGACGGAGATTAGTCCCTCGGTCGGGGGTGTGGCGCCCACCCCAACCCCCACCCCCCAGATCGGGGCTCGCGCGGCCCCGTCGGCGGCCCGACGAAGCCGCGCGGGCGCGTCCCGCTCCCGGCAAGGCCTTCCGAGTGAAATACCGAGGGCGCTCCGACCCGCCCCGGCCCCGTGGAAGAGTTTCCCGGGGGGGGGGGGCAGCTGCGCCCGAGCCTCGGCTATTATAGCCGAGGACGCGCGCCCCGGCTGGAGACCTGGGCTCGCCGTCCGATCGGCACCGCTATTTCACTCTGAAACGCCCGCGAGAGTACGCAGTGCGCCTCTCCTGCCGGCATGGCCGATCTCGATAAACAACGACGTACACGATCATACGAATGCTCTAAACAAATATTTATGGGACTCCAATTACTACCAAGACACTTTTTTGCATGCCTGTGCTGGCTTCCTCCGTGTAATAAATAGCGATGCAGGATTGACGGGGAGTCGCAATTTGGCCGCGCGGTGCGGTACCGAACCAAAGTGAGCGGGTGGGTGGGGGGGGGGGGACAAAAAAAAAAAGAAAAAAAGTTCAACATTCGCAAAATTTACCATACACAGGGAAATAAAACTACACAATCAATAAAAATAAATACGAGATACGAAATCAAATAAATATTGATGATTAAGCAAAACAATCATGACTTATGCAGGCTAGCGTTACGTGGCTTTTAATAAATTATTCCAGGGCATATTCGTGGAAGCTGAGGCAGCAAATGAAACGATCATAAGAGAATTGATTGTTCTCTTCCTTTTTCATGTATTTTGCCTTATCAAACCTGTTTTTTGGCTTTTGTTCTTTTTATTTGTATTGCTCGGCTAACTCTTTCCCTTAAAAATCTAAATGCACTCGGGGTATTATATTATTAGTGCTGGCATCGGTTGGAAGACCGTTACTTATTTCATCGCTGTAATATTATAATTCCGATAAATGTATTATATAATTTTATGAATTATATAATTATTCGTGATTGTATGTATAAAATAGCATAGCAATTTGCATGAAAATACTTTTAAAGACACTGAAAATAAATTTAGTCTGATTTATACAGTATTATTTAATTTAAATGCAAAACGATTACTCCAGAGATTTAAAGTAATACTATAGCCGACGGCAACGTACGCGTCATTTATTAAATCTAAATAAAAGAGCTCCTTCTTTATTATTCGAAATTGTAGATGCTGCTTTTCCGTTAACTCGACAATGCAAGCATTCGTACTCGCAGCGCAAACTAACGCGTAGCGTTGAAAATACTCTGTTATATCTGCTCGGCAGTTGGCGTACGAGCTATAATGGATTGACTGAAAATGAAAATTTGCACAACGATAGTACGACCCTGGCGCTGTGTTATCGACATGTCGTCGCGGTGATTCTGGAATTCCGGCAGGTATCGAGCGCGTCCTGAAATTATTATTAAAGCACGAGAGAGAGAGAAGAGAGAGAGAGAGAGAGAGAAACAGATAGAGAGGAGCGTAATAATCCCTCGTGAGGTTAAAGCTCGAGCAAAGATTCGGACGCGAGCTCGCGATAAATCCCATCATACAAGAATATCGGCAATTCAATTTCACAGCAGGAGCAAGTACCGCTCGGTCTGTTGCTCGGGGGATTACGCGTTGATAAGCCCGATGAACGGGCAATGGTAGAAGAGGACGCGCGAGTACGCCAGAGTCGCGGTCTCCCGTAGTCGGAGGAGAGTCACGAAGAGAATTCTCGTCTCGGTGTAAGAGCTCCTCTCGGTCAGGTCGTCAAGGTCAGAGGCGTCGGTCGTGCCTCGTCGAGCGCATGGTTATAAACAAAAGAAGTGATAAATGAGAAGTCAAGAGAGTGATAGATAGATAGATAGATAGAGAGAGAGAGAGAGAGAGCGGGAGGCGATACACACATGCGGTGACAACGATAGGCGGTGAACTGGGCTTGCGAGGCTGGGCCTGGGCCACGATCTGCAGCTGCTTACAGGGCGTCGGCCTGGGCCGTATTATGTCGGCGCGGGCCTGGGCGCCCCTCTGATTGGGGTCGGCGGTGTACCGGTCCAGGGAGCCGCCGTTGCTGTGCTTCGTGTTCAGGGTCGCCTCGGCCTTCTTGTAGCCTGCGAGAAGACAAACCGGCCCGGCATTAGTCGCTCCGCACCTCCGGTGCGGACTCCTGGGCCCCAAAGGGATCGACGAGACAGCCCCGTCGCGTCGCCTGCTCGCTCCGGCCTCGGTTTTAACCCCCCCCCCACCCCCCACAACCCAAACCGAAGGACTCCGCGAAGGACTCCGCGAAGGACTCGCGGATCCCGGTCGCTCGCTCGACTCGAGTGGACCGGGGAAGAAGTCTCTGCATGCAAATTGGTCCTATTAATTCCCGAGATCCACGTAACTCTCGCGCGTTGGCTTCGCTCTTTGCTTAAATCTGCATGTCACGTTATTGCCTCCTTGGCCGTTGGATCGACGCGATTTTGTGAAATATTTACGCAACGCTGAACGCCAAACTTATTACACGTGTAATTGCATTATTATTTCTTTATTTTCGAACTCGCAGCAATATTGTAGCCCAATAACGTGACGGTTAAAGCATGTTTCAATATTTTACGTGGGGCAATTATAAAAATTCGTAATTATCTCAAAAGTACTAATATTCAACATTGAACTGTACAAGGCATTAATACGCAAGTATTTATACAAAAGCGCTATATCAGGTATTTCAAATGAGTGTTAAAAAAAAAAAAAAAAAAAAAAAAAAAAATTGGTGAAACGAGAAAAGTAGCTTGTCAAGCGTTTACCTTTTTAAAATAGAAGGCCGTAAAAACTCCCATTTGTATCTTACAAAGAAAATAAGCTTTAATGGCATTTCTCTATTAAGGAGGGAAAAAAAAGAAATCGATCACTCATCCAGTGCAAATGTCGCGTTTCGTTCCGCACCTTCTCATTTCAACTAAAGCGAAAGTATCACGGCAAAATTGAACGATGGAAATGTAAAGAGAAAGCTTGAAGTAAATAACTTCTGTAGTTATTAAGTAATGGAATGGAATTTAAAAAGTGCTTGGGGATGAAGATTACTCGTGTAAGAAATTACAAGCTGAGTAAATACATAAATTTTCTTCAACTTCGAATTGCCGTCAAACGTTTATTACTTATTTTTCTCATGTTAAAGCGTAAAATTTCAATGCGCTCTTCAAATGTTTCAAAAAGCCTTTTTCAATCAAGAAGTATCAAAGCTAAGATTGAACGAATTTTATGGCATACAATAATCATAGTGGAATTAATATATATTTTTTAAAGTTTCAAGCATATTCGTGGATGCTCGAAGCATGCAAAAAATTTTTTAAGCTACAGCTCGCTCATAAAATTAAAACAACAAGGCTAAATGAGCTTTTACCTGCAAATATATAAATTGAAATGAAGATGTTACTTAATAATGGTGTATATAACAGGCAATCACGAGGTACGATTTGTCATGCAATGGGATTATTGAATTAATTGACCGACGTAAATCATTTGATTAAGAAACAGAGGATTATTGTTCAATAGAATAATTAGATCAAAGGCAGGGTATATAATATTTGATTGAATTAACAAAGTGATTAGTTAAATGAAGAAAACGGGCGAGAAGCAGAGACAGAGCGAAGGAGAGAAAGGGACGGAAAGAAGGAAGGCTAATTAAAAAATATTCTAAGTTATTAACTTTATGATTCTACGTTCATTACAAAGCGCAGTATATAAAACTTAACAGTTAAGATCAATATTTGCCAAATTGAAAGAATAAGAGAAAGTCATAGGAATACTTTTAGGATACATTTATATCAGCGATCACCAATATTTATAATGGCTCTTAAACCGATGAATCGCGATGATAAAATATTTTTAAAAAATACTGCGTTGCTCAAAATTTTATAAAAATTCAAGCATGTTCGGTATATAGAAAAATTTGCTTATAACAACACATTGTAAAAATATATTAATCGAGCCTCGAGCTGCAAAGGTTAAAGTAAATAAAGCACTCGAGATAACTTAATACGGAAAGCAATACGAAGGGAAGGAAGGCAGAAACATTACTATTTATACTCGATTCATTTATCCTATCCAATATATGAAACATCCTTAAAGATTGCATTAACGAGCCAAAAAAAAAAAAGAGAAAAAGACGAGAAGACAGCGTTTAATAATGACGTTTCTGCAGCTGCTTATCCGGACCCTTTAGATTCTATACTGCGAACTGCGTCCGGCATTATCGTGACAATTTATTGGCGCATGCCATTTATTATTATCGCGGTGTTCCTTTTTCCAGTGCTTTCTAAAAAAAAAAGTAATGAAATTTAAAAATAAAACGCAATACTTTGATGCATCGATCGCCGAGGAACGTTCGAATCGTACAATTTTTTTAATTTCAGTCGTCGATAAAATCGTTAATGGTTATTAAGTCGATAATTCGAGAGGTTGAAGCACGAGAACAATTGAAACATTTAACACTCGATAGAGACGAATGCACGTTTTTCTTTCTTTTTTCCTCTTTTTTTTCTTCTTTATTTTTACCACAAATCCGTAACGAAAGGTGCACGACGGACTCTCGCAGGAATTATAAATAAGGATTCACAAGGTGCTGGAGGAGTAAGCGCGAACAGAAGCAGTTTAGAGTCGTAGAGTATTTAACGATAAATTACACAGGGGCTTTTTCAAACGAGTAAAAGCAGCTATTATTATTATGCAGATAAAGTAATATGGATCCGTCGATGGGACAGCTTTCTAAACGATAACTACGCGATAGGCCACGAGGAATTCTCCGACGACAAGTTGGCGAATCAAGATTGCTTTCCTTGAGAAGGGTTGAGAATGGGTCGGGGCGGTCAGGCGCAAGGAGAGAGCACAGGATTGATTAAGATTCGCGTCTGCGTAAAAAAATTCCATTATGGATTGCCGGTCGCCGATTGCCGTGCAGCGGAAGCAACCGCCCGGCAATCCAATTTACTCTCGAAAGTACGACCCCGGTTACGTCATTTCATCCCGCTCCTCTCTATCTATCGCCGAACGGATTTGCCACAAATTCCCGGCTTACGGCTGGGAATTGAACCTCCTCCTCCTCCTCCTCCTCCTCCTGTGCCTCCGAGGCCGCCGCCGCCGCCCTTCCTCTCCCCGCCCCGCCGCGAGAGAGTACCGCTCCCGCTCCTCCGCCCTCCTGGACTAACCGCGCGCATTCCGAGGGAACGACACTGATAAAATAGAAATGCTCGGCAACCCCGCGGTCGGCGAACGGTTTTATTAACGCGAAGGTTGAAAAAAGGTTTGGGAAAGATCGCGAGGAGAGGCCCGAGAGCGCGAGCGGCATAACTGTACATAAAGAGAGAAGTTGCCGCATAGGCGATTACGGTGCTCTCCCCGATCCTTACAAAGGAGTACGCGGGCGACGAGGGAGCGAGACAGCGCGAGAGGTAGGTAGATAGATAGATAGATAGAGAGAGAGAGAGGTATCGAAGGAGAGTAGGCGAGATGCAAAGAGGCAGACGGATGGATGGACGGACGGACGGAGATAGAGAGGGTAGGGTGGATGGGCGGGGATCGGTAAAGGAAGCAAAGGTCAACGATTGTGACGCGCTTACGCGGGCGGCTACGGTATCGGTGCGAGCGAGCGCCTCGCGGGTAGCGATGGAACAGACTGCCCCCCTTACCGATCGGCTGCGGCTCCTGCCGCTTGCTGCAGCACTTGCCCATCCTGGCTGAGCGGGGCTGCGGGTAGGTCCTCCTGTGGTTGGGCGGGGGTGCGGTGCTGCCTAGGCGCCCCGCGGGCTCATGGCCCGACTCGGCAAGCGTTAGCCTCGACTCGGCTGCAGCGGCTGCACCACCTGAAAGCCAAAAGCGGTGAGCGCGTAAGAGGCCCCATTGTCCGGCAGGGCCCTCGGCCTGCTCCTCCTTCCTCCTCCGCGCGCTCGCCCTCGCCCGGGGCCGAGGCGAGCTCGGCCGCGATGACCCCGATCGCACGCTCGTAATCCCAGGCCGATGCCAGCGGACACGATCTTCCGCGGGAAAATTTACGCGCCTCGCGCGTTAATGGCTCTTCCTCGCTCTTCCTCGGTCTTTCTCTCGCGGGGGCAAGCCGCCGCCGCCGCCACCCCCCGGTATCCGCGCAATCGGACTCGTTTAGCCGGCCAGGGCCCCTCGACGGCTCCTCCCTTGCGAGCCAGTGCCGTTAACGAGGCCCTTGGGTCGGAGGCGCTTCTCTTTGGCGACTCGGTTGGGGGGGGAAGAAATTTCGCGTGCCGAGCCCTGGTGGTGGTTATCCAGCTCTACTTTTATACGATCGATCACTTTCCACCCGCTCGGCGCTTCGTTAAAAATTGACTCCCGATTCACTTGTGCACTTTCGATTTGTACTTTGTAAGCTAAATGAGCTAGTTGGCAAATGGAGCATCAAAGCTATTAAAAAATTGAGCAATTACTACGGAGCGTGTAAAACCTGCTTCCGTACTTGAGCGTAATTTACTTTACTTATGAATCAAAAAGAAACTTAACTATCTTTCGTAAACGTGTTTCCGACGATTTTTCTACCATTAGAATCGCACATTAGAAAATCCGCCCGTACGCTTTATCGATAAATTCAATTTAATACCGCAGCTATTCGCAATGACGCAACAATTTGTATGTAATTAATCGAATGCTAAGCCTCGTTTCAACCGCGACACAGTTTACCGTATAATATAAAATTTTCAATTATCGAAAGGTTGCGAAATGTCGATTCTGTTAAACGCCGAGCGTTATTTTTAAGTCGCGACGCCGTTCTTGTATTATACTTTTAAATCTTGAAATATAAGCAAATATTTCCGATTCTCTATTGTCATTCGCTTATTCGTATCTGGCATTAATAAAATGAAAAATGCACTTTGCACAATTCATACCATTCGAAACATCTTTTAATCATAAATATTCAATGTGATAACGAATATGGCTTAATTGGAATCAGCTATAAACCTTTTTCCCCTTCTTTGCCAGTAAAATAATCAATGGTTTGAAATTATAAAATTTTCCAATGTACACAGGGCTTTTGCATTGAATAATACAGTACTATAGAGGATATTTAAATAACTTTATAATAACTTATTAATGCACTTTCGGAGATAATGTAATAAATATTCCGAAGCGAATGTTTACGTATGATATAATTAAATACTCTCGAAGAAGTCTAATTTGGCCGTTGAAGCTTACGATAATTTTATAAAAGGGCATTTTGTTTTCTCGGATCGCCTTTACATAATGCATAAATTGTACCGAGGTCTGGTAAATAAACATTTTTATTCTTATTGGCAAGTAATGTGAGAAACGCGAGTCTTAACGTTTATTAGTTGGAAGTACAGTGAAATTTCATAGGATGTTACGGCTCATTAATAATAAATGAAATTTCACGCGTACATAACTCATCGGTCCGATAGCCAAGCAAAAATCTATTTTAAAATTACTTGGTCAATTATTTTTCCCCCTCGGAGATTAAAAAATAAAATAAATTGCGAAGCGTCCGCGTGCAAACTCAGGCGAGATAAAAATCAGTTGACATGTATCGATATTCAAGAGGGACTTTGAGCGGTCGTCCGGGCTCCGGAACTCCTGAAATGCCCAAAAATAGTTTTGAAATTGTAAAATACTGTTGCGGAGGTGAAGCTTTCCCCGAGATCTCGCCAAAATTAGAATCCGTTCGATGAGCGACGTACAATAAATTCACATCCGTACAGGCACGCCGTGACTACAAAGGCTATAAATTCCCAAATGCAGTAGCGGCCGATAAGCTTTCTCGAAGAATCTTCTAAGCATAACCATTAAATTTCTCTTACTTTGCGTGTACTCAACATCCCGGAGCTGAACTGCTTTACGTCATTCCTCGCGCGTCATACTAAAATGCAGCAGAATCCGCGCTTACAGAACACGGAATTCACGATAAATTCATACGAATTTATACGGTGAATGTGCAGACGGGCAAATTCAAGTACACGTTACTTGTAGGTATTATTAATGTGGCTCGCCATAATGAAACTCTGATTACATCGTATTGGATTCATACGTTGGAAGTAACAAGATATAATAGCGGATGCAACAAATATTACGTCAAATATGGCTACAATAAATAACGCGATATACGACTAAGTAATTGCGTTTTAACAACCGTTAAATTATGTAAAAAGTCGGTGTTAAGTATTATTTAGCGCACACGAGTTATATGCCGCGCGTAATGGAATTATAATATAATGAAACAAAACTCGTATCAACCAAACGGTCAATGTGTGTTTGCTTTGAGTAAAAAATATTTCATCGACATTATATTTACCTATGGATCCATTTGTTTATGAGACTACGAATTGAAATCTTCTATCCACCATAGATTTATTTTGAGATCACTCAGTGATCGAGGCTTAATTGTTATCCTTGTCATTCCTTAGAGCTCGGAATTCTAAAAATAAAAAAATCTCAATTAAAAAAAAATGCTTTTCCCGCATTACCATTCAATATCGTATTGAATCCTAGTATCCATATATACATATTAATTATTTTGCGGATGTACGAAACACTATTTATTTTTATACACAAGTACATTGGACTTTTCGCTCAATAAGAACGAACATGACGTCAGTTATATAGTAAATGAACGAGTATTGATCACATAAAAAAAAACGAATAATCGCTGTCAAATACGTCGAATAAATTAATGAAAAAATGTTTTTTGTTTTTAAATTTATATAATTTATAACGTGCGTTTTCAAGTCAGTCAGTCTAAATTACTAATGATCCCTTCGACAAGTCGAGGAACTGACTTTCTGCTGTGCAATAAAGTACAATCGTTATCAAGAGTCGCGAAAAATTGCTCGAGGCATTAAAACGCATCTCATAATACGTTTACGATATGAAATTGTGGCATTAATAGCGACGTCACAATCGTAAAGGACTTCAAAGAAATCCTGGAAATGTATTAGACGGTAAATATCCCGTACTGTGTAATACATTCTGTAAATTTTGAAGCGTTTATTACCCAATTCCGGTCCGAACGCCAACTGACTTGTGTATGCAAATACTATATTTCAAATCGACACGGCACTTCATCTCGTGCGTGTAAACAGAGCCGAGAAAACGTGTCCGGAGAGCGATTAAGCGAACCTCGGGCATTTGCCCAGCACTCAAAACACTTCCAAGTGGTGGACAGTAGCCAGGAGCCTATCATCTCCTCGCCATTACGGGAGCAAGTCCATCACGGGCCGAACAAAAGTGCGACCCACCCGGTCTCGAAATGTTTGGCCACGTGTTACCAGAGCAGAGACCGACATCTGCGCATGCACGGGTTGGCACCGGAGGTTTTACCTGCAAGATGGAGCCTTAACGAACAAAGGCACCCAACCGACTCGTATTAGCGCCAGCGTCAAATTTTACGAGACCCTGACACTTTCGTCACGGGTGCGTCAGCGAGGCACATGGTAACCAGACTCTCTGTCCCTCTCCCCGGCGGGAGCGCGAGTTCTCACACCCTCTCTCTCGCTCTCACTCTCGTTTTACCCTATTCTACCCAACGTAAATTCTTCATTTCTCGACCTTTGGCAGGGGCTCTTTCCTTCAGCCCTCGTTGCCAAGTCTCGCCTCGTCGTCAAAAGGAAAAGGCCTGTCACGAATTTCCCCTAGGATTCCGGTGGCCTCTAGGGGCGTTGCGCACCTCCAAAGGCAGTCCTTTAATACGCCGAGAGCCGAGCCGCTGCTATCGACGGTGAAAGTAAGCCGGACGACTGCGCGTGTTTTTATCTATTCATAATGCGACTGGAGTCAACCTGTTGACTTGTTCGTAAATCGAGGGTGTCGCTCGATTTCGGACCGAGCGATGGAAACGAAGGCTGACAGGCCCGATTTTTACAGCATTGCAGCAGCTCTCGCCGAGCTTTCAACGCGGAAAGCGTTTCTCTTTATCGGCAGGCCGAGGAGGGCCGAGGTGGGTTTTGCTCTTTCCCGGTACCCTCCATATCTCAATTATGATATTGGAATCGAAAGGCCATTGGATATAAAGCTAACGCATTCCCGTTACTTCTATGTACATTTCTCGAAGAAAATAAAAGAGATAAATTACAACCTTTCCCCGAGGCTCGGGAAAGAGAAAGAAGACGCATTCATCCTAAAAAGATTAAATCCGCTGATACGATTCCGGTCAACGTACGGCTAAAGCATCTCGGGAAACTTATGAGAGGGCATTTAAGCTTCCAGATTGACGGTTACGATGTTTTTGAAAAAGTAGAGAAAACTTTTTACGACGCGTTTCGAGCTTCTTTCCTTCACACTTTATGGCATTTATTACGGTGGGTATAAAGATATCTGCAATTGTGCTGAGTCTTTAATCGCTTCTTGAAGTACTAGCAACACTGCACCCAATGCTTTTTGTAAAAAATAACTTAATGGACAGTTTTAAAGGACTCGACTAAGACGCTTCCGAAGTAGATCGAATATTCGACAGATATTTAATAAGTTGAAAGCCCGAATAATCATTATCTGATTAACGAATAGAAAATGCCAAACTGATCGGACGATCTCGTTGTTCTGCAAGTTATTCCGTCTCCGAAACAATCATAAACACCTTTCCATAACTAAGAGGCGGTGATATGAAAAAACTCTTTGGGCTTCCCCGTCGCCTGTTTTTTCTGGCGTCAGACACATAAGAACTCTAAAAAACATTATAGATAATGTAGAGAGAGAGAGAGAGACAGAGAAAGAGAGATGGAGAGGGGGGGGGAATAGAAAAGAGAGAGAATAAAAATAAAAGGCAACCTCTTGTCTTGCGCGTGACAATAGCGAGACGCCGAAAACAATGGAGTAGCGAGTGTCGGCTTTTGAATCGCGAAATCAAAATGCAAGAAAAGTCGCTCCGTCCGTGTAGGCATACACCCACGCCGGCGAATAGGGGCAGGGTGGGATGACATCCGCGACGAGGGAATTCGGGTCTCGGTGTTTTATTTTTCGAGAGGGTCGACGCAGCGAGGGCCCAGCCCACCTTCGCCGATCCGAAGCGCCGTGTCCTGGCGAAATAGGCGAAGGCATATATCGGCGGGCGGGCGGGGAGACAGGGTAATAACGTCGAGCGGCCCCATTATTCCACTCGGGGGGGGGGGGACTGGAGGGGGACTGGGGAGCAATAATGATCCGACGCCGCTCGCGAGCACCATATTTGTCGCGGTGCACTTACGCCTTCTTCGTGGGGAAGGAACCCACAACCCCCCAGAGTGGCATTGCCCCCCCCCTTCCCTTAGAGCCGCTCGTTCTCCCACCAGGGCTGCCCTGGGCCCATCGGCGGCGCCTTAACGAGCGAGCGCCTCGGCCTTCGATTACCGGCTTATCAGCGGCAATTAAATCCGTTAATCGGCCAATCGCTCGATACTTTGTACGTGTTTGCCCGGCTATTAGGGCGCCTCCCCGTAGCCGCCACTCCTAATGCTCCAACGCCTCTCGGCTCTAATAAGCCAGGATGTTTTCATTTCGCTCAAAATCGTTTACTCGGGACAGCCGCCGCCGCCGCCGCCGCTCGCGACGCTCCGACTCCGATACGCCTCCTATACAAGTACTACCACGCACAGGTAAATAAATGCGTGCATGGCTTCTCCTCGACGATAAGTATTCATCAGCCGCTGCTTTTTCAATAACAAAAAACGCACTCGAGCACTTCTAAAAGGTTTCTTTATCGCGATCCGAGGATCGGCAATTATTGCCAACTACTCTAAAAGTGACTTTCAGTCGGCGCGCGTAGCACAATATCGCTTTTCGATCGAATATAAGTAAATCCGAGGCACGTGTTTCAAAAATATACATGCAACATATGTATAAATATTTATCTAAGTATTTAACCAAGGAATGCTAAGTTCATTAACGTCCACATATAAATGTATGTATGTATATATATATATATATATGTATATGTATATGTATATACCTAAATACCGGCAACCATAATGGCTTTTAAAATCTTTCAATAATAAAACACGAATTTCTTGCCGTTTCTAAACACTCTATTTCGTATTGGGTATGAGTGAATAATGGTTTTACTTGCATTACCCGAAAGCCGTATTCCTTAATTAAAATTTTAAAAGTGCAACATTTCAAGTAATAAGATATTTAATTACTGAAATTGACCGCTATATATATACACATATACACATATACTTACTGCACTCTTACGTCTATTAAATTCACGAGTATGAGGCTCGATACACTTGAGAAAAGTAATTAACGGCGTGTACAAAAATGTTAATTAAAAAAAAAAAAAAAAAAAAAAAAAAAAAATACATAATGGTACGCGATGAAGTAATTTTTTCCCTCGCACTACATCTGCGTCAACAAAGACGAGGCTATAGGAGGGCTACGTAGGAGCTAGTAGGTAAATTAAATATATTTAGTTTTTAAGTCCGGCATTATGCGTGTCACGCCAATAACTGTAAATAATATCCCTAATAAAATATCCATGATCCCTCTATTTACTTAGTCCGACAAAGGGAAATTACGAGCCCTTAATTCGGTAGATGGCCGCAGGAGCCGGGCCCCTCTGAAGTTAATACACCTCAGCCCATGAACTTTTATGACAAAAGCAACAGCAACAGCGACTGCTTAGCCAACTAAAGGCATAACCGAATCACTCGAAAGTCCAACTGAATTTTAAATCCCCATCGAGCTTATAAATCTTGTCTGACTTGCAGCTTCTATACGATTCGGCTCCGTTCATCTCTCCTGACCTAACCCCTCCCCGCCTTTCTCTCTCCGCTCTCTCTCTCTCTCTCTCTCTCTCTCTCTACCTCGCCCCCCACCCTCCCCCAACGGGCAACGAGTTCTTAAGCATAGCGCAGCAGCGCCGGGACCTCGGGGATATAGATCGGGATGGTCGTCGTCGGTCGAGAGAGATTTTTTCCTAACAACAGCCTTTCTCCCTCCCGCGTCCTTTTTAGAGTGGCGGACGATGAGACTGAAAGGACCATCCACAGCCTTTCGCGCCTGAAATGCATTTTAACGAGGGACTGTCACGTTCCCTCAGAAAACGTCAAGAGTGCTATTGTTGGTAAAAGCCTACCCGATTTCCGAGAGAGGGACGGCTTCATTTCTACTTTCGAAGGGTCCTCTTTATAAATATAAATATACACGTGTATATATATATATATATATGTGTGTTTGTGTGTGTGTGTGTGTACACACGTATAAATGTCTGACACTTTCTAAATTTGAATCCGTGAAAATCCACACATTACGAACAGGCACTGAACTACGTTATCTGCGGCTCTTTATTCGTTAACAATGCACCGAATTAAAATGCCGCGACTCGAAGGCCTACTGTTGCATCACACTTTATGCGAAACTTAAAATAGTTATTAATCGACGGATAAGCGTAATGAAGCGGGGAATATCTTGGAGCGCATTGCCAAGAATATCGCAACCCCCTGTGCGTAATGCAGCAACAACAACAGGCTTCGCCTCGAGTTTCTAAGCTTAATAATGCACGGCATTGCATTAAAAACATATTCTTACCGAGTAATATATTAATGCGTATCGATTTCAATGCTTGATATTGAGTCGGCTACGAGCGAGTGTATTTCAGGTGCCCGTTCATATGCATCGCGCGTATCAAATGAATAAAGCCTCCGCATTTCAGTAATATAACGAGGCCGAGCGCTTGTTACTAGCGCCTAAAACAAAAATACCTAGCACTTAACGTTAGCCATGGTAATCGGTGAATAATATCTCTTGCTTACAGATTTTTCAATGAAAGGCCCATTCACCGTCTGAATAAGTTAAATATTCATCGGGCGTTGCTCGAGGAGTGGCTGACGCTCGCGATGAAGAAAAATGACGCTGGCCCGGGGTTCGTGTCGTCGTTCCCTACATCCCACATCTTCCACACTGGTAATCGTTCACGGACAGCCAAGGGGAATGAAACCCGGTGCGGGGCGCGCGAGCGAGACGCGTCTCGACGACTCTTTGGCGTTTTTAAAGGCTCGCGCACCGCCAGGAAACTAAATCGTCGGGCGCGCGCGCGCGCGCGGAGGAGCATGGAAATCGATGCACGGAAGTTTCCCATTATTTATAAATCTTCCCTCTCCTGGGGCCCGGCCCGACTAATGCGCCCGAGTCCGGATCAGCCCGACGTACGCGTGAGGTCGCCACGAATCGCACGCATGCACGGCGTCCGTGGGTGCGCGGGTGGCGTCAGACCAGCAGCGACTACGACTCGATGCTTGAATTTTATCCGCTCTTTGCAATTTCGCGAGCCTCGGCCGCACACTGTATTCCTTGAAATATAGGAAGAATACAAGATATTTCACGTCATCTGGGGAGTGCAGTGCCCGGGCGCATACCGATATGTCTTATTCGCTATTAGTCGCCGACTTCTCCGGGCATGTCAGAGTGGAGATATTAAATTTCAGGGGAGAGCTGCCGCAGAGTTGTGAAAAAAAAAAAAATTTCTCGCCGTATCGACCGTTGAGAAATTAGTTTCGACATTATCGTAGCATTTATTTTTCACAACTCCGCAGCTGACTCCGCAACGCCTCGGACGGTGTGTGAAAATCGTTAAAAGAGAAATTGTCAAATGGCGAATGATAGAGAGCGCGATGAAGAATTGCACGCGTGCATGCATTAACTGCGAAAGCGCGGATGAGAGATGTTTTTCAGGAATAAGGGTTCATTAATATAATAGGCACGTGCGTGTACCACTTGGGATATGAGAAAGAATTTTTTATACCTTGATCAAAAGTATCGTATTTAATCAAGGAACTTTCATTAGCCGAGTGAAATGCAAGTATCGTGTCATTGTGAATTAGCTATTCTTTTTGCGCGCTTATCATCGAGCGAATATTAAGTTGGATGTGCGGAGCTGGTAAAATCCTCGAGCCCGTCGTCCAACTCTGCCGCCGCAACTGATTATAATCTTCGGTAATTTTTCAACGTGCTCGGCAAATCCGATACATTTTAAGTGGGATCCGCTCGGGGATTGAGCATCAACGGGGCGAGGAGGCTCGTTTCCAATTGGGATCGGAATTGCCAAACGTGTGCCCCATCGGTCGGCCGCGGCGTGGTGTTTGCCATCGGGGTGCCATTTTATTCCTCGAGCGGGATTATTCAATTTTCGCTCAGCCCCGACTTTGCCCGATACCCTAATGATTTTGCCCGATTAGGAAGCGGCTCAAAGAGGTGAGGGAGAAAGGAAGGAAACGAAAGAAAAGAAAGAAGAGAAAAAAAAAAAAAAAAAACTAAAATCGAGGAAAAGGAAGAGAAGCGCAAGTATCCAGGGGCTTCTTCTCGGCCCGCACCGCGGCGCGACAACGGAGCGACCGTTAGTACCCTCCCCGTCCCTTTGTCGCTCGTGTTTAACCGGACGGAGGAACTAACGGACGAGGCGCAACACGTCGCGAGCTCTGCGCTAAGAACCGTAGCCACCTCGAGAGCCATTGTTTCCGAGCGGGCGTTTTCTTACGATATTTTTCGATGGGTGGGTGGGTGGGGTGGGGCTCGTCATCGCGTAATTGGAAGTCGCCGAGGACCGATCGATGGGGGTAATATTTATTACGGCTGGGACTGCCGTAGAAAAAGAGGCGCCTCGAGCGCGAGCCGCGCGGGAGTCCTGGTCGACTCCTTTTTTTCTTGCGTTTCTTCTCTCTCCCCCCGCCCCGCCTCTTTACGGGCCGCTCTCTTTCTCCCCTAGCCGTGCGTCCCCGTCGGGTGCTATATATAGCCAACGGGGACGCCCGCCGAGGATCGAGCGACGTTCCGCGAGCGATCGGGAGCCGGGGCCCTGGCATTGAACGGCGCGGCTGCTAATCACTTCGAGCTGCGTGTGTATTCATTAAAGTCGTGGCTGGCCTGTGCCTCGGCACCGAAAACGCCCTTCAATTTTCTCGAGTGAGCTCTCGGCTTAATTGAAGCCTTTGATTGATCATAATGCCCCCGGAGCCTTACGAATCGTCGAATCGTAGCCTCTGTTCGCACGCGTATTCGGTCCCAAGACTCTTCTCTCCCATTCAAAAATGCGCTATTGCTCTTGCGGACAAAGCAATGCCCTTACAACGCGTCGTATTTTATGTCGTTTGCTTTCCCTTAAGTAAGCGCTGGCTTGTCTCAGAAGGAGGAGGACAAAAAAAAAACCATCTCCAAAACGACCTGTGAGACATGCGATCCTAACGAGTGTCTTTTCACGATTCGAGAGACAACATGTAACCAAGACTCTCTATCCTGAGGGCAACCAGATGATCCTCGAAAATAGATTTTTCTGCCTCCAAGCGGCAGAAGTTAAAAATTCTTGTCAACGTCGTAAATTGTCGTAAAGCCTTTTCGCGGCTCGGTGAAAAATGCATTCTTCCAATTAATAAATACGCTAATAATGATTATTTGCGGCGAAGAAAAGTTATGCGCAGGCTCCTCGCGTATTTTACAGCCTCGTCCGATTCTTCTTTCGAGTATTTTTACAGTAGGCCTGTTAAAATCGTTGGACAAATTAATAACTTAAGCTATTAGAGGGTTATAAGTCTTGGTGCATTATCGAAGCTGAGCAAAAAAGATGAAACGCGTCATTAGAAAGGACGGTATATGTGCCGAAGTTTCTCATTTTTACCGGGTCTCTTCTCACGGTGCCTTAAAGAGGTGCGTGTTTAATAATAAAATGTTTGAAAAGTGGTCGTGTAATAATAAAAGAAATGCTCGAGCTCCTCTCTGGCTCTTGTAGCATTAGTTCTTCATTTATTTGTAAAATGATTATTTTAATTGGCACAAAAGTTAATTAACACTTTTTTAAAAAAAATATAAAACAGCGTCCTCTCTTGCTTCTGTTCCTCTCCGACAATGCCCATGCCGAAATCTAAGCATTGTTTTCAATTTTTTTATTCTTGTATAAAATGACGGTTGGGGGATGGGGTTTGGGGGGGGGGCTTAAAATGTGGGCGAAGCACGACAAAACCGAGTAAAGTAAATACGACTTGCAATTATTTTAACCGTACAATAGTAGTTAAGATTAATTTGGCTCTTATCGCAATCTCATTTGGTTGCGAGATAAGAGATGATGCCGCTGGCTCGGGAATCGCCCTTAAATGTATTTTAACTTGGAAATTGTCGTCAAAGTAAGCTAAGCTCTTATTATAATTACGTGTTTTCTAATGCTGCCGTATCATTATCCAGAAATTAAGAGTGACGAAACAACTTTTATAGTTGCATTACTGCACTCATGCTTCAGCACGAGTCGGCCTTTGTGAAAAACTGCATTTAAAAATGGTGGCCCAAAGGAGAGTACATTGTCACACGCGCGCGCACACGCACATACCCACATACACACATATACATATGTGCGCAATCACACACACACGCGCACGCACACACAAACAAGGTACTTGCGTAAGAGGCAAAGAAAAGAAAGAAAGTATTGCGAGAGAATAGCACTAAGAGCGACGTAATTTTTCGTTTAACGCGCCGAGAAGAGGAAAAAAATTACCAGGCTCTTTCACGGCATAATAATACATAATTAGCATCGCGATAAATCCGGCAATTAGCGGCTCTCTGTCACAATGGCCACATTAAGCGAACTGTCATTGGGGGAGCTCTTGAAATCGCGGGCGTAGCGAGACACATTAAACGGTCGCGAGCCCCTCCAATGGACGACTCAACGAGAGCCGCTCCTCGCTCCTCTTAACGGATCACCGGCCCCGGCGGAGGTGGGCACGGCGCTTCGGCCACGTCGCAGGAGGTAAGAAGAGGGAGTGCGCCAGTCTACCTGCACGTGCACCGCGTCCTCGTCGTCGCGGCGGCTGCTCAATATTCACGGCATCGGACGCCGGCCACTTCCGGACCTCGGACGTGGACTAGTTCCCCCCGGTACGGGGGGGGTTCCGCGTCGCGGAAGCCCTCGGCTGCACTCGCTCCTGAACTGAGAGAGAGAGCGAGAGAGAGAGAGAGAGAGCGCCGAATGGACGTTCACTTGGATAATTAGGGCCACGCAGGCTCCCAACGTTCGACATCTCGATTCGAAGCTTTTCCAGGATTATCGAGGGCTCCCTCCGACCAGCGGTGGAGGCAAAATTGGAAGTAACGAGGCATGACTCCTTTATCCCCCCCCCGCCGCCGCCGCCGACCTCCCCGGCCATCGTCGAGGCGGCTACAGACCGCCTCCTCGGCATTCTCATCAATTTTGATCCTCGTGACACGATCGGGCAAAGCCATCGAAGATCCCCGCGAATCGATACGGACGTCGTGCGACGAGAGATGCCTTTCACCGAAATAACCCGGTCGGCCTCGCCTGTGTATATCCCGCGTTTGATCGAAGCTCCGGCCAATGGAAAAGCAAAACTTTTAGATTTCGATTCAATGGTCGAGGCGCTATTTTTAACCTTTTCCTCTTCTCCATTCCTCCTTTCCTTATTCCTTGCCGCGCAATGTACGGAAGGTCTTATGGAAATCGGAAAAATGCTTCATCTCTCTCTCTCTCTCTCGCCTCGCCTCGCCCCCCCCCGTCTAAAACCATCGCTTCCTTCTGTCAGCGACGTCCGCTCGACACTTTTGCCATTGGAATGAATTTCTTTCCTCCAACGACCCAAGCGATTTAACGTTCGATAAGTTGAATATTACATTTTTCCTCATCCCGAATGCGTCTTCCAATGGCGAAAGCCTGGCCTAGGCGACAATTAGGCACATTCCATCCGAAAAATTGTATTACGCACAAGGAGAGCACAAGCCTCCTTTCGATGAAAATTCACCACCGTTGCGCAACTGCACGTGATCGAGAAATGGGCACTGCGTATGATTGACTTGTGCGTAAATTTTATTATTTTGATAGAAGAAATTTAATAGTAAAATGAAAGTAATAATATTTACGTAAGCATTTTGCGATTATTAAACGATTTTGGTACGATTACGGCAAGCTCCAATATAACCGCAATGCAGCGAGTGCACTTGATTTCTTAAGCCAATGCGCAATAATAAAATTAGCTAATAATATTAAGATTATCAATAAAATGCATAAAGTTCCGCAATGCATTAGAAATGTTGGAAAAATTAGGCCTACATAACTCGGTTATAAATTACACTTTTTAACCTCTGCGTTATTATTTCTTTCTGGGTTGCACTTTTATTTACAAATACGGCTTGTAAGCGCAGTAAAAAAGGTCACTTCAAATATAATATTGAAATTTTGTGATTTATGAAATGCCAGTCATGCTAAAGGATTAATCATGCAGCGCGACTACTCCCTCAGTTGTGAAACATAGTAGTTTCAACTGTAAAAAGATAGTTTTGCCGTTGATGAATATCTACTCCGCTATTTTGTATTTAGTTGGCAAGTTGCTTACGACTGCAGCGATTAGTCGAGCAAGACATTGCTACTTAAAATAATGAATTGATAATGCGCCCCTTAAATTTTAAACGATTAATGAACTTTGGATATTCTCTCTGATATTTTCACAATTTCAGGTTGAAAAACTTTGCGATAAGTCGACAGTTAATGCTACGGCACAAGTTTACGGCTGGCGGTTTTATTTGAAAACGTGCTGCAAAACCTAAAAATATAACGATGCACTTCTGATAAATAATGTAGCGACAATTCACCCGAACTCTTGACAAAATAAAAGCACACGATTAAAAATGTGCGAATTGTGTCAAGGATTATTGTTTTTTTTACTTATTTAATTACTATCGTTAAAAAAGGGCAAATTTGCGTTTCTATTTTAATTTATTTACAAAATTTTCCTTTACAATCGGCTTTCGATTTTTTCAATACGATAAAATCTTATGTAGATAATTATACTAAGTAGTATATACTAATATTACAATAGAATAATAATTGTTCATAATTGCGAAATGTGTTGTATCTTACAAAGAGAAATGTTAAAACTAATAACAATAGAAGTCTATTTTTAAAATATATATATATATATATATATCAATAAATCTATGCGAGCAGTATGCATAAGAATATTGATAATCAGAAAGTGCTAATTGCATTGTTATAATAACATTTTTTTAAATTATAACGATAAGTTCCAGATTGTGTTAGTAAACATTAGATAAATAGTTTTGTTACAGCGTAACCTAATTGTATTAATTTTTTGTTTTTTTCTTTTCTTTTCTTTTAAGATAAAAATCATAGAGGCAGGTCTATAATTTGAGTGAAGCCAGTATTCATCTTAATGAGTATTATTGTGATTATTTAGTGAAAGAAATGTGTTATACTTCATGCTCTTAGAATTTTAATTTCTTGGCGTTACGTTTTGCAAACGCAAACTTGAACCATCAATAGCATGAAATAGGTCAGGTACTACTACTTTTATACAATGTTTCCCATTCTGGCTTAGGGTGACGCGTCACGTTTTTGGTCCAAATCGTGAGGCGATGCTGTGCCCGATTAAAAATGGATTAGAAAGGACAATAATTCTGCTTAAGTGATGGAAAAATAAGGATCGGGTATTGAAAAGCGGTGCACGAACGTGCTTCAATTTAATAGAAACAAAGTAAGATATATAATTATTCGAGAGTTGGGAGTATGACTGATATATTTACGCTCGAACTGAATGTTATTTGTCTAATTACGATTTCCTTTGTAGAGCCAAAACCGCGACAGATTATTAGCAATTGGCTTTAAGCGCTTACTATTAAAGGAAATAAAACAATTCGTTGTTTGTCTAATTAAAACTTGGCGCTCGGTATTTATTTATCGTGTGGTTGCGCGGGCCGGGGAAACAAACAAAATATGGAATAAGATAATGTAGCAAATTATTTGACAACGAAGGCAATTTGTCAGCCGCATTCAACTCGCTCGTACGCGATAACGTTCCACATCATTGTCGTTTATAAGCATAATGAAACGGGCGTTTTTATGGAAGACAATGCAACTGCAGTATCGAAGTCATGTTTACCAAGCGAAACATCCAAGTTCACCGAGGAGTAAAATCAGATGCAACAGCGGGAGTTCCGGTTAGCTTATGGAAAGGCCAACGCTCGTACGCACATAACTTGTCCAACGCGTTCCATTTTCTCGCATCCTCGTTACGTTCCCTCTGATTGTCAAGGCTAATGAAAGTTAATGCAATTGCGATGCGCGCGGAGCTCGTCGAGCTCGGCGCGGTCGAAGCCGAGCCGAGGTAAGGCGCCCCCGCTGTCCCCGCCGAAGCGAGGGCTCGTCAACGAGGAGGCGAACCCAACAGGCGAAAGATTAAGCCGCGTCCTTCGCACGAGGGATCCCTCGTTCCCCCCGCGTCCTCGTCGGCCCGGAGATTCGGCGGCGACGGGCAGCGCGCGGAAGCCCGCGGGGGCGGCGCGTGCAATTGCTGCCCCGGGTCCCCGGCATCCTGGGGCGGCGGCGGCGGTGGTCGGTAAGGCAGGGAAGCGGCCGAATCACCTCCGCCAAGATACGGGGCCCCGATAATTCGACGCTACGCCGGGGAAAAAATCAATAGTCCAACCAACCCCAGAAGGCGCGTCGTCGTGCCGTGCCCTCGTCCCTCGGCACGAGCCACTGCCGCCGCCCCCTGCCCCGACTCGTCCCCTCGGCCGACGCACGCGAGCCAACTGCTTAATGAAGCCGCTCCCGGCGCTTCCGCTCCCCGACGGCGTCCGCCATCTTCGTGCCCGCCCGCCCCGCCCGCCGCCCCGTGTGCCGTGCCGGCTGCGCGGCAACCCCGAGGCCCGAGGACCGACGCTCCTCCGGGCCCTCCCGAGGCTTTCTTCCCTCCGCCAACTGCCACCGGCCCGGCGAGGACGGCCCCGAGTCGGACAATGGACAAGGCGCGAATTGTCACTTGGCTCGCTCGTCGACGTTCGGGAGCTTACGCAACGCGGAGAAGGAATATTAATATAATCGACAGAGTTTCGGTGAATGGTAATTGACTTCGGATAAGGAGCGAGATAATTAGGTGTTGACCTACTCGTCGACCGACTAACTATCGCCGACGTGCGATCATTTGCATATTCCGCAGTGGGAATCACAATAATAATCCCCTTGGAGAATTCGAGTCGAATGGACTCCGGCCCGAGGTAAACAACGCCGCTGTTCATTATTCAACGAGGCTGCTGCTTCCTTTCCCCGAGTCGATTTTCTCCCGCTGGAGCCTCGATCTCGCGCCAGAATTATCGAAACCCATCGATTGGTGCGCCTTGGCGCGATAGCCATCGACTCTTCTCCGTCGCCTCGGCGGCCCGATAAGGAAGCCGGGACACGACTTTACCGGAATCGCTGCCCGGCCTGATACAATTGCAGCCGGTCCCGACTTATCTTCCCCCTCTCCCGTATCCTCCTCTTCTCTATTACGATTCGAATGCGCAAAGTCCCCCCCGCCCCCCGCCCAGCGTCCCGAGCATTTTTATCTCGCATCTCGTAGGATATATTCTGCGAGCGGACCGGTGACCTTCCGCGTTGCGAATCAATAGAAGCCAGGAACAATTGAAAAAGACGAGCCGAGTGGAGAGGAGCATAAATCGATCCTGATGGATTGCGCTGCGTTTCGACCTTGAGGCGCAATACGATTGGAATGCCATAAGAATATCGAAAAATTGTTAAAGCGACTATTATAAGACCCGCCTCGGGCCAACTGCCGCGATTATCGAACGCTTTTACTCGCCGAGTAGATTTTTCCTGGAGCATCGCGGACTTTTTCTTTTTTTTTTTTTAAATTTATCATCGTTAACGCTATTGATTACCGTTAGTTAAAAGTCCATACGCACTTTTGGCAAACTATTGCATTTTTTTTTTTTTTTATTTTAAACGACTGCAGTCTGGATTTACAACTAAGTGACGACGCTCGATAAGCGCAATGCAATTTTATGACTGCGTTTAAAATTTTGCAAGAACTCTGGATGCTAACTTGGGAATCAGATTACCTAACCGCGAATAAAAATGAGACTTACGTGTATATGTGTATATATTTATAACTGTAGTTCCCTCTAACTGTCTATCCATAACAATTATGTATTTTTTTCCTTCTTTTTTTAATTAAAGGCAGAAAAAATCGCAGCCACTGCTCAAACACAAGACGATAATGACGTTTAAACAATGAAAACTTTCTACGTACGTGCGCTTGAAATTCAATGAATATTTGGAACACAGAGACGCTGTTATTCGCACACCCGCCGTAGTGCAAAAAATAAACGGGTTGCGCGCGCAATTATATTTATATTATCCGCGTATCCACATGTACCCGATCTTGAAGCGTGCGATGGTAATTGATTTTTTCCCTGCCAATTGCCGGGCTTTGATTTCGAAATCAGTAATAGTCTCGCAGTAGTATTTTCGGAAATGCAACAGATGCTTTGAAATGTAATATAATGGCTTTGCGCGTACTTTATTCCGCCTGTTAATATTTTGAGTGCGACTAGGCGAAAAAAAAAAAAAAAATTACAAAATCAATACGCGCTTACATTTGTATTCATGGATAGGCAGTGGACTTGCTTTGAGCCACGATCATTGGCTCAAAGCATTAATAAATTGGTATATAAATATGGGCCCGAGTAGATGGGGGTCTTTGGGATTTATTAACTTAAAGATTTATACGAGCGTAGATAGAAAAAATGGTCTCGACGGCGTTTATACGTCGTAGGCGACGGCAGCGAGCGACTTAAAGGAACGTATACACACATGTGTGCATCTGTCACGCGTCGTGGAACGGATTAACATTTTCTAATACTGACGTACGTGTATGTAAATTCAAACATCCCATGAAAAAGTTCTGTTTATCCGCTCGATAAGAGGAGCGGCCGAGTGCTTTTTGAGTGAATGAGATTCACCGCTGAGTTTATTCACCCATGAGCGCAACAATTTCTCGAGGTTGCTTTACAATCTCGACACTTTTCTCAACTTATCTAAACTTTTTTGTGCCTCGAGACTCCTGGCCATACATTAAAAATTAGCTTTTCCGTGCGGTTGCGCGCGGCTATTCGTAACACGCGAACGCCATTATTGCCCCCCTCGCCCGATATTGGAGCGGACCTAAGACAATGGCGATTTATAAGCTTAATTAGCCTCCATAATGATAATTAATGAAAGCCGATGGGCATTAACGAGGTCGTAAGGAGATTCCTCGTTGACGCGCTCGACGTACTGTGAAACGGCAAGTGGCTCGGCTTTCTGGAAAACGAATACTCGCCGCGCTTCCGAGAAAATCTA
This sequence comes from Kradibia gibbosae, assembly GCA_018907135.1. NCBI lineage: Eukaryota > Metazoa > Arthropoda > Insecta > Hymenoptera > Agaonidae > Kradibia > Kradibia gibbosae. Next base: position 14,226,408 of record JACCHX010000007.1, read on the forward strand.
TTTAAGAAGCTGGCCGCGATGTTGGAGCTGATATGCATTATTTTTCATCGAAGGAACAATGAAAGTGTTGGGCCGCCCTTCGCCCCGGGATCGCGGGCCTCCCCGCGGCCTTAACTACCCGTAAGCCGATCATAAGAATGGGAACGAAGCTCGCGGGGCGAAGTAAGACGAGAGCTTCGGCAACGTTAACTCGGTGCGGCGTATCGCCGGTAATATTCTTGATTTACGCAGCCATAACAATGATGCCCGTACACTCGAGTGCGAACCTCCTCCTCTCCCCGAGCCTCCGCAAACTTTAGAAGTTTGGCACACATTGAAGCCGCCAGCGTCCCAATTAAAGAGGGCTTTCGTCAGAAAACAAAGAGAGAGAGAGAGAGAGAGAATGTCGACAGAGTGGCATTTTTCATAATTGCACGCCAAGGATTCGGGGTCGAATTTTTCCAAGTATATTATCCGAAAAGTGCCGACCTCGGCTCCGCTTGTGTCACAATGTTTAGCTCGGCTCTCGGCGCCTCGAGCCCCACGTGAGCCCGGCTTGCGTAAGAGGAGGCCGCCGCCGAACGGAGCCACGCACACGGGGACAATCGCGCCACAGTCCGTCGTCCCTTATCGAGGCTCGAGCGCGTCGCAATAAATTAGCTCCCTTATCGGCGAGAAAAATAGCCGAGAGCCCAGTCGCCTCGGCGTATTTGGCCTCTCAGCTGAGCGTGGATCCGAGATAATATCGGCCAACGAATCGGAGCAATTACATCGGCACGATATCGTTTCGACTCGGGCGCGTCGAGCCCGAATTATTTGTTTCGAGGGACTCGTGAGGTAGACCTCGATATGATAGATGCGAGACAGGCGAGATATTATTTGAGGGAGAGTCTCCTCGACGAGTCGTCCGCAGCCCCGGCGAGGCGATCGATAAATCTCCGCGGGAGAGGCGCAAGGCCACCGGGGGGACCGGGGGGGGGGCCAACCGAGTCTGTCTATCGAGCGGACACGACATAAGTACGCGAGCCTACGCGACTGGGGAAAATCCTCTCCCGGGGTGGCGGCTCACGCGGTCGTCGTCGGGTCCGCTCCTCCCTGCGGCCGCGACCCCGGCAGTTGCTGCCCTCGCGTCTGCCTCCCCTCCGCCCCCTACTGCGACCGGGGGGGCGGATCGCGTACTCGAGGGACGCTCGAGGACGCCGGGGAGGGAGGAGAGGCAGAGGGCCCGCTTCCGGCCGAAAGCTAGCGCGACTCGAGGGATCGAGGGCAGGAAGTTGCGCCGAAAAAGCCGGTCGCCGCCGAGGGCCCCTCCTCGACGGCCCGGTCGCGTCCGGTCGACCGTCACAGGGGGGCCGCGCTCCGTCGCCGCTGGGAGCAAGAGGCATCGGGGCCGTATCCTTGGCCCGCCGCGCGACGCCGTGGAGGAGGCTCCTCCCGACCCATTGGGATTCGGGTCCTATCCCTGGCTCGTGCGCGAGCAGAAAAACACTTTCCCTCGCGTGACGGAATTCGCGCGGCGAGCAGCGGCTTCTCTTCGGCGGAGGAGGTTGTTGGACCGGAGCAGCCGCCGCGAGCCCACTTCTCTCACCTTTATCCCTTTATTTATCTCGGCTCGCTTATTATTGGCTCCCAGGAGAGAAGCGCCGGGGTCCTCGGCCGCTCGGCCCGTGATGTACGAGCACGGACTTTTTCATTGCCGGAGCCTTTGTTGGCTCTTGTGACCGGGTCGAGGGAATTTCAATGGTCCCCGTTAACAATGGCTGCTGCGAGGAAGAGCTACTCCGGCAGCCTCCTTTGCCTCAGCGGCCAGACGAGCCTCCCACAGCCATTTTGCCCACGTTGCGCTTAATAACGAGATCTGCATAACAGTCGGACAATTTATTGGGTGGTCCCGATGCTGCGCCCAGGCCCGAGTAAATGTAGAGAGAGAGAGAGAGAGAGAGAGAGAGAGAGACCGTAATATCAGGAGTTATCTTTTAATTTTGTCTCAAAGGCATTTGTCCCGTCACATATACACGCACGCACGCACGCACGCACACAAATGTGCATACATATGAATCAACCCTGCTATTGTGAGACGAGTCTAAAGAAAATTAATTCCAATCTCCTTGTTTGTAGCTTATGACTATTTTTATTGGCGGAAATATTGGAAAAAACAGTCTGTCGTTAAAACTTCTTCTACCCTCCTATTTCAGTTTCGGATATTGTACACTTTTTCACAGTTTCATTTACATACAAATCGATATTTTAAAAAAGGTTCTTTAAAACAAATAAAAGACATTAATAAATTGATCGGATCGTCGATTACAAACGTAGGTAGGCTGTATTGGGTGAGTAAAGCACAACTTTTAACATTTATTCAAATCAATTATCCATTTCCATTTGTAAATGCTTTTATGTACTCAATTTTCCTGTTCATTTATCTGCATTTTACACACGCATCATTTGCAAAATATCATTTGTATTGAAGCACCTCTTCGCAAAATGAACGAATTGTGGAATTATCAGCTAGAAAGTAAAAATAATTCAATAGATTCTCGTTAAAAATGAGACCTACAAAGATCATTGTAGTCATTTCTTTATTCTATGGAAATGAAAGAAACGCGAAGCCACGCATAATAAAGCGCGCGATATTTGCAATTATCCAAACTAAAATTAAAAACTAGCACGAGTCGACAAAAAAAAAAAAAAAAAAAAAAAAAACTGCGCCGATTAACTGCTGAGTTACGAATGACTTCTGCTTCGTTGTGATATATAAAAAAAAAAACAAAGAATCATATAACGAAGCGTAAAGCAAACCCGGCACGAGATGGGAAAATGTAAAATTGTGGATAAATCATAGCGATGGACTTTGATGGTGTGCCGCTAGACGCGTTGAAAAAGCGCACTGCTTTCCATTTTCGTATTCCAAGAAGAGCGCCAAATAAAGAAGGTTTATCGTACCGTTTGATTTGTTTTTCGAATACTGTTCGAATGCCACACGAGCAAAAATTGCCATAGGCATAAAAGAGTAAATCTCAGATCGTAGATGTTGGCTCAAAGGCTCGTTGTATGCGAATTTGCGTTTACACGCATTCTAAATGCTGAACATTAGCTTAGAGCACAACGAGATTTAAAAGCAATTTGTTACGTTATTTATTTGACGTGAAAATCAATCCGGACAGTATTTCAGGCATTTAAAGGCATGCCTAATGAATTAATTAAGGTAACTCCATGTGTAACCGCTTTCTTGCTCGCGCAAGATTTATTTTCTATAGTATTTCATTGTACGCTCGTCGCGCAGACTTGACCTCATTGGGAAAAAATCCGATGCGCCAGGAGTTTTTTTTTTTTTTTTTTTTCATTTTTATTTTCTAAACGTCTTGTCAACAATCACTTACTTAAGGATTTTAATAGAGTCGAAGATTAGTAAAACGATTGACCAATTCTATTTTATCAACACTGGAATATATTACGATAATCCTTATCGCGGAGACTCTTAATAGTCGTGTGCTTAAAAAATTTCCATACGTCTAATTAATAATTCAAATAGTATCATTATTAAGTCCAGGAGCGACAGTGGATTTTCCAAGTAGAAAATTTTCACCAAACTTTAAAACGGAATTATTTAAATTTGCTTTTAAATAGAAAAGGAAGAGACGAAGTCAGGGAAAAGGGTCAGAAAACGAAAGCCAGTTGAGCGACACGATTTTGGCCGTACATTTTTAATCAAGCGCTCCTCTGACTAAATTAAAAAGTTGAATAGTAAAACTCAGCACTATAATGTGGAATTATAAGCCTCGATGCAGGTTATCCGGGGCAGGGAAATAATTGAGTAGCAAAAAATGAGCCGCGAGGAAGGGCAGGCTCGAAAAATTCGTAACATTGCACAATTGAGGGAGCCGAGATGCGCTCCGAGTCTCGAATAAACGTCTTTTCCCAGGTGCTTATACGGATCCGCGGTGGGGCTCGATGGCGCTGAAATAAGCTGTCGGTGTAAATCGGAGAAAGAAAAGAATTTTCTACGTCGAGTGGATTCTCCTCGTAATTCGACGCAGCGGAAAGCCGAGTGCAGCCGTCGGGACTCGAGGCTCATCTCGACTCTCTCCTCCAAGTACCAGGCGACGGGAAACGAGCCCCGCGAGCTCGAAAACGCCGAGCGATCCGGAATTCCATTCTTAAGCGGCGACACTTGGCGAGCGGGGGCCGGGGGTTGGGTGGGTGAATCCTTCTTCGATTCCGAGTACGACCAACAGGTAAGTTACGTCAGCAGCGGGCGATGTCGCGAGTCCCGGCAGCGAGCAGCGATTGCCCGACCACGGGAGGAAAAAAATGTCTCCCCTGGGCGCGGGAGGCCCTAGCGATACAGCGAGGAGGCCAGAGGCGATGCGGCAGCCGAACGGTCGGTCTCTGCCCCCCAAGCGGCTCCACAAATCGGAATTGTTTCCTCGCGTTCGCGTCTACCGTTGGGGAGGCCGAGCCGAAGGCGGGCGGGGGGCCCCGGCGGCGATCGAGCGCAACGGCAATTGCGAGATCGATAATTCTGACACCTCGTTGCGACGACTCCTCCTGCCCCGGCCTCGTTCGAATGCCGGCCATGGTATCGGGCGCGGACGCGATCGTCGTCCCTTCCAGTCGGCGGCCGCAGGCGCGAGGAGCGGCGCCGTCGCTCGTTAAGCGGCCCCACGGTCCGCCGATTTCGGCGAGTACCGCGCCACCCTCGTACGTGTATTTTAGGGTGCTTGTAGACTTCGTCTTTCTCTCTCTCTCTCTCTCTCTCTCTCTCTCTCTCTCTCTCTCTCTCTCTCTCTATTTGAGTACTCTCGCTATTTGTTTTTAGGAGCAAACGATATTTATAGTAGAGGTAGGCCGATGCGGGGACGACGGCCGGCACCGGAGGCTCAGGAGATATCCAACCCCGAGACTCGCGCGACGAGTTCGTTCCGGGCCCTTCGGAGTCGCGCGTGGTTTTCAAGGATCCGGGGGTGCGTTTCCCTTCCTCCTTCGCGGAGCTCCGCGGAGCTCGTAGCAGAGCAAAGCCCAGAGGATGGCCGCGGATCGTGGCTCGCAAGCGAACAACGCTATCGAGGAATAGCGCGCGACGGCGAGGCCCGATTTAAGTCCCGATTGCCTCGGATGGCTTTTTTACGACCGGGCATGGCGCTCACGAGTGCACATCGGAGATCGCGCGGGGGGGGGGGCGTCGCGAGCGCTGCCCTCTTGAGAAAATTATAATTAATTGCCTCGCCTTGGGTTGCAATCCCATTATCTTGTTGTGCTCGTCACACGTTATTTTTGTAATATAATGTATAATCGTCGGGTTACGACGTGTAAGTGCCAATAACGCATCGTCGCAATTTCTCCGGCATTACTTTTAATCTGTCGATTAATGGGGCCGATGGGGGACCTTCCCATTCCATTTACGGCACGGTCTCAACCCAGATAATCAATTTACTTTTTAATTCATCGCCCACTGCAGGGTCAATATTATCAAAAAATGTTTCCCCCCACCCCACCCCCACCCCCTCCCGCCATCTCAGTCCCTCCCTCTAGCTATCTCCTATCCATCTATGTCCTTTTCTCTCTCTCCTTATCTTTTTTTTCTCTCTTTCCTTTCCTCCCGACAATTGTCGGCACGTGTAATTCGACCTCGATCGATGCCGTGCGGGATAAAAAAAGTGCGACTACCAAAGCATTCGATTGTACTGAACGAAATGACAAACAAATAGATTTAATTTTCAATACGATCAACAAGAGTAATCTTCGTGTAAGCGTAACATAAATACAGGGTTTTGCTTATCGCCAACGAATTGTCCATTACTCTATTTTCCATAAACAAGCGTAAGACAGTGAACCGCGACCGGCAATAGGCTCTAGTGTACAAACAACTAATCAGTGAAAGATCGAAACTTCTGAAAGTAAAAAAAAAAAAAATTGAGAGAAAAAATTGAGCACATGACACCGATATCCGTATTCCATGAATGACAAGCTTTCTTCAGCGAAAAAGAACTACAGTCAACCTTCCTTCCTTTCCATTCCGTCTGCCTCCTTCGTTCACTCTCTCTTTTCCTTAAACCAGCGCACGTTATTCTTAATGTTCTTCTTCTTCTTCTTCTTCTTCATCTTCTTATGCTTATCGTCATCATTATTATAATTATTATTGTACTTCTTCTTCCTCCTCCTCCTCTTATTATTATTATTATTATTATTATTATTATTGCCATCATCATTATTATTATTATTATTATTATTACCATCGTCATCATTATTATATCGGTGTGCGATTGCGTTCGCGTGCACGAGTGTGTTTATGCATGCACGTACGTACGCGTAAGCCTTTCGTATTATCGCATAATTGCGCCGGTTTGATAAAGCGCCGCAAACCAGTGCCAAGTTCCATCGCGTTCAAACAAGACATTTACACTGGAAATTAGTAAATCCCTTCTCGGTTGCGCGTTAAAAGGGCGTTCGATAGGAGCTCCCATCTACAAGTATAAACAAGTATAAAGTTTGCACTCCTCCCGGCCAAGTCATCCTTCGTGATTTCATCCGTGCGCCAAGAGCAGGCGACACTCCCGTACCTCCGCCGACTGTCCGCGTGCCGAGTGCCCCGACGCAATAAGAAAAATTTGAACCAAAAAAAAAAAAAAAAAAAAAGCAAAAGGGAAAAGCACGCGCACACGCGCGTTACGTGCGTCCAAAAAGGCGTGTATCATTGCAGAGCGGCACGGGGCCGGGGGCGTACGAAGGAAAGCTCGGCTAGTTTATTTAATTACGGTCACATGGTTTACGAAAGAGATCGGTCCATGTTCGTGGTTGCGCTTGCGGCAAGTACATTGAACCGCCAGTACGCGTGTGCACGTGCATGCACGGGCACCAGCATTGTCTTTTACGACAATATCATTGGCGGATTTGTTGTTGGCTGGTCAAGCAGACAGAGGAGGAAGCCGGCGAGGCCGTCGACGTCGGCGTCGAGTAGGGTTGGCCAGGGCAGGGGGGAGGCAGGAGTCCTCGCTTAGTTTTATCTCCGAGCCAGCAATAAAGGAACATCGTTGCAGATGCGCTCGCTCCGTTGGACAGGGGTGCAAAAACAGAGGACAGCGGCTGATAGATCGTCGGATGGGCCCGGCAACGCAGCCTCGGCACCAGTTTACCGCAGATAAGAAACGACGACGTCGACGGGGACTCGCTGGATTCGGCTCGCGGCCGCGGGGCTCGACGGGGATCCGATATAGAAGGTGGAGATGGCGGCGGCGACGGCGGCGGCGGCGGCGGAGGTGAAGGTGGAGCGGGTCGCGAGGCGGCAGGGGGATTGTACGGGGCGGGGTGGAGTTCGGGGAGAGAAGGAGGCGATGGTGGTGGTTCGCAAGAAACGCGGCGCCTGCCTTCCGCAAGAGACGGCGGCGATTGTTATGGGTGGAGGGGCGCGGATTTTATCAACCGGATCCGCGACGACGACGGTGAGTTTTCACCTGCGGCTGGCGGGGAGAGGAAACCGGAGCGGGCGCGCGCGCGCGCGCGCTCCCAAGGCAAGATCGACTCTCTCGGGTGCGATTTCCTCCGGCTCTCCCTCCGCCGCGCACCCCGCGTCGCCGCGTTCCCTCGCGTGTCGGCCCATCCGCAGCGAGGGACCACTGGAGAGAGGAGGGCGGCGGGCCAGTAGGTGCTGCACGCGCGCGGAGTCGCCCCTCGCCTAAAAATACGCTCGGCTCGGAGAGCAGCGCCAGATAACCCCTTGCCGTGAACCCTGCGGCTCTGCCCCGCCGCCGCCGCCCCTCGCGCACCCCCCGGAGCATCGCCGCGCGCCTCGTAGCTTAAGGTTGCGTGACTCCGCGAGGGCCGAGGTCGACGGTCGCCGGGGAGGGAGCGCGGCACAGCCGGAGGAACGAGTGAAGGAGCATCGGGCGCGTGCATCGTCGACGGAAGGGATGGCCAGTGGACTCGGTGGGAGCCGAAGCCGGTCGACGGGCAGCCGCTCTTTGTTCGCGTTGCTGCGTGCGTGCGGGTGTGGGTGGGTGGGTGGGTGTCGGGGAGCTATCGACGAGGAGGAGGAGGAGCCGCCGCCGCTCCCCCCTCGGCCCAACGTAAACACTGCTTCGGGAGCGCGAGGCTTCCCCCCGGCCGCCGCCGTTCATCGATCAGATGTCCAGGCCGAGGGAGCGCGGCTCGGCGCTGGCCCCGGTCCCTTTAATCGGGCCCGCGCGCGCCTCGCCCCGCCGCGAGGCCCGAAGGCAACTCACCTGGATTCCTCGGGCCGACTGCCGCTCGGGAGCTCGCAGCCTCTCTCGGCGACGGCCAGCTTCGCTCCTCCTCGGTATCTCCGCACCACTATTGACCATAACTGCCAGCGCTGCTGCCGCTTTCTCGCGCGCGCGCGCCTCCTCTCGCGCAAACAAAGCACACGCGGGGCGGCGAGGGGGGGCACCGCGCGCGCACACACACCGGGACAGAGAGAGCAGACCGAGGAGACTCCGGCGTAGCGCACCGGCGGCTGTTCGCCCCGGGCTCGGGCTCCTCACCGGGGTAAGCGAGGACGAGGCCGCCGCGCCTCGGAGCTGCTCCCTAGGCCTCCGCTGCCGGGACCCCGAGGGCCGCGACGACGACGAGGACGAGGACGAGGACTCCTCCTCTGGCTCCTGCTGCTCGGGCTCTCCTCGGCTCCGTCATCGGCGGCCGACCCGCGTGCCAACTGCAGGCGACCCCATCGACTCGCGCGGCTCCCAGCGACGGATAGAGAACGAGGTGCGCGCGGCCGCGGCGCTGCCAAACAAGTGCCAACGACGTCGACCGGTCGACGACGGCTCCTCGTTCGCTCGCTCCACCTCGCTCTCTCTCTCTCTCTCTCTCTCTCTCCGGCTGGCGCTCGATCTATCTCTGCCCCCTCTCGCTCTCGCTCTCCGTCTCTCTCGACCAGCTGCGAGCGTCCTACTCTAGCCGTTACCACCGCGATCGCCCGGCCCCTCCCCGGCAGCCCCTCCACGAGTAGTACGAACTACCCCACGGCCGAGGGAATCGGCGACGGACCTGCGCACCGGAGCGCGGCAGTCCATTGGTCGGGCCCGCGGCCAGTCCCACCACCCCACTGTCGGCGGTCCCGCGGCGCGAGGAGCTCGACTCGTTCGACCACGCGGCGACACCCGAGCCGAGCCCTCCTAAGCCTTACTTTCTATTCCACGAACCGTTACGATGCCAATTTGTTCTCTGCTTCCCGCCAGGTGACCACCCCACCCCCGCCCCGCCCGCGACCTTTGCCCGAACGGAGGAGCAGCAGCCCCCGCTGCCCGGCCGAGTTCAGCCGCCGAGCCGACGGCCGAGCCCTTGGTCGCTCGGGCCCGGGTGCCCGTCGACCTCTGCCAGGGGGCTCGCGACAATGGCCTTGGCATCGGGCAGCGAGGGGACAGCCCGAGGAGGCTCCGGGCGTCGGCCCAGGGTAGGAATCCGCCTGGCGAGGCGCCTCTTCCGGCCCGAGCTCCCTCGGGCAATCCTCGACTATTGGCCAAAGGCCCATTTGCTCCCCCGGTGGTTCTGCAGCGTCGCGAGCCAGAGCCGGCTCCGGGTGACCGACTATTGAGGGCCGATAATAACGTAGCTTTCCGTGGGTCGGTAAACAAGCTAACTGCCCGGGCAACCCAACCACCGATTTCCACACTTTTCTGTGCGCGCTGCTTCCAATCGTTTCGTAAACATCCTGGCCTCGGCTATTTGCCCGGTCGAGTCGCCAGCTTTTATCGATAAAGAAGCGCCAACGTCCAATGTTTATTATCCTATTCTTTACAACTATTTTGCTTTGATAGATCGATCCTACTGCTGACTCAGAGCCTGGATTATACGATTCAGGTGCATAATAATCCATTTGAAAGAGCGATCGATCATTGATGAAACGAACGTTCGGAATTTAGCGATCGAGCGTGAATCACGGATTCGCTGACGGAACGAGTACCCGATGCCAGAGTCGTAGTGTCACACCAAGAGAACAATCCCAATGGTTCGTCGGTAGTTTCGGAGCAATAGACTTGCGACTCGGGCTCTCCTTTCGACCAATTTTTATAAATCAAAATTACTAGCCTTCTAAACAATTTTCGTAATAAGTTTTGCAACCGGCGAGATTTGCAATGATCGCTGAAATTTTATGTAGAAATTTTTGAGGTTTCGTTTTCTTACTATCGTTGTTTTTTCTTTATTAATACAATGTGTTCGAAAGTAATAGTTATTTGTTGACACTATAAAAAATTTAATTTTAGCCAATTAGAAGCATATGTACACAAAATTTGTTTTAGTTCGACTGAGAGGTTATGTTCGTACATTTTATTGATCATCGATAAAACGAGAATGTTGGAAATCAATTATTATTCCTTTTTTATAAAATAAAGATTGCATGACTTTCTGGTGGAACACTTATTTACTATATAAGTAATTTCTCAATGAATTATGAGTACATTTTTAAAGTTTATTAACTTGTCATTTAAAAAAACAATAAAGCACAATATTTTCAAATGCAAAACATTTTACCAAATGAAAATGGGTTCGTATTCTAAATTATTTAATTTTTTATTTTTTATTTTTTTTTTTTGTTGTTGTAAATTTAATAAAGTGACTGAAATACAAATGTGATATCAAAAAAATATTAAAATTTTTATATAGCTAATTCACAAACACCAAGTGCAAATAGAATAATTTGGATTGATTTGGAAGTTAGTGAAAATTAATATATTATTATTTCTTCTATTTTTCTACTTTCAAATTACATTTATATATATACATATATATATATACACATACATAAATAAAAATATAACGTTTTTGTAATTTTTTAGATGAGTGGTCTTGACATAACAAAAGACAAAATTTTAGAAGTGGCAAGTATTATAACTGATGACAATTTAAATATTGTTAGTCATGAATTTGAAATAGTTATTAATCAGCCAGAATCAGTTTTAACTAATATGAATACATGGTGTAAAGAGCAACATTATAAGGTAGATACTTTCACAATGATTCCAATTATAATTATTTTAGATTTTCATTAGATACAAAAAAAAATGAAAAAAAACAAAAGGTACTACAAAAAGGTATCAAGACTAGAATACTATCGTTCTGTTTTATAAACACCCATAAATATCAATTAATAATAAAGCAAGTATAATTTTTCGTACAAATATAGCAAAAATATATTTATAAATTTATTCTTATATACACATATATCGTAAAAATTAGCTACATTACATTTCTACAAATTATTTTCACACTGTTAAAACATATATATTATGCAGGGCTATTGTCATGAATATATGTACATTGAATTTGAATTTTTTTTTACAGACTGGACTGATCGAAGCTTCACAAATTTCCATGTTTGATGAAAAATCAGCTGAAAAAGAACTGATAAAATTTTTACAAAAATATTGCGAAAAGAATACATGTCCTATTGCAGGCAATTGTTTGTGGATGGATCAAGCGTTTCTTCAAAAATATATGCCTGGTATATTTGACTATGTAGCTGGTTACGTAATCGATGTTTCTTCAATCAATGAATTGGCCAAGTACGTATAGTTTGGTGCAAAGTAATTATTTGTATTTAAAGAAAAAAATTGTTTATTTTTGTTTGGCTATGGCTATATATATATACACCCATACATGCATAGATACACACATTTATACATATGTATATATGTATAAATATATATATTATTTTTTCACTCTCTTCTAGACGATGGAATAAAAAAATTGAGAGGAAGAAGGAGAGAAAAACAGGAAATCACAGAGCATTAGGCGACATAAAAGACAGCATCGCAGAATTAAAATATTATAGAAATAAAATATTTATAAATAACAGCGAAGTGCTTATCGCGCAAAAGTGATTTAGTCGATACGCAAAAATCGGCCTTTTATAACTTTATTTTATATGTTTTTAAACTGAAAAATGAATACTTGTAATAAATGTAAAAAAATTTTGTAAAAATGAAAAAAATAGAAGTAAGGCAATAATACATTATACGTACAAAGATAAGCGTAAATTTTATCAAAATACTGTCATAGTTTTGTTTTTTTACTTCGATTCCCAGTATCGAAAGGTTTGTCGCTAGGTGGGATATTTTGCCAGCGCTGACGGCTGCGTATGATTTCTAATGGCAGTTGTCATTGTTAGGGGTACCGCCTTTAAATAGCACAGAATCCAAAGAGTAGCGTTCACAACAAAGTTTAAAAGGCGGGGGCCATTAGGTAAGAGGGTCGCTTTCGAGTAGCTCCAAGCCTCTTATATATATATATATATATATATGTATGCACGCTAGCTGGGAGGGACAGAGGGGCCCGTCGTAAGGCCGCGCGGACTCGGCGTCGGCTCTCGAGTCCGGCAACAATGCAGCCGAGCGCTGCAACGAATGCATCGCGCCCCTGCCCGCCCCTCCGCCGAGGAGCACAAAGGCGAGCCAGGGCCGGGAAAGGGCGGCCCGGGGCTCATTGGCTCCCGGCAATGAGCGCGCGAGGTGGTGTCCCCCAGTCGAGCGGGTAGGAGACGCGCTTCTCCCCGTCCTCCGCCGCGGCATACCTCGTGTCCGGAAAGGTACGGAGCAACGGGGGCCCCTCGAGCCCCCCGTACGCCGCCGTCGGCCCCGAGGAGGCGCTTCGGACACCCCGTAGATTACGAATAATAATACGAGAGCGCGGCGAAGGCGGCGGCGGCGGCGAATGAGCGACGGCCGGGAGTGCGCATGCCCTTCCTACCTGGCACCGCCACTTACGCGGCTGCTGCTGGGAGCAGCTCGACGAACTCTCGGCACTGGGCAGCGGCGGCCACGGACGGAGTCGATGATATCGGGACGCTGCTGCGATTGACAGACGGGGCCGATTAGCCAAGAGCCGGAGAGCTTCCGAGCCCGGACTGAGAGCCATCGGCGTCCGGCGCATCTCCTGATTACATGAAGGTACGTCCTAGTCCGGACGAGGCGTTGCTCCTGGGCTCGAGCCACGGCCTCGGGCTACGGGGGCTCGAGTAACGTTATCCTCGGTGCGTGACTCCGAGCCTCCGACCGTTTCAGAGAAACACTCTGCCAGAGTGAGAGAGAGAGAGAGAGAGAGTGCGTGTGTATACGTTTCTGCGTTTGTAAGCGTGCTGCGAGAGAGAGAGAGAGCGAGAGCGAGTGAACTAGTAAGCGATCGGGAGGGGGAAGAACGGCAGACATTCCTGGAGCGTTTACTTGTCAGGATTTACTTGAACCCTGCTCTTCCTCATTCACGGGAAATTAAGAAAATAGGCGTAACGCACGCCTCTCCTTGCCCTGAGTACGGCTTTGGGCCTCCCCCCCCCTACCCCCAGGTGCCCTTCTCCCGCCGCCGCCCCTCCTCCGCTGCCCCTCGCGAGCTCGCCTTTGTAATCATGGGCGTGTTAATGCATTTCGATGCAACATTAAACGGGATTCGTAATTATTGGCCTTTACGCTTGAGTCATTTTCCTCTATGAGTCACACCATGGCATTGGTCTCTCCCTCTCTCTCACTCCCTCTCAATCCCTCTCACTCCCTCTCACTCGCTCATTCACTCATTCACTCACTCTCTCACTCACTCCGTCACTCGCTCATTCTCTCTCTCTTATCTCGTGAAAACTTCTTTCTCATTATTAAAAGAAACTCATTCGATCTCTCCGAGGTACGTGTGAATAATTTAACGTCATTCTCGAATAATTCAGTTCCTTTGTTTTTATAGTCGCTTTAAACATTGCATATTAGGTATGAAAGTTTTTTTTTTTTTAAATAAAATCATTTATATTTCTACACAAATATAGAACTTCTAGTATGTATCCAATGATTACTAATGCTGATAAGTTTTTTAAACTTCATTATTATTTTACAAATAAAAGACACGGCATTGAATCATATGTTGTTTTTTTAACGATAACAGTTTATCCTACATTTTATTATTATCTTCTTCGATCGAGGTATTTTCTCATACGATAACTTTGCCCGACGACAATTATTTAAAAACATTGTCAAATGTTTCGATGCAATTTCACGAATAGATTATGTAAATTGTAATCGATCGCATTATAAGTAGATTAGTACTTTCATTTTCAAACATTTCTTTTCAATATTATTTAAATTTGTTCAAAATAAAAAGCTGCTCACTCTTACAAGTCATTTATATTTTAATAATTTTTATTACAGTGATAAGTGATGCAACTAAAAATGTCGGATCACTTTGGTCCAATCACCCTAAAATGGGATCCCAAGAATTTAGAAATAAGGACCATGTCGGTGGAAAAGACTCTGGAGCCACTCGTTCTTCAAGTGACTACGCTTGTCAGCACAAAAGGACCCAGCAAGAAGAAAAAGGGTAAATCAAAGAGAGCCAGTGCATTGGTTGCAGCTGTCGAGAAGGCCACGACTAATTTTATTGAAAAGGGAGAGCAAATAGCTTACGAAAATCCAGACATTACAGCTGAAATGCTAAGCGCCGTGGAAGAAGTAAGAAAAACTGGTTCTGCGATGAGCATTGCCGCCAGGTAATTTCTCAATCTTTTTTTTTAATAATCGTAGTCCATCTGTTTCGTTGTCGAATTCTGAAATTCAGAGGACTCTCTTATGTCACTAGCAGTAATACGTAAGAGTACTCGAGTGTTAAAGCAAAATGCCAATGACAAAATTATCTCCATTTCAGAGAGTTTTCCGAGGATCCATGCTCATCGTTAAAGAGAGGAAACATGGTTCGCGCAGCTAGAAATTTACTTTCAGCTGTGACCAGACTACTTATATTGGCGGATATGGTCGATGTGCACTTATTATTGAAGTCTCTGCACGTAGTCGAGGACGATTTGAAAAAACTGAAGAACGCCTCATCCCAGGGAGAATTGTTGGACAACATTAAACAGTTCGGTAGAAACGCATCAGAATTAATGAACCAAGCGGCCAAGCGCCAGCAGGAATTAAAGGATCCCCAGTTAAGAGACGATTTGGCCGCTGCCCGCGCCGTACTGAAAAAGCACTCCACCATGTTACTAACGGCATCGAAGGTTTACGTGCGACATCCAGAATTGGCCGCCGCAAAGGCCAACCGAGACTACGTATTGAAGCAGGTTCGTGAATCGGCTTTGTCGCTTTAAAATCGAGGCGCTGGGGAGAGCGGGAAAGGCAGCGTTGGTGGTTCGACGCTGCCGCGCGCATCGATCTTATAAGTGGCGTAGGAAATAGCCTTTGAATATAAAATTGAAAATCCCGCTAAAATTAACAACGGCCTCGACTGTTCGACAGGTCTGCGAGGCCGTGAACACGATAAACGACGTGGCCCAGGGCAAGACACCCGGGGACAATCAGCACCCCTACGACGGGCCGGGCGAACTCGCAGCGGCCCTCGACGACTTCGACGAGCGAATGGTAATGTCGCCCCTGGCGTACAACGAGGTGCGCACCCGGCCGAGCCTCGAGGAGCGCCTCGAGAGCATCATTAGCGGGGCAGCCCTCATGGCCGACTCCTCGTGCACGCGGGACGAGCGCCGCGAGCGCATCGTCGCCGAGTGCAACGCCGTCAGGCAAGCGCTCCAGGATCTCCTTAGCGAGTACATGAACAACGTAAGTCTCCATCCTTTGCCCTCGCCGCTTCGGCTACTCTACCCTAAGAGCGAACTTCGCCACACGGCTTTATTGGCCATTCGTCTGAGGTGCGATACTCTTGCACCGAGTCTATTGGAAAAATCTTGAAGATTATTAACTTGTTGAGGCGCGCTCAAGGCTTCGGAAAGATTTGTTCACCGGCAATTTGAAGTTAATGAAAAATCAACTTTACACCGTTCACTGTAAATCGCAGAGCTCGATTAAAAGTTTTATTTACTTTATATTCTATAAGAAAAAAACACCTGCGGTTCGAATGTTCTTAAGAGATTTAATAGCTGTGGTTTCGAAAAAATTTGCAAAACACTTCATTGCAGCTGAGCAATCAAATGGTACATTAAAAACTGAATAAGTAACTCATACTCGTAATTCTGATTTTCTTGAATTTTGTATAAAGTTTTTAAAATTTATCTTAATGTATTGTTTAATTTTTTTAGAAGCTAAATTTCAATAATTTCTGATACATCTTTATAAAATCCTTTTTTTTTTTTAATGTACGTTGGATTTAACATGTGTAATCATGGTTGTATTCGAAAAAGAAACTTTTTTAATTTTATACTTAAATTTTAATCTTGAGATCATTCATTTTTTAGATTTTATGGTGTTTTGTGATATATATTAAAGTCAAAATTACCTTTTTATAATTCTACATATAGTTAATATTATTAAAATTCAGCTGTAAAATATCAAGTAAATAAAACTTCAATAAAATAAAAGATTTTCAATTAAACTTCACGAGAATTAAAATTTTAAGTTCT
Organism: Kradibia gibbosae; assembly: GCA_018907135.1. NCBI lineage: Eukaryota > Metazoa > Arthropoda > Insecta > Hymenoptera > Agaonidae > Kradibia > Kradibia gibbosae. Next base: position 14,242,723 of record JACCHX010000007.1, read on the forward strand.
AATTACTAACATATAGTACATTTTTTTAATTTTTTTTCAAATTCATAATAATTATTCAGATCGATCTTATATTTGAGTGAACTAAATTGATTATAATGAAACAAGAGTGCAAGATTTTTAACGAAAGATCATAAACTGATTATAAAATTTTATTCACACTTGACATCTTTTTTTAATTATTTTTCAAATTTAACTAATGATTCTTTGTTTTTTTATATATATACTCTATTCACGTTTGATAAAGTGAGTACTTAGTTAATTGTTCAGATTTTATAGCAGATATAGCAATTACTACAAGGCACTTTACTCACGCAGTATTAAAAATAAAAATATAATTCTATTTATTTCTTCTATATATATATATATGTGTGTATATATATATATATATGTATATATCTATATATATATTCAATCATTTAGTCAAATATAATAATTATTTAATTGTTCTTGTTCAAAAATAAAATATTTCAAAATATTAAATACGAATTATTTGTTCACCATAAGCCGTAAAACTTTTGCACCTGTTAGACAAATTTTTAAAACGAATGTAGCAAACTTCTTTCACTGAAACAAATTGAATATAATGACGCACAATCTTGCACTTATTGCATTATAAATAAATTTCAATAGAATATTCTTTTCTTATATATTTAATTGATATGTCTCACCAATGTTCCTTCATTTACATCATTATAATTTATTTTTGTTTAACGAGGGCAGTTGCAACTCGCTCGGGCTAGTAAAAGGGTAAATATCCAAAATCACCCCGTAAACGTTCCTTGCATTACCAATCGTACATGTTATTAAAATTGTCGCATTTACTAAACTGTAGCTATTAATCGTGATTCCACATTTCTATCAGTCATGGACAAATAAATATGTATTAGCTTTATTTTTAATATACATGCACATACTAGAATCATGATCGCATGTAAGAATTCGCTCGCTTAAAATTCAAAATTTATTAAAAATGATAAAAGAACTATTTAAAATACAACAGTATTTTCGAGTATTTTTTTGACAATTCTGCTTTCCGTCGTGTACATTAAAATGTCCATGTTTGATTGTTGTTCCTGTATAATTGATTGATTGATTTTAAACTAATTAAGTGGTTTTTATTTTTAATTTAAAAAATATACTAATAAAATGCATTCATTTGAGCTTGAGATTGTATGTTGTGTTATAACTTTGTCTACCATAAAAATGATATTAAAAAAGGATAATATTATACAATATTTTTGCTTGATTTTTAATATGCGCACATACTGCAAAGGCAATATCCACAATTATTACAGTATTGAAATCGAGGCAATTGCACTTTTCCACATAGATATCGCGTTGGCTTTTATATATATATATGTATATATGTATGTGTTTATATATATGTATTTATGTATATATATAGTTTGCACTTGACGTTATTTGTTCCTTTGAAATTTGAAAGTAATGGTTGAAAAATACACCCACGATTGACTTCTAAAGTCCATTTTAGTTATTAGCATTCACGTTTAAAAAAAAAAAAAAAAAAAAAACAACGATTAATGTAAGCAACATTGATTATACATTTTGAGCAGTTTGTTGTAGGATGTACAATTCTAACGACCGATTAAACTTAGCCCTGAAATATTGTAATGGTATGGTGCGATAAGCTGTGTTAAAAAATGCCCATCGCGAGAGAAGGGTAAAATGGAGGGAGAGAAACTTACGATTTTCCATGCAGATAGGGGTAAAGGAGCAATCAGAGGGACTGGAAAGAGCCATAGATCACATGTGCCGAAAGACGCGAGACCTCAGAAGGCAGTTGCGCAAGGCCGTGGTCGACCACGTCTCCGACAGCTTCCTGGAGACCAGCGTGCCCCTGCTGGTCCTCATCGAGGCCGCTCGCAACGGCCGGGACAAGGAGGTCGAAGAGTACGCCCTCGTGTTCACGGAGCACGCAAACAAATTGGTCGAGGTGAGTTGCCGAGGCCCGTGGGTCAAAGAAGGGTCGGCTCGGGCATCGGGGAGGGCAGCGCTAGCCAAGCGGCTAACACGAATCGGCCGGCTTTCAGGTGGCGAACCTGGTGTGCAGCATGTCGGGCAACGAGGACGGCGTCAAGATGGTCCGCTACGCGGCCGCGCAGATCGAGAACCTCTGCCCCCAGGTGATAAACGCGGCGCGGGTCCTGGCCGCGCGCTCCCGCTCCAAGGTCGCCCAGGACAACATGGAGGTGTTCCGGCAGGCCTGGGAGAACCAGGTGCGCGTCCTCACCGAGGCCGTGGACGACATAACGACCATCGACGACTTCCTCGCCGTCTCGGAGAACCACATACTCGAGGACGTGAACAAGTGCGTGCTCGCCCTACAGGAGGGCGACGCCGACACCCTAGACCGGACGGCCGGGGCCATCAGGGGCAGGTCGGCCCGCGTCTGCAACGTCGTCCAGGCCGAAATGGACAACTACGAGCCCTGCATATACACAAAGAGGGTCCTCGAGGCGGTCAAAGTCCTGCGCGAGCAGGTCATGCCCAAGTTCGCCCAGCGGGTCGAGGTCGCGGTCGACGCCCTCGGCAGCACGCCACCCAAGGACGTGGACGAGAACGACTTCATCGACGCCTCGAGGCTCGTCTACGACGGCGTCAGGGAGATCCGACGCGCCGTCCTCATGAATAGGGTGCGCTTTCTCTATTGACCCCTGGCTATCCTCTCCCAACGGGATATTGATTTTTCCCTCGGCCCCCGGGCTATCCTCCCTTCTCGGCTGTTCCCGTTTCGCCCTCCGGGCTTCTCTTTCCCTTCCATCGTCCAAATGCGTGCATTGATCTCGTTGTTTTATACAAAAAAAAAAAGTAACCTGGGCAACTTTTCCTTTTCCTTTTGTCGTTTCTCTATTTTGCCATTTTAAAGCTCAAAATTGACGCGGCGACAAAAGCACGAGCCGAGTACATCTTATAGATTTCTAGAGCAACGACTAACTATTGAGATACTTAGAAGGGGGATGCGATGTAAAATTAAAAATTGAACTTCCGGGTAAATGTCGCCTCCGTCGTTATCTCGAAGGACTCGTGGTTGATGTGAGACTGTTGCAGGCCGACGAGGACTTGGACCCGGAGGACATGGATCTGGACGAGCACTACACCCTGGAGACGCGTAGCAAGTCGAGCGCCCAGACGGGCGAGCACGGAGTCGACGAGTACCCGGAGATAAGCGGCATAACAACGGCCAGGGAGGCCATGAGGAAGATGACGGAGGAGGACAAGCAGAAGATCCTGCAGCAGGTCGAGCACTTCAAGAGCGAGAAGCTGAAATTCGACCGGGAGGTGGCCAAGTGGGACGACGCCGGCAACGACATAATCGTCCTCGCCAAGCACATGTGCATGATCATGATGGAGATGACGGACTTCACGCGGGGCCGCGGCCCCCTCAAGACCACCATGGACGTGATCAACGCCGCGAAGAAGATCTCGGAGTACGGTACTAAGCTCGACAAGCTAACGCGGCAGATCGCCGACCAGTGCCCCGAGAGCTCGACCAAGAAGGACCTCCTGGCCTACCTGCAGAGAATCGCCCTCTACTGCCACCAGATGAACATAACCAGCAAGGTCAAGGCCGACGTGCAGAACATCAGCGGGGAGCTCATCGTTTCCGGTCTCGACAGCGCCACGTCCCTCATACAGGCCGCGAAGAACCTCATGAACGCCGTGGTCCTGACCGTCAAGGCCTCCTACGTTGCCAGCACCAAGTATCCCCGTCAGTCGACCGTGACGGTGAGTCTCGGCCTGCCCATGCACCTTTTCCACATCATACTTTTAACCAGCTTTCGAGTCGAGTTCGCGAAACTACCCTCTTCGGCCTTTTCTAAACGAGCGCAGCAGCCTCCTTCGCAGTCCGTCGGCTTTTAATCGTTTTTGGCGTTCGGCGACTATCTTCGGTGCTCCCTTCGAGGCCCACTTTCGGCAAGCGATACTTAATCTAAATCTTGATTCGCGATACCACCTTTGGCTGGTGACTGTGTGTCGAGTGCTTTATCCGAACCGATGAACCTTTGTTTGTTTGCCGTATGATCACGTCCGATGTCTTTCGAACGCGCTATCGACAATGGATCCGGCCGATAAGAAAAAAAAAATGCACGAATCATAATAACCTCGTCATCGCGAATCGACGACTTGTTGTTTACCGAACAACATTGGCAGGCAAAGTCATTGACTCGCGCGTACGCGCTTAAGAATGTTCTCAAGGGGACCGCAATTTTTTCCCGCGGGGCAAGAGACAAACTTTGAATCAGCGAATTAAATAAGAGCGAATAAAGATATCGACTAAGAGGCTTTAAGTTCTTCAACGATGCGTTATTATAATGGCGCTCGAATAAAATTCAAATTTACGCGTTTGAGGTTCGATCCTTTAACGTTTTTAGATAATTTTGCAAGAAGGCTGTGCTTTTTTTTTTAGAAAAGGCCAACGTTGATTGATTAAACTGAAAAGAAACTTGCATTCTACGCACAAGTAAAATTGTACCTTGAAATAGTATTGACGGGTCGAAAATTAATTTTATTCCAAGCGGCGTAATGCTTTTGGAATTTTTTTTTATGCCTTGTTAAGAGATCTTTTTTACCCTAGAGAATCCTGTTAGTCCTTAACAATAGAGCTTAAAATTTGTAAACGATTCACTTGTCAGTAGGGTGCAAGGCTAATACTTAACGCGTAAGAACAACTCGATCAGATTTATTGAAGTAACAATTTATGAACAAGACTTAGCTGAGACATTATGATTTTGGGCTTGAAATGTTTATTGTAGACCATTGAAGACAATGGAAGCGAGAAACAATGGCCGCGAGAGCCGCTCCTGCTCTACTTACCCGTATCATACAACTTATCTATTACTTATTCCGTTTCACTGGTATAAACTAAGCCTGCACCAAAAAAAAAAACATATTTATTTAGGGTTGACGTGAATTTTTACAATTGCACAAACGATTGCGACAAAATAAAAAAAAAAAAAAAAAAAAACTGTCACGTTCTGGAGATCAGTTCTGACCTCGAGTCAGAGTTAATATTCAAACGACACTTGCTTCGCTATTGCTTTCTTTCACACTTTCATTGGGAGGGGGGGGGCCGTTGGATGTTAAAAATATCTTCCTCTCTCATTTTCCTTCCATTCCGGGACAGAACGATCGCCATTTAAAAAGCGGCGCGCGTTCGGATAAAAGCTAAAGTGATTCATTTGAAGGCCATCCAATCGCCGTATTTATACCGTCGGCCTACGTAGTGGCGAAAGCGGTACATTGTCATGGAAAGAGTTGAGCGATTCTTAGCATCCGATACGGCTCCCGCATAATTTACAAACGCTGTATAAAAGATATTTTGTAAATATGCTCTGTCTATATAGCACTGATTAGAAAAATTTTAAAACAAGCTAGATTGTTTATTGAAACAATGAAATAGTACACACGCACGATAATTTTACATTTTATAGAAGCATTTCGTTCGATTTTATAACCGAACGCATTTCTTTGTGCTTTATGAGAAAAAGAACTTTTTTAGTTTCTAAGACATATGCATATACACATTTTCGCTAATAAAAATGGCTATATTTATTGCTTGCTAACCTACTTTTGGATAAAATAGTATGTAAGTATATTTCTACAAAATAATTATTTATACGCCTGGTCGTTATATTTTCTAATTTTGCATATACATTATATAATTATTAGATTTATTTTATAAACTTAATTGTCCGTTGAGAATAAGGCTAAGCAAAGTGTTTAATTTTACCTGTCAACATTATTGCATAAGTGCGTAGTAATTACGTACACGTGTTCAAAGTATAGCATTAAAGCTGCATTTAAATAACGGCAATTCATTATGAAATAAACTCAAAAGTACCGTATCAAATTAAGCATCTTGAAGATCTTTCTTTCAGACTAACTTACAACGTTTGACGAAATAGTGCAAAAAAAGTTAGCCAATTCTTACATAATCATATAAAAGGACGATAAATTCTTAAAGCTATGACTTTTCTTTCTCCGCCGAAACTCATGCCTGCGGTCTATTCCGCAATAATAAACAAACGATTTTCACTTTGGCTAATGGAAAAAAAATTGTGCATTGAATTTCAGTCCCCGATCGTCGTTTGGAAGATGAAGGCCCCGGAGAAGAAGCCACTCGTGCGCCCGGAGCGACCCGAGGAGGTCCGCGCCAAGGTGCGCAAGGGCTCCCAGAAAAAGATTCAAAATCCCATCCATGCGCTCTCCGAGTTCCAAAGCCCTACCGAAAGCGTTTAAAGTAGCTTCTCCTAGGCGAGTCTGAAGTTTCCGACGATTATTTTTGAAAGCATTTTTATTTTCAAAATTTGATATTAATATTATATACATACACGCGCGCGCAGCAGCAGCAGCAGCAGCACGCGCAAATGCGTATACATAAACATGTATGTGTGTGTGTGCGTGTGTATATACGTGTAACGTGTTTGTTTGCATATGTATGTATGTACATAGGCTACCGAAGAAAATCATACGACCAGACATGCTTCAATATTTAATAAATAAAGTACATTCAAAAATACATTCCGCTGCTTCTTACAACGATTTATTGTTTATTAATATAATTTTCGACGATGCATTGAATTACAAAGAAAATGAAATGTTCTCGACCTTGACTTTCTTTAAGCATTTGTGGATAAATTATCTCCACGCTCGGTGTTATTTGATACGGCTAGAGCCGATTCAAGAATTATAAATAAATAAACTCAAAAGGACATTGCACAATGCTTTCAAACGATTTGATTGTTTCGAATATGATTATCCTAAAAATCAAAAGGATTACACCTCTACCCTTCTTAAGACGTTCGCATAATCCCATGATCGCTCGATCTTGGAAGTTTTTGATGGTTGTTAATTTTTAAAAGTTAAAATTAACGTTCAAAGGGGCTACTGGTATCGGTAGCTTTGACCTAGGACAAGACGAGCCAAGCGAGAGGAGGGCCGGGGGTTGCGGGCGAAAGGTGAAATGGGTACGCGATAAATGTTTATTCCGTCATCGCTTGTACCGTTTGTTCTAGAAATAAATTGAAATCTGTGTCAAATATAAATTATCGAATGTAGAACGAAAAAGGGTTGCACATGGAGGATAAATTATTCGCCATCGCCGACGATGAATGATAACCAAAATTGTCGGTATAACAAAAAAAAAAAAAAAAAAAAAAAAAAAAAAAATATCAGGCGAAATGTATATTTGTATGGCTTGAATTGGAGGGGGCGAGTATATTTACGAGAATATCGATAGTGACGAAGGGACAATGTCCTTAATTGGCGGATATTACACCGAAGGATATTTTACGGCGTTGCGGCCTGAAATGCTCAACCTGTACAATTACTTTTTGAAAGAAACGGCGATACTTCGGTCGCGCGTCACATTGTACTTTACACTTAGAATATTCGTCGGTCCTCTCCTTTCGATGGCTGCCTTACATTTCGCAGAAGTTCGGCCTCTAACCCGAACATACTTTTTTATTCTCAATTTAAATCTTAGCATAATTATATATACATATATATTTTCTATTTAGTTTAATTATTAATTGTTAATTATTAAGACGGGCTTTGCTCGTCGCATACAAAAATTTTGTCTACTCTGGACTGCATAATACGACCGGAGCTCCTACAGTATTTAATAAATAAAGTACATACAAGATACTAATATTATTATTATTATTATTATTATTATTATTATTATTATTATTATGCACATTGCACTCACCAAGCCTTACAATTTTAACACAATCTATGAATACCCTACCAATGAATAATAAAAAATAGAGATGATTTCGTTCTTTTACCCGTTTATCCCCTGATCTACGATCAATGGTGCTCTTCATCCTTTTAATTTTTATTTCGTTGCGCCCTCTTGGTTCTTCTAGATCGAGCCCTTTCGGGATCTCCCGTCCATCTATTTTTCCTCTTTACCGCACGACACCTACATCCTTCACGCATTTTATTTCCAGTTCTGCATCTAACGTCCGTACGAGGCCTTGTTTTTCTGAGCAAGTTTTTTTTTTTTTTTTTTTTGTTTTTGCCATCACAAATTCAGGCATCCAAAGTAATTTATCGTACTTAAGCATTACTTTCCTTTAGCTGCACTTGATCCTTGTTCTCGCAGTCGCCGATATTACTGCTGAGCAGCCGAGCTCGTCTCGATCCTTTCCAACTCCCTATTCTCGAGCCAGGAGCCAATCTCATTCCCCTGCCTCTTCCAGCGCAAGTGCAGAAGTGCATTCCGCAACTTGTCGCAGCGCTCAAACAAACCGCTTGGAACAAAGCCAGGAACGGCAGGATGAATTTTGGGGCCGATCGGAAAATCCCTGCCCGGTCTCTCGTAATAATCAACGGACGAGTCTCATCCGTCCTGGGGGTCGTTGGCGCGGCTCCGCATACTCGTACGCGGATATCGTAGAGCCCCTCGCGAGGATGCGTCGAGATGGTGGTCACGGTCGCGGGGTCCTATAGCCACTTTCGATCACCGGTGCCTGGGTGCGATGCCCCGGAGGCTTACCTCCTCCGCGATAGCCGCACCGGAAGCTTCTTCGCACCGAATGGGGCCGATCGATCGATGGCGAGGAGAGCCTCCGGCTGGCGAAACAAAATCGGAATAGCCGTCCCGTGAATCGGCGATCGGGCATCCTCGGCATCCAATGGTCGAGCGAGCGGATGCTCCCCCCTCTGGGGGCGAGGAGGAGGGTTTTTATTCCCGGGGACCAAACCACGCTGTTAATCGATCGAACTTATTCTTTTACGATGGTTTGCCGTTGCTCCGAAGAGTTCCCTCTCTTGCGGCGCTATAAAAACTCTTCTCTATTGTAAATTTATGAAAAAAAAGTGCTTTCAACTTAAGCTCCTCGTTGTTCATATCCTGCACATGAAAAAGCTTCTATGATAAACAAAATAGAGAACATTATTACTACGGTATGTGATAAGCTTGCATCGGTTAGACCCAAGTAGTGCAATGAAGAGATTCTTTCCGAGATTTCCAGAAAAGGCAAAGTCAAGATAATTCAATTTTTCTCGATATTTATTGTATTCCTTATACATTGTATTGAAAGTAATGATTCGCTGGGAAAAGTTGCGAAATAATTTTATTAATGTACTCTATTTATTATTGAAGCCGATTTGGCTGTATGATATTTTAAAAAAAAAGTCAAAATCTAAATATTTGGTTTTGCCAATCGATATTGACGATATCGTTGGTAATTGCGTAGAAAATCCAAATCTACTAGCAAAGATCATGAAATGTTTTATTACGTAATCGTTTTTTAAACACCTTATGATCGTGTGCTCGTGATTACAGCTCGCATTATTGTAAATAAGAGTATAATTTTTGTATAACTAGGTTTTAGTTCGTAATTTATTATTGAAAAAATTGTTTGTTAATTGTTTAACACAATTGTTTAAAAATTTTTTATATGGATTTTAATTTAGTATACTATCAATATTTAATCTTTTATTACTAAGTTTCATTACTTAATATTTGCCTCTTTAAAAAAAACTTTAAATTTATAATTTTTAATTAATTTTGAATATCGTGGCTTTTAAGTAATTTTGAATAACGTTGCATTATGGATGGCTTTTGAGGACGGGTAGACTTTTTTTTAAGAGTTAAGAGGAATTTGAAATTTTTAAAAAAAATTGCCAAACTTCAACTTTGAAACCTTCAGATTCGCTTTTATAACTTGTGCTCGGCTGTGAAGCCGATAATACTTAACCAGATTAACAATTTTTTATTACTATGTAAAGCAAGAGAATTGTAAACATTTCTTTTGAGAAATGTGGAAAGCGAAGGGCTTTTGTCGATTTTCTAACTTTTTACCAGTAGCGGGTGTTAGAAGTGAAAATAACGAATTTCTTTTATAAAGTGCCCTTTTTCCTTTTACAAAATAATAATGTAAGCTGAGCGTACTGAAAATGACAAATCACTATGAAATATTCAATCGAATTACACTGATTAAATAAAAAGTGCGCTGAAAATGTGAGGTTCGAGTAGTATTTACTTTGATGCATCTTCACTTTAATTAGCTAGTATTCTTTTAAATATTTTATTATACGTAGTGTTTAAATTACCCATTCATATTCCTTTTCTAAGCTTTATTTTTTAGTTTCAATTATGTATTCAATATTGTAGCATATTGTATTACGAGAACGGACAACTGCCAACTCTGTTGCTGTTACTGATTCAATATATTTACATTATCTGAACTTAGTGTATTCTTTATAAATTATTTTTAAATAGTCCGTTTTCTCCATCTAATTTAATAGCGCTTCTTCACCTTAGTATTGCGTGTAATTATAATTTATCTCAACGAAAAGCCGTAAAAAGCACTTCATAACAGTTGTGTGAATTTTATTTTACGTTAAAGCCATTGCAGCTTTGTAAAAAAATTTGTTTTGGTGTGATCCTTAGCAGGTGTGTCGTCGTACAGAATTTATTATCTATTACTCGTAATTCATGAAAGTTTGTAATAATATTAAACTTTACGAGCGCGAGTCGAGACTTATTCATCGCTTAAATAGTTCGCAAATTAGAAACTCATCGAACCTGCATTTTGTAATAGTCGAAAGTACGAGTATTGCAATGTTTTAATAAGAGGTCATTCGAAAGTTAAGCTACTGTAAAAGTCGTCGTAGAAAAATATGAAAAACGATTAAGGAATAATTAACTATACGAAAGGCCTATATGCTATTATTATTGGAATAATATTATTGGCGCAATTTTTATATACCGTAAGCAGTGGAAAAAGTTTTTTTTCAAAGTGGCGAGGAGCTAATGGATAATCCACGCGGTCGAAGTTGTTAAAAAATACAAGAATCATAAAGGGCAGGATAGCAGCGAAAATGCGAGGTTTTATAAAGCAAAGATAATAGAAAAGCGCCAAAGGCTTTTAAAGCTAAGCCTTTAGGTCGAGGTCGTGCCAATGAACGCTCGGCGAGGTGATGCTAAAAGCTCCAGGCGTATTTACTAGAGCTTGAAAAGCGTTATCTGAAAAATAGGACAAGACTGAGCGGTGGTACGAAGCTGATATTGAACGGCACTGATGGTCTTGTCGGCATAGAGGCCGCGGCCAAAGAGCCAACAACAAACTCGATTTTTATACTCTCGAGGGGAGGAGATAATCCTAAGACGGCTGACCAACACTGCCCGGTTAGAGAATTAGCGGCAAGTCGCTCGTACGCGTGGCGCCAAAAAAATCCTTCGCAATCCACCACCAACCTTGTGCCGGACGACTTATTTCGTATCTTATTCCGGTGAATCCCGAAAGCGCAATGCATTCCTTGAAATGCGCTGACAGCTTAAGCCGGATGCGAACGAAGAGAAAGAGTCGACAGAAGATAATACTAGCGACAGCTGCTGCACGCCGATTATCTTTTGTATTTATTTGCTTAATATTGCATAACTTTGTGGTGGGCGAAGGGTATTAACTTATTCCGATTTCATTATTGTTGCGCGATTAATTTTAATCGAAGGAGAATCCCTACAAGAAATTGACGCCTTTGCGAGCGTTCGCCTGTTTTTTTGAAAAATTTTAAAGGAAGGCTAGCGCAATATTGTATCATTTAATACAATGGTAAATTTCCGTAATACTCAAAATAAAGCAAGCGATGAGGAAAGATTCGACTTTAGTGACAGACGGTAACTGGTTCGAGGTTGGGAGATTTTGTAAGCCGCAGCATTAAATTTAATTAAAAATTAAGATATAAGATATCTCACTTTATTTCCACCCTATATAAGCTTCAAATCGCAATTAATAAATTCACGCGATAACAAACAGGGTAAGGCGCAATAGTGCGAGAGCACTGAATGTCCTGCGTTAGTACCTATCCCCACTCCTAGGTGGCGACGATCAATTTAGCATCAAGAACTGCCGTCCCTCGGGTACAATTACAACCGAGCCATTAGATTGCGGGCAATGGCGGGCTCTTGCCACCTAACTCGGCATTGACCCAACGCACGTACGAAGAGCGTCTTTCCAATGGCAATAATAATAGGGGAGGAGGGAAGACCGTTGTGCGACCCTGACTTGCGTCGCATCAACGGCACCCGGGGTGTCGGGGCTGCCGCAGGCGGCTCCGCAACCGGATCCACCGGGGCTGGTGCCAACGCCGGCAGCGTAGGCAATCCTCGTCCGGGATCCTCCTCCTTCCGGGGGGCTTCCGGTGCGGCGACTTTATCGGAGCAGAGTCAACGCACACCCGCGCTGGGACGGCGGTACAAAGGCCATAGGAGACACGACGGAGCGGATCTTCCCGACGGGGACCGCCACCGGATCTCAACATCCGGAAGGCGCAGCTTCCGCGGGTCCGACGTTCTCGACGCTTGTCCGTGGAATCTCGTATTGCCCTTGTCGGTTATTTATTAAACGCAATAATCCCCTTTCGCTAAAGCTCTGGCTTTTCTATCCAATCTTTCGGCATTTCCTCTTGCGCGGGCTTTACTTTCTTTTTTTTTTTGTTCCCCCCACCCTTCAAAACTTATTTTATTTCAAACTTTCAACTTTTCGCTCTATCAAAATCGCGAACAATCCGATAGTCTTAACGTCAAAGCCACAGCGTTTTAATAATTTCACTCGTCGTCTTGTAAAGCCCTCGGTCGTGATAGGGATTTCCCGTATTTTCTGCAGCCTATTACTTATGCGGAGGGGGCGGGGTTCCTTGAAGTTCTCCTAGTCAACATTTTTCAAGTGGTCCTCGTAGTATCCGTTTTTTTATATCCTTCCTTAGTAATCGCTATGATCATTTTCTCGACGAAGCTTTCGGTTTCTCGGGTTGCGCGAGCAATATTTTGACAGATTAATCGCTTCTAGCGGGCCGAGTTTTCAATATTTTTTAATCGCACAAGCATAAATTGGTTTCTTATATAAGGTGTTATTATTTTCCTTTAAAATATCGAAGTTTTGTTGAAAAAATTGAGCGACCTTTAATTTTTTTTTAACCGGCAAAATTCACGTTTTTGGCGTATTTTTTGCACGCGGCGGGCGGATTTCTTAATATTTTTCGATCGTTTAAACGTAGACTGACTCCTAATACTACCTAACATTCGCATTTGCAATATCATTGGTTAATTGTAAAAACTAAATACCTGATTCATTTGTAATTGTTAAAAATTTGGGAGTTTTTTACTTTTAGGACTAAATGATAAGACGTGTTTTTTATCCAACTTTAAACATCTTTATTATTAAAAAAAACCTTAACTACTATTTACACCAGACTTATTTGTAACTTACATCTGAATCTGTAATCTTATACGTTTATATGCATATATATATTACTAATCTTCTTTTACTCTCTATAAGCAAATTTTAATGATTTTCTTCTTTTCTTTTTTGTTTGTTTGCTTGTTTCACTATATCTCCTGTACTCGTCCTTGTTATTCGCTTAGTATATATTCTTACCGGCTAACCTAATTTTTCCACGCTAGCTTAACCTAGATATCGGATTTCCTCAATCGTAGGGTATCGACTCCCGTGCCCCGGCTCGCAGGAGCTCCGCGCATTTAATTAGCACGGGCCACAAGGGTGCCCAAGACCAGGACTCGGGGCTAAGGGTGGAAGCGATCCCCCGCTCCCTCTGGGCGTACCTAGGCCAAAAGCATCAGGATCCCTCACTGGTTTGCCAGGCACCGACGGAGCAGTGCTGGCTTGGCCGACGTCGTCCGGGGCTCTGTTGTGTCGGTGATGGCCGACACCAATTCCCGGCCGTAGGCTCGGACCCGGTGACTCCGTACCGGACCTTCATCCTGGACCTCCTGGAACGCGGGTGCGGCGGTAGCTCGTCTTCCCTTGGGGGGGGGTCGGTCGGTCCTGTCTCGTCATAAGGTGGAGTTCCCTGTGCGGGCGCCACGTAACGCTCCTGCCCCTTTTTTCGGATCTTAAATTTAACTACTTTGTCCTCGTAATGGTCGACCGGTTGCCTTGTCTCAATGCCCCCTGCTAATCCTGTCCGGGTCAGAGCTTAACTCAAATCGAGGTTCTGAACGATTGGAGGACTCTGTGACAACCGAGCCTCTACTATATCTCCAATCTATTCTCGCGACTACACGCAAGTTATTTCTCGCGAAACTCTTGTCGTATTTTGACGCTAATAATCTATTGATCGTAATTCGCGAAATCTGACCTGTAGCTTTGTGTAGGATAGAGTTCGGAGCGAGACTCTGGTGTACGTTGAAAAAGAACTGGTCTATGAATTTAGTCTTCTCGTAAATTTAACAGCATTGGTTGTTTAGTTATATTCGCTTTCTATTTCACGCATTTCAAGTTGAACTCTACATTTGACCTCGCTCCCGGGTTTCGCCTAACCTCTATACTGCTGTCGATCCTGCAAAACAATACCTTGCAGTCATTTGCACTCGGCAACTGCTCCTAGTCGCGGAAGCTAAACTTTTGCCAGTTCGCGTAAAATTAACCCTCCTAACGGCTCGCGTATGTTTTGCTCTTCCGAATGACGAGATCTAACCTTCCAAATCGCGGATTCTAACCTACCGATTAACGAACTGACTCGCTAAATTTAGCCTTCTAAATCGCGTTATTAACCATTCTAATCGGGGATCGTGAATGCCTCGATTCCGCGGTAAACAGTGTTCGATCACCCTCCGACACTTAACCGTTCTCCGGGGTAGAGGGAGGGCCCTGGCGAAGTCCTTCGGCAGGTCAAATAAGCCTTACAGGACAAAGTTTGCCCGTCGGTGTTACCCTACCGGGTAGAGTCTGGTCAAGTGGTCGACGCTTTCCTCGGCTTTCATCCCTCAGTCGCCTCCTAATTGGCAACCTCGGGAGGGTGTAGAGGAAGGGCGCAGCTTACCCGAGTGGAAGATCCTGTCGCGCAACTCGAAAATTCGACGGCTCGATTCTCCCCCTTTTTCAAACCCGCGTGTAAGGGCCTCCCATGCTCAAGGAGGATACGGGGACCCTCCCCCCCTCCCCTTCTCCCGAGAACTTCGCGCTTTTTGCCATGCACTCGGACTAGTCATTCTCGAGCACGGCCCTGCCCCCCGTCACCGTCAATCAGGGATTCCCGAAGAGTCGCTCTTCGCCATTCGCGCGCATCCGTACTTTCGATTTTCGCGCGAAATTCGCATGCCAACCGGCACATTCGCTTCTATAAATCTTTGCTATCGTTCGACTCTCGTACACTCGCTCGCCCGCTCTCTCTCTTTCTCTCATACTCCGCGATGGAGCCTCGCAATTTTTTTCTTTCATATTGAAATCCAGGTGTGTACAAGTCTGGGCAATGATCTACTTTCTTCGACTCGTTGAACTCTGATTTTCAGGTTAACATATTTGAATGTTTGTTAATTTTTTTCATAAATCTCGAACAAATGAACGTTCTTATTAAGCGTTACTTAAAGATGAGGGATATATAAAATAAATAATAATACACATTGTTTTTGGTGTTTTACATACATAATATATTTTTTTTTTTTTTTTTTAATGCTACTTGTTAAATGCTATAAACGATAATGATGATAAAATGAAGATTCACAAATGCTAAGATTTATTTTTATCGAGAGTTTAAATAATGTGAATATTGTGTAACTATATAATAAAGTATATGTGATCCTTCGTGAGCAAACATTTGAATTGCTGAGTTTTTTTACGTTTATCCCATTGAAAAAAAAAAAAAAAAAAAAAAAAAAAAAAAAAAAAAAAAAAAAAAATACAATCAAAAATACATTTCTCGCATTATACAACTAAAATTGTCACGCGATACTTCGCTTCTTAAAACTAACCTTCGAGCAAAATGCTAGTGAAACATTTAACGCCCATTCTAGTGAAATTCGCTTCGCTAAAAAAATAGAATAATATCACGCATGTACATTCAACTCCCAATCTTTGAGAAAAATAATATTATATTACAAATTCGAAGCGAATCAACCGTTCCCCGGTTGCCAAATTATTAATAATTAAAAATGAATAAAAATAGTCGAAAAATAAGTCGAGGATGACATTGAATGATAAATTTACACCTCATTCTTTCTTTCAATCTCGCGTACTCTTTTGCGAACGCGCGCGCGCGCTCGCAATCATATCATTTCTCTCTCTCTCTCTCTCTGCCCCCCATTTGCCACCACTATTTACTCGTCGTTTCCTCTTCATTTTCATAGCTCTCAATTTTTCGATCATCCACTCTCACTTTCACTCGTGCTCTCACTCATTCTTACTCTTTCTTTCTTTCGTTTTCTCCAGATGAAAGGTAAACTTTTTTTTTTGTTATTTTTGTACAAATAAATCATTTATTCTCTTGATTTATCAATCACAGCGCTACGTGTATTGTAGATTGTGAAAGATTCGTGAAAGAAACTTCACATGGGTGAAACAGACATTACATATAAATTATATTATTTCGGAAAGCAATTTCGTCTTCAAACAATAACACATAATCATATATAACTGGCCATGCATATTATTGTACATTTAGTTATACATGACGGTACATGTGGGCATGAACGATTCATTAAACAGACGAAATTGTTTCAAAAACTACATAATTTTTCACTTTGTAAATACAATTTTGATTCACTCGAGAAACGCATTCCCTTATGAATTATAATAAAAACGCATAAAAAATGGATAAACGAAAATTCTACGTAATATTGTTGTAAGGCAAGTTTTACATTAATTTTATCTTGGCGCTCTATTTTATATTTTACGCAAATTGTCACAATAAAAATGTTACTCCTAAAAAATCACAAGCCAGTTTTCTTTAGCCAAAAGCGATATATATATATATACGTAATGAGTTTCTTTTTTTACAATTGATTTTTTTTTCTTCTTTTTTTTTGTTGTTGTTGTTGTCTGTAACGGGAAAAAATAACTGTGTCATACTGATTTTGATCGTGTACATAAACATAAACGTTTATGTAAAATACTTTATACATCGCGTTTGATTATGTACATTAAAAAGTAATTACAAGTGTGAAATTTTTTCCCGTTGTATCCTATGTGTGCTTGTGTGCGTTACCCCGAGAGTCTTCGATTGTTGTTCCGAGTGTGGGTGTGCGTGCGTGTATGTCCGTGTGTATGCATAAGTGGCCCTGTCTTTCGTAAGTGTCCTTGCGTGGGCGAGGAGGAGGACGGGGGTGGAGTGGGCGGGCGGGGGTAAGGGTGTGCGTGTGTGTGTGTGTGTGGCGGTGCGCGTGTGCTTAGAGACACTAGAGCAATGACTGGAAGACCGTCTCGAAATGAGAAAATGCGCGTCTCTCGAATTAAAGAAAAAAAACCCCTAAGCCCCTAAAGGAGTGGTTTCCGGCAGAACAGAGGGAAACAGCCCACTGCGTGTATTTACAGAAACGGGGGACTCAACCGAACACTGTTCCAAGGTGCATAAGCTCCCATCGCGAGAGGAGGGGAAATTCACGCAAATACTATAAGCCTTTCATTTTTAATGAATTTTCAAAAATCAACGCAAAACTTTCCGAGGATTGGGTCAGTTACGGAGTCACAATAGGAGCACGGAAAACAAATGTAACACCACCATGGGACATAATTGATATCGAAGAGGCGGAAGGTCCCCCCCCCCACGCCGCAAATACATCTCCAATCGAGACCAGATGGTCGTTAACGATGGCCTTAGCTCCCTCAATACTACATGGGATAACAATGGCAAGCTACAAGGGGCTGTTTTACAAACCAAGATTTTACAGGAGATGAAAGCCCTGGGATACACAGGTGGGATTTTCCCTCCGGAGGCCACGTATGGGTCCTGGCCACTTGATCGCTCCTACACGAAACTCTGTACTGCCGTAGACATGTTTTTCCACCGCTTTACAGACCACGAGCTTAGTATATATATATATGCTCGAGCCCTCAGTTTTCCACAATATGAAAAAGAGTCGTGCACACTAAGTAAGCGTGCAAGCTTTACTTAAATTATGTCATCCAGTTTTTACTGCATGTATCGACCGGTTGAAACAGCTCATTAACAATATAGAAAAGTATCTACGCAATTAATCCAGCCGTAGATTCAGGTCCAAGAATTATGACACAGCGTTCGACTTTTAATACGGGATTGAGCTTTTTGTAGCTTCGCAAGGTTCTGCCAAGCCCGACACGAGTCTCCTTATTAATTGGAAGAGAGATAGATAGATAGATAGAGAGAGAGAGAGATAGAGAGAGAAAAAAAAACAAGAAAAACACTTTCCAAAAGCCGTTTAACACTTTAAAAAAGTCGCGCAGGCAATTTGCGATGCTTTATTTTATCCGAATACCTACTACCTACTAGTTAATATGAATCGGTACGGGATCGAAAAAGTGATGGCAGTCTTACACAAATTCTTACGTTTATTTATTTGACTCAGTCGTTCGGATTGATACCAGCTTTGCCTGCTAAAGCACTTCGAGAATTCTTCGGGCTGAATTACAGCATACTATTAAGCACCCACGCTATTAAGTAGTGAAAATTAACGCGTAATTCTTTAGCGTGACTCTCCGGAGACAGAGGATGACGATTTTCATTGAGAGTTTGTGCACACTATCGTTACATTGATTGTTCGATTTTTTTTTTTTTTTTTTTTTTCAGTCGATTTCGCAAATTACAGGTAGAGCGAGTAAAAATACTTTAAAGACTGCGAGTGGAATACAGGTATATTCTTAACGATCGTTAATTGGTGGTAAGATGCCTTTATACATCGATGATTTAATGCTGTACTAATCAATTATTGATACTGATTTAAGCTCAGAAAGCAAAGGCATATTTAGACTCAAGCTATTCAGACTTTCATTTGGCAGGTTCGTTCTTTGTTAAATTCACTTGTTACGCTGGTACAATCGTCAACCAGAATAAACTCGCGAACTCTTAGAATATTTCAGGCCCCTTTGAGCCACCTCAAGTCAGCCATATGCCCAGCAAATTCCGAAACTAAAATGTTTACTTTGCATATCGATTTTTGTGTTGGCAACCGTTGTAAACATCGCAAAGATACTTCGTCCCGACGCTGTTAGATCTTGTAAGCCAAACACGAGTATTTATGTAGTATCTTGTCCAAGTACGGTTGTTCCGTGTGAATTAAATTTTGCCTCGACCAAATTACGAAAAGAGAAAATCCATCGCTTCATCCTGTGGCTCAAATACTTTATATATGATTGCATTGCTGCTCGACAGCCGACAATCGAAATTGATCCGTAACTTTACTCAAACGTCACTAGCCCTGCTTGTCAATAATTTTAATTCAATGTTAATGATTCGATAGTTGGTGATTTGACAAGCCTTTAGTATGAGAGTTTGTGATCCATAATTTAAAAAGTAGCTCTTAAATATTTGCAGAAGAGTTATTGGTATCAAGGACCTGATCCCCATTGCTAATTAGAGATATAAAAAAAAAAAAAAAAAAAAAAAAGAAATACTTGTATTCCTTTTCTCAAATTTTTGCATTCCCAAGAATTTAAAGTTAATTTTGTAGTATCTCAAGTGAAATAATAGTCATTCGAACAAACGAAACAAAATTTTGTCAACAATATCAATAAAACAAAGATAACTTAAACATTATTTAAAATATCTCTTAAATAAATTAAGGTAAATTAAAAAATTCTTTAGCTGCTGAATGAAGTAATTATTAAAAACAAGATTGGTCTATGCGAATCGCAAAATTATTATGAAATGACGTGGAGTATTTATTTCATTGAAGGTAAAAAAAAAGAAAAAAAGTACGTTAATTTAAGTAAAACAAGAGTGATTTAAAAATCAGAGATAACACAAAAATTTGAGTATTATGTCTTCGATGCACATATTTCTTTTTTTTTTCTTGCGCAATACTACGGTTCGACAACGAAAAATGCTCAAAGTACACTCACCATTTATACAACTATTTATATATCATGATTAGAACGTAGCAGATTTATATTTGTCACCTAAAATCTATCAAAATTTCCCAAGTAAGATGTCTTTTTTTATTTTATTTTTTTAAATAGAAAAAGCGCTCTCTAGAAAGTAAGTAAGCATGTGCAGACTCTTACTGTCAAAGCGAGAAAAAGAGTCTCTCACAGCCTGCGTTAGACTTTCATTTGAGATCTTTCAAAGTCCATTTAGAAAAAGAAAGAAAATAGAAAGATGATAGAGTGAATAAGCCGATGAAGGGCCCAGAATCCACATATTGACAGCCTGCTCGAGACACTTTCATTTGAAGGACACAAATTTTATTAGATTATCTTAATATTTAAATATTTAAATATTTAACGCACTCGTAAATATCCAAATATGTAAATACTTAAACGTATAACAATTTGATTAAATTTTAATACGATTATTATTATTTTACTATATTTGTCTGTTTTTGTTGCACGTGTTTTATTATGCCTTACTTTGAGCTTGAGAGAGAAAGTAAGATAAGATAATAGAAATTGCAATGCATTGTGATGTAATCAACTAAACCGGGATGTCATCGAGTAAAAGCTCAACGACTGGACTAGTTTTAAGCGAGGCTCACAAGTTCAGCAAAAATGATATAACAATATTTTTTAGTTTATAATATAAAAACAAAAACTCCTCCTGTGATTTTCATTTAAGTACCTGTTTTAATGACTTTTCATCACAACAGCTTTAAATATTTAACAATAAATAGTTGGAATAACTTAGATTGAAATTACATAAGATAATCAGTTTCAGGCAGGAGACTCCATTAATTAAAATAATAATTATAGAAACTTATTATCGATCGTACAAACTATGATAAAATTCTTGTATATTAAATTTTGTGAATATATAAATAAACACGTGCTTTCTTACTCACTTTTGTTTTTTTTCTTTTTTGACAATTAACATCTCTAAAAATTGGACAGCATTAAACCTGATATTCGCATTACGTTTTTAAGTATAACTACTCTGCGCATCTTTTTTTCACCTAATTTTACGTTTATAATCTTACACCGTTGACTCGCAACGCCTAACAGGATTCTCTGAAGATAATCATTCGACCTTGGGTAAAGGGGGAAAGGATTCTGGACTTTTCAGTAGTCTACAGATCTGTTATTCTGCAAAAGTAGGAATTAAATCAAGGAACGTCTACGACGACTTTGCACTGATTTCTGATGGTGCACTCAATTTGAAGGTTGGCACGAACTCTGCTGCATTGGGGTTTAACGTACTCTACAAAGAAAAATGTATATTTTTAAATGTACGTCCTTAATATTAGCTAAGCTTGTAAAGGCTAATTACACATTTAATCATTGTTAAGTAAGGCTGAGCATTGACCTTTGTAAGCGACCGTTACTTTTACCCTTACGTACTCAAGGTAACTAGCGAATATTTTATATCCTTTAAAGCAAGTGGGTACAGTTTCACGGTAAGCGTACATTGTAGATCGAAACAGTACAATTACAATGCAACAAGCAGCTATTTTGTTTTAACTCTGGATTAAGGTTGTTATTAAGGAAGTCATACTTGTTTAGCAATGTCATCGTGAACTCGTAGACTGTTGAGCTGTTGGCAAAGTTCAGCACCATTGTTTTCTGTACTCGTAGCTGTACACCAAGCACTAGAGGTCTGATTCCGCTCGTGTTGCCTCTCTTCTTCCATCATCGCTTCCATGCATTCTTCCATCAGCTCCTCTTCTTCCAACTGTTGTAACACCTAGAGCAAACCAAGCGTGACTCAAGCATGGCTACGACATTGTTCGGAAAGGGTACGTATCGACGGAGCCTCGCCAATGCTCTTGCATTATAACCAAAGAGTAGTACTCACCTGCTTATCGAACTCCTCCTCGTTCTCCATCCACATGTACTCTGAGAAATCATTCTCGGCTGTTGTTGGAACATCGGCATCCGATTCAACATTGTCCAGGTATGAAATGACACTGCTTTCATGCCCGTAATATCCATTACCAGAACCACTGGTTGGGATCTTCATTTTCATACCCGATTTATATTCAGTACTGCAAGACAATATTGACCGATTAGGGAATTGGCCAACAAGAAAATATACGTACATTGGCAACATATTTATAGGATTATAAAGCGTTTCTCGTTTGCCCGCATTAAATATTAAATACCGAAAGCGAGCTCAGAATCGAGGGTCGCCAGTTAGCGAACAGCTTGGAAAGTTGATACTTGATTCATCGATAAGAGGATAATTTAATATTTACCAATGCGATAGTTTACCAGGGCAGTTTACTACTAGTCTGCGACAGCTCGCCTCATCTAAAAACGTGATTTCTCAACCAAAATACCTTCGATCAGTATCGACGACGTTATCGGTATAGCCTAAGAGTTCCGAAAGACGTCGAGGGTCAAGATATCGGCGAGGCCTCGTCTCCTCCGGCTATTCGTCGTACTGTGCAGCAGAGAGGCCGCCGCGAATCTCGATCGAAGCGTGGTTTTACGTAATGATAGCCGAGGTGCACTGGAAGTCGCCCGCGCCCCTCCAGCCGCCGCCGCCTCACCCCGCCCCGCCCCCCGCATTTTATTCCCCTTGCAGCGAGTGCAGGCCCCGGAGCGCCGAGCAACGTCGTGGCGCCGGAGCGAGAGACAGGAAGGGTAGGGCGATTAATTTCCAATCGAGCGAATCGAGCGCAGAGCTTAAGGATCGAAGATGCTCGCTGGCCGCGGTGGGGTGGGGTGGGGTGGGGAGGCGTGTACGTACCCCGGTGGAGGTCGATAGGTCGAACGCAGTCCTCTTAATAAACACTCGGGTGGGCGGCCTCTCCTTAGCGATATCGGTCGCAGTCGGTGGACAAGTGACGTAAATTAGCGGACGACGTACGTTTCGTAAGCGGCACACGCACACACCATACGATGCCTGCGGAGCTCGATCGAGTACCCCGAGATGCAGACTAGCGGAAAAAGGGACGACCGAGCCGTAATTGCGTATGGGCGATTGCCTTAAGCGGGGGGGGGCGGCGAGAGAGAGAGAGAGAGAGAGAGAGCGAGAGGGAGGGAGAGAAGTCGAAGGTTGCTGACCAGACTCAACCTTGGTGTCCTCTCTCTTTTCGGCTCGGCGCGCCAACGGCGAATAATCTCTCGCGCCTTGTGTACACGCCTTCCAACACACGCGCGCGCATGCATAAACAGACTCGCGCGCCCATTCGCGCGCGCGCGCGCGCACACGCCGCCGCCGCCGCCGCGGGCGTGTGTCGGCGCGCACACGCACGAGAGCTCCTCGAGCGAGCCGAGCGTGCGAGCGAGAGCCGCGCCTTCCCGCACGGACGCCCTCGAAGCGAGCCGCCCCGCGGGCGCGCCTCGGCCCTTCGAGAGAGACACTCTTTCCTATCCTCTGCATCCGTCCGTCCTTGGCCCTCTCCCGCCCTGTGCGATATCGCTCTCTGGCTCGGTCGCTCGCGCGCGCGCACCGCGACGATGCGCCTCCCGCGATTCGCTTTTTTTCCCTGCCGCGTACTTATAAGGCAGGAGGATGTATCTTGCGTCGACGCCCAAGTCTAATGGAATTAATGATTGTTAGGCGCCTGTCGCACGTCGCTCGCGACTCGCGCGGGCTCCTCGCTGGCTCGCGTCTCCTGGCCGGTGGGCCTCCACCAAAATACACTAAAGGCGATCGGCTGCTCTTGCTCCCCCGCCCGCCCCCACTGCGCTGCCGCGAGAAGGGGTTCCTACCCAGGCGAGGGGTCGGGCCGACTTTCGCTCTGGTCTTATTAGCTCGGTGGTCCTCCGGTCTCTCGACCCGAGCCGTTCGCGCCGAGCATTGGGTAATATACCTTGTCCTGGCGGCCCCGTCCCCGGCCCTACTTTTCGCTCTCGATCGCCCGCCCGACGCCCACGCGATCGAGAGCCGCGCGAGCAGTTTTCCGAAGGCAAAGCGGCGCCGGAGCTTGGCTCCTCGATACCAGGGGGCTCGTGCACAAACTGCATTGATAGGAGAGCCTCTAAGCTCGGCCGTTAAGCTCTTGTTAAGCTTCGATCGACGACTTTCGTGGATTGGCGGGCGATCGTCGCCTCGGGCCTCGCTTCTCCTGACCCTTAATTCTTGCATCCTCTTCTGCATCCTCGAGATCGCATAGTTAGCGGTTGGTTGTCTTAGCTAAGGGAGCCCAATCGGGTTATTGGGGGATCGATCGCTTTCGCGAGGACGGAGGTAAGGAGAGCAGCTGCTGGGGCCCATCGAGGCCCGAGATATTAATCGAAATTCGGATATGCTCCTTTCGCTCGGTCAACCATCCGCGGGTAAAATTAAGGCCCCCCCCCCCACGAGTACACTTTGCATCCAACGTAGTTACGGCGATTGTGATACTTCGCCTCGGATACGAGCTTACACAATTTCCGTTCCATTTCGAACGATCCTAATGCTAAATAAATAGAACGGCCTTTTATCGGCGTTTCGATTTATGGGTTCTCGAGCCAGACGCGATTATTTGCCGTGCTAACGGATCCGTGTAATTTAAATGGACGCGTATTCTCGCGAACAAAGAAAAGACACGCGAAATGAAAACGTGTCGAAATGAATTTGAAACCCAACGAGACGCGCGCTCTTGTCCAATGAGCGATGGCAAAAGCTGCATTCGCGCATATAAAACACAGATAAGATAAGCGATCATTTTTACGCGTCCGAATCAATTGATTTTAACCATTGTTATTTATAGGGCGAACGCAGCTTGCGCTTGTGCGCGAGGGAAGGAGATAAGGCGAAATGCGCCTGGGGCTTATCCGAGGCGCGTAGCCATAATGTTAAAAAAGATTAGGTAAACTAGCCTCACTTGTAGACCATTCCTGTCGCGGAGTATCGCCACTGTGTATCGATAACGTCCTTTAATTTGCCATTTTGATCGAGGAGAAGAAGGTAAATTGAGACGGAGAGAACTAGGAATTTTGAGAGTACAACGCACGTTGGTCTAGAGGAGGAAATTCATGACCAGCTTAGCCCCACTAGCGCAACGTGTCATTTTTTCTCCCAACATAGCCGCGACCATTTTGCGCGTATTTTTCATACTCAGACATTTTTTTGTTTTTTCCATTTGCTTTTTTTTTTACCTCGAACGTCGCGATACGTCGTCGTCTTTATCTGCTTTAACGCCAGTACCAGATAAGCAGCTGGTGATTCCAATTTTTTTTTTTTTCTTTCCTTTCCCCCCTCTCTCCCTCTCGCCCTCTCTCGCTCTCCTACGCCAGGTAACGAGAAAAGTATTCGTAATCGGATATAAATTGCGCAACGATCGATTTAAAAAAGGCCTGCGGGGACAAGTAATAAAATAGCTCCTGAGCGTATGTCAATATTATTAAACGCGTGCCCGACGAGCGTCGGTCTATTTAAGTCGCCGACCGATGTGTTTATACCGTATCGAGAAAATTCTAGACGCTCGGCAATCGCACGCTCTCTTGAGCCACCGCCGAGTCATTAATCGTCCTCGTTATTTTTGCCCATCCTGCCGCGGCCGGTGGGGCTCTCCCGGTGGCCGCGAATCCACGAAAGTCGAAGGTGTCCCCACCCCCCCCCCGGCCTCTCGCAGGGCCGAGGAGGCGCGAGCCAGAGCCGGCCCGACGAAACCGATCGCCGACGTGCGGACGAGCACGCGAGGAAGGTCGGCGCCAAGGAGGCTCCGGTCAAGCGGCGCTCCTCCGCCCCCGCGGTTCCCCACGGACGATAAGAGGAGAGCCCCCCACTCGTCATCCCGATGGAAAGTCGAAAAGAGATGCACAGCCGCGCTAATAGGCGTCCCCGAGCGACTCTTCGGTATTTTTACCCGGAGGCCCGTGGACGGCCTGGCCGGGTCAGGGCAGTCCTTGTTTACACTCCGAGAGGATTTCGGCGATCGCCCCCGAGGCCGACGGGGGGGGGCGGCGGCGGCGGCGGCGGCTCTCGGGCATCGACGCACTTCGCAGCTGGAGTCCTTCCGACACTGCCAGCCAGCCCCCCCCCGCAGCCCCTCCGCGGCGGAAGAGCCGGCCAGACCGCGATGCGCCTCGCGCTCGTCAAGGGTCGCGGAGGAGGAGGCGGAGGAGGAAAGCCGCGGGGTTGCCGAGTCGAGTGGGTACACGTACGCGAGCCTCGTTAGAATCGTCATAACGAGGGGGTCGAGTGTCACCGCCGCTGTCGCGTTACTATTATTACTCCCAGAGCGCACAGACGTCGCTCCTGGTCGTCGTCTCGTCCGCGGGACGAGGA
This sequence comes from Kradibia gibbosae, assembly GCA_018907135.1. Taxonomy (NCBI): domain Eukaryota; kingdom Metazoa; phylum Arthropoda; class Insecta; order Hymenoptera; family Agaonidae; genus Kradibia; species Kradibia gibbosae. Next base: position 14,268,781 of record JACCHX010000007.1, read on the forward strand.
CACTCGAGCAGCGTGGGGTAGGACGAGCCCCGGGCAGGGAGGGTAGCCTCGGCTCGAGGAGGTGCGCCTGTGCGGATAACGGGGGAGGGGCGGGTGGGGGGGGCTGGTGCTGCGAGGTCGGCCCGGTGGATCGGAAGAGGGCAGGAAGACGGGAGAGAGCAGTGGCTCGCCGCCAGGGCAATGACAATGGCCGTTGATGTTCCCTTCTGTTTACTTCGATCCTTCTCTCTCTCTCTCTCTCTCAATCTCAATCTCGTGCCTCTTCTGCTGCTGGCCTCTGCCCTGGGTCTTGTTTTGCCGCCGTCTCGGACCATCTCTTTCTCCCCCGATGCTCTGTCAGTGTCTGGCCTGGGCTCGCGAGCCTCCGGTGGCACTGGCGAGCGGGGGGCGGGGGCGGGATTTGGGGCCCCAGGGGAGTCGAGGGGAGGTGGGGGGGGCGGGGCGGGAGAGAGCCCGCTACGTGTGGCACCCGCGACGACGACACACTCACCTAAGTTGCGCAAAAAAGTAGCCAAGAGACTCCGGGACACGTCGATTACGTCGCACAGCGTAGCTCTTTTCCAATAGCGCCCGGTGCAACGTAGGCCGCGAATCGAGCACTCCGGTGAGGAACTTGATCTGGAGTGCGGCTCGCGCTATCTGGGAGTCGGCTATGCGTATACGTGCACAGAGTATCCTTCTCTTTCCTTACTTACGCGAGCTCAAGAGTTGGCCTCTTGCTACCGCACTTAACTGCGCCGCGTTGCTTAGCTGCTCACTGACTTTACTTACTCTCTTTCTTCTCTGCCACGATCTACCTCCCTCTCTCTCTCTCTCTCTCTCTCTTTCTCTCTCGCAAACGAGCGCGCGCACTACTCTCTGTTACTCGACTGTCGCTCGGGCTCTCGCTTACTCTCGCGCTGCTGCTGGCCCCTTTTTCTCCGCGCTTCTTTCCGCTCCCGACCGCTCGTCTCGACCGTACATCAATCGCTTTCTCTCTCACTCTCTCTCTCTCTCTTCTCAGCGCGCGCGCGCGCACACACACACACCCTCCGGACGTCGCAATGTTTTCCGCCTAGCCGTTGCTGCTCCTCCTCCCCGTCGTCATCGTCGGCCTCGTCGCGGGCGCTGCTGACTACGAGTGACCGTCAATGACGAGCTCCCTCTTAGCGGCGACATTTCAATTGGGAAAGTTCGACTCGACGTTGGTTGACTTTCCTCGACATTTCTTACCTTAATTCGCGGTTACGAGCATTGCCAGAGGCCGACGATGACTCGATAAGCTGCTTAAATTAACGAACCCAATTCGACGTCTCGACCAATAAGCCATCGCTTCGGCTGTGGCCGGATTCTCTCGTCGTTAAAACGATAAATCACATTTACAAACACTTGCTCCGTTATTTTATCTTCTGTCGGACAATTTTTCGAAATTCTATTTCCAAAAAATGGATCCAGTAACAGGATAAGCCTTTAGGCCGTTCTCGCTTACGATGCATCGACACACGGGACCATTAATGGTCTCGTTACTTTTTACAGTTCGCCACGCGGAAAATGTTATTAACAGGGAGCTGCGATGCAGGCTAAACAATTGTCTCGGCGAATATTCAAAATTCCTTCCCAGGGCTGTCGATCGCATCGTACAGGCGGTGCAATTATCCTCGGGTTGAAATTCATCGTAAACTAACGATGCCAAGCGCATATTTAATGGGAAATTTAGCCTTCGTCCATTTTTCTTTTCACAGCTCTTAACCAGGATTGAGAATTGGGTCTTACGGTCGTATATACGTAATTCAACGTAGTTTCGTAAAAAAAAAGTCCTCCAAATCCTTAGTCTGGACAGTCGTCTTAACAACGTCGGGTAGGAGTCAGTTTTTTGAAAAGGCACGGAAATACCGGATTTTCCTCGACGAATAAAAACGTAAGGCTCTTGGCAAGGCACTGCGAGAAGTTTCCCGTCAACTTACGTCAGCGTCGTCAGTATTTTTCCGGATTTACGAGACGCTCGATCACACTCGTCGGGATTAGCCAACGCGTGCTGCTACCTTTCGGCGATTTTTTCAGCGGGATTATTCAAGCTGCAGTCTAGATTTGATTTTAAAACAGTCTCTTCTTCTGGATACCCTTCTTCGTAGCTTTGGCTGGAGACGTCGGATTTTTTTTAACGTGTAAATCAATATTTTCGGATACTTAAATGTAATATATCCGGCAGAGTAATAGAATGTCTTCGGTATCTTGTAGGAAAAAATAGGAATGCGAAGAGTGAGTCGAGTAGGAAGCACACGGTGGACTAAAAATTTGAAACCAAATTATTGTTATTTTTTTATCAACGTGCGCGAGCATAATGTCAAATTTGTTTGCAAAGGAAATATTTTGTAAACGAAAAGCCCGTGTACTCTGTGTCTATTTATGTTTCGCGTGAGTCATAAATTACTTGGAATTCACAATAGATTCAAATAATTTAAAGTATTCCACTTTGGTCGTATTATTGGACATTAAAGTTCAATGAACTTTCTCTCTGGTTTTAATATTTCCAATTACTGCTATGTATATATATATATATAGGTATATGGAAGCACATGTCCCATTTCATTTCATTTAACATATATTGGGTTTTGTTAGATTATGGGTAGATAAACAAATATAATCTACAGTCTTTCCCATTCGGCATTTAATGTTTCATCCTTATTCTGTGATATTGTTAATTTTATCAACATTTCGGAGCACATGTTTTGTCATGAAAAACAGCGAAACGAAACAAATTGCCCGTGAAATGCACATTCAAGACGAACAACCTCGTAAAATTCGAAAGCTTAAAAGAAGCCCTAATATATGAGTACTCACTTTTCCCGTTCTGGTTCCTTCATATCAATTGCAGTGCTTTTTTTAAAATCGTTGATGGGTTGCAGCTGCGCTCCGTTTAGCATTTTGACACGCTGCAAAATTATGTGCCTTAACCTTTAGTACGCGTTCAATTGGCAGCTTTTTTCACTAAATCCCCGTTTTATAAATAACGAAGACCACGGCTTTGTTCAGAAAGTTCTCGTCGCTTCCTTTATCTTATGGATTGTTCTTCCAAATAAAATTCAGAGCTCTTAACCAGCCATCCGGTACCCTAGCGCTTATGGATAAAAATATTAATTCTAATTATTGTTATTACATTTAATTAAGATTAAATCAAGAAATCAAATTCAAATTAATTGAACAAGGCTTATTCAAAGCAGTGCGAGCGAATAAAAAATAAAATTTTGAATCTACAATCGTTCGGTCTCATGGAGAAATACCGGCCACATGAGTATAAAGTCGATTAATTTGAATAATTTCAAAGAAGCATTGTGAAAAGATTTAATGCAATCGCGGTCAAGCGTAATTATTTATATAAATAAAAGGGCGATCTTACTTGTACAGGTGAAATCAGTAACCTGCTCTCGGCTAACTATTATTTTTTTAAAAATCGTCAGTCTCTTAACGATATTTGAAGTTAAATATAACTATATTAAAAAGCTAATTTATACAAAACAAAAGTAAGCTTATCGCGCAAACGTCATCGATTTTACCGAGGAGTCATACAACTAAAATAAACAATAGATTTGTAATGTTTCATTTGAATAAAAAATAACAATAATAAAATCATCATCAGCAGCAGCAAAAGTAGCAGCAGCAGCAATAACAACAACAACAACAACAACAATGACAACGTTGAGGACAACAGCAATAAAAGTAATAATAATAACGAAGATGATACGGATGACGATGGCTACAAAGATAATAATAAATAATAATAAAATAACGGGGAGATGCAATTTATTTGTTGACCGATTTAGTGGAAGCTCATTCGGTGGCTGGATTTCTCCCAAGATAAGAATGAGTCAACGAGCGCTCAATCGATAATTCGATTGCGCACTCTTAGCGCAAATCAAGCGTCGTCGAAAATATTTGCATGACATCATCTCGGGAAGGTAAACATTGAATTTGCGCAGCCCCGAACGTGTGGCCGAGGTCGGATCGGGCTGCCGACGCAGTCCAAGCCGTCGATTCTCGGGCTGCCCGGGACGGCCATCGGACGAGGAGGGGCCCCGAGGAAGCCTCCCGCGGACGCGACCTCCGCAGACAGGAAGGAGGGCGCGGCTCGAGGTGCCGTCCGCGGCAGGGATCCCGGAGCCGCGGGGCCGCGCAGCGCCCGGACGGTACTGGCCGCCGCCTGGGAGAGGCCACCAGGTGAGGGAGCGCGATGCCTCGCGGAGGCTGGCGCCGCCGGTGCGCTGCACCAGGGGTGGGGAATCGATGGTCGCTCGGCTCGGTGGCCCGGGGGGGGGGGCGCCTCAGCGGCCGTCGCCGCTCTGACTCGCGCGGTCCTCGGACGTCTCCTCTCGACGTCGGCGGCATCCCCGTGGCTCTCGGCCGGCCCCGGTAACCACGGCGGTGGGGCAGGAGCGGGGGAGCGCGGCGTTGGCGGGGGCGGTAGCGGCGGCGGCGGCGGCGATGGTGGTAGTGGTGGTGACGGCGGCGGCGGCGGCGCTGGATGCGCCGACGGTGGAGGGAGCGGGCGGGGAGTTGCCGTGCGAGGAGAAGATCGGTGGCCCCCGCTAGGTCCAAAACAAAGCGCAGCCGCCGAAGCGACACTCGCTCGAAGCACACGGCCGAGGAAGCGTCGCGAGAGCCTTGGAGCCGACGTCCCCGAACCCCTTCCTCCTCCTTCTCCCCCCCTCGTCGAGCGCACCCCGTAGTGTTTGTGTGCGCGCGCGACGGACGGGCGAACTCCGAGAGAGAGAGAGAGAGAGAGAGAGTAGGATCAAAGGGAAAGTACAAGAGAGTGAAGGACAGCCCTTTGTCTCCGGGCGAGAAGTGCCGAGGGGAGAGAGAGAGAGAGAGAGAGAGAGAGAGCCCGGCTGCCAGGATGATGTCGTCCTCGTTGACGGGGAAGCCGCCAGCGGCCGAGGAGGCCCTCGGAGGTGAGTTATCCTTCCCGGGGCGGCCATTGCCGCCGCTCCGAGCCACTGTAAACAAGCTCCTCTCCAGGTGGTGGCGGCGGCGGCGGCGGCGGCGGCAACGGCGCCGCCATCCCGAACAGCTGTCTTTTGTTTCCATACGCGAGCGCTGCCGCGGGCCAGGAGAGGATCGCCGGGAGCGAGGCTCGCCTCGGGGGCCCTCGTCCTCCGCCTCCTCGACGCGCCCTTCGGCCCGCTCCCTCCGCGAGTCCGACGCCAGCGGGTTCGATGGGCCGCCGCCGAGTGCGACGTATCGCCGAGAAGCCATTATTATCGGGAGCTCCGGCGCGTGTCGCCGCGGAGGAGAGGAGGAGCCTTTGTCCGGCTGTTGCTTCGTCCTCGGGATCATCGAGGCCGCGGCCGAGGCCTCCCGAAAACGGCTGCCCACTTTCGAGGCCAGCCGCGGCGACTCCTTTGCCAATCTCCTCTTCGGCGGCTTCTGGGCCGCGCGTAGCCGCTTCCCGGACAATGGCTCGCGCCCGCGACTCGGGGGCTACTACGCTTCTTATGTGTCTTATGGCGCTCTCGGGTCTCCCCCGAGCGATGTTTACCTTCGGCGAAGGCACTCGGCGGCGCCTCTTGACAGGCATTATTTACCTGTCTTAGGCCTCGGATCTCGGGCACGTTCGGCGATTAAGGCTGGCCGCGCGCGCGGACCTCGGCCGAGTGCCGAACTTTAAACGCCAGTAGGCTCGCGCTGCTCTTTAACGTTTGCGTTGCGATAAGGGGAATTATCAATGCCACCGAGAGGAAACAAAGCCCTCGGGCCCGCTTTATTGAGCTGCCTATCGCTTGGCCTCGCGCTTTCCTTCCAACGCTCGATTTATCCGATCGATGATCGCGCGGGCACTTGTTAAAAAAAAAAATCGAAACGCCTCTACGCTTCTCAGGGTCTGGCTTTCTTTTCTTTATTCCTTTATTTGGTTGTTCTTTCCCCCTTTCTCTCCTCTTCCTTCATTCACGCGCCCGTGCCTCCGCACGTGAAGCATTGTCGTTTTATTTTCTACCTCGCATTCTTGCGACGCAAATGTCGAGCCGCTTGTATTTTTCTTTCTAGATTCAACGACGCCACGATTAACGCGCCTTTCTAATTATAAGCTCCCAAGCCTATTACAATGATCCTCGTTCATCGGAAACGTGTGCTCCGTTCCCTTCGCGCTCGTCTTTTTTCATTTTTGATTTCTTGCTTTTGTGTGCGTGACCGCCCGCGTGTGCGTGCGTCGATGGATGGATGGTTTCACGGATGGCCGGCCCTTGTACGATTCAACCTAATGAGGGGAAGTGCAGATTTTCGACAATCGTCGATGGCGCGTTATGCTTCATAGGACGGGATTAATTTTTACCAGACGTATTTTTTTTTTTTTTTTTTCCAAAGCGGCCTAATTTAGGCCTGTAAAAATATTATCTCTCGTCGCTGTTCGCTTCCTGCACCGCGAGACCACTAAAGCACTTTTTCCTCCCGTTATCTGCTCAACGATTATTTCTGCCTTTCTTTTTTTACATCGCACGTTTATTAAATAATAGCGATTCGTTTACAACTGTGCTTAGTATTGTAAGCCCGTTGTACACATAATATATATATATATATATATAGTCCTTGCTGAAAGCAGTTGGCCTTGAAAAGAGACAGTGGATCTGAAACGATAAAAAGACTCTCTGAAGGCGGAAGATTTAAATACCAAACAGGGACGAAGACTCGACGACGTAAACATTACCCAAGACTCGGTCATGTAGAACAAACGGAGATGGAAAGGAGCCATGAGACGCTAAGGAAAAAAAAAAAAAGACGGAGAGAGGAAGGAGAAATAGAAAGAGGCTTGATTCAGTGGGTGGATTTATATTTAGAATAAATACTATCAACCAGTTAACCTATTTCGTTCATTTTTTTTTCTTCCTTATAGATACGAAGTACGTGCTCGTTTAGGCGATCGCAGGCTTTATTATTTTAAGCGTAAAATTAAACAATGCCAAATTACCGTTTTATTGTACTGATTTACGTTAGTAATGAAAGACCATTATTCTTGATTTTACGTATGAAATCGAAACCATAAAATACAAATAATATTTTCAATGTTAATTCAGTCGTGACGTTCTTTTTCTTAACCTGTTTTTTTCATTATTAATATTCCATAATATATTAATAATGATACAAAAAATCTTTGTTCGAGCTTTTTTTATCTTAGTTGCTAGTTTTATTCCGTAAAACTTTGCAGTACATTGTGTATTTCAGTCTGAAAAGTTTCAGACATTGATTAAATTGGGAGGGAGGGGGGGGGGAATGGTATTTAAACATTTTTGTTTAATTATATTATTCATGTTAGAATGCAACATTCGTCTTCTTTTTTTCTAAAAAATTCGAATGCCTAATTGCTAGCCATTATGGTCCTTATAAAAACTATATATACAACGAATTCAAAATTTAGGCGAACAATTTGTAATTAAAATACTGTCCATAATATAGAAGGTGATATTTTTATTCATTGTTTTATATCTGAGTTTGTCGTTATTAAATTGTAAATTTTCTTAAGAATAATTAAACTGTTTAGTATTTCTGTTTCATTTCTATATTATCTGTCGTCTTCGTTTTTGTAAAAGACTTATGCTGTAACAATAATATTAAAATTAATTAGTACATAATTGATGAATAATTTTTATAACATTGATAATATTGAAGAACAAAATAATAAATGTAAATAATAGGTTATGAATTAAAATATACAGCATGTAATTTTTTCTTTCATACTTTAGTATTGTAGACAGCTATATTTTTAGATTATATTTAATATATATTATATAATAAATTAATAATATAATAGGAGATCCTGTTCGATCAAAAATTATCATCGGTAAATAAATCAGACCGTGTATAATAACATTCATTATTAATTAAAACATACTATTTATCATATTAGATGATATTGCCATAATACTTAAATATAGAATATACGATTAGATGTTTAATTTATATAGTTGTGCATATAAAAGAAGTATTATATTATTTATTCAAAACAATACTTTTATAATTTATGAATGCCAAATCAAGAGTCAATAATGGATAAACTGTAAGCAGAGATATTTTTTTTTTTGCAAAGCTACTATGTAATAAGTTTTGTAAATTCAGTTACATATTTTTATAAAATTAACTCTTAGTAGATTTATAGGTCATTTTTGATATTCAATAAATTTCGTAATTGGAAAATTAACGAGGCAGGTTGTTAAAGCCTTGCTATGGCCCATTCAAAATGCTTAATCATTATTCTTTATCGTTGAAGGTAACGGGCGAATTTTCAAGTCCAGACGATAGGATTATGTTATTCCTCGTACGATTAGCTTTTGTTTTAGACTATCGAGGAATCAGTGAAGCGCGTCTCTGATATTGTTAGACGTACATTTATTAACAATTCTCTTTCCAATCGCCCGTCAATTGGTGCTCATTCCAATTGACTAAGTAGGAGCAGAGGCAAGCTAAGATTACAAACGGAAAAATGTAAGTCTCTCCTCGAGTTAATTCACGTCACGATATGCCAATGCAGTCAATGGAAATAATATAGTTATTCTCAAATTTGATTTAATTATAGTTAACAGCTGCTGCTCAGATTATCAAGTAAGGCACCGGCTTCTTTCCATTTTTTTTTTTTTTTTTTTTTTTTTTTTTCACCAAATCATTGTAATATTTAGCAAATTATTATCGTTCGATGATCGAGACGTAATTGCGACTTTGCCGATAAGTACAGGGCCTTCCGCAATTATCGGCGGCTTAGCCAATAATCATCGGCGTCGAATGTAGAGTTCATCTCGCGAATGGTATCGAATAGCGAGGTTCCCTATAAAATCCAAGGCACGACTAGGCACTTGGCGGGTTCGCGCGGCTAATTTGAAATTTCTCCGAAGAGTAAAAGTTACGATTCGATCGCGATTCGCTCGCAAGGCGCAACGAGCGGACGGCGGTGCGGTGCGACGGGCAGAGAAGAAGGAACCGCGTCGAGCCGGGCGTTCAACTTCCCCCCCCCCCCAACCGCGCACGAGCCGTCGAGTAAATAAAAAAAAAACGCCGTGGGCCAACGCGGCCGACTTCGCATCGCGCGATCTCTCCTTTCGAGGGGATCGGGGGGAGGGGGCGGGCGGAGCCCGAAGCGGCTCGGGGTAGGCGAACGACAGAGGGCCGGCGGTTGCGAAGCAGCGGGTTTGAGGGACTGCGAGGGGGAGTCGAGGAAGAAGGAGGAGCCCCGGGGACTTCGCCGTGGCTCGCCCTCGCTATTGAGCCCGAGGAACTCAAAGGCCGTTCGCGCGTCTGTGCCTCCGCTCCCGCGGGCGCTCCTTCCGTCTTATTCCCCTGGCGTCGCTTGCCGTCCCGTCCCCCCCCCCTCCCGCCTTCAAAACTGCGTCGAAACACCGCAGCCGATCACGGGGACCAGGACGAAGGGCGCGGGGCTCCCTCGGCCGCTCCGAGGCCCGAACCCTTTGGAAATCGGCCGGCGATCGGCGAGGGCGTCGCCTGGGCTTGGGAGCCGGGCCCCCACCCCCGCCCGCAGCAGCGTCGTCGCGCGGGGCAGGAGGGCCACCGAGGAAACCGACACTCGTCGTCGCGCATTCCGAGCAGCTCTTTCCGGTCGCGCTCTCGGAACAGATCTCGAGACTCGCGAACACGTCGCGGCGCAGGTGTCCGGTGTCGCTGCAGTCCTATTATTTCGCGATGCCAAGGTCGACGCTTGTCTGCCGTCCCTTCGTTGAATTCGAATCGAAGACCGCGCGGGAGCCGCACCACGAAGCGTCGGAGCTCCTGGTGATCGGAACCAATGCCTCCTGCAAAACCGCCCAGTCGAGAACGGGCTCGCGGATCCCTTCCCCGGGAACTTTGCGGCTTCGTCCTTGCTTTGCGAGCGCAGGCTGGCGCGGAATCTTACGGGCGCAGGATCGCCACGGCGGCCCGTCGGGACAAAGGAAAGGCCCGGGGCAGGCTCCGCCGAAAGGAAAGCGACCAGCGGGGGCTGGCTCCCTTTGCCTGCCTGTCGGTGACCTTCGTCGCTCCGACCGACCCATCGTCGAGAGATCGACGTCGAAGGAAGAGGAGGAGGCGCGTCCCTGTCCGATCGGTAGCTTTCCTCGACGCCCGAGGTACCCCGACCGCTCGAGCCCTGCCCGGAACTGCCGAAGCCTTTTCGCGAGCGTCCTGGCAACTTGCTCGAGACGCTCGTTGTAAACCTCTCTTCCCCCCCCCCCCTAGAAAGCATTCAACCCGTGTGAACTCGTCGGACGCCGTTTTCGTTCGGCGACACCCGGGGCTCCGGCGATCGGCGATTTTTTCTTCTTCGAGAAAGGGTTTTCACGTTTCCGTGGGCCTTCGCCTACGCCTGAAATCGAAGAGTTATTTTCAATCGCCTTCAGCGCAGCGCGCGGAGTAATACGAAAGTTTCGGTTCAGGTTACGACTCGAAAAGGAAAATATTCTGACAGTTTGTGCGATCGCGCACGCATTTCACTTTACAAATATGATTGTGTAAAAAACATAATACACTGCGCAATAGTGCAGCAGAGACTTCGCTGATCCAAACGCTTCACTTCTCACACGATCAAAAAGTAAAGCGAGCCGCGCGATGCAATTCGTGCTTGTGCTCAATTATTCCTCAGTATTTAGAAAAATTGCTTTGAGGGCACAATATTTTTTAGGGGCACAGATTTGTCCGGAACGAGCACAGCAACAGAATTTTATGAATAATCTATACATTGCCCATGAGTTTATCTCATTGGTTGTGTGAGCGCCTCGAACCGAATGCTTTTCAAGTATACTGTAGTAAAACACGAACATCTTATTAATTTAGACTGCAGTAATATTCCACAAGGCGGTAAAAAAACACAATTATTCTTATTCTTAAGTTCAATGCTTTCGATAAAGGTTTCGATATTTATCCGCACATAGCATTGATTTATAAATGTTAAAAGAATTGTAAAACCATTGCTTATTCTTAATTAAAATCACAACACTTGTTTACACGACAAAAATATATATTATCGCACTTTCGATACAATGCAGTTGTTGATTGAGAGCGAAGAAATACACAATACAATAATTGTTCCACTTAATTGCCGGTTATAATTATTCATTTACTAGAGATAATATTCAGAATCGTAACTGGGACTCGTCCGTGACTTCAAAATATTAATCGGCTTGACTGCGCAAAGGGAGACCAGTGTTGTGCATTATTGTCCTTCTCGTCTTTGAGCTTAGCTGAGTTCGAGCCGTTAACGCTTATCAGCCGCCAAGACCTTCCGTACGAATCGATAGCGAAAAAAGAGTGCACGCGCTCTTCGAGACTCCCTTCGTCGGCCCGTGCCTTTTTTGCAAAAACCATTTTAAACCTTAAGGTAATTTATTGTGCAATAATAATAGCCCGACTCCTGGAAGAAGATCAATATTTAATAATCGTAACAAGGCAGTAAACTCGAGGCGTAAACCTCACCTACCTGACTCCGGCCTGCAATCGATCGATCGTTTGGTTCGAAACGACCAATTCGAAATGCATACCGACTGCCAACGATGAGAGCGACACGAGCGTTATCCTAAATATACAGGGAAGGTGCGTTTTCTCCGGGCGAGCAAGCTGCGCCTCGTTCGGGAGAGGCAAGAGCTCTGGGCCCCGAGAAAACGGCGAACGACCCGGGACAATGGCCAATAAAGAAGCGATCGTCGAGCGTGCCAGAGATTTACGGCTTGGGGAAGCCCACGTGCATTGGATTCAAGGCCGCGTTCCCCGTGGAAAACTCTCCGGGCTCGCTGCCGAGGTACCTCGGGCGAATTAGGCGGGAGGGTCAGGAGCCGCCGCTCAACGGCACTGGCGTCCGTCGACTCGTTCGCGAGAGGCTGGGCGAGGCTCGGGCCCGAGGAGCGGCCCCCGGGGACTCTCCCGAGGACCGCGGAGTCGCGGCCGTTGGAGCGCGACTCGCGGCTCTCCTTCGCGCTCGGCCGGACAAAGGAGCGCCCCCCGCGCGCCCTCCTCGGCCGGCCGCCATTGGCCCGCGCCTTCGCGAGCTTTATAAGGCAGTGCCGAGCGCGGCCGAGGATCGGCCTCTTCCTCCGAGGCCGGCTCCTCGGCACCCGGGCACGGCCGACCGCCGGCCCCTCGCCCCGTTCCTCTTTCGGGCCGACCTTTCCTTTCTCCCCTCGGCCGCTCGGGCTACCTGCTTCCTTGGCGCAGCGCGGCGCCGGCGGCGGGGGGGGGGGTAGGCCCTTCCGTCATCGACGCGTCTCGATCGCGGAGCTCGGGAGGAAGCCTGGACCCTGCGACCGGGACAAACGAGGGATCCGACCATCGGAGGAAGGGACTCAGCGCGGCCGATAATGTTTCACCACAGCGTCGCCGCTTTCTAATTGCGATCCTGGATTTCTCAATAGAACCAAGGCAGCACAGCCTGTCCCGTCCTGCTGCTCGAATTCTAACGGACGTCTGCGTAACGCGGGGCCCACTTTTTGTAAGCCTCGACGCCGTAGTTGCGCGTCGCCAACTGGTGCAATCGAAAGGCCGAAGGAAGCCGCTGCGCTTAAATTGTCGGAGAGCCGGGAGTCCTGGCTTAGGCGAAGAGAGCGCGTAAGGAAGGATTCGGTACAGTCTTCTTTAATATTTCCATTGGCGAAGCTTTTGAATAGTCGGTCGATGGCTCGCTCGAGGCTGAAATGAAAGCCACTGATCGCATGCAAATTGGGATAAAACAAGAAGGATTAGCGCCATTATACATTATTACGTTTTGTTAGCCATGCAAACCCAACTTCCTGTACAGACGCTTCAATTGAGCGCATCGGAGCGCTCGACAAAGAGAAAAAGAAACGAAAACGCAAGCGTTCACAAAGCCCGGAGGAGAGAAAGACGCGCGGTCCCTCTCCTCTCGTCCGAGCGCTTGGCTATTTTCGTACGCGAAAGTCCATTGGATGATTTAATTAATTGGGGGCTACGGTGCCTCGTGGATTCATCGAGCTCGCGATTGATACGCGCGGCCAAACGCCCTCGACTTTGACGACGACTCGCCGGCTGAGCGAGCCTCGCTCTCCCCGATCGCCGCTTCCATACGCGTTTGACCGGCACCTTATGGCTGGTCGAGCCCCATTCGATTCGATATTTATTTTGATGCTTGGGCGCTAGGCCCCCGCGGTGCGTCGGAAGGCTCCTTGCCGCTCCTGATTTCGTATTGTCCTGCCACGCGACAACGCTGATACTGGTTCAACGCTTTCCTAACGATGAGAGTTGCGATGCTACGCTATCGCCTCTGCGATCCTACCTACGAAGTCAATGCGCGAAATGTCCCCGTTGAGATTGCATTGAATCGCAGTCGAACGGAATTCATTAAAACGCTAACCTCCTTCAATTATATAATAAGTACGGATGTGAATTAACGATCTACGAAAGTTTTATCGCGTACGAATGACGTTCTGGCCGGCAATTATTTCACCCGTACACTCTGTACACTGTCTATTTATTAATATTTCTAATTTGGGTTGTTGAGGATTCTTCTTTTCGCGAATTCCGTACTTACGGTGTAAAAGCGACTCGCTTAATTATGAAACGGTTGTACAAAAAGCGTGCTTTATTTATTACACACACACACACACACACACACACACCCATGTATTTCTTCGTCACCCGAGGGCAAAATAATCACTTATTGTGGCTTTGCACGCGCTTCTAATCGAAAAAAGAGGAAACTTTCAAAATTTTTGAAAAATGTTTCAGTCCTAGCGAACGAGCAAAAAAAAAATTGTTTCTTCTTTTTCTTTTTCTTTTTCTTTTCTTTTCTCTCTGGAGCACGATATTGCTCAAATAACGATCTGAAAACCCCAAATTCAGAATAAGCACAAGGCCTCGTTTACGTTGGGATGTGCGTTCCCAGCATTGCCAGAATCATAATAAACATTATAAATTTATACGGCAAAGCAGAGAGCGGGCAGCAGCAAGCATTTGTTAGAATAAATTTTTGCTCCTTCGCAAGGGAGTTCTCTCGTTGGCAGTCCTCTTTGAGACCAGCGACGTAAATGACACATACGCGTGCTTATGGCCGTAAGCACTGGGCTACCAGTGTTGTGGACTCTTGGAAGAGAGTCGACGAGCATGTCTACAGTCGCGTACGCCGCAGGGATGTAAAAAAAAAGAAAAGAAAAGAAAGAAAACGAAAGCGATACAGTTTGCTCCTCGTGAAATTTATCGCGTGCAGCTCGCGCGTATTCACGACTATTGGAGCAGTTGCTAAGGGTGACTTCTCTCGCTCTCTCGGGCCTTTTAGAATCTTCGTTAACGTCAGCGTTACTATTTTTCTTCTTCTTTTTTTTTTTTTTTAACGAGTGTTGGCCGTTGAGCGCGTAAGGCTGCCGCGGCATTTATTCGGCAATTAATTCGCGTATTAAATAGTTTAAGCGCGAATATGCTCGTGCCGAAAGCCGTTAAAGTATTGCTAATGCCTCGTCGATAATATATAACAAAGTCGACGAATTAAGTGAGCCGCAATCTCGTTGTATTACATCATTTATATTCCAAATATGCCCTGCGCCATGCCACTCCGACTGGGAGCTCTTTTATGGGATGAACTGCGAGTTTTGTAATATTTTCATTCTTCGCGGTATTTAGCTATAAGAAGCCATAAAACTAACGATAAAATATGGCAAATTTACAACTGTTGACAAAAAAAAAAAAATATCCACGGAAGATAATAGACCTTGTCTTCTCTATAAATATTCGGATGTTACGATCGGAAGTACGAAATTTTATCATCAATTTTCAGATAACGTTACTCGTAGAAACGATAGTTCAGAGCTTATACATTAGAAACACGTTTTCGTTTTATTATTGAATTGCGTTTAATATTTTCATTAGCAAACTTTTATTTTCGAATGCAACATAAATGTGTAACAGTCTCTTTCATCAGCCTGACACAACGTTATTATTTAAATATCTTGTCCTCGTCTTTTTCAATTTAATAATATTATATCCCACTTGTCAAGCGTAATGAATGGACATTAATGTGAAAATGAGAAGGCTCGAGGAGGTACGAGGCAAGGATTTCGCTTAAACTCTACTTACAAAATTGTATAATCTGTATTTTCCGCCCATAATTTCGTTCAGTTTGGGCAAGAAAATGCGCGTGGAATTTATTTTGAAAATATGCCTTTTAATCGCACGTAAAGCCTTTCGCCAACTAAATTTAACGCCACAGTTAATTTCAAACGGCATTATTAAAAGTTGCCATTTTTTTCTCAACCATAAAAATATTTTAATAAAATGCCACGTTTTGCATGCTGGACTGCATAATTTGCGCGTGCAAATAAAAGACAGTAACGATTCTCTAGCACGAAACAGCTTTTTTCATTTAATGTTGGAAGGGAACAACCATGAGTCACTTGACAAATCGATTTTCCTTCGTATAAGCTGCTTTCCTCAAATGGAGATCGTACCGTAAGAATTTCATAGCCCTTTGAAGGTCATCTGTCCGATGAGGGGCTATCGAAGACTAGGCTCAATTATGTTTTTAGGGACTCTTAAGCTGTCGGTCGGTATCATTAGCACGTTGGAGAGAGAGAGAGAGAGAGAGAGAGAGAAAAAATATCAATGTCCAAGTTGTTTTTGCGTTACGAAACGTGGATTAAAATTATAAGCTCGAGCGAAAATCAAAACTTATAATGGAAAGAAAAAAAAAATATATACAAGTTACGCAACGATAAGGTATTAAGTAAGCGCATTGTTTGTTGTCGAAGGAATTACATTGACCTCCAAAACATGCAAAAACATTTTTATCCTTAAGTTGAATTAAAAATAGTTCCCTCTAGAAATAAATCCGCCGATTCGTAAGCGCATTACGAGCTCAACGAGTGGCGCGATATAAAGCGATCAATCGGCATGGCATTAAGCTTCGTGCCAGCGAGCGTATTTGTTCTTAAAAAATGCTCGTAACTTTTGTAATTACTCGTAACTGTCAATAGCGCTTAAGGATATCGCGCTCGACACTAGTCGGCTAGATAATTAGGAAAACAATACGAATGGTACATTTCCAACGAAATGCGTAAAATAATTTACGAGGTCTGAACTTTAATCTCCACTAGCGAGATAAACCGCGGGGCGACACCGACACTGGTGTTACAATATAAACGAGAATCAACGAGGCTTGTCGCGCGTCGAGACGCCGATGGATAAAAGGAGCTTTATGGTTAATATCGATGCTGCGCGCGCCTTCGGTCGAAAGCCCCCGGGGCCTTGTCCTCCTATCCCGTGGGCAATCGCCAGCGAGCGACGAGTCGAGGAAGGGCCTCGTCCCCGTGAGGCCGAGCGTAGGCTCGATCTAACCGGCCCTTGTTGGCCTGCTTTCTTTTCCAGAGTCATGGGTGATGTGCCCGACGCCGGTCGACCGCATAACGCCTCTGCCCTTCGGCAGCGGCGGCGAGGAGTTCCTGCGGCTCCTCAGGGACGCCCAGAGGGACTCGGCCCATTCCTCGGCGAGGCATTCGCTCGCTTCCTCGCGGCGTGACACGCCGCGCGACAGGTGAGAGACGGAGAGAGAGAGAGGGGGAGGGAGAGGGACTCATCCGAGATAAACCTCTCATGCCCTTGGCCTCCTCCCGAGACCCTTTTTGTCCTGGCCGTTCCGCACCACTCGGGCGCGCGAGCTTTGGGGAATTAGGCCGCCTGCTTACCTCCCTTTCGCCCGCATTCCTACCGAATTACTGGCCCTGGCTTTGTCCAGCCCTGGGAGTGGGAGGGTGCCGCGAAGCCGAGCCGACGAGTCGCTGGTGATTATCCTCCAACGGTCAATGGTCACTTGTACTCGACCGACGCCTACTCTGGAGCTCTTTCGGCTGCTGGAGATTGACATTGGAGATAACCGCGGGAGAATAATAGCGGCCGTCCTCGTTGGGAGTGATTTTTAAGGGCTAATCGCGTAACGACAGGCTCGTTTACTCACTCGGTCTCTTGAAATTGTCGAACGAGAGGCCGTGCGCTTTGTTTTATACGTTTGTAAAAAGTTATAAATAAATCCAAAGCGCGATATCAATTGCCAACTATGCGTGCGGGTTGTTGACGTTCGTTACGTGCGTTACTCGCTTCGGTGTTGTGGCTTTTAATGAAGAATTCATCGGCCAATACTAAAGGAATATTAGATAACAATTGTGCGATAATCAATTCCGCGTGAAATTTTGCATAACATCTTGTGCACAAGGTTTTCCTTACGCGACAGTGTTTTTATTAAGAAACGGATACGGATTGTAAAAAGGTTTATGAATTTTATAAATGCGATACAAATTACGGAGGATCGCTTTAAATTTCTTGCCTCCTTCAATGTAAGTAACGCAGTCAGGCGTCTTTTCGTCAGTCTCTAAATTTAGAGAAAATTAGTCACGCTCGTAGATAAAAATGCAAATAAGAAACACTCATTATTAATGAGATTACGACAATTTTTTTCATATAAATTCTTCCTCTGTCCTTGACTTTTTTTCTTTTTCTTTTTTTTTTTTGGATAATATTGAGGGAGTCGCGATAAAAGATAGTCTGATTACGATGGCACAAAGATTCATCACTCGATGCGATTGTCCAAATAAAATGTAGCATTTCAACCGAAAGTGACTCTCAACTTTTGCACAATTGCCTGCGATACCATTCAAGCTTAAATTCTATTGTAAATATGGCTTAGATTATAAAGGAATGATAAAGCTTGTAGATAACCTTATTAGAGAGTTAGTAGTTATATCGTTTAGAACGACGGTGCCTGCTCCATTTCAAAGCACTTAATTACTCGGTACTTTCTCCCCGACGTTTCATTGCCACATGATGCGTTAATTTACTTTTAATTCTCAATTGCGATGCAGGAAAAGCAATCTCCATTGAAAACGTCAAGCTTCGATTGAAAGAGCTCCTCGCATTTACGCAAACGACACGCGCCGCACTAATTGGACATGCCCTAATGACTTCTCCCCTCCGCCACCCGCCCCGCCCGCTTCGTCGGGCCGCAACGCGGCGGCCCCCACCCACCCACCCAAGTCGCATCTCGCACGCGGGGAAGGAAATCGCGCGCACTCCTGACAGAGGCACACCAGAGCTCTGGGCTCGGCGCTTCGGAAGCCACGAAAACAGATCGGGCCTCGATCGCGGCCGTTGAAGCGGCTCTCGCGCAAAAGGCGAGCGTCCCCGCGGCTTCTCCTAGACGGGGGGCGGGGAGATTTTTATTCCTAGCCGAGGAGGCCTCGAGCGATCGATGCGGGCGAGTCCTCGCGAGCCGCGAGACCCTTGACTTTGCTCCCGGTGCGATCAAAGGCTTTCCCGAGCCCGAAAGGGGGGTCGAGGTGCGTCGAGTGCAGCAGGTGGCAAAGAGAGGCTCCTCGCGCGGCCGAGCGAGCGACTCGGCAACGAGTAAATGCCATTACAACGCCGAGAGCCGAGAGAAGAGAGGCTTACTTATTCGCGTTCGCCTCGTCGAGGCTCGTCGGCCACCGGTCACGGATGCCCGGACCATTCTTAACCATTTTAAAAATACCGACAATGCTGAGAGCTCCTCGATCGTTGATAATTGTCCGTAATGCGATTGACGAGGGACGGGGGGGGGAACGGGGGAGTCTCGTTTTTCGGCCGAGTCCCGTCGCCTCCTTCCTTATTGGCTTTGTATTCAATAAAAACTGCGAGCGAACGACGAGACCAGCGCTTGCCAATGGCGTCGTGTGCGCAATGCTTAGACAAGGGAATGGATTGTTGCAATGCACGAGCGGCTCGACGCGAGCTCCTCCGCGAGTGCGAGGTAAGAATTTTATAATTCTTAAAACGTCGTACAATTCTTACATATGCATTGACGACGCTAAGAGCCGGCTAATGCTACCTCGATTAGCATAAATCAAATTAGTTGGGTGGGGGGGGGTTTGAGGAGGGGGGAAAGGTCGGAAAACATTCGGTGGCTTGGATTCGATGCCTTGGCTACGCTTGATCGCTGATCTATATTGTAAATTCGTTAAAATTTAATTTACTACTTCGGCCATTGTGTACGCATCCCGCATTTTGAATTATTAACGAGCGCGCCTATTAATAGATGCTTGTGATTAAACAATAAGTGTCTCACAGGCTTGACACAGAGTTTCTGGAACTTTGAAAATACGATTTTCAAATAGACGCTAATTTAATCGCATTTAACCCGATCTCTAGGCGAGCTCAAAGAATACGCTCGTCTTTGCAGAGAGGCCAATAATTTTTAATAAATAATGTTCTTTGTCTTTTCAGTCCCAAGAGTCCTCCCAACAGTCCGAATACAGAATTGTCCACTGAGGATGAGTTGAAGGGAGTCTACATTAATCATACTAACCAAAAGGTTTGTTAAACTTTATACGTAAATTATTATGAATTTAATCAACGCTAAATTTATCGTCGAGATAGGAATTAATTAGATGCAAGCAAGCATTTATGGTAATCAGTTTTAATGAGAGCCGATTAATAAATTTAAGAATGTTTTGGTATAATTGTATACTAGATACAAAGCTACTCTAATATCAGGCTGATCATTACTCAAATTCATTAAACAAGAAATTCGATAAGTGAATGATACACGCATTTTCTTATTTCATATCATTCTGTTGTATATTCAGTTATACGAAAGCATATTTTTAAGAAATTTTTTATGCAAATTTGTATAAATGTACTTATCGCGTGTTCGTTAAATTTTAGCTGACCTAGCGTAATTTTATAGATTCAGATTCATGAATATTTGCCATTTTAAATATCTAATGTACAAAAAATTTTTTTTATCACCATACGATTATTTAAAAAAATATATCTCTAAATAAAGTGACCTACGGAAATTTTAATCAGTCAATATTACTTTTGTATTCTTTGCATCGTTAAACGAAAGTGCAATGAATATTTTGTTCTTAATGTAAAATCATAATGTAAATATGGATGCGATGGATCTGTTGAAGATGCTAATTATCGAATATGAAGAGAGTATAAAGGGAATTAATTGGAGCCTCTTAATTTAAAATTTCTTTGTAGGAGCGTCGTACAAGGCTGTCTTTAAAAGAATATCAATGTCTTTACTACATATCTTCCGTGCAGCTTAGTAGTGCCTGCGCATATTTAATGGTAGAAAATAGGGTACAATTGTGAGGCCTGAAAAGTCGAAAGTTTGAAGAATAAAAAAAAAAAAAAAAAAAAAGAAGATTTTTAATTACAATATTTCCATTATTTAGTGACGTTGCTTTATCGGCAATTTGTAAACGCTCATAATTGCATACTTCGTTTGCCTCGTATTACATCGAGTGTACTCGTCGGATATTTAGATTATAGGTTTCGTCTATACAAGCAAACAAAGAGCCGTTGAATTTGTGTCGCGTATGAAATATTCGCGTTGGAGCGGTTAATCTCGCGTCGGACGTCGCAGCAAATATTTGCTTTAGAGATTAGCCAACAAAAAAAAAAAAACGTCAAGCACAGTTGACCAAATGAAGGATTTTCAAGGCGCGTCGCTCTAAGCGATTTTTTTCATCGGCCGGGGGGAGGCCAGCGGAGGGAAGGGTCTCGCGTTGAACCGCCGTCCCAGCAAGTCCGCTTCGAGTGAAACTTTCATTTTTCAATGCGTGCCCCCGCGCATCGATCCCGAGACAGACAATACACCGAGCGCATTATCGCGATAGTGTGCACACCAACGCCGCAGATACGGCCATTCTTGAGAGGTGATTGTACCGCGCGTAATATAAACACTGGTAAATAGAGCAAAGCTTGGCTTTGGATGACGGATCGGCGACGCATCGAGCTTTCCCATGGCGTTTGCGTGCGCGCGCCCAAGTTTTTCAGCATCAAAGCAAATAAATATGACTTGGCCGCATCGGAGATTGTCTACTTTTTGTTGATCGCTCGATAGGATGGAAAATGAGCGTTTCGATAAGTGCCGAGGGCAAAGGTTAACGGGGGCTTTTGACAGTAAAAAGTTTATTAAATTACAGCTCAATAATAGAGTACTGATAGCGTTATCGGAAGCAAAGGGTTCTTTTTAAAATTGGAGCTGCGAAAAAACACATATATATATATATACGATTTTATAGCCACCAAGTCTAATACCCAATGTTGTCAGGTCAATATTTACAAATGACGCTCAAGCCGGTTCTCCGTCAAAGGATGCGCGTCTTCTTTTGTTCCCCAACAGTTTCCTTATTCATTTCTTCGTTATGCTGGGAAGAACATTTAAAAGCGACTTCTGTTTATTTTGTCGATGCGAAGTACAGTAATTAAGAACCTCGATGTCGATTTAATTAAAGCCTTCAATACGGACTTTTAAGCGCACACCTCGAAAGGTTGAACTCGTTTATTTTTACCCGAAAGCAGGCTTTAAGAAGGAAAAAAAATTCACGCAAGGCTCTTTGTTGTCGGGCACAAATCTTTTCCTCGGCCATTAATATCGAATGCACCAGTTGAATAAAGATGTAGCAGCTCAGTGCCTCTTTACTCAAGTTTAGGTTGAGAGATCACAAGCGAATAATCCTTTGTTCGTGGACTTAAAAAATTGCACGAACAATGGATATATATATATATATATATATTTGAATCATGTGCACGTATACGTCCGCTTGTATTCGTCATTTCATTATTTAACGCGCTTAAGTAGAACGAAACTGCATTAGAAGTAAAAATTTTTTCGATGTATCCTCTACAAAGGAGTTTCAGTCGGCTTATAAGATTATTCGATTTATACGATGGCACGGTGAATCACGTAGTATTTAATTGCGCCGTCGTATTTCTCAATTTTGCCGTATTTTTCTATTAACGGGCACTTCATCGGCCGAGCCAATAAACTGTTGGTATCGAGCGTTTAAAGTCACCGGATTGCGTCGTGCGCGAAATTAAACGCAAAAGCCCAATGATATAATTGCATAGAACGCGTTTGAAATATTATTATAACACTTTGCGAATTGTGCGTCGATCGATCGCTCAAACGTAATGGGCATTGCCAATTTCCAAAATACTTTCGGCTGGCTCGCTTAATTATAGGCAATATTAAACGCTTTGTGGATATCTTGGGTACGCTCCACTGCGAGTACGAGCAATTTAAATATCGAATCGCTCGCGCTTAATAATAAGATGGATTCGTCACGCTGTTGAAAAAAATATTCGATAAGCACCGTAGCATCCAAAACATTGTGGGATCGTTGAAATTGCTAAGACAGTGGAGCTCTTGAATTTCACTTTAGTTTAGCATTGCAAAGAACTGTTTTCGCCGCGCAAAAAAAACAAAGCCGTAGCATATTTTTATCTTGCGCGCGCGCTCGTGCAATTCAATTTTCGCCGAGTGAACGAAAATAAAATATTTGCATACATTTTTTCGGCGTCGACTTTAAAAAAAAAAAAAATATTTCCGAGATTATGAAAGTGCAAGGAGAGCCGTTTTGCGCTGCGTTGAAATTATTTTCAACGGGAGCGGTCGGTGATTATCCAAGGTACAGAGCCAAGCCACGCGTATCGAAGAGAGAACGAATTCGATAGTCGGGAAATTATTTTCCTAGCCGTTAATCGAGCTTCAAATACCTGTCGAACTTTTATGAAAATGTCAAATATCGAAAAGAAATGCCTATCATATCGGCTGCAATGCACCGTCATTACGCCGATCGAAAAAAGCCTTCGCGCAAGGTAATGCAAGAATATCGTCGTTTTAATCGAAGCTCTTAAAAGCCCGCACGATACGAGATGCCAAATCGGCAATGCTTCTCTCTCTCTCTCTCTCTCTCGTTGTCGTAAAACGAACGCAGCACTCTGAATTAATCTTTTAAAGTTTTAATTCGATCGATTTCTCGATCTTTAATTGCTCTCGAATAGGTCGATCGACCGCTAGACAATAGGCAATCGCAAAATTAACAAACGGGGATGGAGTGGAATTGTGGCCACGTGAAAATACTCCGGCCGGCTCGGGTAGTCTGAAAAATGTCGCGTTTGTCCAGAAGCGACGAGTGGCTTCCACGAGAGCAACTTAAGGGGGAGGGGGGGGGAACCTTGGCACAACTCATAAGTAGCGCGAAAAAAAAAAAAATGAAAGAAAAAAGAAAGAAAAGACGAACCGCTGATCGAGGGAGTGAAACACGCACGTATATGTACGCATATCCACGTGCAATATAAATAAACGTAGCGAGTGCGTATAATGGGTGTGTAAGCAATGGGTCCCACGAGCCCGGGGAGAATAATACAGTTCGGAGAAGACGTAATGGAGGGTTCTTGGTGAAAAAAGCCGAGAGGCAGGACCGAGGCCTCGCCAACATTTGACGCTCAATGGTAGAAAAGTTAATGGCCGGAGGTGGAAGAAGGGGCGCGTAAAAATTAGCCGGGAATTCGTAATTTCTCATCGGGCTCGAGGGGGAGCGGCAGAGAGGCAGAGGTTGAGAGAGAGAGAGAGAGAGATTGGAAAACCGCGCATCGTATTTCTCGGCGCAGAACCGGTCCTCGGCCACGCTGGCCGACAAAAACCTCCCGAGGAGAAAATGCGGCTTTCGCTCCGCTCCCCCTTCAGCTGCTGCCGCCGCCCCCCCCCCGAGCCACGCGACGCTCGGAGCGATCCCATACAAGGCCACACGGAGTCCGATTCACTAGCCTGGTGACTCCGCCGGGCGAGCCTAGCCGACGCCGCCTGTCCTCCGCGTCCTTCTTTCAGCTGCGATGCTCTACGGTCCTCCCTCCGCCCCTGCCCCGGACCCAATCCAGGTCTCTACCTCTGGGTCGGGCGTTACGCGGCAGTCGGAGTACGTGGCGATCGCGGACAGCTGAGAAGTCTCGACCGGAAGAGTAGTCGCGAGGTGGTGGTCCGAGTTCCGGGAGCCAACTGGCGCCCCAAGGCCGATAACGCGCTATCGATCCCGGCTTTGTTTACATCCTCTCTCTCTCTCTCCTCCCTCCCTCCCTCCCTTCCCTCCTTCCCTTCTTCCTATCCCTCTCTCTCTCTTCTTCTACGCGTATTTCTCACTCCCTCTCTCTCGTTGCAACTCGCGCACCATGTACGAGGTCTCCTGACGGTGCGCAGCCCGGCGCCTCGACGCCCGTATCGGCCTACATTTTTCGACGCTCCAGTCCACCCCAGACGTCCCAGATGGGTTTCGAGGTCGATGTTCCCTCCTCCCGGCCCGCCCTCCGCCCCCATGCGTAACAGAGTTCGTTCACCACGTCGTCATTACGTCGGCTTATGACGCGGAGCCCTCGCTCTTTCTCTCGTACGCCAAGTAGTTTTTCCCATAGCGTGGATTTCCATCGGCTTTTAAGGAACCCCCGGTTTCGATGATGGGGCTTCCCTCCTCGTCTCCCTCGTGGGACTTCACGGTCGGGCTCCGCGAGACTCCTACGGTCGACGTCGTTCGCAGGAATGCGGCGATGCCGTACCTTGGATGTGCCCTACAAAAGTAAAGAGAGCACGGATCCCTTTCCCCCTGCGGCTGCTTCGAATTACACACCGACGTGGAATTCGTCCAGATTACTAATTGAAACGAGGACGGCCTAATTGTAAGCGTTCGGTTTTTTCTCCTCCTAACGTGGCTTCAATATTTAGCGATAAGCACACTCGCGATACAATGTTCGATCGAATGTTTAAATTCTCAAGGCCTCTCGTTCCTATCTTTAAGCAATGGTAAAATTAGACATTATCTTGAATTCGCAGTTAAAAGCATTTTAAAGCGACGATTTTTCTTTGAAGAATTGAAAATATTAAAGCCCAACAAAGTGGCCATTAGATGGTTAAAAGCATTGGCAATAATTATCGGCGTTCCACTTATAACTGCTCGTTGGGAAATCGATTCTTTTGCTTTCGGCTATTCGGTACGCGCTTATGCTTTTCGTCTGGGAGCTTCATCGCTAACGGCATAACCGATTAATCCGAAGGCAAATACAGGGCCTTTCTTAAAATGGAACAAGAGCTTTAAATAATAGCGGCAGTTTAAAGCCCGTTAAAAGAAGCCAATCGAGCTTCGGCGCGGCTAACTGCAAGGTAGACGAACAAAGCGAGGGACCGAGTTTTGGGGAACGAAGACAAACACCTGATACGGGCGAACGAGGAGCGGCGCTCGGGCCTGTTCCCAGAGGAGCCGAAGTCGCACAGCGCCAACGGTATAAGCGATAAGGCGAGCCGATAACGAACAAAACGAGCTTTTCGACCCTTGGGGAGGCTCTTTATCGCAGCCAGCGGCAAAGCGACGCGGCTCGACGTCCTCGACTCACCTGCGCACCGCGTCACCCATGGCTACCTACCCGGGGCTCCAGGGCAGCCTGGCCTCTCGGGAGCCCGCTGATTCAACGGAATGCAGGGCAACGGATGCCGCGCAGTTATCCGCTATTAACTCTCTCGAGCTTTCCACGCAGAGCCGGCGACACCTCCTGTCGAGGACCGCGGATTCTTCGAGACCCCGGAAAATGGCAATCGTTTCTATTACGCTGGACGCCTGATAATTGGGCTTGGCTTTCGTTACCACCTACCCTACCTACAATTCTCGTCGTTACTTGCACCGCTCGACTCGTATTCCAGTTATAAAAATGTATTAATGCCGCGTTAAATGCCGGCTGATAATACTTAACAATTTGCTTTACAATTTGAAAATTACCTCGAGGCTCGGTCGTAACAACGCCGGACTGCTGGACTAAAAGTGAATCACGCGTTCGTAAACAAAAAAAAAAAAAAAAAAAGTTATTCAAAACCGGAGGAGGGAGCGCGTCATAAATATTATCGCTAGGCCGTTTGAATATTTAGCGAATCGCGTCTCTTAAATTAACAGTAGGAATATTAATTTTTACGAAGTTTCTTTTTGTTTACGCTTAATCTGGCGGTGCACACTTATCGGCGTTATGAGAAAATTAATTCCCGTGCTTGAATCAACCATTGCGGCGATCATTATTTAATTGCGGACAATTCGTGCGATATTTTTCTCGGCGGCTAAAATAAATTTTACTTCCTGCATGGCTTGTCGTATGCAATTTTTTTTTTTTTTCTTTCTTAATTAAATATAAGACAACGACGAAATTGCCACCCATGTATATGTGCACATATTTATAAAGAATAGAGATGGAAAGAAGACGGCGAGAAGCGGAAGGTGAGGATGACGTACGTTTCAATCCTGCTCGCGGAATATCAAAATCAGTACGGGAGCGCAATTATTCCGAGGGCAAATTCGTACCGATGGAAGATCGAGCGCGCTCCAAGACAAATAACAATTCGCGAATAAATTAAAAAGCCCCGAGGAGGCTGGTTATCGGAGGAGGCGCGGGTGAGTAAGCCTCGCGCGCAATTGGAGTTCCATAGTCTCGCCGACGCGTCGTCGCACTTGGCGCTCTCAGGCTCCCGCGCCGAGCGTAGGACGGAGCTCCGCCGAGGCGCCTCCGAGATACGGACCCAGCGGTAGCCACCGAGAGGGAGACGCGTCGGCAATGTGGAGCCGATTCCGATGGCTCGGCCTCCGCTTTCGGCGCGTCGCGCATCCAACGAGAGCTCCTCCGCTTACCTACGTGGACAGATAGATCGGTAGGCCGCGCGAGCTAAGCCGTCACGGGAAGCCCGCAGAGAGAGAGAGAGAGAGAGGCGCCGTTGCGCGGGGGAAGAGCCGCTCCGTGCCCATCTAGTTTACATAAACGCGTAGAGCAATTACAAAGCTTGTTCAAGGTTGCATTATATTCGCGTAGTAGCCGCATTATAAATAGGCGTGACGAGCGGCACCGGCGCACAGTACGCGCGGTACAGTCGAGAGCCTTATAAAATAATGATAAATCCAAAGGTTGCCTACTTCTCTCGGGCCGCTATTATTGGAAATGGCTACAGCTTTTATTTGCCAGCTCATTTCGCGTTGGAGCCGAGTGTCGCAAGGCATTCCCAATTCCCGGGGACCATTATCAGCGGGGCAGGGCTTTCCGAAAGTTTGCGTCCCACTGCTGCCCCCCGTTAAATAAGTTATCGATAAGGCAGGATTTAGCGCGCTCGTTGTACAAAGAGCGAGGCGATCTCCTGGCGATCGGTGGAATGCATCGCAATAAACAAAATATGCCCGATCGAGCCGGAGCAGAGCCGCTGCTCGGCGATAATAATAATAGAAAATTTCTCTTATTATTGCCGAGCGTGGCCTCGCTCTCCGTCCGGCTGACTTTGAAATATCAGCGATTTGCCGATCGGCGCTCGCGGATTCTTAAAAAATGCACGGAGCCGCGCCTCCTGGACGCCGCCGCTGCTTCGTTTGAAATAATCAGGGCTCGGGCTCAGCTTCGACGTCCCGGCACTCGTCGACCGGCGGAGGCTCGCGGCCCTCCCGATCCCCGGCCTCGCTGAGAAATCGGCAAAGCGGATAGCCATTGGGAAAGGCCTCTCCCGTAGTAACGAGAGTTCCTCTCAGGGGCCGACATCCGCCAAACGGGCCCGGCGAATCTGCCCGCTGGGCCCGCCGATCGGTTACCGGGCGCTCGGCAGCGGCTCGAGTGCCCCTTGAGAGAGCAAATGCTAATGCACTTGCAGTGGAGTGGATCGCGGCCTTGGCAGTGCATTAATCTCCGGCCGAGTCATCGCGATTTCTATCGCGCGACGGAGATTTTCCTCGTTGAGAACGAGCGCGCCCGGGAAAACATCCGATCGAGCGTTTTCCCTCCTCGGCGGGGGCCCCCGTCCTGGCCGTTGGCCCCTCGTTGCGTCACCGATACTCCCGACTGGCCGCGCTCCTCCGGCGAGGGATCGAGCGGGCCGTGGGGGAGGACCCTCGTAATTTCGTCCCACCGCGGAAGCAGTTTCGTCCCCGAGGTATCGCGATGCCCGCTCTCCCAACTGGCCCCTGCCGCCGCGGCTCCCTCGACGGGAGGCGGAGGGCGCGCCGAGGCCATTGCAGTCGGAGCCTGGCCTCCCTCCCGAGCCCTTTCCTCCATCTGGAGCCCCGGCAGCCGAGCCTTACCCGAACGAGGAGCAAAGGAAGGAGATAAAGGCGGCCGTTCGACCGGAGCTCCCGAGGTATCGCGCAGGGTATCTCGAGCGCGAGAGGCCGAGTTCTCCGGGCCGGCAGCGAGGGGCCGTAGCTTCCCCGTTGATCCAAGGGCTCGGGACCTGGTCCGTGGGCCGGCGATGGGCCAGGGTGGCTCGTGCTCGGCAGTGCCTTGGGGCGTCGACGCGCGAACGAATGCATAAGTCGTCCGATCCGCCCCCGCCGCCCATCGCTTGGCAACGAGCGCGAAATACACGGAGCCGAGGCTCGGGGCTCTTGTCGTCGCGCGCTCGCGGCTCGTTGATACCCCCAGAGGCCATTAGTCGAATGCCCTCCGATGAACTCGATCCCGAGCGATAGAGCCTCCCGGCCAATCCGAGGGGAGAGAGCGGGGCTTCCTGCCGCCGAAAGACGAGGGATGACGATCCTTGTCGTCGGGGGCGGCTCGAGTGTTACCGCGAGCCGAGGCCTCTCCCCCACCCCTTGGTATCGGATAGGAAGCGAGCCCACCCTACCGACCGCCGAGGCCAGAGCCAAAATTAGCCGCCACCGCTCGATTAATTAATTGGGTTTATGGCTTTTAAATGTCTAAGAATTTTGCTCAATTAGCAGGGAGATGCCGAGTATCAAACTCGCCTGGGCGGCGAGGGCGCGCGTCCACTACTCGCGTGTATTTTTAAAATTACTGGCTTCTTTGACACACTCGCGCGAGTATGCGAGAACCTACAGTTGGTCATCCCGCAACTATTTTGCCTCTAGTTTAATATACGCGCTTGTCCTATAAGTAGCCGCAGCTGGATGGATTTATTGAACGAATCCGTGCGCTCGAGGCAAAATCTCGGCTTGCGCGTCGTGCCCGGAGAAGTGTGGGATCGCGATGGCAAGGAATTC
This sequence comes from Kradibia gibbosae, assembly GCA_018907135.1. Taxonomy (NCBI): domain Eukaryota; kingdom Metazoa; phylum Arthropoda; class Insecta; order Hymenoptera; family Agaonidae; genus Kradibia; species Kradibia gibbosae. The sequence continues at coordinate 14,297,547 of JACCHX010000007.1, forward strand.
TGAAAGCAACGTTATTAATTGACCCCTGCACAGTTGAGCGTTAGTAAGAAAATGTTGAAAAGCGCGGCGGTCGAGTTTGAGCTGTGATCTAGTATCAGTCGACCCCGCAGATCGATTAGCTAAGCCTAAATCAATTATTCGGGCAACCTGCAATTATCTTGATGCTTGCCACGGTCGGGTGGATTTAACCGTTAAAAAAATTGACAAACAGTTTTTCCAGGTGTAATTCACAATGTCTTCTTTCATCGATAAATTATTCGGCCCTTAATATTAAAAACACTTTTCATCGTTTTTTCTTCTTCGTATCTATATCTATACTTCAGTATTATATAACCTTAAAATCATGTGTAGGAGAGTACACTGATATTTTTTAAAAAATTATATTTCTATTTACAATATCAAACCACGTGACGTTTAATGAGTTTATTCACCTTGTATAAATTGTATAAATTGTTTCTTCTTGTCCAGTTCAAATGTAAGCATTTTCTTATTGAATTCAATGCGCAAAGTTCTTTTTTTATTTCTGATTGTTTGTAAGTGCATTAACCGCAGCTTTCGTCATTGAGAGCTTCCTACTTTCTTTATATTACTTGGCAATTTACTCGGCTAATGGTGAAAAGTGAAAAAGGTAGATTTTAAATTGGTAAAATATTCTAATTATTTCTAACTCTCTCTCTCTCTCTCTCTCTCTCTCTCTCTCTCTCTCTCTCTCTTTGACTCTCTAGTTTCAGTAAAATAATTGGCATTTAACACTAATCGAGTTAATTTATTACTAGTAGCACTTAAAGATACTTTATTGCATTACTTTGTCTCAATATTAAATTCAATATGGAAAGCATTTCTCATAAACTTTATTTTGCTTTTAATATCGAGAAAATTTAGCATAAATTAATCATTGAATTGAATCATTTTTTTTTAATTTTTTGATGCAATGATGTTCATAGAATAGATAAAAAATTTTTTTTAATACAACAATTACCACACAAGGCTTTATCGTTTCGTTCGTGTTTATTTATATAGATTATTTCTTATTTGTTTATTGTATAGAGATAAGCAAAGTATTGCTTGATATTAATATTACTGTTTTGTTTGTTGTTGTCTATTTTTTAAATTGTTCTAGTAAACAATAATTTATCATCACTTTACTAAAAGTCATGATTCGAGTGCGAGAAATGAAATTAAATATGTAAACGATAATTTAATTATAAATTGAAGGTTCTGTTTTATTGAAAGATAAACATGAATACAAAGTGTGTTATAAACTAATCAATTTATGTTTGCATATAGTAACAATGAGATTTATTTAAAAAATAATATTAAATGTAAATGGCCTTTAGGAAGCCTTTAAAGCGTAAAAATCTTACTATTCAAGTAAGATCGCACTCGCGGTAATTACGCGTTTGACAAATTTATGGCGCGAAATGTAAAAAAAAAAAAAAAACAGTTGTGCGATTTGATACGGAATTTTCCTTTAAGCAATAATTTTATTTCGAAGGATATTGCATCTTTGTACGTGTGCATTTTTCGTTTCCACCGGCCTTTTCTCTTTTGAAATGAGAAAATGTTACTTCTCAGGGGATTGAGCTCGCGAAAAGTTCCTTCGAAATTGTATTACATTTAAGAAGTTGTTTAAAAGACAATAATAACAAGCTTATAAGTTACTTCGAAAGTTTTCAAAATCACCGAGGAGATCCGTTATAAAAGCGCCTACGTGTGCGAGTGCTTGAAAGGGATTCGTACGCTGGTGTGCCAGAAGGCTTTCGTCGAGAATGAATCGTCATCGCGGGCAATTTAGTAAAAAGGAAAATAACCAGCTCGCGATACAAATTACGTAGGTAAAGTAGACGAGGACTCGCCGTTGATCCAAAAGCGCCGTTGAGCGAACTCTTCTCATGCGCAAGAGCTGACGGGAGCTCGACTTCGTTTCGCTCGTGTTTTTTCTCGGTTTAGTCAACTTTCTATAAAAGCGCATCGTCCTTTGTTAAGCGGTTGGCATTCCGAGGCTCTTCCCTCCAAGCCAAAGCTCGGTAATAAAGTCTCGTTGCTCGGCACAAAGTTATGTGTAAAAAAAAAAAAAATTCTCTATTATTAATCGAGTCGCTCATTATAATTGTCACCCTATTTGATAACGTTAATCGAACGATTAATGTATCGGAGACAACAAAATGCTTGATAGTGTCGGTTTTTCAGCGATTGTGATTGAATTTACTTTATTGTGTGTATATTTAGCGACCAAGATAAAAGCTTCTGCTTCTCTCAGTCTTTTTATCCCGCATCGTAATCATTTGTATTTTATGTATAAACAAAGCGTTTATTTTGGCAAGAGGTCGACTCTATAAATTAGTATTATTAATTAAACGAATTTCCTTTGCTTATATTTAAAAATGGGTACTATCTAATTTACTTATCGTATTTATTTGATTGCAATTTATTTAGAAAAAAAAAGCCTTGAACTCACGTAAGCAGATGATATTATAATTTAATTTATGTTAGAGTAAAAAAGCATAAAGCAGAACAACGATGAGAAGCACGTCTCATTAATAACGTAATTAATGCAAATACTATAATACAAATAATTGCATTTATCATTGAGAAAAAGATGATGTCTTCGTATTTTCTGTAGATTTCCATTGTATATTTAATCTACGAATCCATCCATTAGTGTTTAAAGCTTAGATGTGTACTCAAAATTTTATTACAATTGATGCTAATCAGCTTATATATCGATTAAAAAAAAATATGGTACCAATAACTGCGTAATTTTTATCAAATTAATTTAAAAAAAGGATTTTATTATTGAATTACAAAATTTCCACGTACACGAATGATCTTTATTTAAAACGTTTGTAATATATTTTACCTGTCATAAAAACATTATTGAACACGCTTTTACGATTATTATTAAATCATAAATGAAGTTTTATATTCCTCTTATAATGAATAGTCATAATAATGACAACATGCCTTTGTTATACGCAATTTATTTCAATGATTAAGAAACCTTTTAAAAATTTTTTTTACAAATTCATTTTGGAAAAAAATACATTTCATACAATTTTAGCTTTGCGAAAGACATTTTAATAATACACAATTGTTAGATAATTAAAGACATAATTTTTATGGTTTTTCTCCATTTATTTTACAATGTAAAACGGTAGTACATCGAGAAAACTATATCTAATGCAAGTTTTTGATGTTTTATGTATACAGCAAGAGCAGGTAACCAAACATTCGTTTAGGGAAACCAAACAATTTTTTTTGGGAATGAAAATTGATTTTTCGTAGAAATTGTAAAATTAAATTTATCGACATAGAAAAAAAAATATATATATATATTCTTGTTTTATTCATAAAAAAAAGTCTCTGTTGTTGCAACTTTATTCTTTTCATAAGGAGAGATTTCAAGACAGGCATTGCCATTAACCTACTTTAAAGTCTGATTAGACTACGTATAATTTATTTGTCATTTTTCTTGACTAATTAAGATAAGAATATTTAAATTTTTATTTTCATTGTATTGATTGCTTATTTTTAAAATGCATTTGTGATATGATATTTTAATAACTATTTCATTACTACATGGGCTGTCTGGTTGTAAGTATAAAAGTAAAATATGCGTTTCGATAATCTAGCGTCGACAGAAAAAATATTGCCTGAAAGTACGAAAAAGTTATTTTACCAGTGGTATAATATATTTTTAGATTAATTTTTGAATTTTAATGAATTATTTTTTTGTCAAATTTTCATTGCTTAAGTGCTTTTAAATAAAAACATTTCAATACAGTGAATATTATGACATCGTTCGCATTATCAAAATCTAAAGAAATTAAATGTACATTTATACAAATATATATATATATATATATATATATTAAATTTATACTTCAGTTAAAGCAGTAAAAAGTTGTCAAGGAATTAAAAAGTCATAAAATTTGTACATTTGCATACTTAGCATTGAATGAAATATATATGTTTGAATTTTTAAAAATTGTTTTTGTCTAGTGTACTTCATTATTTGCATTTTGTAAATAATTGTACGATGATATATATCGCATGTTCGTGTACTTAGTAATCCATCACAAGCGTACGTTTCGATTAAAATCATTTTGGAGTTTTAAAAAATTTAAAGATTAAATCGCAATAGATTATTTATTAATTACAATAACTTAATTAAAAATTCTGTAACTGATTTAAACAAGAAATTAATTAGGTTTTTAATAAAATATCTTCATTTACAAACTGGAGAAATATAAAGTTCCATATAATTATAAAACATATATATAATCGTATAAATCTGAGACTAACAAATAAATTTTAAAATCAAGGCTCTGATAATTCGATTTCTCCAATGTAAATATATTGCTTTGATTCGGTTATTAGTGGCTTACGCATAAAGTACTTATAATTAAAAATAGGGATATTATAATATATAATTACAGCCTTGCACTCATTGCCTTATAATTTGTACAATCTTTAGTAATAATAATAAGTCCAAAATAGCCGTACATATTGCGTGACGATTGGACTTTGTTTTTGGTCCGAATCAGAATTTCCTTCGGAAATAATGCGCACAATTGTGCAATTGTGTGTGTGTGTGTGTTTTTTTTTCAATCAATTTTCAACAATATGACTCTGTACAAATATTAGGAGACCGGCGTAATAAAATAAGCCGTGGGAATATTTCAAATTGCCGATCAAATAAGAATTTTATGGAAATGGAAATGCGTAGTCACCGCCAAACGCAATATCGCCGATGTTTCAGCAGCCGCGACAATAACGTCAGCAAGGGCAATTTATTGAGCGGCGAGGGAGTGGCTGCTTTGTGGGCGGGCCGGCGGGAGGGAGGGAGGTTGGGATAGGAAACAACAACGATAGCGCGAGGCCGTTAAAAAATTTTCCGCGCAATGAAAGGAGAGAAGTGGCTCGCGGGGAGCTTCGCCTCGTCCGGTAGATTTTCGGTAATCACCGCCTCGCGAGTCGAGTCGAAAATTAAGCCGCGAGCTCGCAAAGCCGGCCCGATGTCCCGGTGGTCGGGCCCTTCGTCGAGCTCGCCGGGCAGCGAACCAAGTTATCCGGCATCGGCAACGCCAGTCCGACGACGAGTCGGCCGCGGGGCGGGGGGCGGGGGTAAGTCCGAGAGCAGCTCGGGCCCGATCGGCGGCAGGGCATGGAGAATCAGCGTAGGGAATCGAGACGCCCTCGGCCCGATCCGTTTGAATCAGCAAAGATCTTTGGCGGCCGAGGCGCGAGCGACTTTCGGCTCTCGCTCCAATGGCCCTTTCGCGTCTCGAGAGATCGTCGCGCGGATAAATCGCGCGCCTCGGCGCTCGGCTGCTGCTGCTGCTGCTGCTGCTGGTAGTGAGGGGGCGGGCGAGCGGGGGGGGGGGACAACTGATCCGAATCGCGTCGGAGAAAAGAATTCCTAATGTAAGGCTTTCCAGCCGCGTACGCGAGCCCCCGGCGCTCAAGAGTTTAATTTCCCACCTGGCAAAGGCTCTCTTGCCTCCTCTATCAATGCCCTCTCGTGATGATGCTCTTGTGTGTTCCAGGATGTCGATCAGGACAAAAACTCCGACTGGGTCTACGAGTGGAATACCAAGCCGGAACAACTAGGACCCAAGTAAGAAGTGATTTTATTCCTCGCGCGCTAAGGCTATAAAAATCGCTCGCGAATACGTATCGTCGAGTGGCACATTTACGAGCGAGCTCTTGCCGCAATCTCCGTATCCGATTCCAGAGTGAGTTACGCGTTATTCGGCGTCTCGCCTTACCGAGCGCGCATTGCTTGAAATCCGAGCGAGGAGAGCCCTCGCGATATAAGTAGTCCGTACACCGTGGCGATGAAATCGCAAGAGCCGCGGCGGCGCGACTTTGCGCGCCTCGGAAAATCGCGCAGCCCTTGGGCGGGAAGGGCTCCGAGCGCCCCCGGCTACCCGCGTGGGCGCACAGCCCCGCAGCCCCCGTGAGCGGGAGCGACCGGAGCTGGATAGATCGGCTCTCGGCTCTTCCCCGGCAAAAGGCCATCCGCAATCGTCGCGACTCCTCGGCCGGCTCGAGCAAGTGCGCGCTTTATAAAAAGATCGGCGGCCTCTCCTTTTGGGTCTCTCGGAGCCGCCGCCTCCGCTTCTGGAGGCTAAAGTTATCGAGCGTAAAAAGGCGCCGGATCTCGTTACGCGCCTTTGTACGCATTCCCATCGCGGCCCGCGTACGTGCCTCGGATCGAATGTATTATTAGGCATCGCCGTTATTAATAAGTGGGACGGATTCACCCGCGCGCGATATTCGCCACGTCGGGGCAGGCGTTTTCGGGCAAGCGCGGCTTAATCTTCCCGAGCCCGATCGGCGAGCGCGAGCTTTCTTTTTCGACGACTAAGCCAACGAGGTCGAGGCACCAACGAAACCTATTTGACTTCCGGAGACGCGCTGCCGTACGAACTCCGCGGTACTCGAGGCGTCCATCGGTTCGCCAGGCCAAGCCCTTGTTCCGATGCTTGGGCTTGCGCTGCCTTATTGTGCTCTTCCCACCCCCATCCCCCAAAACCCCTCTCTACGACCCCTTTCCCAAGGCTTGGTAGGTCTCGCTTTTGATTCGAGGGTCTCCGAGGGCTGAGATACCACCAATGCTACATTAATAATGAGGATGATACATACCAGTTACGCATTTGTACGCCTATCATTAGAAAAGAAATATCTAAGACAATTGGAAACCAGACGCGAATAATAGTACCGTACCGTGATTTCTTACTCATAACGAGACGCGCAAAAAGGGAAGTTAAAGTAACGGTGAATCGCTTAACGAAGCCACAGCATCGAGCGTAATCATGAATTTCAATAGTAAATACGGGGAAGAGAAGGTAGTGATTTTCGTCCGTCCAAAGTCAGCTGAACACGTCGGTTTCCACTCGGTTGGACGGAACTTGGGGCCCTGCAGCTCTTATCCGCGGTTATCCTCGAGTTCGCTTCGACGAAAGAGTACCGGTATTCCGAGCCCGACGATCGGCAATTCATGCGGGTAGAGGATCGGGACGCGTCCGCGATTGAGCCGAGCGGCGCTCGTCTACTCGTGGCGACGCGTTATCAATTTTCTCTTCACCTTTGCCCCTCCCCCCCGCAGAGACTGGAAGCTGAAGCACCAACTGGGAATGGGCAGACGGAAAACGTACAGCATAAGGACGGCGAAGGTCGGCAAGAACGGCCTCTTCTCCAAAGAGGTCCTCTACACCCTCTTCTTGACGAACATACTTTCTCTGCTCATCGGCACTGGGATTGGGTAAGTCACGGCCTAGAAAATGAACACTCGTCGGGATTTCCTAAGGGAGCGCGAGCTTTATGTCGGGGAGGGGGGGCGTGCCGAACATTTGGCCCGCTAGGCTTTTACAATTGTTCCTCACTCCGAGGAGAGGCAGATAATCCGCTAGACGTACGCCCAACAGTGGGGGGACATTTTTTTTTTTTAACAGCGGGCCAACGGGAACATCGCGTAACGATGGAGCAACGGCAATTCCGTACCATCTCGAGTATCGTTCCTTGGGCGCTTATTGTCCTTAATTTGATCGTTGCTCCGGCGATGAGGTTGCTCTACGTCGGGTGGGGGGGGGCGCGAGCCGAAACTAACGAACATTCGGAAATCAATATGCCCGTATCGGAATAATAAGAGCGCTGCTGCACCTCTCGAAGGAATCCGAATTCGAGACGAGGGCGAAAGCCGCCCTCGGAGGGTCGTTAAGTATTGGGCGAGTCGGGATCTTACGGCTTCTGGGGGCGGGGAGGGGGCCCGGATTCCCGCGACGGGGACTCGGGGCCCCTTGGCGAGACCGGCAACGAGGACTAATCTCCCGCACCGTCTGTCATTTCAGCGTGTGGCTGACCAGGCGAGGCCTGATGGTGTCACGCGTGACCATCGAATGAAATCAAGAGCCGAGCTCGCGGTGGAGCGGCCAGCGGCGAGTGTAGGCGAACGGGAGCCATCGATGTGAAAATACTGGAGCCAAGGCCGGAGACAAATGCGACCTCCTTATGTTTAATCATCGTTATCGGCGGACGCCCGATACACGACTTACAACAAGCTGCAATTCAATGACCCGTCGATCGAACGCGAGAGCGAAATTACGAGCATCTCCAATATTAATTAAGCATGATTATTAACGACTGTGAGCTCGAGCCGTGGGCGCGCGCGCGCGCGCGCACCGACAGCCCCGCACCCCCGCGGCAACACCCATTCGAGTGCCCGCGCGCGCGCGCGCGCCAACGCTTACGCACTTATGCGCGGGCGTACGCCCGCATACGCACGACCGGGGACAGGCGGACAGACAGACGCACCCGTTCTTATAAGCATCTGTGAATTCAACTATATATATACATACATATATATATATATTATTATTATTATTATTATTATTATTATCATAGGAGATGAGAAACAAAAATTTATATACTACCCTTTATTTTGTTATTTCTACCTTGCTGCATTGTCATAAATCTAATGTCATTTTCTTAAGCGCTAATGACTTAAGCATTCGTGTAAGTTCATATTTAATTAGAAGAAGAAAAAATGTATAAATAAATAAATAAACAATAAAAAAAATTGTGCATGAAAAAAGATAAAAAAAAAATCTGAGAAAACTAGCGAGGAAGAATGACTAAAAGAGCGATAAAGAGAGAAAGAGAGAGAGAGAGAGAGAGAGAGCGAGAAAAGAGAGATAACGAGTATTTGCGTGAAAGAGAGAGAGAGAGAGAGAGAGAGATAAGACAGATTTATATGATGGACCAGAATAAAAGTAGACCGGAGTGTTTAATCAACCGTCTAAGTCTGTAAGAAACGTTTGAAAAAATACGAAAAAAAAAAAAAATTGTCCATTTTATACTATTTCTAATATCTTTCCATCTGCGATAGTCCGTATAATGTAGCTTGCATAGTATTTAATTCTACATGATGTACGAAGCGAAAGGAGCAAAACTACAGGAACTCCGTAGAAAAGCCTACGGGAGGAAGCAAATTTATCGAATGCCGCTGCTCCGAGAGAATCCGAGAGTATTCCGACCTAATGATAAATTTCAAAACAAAAATAAATCAATTTCCCTTTATTATAAACAACTTGTTTCATTTGTTGGCCACCGAATGCACGCTTTGCTTGATAATGACGAGTTTCGAATCTACAATAAGCAATGTAATTGTCGTAAGCCCTAAAGGTTTTTTTTTCCCCTTTACCGGGGCGCTGGAACGTAGTCCAAGAGCAAAGGATTCGAGCGGGCATTCAACAGTGCGTAAACAAAGCAAAGGAAGAGAGGAAAAAAAAAAGAAGAAGCCACAACAGTTGTACTCGTTGCGGAAGGCTCAAAGAGTCGCGTTGATATCGATGCGAGATCGGCTTATAAGATAGCGCGAGGTCCCTAAAGCTTAAAAATCATCGATCATTATTCGATATTAACGCGCTCTACTACTCGAGAGCGAGGCCCCGACTACGAGGGCCGCTAACTTAATTACTCGTAATCCACGCACGGTTGGCAATTCCCTTCGACTGGAGATTGTATATTAACTTCGATTGGCGTGCCCCGGCTTATCGAGGAGCGAGGAGACCACCGTCGCTCCCAGTTGTCTCGCGCTGGCCGACTGGATACAATTGCACCAATGAGTATCGATAATAAACAAAAACAAAAAAACAAAAAAAGTAGCCGAACGAAGGCTAACCACGTCGCTTATCTTCGATGTTATCTTCGAGCGAGCCCTCCAATCGAGTCGGCCGTTAACGAGATCCGTCGCCCGCGCGGCGGATATCCGGCACTTCCTTGCGCCTCGGCAGTGCCAGGGTTTCGGAGCCGCCGAGCTCGACATCCGCGTGTCGAGAGGGCCGGCCCCCCGTGGGCCCTCCTTCCGCGAGCCTGCCCCGAGACCGAGGACTCGGCTGGGGGCCCGACGGAACCCCCGGCCTAAGGCGATTCCCGAGTCGGAGGGAGGGCGCATTGGCGGGAGTCCCCTAGGATCCGTCGAGGGCGCTCGACTGGAGTGACCTCGGACAGCTCCTGAATTAAGTACGCGGTATCCTTGGCGTGTACCCGCTTCTCCTTCCACGTGCATACTTAGTACATCTGTATACAAGTGTCTTAATAGAATAGGAGTGGCTCGGTGTAGGCTTCGGCCGAGGTAAGGGCCCCTCCTATGCTCAAATTAATGTCGCCGGTGCCCCAGTGGCTTTGCCCTACCGGTCCTGCCCCCCCCTACCCCCGCGGTCCACTTCGTAGACCTGTAGCTTCTCCTACCCCGCCTAGACGCGCGAGCCAACGCTTTCCGGATTTCGCTGCTCCACGGACAGAATCCGCCAGCCCCCGCGTAAGTTGCGCACGATCCGATCCTCGAGCGCTCGGATCCCGGGCTGCTTGGCCCGAAGTTCCTTACGGTGAGTACCGATCAGGCCGTACGTCGAGCCGCCTTAAAAAGAGCCTCGACTACAGGACCTCCGGGCGACTTTCTCCCGTGACCTCTGCCGGACGATTCCGGAGCGGACAGAGCCTAGGCCTCGTCCGGTCCGCTCGCGGAGGAAGGCTTCTCCCACCCCCCCACCCCCCCTCGATGCCGCAATTTATCATATTTGCACTCCCGGCAGCGCGGCTAAACTGGAATCGATTACAGCCCCCCTCCCCCTCCCCCTCCCTGACAGGGGTGGCGCCGCTGAATCCGACGATGCACGAGACCAATTTTTGTAAGACTACCCCCCTCGACGCTGTAGGTGCAATCAAGGCATTAAATCGAAGACCCTAAAGTCCTCCGGTAGGCACTTCGCCGTACCCTTTAGAGTTAAACGTCAATTGTACCTGTTCAAATCATTTTCTTTTTTTCTTTTTTTCTTTTCGGTAAAATTATACTCGGAAACAATGTAAATATGCAACTGCTCGCGAGGGCGAAATTTTCGATTGTTGTTTTTAGCAAAGGATCATTATTGTTTAATCGAGAATTGAAAATTATGTAAAACCTAGTCGATCTCAAGCAATCGAGAAGATACTGAATTTATTTTACTCGTGGACCTATGCGACTTTTTGCCCTTGAATGTCGATATCGTTTATTTTTCTTCTATCTTTTCGAGCTTAATGATATTTCGAGCGCAGGTATAATTTTTTATGGAAAGAATAACCAATAAAAGAATGTGCTTGACATCGATATACGTGTTTTATTTGTAACAATGGATGTGTGTACGCATATTTGTAGCGATAGTACTAACTGTATCGTAATTCATATTGTTTAAAAATAATTATTGTCACTTAATTCTTCCGTTAGCAAAGTACGGTGTTGAGGTAATTCTACGGGCTCATTCATAAGGCAGGGCTAATTTTGTCTTTGAATAAAATACAAACGAAATTTGTTTTTATAATTAATACGATTGAATGAATTATTTTGTAAATTTATTCAATTTTTTTTTTTTTTTTTTTTTTTTTTTTTATAATATTTTTAAATTCGATACTCACGTGTATTAAATATTTGTGTTAAGCTGTATGAAAATTTATCCAGAGTTGCTATGGAACATTCATGGTTGATATACAATTTTTATCAAGGTTTTTATAATCTGACTACGTCTTGCACAATGTATATTCAATAATCTCTTTTGGTATTGCATATATATATAGATTTAAAAAAAAAACCGAATATAATTATAAGTTTTCAAGAAAAATCAAAGTGTTTTATAATTAACATATTTATAATAAATATTTTTATTATTACTCAAAAAAATGGTTTTATTTTTTGACATTTAGACTAATAAAACTAAGATGTGTACTAAAACTTTTGGGCAATATTGTACAGTAATGAATTGTAATAATGAAAAAGCACCACGTAGTTATGTTTTTTAAAATAAGAAATTATATGTATATATATGAGCGCGTGTGCGTGTACTTTTATACATTTGAATATCGGAATCACATTTTTTGTTGTTTTCATTTTGTTAAAAACAATACAGAGCACTGTAAAAATTGTTTCTTTTTTTGTTTCAAATCATCAGACCTTTATTGCTAAATTATAATAGTATTAAAAAAGGATGTTGCATTTAATAAATTTATAACGATAAATAACTAGGGATCAATTGCAATATTTTTAAATTATATTACTGAATCTATTTAAATAAAAGAAGTGTGATTCTTTATGGAGGTAACACCATTGAACAAACATTTAAAATTTCTAAATTTCGCTGTAACTTTAATAAATGAGATATAAAAAACACATATATATTGTTTTTTTGCATAAATTAAGATTTCATACGAGTGAAAAATTTAAATAGCATTTATCACGAAAGAGGAAATGACAAAAGACTAATGTTTAAACAAGACCAAGAATGGTTTGAAAGAAAGGTAAGAGAATGGAGTATAATTATCTTTTCATAAGCTTCAATAATATTATACGTACTTTTATAATATATTACAATAACCCCTGTCGTATAATGATCGAAGAGAGCTTTTCAAATGCAATAATAAAAATAAACAACATCGTAAAGAGGTCAGAAAACTTTTTGAAGTTCTACGCACGCGCAGAAAGTACCGCGCGAGAAGGTTGGGTTAGGACACACCGAGTCCGAGTGCGATCACTTCCGCTTAGCGGTAGTCGTCTTTTCAACTCACGATACAATCGCTTCTCCAATGGCTCCGAGCGCTCCGGCCCAACCATCTAGAAGCACTTAGTATTTTCGGCTCCTCGACATTCTCGGGAAGGCTAAGCGAGACGGGAGAGTATTGCGTTTTGGCTTTAGGATCCTCCTAGGAATACTCGAAGCGAATTAAGGGAAGATGACGGCGATACCCGGTTCCATTCTCTTCGACGAGTTTGGTAATCCGTTCCTGATACTTCGCGACCAGGAGAAGCAAAAGCGACTCACCGGCAACGATGCCATCAAGGTAACGTCCTAACCTTACTTTTTTACCCACGGTACATTGCATTATCAAGTTGTATTCCAACGTTAACATGCTTTGCACTCGATTTAAGCCTGTTATTATCAAATTGGGGCTCTTTTCGTTCCTCTATCGGCAATGCTTTCTTTGGTAAAGCCATTAAAACTCCTTTTGATCGTACGTTTAAACACGTGATTATATGAAAATGGCCGCTTCGCTGATTCAGCGTTGTATAAAAAATGTTTCAGATGCTGCAAAAATATCGAAATCTTTGTCGTTGTTAAAATAGTCAAAAGGGATCTCGAATGAAAAATATTATTTGTGTTACAATTATAACCATGTATCGAGATTTACCGATTCCTCTCCATTTATTGGTTTTAGTATAATGCCCATAAATGGATTTATCGCTACGTACAAATCGCTTATTTGATTAAATTTTAGTTTAAATTCTTTTTATTTTACGAGTAAATTTGCTGCTTGAATGTCAAAATTTCATTGCTGTTTATTTTCTAAAAATATATGGGCAAGTTAAAATATACAAAAAGACTCAAAAACAATGTTCGTTTGAAAAAATACACATGTGTATTTTATGTTATGACTTTAAAACTGATTTTATTGTAATATATAATATTAATTAAGTAAGCTTTGATAAGATTTTGTGTAATTTTACATAATTAAAAAAAATTTTAATTGGATACATATGTTAAAATATTTTCTTCCTTATTGGATAGAGATTTTCCAAGTAATTAAAAATATTAAGATTTTATACAATTTAACTTAAACCAATCGTTGAGTTTCAATTTGTTTTTAATTTGTTGTCAATATTAATGACTTACTTTAATTACTTATTTGTTAACTAGACAGACATTGACAGTTAGACCATATCGAGGAATATAACATTTAATATAAATTACCCAAATATGAAGGATCTACATTTTGATAACATATAAGATATAATTTCTCTTTAAACGATAGTAATGTCACAGATATTTATATTTATTATGATTTATATTCTCTATAAAAGTTTAATTTTAATTTAATTTTTGATAGATTTTATAGTTCAATAATATTAATTTGAATTATAGTTAATAAAAATTTGTTAAGATTTAATAATACTATACCTAATTATTATTAAGCGAAAGTTACTGTTTATTCAAATTATTCATGAAATTTACTTAGCGTATGAGAAATAAAATATTAATTTTTTATGATAATTCAAACCAATCAAAGTTTAATAATATATTGAAAATTATTGGGATGCCAAAATATTGTATGTTTTTACTAATGATTATGTTTCTCTTAGTCACATATTACTGCTGCACGAGCCATTGCCAGCACGCTCAAGACTTCCTTGGGTCCAAAGGGGTTGGATAAGCTGATGGTCAGTAGCGATGGAGATGTCACCGTAACCAATGATGGTGCAACAATATTGAAAAACATGGACGTGGATCACGAAATAGCCAAGCTCATGGTTCAGTTGTCCCAGTCACAAGACGATGAAATTGGGGATGGCACAACTGGTGTCGTAGTATTGGCTGGTGCTCTTCTAGAACAAGCAGAACTCTTACTCGACAAGGGCATCCATCCGATCAGGATAGCAGATGGGTTTGAATTGGCAGCCCAGTGTGCTACTGAATATTTGAATAAAATTGCCGAAAGTTTTCCCGTTAATCCTGATAATCTTGAGCCACTGATCAAAGTTGCTATGACTACTCTTGGCTCCAAAATGTAAGCATACTTACTTTTTTTTTTTTTCTTTTTACTTATCAATAAATACTGATTAAATTAATATAACGACATCATTAGTTATTACCGTGATTTGTACATTACTGATAATGCCATTTGTTTTTAATAAAATCATCGCGTATTTATTAGATTAAATTTGAATTAGAATGTTGCATAAATCATATAATTCTGAATAAATATACAACGATAAAAGAATAAAGAAACGAAGTATAAACAAATTTTTATCAATGCTTTAAATTTATCTGAAAATTTCATATTTTTAAAAATGTTGCTTATTCAGGGTTTACTTCTTTGGATAGAGATATTTGCTCGTCTAATGTAACTTCGATATATTTTATAAAACAATTTTAAGTTAAAATTATTGAGTAATTTTGCTATTTACTTGCAGTGTCAACAAATGTCATAGACAAATGGCGGAAATTGCTGTTAACGCAGTCATGGCGGTGGCCGACTTCAAGACTCGAGACGTTAACTTCGAACTTATCAAGGTCGAAGGAAAAGTCGGTGGACGTTTGGAGGATACTATGCTGGTCCGTGGGGTCGTTATAGATAAAGATTTCAGTCATCCTCAAATGCCCAAGGTAACCAGTCGATACTATTTTCATAAAACAATGCGAAACGAATCGATTTCTTTCGAAGGCATACCCATTTAAAAAAAAAAAAAAAAACCTTGTATATTTTGCTTCGCAGTCCTTGAGCAACGTCAAATTAGCTATTTTGACTTGCCCCTTCGAGCCACCCAAGCCGAAAACAAAAAACAAGTTAGATATAACCTCCGTCGAAGATTACAAGGCCCTGAGGGCATACGAGAGAGAAAAGTTTGTAGATATGGTTACAAAAGTTAAAGATGCCGGCGCTACGTTGGCTATCTGTCAATGGGGCTTCGACGACGAAGCCAATCATCTTCTTTTACAAAAGGAACTACCAGCAGTCAGATGGGTCGGAGGCCCGGAAATCGAGGTGAGCTTCACGACCATTCGTGCTTCGCTTAACGGCCAATTAGGCTGATTAAATATAACAACCCTTCACTCGACCAAATACCGTCGAGACAGCGCATTAATTCCTCTCCGGATGATATAACTCGCAAACAATCGCTCAGCTCTGCGCAAATCGATGGCCCAATGATGAAAAATTGCCTAGAGAAGCGGGCGCAAGTTGCCGGCAATCGCTCGACTTTATCGTTGGCTTAAAGGGCTTTTGCGCTTGAGTATCGGGGCAACTGGATTTCAACGATATTCAAAGCAAAGTCGTAAGAACCGCTAAAGCCAAAGCGAGAGCTCGGCTTCTCGGCCACGGCTTCGATGATTCAAAGATTATGAGATTTGAGGGCTTGTCCTCCTCCTACGGTGTGGGGCTATCATTGGAGCCTCGGGACAAGCGAGAGAGACAGCGGTGCCAGCCTGTTATAAACCCCCTCTGGTTTTTGCTTTCATGGGGACCGACAGCTGATCGCCATAGCCACCGGAGGCCGCATCGTGCCCCGATTCGAGGAGCTCTCCCCGGAGAAGCTGGGCTACGCGGGCATCGTCAGGGAGCTGACCTTCGGCACGACCAAGGACAGAATGCTGGTGATCGAGGAGTGCCGGAACTCCCGAGCCGTCACCATCTTCATCCGCGGAGGGAACAAAATGGTAAGGGGCCCGCCGAGGGTAGTGGTGGGGGGGGGGTCAACGCAGGGAGAATTACAGGGGCGTCGACCAGTGCGCCCGCCTGTTCAGACACCCTGCTAGACCAAAGGCCAGGCGTCTCGGCGCTTCGCCGACGGCCCGACTCGGCCGCCGTCGGCGAGCGCGAGGGAGACTCTACACTTGGGTGGGGCCTCGGACCCTCTCTCTCCCTCCCTCGGGCAGCCGGTGCTAAAGCCAAGCCCCCCCGCGGCGGGGGCGACGACCCTGTTACAGATCGTCGAGGAGGCCAAGCGCTCCATCCACGACGCCCTCTGCACGGTCCGCAACCTCGTGACCAACGAGAAGATCGTCTACGGGGGCGGGGCCGCGGAGATCGCCTGCTCCCTCGCCTGCACGGCCAGCGCGGCCAACATCAACTCCCTGGAGCAGTACGCCTACCGGGCGTTCGCCGAGGCCCTCGAGGCCATACCCGTGGCCCTCGCCGAGAACAGCGGCCTCTCCTCGGTCAACGCCCTCTCGCACATCAAGTCCCGGCAGCTGGCCGAGAAGAATCCCGCCCTCGGCATCGACTGCATGAACCAGG
Organism: Kradibia gibbosae; assembly: GCA_018907135.1. Classification (NCBI taxonomy): domain Eukaryota; kingdom Metazoa; phylum Arthropoda; class Insecta; order Hymenoptera; family Agaonidae; genus Kradibia; species Kradibia gibbosae. Next base: position 14,314,371 of record JACCHX010000007.1, read on the forward strand.
GCACCTACGGTAAGTTGTCGGACAACACCCCACCCACCGAGACCTACTCAAGCCCCCCCCCACCTCGCTTTGCCTTGCAGACATGAGGGAGCAGAACATCATCGAGTCCCTCAAGAGCAAGGTCCAGCAGATCCTCCTCGCTACCCAAGTGGTCAAGATGATCCTCAAGATAGACGACATCCGCTCGCCGGCCGACGCCGCCGGTTACTGAATACTTCGTTCTCCTTTTCTGCTTTTTTTTATTCTTCTTCTATTTTTTCCCCTTACCTTTGCCCATTCCTATTCTTCGCTCCGGATGTAGGTCGTAAGATCATTGGAAAATAAAGCGAAATACTTTCGCGGCTTATAATTACATTTACTCGTCATTTGTATTTTTTATTATTTTGTTTTAACACATAAGCGCCCACAATCACATAACACACATACGCGTGGCAAGTTAACGTACATTAAATGCAAAGATTATCAATTGCTACGTATCGTGCGAAACAATTAATTAATTTATATATATATATATACGTATAAAAATAAAAGAAAAAATTTAAATCACAAAAGGCATTTTGTTTTTTCTTTTTTTTCTTTTTTGTTTTTTCATTTTTCATTTTTCTTTCGTTCGTATAAAATCATCGCCCTCGTCGTTCAGTCTCTTGAATCACGTTTCATGTGGCTCGTGTGGATTCACTTTATTGATATTTAATCGCGTTGTCCGTTTTAACTTTCTCGACCAAGTTAGCAACTTCCCATGTTTTAGTAACAAGAATGTGGTCGATGCACAATGCAAGTATTTTTCTATCCGTTTTATGTAAAAAAAAAAAAAAAAAAAAAAAAAAACAACGAATCAATGACTGTATTGGTATAGGGCGAGATGTTGAAGGGTATACAGATAACAGAGATAATAAGAAGTATTGTCAACGGTAATGTATATTGTATTTAGGAACAAAACCAATTTTGTCACATCAATTGACGAAGAGTCGATGCTGTCTTTAAAAGATATGGTTTCACTAGGAAAAATACATCTTAATTAATCATTAAAGCGAAACAGTTTTTCATTGTTGTTCTCCTACCAATATCTAGTTTCTGAAATTAATCTTTTTTTTTTTATATCTAAGATGGGCGCATGTTTATTGTGATCGAACTCTGGCGTTGGTAACATAAAAAAGAAAAAAGTTTACATAGAAATACAAATTTTTCTTTTACATACGTCTACAGAATTATGAAATGGCACTAAAAATATATGCTCAAATGATTATGCGCGAATTATTTTTCAATGAAACAAACGGATATTGTTAACGATGCAACTATGGACATTTAAATATCTTTTCCCTTTCAGTTAAACTTGATCGCAATAATTTTACTAATCTGTTTCATGTATCACAAAGTATACAATCTATGCAAACATAATTATACATTTATATTTTTTTTCGGTTTTTCTTCTGTACATACTAATTACAATTGTACAAACTTTTTGTATGCGGCAAAAAAAAAAAAAAAAATAAATAGAAATCAAACATCTACATGTAGCAATGAAAAGTAATTTTTGTTGCAAAAAAATGTATAATCTCCTTTTTTGATTCTCATGAATTACCATTAAGAATCAAATCCATTTTCCGTTTCTAATAATCGTTTATAATTCTATTTACTTTAATCGTTTAATTCGTCATATAATTAATTATACATTGTCTGTTTTATAATTTTTCATTTTATAATTATTATGGTACTTCTTGAGACAGTGAAAAATCATCTGTACAGGTTTATTTATAATCTTCGGTTTTTTAAACTAATTTAGATCAGAGCTTATGCAGTAGCAGTTATGCAGTAGTTTTATATATGAGCAGAAGCACGTTTAACGTGATTTATGATTTTAAGAAATAATGTATTCATAATTTAGATAAATAATAGATTTAATACGATAAACATTTATGTAATTAATTTATCACAAGACATTTAGTTCATCTGTTAATTTACAAATCAAACGATACATGTTTGTTGAAAACGCATTGGTCAAAATTTTCTTCTTTTTGTATTTAAATATTATTTTTTTACTTGCGTTAGAGACACATTCGGTGATTTTTAACATCGTATAAATAACTAAAGTTAATGATAATTTTCTGTATACATTTATTGCGTTATGGTTCATTAATTTTTATATTGTATAAATCATTTAAGGATACTTATTCAAAGAATAAATACTTCTCATTTCAAAATTATTTTAGGCCAGCAATTTAGCAAAAGATCAAATTTTGATGAAATATTGATTTTTTAAAATATTTATACGTATATGTATGTACATTGATATACATGTTCATATATATATATAAAAAAAAAAAAAAAAAAAAAAAACAATAAAAAAGTGTTATATAAATACAATACATGTGTCAGAAGTTCTTTAAATATACAGAAATTTACCGTTTACCCGTGAATAAAGCGATACAAATTTAAATTCAGGACTTGGATATAATTTTCAATGAAAAGTATCTATCGCTATGCAAATTTGTAGATGTTTTAACGAATCGCATACTTCATAATTCAATGCGAACACGAGTAATTTAAATCTTCAAACAAACATGGAATTTTTACAGTTAAACTAAGTTCTCACTTTAATATAGCGCGACATTACCGGTTCAAAGTTACAAGTAAATTCCTCGCGAGAGAAGCCAGCCTTCGCTATATATATATATGTGTGTATGGCATTAAGTGAGCTACTCTTCCGCACCTGTAACTAATAATCGACTATACAATCGTAGTAAAATAGAATGCGTTAAAAAAAAAAAAAAAAAAAAAAAAAAAAAAAAAAAGAAGTAAAATAAAACAAATGTAATAAATACTTATAAAACAAGGTCCTGGATGGACTGCACATATATAAATATGCTCTACGTCACTTAAACCTTTTCTACATCTAAATCTGTTACCTATCTATCTAAGAATCGGCAATGCGGCCTTGGCTAGATTATGCAATATAATCGATAATACATGTATCATGATCGTTAAACGAAGATTATAAAGTATAAATTATAGACACCAAGCGGTATTATTTCTCTCGTTCGTTAAATCTTTAAATTCATCCATCGATTATCAGCTTGGCGGAGAGAGAGAGGAGGCTCGCAAAGAATAAGAATCGACGAGGGGAGGGAGCCGCGACGACGCCTCTAGACCTTCTTGAGCAGAGGCAAATTAAGTACTTCCGGTATATCGATGTCCTCCAATCGGATGTTCGACGGGTGGAACGGGAATCTGACCGGATAAGAGAACTTGAGGTCCATCAGTAGCTGCGAGCAAAGGAGGATCGATTAGTCGGGTCGTGCCTTGGCAGAAGGAAGGGGGATACAATAACGGGCGCGGCCGAGAGTTGGGCCCCCCCCTACCTGTTCGTGATTCTCGCCCCTCTCCTGGAGCTTGGCTTGGACCTTCCTGATGAAGGAGACCGGCACCCTAGTCTCGAACTCGTCCGCGGGCGTGTAGAGGTTGAGGATCTTGACTATCTGGTTGCCGGTGAGCTTGTTGCACATCTCGCAGACGGAGTCGACGTCCTCGTCGTGCTTGCGGGCCTGGAGGAGCTGCGCCGCCTGTACGATCGGCTGGAGGGTCTCGGCCGTCGAGGCCATCCGCTCGTCCCGGGCCCACTGCTCGAGGTGGCTCAGGTTGTACCTGGGGCAAAGGGAGCTCGGCTTAGCGCGTGGGCTGGAGGGGGGGGGGGCCTAGGAGCCCGAGGCCCACCTGATCTGCATGCCCTTGGTCCAGTGGCAGAGCTCGTTCCTGAGGAGGAGGTTGTTGAGGGCGCTCGCGCACATGAAGTAGAAGAGCTGCTTGAAGATCTGCTCGACGATCTCGGGGTCGACGCCGTGGTAGAGGAGCTGCTTGTAGACCACCGTGAGCTCCTCGAGGAGGTTGTTGAGCTTCCTCTGGGTGCTGTCGCGCTCCTGGCCGGGGGGGCCGCCGGCCCCCGAGCCGCGCCCGTCGAGGCCGCTTATGGCCTCGTGCTCGAGCAGGGCCGGCACCGTCAGGGCGTGTATGCGCTCCTTAAGCTGGGTCACGATGTCCCCGAAGATCCAGAGGGCGACGTTGCTCAGGAGCATGCGGTACTCGCTCAGGTCGAAGTTGCGCAGGCACTGCTCGTTCTGCCTGGGCGTGTTCTCTGGTCGAACCAAGCCGTGGTTAGTTGCATTCGAAGGCGGGCCTCCAGCACCGCCGCCGCCGCCCTGACACGGCTACTACTCACCCAGCTGGAAGGGCTTGTCGCCCGAGTACTGCTTCATGCTGTGCAGGAGCCTTAGGGTGTTGCTCAGCCAGAGGACGCTCGACTCGAAGTCCTCGCGCCTCTTGATGACGCGCTTGACCGTGTTGAGGAAGGTCGTCAGCAGGGAGCGCACCTTCTCGTCGTCGTTGACGAAGTCCGTGTGCCGGATGCACATGAAGATTATGTAGGCCGGCAGCCCCGGCAGGAGGGTTATCGCCACCCGGGGGCTCAGCTCTGCAACAGCCCGTGGTCCCCCAAGGGGTTGGTTAGCGCACGCCTACTACCACCACCAGCCTCGGCCACCTCCTCGCGGCCCTCGACTCACCCGAAACGAGCTGGCGCATCATGCTCGCGATGTCCTCCTTCCTGAACTCGAACATCCCCTCGAAGTCGCGCTCCTTCTTGCGGATGGCGGGCATTATGCTGCCGCTGTCCCCGGAGGAGTTGGTCCTCGAGCCGGAGTCGATGCTCGAGTCCGCGCTCTCCGGCACTGGAACAATTTACCCGTTGGCTCCATCAGTTCATCCGATATGCTCTGCCGGAGCTCTGCCCTACGCTACGCCACGTTAATTCCCCCAATGACGATAGCAACGACCGCCCTTATTAGCATTGTTAATACTGTTATGGTTGTTATTACGATTGTCTTGTTTCGATCGATGCAAAAGATAAGTGGTGAGCTGCTAGAATGTGAGCTGGCTGCGCAAGGGAAGCTTTGTTCAAGAAAAGCCACCGATGACGCGAGGATTGTTTCAAGGACAACGAACGAGGTAATTATTACCGCGTAACGAGTTACGCTTCTCGGCATTTGTGCGGTAATTTAACTATGATTCTACGATGAGCAGAAGTGAGAAAAACCATCGCATGGTCTTAAGGTTAAGCGATTCAAGTGGTGCTCGAATTCACTGAAATGATAAAAAGTTTGTAGAGTGAAATCAAGCCCTCGTCGATGGATTTACTTGGGCCCATCTGTGCTTTGGCTTGACTTCTAATCTTCTATCCTCTTTGCCCTATATGCCCATTCCCAAATGAAAATTCAAACAAAGTTCATTGGTCCAAGGACAATTTCGAATTATTGTCCTTGGCCATTATGCTTTTTTTGTGAAAAAAAAAGAAAAAATAACATCCTCTTTGAAATTGCAAAATATCACGCGTGTTAAGCTTTTTAATTTTGTAATGATTACGTATATAAACTTACAGCCTGCATCTTTAAGACGCTTTTGAAGTACTTTTATTTGTTTTTTCAGCTTCCTGCATTCTTCTGCTATCTTGTCGTATTTCTCTTGAAGATCCTACAACGAACGAATAATGTTTGATTTATCATTTGATAGTTATAGTTAATAGCGTAGCATACAATCATTAGCAGAGACTTGTAATTTTGCAATATTTATCGATTTGAATGCACACACGAGCGTATAATTCTGCTTACTTACGAGTGCCTTCAACGGTGAATATTGGGTATGATGTGTAACAAGGAGCGAGGATCATTCGCAATTGAACGTATTAAACATATTGCACTTACCAAGTTCTCGGATGTCAAACGAGTAATCTCGTATTGCATGTAGGCCTCGGTTTGCGTCTGTGGCGATTTGCTCAAATTGACGGATAACAACTTTTGTTGCCTCTGTATTTCATCTTGCAACCTGTCGATTTCGGCGCGCCACTCGTCCCTCTGCAATTTCCAATCGCTCTCCTTTGCCTGAAGCTCATCCTCCAGTTGCCTGCAAATGCAAAAACGAAGTTTCTTCGATTAAACGATTGTAATTTTTTTCTCAGTCGCGGTCTTGAATCGAAACCTTACAAACCGCCAAAACTTTCGTTTCGGATTCTAGCTGGTCAACCAAAAAAAAAAAAAAAGAAAAAAGGAAAAAAAATCACGCTCCCGTCACGATAAAAAGACCCTCGGGGAAATTTTACATTCGGAGCTGCTAAAGAAAGCTTATCGTTCAAAGCTACCGGAGGAGGAAGAACTCTCGCCAGCGACGGGGGAATGTCGTCACCGAGTCGCTGGTGCGCAAAGGGGTGACCGAGGGCCCACCTGTTGATTTTCTTCTGGGCCTCGAAGGCGAGCACGAGCTCGCCGTCCTCGTTGACGATGTCGACGTCGGGCCCGTAGCTCGAGCTCGTGCTCTTCATGCAGGAGGTGTGATCGGCCAAAATGCTGTGCAGCTGAACGCACTCCTCGCGCCTCCGTCCGAGCTCGTCCTGCAGCACCTCGAATTGCTCTGTTGGAAGAAGATTTCCATGAGCTACGATGATTTGCCTGAGTAGCGGCGCGCGCGTCGCCAAGCGATTGTACAAATGGCCTCGCCCCAACGTTGCCGATTTGATAACACCGTAACGAACTTACGAACGAGGGTCCTGGTCGCCGCCGACGAGTCCGTGTCCGTGACGCTCCTCCTCAGCGAGCCGAGGTCCTTCTTCAGCTGCGAATTCTCCATCTCCAGCTCCTGCAACTGTTTACCAGAAAAGCCTCCGGTCATCGAGAGCCTTCGGAAAGCTAATGGAAAAGCGCGGACCGGGGCCGATCGTTTTGCCAGGCCCTCGACTCGATTGGTCGTCGGGGCGTCGGGGAGCCCGAGTAGCGGGGGGGGGGTGGCTCTCGCGACAGGGGCCCCCTACCTAAGGATAAGACAAGCTAAACAAGGGGGGCTCTCTCTCTCTCACCCTGAAGGCGTCCTGGGTCCGGAAGGTGTCCTCGGGAGTGTCGCGCTCGAGGCCCTCGACCATCCTCACGAGCCTCTCGTTATCCTTCTCGACGTCCTTGAGCTTCTGCTGGAGCTTGAGGACGAGGCCGACGTCGACGGGCCCCTGGCCGCTGGTCTCGCGCGGCGGCGACTTGGCCCCGTCCCCGGGACTCTCCGGGCGCAGCTGCTGCTGCTGCTGCTGCTGGCTCCAGTCGATGGTCTCGACCCGGGAGTGCGGCGTGCTCGAGGAGGCCGTCGATCGCACCGAGCCGTAGCCGAGGTCCTGGACAACCGGTATAGGGTTAGGGGGTGCGTGCGTTAGGGCGCCGTTCGGCTCCCGACTTGCTCCCTCGGCACTCACAGTGTTCTGATCGTCGTGGCCGAGGTCGGCCGGGGCGATTTGTCCGCTGCCGCTGGAGGCGTTGCTCAGGGAGCGCGAGTGGCCGGGCTCGTGGAGGGCGAGCCTCTGCTCGAGGAGCTCCGCCCGCTGCTCGAGCTCGTGGTACTCCTTGAGGAGCCTCTGGTAGGCCCCGCGGTCCTGGTCCTGGTCCATCAGCAGCAGGTCCTTCTCCCGCTCGAGGCGGCACTTCAGGTCCTCCTCGGCCCCTCGCTCCTTGCTGCGCATCTTCTCCTGGGACAGGGCCAGCTCGGCCCGCAGCCGCTCGTTCTCCTCCAGCAGGTGCCGGCTCTCCTCGGCTCCCCGGCTCGCGCTCAGCTCCTTGGCCTTGGCGTCCCGAGCGAAAAGCACAGCCCCCGGTTAAGAATCCGCGGGTATCGGCCGCCACTGTTTATCGGTCATTCGTCCCCAACTCACCTTCGCGAGCTCGAGCCTCTCGCGCTCGCTCTCCTCCATGGCCTTCCTCAGCCCCTGCAGCTCGCTGTCCTTGCTCAGCAGCTGGCCGCTGAGCTTCTTGTTCTCGTTATCGATGGCCTTGTAGCCCTCGAGCTTAGCCTTCGCTTCTCCCAGTTCCAGCTGTACCGCTTTGTAATGCTGATTTTGCTTCGCCTGCGGAACCGACAAAATGTTTTTCGCTTTTAAAGAAAAAACGGTTGTCTATTTCCCTCTCGACTTGGCGAGCGATGGTGCACATGCCTTATCTTCGACCGACTCTATCGATAAATGAAATCGATAGGGAGCGTCAAATGGATTATACGTATGTATTAATGTTATGTTTAATTTATGCATGCGGTTTTTGTTATTACTTATGCACGATTAGTTGAACTTGTATATTATGGTTTTGATTAGTTCATCGATGAGTTTGGATTATTGTGTATGCAAAATTAATGCTCTTGGTTAATTATCATATCCGCAGCACATTGATAAGTTAGGAGTTTGAATTAGTTTTCAAAGACTCTTTGTTTACTCGAAATTTCGTTTCATTGATTAAAAAAAGTCGTTGAAGAATAAATTGCTTTAACGGTTTTAGTAAAATTAATAAAATATTAGAGTTTTTATTTAACTTTAAAAAAACGAGATGCTTTCAAACCTTTTAAAAAATTGTAAATACCATATTAATGTATAAACAACACTCTTAATTTCTTTGTGTTCTTATAAACAGGTAGAAAAAAATTATTCCACTTAAAAATGTTCATAAATGTATCGTTTTTTATAGACGATACAAAATACATGCTTATTAGTATAAAGAAATCAAACCTTCTTTTAGCAATCAGGTAATGTATTTTACGTTCATCAGATGTATTATTACGTCTTGTTTTTAAAAATATTATATACAATAATTTTAGCTCTTAAAATGTAAGAATAATAATCATCTTAAATACAATGTATTCGTTTTTTAAACTATCGAATCTAATGGACGATTTTACTATGAATTAAACAAAAACTAAAAGTGAAAATAATTTTGATTTTCCGATACATTAAAATCTGATTCTGATTAATCTTTTTATCTCTGGACAATAAAAGAAAAAAATTATTAAAAATGCGTTAAATTAATCAGCCGCTCTGTATGGTTTCTCAATGCATTGGACAGCTTATGTTACAAGAATGATTAATTTTAGGTCGGCTATGAAAATATGAAATCATTAAATTATCAAGCGCATCTTCACGACTGCAAAATAGTAAAGCAATTGTTTTCTCAAAAGAATTTTCAATACAATATGACTCAAATATTATGTTTAAATCTATGAAATAGTAACATAACGGATGAAACAGCCAACGTATCTTGAAAAATAAAACAATAAAAATATTTACACATGACTACTATGGTAAAATTAAGACGCTTTAAAAATTACAATACAAATGCTGCATTAGTCGTATTAAAATAAGATAACAAAGGCATTAAGGAGTTGATGAAAAGGATACGCTGTTGAACGAACAGACAATAGGCAGACAGTAATAAAAGGGATCTATATTAACCAAGAAATCAAGCAACAACTAAACGCGAGCAAAGCAAAACGAAGGCATCAAAAGGAGGGAGGCGACAACTCGAAGATAAGGCACCGAAGGGTCAGGACAATCGCGACCTTACCAAGTCGTCGATCTTGTTCTGCAGGCTGATAATCTTCATCTCTAGGCCCTTGTTGAGGGACTTGACGTGCTCGACGTTCCGGGCCTCGGCCTTGAGCCTCCTGAAGATCCGCTTGGCCAGGAACTTGCGCACGCACGACTGCACCATCACGATCCTTCTGAGTCGCTGTCGGCAGGCGCGCCTCGCCAGGTAGCCCCTCGCGTACCTGCAACCGAAGGGGCCCGGGGTGGGGGCAGCCCGAGCATGAGTTCCAGTGACGAGTGCCCGTTCGCCAAAACAAGGATGGCCTCGTCATAGGGAGGTGCGGGAGGAGGCTCACCTCTGTATCTCGACGGCCGCCGCTGCGTCGCGCATGAGCTCGAAGCGTCGCCTGGCGGCGTTGGCCCTGGCCAGGGTCTGCAGGCCCAGACACCGCGCGCCTGGTCCTTAGGTAGCGGCGCCTGGCCATCCAGGCCCTGGCCGAGGCCTGGATCCTCGTTGCGGCCCGCTGCTCGCGTATGGCCCGGGCCCGCCGCCTGCCGAGGAAGCCCCGGGCGTGCCGCTGCAGCCCGACCAGGGCCCGCCTCAGCCTCCGGTAGCGCGACGAGGCTATGAAGCCGCGCACCGTCTTCTGGATCAGGAGGCAGGCCTCGCGCTGCTTCTCGGCCCGGAGCTTCTCCAGGTAGGCCACCTGGCCCGCCCTGAAGAGGACCTTCGTCTTGCCGAACTTGAACTTGTCGCTGTCCTGGGGAGCCGAGGCAGTGTAGGGCATTGGACTCTCGGGCCTCGTGGCCAGGGCCGGGTCTAGGCTTACCTTGATGTAGGCCCCGAGTATCCTCCGGCAGGTCTCCCTCAGGTCGTCCCTGCGGATGTCCCTGAACCGGCAGAGGCACCTGTAGCGCTGGAAGAAGTCCCCGTAGGTCCTCTGGCTTGGGAAGCCCGCCGCGGATATCCTTATGGTCTCGAGGACGCCGCAGGCCCGCAGCTGCTGGACCGCCCGCACCGGGTTGTACTCGAAGGACTCCTTGGTGTCGTTGGGCTTGATGCAGCGCACGTAATGGGGCGTCGTCGCGTTCAGGGTCGACATCAGCATGCTCAGGGACTCCCGGAACTGCGAGCCCACCTGTTTACGCATCGCAAGCCCCTCTTTTTTTTATTATCTCCCTGTGGCCTTTGCTGGTCAGTTGCGGTCTTTGCCGGCCGATCGATGGGCAATCGCATCGAGCGATCTCGACCCTTCGATCCGAGACCAAACGCGTTTCATTTTACCCGCGACCCCTTCCCCCTTACACGTAATACGAGATACGAGTGTGGAATAAAGGGACGAACCGTTTTTTTGTTCCTCGTTGCTGGCGTGGGTGCCGTTTGCCTTTGAGCTGATATTCTTAACCTGGTATTAGGGACCGCCAATTTTGGATCCTCCTCCGAGAATAATTTCTTCAGCAACGCGTTCTATCGAACAACAAAATATACAAAGCATACAAGTGTACGAGTGTGCTTCTTCATAAATGCAGCCCCCCCCCTGGTAATATCGGTTATATTAAACGTGAATAATGATCGGTCGATAATTACGTCGCTCTTTCTCAAAACGTCGATCTGCTCCTCTAGGACGGTGTCCCGATTCTTCTCCAAGAAGCCAGTGGTCTCGTACTCAACGAGATCGGCGAAATGGTGGATGAGGAAGGCCGTGGTCCCGAAGCGCGGCCTCTCGAAGTGCCTCGACTTGCCGCACTTGGAGTAGAGCTTCTCGGCCCAGGAGCCGTCCGAGCCCTTCGGCATCTGCAACGCGACAACAGGAGCCGCGAGGGGCGCATATTATTTTTGCGAGAGGCCAACGAGTGGCCTTTGGCCGGCCTGGAGAGCGAGCCTCACCCGGCACTCCTCGTCCAGGAGATCGAGGATCCCGAGCTTGGTCTCTATGAGGTCGATGCAGGGCTGATTGTCGTAGAAGTCGATGAAGGTCCACTCGATCTCCTCCTTGAGGTACTCCTCCTGCTCCAGCTCGAACACGTGCTGGTTGAACTGCTGCTGGAGCTTCTCGTTGGCGTAATTGATGCAGAACTGCTCGAAGGAGTTGACCTCGAAGGTCTCGAAGCCGTAGATGTCGAGGACCCCGATGAAGGCCTGGGCCTTGACCGCCGACTGTAGGGAGCCGTTTATGTGACCGACTATCCAGTTGAAGAGCTCCGCGTAAACGTGCTTGGCGAGGGCGTCCCGAGCCCCCGAGGCCTGCTCCCGGCCCATCGGCTTGAGGATGACCTCGCGCATCGAGGCGATCTTCCTGTGGCAGAGCCACTTGCGCATCCCCTGCAGGTCCAGTCCGAGGAGCTCCGACATAGCGAGCAGGTGCCTGTCCCCGGGCTGTCCAACGGACCCTTTCGTTAATAGAGCGTCGCCGGGGACCTTACCTCCCGCCTCAATGTATCAGCGCGCCCACTTGCCCAACGGATTCCGGGACCCCTTCGATCAAACGCGCATCCGAGTATTTACCGCGATGAAGCAGCTCTCGGTGTCGCTGGAGGCCCCGCCCTCGGAGCCGCCCTTGATGTCGACGTTGCCCAGGTGCAGTATGGCCGCGAGGACGCGCAGCAGGTCGTCCTGCTGCTTGGGGCCGAAGCCGAGCATCGTCAGGGCGGTCAGGGTCTCGTCGAAGCACCTCGAGTCGCTGATGCCCTCGATGTCCGCGCTCCCGCCCTGATTCAGGTAGTGGAAGCCCTCCCGCTCGCCCAGCTGCAGGTGCGGCAGCCGGGCCGAGGCCGAGCACATCTGGTAGAATATGTGGTAGTTTCGCTCCTCGTGCGTCTGCGGGTCCAAGCGTTTATCGCCATCAGTCGCCGCTCTAAGGATTGCCAGCCGCTGTTGGGACTCCCGACGGGACCGGTTGGGAGGGAGGCAGGAAGGAAGGAAGGGGCAGGGGCGTACGTCGAGAGGCGCTCACCTGAAAGACGACCCTCGACTTCTCCAGCAGGTAAGTCCTCATGCTCGCCCCGATGATGTTGTAGCTCTTGTTGAAGTGTATCTGGATGAATTTACCGAACCGCGAGGAGTTGTCGTTCCTCGTTGTCTTGGCGTTACCTATTGCCTCCATTATGGGCGACGACGCGAGGACCTTCTTCTCTACCTGGGTCTCCTTCAAGGAGCCGCCGACCATCGCGAAGTAGCGCATCGCGTACTTCGCGGAGACGGTCTTGCCAGCGCCTGATTCTCCTGACACGATGATGGATTGGTCGTGGCTCTCCCTGAAACAACGTCGTGCGTCCAGGCCTCGGAGCTCCGGAGGATCCCGGGCTCGCGCTTGCGGCGAGTTCGCCCCCCCCCGCCGACTGTACTTTAGCGACGGGGATCCTCGGTATTCTCGTGCGGCAGCTCGATTGCATCGATGGGGAGGCTTTAATTTTATTTTTTCCGTTTCTTTTTTTTTTTTTTTTTTTCAAATAAGCCCCATCTTTATAGATTCGCGGTTTTTTTTTTTAAACCAACTTGAAACACCGCAGCTTTCGCGATTGCTTCCCTCTTCTAAATATTGAGTTCTTACGATGGCAGCATGAGCTTCGAAAGGAATTCTTTTTAATCTTAAAGGCCGAAAAAATTCATTGTACAAGATAAATTGTAATTTGATAAAAAAAAAAAATGTTTCGCTGACGGCGGTAAGCCAAAATACTTTAAGAGTCCAAGAAATTTGTTGCCTTTCGCGTAAGATCTATTTTACTTGTACAACATCGAGAGATAATAATTTTGCACTATATTACAGATGAGATTTAAATTTTAATGGACCACTTATATCTTTTCATTGATTTTGCAATTATTATACAAAGTTCAAAATATTACCATTTAAGTACCTACGTTTTAAGGAACGAAAGTTAAAAAATATTTAGTTCTTTCATTAGTTGCAATACGAAGACGTAAATCTTTGCATATTGGCATTAGGATTTGAATATTTCTCAGGACTCCTCGAATTTTATTTCGTGAATTTAAAAATGAAACTATAAAACGTAAATACACTATTGGTTACATTTTTTTATTCGGTAAGCACTGAAAACACATTACTTTGGTCGTTTAGAAAGAGAGATTATCAGTAGGATTTAAGGTACAAACTACCGAACAATAACAAGAGCTCGAAAATCCAATCCGAGATAATATTGCCATTATCGCAATAAAGAAGAAAGAAAGAAAGAAAGAAAAAAAAAAAACAGAAACGAAGCCCGTAGTAGTAGAAAATAAAATGCAATACGGCAGGACGTAAAAAACAAAGAGTAGAAAGCACGATTCTCAATAATAATGGCTCTCTCTCGAAACGGCAGTGGACCGTGGCTTACGCTTTATGCTGCAATTAAATTTGATACAGGTAGGGGGAGACATTTTAGGCGCAGGAGGCCATTGCCGTTTCGACCAAGCAAGGAATCCGAGGAGCCGCCTCCGCTGAAAAGCAGGGCGGCGAATGCGATCGTCGAGGGATCGATCGAACTCGCAAACCGAACGGGAGAGAGTCGACAGGCGACGGGCGATAAGCGACGCCGCGAGCCTTCCTCGAGCCTCGGCGACCCGGGTTGAAAATTCCAATCGCGCCCCCTCGGAGCGCTCCCTGTCCTGGCCAGCCGAAGGGGTCGAGGAAGAGGGCGGGGTGGGGGCTCAAGGCCCTGTCAAGGTCGGGCGGGCCTCACCTCTCGAGCTTGGTGTAGGCCTCCTCGGCGACGGCGAATATGTGGGGCTCGAGGTCGCCCATGGCCTGGCCCCTGTACGCCCATATTGTGTCGTTGCCGTAGATGGGCAGCTCGTTGTAGGGGTTGAAGGCGACGAGGACGATGCCGCAGTAGGTGTATATGCTGTGCCGCTGGAAGCGCACCTGGAGGTTGTAGAGGACCGCGGGCTCGTGGAGGAAGGACAGGGAGGTGAGGTTGTTCTCGCCTATGAGGATGTCGGGGTTGCGGAGGGGCGGCAGGTCCGCGACGGAATCGAGCCCCAGCCGCGTGTCCTGGTGGGAGTCCTCCGTTAGCAGGCGCAGACTCTTGCTCTGGGGCTTGTAGTCCTCGAGGAGGCGCGCGCCCTCCCAGACCTTCTCTGCGTGCGGCACCCATACCCGCGCGCCCTGCAACAGATGACAAACCGAGATGCACTGCTCGCCCTTGGCTCCGGCTGCAATAACTCCCTGGCCCTTGGCTTCCGCGCTTTCCGACTCTCGAGGTAGGAGGAGCCCCCCCCCCCAAGATCCCAATCAGCGGGGAGGCTACGCTCGTGGAAAATTATCCTCCTCGCCTGACGATTGGCCGCCAAGGCCAATGCAATGCGGATGCGCTAGCAACGATCGCCTCGAAAGTTTTAACGCCCGAGGCCCGTTTCGATCCTTCGACTTTATGTCTTGCCGCCTTCTAGCGCTCGACAACTAGCGCACGCCTTCGGTCCCATACGGATCACGGGGTATTTTTAAAAGCAGAGCCAATTTGTCGGCCGACGTACGTACTTGTCTTTCGTTCGCCTTGTGGTACCGCGTCCGCAAATACGTGCTCGCGTGCTTCTTATTCCACGAGAAATAGATATTGACTGCGATTCGTACGTAAAAATATATGGCCGAACTAAGCGAATCTTTGCGTACGATTACAGAAGAGGAGGCAAATGTACTGTACTCGTGTAGCACGTACAAGAGTATAGTGAAAGAAACGCGGCAGAGGACGTACTTTGTTGTAAAACTCGCATAAGCCAATGGCGACAATCAAGCGATTGTATTTCAGCTAATGATTAATTGTCGAAGCTTAGTTTCTTTCGCAAATTTCCATAATCGCACCGCTGGAAGAGCTCGATCTCAGTTGCGTTAAGTATTTCCGTAAGGCTCGTACGTTGGGCATAAGTCGAACGCAGATGGCCAAGCGGTATTTATAAATTCGTACTTGCGAGATCAAGTTATCATCCGAACGAGAGGAGCTTTCCGATCTGGGAATCGCGGTAGGGTAAGAAAAGTCGCCGAGGAGGGCCGCAAAAGCGTGCCCAAAAATTACCGAGGAGGACCGGAAGGCCAACGGTGTCATAACTATGGACGCTCCGGGTCGGAGGAAGTGGAGGAGGAGGAGGAGGAGGAGGGGGGCAAGCGCATCGCGGACGCGAGCCACGCGTGCAGAATTGCGCGGGGCGAGGGGAGGAGGAGGAGGAGAGCGGGGGCCGAGGCGTCTCGGCCGCAGGCGAGTGGGAAAAAATGTACCTGAGGCCGTCGATCGGTCGATCCTCGGGGCTGACTCTAAGGCCGGCTAAGAGGCCTATCGGTGCCCGGGCCGAGGATCGCCGGCTCCTCCCTCCACTGGGCCGAGAAGGCCCGGGTGTCCGGACCGAGGCCTCCGCCGAGTCCGCGAAGCCGCCGGGGCCCAACCTCGGAGCGGAGTCTCTCGGCGATCGCGCGGGTCCGCCAACTCGGGAGGAGGTTAGGTTGCGTCTGGCCGGCGCTCGACGATTGGCGCGAGTGTCGCCGACAGGTCGGGGGCTCGGTCGCGCCGCCGCCGCCGCCGCCGGGACTCGCGAGCCGGTTCCTCGACTCCCATTCGTCCTCGTTCGCGGCGGCGGCGGCGGAGGCTGCGCCCTCCCGCCGGCCCCCGACTTCCCGGAGGCTCGTCGCCCTCGAGCCCGAGTGCAGCCGGCACTGGCCGACCGAGGCCTCCGACGCGATGCTCCTCTTCGTTTCTATCCGCCTCCGCGCCCGGCTCGACGGGGACGCCTCGATCTCGGCCGAGCTCCGTACTCCGGGTGCAGCTTCCCTGACCCCGACCGGGTCGGCAGCCTTTAGCCGCTCGCGTGGCCGTCGATCTGCCGAGTCGCGGGAATTCCTAGCCCCCGACGAAGCCCGCGATCTCCTTATCTCTGCCCACCCTCGATGCTCCGCTCTCGAGGGGTTGTGATAAATCCTGCCATAATGAACTCCCCCGGGGACAACGGGAAAGGCATTTGACGGCTTAAATGCTCCTGTCCAACGAGTTGCCTCCTATCGAAGAGGTTTTTTTTTTTCTTTTTTTTTAATGGAAAGCCATTTATGCGCAATACCCATTTAAAAGTAACAACTCTCGGCGTCTCTTATTGGCTCGGTGCGGGGATACGCGCGCAAAAGCAGTGAAGAGATATCGCTGAGGAAAATCCTCGCAATCGATTGTTCGTCGGGGCAGCAAATCCGGGCGAGAAGACAAACGAGGCGAGACCAGAAAATCTGCTTTAGAGTGATAAGGCTAACTTTTTAATATAAGGAGATGCTTAGAGGTTGATTTTGGAGATGAAGCGGAACGCCGAGAGAGAGAGGGGGGGGAGAGAAACTGAAGAGGCACCGGCGTAAGAGCCGAAGGGGGGAAGGGCGGAGGAGAAGACGGAAAGGATTCGCGAAGAAAGTGAGAAGATATAGTCGAAGATTGAGAGAAGAGGGAAGAACTCCGCGGCAGGACTTTAACGACTTCGACTGCATTCCAGGCTCGATCGACTGAGCGTAGGAGGCGGACGCTACGTTCCCTTCCAGGACGTTGCGAATACTCTCCCGTGTCCCGGAGGCGTCTCGACGAGCGCGCTCTTTGTCCCCCCCCCCTTGTCCTTCCGCAAAAGCCCGGCGCTCATCCGGGTATCCTCAAACATTGGCCGACCGCTCTTCATTGCAAATTATGAGCGCGCAGGCGTCGCTCACCAAAGAAGCACCCATGGGAATTTAAGTATCGCTTGACGCGCCGCGGTCCAGGAGCGTCGGGTCGTCCTCCTCGTCGAGGTGAAAATTCCTTTGGCTCGGGGAGAAAGCCGCCAGGGCCGATACCAATCGGCTGCTGAAGCTCTATTTTCGATACCGAGGGATTGCGATCGCGGGGCGAGCGATTTCGATTCTCCAACCTGAAGCCAGCTTGCGCCGATTGTAATTTAGGCGCGCACCTCGCGATGCGCAGGCCAATTTTTTTTTTTTATTTCCAATGCTCGAGAAATCGCTTCGACCTCCTAGTGGAGCCTCGCAGCCAGCTCCCGGGCCCATTAGGATGGCGTTTCGATCGCCGACCGACACAAGAACAATACAATAACCGACCAGTCGTCGACCTCTAAGTTAAATATTAAGAGACCAACGGCGAGTTGGAAACAACTGTTAGGGTACGGGTAACTGATAATCGTACATTTGCCGAGCGAGACTCTGCCTTTAAGGGGCGCACGCGCGTTTATAAATCTTTGTTACGTACGGATGATGGAATAAATGAGCAATTTGAACGAATCGATCGCGTTTTTCTTTCGCGTATTTCAAAGCGGCCGTGAAAAACGCCGCCAACTCGCTGGCAACGGTTTTCTTTAGCGTCGCTTCAAAAATAATCCGAGGCTCAGCCGCAAAAGTTGCCGCGACTGGTTGAGGCAGTGAGTAACCGGGTAACTAAGAAATATTCCCTCCACGATCGGAAACGTTATAAGTTCATTGATCACGACAAATGTTACGAGTTCTGCGTCGTTCCTTCGTTGGATGAAGGGGCTTAAATCGCGAAATGCTCGCATTTTCATTGTCAAAATCCCAGTACAACTTGGCGTTTGACGTACAAATAAGGTAATCCGTGAGATTAGGAATACATGCGTGACTTGCTTTCTACGCATACACGTATTCGTGTATAGGAGCGTACGCATAAATTACACGTGTACCGTTATACAACACTGCTAAATTAATTTTAATATTACTTAAGTATTTATAACTCGAAAGTAAAATCAGCATACACGCATCTGTTTTTGCAATGACTTATTCTTTGAAACGTGATTCACTGGTAATATTTATTTAAAAGATATTACGGTTGTTTCTTCTGTATTAGATTTATATGCAAAATCATAATAAACATTATGTGCAAGGTTACTTGTAATAAATAAATATTACATACATATCTATATACATTTTAATAATTAATAATTAACATTTTAATATTGCATTTGTGAATCATCGATTCACCGCTTGCTTAACAGTACTATTGTGCATCCACGTGTCAGTATTTGTTTTTCAGTTTCATTTTGAATTTGAAATATTTCACGTTTAAAATGCGTGTTTATTTGCACTTTCAAAGTAATTTGCGCTTATGTGACTATGAAAACAACAATTATATAAGAGTCTTTGCTTTGAAATATATACGATATAACGTAGCATGGAAAGCGACAGAATCAACTTCTACGATTTTATCTTCCGAATATGCTAATGCATCGCAATTGTACTGAAATTATTAAATGACTTTGCATTTCATAAATACGAACCGACAAGTTATGTATCAACAATCGATTGGCTTTAAAATGATTTATCCCGAATATTGAGCAAAAATTTTGAATAGGATTTTGCAAAGCCTCCATTTACACTTGCTACTGTTATTTCAGGCATCCATTTTAATTTATTATTATTCTTAATTGCATTTATTGCAAATGCTTATACGAGGAGCAATTTAATAGCCGCGCATGCAAATTAACCTATATTTATAAATGTCTTATTCGAAATGAGAATCTTAATGCCAACTGTACGATGGTTATGTATCGATAAAACAAGTATATCGTAACAATTATGACGGATTAATGTACTCTAAATAATTCATCAGATTAAGTATTATTATTAATTTTTAACTTGCCGAGTCAGTATTAAATTTTCTCAGGAGTATTTTAGTCTCGGTGCATTATTTTGTTTCGATTACCAACATAATACCTCGCCGTAAGATTTCTTTTACGAAGTAAGAATGCAAAAAATTGCGACATTGATAATGCGCTCGTAAATACTGTTACCTGGTAAAAAGCGAAATCTTCGATATACGTAAAAACGCAATAATTTAACAATAAATGCGCGCAATGGGCGCCTGTTTTAATTAGATTAAATGACATACGCAGATAATTTATTGTCCTCGTAGTCGGCTATTAATTTATTAAAAATTAGAGCCGAGAGAGAATTTTTTAGAGGAACGCTGCAAAACAATCGATCCAACTATTAATTATGTAAAATTATAATTAGGCTCAGTGGACCATGTCAAGAAAATTTAACAAGCTCGCGACAGGGTGAAATATAAAGGCTCGTAAGTCATACTGTAATCGTTTCTTTTGCCTACAATAATCGATATGGTACTTAATTAGTTTTCATTCTCAAACAGAAGCATTTTAAAATGCATTTGCCAAGCGCCACGAAAACTTTCACTTAACTTCGACACCTAAATCTAACTATCGCACCTAAATGCTTAATGACAAAAAACATTCGCTTGTGATAATACTGACGATCATCTTCGTAACGAAAGCTTCGTTCTTCTCGTATAGTCTCGTAACTATAGTAGAGAAAAATTGCGTAAAATACGTAGCAAAATTCTTGTTAAATCACTATTGCCAAATTCAATTTTCGGCTACTTAGCGGACTTAATTCTAGCTTTTACAAATATTATACAGTTGCAATACGCACTGCAAAATCGGGGAGATAAATTTTCCATTTAATTGGTGAACTATAGAAATGAAAAAATTTTTGCTGCAGAATTACCCATTCTCATTTTATTATTTTATTTTATATATTTTAATACGAAGTTACAAAATTGGGTCATGTTTCATTCAACGTGGATAAAATGATTGCTACGGTATTCTTTACTCAGTTTTGCATTACACGTTTTTACAAATAACGTATTCAATAATTTAACACATCCTTTGCTTTCGCACGATAAATTATGTTTTTAATTAGTAATATATAAGCACATACATTATCATAATTTCTGTAATTTGGGACAAAATTAATTCTGTTTCGGCACAAAAAAAGTTTTTTCGCTATAATATAATTACATCGCTACGTACCGTAATAAATGTGGCTAATTTGAACTTTGTTAAAAGTCGAAATATTATTATTGTGAAAAAATCGATAATTAAAAGCTGTTCTTTATTACAAGCATGCCGCGTTAATTATTAGTAAATACTGGCTGTTATAAATTTAATGTTCTTCCGTAGACCAATATTAGTTAGTCGCGTATTAAAAAGTTATAGACTTCGTATCAAATTTTAATACTATTGAAGATTTTAACGAAAAAAATTTATATTAACTTGGGCGTCCGAGCTCTCGGCCTAATTTGGGCATTCAACGCGACAGATCAAAAATAAAAAAAAAAATTTAAGCAATCGTACAAGATTAAAGTACTACAGTGAGTATCTTATTACCGCGTCCTGCACTTGCGTAATATTTTTCGCCTATTTTCAAACACCCTTCGTCTAATGCAAAACGAAAATTAATCGTATTAATTATTATCGATAATAATAGTGGCATAATTATTATGCATAATAGCAATTTGGATTCTAAATAGTAATAACGAATTTGAGTTAAATTTTAAATTTCTGTAAAAACGAATGGCAATTTCAAAATGTAAAAAGTCTGGAAGACTCGTTATTAAAGAAAATAAAATGCGAAATACAAGGTAATTTGAGTAATTGCACAGGAGGCGCTTATGAAATAAGTTCATAAATTTTTAAATAAAAATCAGTTAATAAGTTTCCTCAATCATACATTCTTAATTGCCTTCTATGCATCATTTCGAACATCATTATTCATCTTTTATAACATTATTGCAAATCGTATCGTGACACAATCCGACGATAGGGGCATATCATTATAGATCCCAGAGGACCTCTCAATTCGTAAATACAATTGCTTTGAAGATTAGTCCGCGGCAGGGGCAACGTTTACAGCATCCCAACGTCATTCAATGCTCGAACGAAGCTCGACAATGGAAGTCTAAGGTGAAATATATGGGAGGGGCCGAGGCGCGGGAGTACAGGCCGATCTTTAATGAAATATCCTCCCACCCCCTCCACCCCGCCCGCAGTTATTAAAATACAAGCATCGGAGAAGGAGCGCGCGAGATACGAGGGGAGAGGCACCTTAGGCGAATCCAGAATTAGTCGCGACATCCAGAATAAGAGAGAGCATTTGCCCCTAAGTAAATGGCTTGTAAATACGAGGGAGGAGGAGGAGGAGGAGTTGGTCCTTGGGCAAAAGGACGAGTAGCCGTTAAGACAGGAGCTATTGCACTGCCTTGCTCGGCTTTGCTCTCTCTCTCTCTCTCTATCTCTATTTCTCTCTCTTGCTGTCCTCCAGGGGCTAATCAAAATTAGTCCTGGAATCCTTTCCGACCCCCGAGACCGAGGGATCCTCGTTATTTTCTTTCCTTTGCATCTGGCTTCAAAGCTCGCTTAGCCGACAGCCGCCATCGAAGGAGTAGGACAAAATCGCGGGAGCGCAGCCGCTTTTGCCGGCTCTTGCGTAATTTTGGAGAAAATCTTCCACGATTGTTCAGCGGCTGCTGGCGTAAACTTGTAATTATAACGAGTGAAAAGGCATACGCTGTAGTAATGCGAAGAGGACGGATGATATTACGCGAGAGCTCGTGCGCCGAGATAAGAATAACGCGCTCCCTTCTTTGTTTTTAACGCTTTTGTTTTTTATTTCCCGAGAACCGCGGGACGCGCGCGCGCGCTGGCATCTCGAATAATTTGCACGTTGGAGAGAGTTTCTTTTTTCTTTTTTTGCCATACGTCGCGGACCTCGCTCGGGCCCCCAAGGCTCTGCAACCGAAACACTCCTCTCTTGGCGCAGGGGATCGACTTACGCCCGCTCGACAACACGAAAGTCATACAATCGCGTTAATTACTTAATGCGGTCTTATTCTGTCGCTTGCCGCACACTGATAACGGATGCCGATGCTGATTCCTCGGCATTGAGCAATACATCGTTGGATAGAAAAGCCGGATACTCGAGGAAAGCCGAGCTTGCGTTGTTGATTAAAGATGCACAATGGTTGCTTCGCCGCAGGTGCAATTTATTACCTATGAAAATCGTACTTATCTGCTAGATTTCGACCGAGCCAGGCCGATATCTCAACGTTTTTTATCTCTTTTCTTTTCTCTTAAATTTTCTCGTACAATCTGTTTTGTATAATTAAATGTGAAAAATTGAATCTTCCTAAATTACGAATCGCCGATAAAAAAAAAAAAAAAAAACAAATAATTAACAAATGCTGCCATTAAAATGAGCGAGGCACCGTGAAATTACCTTTTTGCCAGTTTATCGTTTGCTGTTAATAAAATTCCTCAACAGCCATTATGAATATTATTCCTTGCATAATAATTTACGCGGTAATTCAATGAACAATACGTTTATAGTATCGGTTACTCAAATAATATCATGTATCGATAAGCTGAGTGATCGATAATCTTTAACTTGAAATTTTACATTATTGCTCAAATATTTTCTCCCAATTGCTATCCAATCTCAAAGCTTTTGCGAATTCTAAGTACTTCTGGGTTTGTGTCTTGAGCGACGAAAGCTCAGGTAAAGAAAATGCCCATTCCTACATAACGAACTTTGTCCAAAATCATTTCCAATACCAAACATTGCCGTTTATTCTGCTGCCTTTACGATAATCCCTCGAGTTCTCAAAAGGTAAATTTGCTTCCACTTTTCTTGCAAATAAGAAAAAAAAAAAACCCACCGAGTAACACGCATGATTTCCATGTCTCGAGAAAATGAAGCCTCGGCTCTCGTCTAATGTCATTATCCGTCCTGCAATTGTTGCGCAAGAGCCGTTGGTAAACAAAGGAAGGTTGTTCGTTACGAGAGCGTCCGAGGAATAAAGTTCGTCGACTCGGAGTCGAGCCGGGGTTCTTCATTCGCGCCCGATAATCGTGCACGTGACCGCAGGATTTTGAAGAATTTGGGCAATCACCGAGGCCCGGTCAACGGACCGAATCGGGGACTCTTCTCTCGACGCTGGAGGTTGACACCGGAGGGAAATCCAGAGCTGCGGCCTTGGGGGGGGGGGGCCCGAGCATGGAAAAAGCCTTTGGCTATTAGCGACGGAGCTGTTTTTTAAAAAAAGAAGCGCCTGCTCCTCTTCCCGTGGCCATTCCGAGGGATTTCGTTCCTGGGTCGAGGACCCCGACCTCTCCGCGAGGATCTTGCGAACTTTTAGTTGAAGATTTTGATCAAAGTCTCGGCTCTCCTCTTCTTCGGCAGAATCGTGAAAACCCAAGCGATGATTTGGCCCTCCCTGGGTTTTGGGGTAGGTATTTATGTCCGCCGGTGAGAGCAATGCAATGGCCTATTTAACGACTGGATCGACCATAATTGATCACCGTTTTGTAAATAAGACGAATTTGTAACGTCATTGTGAAAGTTGGGCGCGTTGACGAGTCGAACGGTGTCCTTCAAATGCTCACGCGGCTGCTGCGTAGTAACGATTAAGCACACAAGCGGAGCCATAAAGATTCAAGTAGACGGCTGATGTTGATAGTGACACTTGTTTACGATAAGCAAACCAGCAGGAATCGGCGCGCGGCAATACCGTGCAAAGTTGCGCGAAAGAAGGAAGAGAGATATGAAAAATCAACCGCGCAGTGAAAATCGCACCGCCTCGTGCAAATCAATCGCTGCTGCGCCGCTATTGTGGCAGAGGACGGACACTCTTGAAAGCCAAGAAGAGAACGGAAGAGACGAGAAGGGGCGGGGCGGGGCGGGGGGTAGGAGGAGTGAAATCGCTTGTACGAGCGCCCGAGTCGTTGTTGTTGTTCCGCCAAGGCATAATCACTCGCACGAAAAGAGCGTCCCATTAAACGAGCGCTTAGTGCGTGCGAGGGAAAGATCTCATTAAAAAAAAAAAAAAAGAAAAAAAAGAAAAAGAAAAAAAAAATCACTATCCGTGACTGCTTAAGCGGCCGATTACTCGGTAAATTGCCGTCCGAGCCGACGCTCGCGCCCAGATCGGCTTCTTACGGCGAGCCGAGATAAGTTTTCCTCGCAACCGATTGTCAAAGTTGTTCCGTTATTCTTTGTTAGCGGCATTACTTCTCGACGCTTTTATTGGCTGACGATTTATTTCCTATAATTTTTTCTTTCCTTTCTTCCTTTCTTTTTCTTTTCTTTTCTTTTCTTTTCTTTTTTTTTTTTTTTTTTGTAACCTGTAAATAAAGCAGGTGACAGCGTCATTCGAATCGAGTCTCACAGCTTTTGTCGCTCGCTCGCTTACTTTATGCTACGCTTTTAACTTTATACATCTCTACATTTTTAAGTAGCTTGTTTCGTGGCAATTGGCTAGCAAATACATATTAATGTTATAGTTGAAGGGTGAAAGTGACTCTTGCACTCTTTTTAAATGTTGCAATGCTGAGACTTGCGCTTTTAAAAAGAGTATTTTGAATTTAAAAAAAATTGAAACGAAATTCTAATCCCTTGACGCAGCAAAACAAGAGGTATTATTTTAATCGTTCTGTAGAAATTTGACGATAACGCGATAAAAACATGTGTAGTGTGTATTTTTACATATTTTTTGTATGCACACATTAACGGTACGAATAAATGACAAGTCACTAGACTATTATGATAAATAACTTATTATGATCCGTGTTTATTAGCCTGCTATAGTATCTTCTGATTAAGCAGCTTAGAAGAGTTCGGAGTATTTGGATTTATTGAAAAGAAAGAAAGTAAGAAAGAAAAAAAAAAAATTTTTTTTTTGTCAAGCATTATTAATGGACGATAACGAAATTGCACTTCACTGTAAATTAACCCTTTGGAATATATTCTATTGCCGAGTCTCTCTCTCTCTCTCTCTCTCTCTCTCTCTCTGCAATTCAATTAGATTTACGGAAAAACGCGGCGTCCAATTCCAGGGTGCTCGAGCTTACCTCGCCGTAATCTTAAACAACGCTAATTATATATTATCTCCGCACGCGAGGCGCAAAAAGCACAGTCTCCCCCCCCCCGGCCATTATAATCCCGCCCAATGAAACCTTATCCTACGAATCTCGTCGTTCGTCTTTAGCGGAGGTCTTTTCACGCTCCTCGGGGCTCGGGTCCGCCTCGAAATTCCGCTCGCCCTGGTCCTAAGGTTCGGAGGCGCCTCAACTCGTACAACAATGGAGCGCCAATCGGCCCCCGTAAAGAATACAAAGTGCCTGTGAAGAGGTCGGGAGTACGGCGAAGGAAGATAAGATTAGGCCGTGGAAAAGAAGCGGTGAAAGCCGATACGCGCGGTGATGAGATCGCGTGATGTTGCACAATATCGTGTACGCGAGCGTGTAATTCGGGATGTACACGCGCACTCGAGGTAAAAGTCATCATCGCCACAGACGATTACGATAAAAGACTATTGCGCTACAGTTCCAGTAGATCCTTATCTACGAAGCCCGTTGTTGCGCGATCAAATTTTTGATGCCGCAACTTTCGCATATCGGGCTTCGATAGAATCGTGAAAAGTTTGCGTTGCGCGCACGAGGTGCCAGACACGCCTGAGTTACGTTGAAGCCCCCTCCCCCAACCACCCAAGCCCAATCGCCACTCCGACAGGCGCGTTCGCCTATTTTCCTCTCGGCCAAATTGCCATTAATCCCCAAGGATAGGGGTAGGAAAGCGCCCCGGGAAACAGCAGCGGCGGCGGCCTCCTCGCGATGCCCACCAGGTTGGCTCTCTTAGCCAGGGAGGAAAAAGGGAGGAAGTACAGGACAGGGATAATGCAATAATATGGCTCGTAGCCGTGAGGCAATGCGAGGAAAGCCGCGATTTCGCACTTGCGCGAAAAGCAGGCAGAGCGCGTAATCCGATTGCAGAATGGGAGAGGACTTTGGTCGATACGGATGAGCGGGGGGTGGGGTGGGAGGCGGCAGCACGCAACGCGTTACGAGTCAGAAAAGCCAAGCTCCCTTTCTTTAGCAGTGCTCGTCGGCCTAAGCGCGTCCGAGACTCGGCTCCTAACGAACTCGTTGAGAATTCGTCCCGACAGCATCTCCCAGCCTCGACGGCGAGTCGATAGGATTTATCGCGGGGCCAAGAAAAGCCGCTCCCTTAGCTCCCGATAACGGCCTCGCGTCTCTCTTGGAGGTTAATCGAAATCGGACCGGCCCTCACTTCGGGCTCGACGCTCGTGCTCGCGATCCCTGCGCGCCCCGCATCGTCCTCGGGAGGCCGAAGGGCCGAGATCAGAGGGGCGGCGGCGCCCTCGACTCGGCCTAGGGTCGGCGCCGCTTCCGATTGTCGGGCTCGATAAGCCGGAGGGGTTGCGCAACGGCCGAGGGAGGCTCGTACACCGAGTGCGAGGACCTCGAGAGCCGCGGTCGCCGCTGGGGGCAAATTGTTTTTCCACGCACGAGGCTGCGTTCTCGATTTCGCCATTGGACGCGGGCTCCTCCTCGTTCTCGCGCCGAGATTCTCACGGGAGGCTCCGCGAGGCCCCTCGAATCGGGAAGAGTCGCCCCCCGCCCGGCCAGTTGTTGTTTCGTAAGAAGGAAGGCGCGCGCGCGCCGTGGGGACGACTTTTTCTCGAGGCCGGGCTTTACGACCGCCGCCGCCACGGTGCAACGGGGAGGCCAAGCTCGGGCACCGCCACCGAGGGCGGCGGCTCGCTCCCCGTAAAAGTTAGAGCTCCTCGGAATTCTGGACACGGAAGAGGCGAGACTCGATAATCGCCCCTTCGGGAGAGCAGCGACGGTGACGCGGGGGGCCCCGCCCCGCCCGGGCTACACTTCCTCCCGAGCGAGTTCGACTTTAAATCGGCCGGGACACTTCATCGGAGGCGCGCGCACGGCTTCCTCGTAGGGCCGCGACCGACCATCGAATCCACGTCGAGGGAGCCGAGAGACGTCGTCGTCGATCAAGCCGATTAACGGCAGCGGCCCCTCGACCTCGGCTGGGCCTCTCCTAACGGCTGATACCCCGACTCTCGTCGCCCGTGCTCGGCGAGATCCCCGAGCTCCGCTCGACTCGGACGGACCTCCCGAGGACGACTCCCTCCTCCTCTAGGCCTCCCGGCTACCCGGAGCCCCCTTTTTTCCGGCACCAAGCGGCGATAACCGGTGTCGCCTCCCCGGTGGGCCTCGCCTGCTCCTCGACCAAATAACGGATAGCGAGCCCCCTCCGAGCCGGTCCGAGACGAGCGCTGCCGATGACTCGCGGCGGCCTCTCCCCCCGCGGCTGCGGGGGCCAACCGGCGGGTTTAGGTATTTCGCGAGGGGCCGAGGGCCAAAAAAGGCCCACTCGAGTCGAGTGGCTCGGGAGGAGCCGCGACGGCGCAGCCTCGGGGGGGGGGGCTGCTGCTGCTCTCGAGTGCCGCCGAACGCAGAAGCTCAACGGCCTAAGGGTGGGGGGGGGGCGGGGGAGGGTCAGAGGCGAGGCCGCGCAGAGTCTGGACTTTGCGCGCCGGGGGCCGCTCGATAAGACGCGTCAAGCGCGCCTCTTCCCAGGCCGCCCCCCGCCCGTTTCGCCCAGGCCGCGGGAATCTCGTTAGGATCGGGAGGCGCTCGGCCGATCTACGGCTTCCCTTAGTGCGCGGCCCCGTCGCTCCGACGCTCGGCACCCTGCGGCCCCAACCCCTTGCCGAACAACACCGGCGCCTCCCCTCCCTCTTCAAGCCCCATTCGTGGCGATCGTGAGGCGATCTTCGCGACGTCTGGGCCCTTTGGGCTCTGGGCTTCCGGGGCAAGGGCCCGTGAACTCTAACTCCTTCTCGGCTTTAAAAATCCGTCGGGGATAGAACCGCTTCTCTCGGCAAGCGCGAAACATGCGCCGATGCGGGGAAGGGCTTCCCATCTTATTTACACCCGAGTAATTTACTTTTTGCCATTGTAAAAACGGGACCGTAACAGGCATAAGCTGCTCTCGATAATTTTCTCCTGGCCTTATCTCCTCGAGCAGTCTTCTCTCCTTACTAATATTGCGTGCGTATCATATTTTTAAGGATATCTCCGTTCCATAACTCAGCGCTATCCTTTGTTAGCGTACGTGTCTATTGTGCGACTTTGTTGTTATTACAAGACAATAGGCAGTGGAAATTGACTGGACAAAGTAACCGTAAAATATATATATATATATATATATATATAAAGTGCTCCCCCCTCCCTTTCTTTTAACAAGGAGATTCTCCCTTATCGTTAATCCGATCAAGTGGATGGAATAAATGCTTTTAGGGCTCCGATGCTGAATTTTAATTTCTAATATAACCGATTTTCTGTTAATTGATATTAGTTTGGATCGGAACTGCGCCTATCAAGGAAGCGTACTTTTTACTTCTGAGCTAGGAGAAAATTTCATTCCAAAGGTATAATATATATATATATATATAAGGCTGAAAACTGCTTTCGAGCTTATAATTAAATTTTTTAACAGGCTTACGCATCGAAAGTTTTTCCGTTCGGTCGAACCCACATAAATCTTCCGAGTATAAAAATTAACGATGCATAAATCGACACGGACGATGAATTAACAAATTGAATACACCCACACGAGCAGTCGTTAATTTATTTGGTTCGTGGCTACCAATACATGATAAATGGCTGGTACGTTGACAGTTTTATCAAGCGGCGCGAGAGAGCGGCCGAGTACAATGTTCCCGGTTGTACAATCAAGATAAGCTTCCTTTCGCTCGCTCCAAGGGTCCTTGATCCATTATCTCGATACTTTGCAACGGAACGTTAGCCTTCGGCTAATGCCGGACCGAGACATCCGTTACTCCTTCGGCGGATAGCGATCGAGTGGCATCGAGTGGCATCGAGCGGCATCGAGCGGCATCGAGCGCTGTTGCTTTCGTTTCGCACCAAAAAAACAGCCGCACTTGTGAGAAGGAAGAAAAAAAAAAAAGAAGAGCCGGCAGGAAAGTGAGTCGCGGGCTTTGATACGCGGTCCTCGAGGCGGGCCGTTATAGCGCGGGAGGCCATGCGTAAAATAGGAAGCGCGGCTCTCGTGGAATTTTTCATGGATCATTCCTCGAGTCCTACTCTCGAGTCCTCCCGCATCGGCATCGCGAGTTCGGCGAGGCGATGCTCCGCCGTCCTGCCCGCGAAGCTAAGCCCCCCCCGATGATGATGGAGCGGTACTCGCTCGGGTCCTTACCCTCTTCCCGCCGGCCCCTGACACGGGGCTCGTGGGCGAAACCCTCAACGAGGGATCAGCCCTTCCCAGTGGGAAGGCCAAGGTCGAATCGGACTCGGGTCGTGGAGCCGTGATAAGAACCGGGAGGAGGCCAGGCCTCGGGCGAGAGCTCCGCGATCTTATTCCCGAGTAAAGGTCGATCGATGATGGCTCTCTGCACTCGGGGCCTCGAAGCTCCATCCCTAGAGGAATGTATAAGTACCGGGGGACGGGACGCACGAGCGTCGACCTTTATCGCGAGGTTGGCGCCTAATAGCGCGCGACCCGCAAGATCTCCATTCCCCTCCATGGAATTACAGTTGGGAGGTTGAAAGGTGGGTGGCCCCGGCGACGTCCCACATTGACGAGCTCCAATGCTTATCCGGCATTTTTTTCCGTTTGTCGATCTTTACTTTGAAATGCATTGAGATCAAGGTCTCGGAGCGAATTCGCTTGCAACGCAAGCGGGTCGAATGCTTGGCCACGTTTTTTTACGGAGCGGCGATAATTCAGTGGGAGCCATTTTTCAAACCGGGTCTTCAAGTTGTAATACGTTAGGCGTGGTGTTTAAGTACGCGCTCGAGAAATCGAGTCTATCGAACAATCGTAGCTTTTCCATCGTCGAGGCGAGCGCGCGTTACTCGGCCCGCGCCACGTTTGTTTACAAACAATCCGACGAACAACGTACACCTTTTCCGCGAGCGAAAGTAAGAAAAGAAAGCACGAATCCTTACCGAGCCTCGCCATTCATCATTATTAAAGAGCAAGCGTCCTTCGGCCGGCAGGAGATAAATTTCCAATCCTCGCCAGCGATGGGATCTCTCACTTTCACCGATTCCGGAGCGGGCCCGGAGCCAAGCTCTGCCACGGGAAAGCCCCGATCGGCCTCCTTCCCATCCGGGAAACTCTCCGCTCCCGAGCAGCCGTGACTTATGCCTTTGACAAAATTGGATCGGTTCTTTCGCCCCCCCCACCCTCAGCCAGCCCCTGCAGTCCTACGCCACTTTGGCCGGTGAGAGCCCGCGACTCCGGCACCCGCGAGGACGACGGATTATTCCGGCGCTTGGGTCGGTCGGTACTCGCTCGAGGGTCTCTTGATTCCGGATGATCGGCCGTCGGCTCGTTCCGATCTCGGCTCATCCGCTCTCGCCGAGGGCACAGAGTCCGCATCCACTGGCGATGTAGCCTCGGAATTTAGGGAGGCAGGCAGCCAACGCGACCTCCGCCGCCGCCGCCGCGTCGATCGATGGCTTTAAAGCCGATTGCCCCGGGGGCGTGCACCGATTCGCGGGTCGCGGGGCCGTAGAGTCGGGGGCGGCTGTCAAACGCAGGCGCATGCGTTCGCTCCGAGAGCCAACGACCTCGAGCCATCGTCCGTGCGACGTAGGCTCCTATTGATCAACGGGCGATAAGAGAGGCACATTCGCCTCTCGGGGTCTCGAGCCTCCCGCGAGCTAAAGCATCCACGCGAACTGTTGGGCTCCCCCGGGGACAGCCGTCGTTAATCTAAGACTCCTGGGGCCTCTGAATTGCTTGCGCGGGGACAGCCTCGGTCCATCGGCCGATGCACCCTTC
Organism: Kradibia gibbosae; assembly: GCA_018907135.1. Taxonomy (NCBI): domain Eukaryota; kingdom Metazoa; phylum Arthropoda; class Insecta; order Hymenoptera; family Agaonidae; genus Kradibia; species Kradibia gibbosae. The sequence goes on from JACCHX010000007.1 coordinate 14,345,178, forward strand.
GGCAAGGACAATAAGAGGGGCCAGGAGGGTAAGGGGCCATACACTGTCCAATAGCGGAGGCAGGAGTTGCCTCCGCGAGAGCGTCCTTGATTTTGCCCCTGGCAGTTGGACCCTGGCGGTGACGGGGATCGGAGGGAAGGCGTCCCAATTTCGACGCCGCGGTGGATGAAATTGCCGGGGCCCGAGTCAACGCCCGCGGGGGGAGGGGAGGGGGGGAACTAGGACTCGCGTCCTCGCGCGTATCCGAGAGGGAGGGAGGGCCTGGAAAGGAGGCCGAGCAGCGCACGCGTAGGCGAGCCGCGGGTGGACTTGGATCCCGTTACTTTATAAAAGAGAGCCGAGGGCGATCCCACCGATGGCGCCTCGTCAGCTCGGGCCCGCAGCCCCACCAATGGGGCCGATAAGCGCCAAAACAATCGCCGATGGTTGAGCGCGAGCAGTGCTCTCCGCTCGATGAGCGAGCAAAGGCGAAGCTCCGATGCGAGCCAAGGCCAAACGGACGAGGACGAGCCGTCGTATCAATGGAGTCTCGCCGCGGTTGCGGTCAAAGTGCCGAAGCGTAGCGGACACGAAGCGACGTTCCGTTAGCGAACCTCGGCCAAGGTATTTGGGCCTGGACAGGCCCCGAGGCGGATAAAGCCTCGGGATAATCGAACACCGAGTTTTCGCGAGTCGTAGCCAAGGCTCGGGCTTAGGAGACGAGCCCCCGAGTGCGGCGATGCTTCGCGTAGGCCACGCGGCCCGCGATTATCGTCGTTAATTTTTTGCCACCTTGCTTTCGTTTTGACCGGTGCATTTGCTTTGCGGGAAATTTTACGCTCGTTGCTCGTGACTCACCGCCTACTGCAACCGATCGCCACGAGGCCTCCTTATCCTGCTCCTTACTTTTCCTGTTAAAAATCGTCCGCGGTATCGATGCCGGCTCGATCGCATTCGAATGGGACACAATCGCAACAGGCGATCGTTTCTCTGCGAAAAAACGTGTATTCTTTTGCTCAGCATCGCTTGGACAGTATCGACAAATAAAGAGCTAAATACGCGAACGGCGCTGAATTTAGAGGTAAGGAAGTACGAAATTTCGATCCCCTCGATGCTCGGATGACAAAATAATCGCAGCTTGTCCGATCCGCGTAGATTTGCACATTTTCTCATTGGCCTTCCTTCCGATCGACGCGCTCCGCATTGCATTAATATCGCAGCCGGTTATTTCGCCGATTTAACGGGGGCGGGGGGGGGGGGGAGGTTCACGAAGAATTAGAAATTCACGGGGGGACGACCTAAAAACAAGGACTCCCGACGTGAAATGCGACTGGTCGGCTCTCGTATATTAACTCTCCGGAGGCCGGATAAAAACGGTGGCTCGAATCGAAGCGTCGGCGTCCGCGACTAGAGGGAAAAAGAGAGGTTGCCGGTGGTGGCGGTGGCGATGGTTGGGTGGGGGGTGGGGGCCGGGAGGGAAAGGCCGATGATCGGCATCCACGCGAGCTCGCGGCGTGTGCGAGTGAACTCTCGCGGAGGCGAGCCAGGGCTCTTTCTCTCTCTCCCCGCTCCCTTCCCGCCCCGCCCCCGTGAGTTTTCCCTCCGGGGATATTACGGGAGGGCCGCGGCGGGGCTCCTGGCTCGCTGCCATGTGCCGCGGCGGAAAGGTGAAAGGATCGGGGCCGCGAGGGCAGAGGAGCCAAGGATCGTAGAGCGGGTCGTCGGCTCGCGACGGCCCTCGCTTTTCCCGCCCGCCCCTCTCGCTCGCGGGTGGCGGTAGTCTCTGCTCAGGGCGCTGGGGGGCAGAGGGAGGTATGGTCGGCGGTGGTGAAAAAGGTTCACGCCCAGACGCCGCCGCCGTGGTCGTTCGCCGAGCAGCCGACCGGGCCACTCGACTCTCCCCGCCCCGCCCCCTGCTCTAGTGAGGGTCGCAGGCAGCAGGGCGCCGACGGAGCAGGGCTCGCGGATCCTATAGGGATACGCGGTGGTGGCTCTGGCATTCGTCGAGTATCGATTATCCACCTGCCGGCGGAGATGCGGGAGTGAGCCTGTGCCGAGTGGACCCGGGGCCGATGCACCGCGCGCCTTCCGCTCCGCGCCCCGCGTCGGCGCTGGCGTTTCCACGAGCATCGCAGAGGCGCCGAGGCCCGTAAAAGGACTCATTACGACCACGTTGCAGGGACTCTCGGGGACGCGTGGACGGCTTCGGATTTAACGGCCCCGACGACTCGTCCGCGCTTCGGCGTGCGAATGGCTTTTTTCCTTCCCCTTTGTTATAACAGTAGTTCCCCTGTTGCCTTTCGGTTCTCCTTCTACCGAGCCTCTGAGCCGACTCTTTAACCGCCACCGAGAGCGAGATATATTCCCTTTGTGGATACGATTCCTTAGCCGCGACGTAAGTTCCTTGAACGCTTCTCTCTCCATCTCTATGTATAACTTCTCTGCGTACGGAAGATATTCGACAGCTGATCGCCGGCCGTTCATTCGTCGACGTTACTCCCGAGTCCCTTCCACGCGTCTCACCACGAGTGACATTTTTGCAATTGACTCGGCACGTCCTAGCCAGTTAATATAAAACAATGACCACTGCGTTACTTCGAGCTGTTCATCGTAAGCCGCTCGATCCTTGATCCGTTCCGAGTTTGCTAGCACGTATCGGTTAATCTACTCCTGCAGGGCACAGCGATAAGATGCTTGGCAGCGATGACACCGTTTTGATCCATAGGCAAACGTTTGGCTTTCTTAAAAGAAGCGCTCCTTTTAACCTTTATTCCAATTTGACAATGGATCGAGTTGCTCGAGGTCGACGCTACCGCGCGTGCATTCGATATCCAAGCTAGTCCAATATTGTTTTTTTAATTTCATAGAGCTCATCCGGACGCGGCGAATTTCAAAAAAGGAAAGCCCAATAGCCAAACATTTTTGGGGTAAATCTTACTTAGCTCCATCGTTAAAAAGTGCGCAAAAACGCAATTGGAGTCCTAACGCGCGACTCGTGATCGCTTCCAATCCAAATATCGGATATTTTCGTCAATGGCATGCGGGCTAGTGCCACTCGAACGAGCCAAGGAACGGACTTAGTCAAAGCTCCTCAGCTCCGCGATAAAACGAAGCCTCCCCCGCTCAACGGGGTCCAATCGCGCGCTCGACTTTTTCTTTTCACCCCCCGACTCGATGAAATCGGCAAAGTCGATGAGTATGCCCATTGGATTAAGGATACTTGGAAGGGAGAGTGAAATATCGAGCCCGGGACAACTTCCCCCCGTTCGCAAACTTCTCTCGGTCCACGCGATTCCGCGAGACCGGGATTGGCCGGGGCTCGGCGTGGCGGTCGGTCGCTCCCGGGTAAGGGAGATTTTTCCCCCCAGGGCCGTGGTCGCGGTAGCCGCCCTCGTCCTCGAAGATCGCCGAGATGAGCCCTGCACCGCTGGCTCCTGCGAGCGGTAGGAGTCCGTCGGCGGTTTTGGAGAAAGTCGACTTTTGGCCCGAGTGTCGCGCGCTTGGAAACATATGAGTGCGGGGTGGGGGGTGGGGGGGCAGGCACTCGTACGCAATAACTTCAGGGTCTCGCAGTTCGCGAGCGGGCAAAAAATGAAAGGTAAGCGCGGGCTCGTTTCCCACGGATCGAGGCATTCCCATTATCCGTAGCGCGACGCTTGCGATTCAATCCTCTTGGGCATCCGCTTTGGTTACCGATAAACATTTGCAGCCAACGATTTGTAAATAAACCCCCTCGCCCCCCGCCCCTCAAGGACTGCTCCCCGTGCTCGGCGACACGTGTCGTTACGCTACTCACGGCCGTTTGTGAAATCCGCGCGCGCCTTCCTGCCGTGAAATCATCGCGCGCGTTAATTATTTGCCGGGCGATGTCTCGGAGCAGGGGGGAAGGATCGAAAATCCGAGTTGCCCGTCTGCGCCACGCGACCGACTCGGTACGGACCTGTGCTCACAATAATAAGAAGACCTGTTACCTGTTGGCCCGATGCAATCGAGACTGTATTTAAAGCGATACGCGAGCGAGCGTCAATGCCTCGCGCAAAGTTCGAGTGCCGCTCCATTGCTCGGCTTATTTTCATTTTGCCTGAGCCTTGAGTCGCACCGATACCCAAGCCCTATATTTACGTTTGGCGACTGCTCTATTCAATAATAAGGAATACCGGGCACCGAGTTGCATCGCCGTACACTCGTACACTGTATTAGAAACGTACGCGTGTCTCGCAGGTGGGGGAAAAATTTGTAATGTTCACCTCGGTGTCTTTAACGCGGGAATTAACTCTCGGCCAGCGACAGAAATGATTGAGAATCATCTACATTGAGAACTTAAACTTACCACTCGAGCTTTGACGGCTTTTTTTCAAGACGAATTTTCGACGAATGATCAGGCACGTTAGAGTAGGCTGCCGACACTATTGTAGTTCATTCGAGGCTTCGCGTAACCGGTAATTATTTCGATACGCCTTCGGCATATAGAACCTATTATTATGGGAAATATTCATTCCGAAGGTGATTTTGTACAACAAAATTTTGAAGCAATTACCCACGGACAATTTTTATTTTGCCTGGGATGTGTAATAATAATAGCATTAACACGTGAAAGCGATAAAAATTTATATTCAAAAGACAGACGCGAAATTCAAAGTTTCGTGGTTTTTTTGGGAGAAGACTTCGTTAGGTTAGCGAGCTAAACTTTCGATTAATCGTACAATTTAGCGTAAAAATGAATAATGAGCTCTAATGCGCAAATGACTCGGTTTACTTTTAACCAATATTTTCCGATACTTGTCCATGTATTATTAATTATTTCTCTCGAATTTATTTATTATCTTTTTAGATATAAATAATCAAGAAAATTAACTTTTAAGGCATAGCTCGGTATCGTGGCGTAAGGCTTAAAATTACTCGACGATAAAATGCTAAACAATCGCTGTATAAAGAGTTTTTAAACTACAAAGATATTATAAAAAAAAAAATTAACTGAAAACGCTAAAGCCGGCTTAATTTTACAACGAGATACGGTAATTGTTTAATAAAAAAATATTATTGATGCAAATTATATCGATTACCATTAGAATGGAAGTTTAAGCCGAAAGGGAATGCGAAATTAAAAATTTGAATATACATCATATGTGATTATGTGCACTCGAGGTAATATATTATAAATTATTCAAGAATAAGAATGACACATAAAAATGTAACGGACAAGTTTAATTGGATCTTTCGATTGCCACAACAACTTAATGCATTTTCAAGATATAGTGATTGATCGAATGCATTTTTTTTTTTGTTGTTATTTTATCAAGATATACATTTTCAATTTACAAGATGTATTAATTACGAGGATATTACGGTCTTTTTGAAACGTTTAATAATACAAAATACACCGTTGTGATAAATGGGTTTTTAAGAAAAAGAAATGCACCTCTGAATATTAAGTCTAGTCTGCGTAGAATGGAGAAAGGGAGAGAGAGAGAGAGAGAGAGAGAGAAAGCAAAGAAGCGAAAATTGTGTGTCGAGCGCGCCAAAGCTAATAGCGATTGAAGTATATTTGATCGAATGAAAGAAGTCGAGTGTCAAGATCCGCTGGCTATATTTACACGTGATTCGGTTATCTTAGCTCATCGAGTACATATTGGTTTCTCTATAAAGGCAAACTTTCTCCTCGTCGGTATCGAGCTCCGACGTCAAAGCATCTCCCCCAACTACGTGGACTTTCACTCTCCCGCAGGATTATCGTTAAATCTTGGAAAGGTCAGGGGAGCATCGTCGGGATTAGCAATTGATTAATGATGCCGCGAAGAGCGGGAGTCGATTGGGAAGCTTGGGACCCCGCGAGCATCGACGAGCCCCGACGATAGGCCCCGGATAACGCAGGTCCCGTCGCGACGTCGAATCGCGGTAAGACGCGTTTCTCTCCCGTCCTATTCGATCGACCCGGGCCGGCTCTCTCTCGGCCAACGGCGCCTCGAGGACCTCGAAAGCTCGGCTCTAGCGCTCTGCGTTCCTCTCTTCCTCTGCGGCTCCTCATCGTCGGCGGATCGATGAATTGGCCGCCACCCCCTCCCCCCGGCCGGGCCGCCCTCGTCCTCGTCAGCGGCGCACTTGTCGCGGGAGACTCGAGGCCCGGCAGCGATGCAGTTTTCGCGGGCGCGCGGCCAAAGATACCCGAGGAGTCCGGGATCGCGTTGGCATTTAGCTGCGGCGAACAAGGAATCCTTTTATCCCGTTGTATTTAAAACGGAGCTCTTCCGGGCGGACGTCCGCGGCCTCGCTCCTCTCTCTCTCGACGGGCAGGATTTCCCTCGAGGATCGCCCCGCCAGAGTCCTCCTCCTCCTCCTCCTCCCAGGCGTGACCAAATCCGCGGAAGGTGCCGTCGATTGCGAGGCTGCGGCCGGGGTCAGCAGCTCGAGGACCGAAGACGAGACCGAAGCCGGGGAGGAGAGCCGGGGGTCGCGCGAAACGCGAGCAGCTCTTATCGCGGGCAATCGGAGTGACGGGGAGCGCTTATCGGTGCCGATAGGAAGAGACCAGCGGTGCGTCCGTTAAGTTGGAAATCACCGGGCGATAAGGCGGGCGATCGCGCCCACGTCGGAGGGGGATTCGGTGGGATAGGAGCCGAGTCGGCTCCGGCCGTTCGGCAAGCAGGGAGGAGAGTCGCCGGGACGACGAGCGTCCCTGCGCTTTACCTTGACGTAGAGCTCGATGGTGGTCATGTCGACGGCGGCGGCAGCGGCGTTGGGGCTCGGGGTGGGCGGGGTAGGGCCGCCGATCACGTCGCCGGGGACGATCGCCTCCTCCCTCGGCTACCTGGCATTAGGACAGCAGGCCACAGCAGAGGCGCGAACGCACAGGAGTCGAGAGTAGGCGCGCACGCGCCCGCGCACCCACGCACGTACGGAGGAGAGACCTCGAGGCTCAGCCGTGGCGCCGCTCAAGCGCCGTCGCGCCAACTGCGAGGCCGCGCTCCGACGGTGCCTGCGAGGCTCCGCCGCTCATTCTCTATCTCTCTCTCTCTATCTTGCCCCCTCCGCCGCCCGGCCGCCTCTCCCACCCGGCCGGCGCCGAGGGCCCCCCACCCACATCGAGCCCCCGCCGGTCCCGAGCCGACTTCGGCGCCCTGCCGCAGGGATGGACCTCCGGTCGGCTCTTATCGGCCGGACCTCGCAATTTCTTACGAGGGAGGCGAGATTACCCCCTCGCCCCTTAGGCAATCAAGGCCACGAGTTTGCTTTATGGATCAAGCCCGCGAGATCCACAAATGCCACCTATTTGCTCGACCCACGAAAGGATTACGATAAGTGCTCGGCTCCGAAGCTCCGAGCGCGTCAATGCAAATATAATATTCTCCGATGATAACGCGACGAGCCTCGTCGTTCAATTTTATTTATTTGTTTATTATTTTTCTCTCTCTCTCTCTCTCTCTCTCTCTCTCTTCCCCCCTACCCTCCTCGCACGATCCACGCGAAAATATTTTTCCCAAAGACACGACAAAATTGTACGCTATACGCGGTACAGGTAGAGCAGCCGTTCGCGTCGTCGCATAATGCCCGAGAGATTTATAAGCACACGCGCTTTGAATGCGAGAAATTTTAATGAAAGTGCTGCGTCCATTACGTAGCAGCCCGTATTACGGTGACTCGCTATTTCATAGGTGCGTGCATCAATACGAGCGAGCATTGATAAATAAAGAACGAGCGAAAGTCAAGGCAATTGGACGAGCGGAATATCTGCGTATAGTATAAACATAGATGCGTATCTACGCGGAGCGGATTCTAGCGGAAAGGATATTCCATTAATCCTTCGGTCTAGTCGCATCTGTCGTTTTGATTTATTTTTATTAAGTTGTTTTTTTTTTTTTTTTTGTTTTTTCCCTCGATATCGCTGTCGATCGTTACAGTGAAAATTAATAAAATCTTTTGCTCGTTTTCCTATTTGGCTACTTCTTGGGCTCCTAGATTTTTATTTCAATAATAAATGTATTCGCAAACATTCATTCTCCTATTTTCTTAAAATTACTTGAAATCTTTAAAAGGAGAAATAATTAATTGTATAAATTTATTAGTAGTTTATTTTTGTCATAAATTACGTTGTTTCGTAATGAGATATTAAATATTATGCGTATGTACACGTACTTTATATTTTAATGCTAAAAATACTTTTTCTTTCAACTTTAAATTTATGGAGTTCTTTTAATGACTCGTATGTATATAATTTATATTATTTTTTTTTTTTTTTTTTTTTTTTTTTTTTTTTTTTTTTTTATCGCGTTAACATTAAACGGCTTATCGCGCTTTACAAAATTATTTACATTCGTATAATATTGCCTATGCATTAATTGTGCGTTTAATTCTTGGCCTTACAGGTAAGTGATTTTTTAATTAAGGTGCAAAAATTTTTAAAAGAAAGCACCAAAAAAAACGAACGATAATTTCAACTGGCTACTAATTGTAGTTAAAACATTAATAGTAAGCGATAAGAATTTATCGATAAGGTATAAATAATAAAAATTTGTCGTGTAAAACACTAAGCATTAAAATGCCTCCTTAGTCAATGTAGTAACGACGTATTTGCCGACGGCTTTAAATGTTGCAAATAAAAAATAAGAACTGTACAAGCGGCGATAATTAAATGGAAAGCCGGGAGAAGCTTTTTATATTAAATACAGATAAGACAACTGCGAGTGAGCTCCCGGTATTTAAAGTAGCACTGCGAAAATCATAGAAACACAATTTAAATAATTACTCCGACGCGTTAGACATTTACTTACTCAATGTTAAAAACTTAATTAAGATTCGAGTTTTTATCTATTATTAAACGAAATTATTGTAGACATTGGTATTTGGATGAGTAGTCTGTAACCATCGATGTTTCATTGTTGACAAATAGAAACACGAAAAATTGTGACGTTAAATTTTTACATTATATTCCCACAAAATTATTATCCCTTTTAAAAAGTACAAATTTCTAAGGCAAGGTAAATATTATGCGTATGTAAGAGGATTGAAATTAATACTATTGCATTTATATAATAATTTTGTGCTATATTTCTTAATAAATCATTGGTTATATTACGTTCAAATCAAATATATACATATATATATATATGTACATATTATAACGATGATTCGAGATATTTTCAGTCTGGTATTATTAAGTATGAAAATCATTTATCATTACTATATAAAGTAATATTATCGTACTGTCCAGTAATTACTGGATTATTTTATGCCAGTAATAATAATACTGATTAAATCACGCATATTCACTTTGGTGGCTAAAAAATTAAGCTGCGTTGAATATTATTTTATTTAAAGAACTGTAATTTTTGAAAATAGTGTTCGTTAACTATATTAGTTTTATTAGGCTAAGTAATATAATGTGAAAGACGTTAAATATTTATTTATTTTTTTTTTTTATTTTAGATTTATTAAATACACACATATATATATATTGATGCAGTATAACGTAAGACTTACTTGAAACAGTTGCCATTTCAAAGTAAATTTAACGTGGTTACAGAAGGAGGTCGAATCATATCATTCAACCTTAAAAAACGAATGAAATTTTTAAATACAAAATACGTATCTGAACTCAAGTCTAAATAGAACAATGCACCTTTTTCTCTCCTCAATTCGCACGCAAATGCTCTTTGTATATGTGAGCATTCGTTCGTAATCGACCTCATTTTGCACCTTTTCTATCTTAAGAATGGGGCTAGCGACGAAAGCTCCACAAAACGCTCGTAGGTTTATCTTTTGCAGATATTAGTTGAAAAGGAGACCCACGCCCTAAGCCATTGTCGTTTTTAACAAACTTGATGGGCTTATTTATTCGCGCTCGTCTCCTGTTCGCGAGCTCGAATTTCCCATCAATAAGTAGCCTTTGCAATTTCCCACAAGATTGCGAAATTTTTTTTTTTTTTGTCTTAAAAACGCCCTCGTTCGCAACTCTTCCATCTTCAAATTAAACGTCCCAATTTTACGCATGAATTTATATTCGCCTGCCACTGTGGCCCGTTTGAACGTTCCGAATCCGCTCGCAGATGGTCTACAATCTATTTTACAAAGTGGCGAATCTCCGTTGCTACCAGTCGCGGCTCAGAAGGAATGCGCGGATAAAAAGCCACGCAAAAAGGTAAATGACGATTCGAAGCTCTCGAACGACGGACTCGGGGCTAAGGCAATCGACTCGTTAAATACTAGAAGCGTCGGTTGGCCTTTAAGCCGTTGAAAGGTCTGGGGTAGTTATTATTGCACTTGCCAACCGGAATTCATTGTCGTTCTAGATAGTCGGAGTGGGCGTGTATTTCCACAAAACTACCTAAATCGCTCGTTTCATAGTTCGCTACGGCGATTCGCGCGATCGTCAAGAATCGCTCGATCGATCCCAGTTATCTTTGTAAAAGTTTTGGCATAAATTGTTTAAATCTAGTCCAGCTTTTGTAAGCCGTGAAGTATAAATTACCGCCTGCCCGAGTTAGCGAGAGGCGTAGACCCAAGATAGTCATAAATTACAATTTATTTACCTATATGATAATTTTTGTAACAAAAAAAAAAATATACTTACGCGAGGATTTACCTCCTTTATCATCGAGGGAGTAATTTTATTCGATGCTTTTATTTTCGATGCGTTACTTCAATTTACATTTTGAGCAATCGAAATTAAATAAAATGCTAATGCTGCGTGATTAATTTACGCGCGCATAAAAATCCATAAGAAGTTTTTTTAAAAGTACTAATACTAAGGATATTATACATATTGTACATATCATTGATATTACGTGTAAATTTGAAAAAAAATTATAATCTAAAATATTCCTTTAAATATGTTTTTGTTTTTGTTTTTTTTTTTTGTTTTGTTTTGTTATAATAATATAAATAAAGTTTCAAAGCATGAGTTAAAAGCTGAAGGAATTATGTCAATAGCTTGTCATCGGGTCATTACCGCGGACTGTTATAAAAGAGTTTGACTAATATGGAAAATGGCTATTTCTCGAATGAGAGGCGAGGCCTCGGAATACGAAGAAAATCGGAAAATTGGAAACGCGAAGGCAAGTGATGATTTTTATTTTAAAAATTTTAATTAAATATAGCTTGATCTAGTTTACACTTATGTATTTTAAAATAAAATTACGATTTTCCCGTTATCTCTGATCTGCAACAATTAAAAACCGCATAAAGTGTAAATCTTAAAGCCAATTCCTTTTTATTATTATTGTTGAATTAAATATTTTGAATTGAATTAACCATAGAAATTTTAATTACGAAATCTGTTGAAATTTAATTTATTTTATCAATTTTCACTTAAAATTATATCTGCAATCTTATTTGCAATATCATATTTTCAATAAATCACGAGCAGTTTAGTGTCATCGTGTTTGTCCTAACATTGCATTAGTCATAAAACAATATGTAGGAGGGAGTTTACAGTTTGCATATTATCGATATATTTAAGTTTTCCTTAAAAAAATAAGGTAGATCAGTCGTGGATATGTTGGAAGAATTATTATTAAACACGCCAGGAAGTCCGTGTAATAGCTAAAACTCTTAAATAACGTCAGCCACTGTACATCGATTTATCCGTTCTTCAGTCACGATTTTCCCTTCACAATGTGAAACTCTTTGAGAGGTTCCGCGGAGATAATGCAAAACTCGCTCATAAGTAGTACAGAATATTCTGATAAAATTATCTAACTGGATAAATGCTCTCTTGTTATTTATATTCAATTGTGAGCAAGGAAGCGTTCGTTTGTATACAAAATACCATTTGGCGCTGATTGATATTGAAATTTAATTGTAAAGTGATCGTACCGACAAATTACGGCTCGGTCGAATCGGCCAGTGTCCTTGCGAGTCGTCGTGCACCCTTTAATATTGTTTAATACGTGCAATTAAAGCAAATTGTATTTTACATCGATTTCGTTACTTTTTTCTTTGTGCAATCGTGTTAATGCAGTTTTGTAAGCGATAAATATATCGATGTTTCAAGTAGGTTGAAATTAAATTAATGTACAAGGTGCGCCATCTTACGATAGATCAGTGGAAACAGTTAAAGCATTTAATGAAAGTAATATCATTTATATAATAAAACCGTATATTGCACGATGTGCATACAATTGTATACAAAATAATATTTCCACTGTATTTCGCCATCGATAAATATATATATATATATATAATTTATGCATTTTCATTTTCCTTCAATGAAAAATGTAAAATAAAAAATTGTTCAAGCAAATGGGAAATCGTTTAATTTCTAGGGAAAAAATTCTTTCAAAACCTTAAAAATTTGCCTCAAAAAAAAAAATCATCTTTCATTTTTAATGCATAAAGTTGATTGGGGATCGCAATTCTGTCTTGAAATGTTTTTGAGATTTTTGTCCTGGCGTAAGGAAACTTCCAATTGAAATTGTGACAAAGTGCGTAGTTTCACTAAATATATATAGTATGATTGAAAACAAAAATTGCACTTAGAATATTTCTGTGTTCATGTACGTATATAACATGTTAGTATTTCATAACCTTAACAAGTTTTTAGAAAAAATAACCAACTCAATTCTTTTATCGAGGATTTAATATATATAACAAATGTTTCTGTGATTCTTTCCAAGCTTCCAAGCCATTTAACTAGAACTTGGCAATCGGTATTTCGTTAATTTATTATAATGAGCAATCGGCAGCAATTTGGTTTTAAGGAGTAATTAAATCATCAATTCAATAACTTAGTCATAAGAAGATATTGTTCGTGTATTTGTAAATTGTTTTCATTTTTTGAAAACCTGCACTTCATTGAACTTTGTAAGTTACATTAAATTTCATTCTACTCACAAACTATTGTTTATAAACAATATACATATATATGTTGCATAAATAATTGATAATTTCGTAAAAAAATCATACGAATGTAATTTAGGTTTAAATAAAACCTGAATTTAAATGAAAGCATTACATCTTATTTAGAGCATTATTTGGTGCATTCGGGAATCGATGGCTTATTTACTATCACGGACGATTAATCAATTATGTCATAATAATAGATGTTATTTTAGAAGAATTTCATTTTACTCTAAAATGTCTATTTATTATGTCCTTAGCCCTAGCATAAGATTTTTAGCTGCAATCACTCATACTTTTAGCTTCTCTTCCGACGTCGTTTTCCTTTATATAGTTTATTCATTTTTTAAATATTCCTTAAAGGATGTTGTAAAAATTATGTAAGCATAACGATAACGTTAAATTTAAATTCCATAAACCGACTTTCACCTTATTTATTTCATTTTTTTTAATCTTTCGTCAATTTTATTTTGTTTTAAATACGCAAAAAATTCTGCTATTATATTTAAGTTCTTATAATAAATATATTGAATAGTTTTATAGTTCTCACACATTTTTAACAGAGTTTTTAGCATTAAAAGGGATCCGGGACTAATTTAGCGTTAAATCATGATTATAAAACAGCTGTTGCAGAGTAAAAGACTAAAAAACTTTGGTATTTTATAGACTTGGTTTATCTGAAAAAATACAATGCCGTAATCATACGAAAGAAATAAAAAAAAAACATTTTTTTTTCTCTATTCTAAACAAATTTGCAAAACTTGATAATCACACAGAGGCGTAATATTATATGCTTACATTCAAAATTTCATTGCAAACTAAATTGTTTTTCTAATGCTATTACATTTTTTTCTTAATCATTATTAGATAAAATTTACATAAATAAGGTACACGCTATACTTAATAAACGGTTTGTCAAAACTGCTTTCTTCGTGATATAATGATATCGGTAATGATTTTAAATAAATTTTCGCTTAAATAAAATTGCTCTTTCAATAAAAAAAAGGGGGGTATTCACGTTAAAAATATGGAGTCTCTTGTTGGAAATATATCAAATAATAAGTCAATGGTAGGCGATACAGATCATAAATACTTGTGTCCTGCAATGAAAACACGATCCTGTAATAGTAGCTGCGCTTCTCGTATCGCGAGGGCAGCCATTCATGACCTGCGATCGTCAAGTCCTAATTTACGGATTGGGAGAGCCGCTTTTTTTGAAACCAAAATATAAATATCAAAGCTGTACGTATAACTTGGAGCGGGTTCGTATCGCTGTCGACGCTCGAGCTTTGTTAATAGTTAATAAGGATGAATGATCAATCGAGGAGCAGGGCGTTAACAAGAACGACACGTGCAGCAATGGATGCTGTGCTAATTCGATTAGAAACCAAAATTTACAAAGTCGATTGAGCTTGCAGGAATGCTTATTTAACTAAGAACATTGATTTGCTTTTTGCTTTTTTATTCATTCGCTCATCGACGTAGGGAAATCACGACTACATCAATTACGACTGCTTGGTGCAATACATACGATAAATAGATAATCCAATGCAAAAGCAACCACACGTTATTTAAATCTACGCCATAGGATTATTTTGTGGAACACGCGAATCCATTGATGGACTCGCGATGTATCGCTTGACAAGTTGGGAATTGCTCTGTTCCCGAATCAATCGAGTCCGCCTTTAGGCCAACTAAGGCAAATGTTAAATGCGATAAAATGTGCTTAATATTCGCGGGGTAAAAATCTCAAGTGACGCTCCATTGATCAAGAAATCCTTCAACGCGTTTACGTAAACATCGATTTTTTAATTGCTTGGAAAGAGTAACGATTATTCTTTCATATTTTACCTAATTGTCCCGTTGAGTGTTTTACGCAACTGTCCCGTTAGTTTTGGGCCAATTTTATTGCTACGACTGTGCACAAGGAAACCCCGCAGGCGAGCAATGAAAATACAAATGGCAAAATAGAGAAACGTCTTATCGTTCAGTACTAGTGATCGAGGCGATTGCAGATTGGCCGAGGGGGTCATCCCGACCCTTTGCCGTAACAGCTTGGGGACGTTTTATGGATGCCACGAGATCGTCCTGGAGGTGAAGTTCATGAATTGCTTAACCAAGTTCGGATCCTTCGCCAATGGGATCTAAGACCTCGGCAGCTTTCGTAATTCTCTCGGATCCATGGGCCTCGTTTGTGAGCACATTGGGTGCCATAATCAACGTCCATGCGAAAAAGTAAATCTTGTGGTTTGGCATTTCAATTTTCTTTTCTCGCAATTGTCACTTGAATGTTTTTTGTTAAATTTTTAAGTCAACCGACTTATAGTAATTTTTATTATTGTTAGTTGTAAAAGATTTTTTTGTATTATATTTGCATAATTTTACGATAGTGCGATAAACGAAACAAACATTAAGTATACACGTTTTCTATATATGACCTTTCACATTTACTAGTTATAAAATTAATAACTTTATAACGAATTACCCTGAAATAAATATTGTGAAAAATAGATGCGTATGTACAGCACAAGTATTTAAAATATTGTGAATCCTTTACCTAAAATTTCATAAATTTATCCGAAAGCCCTTCAAGCTCCATCAATTAAATAAAATTGAATTGTAATTATCTCTTAACATTCGAGGAACAATTAAACAAATCAGGACCATTAATTAAGATTAAGATTAGACGCCCTCTGCGCATTGTATTAAAAATAACCCAATATTTTGAAGAAATATTTTCCGATGTTGAAAGTGACGTAACAATAGCAGCCTTAAATTTTTCGAATTTTCATTCGATTCGCCCAAATAAGAAGCAGCTTCCCATATCGTTAAGAATACAGAACCGTAGATATAATTAAAATAAAAGCGGCAATAGCGCCTGACCGAAGAACGACGAAATTAACAGCGTCAGAGATGCCCAATCGAGGCTATTCGTCTTATTTCCTTACTTCCTTCAAAGAGATCCTCTTGAACTTACAGGATAAGGCGCTACCGATGCTATTGGGCGACGAGCAATCGCAACGATAATCACCACCCGAAGCCAGACGTAGCACCCGAGATCTACGTCAATTGCGCGCAGGTGGAAGGCCAGAAGATCCCATCGAAGGATAATCGGGGAGGTTCAAGGGAGGCCTCAGCTCCGAGGACACTTGTTAAAATGGGAAAAGTCGGGCTCCACGCGGGCAGGATACGCGTCCCTGCGTTGTTCTCAATCGAGTTCTGCGCAAACTTCAACTGGCTCCTCTGCCGGGGGGTTGGCGGCCAACCGCGAGTACGCGACGAGAGGGAGGAGGATCTCGAAGGAGAGGAGGCAAAGGCGAGGCCGCCTCAATGGCGCGGGAAGCAAATTACGATGTTCTCTCTGCGCGAATCCGTAACGCTAAAGGCCCCAAGGGGGGACAAGGAAGCCGCCGAGTGACCGCGAATCGCGGTGGCTGTCGATAGCGAGAGATTCTTCCGCGGAGGCAGGGATCCGGCCTTGGAGCTACAGCGTCGAAGTCCTTCTGCTCTCGAAGGCCTTCGTTTGCTTTCGACGAATCCGTAAACACATCGGCCGGCGCCCGCTCGCTTTCCCGGGCCCCCTGCGATTGGCCCCAACCACTGCAAGGACTCTTTGGAGGACTAATGAGCGCTTGGCTCTTCGGCGATATCCCCAGGTGGGCTTGATACCTCCATCGGCTGGTCACTGCTCTCCACTAAGCGCCCGATTATCATTGTGCCGATTATACCCTCGCTCTGTACGTCCTTCGGCTCCATTCGATGACCTGCCGAAAAACGCGAAGTCAACTCGACTGATGGCGCACTCGAACTAATGAACGATCGGGGGCCAAGTATCCTACTTTTGTTTACCCTGTCATTATTCCCTTGCGCATTGGATAAATAACACGAGTTTGCCGAAACGTCGACGAAGGCTACAATGCCTGTCGTAACGCCCCACGAAACTGAAAATACCCCCGAGTCGCGCGAGCAGTCCTTGGGCCTTTTAACCCGATAACTCGAGGAAAGGCTTCCGATGGCCGATTGACTCAGCCGATCAGGGCCGGTCTCGTAACGAGCGGACGAGTCCCGGATGCGAGCGTCGAGAGATCGGGGAGGCCGAGCCCTCGGTTTCCCTCCGCTGCCACTCAAAAGGGGCGCCGAAAAAACCCACAGGTCCCGCGAGGAGGCCCTCGGCCGGCTACCGAGGCCCGGCCCTGGCCCCTGGCCCCTCTCCCCCGAGCCCTCGGACGACGAGGAGCCCCGGGCCCGGGGCTCGAGCTGCCGCGAGTGCCGCAACTGCTTCCTCGACTTCGGCGAGCTCTGCATGATGTGCGCCTCGCCCCTGGGCGTTGACGACCTCGCCGGCTGCAAAAGGTAAGCGGAGGCGCGCGAGCCCCGGCCCAGGGGCCGCGAGCCCCGGTCGCCCTCGACTCATTGCCCCAACCCCTCCTTCGCTGGCGAACCCGCCGACCCTCGACAGCGAGTGCGCCACCCTCGGGCGAGGGAAGCCCCGGGGGGGCTCGGGAGCCCCGGCCAAGAGCAGCGAGGCCCCCCCCGACTCGGGAGCCCTCGGGGAGCTCGGCCGACCCCCGGCCAAGGGAAGGACCTCGCCGGGCCAGGCTCGGGCCGGCCTCCCGCGGCGGCCCTTGGAGGACTCGCGGCCGACGGGGAGCTCCTCTTCGTCGCGAGCCCCGAGAAGAAGAGGAGCCGAGCTCGGCCCTGGCTTCGGGGGCTCGCGAGACGTTACCACGCAGGTGAGGTGCCAAGGGCTCACATTGGCCCTTGAGCTTGCGCCCTTTGTTATTACTTCTTTCCTTTCTTTTGTTTGCCCCTTTCTCAATCAATGGAGTGCCGTCCATCCATTGGCCTGTTTCTTCGTTCTCCGCCAGCTGCCAAGCACGAGAACGATTCCGAAAGGCTTTTTTAATCCAACGTAGCTTTATCCCTTTACTGCTGTCGTTATTGTTATTGATCTTGTACTACCGTTGTTATGAATTTCTTACAATCGTTGCTATTCGCATCGATAGTTAATCGGCAGGATTCGCAGACTTTCGCAGAACCACCGCGTGCGAGCTTATCGACCAGCAGCGACGTAAGAATCCTCTGCTTTGGATCGAGTAGGAAGAAAAGGACGAGGCTTCCTAAGCGCAGGACGTGCCCGACTAAGCGTTCAGGACACCTCCTTAAACATCGTTATTCGACTCGGGATAAATCCGGGCCTCTGTCGGCTGCCGATAGGGAGCTAAGGGCGACCGAGGGATTACTCGAGAGCAGCCCTGAATCATCGGAGGACGATACGAAGAATTACGTTTGCAAAAAATGCTCGACGCGTAGTCTGCGCGCGCAGTCATCGGGAAAGGGAATAACGAACAAGAGGAATAAAATTGAGCGACTCTTCGATAGGCTCCGATGTCTATTTCAATTCAAAAGGGTATTTCTGGGTTTTATCCGACTTAATTAGCGTATAAGTAGAGAATTGCTTGGACGCGTTACGCAAAACTTTGTAGAAAAAAGCAACGACGCCTTATTGTCGGAATAGCGATAGATTTTTGTCTCGCTTTTAAGACGGCGCTACTGAAAAATTGCGATAGACTCACTAGTAAAGGCTGTACTTAAACATTGATCGCAGAAAAATCCAAGAAGGAACGAAGGAGGCTCCTTTCGAATACGCAACGATGAGGAAGACTCTTTGACCTCTGCGTCCTCTGCGTCCAACGAATCGACTTCGCCATCTGATAAGGAAGACCGCTCGCATAACAGACGAGTTGGATGCAAAATAATCGATAAGAGCCATTGTCGCGTATCGAGGCGAAAGCCTTTTGAAGAGCAGAATAGAGGCCCCTTTAAGCTTAGCCACAAGTGCTGTCACGGTAATTTAAAGAAGCTGGAAACGAATGGGCTGTCGAGGTATTCATATATTAATCATCTCCCAATAAAGGACATTCCGTTGTCAAATTATTCTCCATCGCCCTAAAGCTTTGCATAAAATTTGCATGAAATTCTTAATGATTATTGCGCGAGGCGTGCATTTCTAAACTTTGTCCCGATATTTTCGCAACGATCCATCGTTCAATATTGTTGCACCGCCTAACCCCGAGATAATGAGGCCAAAATGCAAATAGCATAAAGAAGGGCTTGCAATCGTCAGAAAGCGTACGTCGCTTGCAAAATTTCAAAAATGGTAATAATGATGAAAAGCAATTGCAACGTTAATGTCCCGACAATTTTACACGTTAATATAGTCCTTCGTGCTTTGTTTCTTCATTGACAACAACGTCAACTGGAGGCCAAAAGTTCCTAAGGTAAGCTAATGCACCGTAAGAATAAGTTATACTTTACAATTTTAAAGGCCCTTGAAGCAGCATCGCCATTATAAGAAGCAACGCGAAATCGAGGAAAGCAGTTCTTGCGCATCTCCAATTGAGAAAATTGAATTTCGAAATAAATTTAGTGCGATTTCCGATTCCGGATCTTCAGTCGATAGTAAACCATCTCGAGAGAGGCGAAGTCCTGTCGACGAAATAAACTATAACGTAAGACGATCCAACAAGTCCCGTAGAAATTCGGTTAAATTTCACTAATGAATTCACGGTATTTCAAATTTAACCATAACCTCGACGATATGGTTTCCCAGTGTAACGAGTGCTTTTCGATTATTTTCGCAGTTATTTCGAAGGACAATAAATAATGCGTACCCTCTGTACAATGAGCCGTTAAGCGCAATCCATTTTGCTGCAAGACTTCCATAATTTGCAATTTGAAATTATTTTTTGGCGATTGCCGACGTTAAAGACTCGAAAGTAGAACGTCACACTGACGATTTCGGTTTCCCCGATAATACAGTTTCCGTAAAAATCGATCCTCTTGTGATTCACACTTGCATCCAAAAGTCGCCCAATGACGCGTAAAAGAAACGAAGAATTTTTTTTTTAAACATCGATCGCAGCTGAGTATGAATTTCTGTCTTATGGTGCAATTCGTTGCTGCGCGTACTCTCAATTTTGTAAAAACTCAAAGACACGTAAAATAAATATTCCTCCCTTCGCTCACACTATTATATACGTTAACAATATATTCCGAAGAGCTCGATTATTTTGTTCGTGATTTCTTTGTGTGGCTTCGTTCTTTTAACCTGAATCTTGCGTATTGCGTCTGGATGGCAACGATTATTCGATAAGCAATCTTAGGTCTCATCGTTGCGATGAAACATTTATTTTTAAACATTTTTAAAAACCGTTGCTTGTAATGGAAGTGCCGTGAATATTACGAATCAACACGCATCTCAGCGACTCGAACTGTAGCTCACTCGACGCTTTGGATTACGTTATATTCCTTGAGCAGAATGTTATGGTTTATTATAAAAGATGTTGAAAATTTTTTAAATTGGACCACCTTCGTTACACTGGAATACCATTTTTTTTTATTATGATTTCAAAGATTCTGTCGCAAAATTCTGCATTTAAATACAACGAAAAATTTACATCGTCATTAACTTCATTAAATAGTTATTAATGAAGCTTCATAACGATTGTATTGAAACTTGCTTGTTTTTTTCTTTTTTAGAAAAGGTATAAGTGCACAGCAGAAAAAAATCATACCAGACATTGTCAGTCTACTACAGCTTCGCCATCGGAATGTTTCGATTCATCAGATTCAACAATAGACATTTTTAGTACGTAGTTATTGTACACAGTGAGCGTAAAAATATTTTTGATCTTCTAGTAATCACTTTCATTCGCATTTAATTTGAATTAAAATTGTTTAGACATAAAAGAGATTCAAAGCTTGCGCGTCGGCAATAACGAAAAGAAAATGACCGGAAAGGATAAAATTGATTACGATAGCGATGAAAAGGATTTGAGCAGAACTGCACAAGTAGAATCTGAAGGCACACAACCCCATCGATCGTTTTCTAATTTACAATTGCACAATGCCGACGATAAGAATGCTAATAGCTTAAAATTAATAGATGCGAAACCAATTGCAACCGATGAAAAGGATACTTGGGGTGGGAATTTGTCAATGAAGGAGAAATTTGAGCTTTCGGTACGAGATAAAAAAGAAAAAGAACACGAGAACGCAATGAAAAAGTGTTCTTCAATGCCGTTGAATGTTAGGGCGAGTGACAAGTCGCCGAAGTTGCAAGTACCAGATGCAAACCAAAGCGTAGAAGTCATAGTAAAGAAATCGCAGAACAGGCGAGTTTAATAATCGATTGGTTTGCTTAAGATTTTAAATATACGCGGTTAAACATTGTATCGAATGTTAAGATTAAGCCTTGTTACTTTTTTTCAAAAATCATAATTTAGTGAGTGCATTGGTCGAAGTAGGAAAGCAGCATCGGATGAGAACAAACATCGGAACGAAGTTGAGGATGACAATTGCTTAGATCGTATAAAACGAGAAACAAAAGGAACTCCACTATTTGTTCGCGGCTTTCAACCAATCATTCCTAAAATAGGCAAATATAAAGAGCATTGGTCAGTGTAACTGGTATTTATTATAAATTCTAATTTTAATTCTAAAATATGACGCAAATTGTACAAAGGATCGCGCACGCGATCGAATGTACATTAACATCCATTGGACGTGGAAATTCACTGGATAAGATGTTCGTTATAAATTTATACGGTTTTAGTCAGCAACCGAGAACTGGTGAAAACTTATGCAATCAAGCCATAACGAGTTTTTCCAATGTAACCACGCACGAATACATGGAAAAGGAAAATACGCATAACATTACCATGGACTAAGGAACTCGAACGTATTGCTTCAAGTCTTAAAAGGTAGGTATTATTATTCAATGAAATCTTAGGCTTGATTCCTATCGAAGCCTCCAATGTTAAGAGTACGAAAGTGCTATGCTGTTCGTAGATGTCATTTTAAAAGTAATTTTTTTCTATTCCCATTGTAAGGCATTCATCGAGCAGATTGGGACCGTGGAATTCCTTTTATTTTTTATATTCGCTTTTCGGAGTCTTTACAATGCTTCTCTAACACGGGGAGTCGACATTGGCACCATTCGAAAGTACCTCGCTGATTCATAATGAGCAATCGCTCGAAATGACCATTTTTAAAAGCTACGAGAGCAAAATTTGTCCGAGCTATCGATGTGTGCGTCAAACGCGAATGCTTTAACTAATTATAATACACTATAATTATACCCAAGATTCTTTCTCAGTTAACGAATCATTGGATTATGCGAAGTCTCCTGTTTATTGTTCACTGGTAAGGTGGTTTTTTTTAATTCAAGAATTGCTTTTTTATGGAGAAGCGAATTTTACAAAAGATTTGCGAAGGTAGTAGTTTAAACTATTTATACTGCATGTTCTGTTTGTACTGTGCAAAATGAATATTATCTACAGGTAGCATTAATTTTACGTTATATTTAAAATTACTAGTTTCAAACTTTTTTATAGTTTTGTAATTATTGTTAAATAATTGTAAAATCAAGTTCGCTATTTTATTTACGTGCGTAATTGTATGAATTCAACGTTTATTTTTTCTTTTGCTTAATGCTTAGGCATCTTTTTTTACATGAAAATTAATCTTTAGCATTTACGTGTTAAGTCGCGTAAGGCATAGGCTGCAGTATTTTCTTGAAATAAATATAATAAATAGATGATTTGTGAGTTGCATTGTATAACGTATTTCAAAGGCATCTAAATTATATCTCCATTTCTTAGATATTATGACATTATTTATCAAGAAAAATGTTCTATTTTAGAGGTTAATTTTAAATTTAATTTATTCTGCGAAAACTGTTAGAACTAAAATATTTTTTTATTCGTAATAAAAGCTTCTTTAATGTTTTAAAGCACAACTAACCTCCTTAAATTGTTATTATTTGAATTACATATAAATACATAATTTTCTTTACAGATGCTTTAATAGTTTTTAATATCTTGATATTTAATAGCCTTTCTTGCGGTGTGTTACAATATAAATTAATAATAGAAATTACAATACTTTAACGCATTTGGTGTTGTTTCTTTTACGAATTTTTTTATCTGCCCAATCAACTATCATGAATATTAATTCGTATTGATTGATTCAATTATATTAAAATATTGATATAATTGATTATTAGCCTTATTAATTAGCGATCTGAGGCACTCAAAGAGATAAAAATATGAATTGAAACGTGAAACTCACGGTAATATATATTTCTTAATTGTACCTAAGACACAAATGTTTAAATCATTTACGGTTCTTTAGTTCGGTAGTTAGTAATTTGAAACACGAAGAATTTTGAATGAAGAGAAAATATTACATTGAACTGATACTTAAAACATTTTTTTTTTGTTATATGAATTAATTGTATTCTTAATATTATCCTATTTACCCAGAAAAATAACTATTTAAATAGATATAATTAAATATTACTCATATGCTTAATTTACGTGTGTATACGTCGGAATCGTAAAATGAGCCATGCGATAGAAGCTGTTTTACTTTGACCAATCTCTTAACTTATCTTCAAAATTACTAAATTTTAAAATAAATTACATTTGCTACATATTTGCTTCTAAAACGACTTCTTAACTATACGTTCTCAGTTATATATACGTTATATTTAAAAACATTTGTGTATTTTATTACTATCTATTTTTAACTAATTTTTTATTAATAAAATTACTCAATCACTTATGCATGTAACATTGAAACAATACTGAAAATCATTGATTGAACTATTAATGGTTCAATTAAAATTTCTTTACATTCAGCAATTATGTTAAATCATAAAGCTTTTATACTATATATTTTTTCTTTACGAAATACTTTACGAACTTTACAAGTAATGTATATAAGTTATGGAACTCATATAGTCGTAAAAAATATATTTTTAATTTAAATTATTTTACAGAATAAAAATTCAGAAAACCCACACATATATATATATATTAATTCCGAATTTTTTAATAAATTGAAGCATTTTATAAACTCATATACTTATTTTTAATTATTATTACGTATTGTTATATGTAATATACATTAAATACAAAGATATTTTTGTAAACAAAATTCACACGCTCATTTCAATTTTATTATTCTTAAATTAAACATAAGTACGAAATGATTAATCTTGCTGTTTCATTTATTATATTAAAGATATTATATTAAATTAAATCAACAAGGCTTCAGCTCTACATACAAACTGTATAATAAATTTAAAAATACGATTTGCAAATTAATATACAATAAATAAAAATGGATGCAAATTATGACTGTTTAAAAAAAAAATAAAGAAAAAGCTTTTGTATTATAAAATAATAATTGTTTTCAAAGTACACACAAGCTAATAAAGCAGTAATAGAAGATTAAGATTTTAATTTTTAAAATTAAAATACAAGATTTTTATTAAAATATTTAACGCACATTAATACGATCAATATATTTTTAATTTGATGAATAAAAAGATATTATATTAATAACAGTCATTTAAAATATCTGCTTTTGAATAAAAGTAAGTCAGTTTACGTTATATTAAATTATTATAATATTATATCTAATTATTATAATTTAAAATTATTTCCGTTAAATTTTCATTATTGGTAATTTTATTTTGAAAAAGTTTTTGTTCATAATTCATAATAATAAATAATTTTTTGCCCGATTTTTTAGCCGAATATATATATTTATTAATTATTATTGTAAAATTTAAATGGCGAATCTAATTTTTTGCTTTAAAAATATTCATAAATCGTAGGTGATTCGCGTTATCTTAATTAGTGGTATAAAAGTGAAAAACTTCCTTTTTTGTACACTCTTAATTATTTTAATACTATAACTAAAACTCATTCACATTCCGAGCGAAACTGTAAATCTTCAGATAATAATCGGCAAGAGGTTGGAAAGGTCAAGATTACTGCCTGATGTTGTTAGGGAAATTTATAAACTGATTTGTTAGCTCGTAATGAAATGGGATATTATCTTTAACGTTCACATTAAAACTCAGCATACGTGATTGAAAATCATGTGCATTCACGAAGTTGCAAATTTTGAGCTTTATAAAAAAAAATCTCCCGATGACGGCACTTCTTCGATTGAATTTTTCTTAATTTTTCCGCAAATTTTATAATAATCACTAGAATTTGTCCGTATAAAATATTATAAAATAGTACAGATAACTTTTGTTCCATGTTCTTATTGTATACAAATACCAAAAAATTACTCATTCGATACATTTTAAATTATAAGAATATTAATAGTGTTTTTATTAAAAACGGAATTTTTCTTTTAACAATAGTTTTAGTCAAAAGCCTAATACAAGGTAAGTACTATTATTGTACGTAAAATTAGTAGCGAAACGATGAATTTGGATAATTATATTTTCAATATTTTGTGAGGTTATTAGTGCTTTTCCTTAAACATTATCTCGATATAAAATAAGTTTATACTTATAATATTAAAAAACTATTAGGCTTGTTATTATCGTTTAATATTAATAAACAAATACAAATAACGTAGAAATTTATGATGCCAATGATCAAGTTCAAGCTTGATTGCAAAATAAACTAGTCTCTTATCATTTCATTATAATGAAATTGTTGTTTATATAATAACAATTATTTTACCAAAATCATAAATTAATAAAAAACAATCACCTCACTTTTTTAACCATGAAGTTCATATTTATTATAAAATGCTTAGTAATTAATTGCGTGCAATATATTAACAATAACTTAAATTAATAGCATTTCATGTAAATATTCTAAGAAATTTCAAATCCTGTGGACTAAATGCTTTAATTCTATTAGACAAATTTATCTACTTAATAAATAAAAGAGTAATATACTTTAATTATTATTGTATATTTGTGTACATCTTATTTAACCAAACCGAGTGTGTGCTAAATCATAATTTCTATTTGAAAGCTTTAATCAATTATTCATAAAATCAGTGAAACCATAATGTTTAATTTAATTATTTTGATAAAAAAAAGTACAGAAATAACTTATACAAACACATGCTTGTGCGACCGTCAATATAAATGTTTATTTATTACTGGAAGCTTTTGAGTAAAATGAGAGAGATACGAATGATATTCCGTGAAAACGTGAAAGTCCTCAAAGAAGACATAAGATATATTTGTAACAAAAAATTCAAATAAGATCTTTTATAAGTGAGCAATGAAAATTCTACTAGCTTACCTTTACTCTAAATACAACCTTGGACAAATCTAAGAATTTCTAAGAGTTGTGCAATTTTCAACTATATGTATCGCATAGCTTATTACGTTTAAAATTTGTCTAACGTAAAACTATCGAAAGATGTCGCAAGGATTATAAATTGTACAAATTTTAATTATAAAAGTTTTCCTTTTCGAGCCACCATACACAAAATATAATAAATAAAAATAACAATAAGAAAAAACCATTTGTAATAATCACGCATGTGGAGGTTTGAAAATATTCTACTGATATAATTGCTCTACGTTGATGAATTTATACAAAGAAAATAATGAGCAAACAATTTGAATTAAAAGAAAACTTAGCAAAAGTTTTTACAGCAATATAAGATAGTAGATGACATTAAATTAATACGTGCAAATTCTTCATATTTCGTGCGAATGCTATCGACTTTATTTCGAAAAAGCCTCTCGCAAAGTATTGTTGTAAACATTTATATTATTGAACAAGCATTTCAATAATTGCTTATCATAGAGCCGAGCAAATCAAAACATCAAAATAAATAATGTATAAAAATAATATAATCTAACGTGTTTGAAAATTTCATGAATTGACTGTATGAAAAATTTGTGTTTACATCATTCTATCAATATTGAGAATGAAGCTTGTTTTCTTGGAACTATTTAAACGCACATTAACAGACTTAATCAACCGCAAAATGTAAATTAATCATTCCAGCTTTTTGACGCCTTTTTATCAAACTATTCACATACAAACCTATAGGCTACTTGAGAAGTCATGATTATAATCATAATCACGTAAGACCGATCTTGAAATACTTGAATCAAGCTTGTAGCTCCATAATAATATACATTGGAAAAATATTATTTTATTCAATTTAATTTGTTACGATTAGACGATTTTAAAGCAGTAGCAAAATAATCGTTAAAATAAAAATTATTAATTAAGATACTTATAATTTTGGTATCAAAAATTGAAAACATGGTTATACCGATAAAAAAAAAAAATAAATAAATAAAAACAATGGAAAATTGTTTTCTTAATAAATTATTTTATTGAGATTTTCGTAGTAAATTTTTTAAATTTGAAATATTAAACGTATTATTTAAAAAATATTTCACTTTCGAGTAAAATTGGCTTATAATATCCTATAGATAATACGTTGAAGTTTCATTCAATTTACAACTTCTTGACGGTATATTTTATCACTCCGATTGACCTATAGGTCTTTAAGTTATAAGTCTTTTAATCTTCCTAATAAATAATTAAGCCATTACCGAGAATTTCTAAATACATAAATGAGATCAACATATTCGTGTGCATATTAAAAATTAATAGGCCGAGCAGAATCGATATTTTTGATCCCTTAATTTATACTTATTCTTGTACTCAATCTATTTCGTGTATTTATTAAATAATTATGATTATCGTACGGTACCTCGCATCGACGGTAAAGCATCGCCCAAACGAGCAAGAAAACTCATAAAAAATCGTGTAAATATAAATTGAATAATTTTTATCGTCGTAATACATCCACCCGATTCCTCATTGAATTGGGAAACATTCGTCGTTGTGCCGATGAAAAATATGCTCTGTATCAAAGCTTTAACGACCTTGTGAATTTACTATTACAATGAAATTTAATGGCATTAACATTGACTAGATATTGTTGTCTAGTGGCCTGTAGTAAAATACGAGGCACTTGGAAGCGAGCATTAAATTTTGTAAATACAAATATTATGCGGTGAGAGAATTGCCCGATTCCAAACACGCCTAATTAATTATTACAATAACAGTAGACGCTACTATTTTTTTTTTTTTTTTTTTCGTATGCCAATGACGCGGCTTGGGTACGCAACGCTTTCATCATCGTCTCGAGTGTAATTAGAACGTGGAGTGTTTATCCAACCGATGCCTAGCTTAATTTAATATACTAGGGACGAATCGTCTCATGCGATTTATCGAGTAGAATTAAAGCGTGGGGCTTAAAGCGAGTCCGTCCAATGCGAGTGGAATTTTAGCGCCGGTGTCGGATCGCCGAGAAATATAACGAGCACTGTGAGCAGGAAGAACGCTCAATGAAATTTAACGATAATACCGAAACTCTCTCTCTCTCTCGCACACGGCCGTCATCGATAACGGACAAGCAGACGAATAATACATCGGGAAGAGAGGCGGAGGGACTGCGCTCGGTACGACGGCCTCGATTCGAGGAGCGAGCCTCAAGGGCGCCAAAATGGGAGTGTCGACCTTGCAGGGGGGGCCGGGATGCCTCCACCGCCGGTCGCAACCTGTTCCGAGCGCGCAGCGGGCGCCCGAGGGAGATCAGGTGCGCTCGCTTTTTCGGCTTAGGGGATCGTCGCGCTTGGGGCGGGGGCGGGGGCTTCGGATCACTGCCGCCAGGGCGGCGCCTCGGTCGCGATGCGCCCGCTCCCGTGAAAACACCATGGGATCCGGCTGGCGGCGGCTGCAGGGTAAGGGCCCGGGCAGCCGATCGTCCCAAGGGGGTCTTCGCTACCAGGGCCGGCTCCGGCTCGGGAGTTTCGGCCCTGAGTCGAGGGCGAGGCTCGCGAGCCCTCGGGCAATACGATCGACCTCGTATTTGTAAAATGTTTTTTGCTCTTCTTCTTCTTCCTCCTCCTCTTATTTTCCCTCTGGTCTTCGCCCGATAACGACGCTCGGCTCTTCGTGTCCCTCGCAAGCCGTCGGAACTTACCGAGTTGCCGCTCGATTATATTGGTCTGCGTACCAAATGCTGCTCCCTGGCCCTCGATCGCGGCTTTCTAAACCCCCGTTAATTGTTTTGGAATCACAAAGGCATACAGCAAGTGTTGCGCTTATCTAAGGTCTGGCACCTGTTCAAACAATTATCATCGAGCCTTTAAAATTGTTTTCTTATGCGCGTTATTAAGCCGCTTCTAGGTAAAGCTTTTTCTTCTTTTCTCATTGGCACTCGTAAAAAATGTTTTCTTTATTTATGGTGTTCCACTTCGATTAGTTCAAGACTCTCGTAATTGGAGATAATTTTATAAAAAAAAAACACAAAGGTATTGTACAGCTGTATTTGTAACAGGAAGTAGAACAAAGATTTAAGATCTACGCTTTTATGGTATGCCTGACCTAAATAACATTTCCTTGTCTTAATTACGTAAATGAATGTTTCTTTGACGCGTCCTTGACATCGCTGAAAATTATTCGACAATCACAACTGGGCTACACATTGAAAACAAAGAAATAACAAATGAAAGTTCAACGTGCAACTAATGTGACTATTAAGCCGTGATTAATTTCAAGTGAGTATTTGGTAAACATATTTTAAAACGCCTATACAATTATGGTTGTTATACGTCATGTTTCGATACAAGTCATTATTATTTTCCAAAGATCAAAATTTCTTACGAACAAAAATTTAACAATAACGCCACAGCATTATCGGGTTTTAAATTGAAATTTACTCAAACCATGCCAATGCATAATAAACTTTGCAAAAAAGTCCCTAATTATAATTTCAGAACTAGCGATTCTTAAACTTGTGCCAATGCCTAAGATTTTCAATTGGAAATCGTTTGCGCTTAATCAAAGTGACTTTTTTTTTCCTGATGCGTCCCAAAGGCTGAATCCCAATGCTACAATATCCTTCAGAAAACTATAAACTTTAGCATTATAAATATCTCAGGATCTGACTGTCGGGCGTAAAAAAATAAAATTTAATTGAAAATTAATTAAGTAGTCAAGAATTTAACGATTTCCTCAATTATTCTTGCCTATGTATTATCAGTAGGTGCTGAGTTTATAAACGCTACGATGCTATATTATTGTGTTTTAAATATCAGTTTTAATAAATACCCATCGTTAAAATGTTACGATCGAAGTCGAAATTTTATGCTTTTGATCTGAGATCTTTAGTATATTTTCTCCATGCAGATCGTACGGATACTTTGATGGGTCGAATAACGATTTTTCTCCGCTGATTCCTGGTATAAATGCGTCGAAATGTTTTGAAAAAAATAAAAATTTCCCAAATACTCTCTAGTGACGTAATGCAACCTTAACCAATAGGTATTTTATGAGAATACAAGATCGGTAAATAGCCGAATAATTAAGTAGTTTGTTAATGTACGCACGACACGAAAGATAAATAGATATATACATGTATATATATATATATATAAAATTGCTGTAGAAATCATATAAAACTTGTAAATAAATTCGTGACGCGGGCACCGTCCATTAAATATGGCAAATAATCGAATAAGGCGTTCAAGGCGCACTCGGTCGAAGTTAGGACTAAAGGGAAAAAAATAGCCAAGCGGGCATATTGCGAATGGGTATTTGCGGATTGGCAAAGTTTTCGACCGTAGGAGAAGAAAGCCTCCGGGGAGGCCAGGCCTGCCTCCTCCAGCGTAGGCAAGCTCGAGTTTCGAGCAGGGACCGAGCCAAGAGATGGGAGCGGATTTTTGGAAAAGCGCGAGAGGGGACTCGGCCGCAACGAGGCGGACCCGAGGACAGCAGGACTTGCGCCTGGGAGAGCAGGGGGCAGGTTCGCCGATGTGCGAGGGGAAGGGCGGCACGAGGCTCTAGGTAGGATCGGCGAGCGGCAGGAGGGTGGGGGCGCTTGGGAGGTAGTTAGGTAGGTAGGTAGGTAGGTAGGTAGGTAGGTAGGGAGGAGGCACGGAGAGCATCCGGGGAAAGCGCTCGGTGCAGAGATCGGGCCGATCCGCCGAGGAGAGCTTCGGGCGCGGCCAAAGCTACGTTGGCGATCAGCCGAGAGGGCGAAGAAAGCTCGCGAAGGCCGAGGGTACCGAGCTCCAAGGGCTCCGAGCCCAGTAGGGCCGGCCGCGAGGAGAGCGGGCCTTAGGGTGAGGCAAGCCGCGTGTGCGTGCGTGCTTCTAGAGGGAGAGGCAGAGGTAGAGGGGGAGGGGGGGGGGAGGGAGAGAGGGTGGGAGGGAGAGGTCGGAGGAGTCGGCCGCGGTAGAAAAAGGCAGAACCGCCGAGCCGGAGTAGGGAGTAATCGCGGCTTTATTGCGCGGGCCGCGCGAGATCTTAGTGGACGCGGCACGAGTTCGGGGCCAGGAGGTTCGAGGCCGGTGGTGCGTGTCCCAGAGCCCGAGCCATGGAGCCGCGGCAGAAGGCCTCGCAGGAGCAGCTCCTGCGCCCGGGCCCCGAGCCCAAGGGCATCAGCCTCAAGGAGCTCATTGGTCTGCTGCACGAGGCCTTCGCCAGCGACGAGGTCGACATCGACCACGTGCAGGACTTGATGGCCGCCTACAGGAGCAACCCCCAGGAGTGGAGGAAGTTCGCCAAGTTCGATCGTTACAGGTGAGGGCCGGGCGCAGGCCGGGGACGGGAGGCCCGGCTGGACCTCTCGCCTCCTCCTCCTCCTGGGCAGGGGGAAACCCGCGGCTGGACCCTCCCTAGGCGATCTACCGCCCCGCCCGGGTCTCCCCGTTCCCGATTCGGCGCCCTGCGACATCCTTCCTCCTCAACGACTTCGCCCTGCCCACGCGTAAAGTTCATTAAAATTTGTTCTCGAACCTGCCGCGCGCAGCCTTCGAGGCCTCGTTAATCCGTTCATTTTTACACAACTTTTCCATCGCTTATCAAAGCGTTGCGTAGATTATTCGTTTAGTTTGACAGCCAATGCAGCCTCTTTTTACATAGAATCTCTCTCTCTCTCTCTCTCTATCTATCTCTTATGTACGTCGCGGAACAAGTCCAGCGAACTTAAGCTCGAGTATTTATATTTGTATCGCTAGCCCAAGATTAAATACTACTGCATACGATTATAATTAATTGTTTGTATTTTTTAAATTACTTCGTTTCCGATGTTCCTTTGTCGTTGTAAAGTTGCATTTTAATATTAAAGGGCCGTTAGACTCGACCGTATTATTCTTCAGGAGAATGATACTGGGTACCTTGGAAGGAAACGTTTACCAATGCCTCGAGTGAAGTTACTAAAACGTTTTACCTCTACATTCTGTTTACGAATCGAGGTAGAGATTTTAACAGCTTTGAGCATCTAACGCAAAAAAGTCATCTTGAATAGAGTATTCCGTTATTTAAAAGGATGCCGATTCCTCAAAAAAAAATCTTAAATTAGAGTTCACTCTAATATAGAGTTCACTCGGGTTATCTTGTCGCTAAAAAATGATTCAACGTCGATTAATGATCTAATATTTTGAAATTTGCTTCTCGGTAGGCTCGTCGTGCAATCTTCAAATTAAATGCCACCAAACATCGCTCGCGAATTTAATACAATATATATATATATATATATATATTTTTTCATTAAAGTTATAAGGCGAGCTTTCTTGTTGTTATTTTGACGATTTTGTATTTTAGATTTTTTAGAGAGCGTAACGCGCGCGTAACAATATCACAAGACTATTGCGCATTGGAAGAATCTCAGCTCGTTAACGCATTATCTATAGATTATTTTGCCATATTTTTCTACAAGTCGTCAAAGGCCTTTAAATTACTATTCATTTTTCACGTAGTACTTTGTGTGTAACAAATACTCAAATTCCGAATTAAAAAATACAACGCTGCAATTATCGGTTCGTGCGTACGTTTCTCATTACTTTTTTATCCATGAAGATGCACGCGTTGAAATAAAAATCTTAGCATCTGCTTTGTTTTGAGCTTTGTCCCTTTGTTTATATGTAACCTTTTGAAACTGATAGTGCATTTATAATTAAGGAATAATCTCCAATCGAAAGACTGTACTCGGTTAATTGGACAGAACTTTCTATAATTGTCAATTTGTAATCTCCCTATTCTCTTCTTGTTCTCAATCGACCCGAATCGTCTTGTTCTAAAATTTTATTGAAAGATCGCCCTGGAAAAAAAAAAGAAAAAGAAAAATTCCTATTCAAAATGCCTATCCTTTTAATGGATGACTTTTTCGTATGAATATTTTTCGCACTTTCGTCGCAAAAGTATCGTTCAAAATAAAAGAGAGAAAAAAAGAAGAAGAAGAAGAAGAAGAAGAAAAAATGGAGTTTTTAATGTTTTTGAAAGGATTATCGCTTTATTATCAGGATTGTTATGCAACGCGTCTACTGCGATTAGAAGAGCAGCGCGATCGAAAAAAATAATATCTTAATCGTGTACGGAATAATAAGTATTGTTGTAAATTAATGGCCACATTGGCTTAGGAAGCCAGTTATCGAAGAGCTCTATTGAAGAGAGAAAAAAAAAAAAAAGAAAAGTAAAATTATCCAATGAAATCCACTATCCGTGCGCAGTATTGGGGCGGAGCAAAAAATCGCAGGCCGAAATTGAGCAAATGGCCGTACGGTAGAGAGGCATCGATCGCAGGATCGGGCAGGATGTACCGAGGATTAGATTTAAACGCTTGTCGCGCGCCTCGCTCGAAAATCCAGGGTGACTTTTACGAGCGACTCCCGAGAAAACCCATACATCAAAGAAATTGTAAAAATAAGCCGATCGGAGTTAACGGAACGCTTGCGCCTATGATAACCGCGGCACTTAACTCGTGGGCATTAACGCAGTACGTCGCGTATTAGCGTATCGCGGCTGGGCTATCGATGCGAGCTCGATAAATGCTCGCGAGGAGATCGGCGCGAAGGTTCGAGCCCGTTCTCGGCTTGCTTTGCATTTGTAAACAAAATAGCGATAAGCCCCCATTATCACTGCAGCGCCCGGCGGCTCGGCTTCGCCTCTCGTAATCCCTTTTCCTCCCACGTTTCGATAAGTTGCCTCCGCCACCATTGACCATTTTTTCACCCTGGCGCGATAGCATAGGGGGAGAGCGCATGCGACTCTCCGGCCCGGAGAGGGGCCTTTATTAACGAATGTCGCGCCGTAATCTCCGCTCGCGACCGACAGCTTATTCATAATTATCCGTCTGCGTACGTCACCGTGTGCGTACCAAGGGGTGGGGGCGCGCGCGCAAGAGAGAGAGAGAGAGCGGAGCCGATAAAGGCCGTGGGAAGAGGAAAAATCAGGAACGAGAGCATCTCGCGGGCGCGCTTTCTTCAAAAGCCAGTGTTTACAAAGAGCGAGTCTCGACGTCCGGCCCAGAAGCGGGGCTCGATCGAGGTGAACGCTCGCTTCGCGATTCCCTGGACCACGAGGCCGCTGCGCGCGCCCCCCCCCCCCGAAATACCTCCCGCCCTCGCTGCGATTCGGCCGGTGCCAACTTTTTTTGCCCGGCACTTTGGCCAGGCGAACCTGGCCCAGGTCCCAGGAGTGGCCGGGATCCCGGAGCTCCCCCAATGGCCCCTGGCCCCCCGACAGCATGGCCCCGCTCGAGCTCCGGGCCGAAACGATGCGCCACCGCCTCTCCCTCTACCTCCCCCCGCTCTCTCGCTTTCTCTCTATCCGTCGCTCTGCTCCTGTTTCAGGTACACGCGCAACCTCGTGGACGAGGGCAACGGCAAGTTCAACCTCATAGTCCTCTGCTGGGGCGAGGGTCACGGCTCGGCCATTCACGACCACGCGGACGCCCACTGCGTCATGAAGATACTCCAGGGCGAGTTGTGCGAGGTGATGCTCCCCCCGTAGGGCCGCTCCACCTTAGCCCTCCGCTCCCGGCCGCCGCCTTATGAGATCTCGGCCGAATTCCTCGAGCGTCTCCCGCGCGAGGGGCCCAACGGCTTTCGTGAAATTCCTCGGCGGGGGGGGGGCCCCCCTCGCTTTTCCCGTGCCTTGGCTTTAAGGGGACGACTCTCCGATGCATCCTCCTCCTCCTCCTCTCGCCGCCATGGGATTCGTGGCGGGGAGGGGGGGGACCGCGGGGGGAGGGGAGGGCCCGTTTATCACCCTCGAGGATCGCCGAAGCGGTGGAGAGTCGCCGCTTGTAAAATTTTGAAAATCGCCGATGCGAAGGCTTCGTCCTTAACGCCAAAGCTTGTCCCGGGATCGGCGCCTTACCAATGCTTGAGCCAAGAGTCGAGAGCCAATCGACCGGCGCGGGGCTCGTTTGGCAACGTTTCTTCCCGGGCTTCGTAGCTTCGTTATACAGAGGCGTTGTATCAACGGTATTTACGTTGAAATTCATGGAAGCGTCGCTCTATCGACGTTGTTTGCTCGCTTCGTTAGAGATTGCGGATCGGCAGCTCGGCTACTGGTAGCCTCTAATTTCAATGAATTTCTCGCAAAGACCATTGACTCGATACAATAATAACTATCCGGCTTGCCTCTACTTGGACCGTGCGATTGATTATTGCCGATCGCTCC
This sequence comes from Kradibia gibbosae, assembly GCA_018907135.1. Lineage (NCBI taxonomy): Eukaryota > Metazoa > Arthropoda > Insecta > Hymenoptera > Agaonidae > Kradibia > Kradibia gibbosae. The sequence continues at coordinate 14,380,325 of JACCHX010000007.1, forward strand.
AATTGAACGCCCAACTCCTGGTCTGGGGACAATTAAATGATATCGAGAAAATGAAGTAGAGCCAAATTAATATTTTCCCCCTTAATTGCAATGGCAGATAGAAGTAAACTCCAGTGGCACTCGTAACAATGATAATATACATATATATTTATATACATATTCATATGTGTGCATATGTACTGTTAATTGAAATTTTAATGCTTTTTTCAACAGACAAAGTACAAATGGCCAAAGAAGTATTTAAACGAAGGCGACGAGCGCCAAACAGAATTGGAAGAAATGGATAGGTGTATTTACCAAAACAATGACGTTACTTATATAAACGGTAAGAGGGTTTTAAAATACTACGTATTAACCAATATAAAAATCGTAGACTGCTCGATTAATCGAATTGTTTCCCTCGTCCAAAGTGCAACGTGTCATTTTGATTTTTTAAAGTCTGCAGCCCGAATGATCGTTTGACTATAAATAAATGAGAGCTGCAAATTACGGGCAGAGAGCGAAGGCAGACTGCATTGAAAATAATTAGTTTATTACAAAATTAAGATTAACCCTAACGATCGATATTGACTTGTTGCATTTGCCTTAAACTCTCGTTAGATTCCATTGGATTGCACCGCGTGGAAAATGTGAGTACTGTTAACCCAGCGGTTTCCTTACATTTGTATTCCCCACCGTTTACGTCGTGCTCGGTGTTCAATAAGCAAACTGGCCAACAGACCAGTTCCACGGTTACCTTCTGGTCGAAATTCGGAGAACGTCGCAACAGGGTAAGATTCTATGGATTTTTCTCTTTTGCTTTTCATTTTTTTTTTCTCTCTCTCTCATTTGGCTCTCGCTTCTCAATGCGATGCTTCTCAAATGTATTGTTAATCCATCATCGTTGCCATTCGCCTTGCTTTTGCGAATTGAATCATTGTTTCATTTAGAATGGCATCGCCGCACTTTACTTACCTTCTCACGTTATTTTGCTGTTGTTGTCGTTGTTGTTTTTTTTTAATATTGAAATTGAAATGCTTTAAAGTGTGTTTTTGCAGTCGTAAGTAATTAACCTTTTTCTTTGTAGGAAATACAAAATGCCAGAACCCCGGAGGACAATTAAGTGCACGTATTAATGTACAATGTAATTCTTGACTGTTTTTTTTTTCTTTTTTTTTCTAATGTCGCTTTTACAATCGATGAAGTTAACTTGGCATAACTGTACACACGCGTTAAAAGGTACGTTGTAAGGTATAGTTATTAGCGAATCAAAATTTTTACGAATACTGCAGAGGTAGACATTGTATATAGATGGTCTTCGCTTATTTCCGGAAACAGTTACTCGTTAGGTATTTCACATGAGCGCCTGCAAAATGGTAAGATTACTCGTAAGGAGTGTTGCTGATTTACGTGTACTTTTACGCTGGGATGCAAGGATATATTATTTAACGCAAGTTAGACGAATAATATTTTTTTTTTAAACTTATATTGTCGATAAACAAAGTGCGTCAATCGTATTAATTTTAAAAAATCTTTCCACCTTTTTTGCCTTTGAGAGCGTTTTTATTGTACATATCTAAACGACATTGTGAGTAAAAGTAAAAGTCACACTTTGCCTTTTAATGACGCATTAAATCTAAATTTTTTATTCAGAAGCCATTTTTACTTAGCGCTACTTCCAAATAAATCGACCTGTGGAGTCCATTATTAATAGTAGTATTAAGTAATGTAGAATGTATATACATAAGAAAGTATAAATCCATACACATAAATTAGGATGTTTTTTTTGTTTCATCTGCTTAATGATAAATCCAAAATTTCAATGAAAGTAAGTTGTAATTCACGCCGCATCTAAATTCACTTATTTTATGAAGTTGTAAATACATTTTATGCAACCAATCTTAATATGCATTCGTGTAAAGATTTTATTACGATGCCTGTTGATACATCGAAAACTGTAAGCAAATTTTTATTTCATTCTTTTTTAAAAGACTATCAAAAGGCCTTCACTGTATTTATGGAAAACCGAATTTGGTTTTGTAATAATGAAAAATCCTATTTGTAAATTTGACGAAGTCCATATATTTATTTTTTATTTTTTTTTTTGTTAAATATGGCACACGACGATCATTCAAACTATGGACAAAATTAAAAATATTTCAAAGCGATAAGAACAATATAAGATAGGAAAATCTTTTAAAGTTAACGAAATGATGGTTAACTTGCCGTTTATATTTAACGCTTAATTATAAAGTTTTATACGTTTTTATACACATAAGTATTCTGAGCTATTCACCACGCGACAAGAAATAATTGTATGCCACGCTTCGAAGCGAAGTTTATTTTTTGTAGAATAGTAATATAATGTTAAATTATAATATTGTGTTTAGCGTTTACTTTATTCGTAAAAAAGCATTACTGACCAAGTTTTACGGTAGAAAATAAGAACACCTGCCCGATAAGCGCTTGTTTGAAACTGACAATACGGAGGTGCTTATACATGTAAATAAAAAAAAACGAGGCAACCATTGTGACAGCTTATAAATGCCGAGGCACTAATCAACTCGGATTAAAAGCTCATCGTAATATTGCAGAGAGTTTTCTTGATTTAAAGAGAAAGCCCTAAGATGTCAAATAGAAAGTAGAAAACTACTAGTAAACAAAATTCCTTAACCTTCTTTGGATGCTTTTCCGATTTCGTCTTAATAAGCGCCTGCCTCTTATTTGATACTTATCATCAAACTGTACAAGCCGATACATTCGTTTTTATTACAATTTGCGTTCTTTCAATATTGCGCAATTTCCTTCTCGCAAAATTATACCGGTTATTGATTTTAATTTGCAGATCTTTCCTTTGGGGGACCTTTAAAAATTTATCGATAGTAAATATGGAATAGAAGAGAGTAATAATTATTTTAATGTATAAGCATCGAATTTATATTGTAATACGAAAATTAATTTTAACATTGAAATTGTTTGTGCACAATACGTTTCTTATAATAAATATTTTACAATAACTACTCTGATTATTTTATTATAATTATTATATTTCGGATAGAAAGCTCATTTTTTATATTTTACAAAATTTCATTTTTTTTTTTTTTTTTTTTTTTTTTTTTTTCATCTGTACCAAGTTTACCGATCGTTGCACGATTTCATCATTAAAGAAATATTTTTATTCTATCGAAATTGATCGATTGCTAGCAGTTTCAATGCAAAACTGTTGCTAACTCGTTAATGTGTTTTAAAATGTACTTGAGGAAACGAATCGCATGAATGTCAGTGATCGAATCTTAAAGCACATCTACCATTTTATCAAATTTCAAGGTGTCGTTTACTGTGTAATAAAAGTCCAAACAAAATAACAGTAATAAATAAACAAAAAATAATCTCAATAATAAAAAAAATGGTAAAATCAAAGCGCGCTAAATATTCTTATATCGTAGTATTCGAAGAAAATATTTTATAAAGCTGCATCCGCCATTAAACGGTAGTCAAAATCGGCTTAGACTAAATTCAATGAAATCGCTAAGGATTGAAAAGTTTGTTGAGTAAAACGATTTTTAATCGATTTTAATGATATATATATATATATGTATATAACTTATTTGGCAATATTTTGTCGTAAATCAAAGCTAAATAATTAACGAACCATTGCAAGCACTCAATCATTAACTCGACATCGATCAAAATATTATCCAAAGAAGAACTTGTAAAAGCTGGTTATTTATATTAAACGTGCATCAAGGAGTTTGGCCTTGTTATCAAAAGCGCATTAACGATAATCGGGATTGCGTACTTAATAATTTTAATCGTCTCTGAATTAACGCCCGTTCCCATTGGTGTTCTATTAACCTCCTCCATCAGCTCAATCGAATTACGCGTTCGTCCGATAAATTTCACAAGTGCAATAAATAGTATGTACAGTAGTTGGCTCACGGGCGCGTAACCAACTTGATACAACAGAGCAGCATTTGAAGACGGAGTCGCGAGTCATTGGGAAAAGTCCCCGTCAAGAGGGCGGACAAGGCTGAGAGAGAGAGAGAGAGAGAGAGAGCAGACTCTCGGTCTCGGGCCCCCGCCAGGGGACGGTCATCCTCGGGCCAGGAGGCGTCGCCCGGAGTCCCCCCCGAGGCCTCCTCCAAGGCCGGGCCTCACTCGGCCATAGTCCCAAGTATCCAGTCTACGTAGTGGCCGACGTCGGTGTAGACCCCGGGCGAGCCCTTGACGGCGCAGCTCCGCCTCCCGAAGCTGACGACCCCGTGCTGCACGACCCTGGCCTCGCCCCCGTAGAGGCCGACCGACTGGAGGGGGCCGCCGCTGTCCCCGGCGCAGGAGTCCTTGGCCCGGTGGCCGCCCGCGCATATCTGCTTGTGCCAGAGCTTGACGAAGGGCTGGTCCCTGTAGGCCCGGCCGCAGACCTCGGCCCTAAGTATCGGCAGCCGCACCTTCAGCAGGACCTCGCTCGTGGTCAGGCCCTCCTCGGTCGAGCCCCAGCCGGTTATCAGGGCCGTCCTGCCCATGGCCCTCGAGGCCGCGTCCAGCGGCAGGCAGATCGGCCTCACGCTCGCCGGCCTGAAGTTCATCCTCCCCTTGACCCTGGACAAATGGGCCCCCCCCTGCCCCGGTTAGGCTTCCAACCTCGCTTCGAACCCTCGACCGCCGCCGCAGCTTCTTACTCCAGCTCCGGACGGAAGCGGTCGATGGCTCGCGCGCCTTGCCAATAGTTGGCTTTGCTCACCTCACCAGAGCGATGTCGTTTCTCAGGGTCGTTGCCGAGTACTCCGGGTGCGGGTGGACGCTCTCGACCTCCAAGCTCTGGTACTTCTCCGCGCAGATGTAGGCAGCCCCGTTGTCGTAGGACTCGCAGTCCCTCTCCCTCGACAGATTGTGCTCTCCGACCCTGACGCCGGTGAACTTCAAGCCTGCAATCGAGCTCGGCTTCGTTATTCGCGCCTTTTTAAAATGCCCGAGGCTCCGACTCCCGTTGTCGAGGACGGGGGGTGGGGTGAAATTCGAAGCAGGAGACAAGGCGGCCCGGCCGGGAGAAGGATCGGCAAGATATCGATGGGAGCAATTTCGGGGACATTTTGGAAAATCAATGCGCGGTCAGGGTTTTGAATAATCCTTACTCTTTGGCAAATTGGTCACGCAGTGCGCGGCCGTCATGATGTAATTCTTGTTGATGATGGTGCCCCCGCAACGGAAGTCAAACTCGGAGCTGCTCTCCTTGTCCTCGTAGGCCAGCAGGGCCATCCAGGGGAACTCGAATATCCTGGTGGAGGAGCCGCCGTAGATCTTGGGCGCGGCGGCAACGGGACCGCAAAGGTCGTGCTCCAGGAGCTTGAGCTTGGGGCGGAGGTCGCTCGTGGCCGATTGCGGGGCCGGTGTGCTCTTGAGCTGCGAGGGCTTCGGGTGCTTTGCAATGGGATCGACTTCGCAGCAAATCATCGGGTCGTTACCTGCGGGCGCACAATAGGGGACTAGCGTCGATCGAATAACTCATCCGACGCCTGGACCGAAATACGTTGCCGCTGGAATTACTTATGGATTGCGTGTTATCGGCACCTTTGCTGAAAATTGCTTTGCAACCTTTCACTTGGCTTTTATTGAACTGGCGCACAAATTATTATTCCAACTTACGCGCCGCGTATGATAAGACTTCACGAGACTCCACCGATTAAGCAGACAATGGAGAATCCTCGGTCGGAGGTGGTTTTTTTATTTGAAAGATCTTTTGAAAAGTAGCCCGAGGCATCGCCAGAACGAATGCACTTATATCTTCGATTACAAATTTAATGTCTGCGCCGTATTTGTTCCGATGTTTCTACAAGAAGGTCTAGGGTAAGACTTATGTACGTTTTATGCCAGTGGAAAATATGTAAATTAATTATCGTATTACATGGCAACGTATTATTGGCCATTGCTACGGAAAAAATATTTACAACCATGAAAAATGTGGGCTCGAAAATTATAATGGCTCGCTTCAGTTTTTATCTCTACAAATTAATAAAACCAAACCTGTAAATTCGATTCAATGCAAATTATTTACAAAAGTCATATTGTACTTAAAAGTCAATAAATTACTTTATAGTATTCTCGAAGCAGAGATGCCTCGATACCCATGAGAATGTAATCTCAATCAATCTAAAATCGTTTCCTTTATTCACTGGTCTAATATATCAAATCTGAATCATTAATTGATTATAAAAGTAAGCCAGCAGAAGTAAAATACACGTACATCGTATAAAGTTAAAAAAAAAAAAACCATTATTCATTGCTAAGAAAAGTTATATTTCTCAAATAACTCATGACAAATATCAAATTCCATCCTTTCATTAAGAAGCAAAATTCTCAATCACAAACTACCCCATCATTAGAATCCTTTTTATTTCATAAGCGAGTACCAATTAAGCCTATATCCTTCTTTGTATAAAATACACACCGCGATAGTAGGTAAGTTTCAATAAATCGAGCATCCGAATAAGTAATAAGACGAGTTCATTATTTGAAAAACAAAGTACGATTCAATTCACGTGTACGCTGATCGAGCAATGCTCGCTATTGATGCTCTTCTTTTTACGATGGCGAAATAAAAAATCAGAAGGACCGCTGCTATCCAGGATCACTCGATAGGCCGAGGTTTGCTCTTAATTATTGCACGAGGATAATAATGTGGAGGACGAATCGAAACAAAGCCTAATAGTAATGCATATTAATTGCACTGCGAACTCCTTTCCATTCCACGCGTCAAGTTTGTTACGAAAGCCAAGCGTATCTATACACCGTGGATTATTTTAAGGGAGTAAAGCTAATCTGCAAAGGCAATGCAACGACATTTGCCGGCGAGATAAAAAACAAGGACGAACATCGGCAAAATAAAAAGCCACGCGTACCTTCGAAGCCACAGTGCGCACTCCTTAACTGATTGTATACCCGCAGTGGCGGTCTGCTTTTCAGTAGCTTCATTATTGGCAGGCACTTCCTTATGTTGATGCACTCGCCGTGCGCCCCCGCGTAGGTCGAACAGCTGCTGCCAACGTTCACCAGCACTCCCATGGAAGCTATGACTATCAAAAACGAGCGCATGTTCTGGGCGAGCGGCCGCTGCCCGCGTTGATCGATCTTCTATCTCTCTCTCTCTCTAGGTGGTGGTTTCGGCCCACCCCCCTCCCCGGTGAGCGCCCGCGAGAGCGAGGAAGCTGCCGATCCAAGGGCGGAACAAGCGGCCTCGAGCAAGCGCTCTCGATAAACTGAGGCGGCAGATTTCAATTCGGGCGACGATTTGTTTACCTCGAATTAGCCCGCAGGTATGAGCACGCATACGCGCAAGCGCGCATAAATCATACCGCGCCAAACCGTTAGGTTCGCACCCGACAGGTCGGAGCGCGAGGGAAGGTCGAAAATCGGGGGGATGGCCACAGGATGCCCTGGCGACCCTGATAAACCTGTAATTACTTGTACCCGTTCGATGGCTACGTCAATATCTAACAGGTTTAACCTCTGACCGACAGGTGGAAGTCGGACATTTGTTTTACGACTTATCAAGACAATGAGTTCAATTTTTCCTTGCTCGACTGCGAGTCATTTCGTAAATGATCTCGCTTCTCCTCCTCCTCGCCGCTCCATCGCTGTATCTTTACATCTGCACTTGTCTTACCTTTTCTAATAATTCGCGGCTCCGACGATATTCAAATTTAAGAGATATTCAAATTGCAATTTAATTTGGTGGAAATTTAACATTTTTAAAGTTAATTACGTCCGCTATTATTAAAACTTGAGGTAATATTATGAAATGAAAAAAAATTCGCATTAATTTAACGTATTATTCCGTTGCAATACTGTTAATAATTCTTAAAAAAAAAAAAAAAAAAAAAACAAAATGAATTCGTCCACAAAAATATGGAAAAATCGATCAAAAAAATTCGTATAATATGTTTTAATTTTTAATTTCAATCGGTATTGGAGCTTTTTACAAAAGATAGTGCATATTACTATTTATTCCTTTGGTTTAAAAACAACAAATTAATTTATATACTACGTGTATCCAGTAATGGATTTTAATACAAAGTCTAGATTTTAGTATTTAATGTAAAAAGTGTAACGATTGCAATAACAGTTTTTAAGAATAGAATAGAATCGATAGAGCAATTAATGGAAGTGCGTATAATATATTCATTCGGAAATTAAGCTGTTAAAATTTGATTAAATAATTCAACTCCGTAAACATTAAATAGAAAAAAAAAAAATCACAAAATAAATAATGAATTTATTTAGCTGTAAAATATTTCATTTCACTGGCAATCTATTCAAAATTATACAATATCAGGGAGAAAGCGTTAAAAATGGCTTATCAAATCTTGATATCCAAGGGCTTTTTTTTAAAACGCCAAGCAATTGAACGCTGCGGACATTAAACGCGTCCTTATAAATAAGTCATTCGAATGAAAATACGATGTCATTGGCTCGGCCAGGATCGGCAATGCTCCTGAGTTCTTTCCACCGGATCCTCTTCGGTAGGCCGTTCGATATTGCCTGCGCCTGTTTTATGGCTCAGGTTCCACTCGACTCCTCCCCGGAACAATTAACCACCGTTCGTGTTATATCCGCCAACAATCGCACTTGACCACACTTTTGTAAATCCATTGGGCCTCACCGGCCGACACTGAAAATCGAAACAGGTGCACCCATTGTTGCGAATACAAGGAAGTCCATTTAAATATATATATATATATGCATACAACATTCTGTTCAATGCTTATTCAACCCCTACTCCGATACTTACAAAATCACTTTTCATTTAATGAACGTCGCTCATCGGGATAGCGCAAGGGCAGAAGAGCTTCTGTCGATCATGTTACTTACAATTTACGTCACATGCCGTACCCTCGGCCCAGGCGAGGTTTGAAATTGCTACGAGGCAATGCACGGCTTTAAAGAACTGCACAGACGCGCGCATATATTGGCGCGTTACTGAAATTAATTAAAACAAAAAAAACAGGCTGTATTGCGTAAGAGCCATCGGCCATTTGCAAAATAATTGAGAAATTGACACAGCGCTTAACGTTGAACTGTTCTTGTTGGGCTTTCAAGTTATAGACACAACATTTATATTTCAAATATTCCAAAAATTTCCTTTACACCTGCAACAGTATTGCTCTGACAACTCATATTTGTGTTTCGTAATTTTACGAATACGGTTTCGATACCTTTTGACCTTACATCAAAGCCCGTAAGATTCATTGTCACCTTGGAAAATCATATCTGTACAATAATATATATATATATATATATATATATATTTAATTATAACAAAAAAAGTAGCTCGGCAAAATGTCTTGTAAAATTTGTTCAAGTCCTCAAAATACTGTTGGATTAATTTTAACGTTACAATGGCTACTCTTCAATTGACGTTAAATTATTTAACAAAAATTATAACGCATCACTGATGATATTCATATTGAATTATTTTCATTCGTAATAAGATTAAACGAATGCATTCCGTTTGTTTTTTATATTTTCACTTTATGTAGAAATTATTAAGAATTAAATTTCACGAATTTACTTTTTTTTCCACTAGATTAGAACTTTTGTGTAATAATAATTGTTCAAAGGCATTTCTTTTAAGTCCATATAATTTATGTTCTTACGCACTGCGAAGATTTCAGGAATCATTTAGAAAAAAATTTTTACATCCGATTCCATTTCGTAAAAATCCAATTACAAATATTATTTTCCTTCCATGTTGAATTGATGGCACACGAATACTTATAAGACAGGGCATACGTGCCCATACATATATTTATCATGTAAATAGTAATATTTGCCATGTTTACAAGAATCAACGTAGCATTGAATTATTTTATCCGTATTCTGTGCCTATCGAATCCCGTTGCCAAACCACGTTTTGTTTTGTAAGTAGCAGACGACAAGAAATGTCTCCCTCTCAGCCGCGCAGCGTAAGAAGCGTAAAAGTGTTATTTTTTAAAGGATATTACTATAAACCACTGGAAAACTTCATTGGCAGCTTACATTAAATAGCGATAGAAGCCACGCATAACAATAATTATGGCAACGCCTCAGTGGACACACTTGCAGCGAGTCAGTAGATTATATAAAATGATTTTGAGGTTACATCGCAGCTTACCGAAAGACGTGAAAGAGTTGGGCGACCTATACGTTAAGGACGAATTCAAAAGGCACAAAAAATGTAATCCTTTAGAGGCTGATGTATTTCTAAACGAATGGGCGGTGAGACGAGTTTTATGCCAATTGAAACAATTACAATTTTCGTTATTAATTTTTTTTTAATATTGGAATTTTTTTGCACACAATTAGACTAGACCGCTAATAATATTTAATCGCATGAATTTCATTAATTCAAATTAATTGGAACGCATTAATATTGATTATGTTTTATAATACTTTTAATTTGCATTATTATTAAGCGCTGATTAAAAATATGAAATTATCATAAGCATATGTATTTATAACAGAGCTATGCCATAAATTTATCAGACCAACTTGGTTTGCGTGGTCCATCTGCAAATAAGCCATTGGGAGAATCACTTAAAAAGGAAGATTTAGAAAAACTGAAAGATGAGCAAATCTACCAGTTATATGAACTAATGAAGGCTGCGACGCAGCATCCAAAAGAAAATAATGAAATAACGTGACATTAATCAATACCACAGTAATCATTGAAATCATGGCCCGGAAAATATTTTAACAATTTACATAAAGAAAGGATTTTATTTGTTTTAAATTTGTGAATATTTAAAAAGTATTGTTTAATTATATATTAGAAAGTATTTGTTCATTGAGTATAAGTATTAGGATATAGATCATTGTATTATATATAATTATATATGTGATAATGTTATAATGCAAAATAAAATTATTATAAAATTGTTTAGTATTAAGTTTTTTCAATTATTTTTTTAATTTATTAATAGATATTAAGTATTGATGCAAGTATGAAATGAACTGGAGCAGAAGAATCTATATTACTTTACTTCGGATCCAATTTTAATGTAAGAAAAATACAATTAAAAACCTAATTTAAATTCACTTATTAAATTTAATATTTTTATAATTTTAATATTTATAAATATACACATATCTGTACAAAGTGGTAACAAGGTTTTCAAGCTTACTAATTAGAAAAGAGAAATAATAGTTGAATATATAATTATTAACGACATTGCCACAGAAAGATATAAATGGTAAGAAAATTAAAGAAAAAAAAGAAAGCAAAAAAAATTAAAAAAAAAAACGATTTTAAGTTTTCACTTTAAATAAAATAAATGGGATGTTTACAGCTACAAACCTATCATATATATTATAAAAATGCTTGTTAAATTAATGTTTTTTTTCAAAGCATCTAATAAATAACCACATAAGTATTTGTTTTAAGTAAAGTACAAATAAAAATTTGTTAAAAATTGTTTTAGTAATTGATAAATGGCGTTTAAACGCGACAATGTATTTATTTAACCTTTAATAATTTATTTCTCTTTTGTGCATTAAAACTTGTACTTCATTTTTTACTATTTTTTTTTACTCATTTTATGGAATAAATTTTCTCAATGATTCTAAAAGATTTCTTCAATTATTCTTAAGCAACAATAAAAAATGAAGATTCTCTCATGACCGTCTGTAAATTCTTAGAGACCTCGCGTCCTTTTTTCAACGCAACTTTCATTTTTAATTGTCAATATTTGCAAGGTATCCGTATTCAGCTTATCAATCGCTATTTAAGTAATAGTAGCAAAAAAAAAAAAAAAAAACAAAATAACGTTAATATGTTAATAAATCGTTAAAATTCTTTGGATCGCTGTTCTGGCACATGCGATACCAGTCGGGATCTCGTTGCAGACTGGAAGCATTGCGACGATAAAAGGACGATTGAATGATGGACTTGGCTCCGTATTTAGACGCACTAGTTATTGGATAATCTTTTAATCGCCATCCGCAAACCCAACTCGAGCAGTAGGGATAATAAAATTTATCCTCCGGTTTATCCTTGTAGCTGAAAAATATTTTATCATTGTTGCGTTACGTGGAAGGTTTCGCTCGAGTGCTTCCTTGCCAGGTTTTTTTTTTAAATGTCTCGGTAATTATAAAGTTTGATCTGACAAGGGCCCCAATTTATTCATACTTTGCATTGAACGCATATTCTGTACGCGACTCTTTCGTTTAAGCCTCTGATAACAGAGCGCAAACTTCGTTGTAATCACCGAGTCGAAAAGACTCTCGTACTTAATTGAATTGCAATTTTAACATGAAAAATATGTGTATAAATCGAGGCACGAGGCATTCTTTTGTGTATTATTTTTTCTCTATTGATTGTTATTTTATTCTTAAAAGATCAATTACGCACCGTTCGTGTAAGTAATTATTTTTAGAAATGAAACTCGCATCTTTTGGAGCGTAGAGGATATTGTTAACCGATGGCTCAATGGGCTTCATTAAATCGTAATTGACGCCTTTTGCCGAATGTCTCCATGATAAAATTGGCTTTTTAACCTGTGGTTTAGAGAATGTTGTAAAACGTGCTTGGTTACTTTTGATAAATAATTCACTGTCATATTTTCCCGTACGGTCTCAACGGGCTTTTCGGGGCTTTGCGGGGCAAACTTCCTCTGAATTTCCTTGTTTTGCAGCAAGGCCTTGGCCTTATTGGAATACTTATCCTTTTCCAAATTGTCATAGAGACGCTGTCGATTTTTGACAAACCAGAGGGACCTCAATCTCTCGGCTTTCCTCATGGCTTCCTTGTGAAATTCCTGGCATCGCGTGTCGCAAACGGTGACCTTCGGCTTAAGCATTTTGTAACTTGAATTTGGAAAATAGTGATAGATTTATTTTGACTCGCGAAAATTTGAATCAAAATTTATGTTTTTCATTATATATATATATATGTGTGTGTGTGTATGTATAGGTGTGTGTGTGTGTGTGTGTGTGTGTGTGCGTGTGTGTGTGCATAATTGATTGCGACACTCGGTTGTTTACCGCTCAATTCGAATATAGCAATGGCAGGATTGTCAATGAATAAGGGGACGGTTACCGTTCACATTTTTAACACATCGAATTATCAATAAGATGCAATTGATTGCAATCGACGACGACGCGGCAAAGTTATTGTCTTGAAACCGATCTTGGGTCTTTCTCGTCTAGATCCCGAGGCCTGGACTAAGTCGCGAGCCGCGATTACCGGCGCCCTCGATTACACCTCGCCGACTGATTTTTTTTTTTCGGGCTCCGCGGCTACGGACTGCGACCTTCGACCCTTCGACAACAATATTCGCCCAGCATTGGCATTTTTATTTACCTCCTCCTTGCGACTCGCACTCCCGATAGCTTCGTCGTCGTCGTCGTCGTCGCGGGCGCGCCCTCGATCGTTCCGTAATTGTTACCCTGGCTTAGTTTCAGAATTATTTACATTCCCCCCCCTATGAACGATAATTCCTTTCGACTAAGCTCCGCGCGACTTCCTCGTCAACCGGTCCCAAGTGGTCTCTTTGCTTGGCTTTGAATTATTAACGAGACCGTTCTACGCACTCGACGCCTTGTATTCGGAATATCGAATTGATTTGGACGTATGTGCTATTACTGCTATTACGGCGCCCTCCTCGGTCGGGGGAGCAGCAGGAAGCCGGAGAGGAAGACGATCGAAGCGCTCGACTTAAGCGAGTCGACGAGCGGTGAGCGTATTTTTACGTTAAACGTGTAAGCAAACATTTGGGCGAACGGTGACTGGGAAAAGGAGACCGAGACAAATCAGCTTGAACTCGGTTGTAAAGCCAATAGAATGGAATCGGCGACACCTTCCACCTCGAGGGACGATAAGCTTTGCGAGATGTAAATTTTAATATTACTCGTAGCTTTAAAGATCCGGGCTTTCGACGCAATGCACAATTATAACCTCTGTCGAGCTTCCATTTAAACATAAAATTCAAAGTCCCGATGCTCAACAGCCGTTCCACGTAGCAAATATTTATTCACTTGCAGATGCAACGATATCACCCATCGCTACGTTTGCCCGAAATGTAGCCTACGCTACTGCTCGGCCGAATGCTACAAGTCCACGGCTCATTCGGAATGCTCGGAGTTATTTTTCAAAAGCTGCGTAGACGAGGAACTGAGACTACGGCGATGCGATCCTGAGATGAGGCGAGATACGTTGACCATGCTTCAAAGGCTTCGCGATGAGGAAGTGCAACGCGACGCTTTAAATGGATTTTTATTGGAGGACGAAGACGACAATGATGAAGTCGAGCTCGATTCCGACGACGATAACGTATAATGATAGCGATGATTCCTTGGCCGAGTACCCGCCGTTTGTGTCAACCTTTTTTTTGTTTTCTCTCTCTCTCCCATTTGCAGGTACCGTCCTTGGAAAATCGTTTAAAAAATATAAATTTGGATAATGCCGACGAGCTGTGGTCAGCTTTGACCGAATCTGAGAGGCAAGAATTCGAAGCGCTGATTGAAAATGGAGAGGCTTCAAAATTATTACCTCCGTGGGATCCCTGGTGGAACTATTCGCTACCAAAGAAACTTATAACAGAGGTAGATAGCGATAAAAATCCAATGGAAAAAACATACGAAAATAACTGTCCAAAAATTCTTAATGTTGCAGCCTTAAAATCAATTCATGTTAGTACTTTTTTTATATTTTTCTTTTGCATCGAACAAGTTTTTAATATTTTAACTTTTTCAAACGTTCAGAAAGTATCTCCGTTCATAAGGTTTAGTATTATTAATACCATATATGCTTATGCGTATAGTGTTTTACATTTTAACGGTGAACATCAGTCTACGCCTTTGGATACCATAAATGTTTTCTTACAAATCTGTGATACTATTCTAGTAAATAGAGTGTTTAAAGATTGCTCATCCGCCATTGAAAATGTCCTTCTGAAAATTACAAATGTAAGAAACTGCTTTAAATAATTAAATTCTTAAATACGCATTTAACAATAAAAGTTTATACGAAATTAACTTATTTTTAGTGTGAAGCTTTATCTGGAGATCAAGAAACTATCTTAGAAACCAAAACTGCTGGTGATGCTATTTTAAACGGTCCAGAGGAAGCTAATAAAAGTTTTTACGCACTTGCTGCGTTATCAGATTTACACGAGTTACTGCGCAATGTGAAGAAAACAATATCTGTTAAAAAATCAGACTCAAATAATAGTGATACATTTAAAAACAAATTTGTTTCTGATAACCTAGCAGTACCGAAATTATCAAAAACGAATGTTTCATTATTTTTGAAAAAAATTGAATTTTATATAGCTTGGTTAAAATCTAAAAGTAAAACATATGATATTACCGAAGGGGAAAAAGTATAATTAAAGTAACATTTGTACATAAATTTTATAACTATTGTTCTTCGTAAACTACAAATGAAACTATGTGGATAATTTTTATACAGCATTGTACATATCGTATATTTTTTTTTAATTTAAAATAATTAAAGATTTCACACAATGATCTTTGATTCGGATTTATTTATTCATGACAGTGTGTTAAAAATTCGTTTAATAAAAAAAATTACTATTTAAAATTTTTTAAATTGGATTAAAATTAAACTAACGACACAATTTTATCTATAAGACCGAGTTTGATAAAAAAAATTTTATTGTAATAAAATTTCCCAAAAAAAAAAAAAAAAAGTTTCTTATTAAAACACAAATATGGCTTTATTAGATTTTCAATATAATATCACGAGTACATAAAAAATTATTAATATTTTAAACTTTTTATAAAAAGGTAATTCGTTACGAATAAAAATATCGAATAGGATTGCTAATTAATAATCGAACATATGTTAATTATAATTTCTTGTACTTCGTATGATTAATTTATTTACATTATTCTTACACTTCGTATTGTTGCGCTATGTTACTCATATGCTCTGCATGACTGTAGTACATATCGTAATAATAAGACAGTAATTTAGTAGGAGTGCGAGCTTTATATATACACATACAAACTAAATTTTCAGAAGCTTAATTTTTTATTTTCTCTTATAGATTCATTAGTAACTCGTGTCTAATGATATATTTACGATGATGTATGCATCGACAAAACTAAAATGAATAAATGTCTCAAAATAAAATAAATTATACATAACCACATTTGATAAACTATTTGTCAAAAATGTAATCGTATTCATTTTGCATCTTCAAATACATATGTATGTACATTTAAAAGTGATAGATGATAAGTGTAAAAAACTTGCGTACTGTTAAACATTTAGTGAACTCATTATTAGTTTCTTTAAGTATTGTCTCAATTGATATTGCCAGTCGCTATTTATTCATTTAATTAATATATTTTAGATATATTGTATTTTTACTAACTATTTTGTAATGAAAACAAGTCGTAACAATTTTTTTTTTAGATAAACTCATTTTCAGAATTTTCATAAAAAGTGAATAAAAATAACAGTAATATTTCAAATATGTAATTATTCACAATCAAGTTACAAACATTTGGTTTACATCTGTTTTTGGCTCAGGTACAATCATGTAAGGTTCCAGAGATGAAAATGATGTACGATATACAAACAATTACATTAAAAATTATTATATAAAATTTTAGTCAATGCATTTTATAGAGGATGTTTGCATCCATATTAAATAAATTATATTCAGTAACCCGATGCTGAACTCGGGCAAAGCTTTGATCGATTTAGCTTAGACTTTTTCTGTGCCGAGTATGCATCAACGGGCTATTGAATTATTTTTCATTTGAAACAGATATAGAATCTTTTTTACATGATCGAATGGCAATGAAAAGTATAGATGTTTAAAATATTTATGGCGTGAACAAAAGAGTTGTCACATGATATTACTCCCTCTTAAAGTCAACATCATATGTGTTTGACTCAGTAATCACAGCCATAGGAAGCAATACTGTGGAAAACATTGAATTATAAAATATTATTAGCGTGTTTAAAATGTCGATGTAGAACAGTAAGTAACTTTAATATTGATTAAGTTCGATTATTTTGAATATAAGACTAATTTTTTTTTTTTTTTTTTTTTTTTAAACTCAATGCGATATACAAATATCAATTTTCTTATGGTTTTTCATAAAAATAAAAAAAGTAATAATAAATAAATAAATAAATGGAAATAATTTGAAGAAAAAAAAAAACAATGATCAAGCATTATAAATTATGAATCACACTTAGGCATACATAATAAGCTATAATATAATGTATTGAAGTAATCAAAATTATGTGTATTTAGATTTTATGAATTATTTCTATTTAAATATATATATATATATAAATCTTAATTAAATGAGTGTTATTTCAAAATAATCGAATATTTACAAAATTGAATCAAATTTAATAGAATTTTCTTTAAAATATATTAACGCAGTGTATAAATTTTTTTTTTTTATAACAAAAATTGTACAATATGTGCTTGCAATTCCTCAAATTAATAATGATAATAATCTGGCATGCATCCCATTATGTTTTAAAAGATTTACTAATATTCATTTTTTCTTATCTTTGCAGTCATTTATATAGTAGAAAATCGAGATTTAAAATTAAACAATGAAAAATATAGAAGCTTCTCAAAAGCTGGAAACATTTGAATTTAACATCATTTTTGTTGACGTTATCCGTATTTTTGTCCTAAAAATACAGTTTTTCTTTTCTTACGGTATGTGTTTCAGTTGGTATGTATTATTAATAACAATACATTGAATGATTCGGACAAAATGTTAATTTTTTCCCCCGTTATTGTTTTTATAGTACAAGAACATAATTTCACCGAGATTCTTTGATTTTTACCATACATAACAAAAATGAAAAATAAGTTAAGCAAAATATCGATATTCAGCAAACAATTATTACGCTTATGGCTTGGGAATACAAACAAATATGTAATATTACAATATTAAAAGACTTGTTGCGTACATTTTTAGGAAAACGTTTTTCGCATTATTAATCGCTTTACCTTAAATCTTCTCATAGACGATGTGCAACTCACGATGATTATATTTAAAAAAAATGACATTTGTAGTGACCATTGCAACAAAACTATCTTTATAATCTCTGAAAAAAAAAGAAAAAAAAAAAAAAAACTGGAAAGTAAAGCGTGATCTAACTATATAATTATTGTTACTGTCTCGATTTTTTGTATAATTTAATGTTCGTGTAACTTTTCTTTCTTATTCATACGTGCCAGCAATTGACTTTTCAAGTCCTTTCATTTAGAAAAAGCGCATAAAACCGGATAAAATTTTATTAACAATTATTACTTTGCTCCTAATATTGACGGACTTTCAATAGACAGGACTTTGTTACGGATATTTATTATTTTTTCTCTCTCTCTCTCTCTCATGTGAATTAAACAACAGCATCGTATTTTTAGGCGGTCCAAGAGAGGATCTTGTAAGATTTGTTTTATTCTTTGCGGCGCGTCTTGTCTTGTTAACGAAAAAGCAAAGGATTCTTTTCTCGTGCGCAGCTATGAAACATCCCGAAAAAGACTCGTGACAAAAAAGTGGCTAAACAATTTCAACAGGATGCTCATTGGTTATTAATTCAATTCCTATTCATCCTCGAATAATCTCTAATCTCCCCTTCTACGTCGTGGAACTGCAGATTTTGTCGAAGAATTCGCGCTCCCTCTTACAAATTACGCCCTATTTGGATACCGTAGGGAAAAATTTTCTATTCGGCTCTCGAATTATATACAAAGGTCTCCGCGCGCAAATTTTTACAGTACGAAAAGAATGCTTCCTTCTTGAAAAAGAAAACGAGACGATAAGAGTCACTGCGTTGAAGAAAACGATCGGGGGAGCGTCGAAAGATCGGTAGTGGCGAGGGCCTCGAGGCCATGCGTACGTGTATATATATATATATATTATAAAGCGACCGCTCGACTTCTCTTTCCTTTGGTCTCTGGTCCCTCGTCTTCCGATGCCCCCAACCCAGGGGCCCGAGCGGCCCCAAAGATTCTCAATCTCCTTGAATCCGATGGGAAGAAGAGCGGCCGCCGCCGGTCGCCCGGGGAGCGTCGGCCTCTCTCGCCGGCAATCGTCGGGTCGGTTAAAACTTAAGCGGGCAGCGGCAGCGGCAGCGGCAGCGGCGCCCGCGAGCTCGAGGGCACCCTCGTACACGGGAAAATGCGGGGGCTCTGCGGGCGGCAGCCGGGGCCGGGGGCTGGCTTAGCTCCTGGTAACGTCGAAGAGCACCGGCGCCGAGGACTTCTTGTTGAAGTAGAGGCCCGCCCCTTGGAAGCTGTTGGCGCTGTTGGCCCCGACGACGCCGCCGCCGCCGCCCCCGCCGGCCCCGGACCCCGGGACGGCGCCGGCCCCGGCCACCGGCCGCTGACTCGAGGAGAGGACGCTCGGCTTGTCGTCGATGAAGTCGTGCGCGGGGCTCAGGTCCCCGTGAATGCTGTACATCAGGTATTTGAAGAACTCGTAGCTGAAAGAAGGGCCCAGCGGTGCGGCCATTAAGGAGCTCTGCGTTACGAGAGTCGGCGCGCGCCGCTTCCGACCCCGAGCCCGGCCTTGCTGCCTTTTTACCCGGCTCCTGATGAACCGATTTCTACATCGACTCGGCATCGGAAGCGGCCCACCGCTCTTAGCCATTGAGATCTCTCTAGCCGAGAGGATAATCGCGCGACCGCTACTCAATGGCCCAAAAGGATCCTTGTGTATACTCACGTCGACCAGCAAATGGCGGTGGCTGGCATTTGGTAAACTATCCGAGCGCTCAGACCCCGGAAGTATCCGGGAACGCCCCAGTGCCTGTAGACGAGCCTGAGGGCGTCCACCATGCCGGAGGCCCGCATCTGGCCGGTTTGCGTGTTGAGGAGGGTCTTGCAAACGTCGAGGGGCATGGAGACCGTGGCCGCCACCGCCCCTGCCATCGCACCTGGACAACGAAAAGCCCTCACCGTGTAATGTCTCGCCTCTGACGAGTCGGCCGAGGAGTCGCCGGCCTCGCGACAACCGGGAGAGCCCCCCCGCGAAGGGACGGTTTCGATCGAGCCCTGCGCCCTTGTCGCCCTGAGGCAGGAGTAGTACCTTCTTTAACGGGGACGAACTGGGAGGGCTCGAGGTCGTTCGTTGCTCCAGTGGCTTTCGCGAAATTACAACGCTAGCGGCCAACTCGATGGATTGGCCTCAAGGGTAGCGCTGACGCATCGTTAACACCGAGAGGCACCCGGAGCTTACTTTGCGTATAAGCAAAAAAAGAGGGCCGAGGGACGACGACTCGAGGACAGGGCTCGACGATGAGGGAGGGCATTTTGGCTTGGCGCCTCTTGAGCTGAGCCTATAGGGGGGGGGGGCCATAAGGCTCGAGGGCCATCGAGCCACCTTTAACGCGAGGACATCGCTATACTTACCAGAGACAACGTGGGCCGCCGGATTATAAATGCGCTGTGGATTTGAGAGCGACTGCGTGAATTCGTAAGTAACAAAGTGAATACTTTGGAAAGGCACGTTCATGAGGAGAGTCGTTCGGTAGCTTCTGTAAAATGCCGCTGCGCCTTCCGTTGCGTACACGTGCCGTATGCACTCGACAACGTTCCTGTACGGGGAATTCGGCATCTGTAGGCGCTGCTTCACCACTGGAAAATAAAAATAAAATAAATCTTTTGTAGAGAGGGCGGCGCTTTTTTACCCCCGGGGCAGGCTCCGAGCGCCCATTTTCTCTCCCTACCAATCTTCGTTCGCAGCGAGCTCGTCGTTGAATGACGCGCGATCGTTTGCTTTTATTCGCCGCTTAAAAGTACCCTTAGAATTGTGAGTATCCTTTGAGGGTAGAGGGGAAAGAGCTACCTTGTCCGGCAACTTGTCTCGATAACGTGCATCCTTACGGGATAATATTACCCCTTGTGTTTTGGAATTTTTAAATACGGAAGAGGAAGCGGGCGCCCGCGTTAACGCAGGTGCAAACAGTACCGACAAGCACTCCGATTCCACGAGACGACGAAGGGTTGCCCCGATCGAAGTGACGAGGGGAACTTGGTGGTAAGAGCGTGCCGCGGATGTAGCAGGGGTCGCGCGTCGCAAGGGCAGAGGGGGGGGGGGTGTCGCCAAGTCGAGTTACCTTCGGCCGGATTCATGACCCCGTCGTGTAGAACCGTGGAGACGACGCCCGCGGAGGCGTATATGAGATGGTTGCTCTGCGCGTGCGGCTTCTTGCTCTTCATCCTCTCCTTGAGGTGCTCGTAGCAGGAGAAGTAGAGCGCGTGGGCCGGACCCGCCCCTATGACCATGGCGCTCATGCCGCGGAAGGGCCTGAAAATGCCCTCCTGCTTCATCATGTTGCCTATCTCTGCGAATATTCCACCGCCTCCGCCTGGTCCGGGGGTCAGGATTTGCCTCCGCGTCTGCGCAAAAAGCCAAAGCTCGAGCCTCGCTGCTGCCATATCGCCTGCCCTTTGCAGGCCCTTCGATTGCCCCCGCGATCCGTACTCCATTGGATCTGCTCGCGAATTGCGAGGCCCCTGCGTCCCCCTTCGACGCACCTCGCTAGTCGGGGCATTGTTGGGAATTGACTTTTCGAATGCGCGATAATCGGCCCCCCCCCACACACACACACAACAATTTACCATTAATTTATTTGCCAAGCATCGAGCCAACGAGCCGACTTCTTTTGGTTAAAAGAAGTTAAAAAAAACATTATCTCGCAATGCAAATCGCGAGTGGATATGCGAACTTTCTAATAAATACAAGTCACTGCAAATATTGACTTGGAGCACACATTTATCATTGATTGTAAATATTTTGCTCCACGGTATGTGAAAAATTGTATTTATTTTTGCGAAGAAAATTCATATTTTCCGTCGTATATAACTATACAAATGATTTTCGATATATTCATTATTTCATTTCATTAATCAGATGAATCATTGTGTTAAAAAAAAAGAAAAAAATTATTCAGACAGCCAGTTTTTCTATTGCCGTATCAAGAACTATTAATAAAAGTTAACGAAGAAGTATGTAATCGCAAAAAAACGATTGCAGAAGATAACTTATTAATAAAAAGAACAAACTAACAGCGTGCACGTACCAAAGTGAAACAAATCTTTTTGGAAGCGAGCACAAATTATTTACCTATCCATTGAAAATCTAAAGAGTGCAAATATAGTTTGCATTATAATCGAGCGTTACAATGTGTAAAAATGATACCGAGTTTTACAACAAATCGCATCGTACCAATCGCGTATCGATAATGTCATCGTGCAATTGAAAAGAAAAAAAAACTAGTCAAGACTCGTGGGAGACTTAGGTATCTCTTTTTCACGCACCAATGGGTGCTCTACGATATTTTCACAGCGTTAAGAAACATGTTAAAAGGACGAAGAAGAAAAAGCTCCATTGGCGCAATTACAACAATACAAATGAATATTAATGATCTACGGTCGATACAGCAGATAACCCGGTGCAGGCCTACATGGCACGGTAATATTGGAATTCTTGGTATGAAAGGAGCACACTTCCGTCCTCGTGCGACTCATGAGAAAAGAACGTAATCCACATTAATTGTATAGGTGGATTACTTGGTCGTTAGGTAATTGTAACAAGCTGTAAAAAAAAAATGTGGCATACATTTACATTTTTTTTTTTTTTTTTTTTTTTATTACAACTCGTTATTTATCGCGATGAAGACGACGCGTACAATCGACTCGATAATGCTCTCGGTATTAAGCCGTCGAAATCGTTAATTAACCTCGTAAGAGTAAATAACAAAAAGCTAATGAATAATATTGAGGCTTACTTTACAAATGATGAAAATAAGCATTGCATCCAATAATTTTACATTGATTGGCAAAAATGAATATTATAATAATAATAATAATAATAATAAATGATAATTTGCGAAGCTCGTAAATACTTTAATTGAATGCAATTTAACATGATTATAGAAATACACGAGTTTATAATGTTCGTATTTATTTCAGTCTTTGGCTTCATTGCTAGATCTTAACCGTCGATATTACAATATACCGTATATCAATTACAAAGACTCTTGTAATAAGCTATTCAATATTTTGATACTTGTTTGAAAATAAAAGCGTGTCCTAATAAAATTTCAAAGGCGATAATTTATGTTGTAAAAAATATTTTAATTTCATATTTTTAAAACATTAAAAATATTTATCGATACGAATGCCTTGTCGAGTAATCCAGAAGTCCAAATTTCTATTAATTTTGTTTTCTAATTTGCATTCTTTCCTATACATTGTTTTAAAATTTCTTTTACTACATAATATAATAAACATCTTTGACTCGATGCAATTCTTGAGCTACTAATAGTTTAAGTTGTGGTCAGCAAAGATTCAAAAATAGACTTGATGTACCAAGATCAGACAGTTACATAATCTGTCTTATGAGAGGGTATACTTTGATTGCTTTGATAATTAAATGTGTAATGAGATTCTTAATTTGTGTAACCTGAAAAACATTCAATTTTATTAAAAGCAAGAGTTACGCTATTTATCTAAATTTTTAATAAAAAATTAAAGAGCAGGTCTTAAGCTGTAAATTAATCGAAAGCCTTCTAAAATGAATGCAAAATGTATTCGTTCGTAATTGAGGCATCCAAAAGAGAATGTGCAAATTGTCATGTATTCTATAATACCCAGTGATGATTAAGGAATTTTTAATTGTATAACACAAATGCCACTTTCTCATACATGACTCAATAATCATGCTTGCATAATGCATGGAGGAAAATTAAAATCACCTTGTAAAAGATGAAAAATATTTAATGCAGTTGTTTTTTTGTACAAAAATTGGAGAGCACATCTGTTCTAGAAAAATAATCTTGAAAATAGGTCTACATATACATATATATATATGTACATATTATATATATCTACATATTATTCTCGACCTGATTATAGGATTAAGAAATAGTGGCATTACCAACTTAACCTCAAATTTCGATCTGATGATAAATTATGCAAAAGTTAAACATTATACAATAGCAACTGGAGTAAGAAGCATGAAAAATGACAAAACGCGAATACGTCTTAAGTTGCGACTTTATAATATTAAGGCTATTCTGTGAAAAAAACTAAGTTCTCATCATTGCAGTATGAAAAGAGTTTGATTTTATTTGAAAATGTAACATTGAAATTAATACTTTTTAAATGTGGCATAGCTGGTAAATTTATCAATAATTTATTACCAATGAAAATTATTTTTATAGAGTAATAAATTAATTATAATCTTGAGAGAGACTGAATTTTTTTAATACAAAGGAGATGTAAAATCAAATTTTTTGCTTCACGCAACTAAAAGGTGGAGTTTTTAAAGAATTTCTTAAAACCAGAGTACAATTTTAACCATTGGCATAAGATAGACTTTAAGTAAATAAAACGTAGGTCAGATGTTTTATCAATTAAAAGCAAAAATGATTTTAGACAGGGAACATTGTCCGCTTAATTAGTAAATAGTTGAAATAGTAAGTTACACTTTCTCGATAAAGGCTCCGGTAGCTCTTGGATCATAGAACCGGGAATTAAAGAGTAAATAGAGGCTCGTCGAGCATTAGATCATTAGATAACATTTATTTTTAAACCGAGAACCGGTCGAGCGCTGTTCAAACCAAAGGACAGCATTGCCCAAGCGAGGTGGAAATGGGTTGAAGGGGGAGGGAAATCGAGGTAGACGATCTTGGTAAAAAGGGGGAAACGCAATATTGGCCACTGGCTGGGAAGTTCTTTACCTTAACGCTGTCAACGGAATACATAACGCAGTGCTCCATGATTCCAGCACAGGCACCTGCCATCATGTGCACTCCCACCGATTGAGTGGGCAGACTCTCGTAGTCATCGGCATTCATTCTTCAGTCTCAGCTCTTATGTCCTTCCAGATTGAGGCTGTGGGCCAATGGGACGCGTGGCCAGGGGAGGAACGGCAGCGATCGTCCGGTGAATCTGCAAGTGGCAGGCCGTCGCTCGTCGGTCGGCCCGGCTGCGGAGTCGACGAGGGTGGACGGAGAGGAGGCCGGACGCGGCGGTCGCGCTAAACCCACGGCTCAGGGAAGCAGAGAAGGCGGGCCTCGGCCGCCGGCGACGACGACGTCGTCGACGAGGTCGAACGTGGCGCAGGGCTCAACCGGAGCCGCCGCCTCCACCAGCTCCAGCTCTTCCTCGAGCGGCGCCAGCACCGGGATCGGCGAGCGAGCCGGCACTGCAGGAGCTCCGGGCTAGCCTCGACCGTCCCAGCCTAGCGTGGAGCAGCTACAACAGAGGAACATGTGACCGCTTAGAAATCGTGTGCGTCCAATCTTACCGTGGGGCGCTCCTCTCTCTCTCTCTCTCTCTCTCTGGCCCCCTCTCGCCGTCGCCGCCCCCACCCTGGGCCGACCAGAGATCCCGTTTCCTCCCGCCGGCCCTTCCGGCGGCTCCCGGCACCGCTCGTTACCTGGGCCGTCCTCGCTCCCCGTGGCCGGCCCTGCTACGGCGCTGACCCGAGCCTCCGGAGGAGGAGCTCCGCGTTGGCGGCGGCGGCCCAGCGAGGAGCCGCTCTCCCTTTCGTCGACCGGCTCGCCGGTGGCCGGGCCGGGGCGCGGCAGGGGGATCCTCGGCACGGGCGGAGCGCGGGCCGCGGGTCAGCGGCTCGCCGAGCTCGCGAGGGCTCCTGGGGCGGCCTCGGGGCGCGGGGCCTCGTCCTGTCCGCTGGGCAGCCGAGTGCCGAGGCCGGTGGTCCGCGGGGGTCGGCCGAGCGGAAGCTCGGGGAGGAGAAAAATCGCTGGGCCCCCGGTGAGGAGGTTAGGAGCAACTCGACGTGCAGACGCCAGCGCCAACGTGGCCCGATCGGTCGCACCGCGTACGACTTTGGCTGCGAACGGCGACTGCTGCGGCGATCCGCGATTGCCGTCGCCGTCGTCGGTGCCGCGGGCGCGGGGGGCGGCTACGGCGGCCTCGCGCCCGAGCCGACCCCGCTGCTGGCGGCGGGGGTGGGGCGAAGCCCGGAGTCGGCGAGCGCCCGACCACGTGGTCTTCCCTCGAAGGCGCACAGTCCCACACCGCCGTCCTCCTCGTCCTCGTCCTCGCCGTCGTCGTCGCGCGTAATCGCGGCTGTATTTACTGCCCCCCCCCCGCCCGAGCACCGGCTCTGTTTGTTTTTGTTGCGATAGCGAGGGTATTCTTATCTCCGTCTCCTATAGAAGCCGCCGATGTCGCGATAACGTATCTGCGGCTCTCGCTCCCGTGCGCGCATTCCTCGCGGACTCGGCCGCGACTCCTGGGGAACTCGGGGACCTCCGCGGCGGCCGGTCCCTAAGGAAGAGCTCGATAACTTCGGCCCTCCTTCCCTCCAAGGCCGGCCGCGCTCTCCCCGACCTCGACTCCCGACGCGATCGATTAGCTCGCCTTACCCCCGCGCCCAACCCCCGAGCAGACCAGGGGGGCAACTTAGCCTCGCGACTCCTCGCGCACCTCGGCCTCGGCTCGGATCGACGATTCTGCCCGACTCGCGTCCCGATCCCGTCCAATTCCTTCCATTGGCTTATCTCTCGCCAGAGTGTTCGCCTCCCTGAAACCGTAAACTTCCGCCCTCCGTCAATTTAATCGAACTCTCCAAAGGCTTAACTGCCGTCGCCTCGGGCTCCCTTTATCGCTTCTCGCTCGGCTTCTCGTTAATTGTCGCGGGCAACGGCATCGGATTCACGCCTCGGGAGATCCCACGATTCCCAACGGGCATCCCTCCGATCGGTAGGCCACGGCCGCGGCATCTCGCTCCGGGCTTTCGGGACGATTAGCCAAAGCTCGCCCCGGGCGGCGGCGGCGGCGGCGGGGGGAAGGAGCAAAATCCCTCAGCCATCCTCGATCTCGATCGGGTCGGTCCCTCGGTCGCAGGCCCGCGCCACGAGCAGCCGGCTGCTGCTGCTGCTGCTCCTCCTCCTCGGAAGGGGGACGCGATTGTTGCTCCGTTGGAGAACGATTCCGCGGCCTGGCTAAAAACAAAAACAATTTCAGCGCCCAGCCGTTCGGCGCCTTTGGTCCGGTAACGAGCGAGGGCCCGCTCGTCGAGGTTGATGAAAATAGTCGGTCGGCGTAGGAGGAGGAGGAGGAGGAGGAATCGGAAAAGCCGACCCCCACGCGACGCTTAGCGCCTTATCTCTCCTCCTCCTCCTCCTCCTCGGTCTAACAAAGCCAATCCCGAGTATATCTCAGGGCTTGTGCAACGCCGTTGGATGTTTGCGCTGCGCGCAATTAACTCCTCGCGGCGACGTTTCGTCATCGCTATTTGCGCAAAATTTATCTCCGGCCGCAGACCTGGGCGACTGGCGCTTCAAGGTGCAAAAAAATCTCTTCCGACGAATCGCTACCGATTGCTCCTCCGAGGCTCTTTGCCCGGGGCCGATCGACGCCTCCTCCTCCTCCCGCCAACCCTCCGAGGCACTTGGCGAGCCCGTTAAGGCCGTTAAGCGCCTTGATCGTCCAGGCGCAGCTTTAAATTCGAGCCCCGCTAGAATTACGCATTGCCTCGATAAGCAATGCTTCGTTGGACAATGGCCGAGCTCCTTTAAAGCTCAACGCCATTCGTTGTATTATCGATTGAGTCAGTTACATCGGTCGAGTTATTATTTTCGTTCTAAGTGCAAAGTGATTTTTAAATTTGTCAACACGCGCGAGCCTCCAAAGAGTCCCGCACTTGTAATATTGACCGAATCGTAATTTGTTAAATAGCAGATACATCGAGGATAACAAATATTTTCCAACTAATAAACTTGGCAATTTACTCACCCGTAAGCTTCGTACCCGCCAACAACTTCTACCTATTATTCATGCTGATTATTTCCTTTTTAGGCATTGAGATCGATTCTTGTTTATCCTATTGAATATTCGAATGCTCGTTAGAGAAAATTCAATGCTCCAAATTGTTCGCTCCTACTTCAAGTAATTGGATTATTTTTCTTTGACAAATGGAAAATCGGTTACCTTGATTTGAAATTACCGTTGATCTGCAAATCAGATTTTTAATCGTTTTATTTTTGAAGATCTCCTTCAGCATAAGTACAATTGATATTGACTTCGCCTCTTTTGTACACGTTTTATCATTATTGTAATAAACTACGTCTAATTGCGTATAAATTGAAATCTTAATTATCATAAAAGGTTTCTTATCTATAAAATATATGCAATATTTTTATAAGTCTTAAAGCATTCAATGTTGTAAACAAATTGAAACATGGAATTATAGCTGAGAATGTAATATCATCTAATGACTTATCACGTAATGAAATGTCAAGTTATTAACGTTGAGGAATAAGCAATAATTTTTTGGAGCGTATTTAAAATTAATAATTAAAAGATACATACTTTACGATATTTAGATTTTTTTTTTTTGAAAAATCAAATTAAGCCTAATTAATCGAAATCGTTTTCCGTGTAGAATTGTATTTATTCATCATTTCAACTTTTATAAAAACACAATTTATTGTAATGCTTAAAGATTGTGCGGCTAAATATGAAAACATAGTATTCGTTCAATTTCATGGCAAAAAGAACCTAATAATTAACTAAATATAAAAAATCATCAGCTGCATAAATTCAATGATTCATTAGAATTAATGAAAAATTTATCTTTCCATATATAGTATTGATTATTAATAAAAAAATAACAAATATTAAAGAATAAAAATGAAAAATATCATTACTTATATTACTTTAACTCATTGATTATTTGTATGTAATAAAAATTTGTCTGTGTGTAATATGCACATGCATACATACCATTTATCATAAATACTAAACATAAGACTTTTCGTTTACGAGCTAGATACTATTTTTTTTTTTTAAATTGGTGCAATATAAAGTCTAATAATCGATTTAGTATTTATAAATTCAATGTCGGAAAACAATTTAATGTAAGAAGAATGAATAAAGAGCAACACTACTATTCTTGGTAACTTAAGAATAGTAATTTAATATCAAATATTATATTTAAATTTCTGATACAGATATTATTATAACTAACGTATTAGATAATCATAATTTTCTAGAATCAAATCTCAATTGCACTTTACAATATAGTTGTATAATTATGTGTCGATGTGTTTTATTATAATAATGTATGGTTGAAATCGTCTTATAAAGCGTAATATTTAAATGTTGCTTACTATATTTTTATTGCTGCATTTTTTTTATCTTAACTGCAAAGTATAAGTATTATAAAAGTTAGATAAAAGGATAAAAAATATTAACGATAGGCAATAGATTAATAGCGAATCTTAAAAAAAAAAAATAAATATAAAAAATAGTAGATGAAAAAAAGCTATTCTTTAAAATTGAAACAATATTTTTAACATTCTCGTCTTTTTAATTTAGCTGAAAATTATTGTCTCTTTAGAAATTCGATTTATTTTATTATATTCTGTTTCAGTATGTATATTTATACGTACATGCACCCTGGTACAATTAGTTTATATCACTCATTAAGCGTTTAAAATCAATTCTAAATAAGGCTTGGCTATAAGTTTTACTCTGACATATAAACTAACTTGTTAAAGTATGAACGCGAAATGAATAATTGCACAATGTTAAGTCTTAAAGTGCCCGAGGATCGGCAGCTTTCTTCTATTTAAAAAGTTTTATAATATCAGTATGGCCGCTTGTAGCCGCATGTTTATGATTTGGTTTTATCGATCGCCCACGTGGACGAGCAAAACATTCATATTTTTTATATACACAAAGCACTAAACCGTACTCTATGGATAGATTAGTTTATCGAATGGTTCTAGCTAGAAATCGAGCTAACGGTTAGACGCGATCGCATTGTGATTTGTCTGCCCTTTTCTTTCTCTCCTCTCCTCTCCCCGACCGGCCCCGCCCCCGCCCGGCCGGGCTGCGACGACGCGAGGACGTATCGTTATCGTGCAGGTAAGCGTTAAAGAAGGCATTGATTTGCGCGAGCCGAGAGTTTGAAAGTTCGAAATTTCTGAAATAAGTTAATAAATCTAGAGCTACGATGCCCCGGTTAAGTCAACTTGCCCCAAACAGCAATACCAGCTTGCGAATGCGCACGCTTTGCGTTGCCTTTTAACTTACAACCGCGGTAAATACTTTTAAATATAAAAAGAAAATGAAAAAATGTAATGTAGAGCTTCTACGCGCTAATAATCCTTATCTCAACATTCAATTGCAATATAAAACTGGCGATTAATCTTACGGCTACCCGCGGAGGCTGAAAATTGCACATTGCCGATGTTAAAATTTGGTTTCACGGCCCAGTAATGAGATTAGCTTTGCGCATTCGCGGTCAGCACGCGACAATATATAATAAATTGAATACTATTTTTTTTTACAGACGTGGCGGGTGACGCAGTGCCCTTAAATCGAGCTTGCATCCAAAAATGACACTTGGGTTAACGACAAATTAACAAAAGCTACGAGCGTGCGTACGTTCTTCGTTTCGTTTTTTTTTTTTTTTTTTTTTAAGTAATATATTAGACAATACACGTGCTTTTCGTCGCGATTCTTACAACTCGGAGTCGAGTTGTGCGCGTATTTATAGAAATTAAAATGAATATCCGCAATCGCAATCGTAGGTAAAGCACAATTTAGATAACATTAAAGGGACGTTCTTAAGGGCGGGGGAGTGTCGTTGCAGTGCTTGAAAAAAATCGATTTTCCTTCGCCTAAATCTACCCAAGACCCGCTGAATTGTACGCGCGCTAAACATTTTATAGGCAAATTCTAAATACTTTTTTTTAATGCCGAAGCAGTTTTAGTGCCCGAGAGCTGAGCAGGTAAGTGCGAATAAGCCTTGTATTTATTCGGAATCAAAGCTTTGATGCGCGTTTATAAAACGGTGCCGGTGACCCACGACGATGATGCATCCAATAAAAAAAAAAAAAAAAATCAAAGCCACCGATCTTCGGTATTAAATTGTCCTCTATACGAGCCAACAAAACTTTTGCAATAGTATTTTGCTCGAACTTTTTTTTTTGACATTTCAAGCGAATTTGGTTTTGAAAAAAAAAAAAAAAAAAAAAAACTTGAAATTCGGCAACTCTTTCAGAATGTCTTCGGTGTTCGTGCAGCGATCAAACTTGTGTGAATTTATTAATTTTTTTTTTATTTGCTACCGTTTTGGATAAATACTACGGCCTAAATCACCGGCACCGATTGGTAATTGCAAACTCGAGGCCTTCCGGCAAAATGGTAAGCGACTATTGAAAATTATCGATATTTTTTACTATAAAAAAAAAACAACAACAAAATTGCTTTTCAAAGGCAGCGTATAGAGCAATATACTATAGAGATATCGTTCGTCGAGCTTATTCCCCTTCTCTTTGAAAAAAAAAAAGAAAGGAAGCCGAAAAGAGGCATTTGCAGGCCTCCCGAACGAGGCTCCCCCCCGCCCCGCCTTAAGCAACGACACTTACGCGCTCATTTGATATAAAGATTCGCCCGATCGTATTTGTTCCGGGCGAGGGCCCATTGCATCGCATCAATTATTCAGTTGAATAAATTATAATCGATTGTTGTTTGCTTATCATTGCGTTAGTATCCAATAATTTTGAGCTCACAGTCGTAGCAAATAAATGAAAAACACCATTAAAGCGTATCGATAATTAAGCATGCCATTTGATTAAACGACCAAAACCGAACATAAACCAAGAAAATAATAAAAAAGGTCAGCTCAACGCAACATATAATTTGCTGGAAATATTAATGTTCCCTCGTGCGCCACGAGCCTCCGACTCTCGTCTTTCGGATCGGGACGATTTTGCCTAGGCTCCCGACAATCGATAACCATTCCAAGAGCTGCACCATCGTCGTCGTCGTCGTCGTCGTCGTCATCGTCGTCATCGTTATTTATCCTTCCTGTGGGCTGCACTAAACGCATGCACAGACCGAAGCAGGCGCCGAGGCCTGCGAGCCATCGACAGCGATTCCAAAGCTGTTTTATCCGAAGACTCGGCGATCGGTCCCCCAGGGTCGGCCCAACGGGCCCTGCACGCCTACGGCCTGTACAGGCTTCCGACGAGCCTCGAGCGAGAAAGCGCCACGATAATCCTTCGCCGGGCGAGGGGTAAAGTAAGCTGGAGCTCTACGGATCGCTCGGAGCTGCAGGGCGCAGCTTCCCCTCGCCAGTCTTTCGAACCTTTCGAAAAATCGGCGATCGCGGCTCATCGACGGGTCAGTTATCCGATGCTCCCCCTGCTGCTACGACAATCGAGCGGTGATCTCGATGCAGGGCTTCGGTGAGGGCCCAAGCCAATGCTTTAGAAATCAAAGCGACTCTTCGCAAGCTTTGCGGACTTTGCCGCGATCGTTGCCGGAGCGTGGCTCCTAATTTTTCCGGAAACGAGTAACGACGTCGCGCGGACGCTCCACCGTTGATTCGGCGTTATCGGCGCAAACGAGAATATCCGCCGAGAGTATCCTGCACTAGGAAGGCCTTAAAATTAATTTGCCCACCGGCGGTATTTCAAGCGAGTCCGCGATCAAAGCGAAGCACCCGTAACCTTTCGGTATCAGGGAAGCTCGAATTCCCCGGCCTCCTCCTCTCCGCGGGATCGCAGCTGCGATTAAAAATATTACCAATCCAAATGATTTACATCGATGCTGTGCTTTACTCAATAGCGCCTCGATCTCCAGGATTGACAAATCATTGGCGTAAGTAACGCCTCTGTGGCAAATCGTCGTGGATTGTCGGCGAGAGGCGGCGACAGGCAACTGCGCGCCGACGAGAAATTCGGGAGTAATTTTTCATAATGAGCGAAATGGCCCGGCCGCGAGAGCACCGAAACACGAATGTATTGGATCTTTGGGCATAGGGGACGCATCGATCCTCGATGCCGAGCTAAAGGTCCGATTCGAGGCAGGTTGGCGATACGAACGAAGCGCGAGCCCAGGGTCGATTCGTAAATTTGATCCTCCCGCTGGATTTCTTGACGACGAGACTCGTCGGCGCGGGCCCCGGATGGCTCGAGCCCCGCTAAAAATAGCCCGGTCTCGCGACTCTCTCGTGGGGGGGGGGGCAAAGTGAGAAATTATTGGAGACTCGACCGATACCGGCTTCCACGCCTTATCGCGCGCTCCGTTTTCGAATCTCCGCGCCGGCTTCGCCTGAAATTGCCCTCGGATTTTATTGAGCCATCGGGCGATTGCGTTCAATGCACACGCGTCTCGGTATCGGTCGAGCGCCCGTTCGATCGAGACTTTTCCTTTTTTTTTTTTTTTAGAGGAGCTATCCGAACGGGATTTTATTTCAATTTTTACGGCAAGCGATATTCTACGCCGCGAGCCCAAAAGCGACGAGGCCTCTTTCATCGAACGAGATCCAGGCCGACTCTCGCCAAAGGCTGTGCCTTTTATCAATCGCTCGCAAGCTTTTTTTTTCTTTATCAACGATCCGCGAGTACCTTTGCTCGTCTTTGCTAGTCTCGGCCGTCGTAAATGCTTATCTAAGAACGGCGCGTGAAATATATTTATGGCGCGCGCGCGCGATAATGTGTAAAATATGGGATGATTTTGTGTCTCTCGTTGCAAAAGCCTTGCGCTTATGATTTCACTTGTACGCGTGTATTTGTCATCGGTGTAAATGATACTTGGCGGCGGGGCTCGTCGCAACCGGTTCGAACTTTTACTTTCCCCCTCCGCCCCACCCCCCAAGCCTTTTTTTCAGTCGAGTCAAAATATTCCCAAAGCTCACCTTCGCCAAAGGCAGCAATGTTAAACGATCTTTAAAATCCTCCGTACGCACGCTCCCAATGCTTTTGGTATTTTATTCGCGACAACGATACGCGCGACGTATTTAACAATTGGTAAAGCGTTCAATGGTAATTTACATTGATCGTTATCGGCGCTCGATAATATTGGCTAGGCTTTTGTATCTACGCCATATATTTTGGATAGCCAGTAAAAAAGTTTACAATGTCTTATATATATATATTCGACGCGGTATTCAACAAGTAAATATCGCGTTTACGTCGACCTACCTCAATCTTCACCTATTAATTTGCCGTTAATGAGAAAATTTTACTTCCTTCCAATGCATTTATTTTTTATGACGGTGCGATTAATCCGCACGCGCGCGTAATGCATAACATACAATAATCTCCTTTCGTAATGAATTCTTTTGATGCACCAGCAGACCGAGGAGTACGCGTTCGATCGTTTTTCTATCTCACCTGAATATGAAGCGTTGACGTAACTTTTATCAATTGTAGCTTTATAATTAGACCTACAGTG
This sequence comes from Kradibia gibbosae, assembly GCA_018907135.1. NCBI lineage: Eukaryota > Metazoa > Arthropoda > Insecta > Hymenoptera > Agaonidae > Kradibia > Kradibia gibbosae. The sequence goes on from JACCHX010000007.1 coordinate 14,414,521, forward strand.
TGACCTTTCTTAAAAATTGTCCATGTATTGCTAACATCTCTGTCTAATCCTTTTCAGAGCCGGCCGCGTTGACTTTTAAGGCATTTCGTTGGGCAACGCAGTTTTCCCAATTGCACCATTTTAAGTATTTTTTACCAACCTAGATTTTAATAAGTATTCTGCGTTCTAGTTTCGAATACTGATTTTGTCCTTGGATCATTGTAATATAAAATGATTTTACCGCACACACTTGTCACTACGTACATTCAAATCTGAATGTTGCTTTTAATTTCTCAAAATTTTCATTTCACTTCTCTCGTGTCAATGTAATTGGAAAAATTTTTGCCATCTAAAAGGATACGACTACAAAGTTGAGGATAATTTAATAAAATTGTATTATCCATTTGCTGTATTCTAAACAAAATAATGTGCATAGTTAACAAGCCTATTTTTAAATATTAAAATTAAATGTTTATCAATCGATGTTACATTTTTATTTTATAATTTTAGTTTTTTAATATAAAATTGTATTCGACTGCATTCGATTTTTTAATATAAAACTGTGTTATATAAATTTTCAATCCTTTTTAACGCCGATATTTAAAAACGAGCTTAAAAATTAATAACGAATAATTGAAGTTTTTTTTTAACTAATTTTAATACTTACTTCGAGGAATTTCTCAGTATCGTACTGTACTCATTTAATGAAGACGTTAAATGTTCATACCATTGATTATTTATCGGGAGAAATATTTTGAAATAGAAACAATTATTACTTAGAGGCACGTGCTTAAATATTAAAATTCTTCTTTCTTCAAGGAACATTAAATACTGTGGTACAAATGGTTAATTAATTCATTTTCTTACCGAAATCTCTTTAATAATTTGCTCTGCTTTTTACAAGTATTATGAAATATGTACTACATTGCTATATGCTCGCTAAAAATTTTGACTTAACGCAAAAAAGTGGTTGAACTTACACATCGGGTGAAAGGCTTGTAACGATAATTTTTTTTTTTTTTTTAACAGCAAAATTAAAGCCAATCTCTCTTAAATTGCATAGGCACTGCTATGTAACAAATTTTCTACTAGAATTATTTAATTACAAATTAAAAATACTCATACATTACAGGTATATTTATACATAATGTATTTATAATCTAAATACACGCTAAGTATATAAAATATTTACTTTATATACTAATGGCATTTACTTATAAACCAGTTACAATTTATAGTTTCGAAAATACTTTTAATTGTTAAAAAACCAATTAGCAAAATTTTTGTTGTATATCTTTTATTGCAATTGTACGGTCGAGAATTATAAGAATTGTGCCATTAATTGTGTAATTTTTATAAACGATGTGCACGAGAATTGCTGTAAATAACTATGATTTTATTTTATTAGTATTGCAGAATTATATATATATATATATATATATATATATATATATATATAATATATATATGTGTGTGTTAATTATTGTTTTGGCATAAAAAAGACCACGTAAAAATGTATGACTCATATAATACGTGTGAAATATGCTTATGTGTACGGCATGTACAAAAATGTACCTTCATTAAAACATAGATTCTGATATTTATATTGAAAAAAATTAATTTTTCTTTTTTACACTGAAATTTACCTAGTGTTTGTTGTAGTGTTTATAAATTCAAACATATTGAAGTTTCATAATTTTGAATACAAATATTTTCTTCAGAAATCAACTTATTTTTGTAACAAAACAATAGAGGTTTTGATTTTAAATAAGCACGAAATTTTTATTATAACTGACATTATTCGTAGCGAATAATAACGAATAATTGAGGAAGTTTGCATAACCTATTATGTCTTTTCTATATAGTTTGTCGATTATTTAATTTACACACGAAAGAAAATCAGCCTATCGATCACAAATATTACAAACATTTATATTAATGCCTCAGGAAAGAATTTTCTTCAATTCTATAAAATTTGTTCTAATGTTATTTTGTAACTGAGAATTGATTTCGAATTTTATTATAGTTCGTATAATATTGTATGCATTAGAAAAACGTTTAATCGCAAAAGTAAATTAACATTTACAAACATATTTATTTACAAAGAAATCATCTTATGAATTTTACGTAATCCTTAACATTTTAAAATAATTTGGCTAGGAATTACAATGATTGCCGTAAATCTATATTGGAATAATTAAAATTAATATCATTTTTGAATATTAATAAAAATATAACAACATTCTTTTTAATGAATATCTTTGAGTTTCTTGGTTTTAATGGCAATCATTTTTCTCCATTTATAGAATTATAGATACTCTCTTTTTAATTTCGTTTAAATCGATCAAAAATTAATAGATTAGTTTTAACGAAAATCTATCGCACATAAATAAATAATCTACTTAATGATATAATAATTTGTGATGTATCTTTGTATATTTACATTAGAATGACTTATGCACATGATATCCATAACGGGTTATTATCGAATATCTAGAAAGTATACACTCTTTGAGAAAAATAATGCGAATCGATTCAAATTTTGTTTAAGGAAAAAAAAAAAAAAAAAAAAGAAGCAATTTGATTCTCTACTGTTTTCTATGCACGTAATATATTCTTGAAGTGTCTTTAAGAAACGAAAAAACAAACGTTAAACATTAGTTTGAAGACATTAAATAAATGGGAAGGCTATAATTTTATGGCAAACGATTCTCAAATATCATTTTTACTTACTTTTAATATACAGTTATTGTAAAAAAGTTTCTTTACAGTTAGATTCGGCTCGAATTAGTTGAATATATCAATTTTTAATAATCAATCGTTATAAAATCAACGTACCACCGACTACATCAACGTAAGCTTAGCTAACTTCGTCATTACTTTTGTATAATCGTATTCGTTGATTTTGAATGCTTCGCAGACAGGTTTTTTTTTGTTTAAATTTTAATCGAGAGTCGAGTCGTTCAATTACCAAACGCGCAAGTTTTCCCAGAAAAGCAAGTACACCCCTAAAATGCCATTAGGCATTAAAAGCCCTTTTGCATCTCTCCTGAACGCGACTCAACGCAATCTCTCGAGGGCCGGGATCATCAATGGTAGAGAGAGAGAGAGAGAGAGAGAAGCCTACACCTGCGCTGTACCAATCTTGTCGAAGATTATTTAGAAACAGTGCAGTAATAAAATACACGTGTCTATATGTACACATCGAGTGGTTCGGTAACTGGTCTAGGCCGCGTCATACGCACCCCGCAGAGGGTAGACGCACAATCGTGTCGCAAGCGAGCTCGTATCGAGGAGCTTATTTCGACAAGAGCCCCCGCCCTCAACGGGGCTGGCGGCTCGGGACAAGATCAAGGGCCGGGGACCGTCTCGAGCCAGGCCTCGCGGCCGAAGCCCTCGGCCGGTCTCCGCCCCGCGACGGAGAGCAGCTGCCGGAGGTTGGCCCCGACTCGAGGCGCGGCTCACTCCCCGGCGAGGGCCCTCCGCTCGAGGAAGACGTCGCGCAGGACCACCACGGCCTCCCGCATCGGGCTGGCCCGATCGGCTTGGCCCGGGGCTCCCGGCTATGCCTGGTTGAAGCGACGGTTGCGCCGCGACGAGCTCGAGAACAGGGGCCTCGGCTTGTAGAGGTCGTCGCTCGAGTAGCGCTGGTTACTCCTGTGCCGGCTGCAATTTACGGTCCAATGTATATTTAATATGTATATATATATATGTGTATATAAGTGTGTGTTTGTGCGCGCGTGCATGAGTTTACACACAAGCGCGCGCGCGCATTATTATTTGTTAACCGAGGATTCACGCGCGAGGGCGGAACAGTGCGGCTTTTTTAATCGTTCCTTTCTCCCTCTACATATGTATTCAGATATATTCGGCAAACCGGTGCGCTACCCCGAAAATTTAAAGCAACGTTAAGTAATTAGACGAGCATTGGCCTGTTAAGTTGCTCGATAGATCGGGACGCCTTGGCATTTCGCACGTTGCTAAATAGCGCCTATCCAAGCCATTGATTGCCTCGAAACAATCAAGGCCATCGCTAATTTACACCAAAAGAAAATCAACGCTCGATACTTGCTTCGCAAATCATTTACCTTCTGTCGTCTTTCAACGCGTTGCCGGGATTCTTCTCGCTCGTAGCCGAGACGTCGCTCTCCGGACTCAAGGGCATCACGAAGTTCTCCCCGTTGACAATGGCGATCTGCTGGGGCTGCAGCTGATGCTGATGCTGATGCTGCTGCTGATGCTGCTGCTGCTGCTGCTGCTGATGATGATGATGATGATGATGATGATGCTGCTGCTGGTGCTGGTGCTGGGGAGCATTGGCCGGAAGTATTGTGGCGCTACTGCCGACCTTTTTATTGAGCCTGGCGAGCTTTCGCTTCTTCGCCGAGCAGGAGGAATTCTCCCTGGCCTCCTCGGAGGCGGCCGGCTCCTTGCCCGAGCCGTCGTTGTTATTGTTGGAGTTAGTTATTGAAAAGTCGCAGGCTGGACTCGCCGAGCGCTTGCGCTTCAGGATTATCGGTCCGATCGGGGCGGACATCGGTAAAGCCGGGGCCGCCCCGGGCTCGGGGCTCTCCGATCCCGGAGCCGCTGAGCTTCCGCTCGGTGCCGCCTCCAGTTCGTTGAGGTACTTCTTGAACGCCAAGTATCTCCGATTGTCGCTATTCAAGTAGCGGCAGTCCTCCTCGAAGGGCGAGGTCACTATATCTATTCGGCTTCCGTACTTTAGCAGCTCGCTGCTCAGTTGCCTTGAAGTCGTTGGCTCTGCTGCGTACGACTCGTTCTGAAAAGAGTAATCGTCGTCTTCTTCTTCTTCTTCTTCTTCTTCGTCGTCGTCGTCGTCCATGTCGTAGTCCTCCTCGTCCTCGTCCTCGTCAACGTCAACCTCATCTTCTTCCTCCTCCTCCTCCTCCTCCTCCTCCTCCTCGTCTTCCACCTTCTCTACTTCTTTAACGTCCACTTTATCGTCGGCATAATCGACAGCGGATTCGTCTTCGCTTTTATCTTGCGTCCTATTCGTACTAGCTTTACTTTCTGCTCTTTGCAACGTAACGCTCCCATAAAAGCCAGTCGAATCTTTATTAAACGGATCTCTCGACTCTCTTTCGACCTTCTGCTCCGTTCCCACAGTGACGTACCATTCCTTCTTTATCCTACCATCATCCTTGTAGTTATTTTTCTTCTTTAGCTTTATTACTTTATTATTGGAATTGGTCGTTTCGGGCGCATTGATTAGCATTTGTTTTTTCTCCAACGACTCAACCACCGTATCCTCCTCAGCCGGCATTTCATTTTCATCTTTAAAGCGTCTTTCGATTATTTCCCCGCTCTTAGCTAAACTCTTATCGTTGCCCTTCTCGGCGGCATTATTATCTGTTTTACTTTGTTTATCACAGTCCGTTTTATCTCCACGAAATTCAACCGCATCTCCAGCACTTATTACATTTTGATTATACTTAAGGAATATCGAGTCATTAGTGATTACTTTTTCTTTGATTTCGTTGCTTTCCTCAATATCTCTCTCAACAAACTCTTCATCTATTATTAATTTATTATCCTCATTGTATTCATCCGTATTATCATCTACGCTCTCTGCATCTTCATCAATATTTACATTTTTTACAGACGCTTCGTCCGCACTCTCTGCGTCAATCTTGGTGCCTCTAACACTAGTCGGACACTGCCTCGCCTCGGCCTCCGCCGACCTCTCGATCGGCTGCTTCGTACCCTTCGAAGAATCCCCGACAATAATATCCCCTGTCGCGGGGGCGTTGCGCTCGAGGCTCTCCTCCCTCGTGGCGGCAGCGCCCGCGACGCCGTTGCCGGACTCGGTTGCATCCGGACCGAGGTCGTGGATGCCTCCTGCCTCCGGCGGGAGTCTCTTGCTCTCCTGCGTTGCCGAACGGCCGCCGCTCCTCTCGACGGCCGAGGTCGGGCCCTCCGGCCGAGGAGCCTCTTGGCCGCAGGCACTGCCCTCCCCCCGGCCGAGGCTGCTCTTGCCTATGTCCACGCCTATGGTCTCCTCGATCTCCCGCAGATTGATGCCCTCGATCCTGGCGAGGGGCCCGCCCGAGAGCAGCAGGGAGTCCTCCTCGGTCGACTCGTCGGTCAGGGTCTCGAGCAGGGCGCTCGAGTCCATGACGGGGAAGAGCTTGGTCGAGGTGAGGGCGTCCTCGGTCTCGGTGAGCTTGCGGTCGGACATCATCTCGGTCAGGGACTGGCGTATGGACCGCTCCATCTCGGAGAGCTTGGACTGGACCGGGTGGAGGGGCTCGACGGCGTCGAGTATGATCTTCTTGGTCTCCTCGAGGGAGAGGACGGGCTCCCCCTCCGGGTAGGGCTGCTCGTACTCCTCGTCCGGTATCTCGATGATCTGGACCCGCTCCTCGTCGGGGACGCTCGTCAGGTCGGCCTCCGTGCCGAATGCGTCCTTGTCGGGCTTCCTGCGGGCCTGCGGCTGCTGCTGCTGCTGCTGCTGCCTCCTGCCCTCGGGCCTGGGCCTCTTCGGCCGGGCCTCGGCCGGGCCCTCCTCGCTGTGCAGGGGCCTCTTCTTCAGGGGCAGGCATATCTCCGTCGAGCCCGGGTCGATCCTCTTGGGGGCGACCTCGGGGCCCCTGGCCCTTACGCTCGGCTGCTCCTCCCCGAATATCATGCGCAGGCTGTCGTGGACGCTGTCCGAGGCCTCGCCGCTCGAGTGCTGCTCCTTGGGGCCCTCCTTGCCGAGGGCCGCCGAGGGGCCGAACCTGCCGCCGCTACCGCCGCCGCTGCCACCGCTGTGGGAGCTCTTGTGGGAGTACTTGCTGCTGGAGCCGTTGGAGCCGTCCCTGTCGGTCGAGCGCCTATCGTTGGAGTTCTTTCTCAGGCTCGAGTGGTCGTCCATCGACGGCTTCGACTTCTTCTCCTCCCTGCGCTTCTTGTCCTTCAGCGATCGCTCGCTGCCCCTGGCCTCCGACTTGGCCTCTCTGCTCCTGCTCTTGGCGCTCGACTTCGACTCGCTCCTCCCGTTGGAGTGACGCCTGCTGTCTCGCTTGCTACCCCCCGTCCCTTTATCCCGCGACTCCTTTGACTCTGAGCTACGGGCCACCTTATTATTATTGTTGTTGTTGTTGTTGTTATTGCTGCTGCTGCTGCTGCTGCTGTTGTTGTTGTTGTTGTTGTGGTTGCTCGAGCCTCGCGAGGACGACGACGAAGATTTGTAGCTCTTTCTGTACTCCTCCTTCTCTCTCGACAAAGACGCGTCTTTCTTCTCCTTGGCCTCCTTGTTCGCTTTCGCGCAATCCTTGCTGCCGTCTTTCCCTAACTTTTCTTTCTCCGTCAATTCCTTTTTCTCCCGCAGCTCTCTTATTTTCTCTTTGTACAAGTCCTTCAAGTCCTTCACCTCGTCCTTCTTTTCAGCCTCCTTGACTTTGCTATCTTTATACTTAATTGAATTCTCCTTGCTGTCCTGCGACTCCGATTCGGTTTTGTCTTTGCTTTTGCTCCTCGAATATTTACTATCGGATTTACTGTGACGTCTCCTGGAGTCGCGGTCTTTATCCCTACTTCTTCTGGACTCGTATTTATCCTTTGAGTGCTTCGACTTGGAGTCCTCCTTTATTTTATTGTCCTTGTACTCGTTAGCATCCCGAGAATTCTCTTTGGACGAATTACTTATCTTGCTATTGTCTTTGATCTTCATAACCTCGAAATTAAATTTATTATCTTTATTACTATCGAATTCTCTTACAACTTTGAAATTATCCTTGTTGTATTTTAGCTCTTCCTTGGATTCTGGTAATGGTGTCGATGCATGATTGGACGAGCCAAAGTCCGTTACAATGGACAATCGGGAATTCGAAGAGACCTTACTTAACTGAGAATCTTGATTACTGCAGTCGAAATTGTCGTGTGAAAAATCATTCATAAAATCTGGACTCTGAGATCTATGGCTCGTTAATTCTGAAATACCGGATAAATGGGAATCATTTGACATATTTGATTCGTTTAAATTCATAATGTCGATTGGCTCAAAATCTGGACTATCTTCCTCTTCTTCTTCTGTCTTATTCGTTTCATCCGATTTTAACGAATTGTTTAATGTAACTTTTGCAGATGAATTGAACACGACTTGGGAATTTTCACCGTTCTCAATGTTATTCGCTTCCTTTTTAACAAAATTATACTTTGCATCTTGCAGCTTTTCATTAAATTTAGCAACACTTGGTTTTTGCTCATTTTCATTTGTTATTTCATCTACATTTTCATCAACTGATTCCAAGGATATGTCTTTCAAGCTGTTCCTATCCGATTCCGGTGAAACAGGGTCTAAATCTTTAGGAAGTAAATCTTTCAAATCGCAAGCTCCATTTCTTTGAGACTTTGGTCTTTCGAGTCCTAAAAACTTATATACAACATCTTCTATTTGAGGCATGAACACCGAATAAATCTTTGGATTAACCACCTGATCCACTATTCTTTCAACGCCAACTTCTAAATAAGGAGCATCGTGTATGTGCTTACGCAAGGTTTCACGAAGTTGATTTTTATTTAAATCTGTTCTCCATGTTTGTTTATTTAAAAAAGAATTTACAGAACTTTCCACTCTTGTTCTCAAATTTTGATAAGCAGGCTGAAATAAAAATATATATATATTTAATGTAAAATTATTACATGCGATAACAAATTTTTTGAAAAAATTGAAAAGTAAAAAAAATATACAATGCTAATCAAGCCTATAACGCAGCAATGAAACAGACATCGTTGAATAAAGCATATTTGGTTGTATCAATTAAATAATGTCTTTTATCTTATAGCATATACTAAGAAAAATCAGAAATAGATTAAAATATTTTGTTGAAATCTTTCAAAAATAATGTATTTGCATTATGAAGTTATTTTAATATTATCAATCTATTTTTTATTTGCTGGACATTTCGTATTAAATAAAAACATTAAAAATTGAATCGTTGGTGATTAAAATATATTGCAATTATTAAACTTATATAAATCGTAAGATTAAAAAAAAAGTATTTATACACACGTATATCTATACACATGTAACACAATTTTATATCTGTCCAAAAAAGTTAAGCACTAAATAGCTCTACTAAATTATTCCTAACCAAATCACAAATGGCAATATTGAACCAACAGACTGAAATCTTAGCCTGCATTGAAATTTCAGAGTATATAAAAAGAAATTTTTATTTTACAATAAAATCATTAATCGTATCTTAGTACGTACTTATCTATTATTCAATGCATTTATTCCATAAAAAATAAAATTAATTGAATATAGCTACATAACGTGTAATCTAAGAATGGACAAAGCTACCAAAAAAAAAAACTATTATTAAAGTTTTATAGCAAAAAAAAAAATGCTTCCTGCTTCAACTTAAACAGCATTATTATAATTTGAATATTTATATTGGGAATATACAAAAAAATAATTTACGTTTTAATTGCGTTTACTATAAATAGTACAATCAGTTTAAAATATCCAAACATGTTATGTTCAAATATTGAAGAAAGGCAATATGGACAAAAGTACTTTTATTATTATATTTATCCAACTTGTGTGTATCAAATAATGAAAATAAATTGATCCATATTTATAATATGATAAATACATGCTTCTCAGATATGAAACAGTGGAGAATAATATTTATGACGAAACGTTTGTCCAGGTTCTTTAATCCTCTCCTTAATCGCGTATTTGCCAAATTCTGAATCTTACCTTAGTGTCAACATCGGCGATGCATTCCTTTCTGAATTTATCAAAAATTCCTTGCGACTTGACCTCGCCAACAATATGATCAATCAACCGAGGATCGCCAGCTAAAAGCGAATTACTCAAGTCCAACTCCATCTTACAACATTGATGTTTAAACAATCGGCGAACGATAAACGAGTTTTCATCACCTGTTCTTTTTCGCGTATTGCCGAACGATGTTTACTCGGTAAGGATACAATGAATATTACTACGGCTTTTCTACAAACTCCATGGGACGAGGCGGTAGGCGTTGAGCTCGTTGAGCTTCAGCTGTTGGCTTTGATTTGGCGCAGTTTCACCGTCGAGCCAAGCGAGCGATATTACTTTTTAGGAATCTCTCTCTAAGGCCTTACATATGTGCTTGGTTTGGAGATAAATCAAATGCAATCGAATACGCCAGAGACAATCTTGCATTGCGCACCAACACCAATTGACCAACATAATTTGGATTATCGTTCGTCTACATGTTTTGCCGTGACGTCATGAGGGTTCGCACTAGGGCTTTTGATGTTTTTACAAATTGGACTCCGTCGGTAAAGCAGACGAGGCACGTTAAAGCCATACTTTAGAATTTATTTTTTAATACATTCTACCGATCCTAAAACCTTGCATTTTCAGACTGATCTTTATTTTAATCAAGAATCAATTCCATGATGCATGTGCAGCTTTTATGCATAAAAAATTACGTAATCATTTTTTTTAACTTTACTATGTGCTTAATATATGCTTAATATATTGAGCATATATTTTTTGACAAAACAATTACAGCGACTGATAAATGAAATATATGCAAAAATGAAAAACTATTTTTTTTTTTTTTTTTAAATTGAAATACCAAATTTTTACTAATTCAAGAATATTTGCACTTATAATCTCGGAACTATAGTAATTTCTAGTTATATTCAACTACGTTGTATAGTTAATTTTGTTTGCTGAATCTCTTTTTTCAGGCAAGTATTCGGTACAGTTGAAATTGTTTATATTTTTTAATCTGATTAATCCTACTGACTGTTAATATTTATTAATATAAGAATAAGTCGTTTTATAAAAGAATTTTTTTAATTAAATTTTTATGGCAATCGTTTAAAAAATAAAAGTATCTTTACCACATTACATTTTATACGAAAATCTAACCTCTATTTTAATAGTCAGTGATGTTTTTATTTAAAATACAGGTAAACATAATAATAATTAATATTTTTGTTTACAGTACAAAGAAATACTAAAAAATGGCTAAATCGAAAAACCATACCAATCACAATCAAAGTGAGTGTGTAGCGAATATTTGTATGTTTATAACTAAGTATGTTTGGATCCTTTTATGAATAATTTTTTTTTTTTTTTTTCAGGCAGAAAAGCTCATAGAAATGGCATTCAAAAGCCAAAACGATACAGGCATGAATCTACTTTAGGTGTAAGTGAATCTTTATTTTTTATTGGGTTAAAAATATGCATCGCAATTCAATGTATTTCAAAATCTGTAATTTTCTTTTTATTATCACTTTTAATATTGCCGAAATAGGTTCCTTAAACCTTCCTTGAATAATGAATATAATTTACATTCAATTTGATATTAAAGATTTATGAGTGTAAAATTTTGCAAAAAAATTAAATTTATATACCTTTATACATTGGTTAGTTACAGTATAAAAATAACATTAGCTGTTCGTGTTTATTATAATATCAAAATTTAAATTAAAAGTTTCCAATGTTTAAATATATTATTAATGAATATTATAGATGGATCTCAAATTTTTGCGGAATCAACGATTTGCTAAAAAACACAACCTCAAACCCAAGGCACAGCTGAAAAAAGCAGCAGAACGAAAAGCTGCAAAGGAATCTAAGAAATAGATTAATTGTAACGAGGTGTTTTTATTATAATAAAAAGAAAATGTAATTTATTTGTGTTTAAAGAATAATCTTCATTTAAAAAAAAAAAAACTTATAAAGTTCTGTTGTTCGAGTTACTCTTCAGTTGTAATATAAACTTTTTAACACATTTCCCTAATAAAGGAGCATAAATTCTTTACTCAATTATAAAGTATAAGTTGCTTTAAAGTTGCTGCTATTAAAATATAATACGATTTCAATAATTCTGAAGCACATTTCGAGTTTAATAATTTATATCAAATTAAAGCTTATTATGGAATAACGTAGATAATATGCTTTTTAAATATCCCATTATTCTGGCGCGTACGACTCCACGCTAGAATAATATAATAATTCACACTACGTGCATGTTTGAATAAAGGAATTCAAAATGGCGGACGTGAGCCTGACAGACGAACGAAGTAAAAAAGAAAGTATCGAAATTTTAAAGAACCCTGAAAATATTGTAATATTTAGTGGAAAGCGAAAATCAGGAAAAGATTTTATCAGCGACGAATTGCACAGAAGGTAACCAATTGAAATTTTTGAATTCGTAGATTTGTAAATAATTATTAGATGCATTTACGTACGTATGCGAAAGAAAATTTCCGTACAGTTTCGAATACCGTTACAGTTAAATTACTATTTTTTGGTCGAATGTTTAAGATCTTATTGATTAATTCAAGAGATATAATTTAAAATAAAAAAATTAAATGTATTGTAATAAGTAAGTATTGACTTGTAATAATTGTTTTTTTGAAGATTTTTAAAAATTAAAAAAAAAATAATGTTTTTAATATTTGTGCAAGAACAAAGGCGCTTATTATCTGTAATTAATCAAGATTTTTTTTTATGGTATTTAAATAGACTCGGTGAAAAGAAAAGCGTAATTATAAAATTATCGGGACCTATAAAAATTCATTGGGCCACGAGTAAAAATCTCGATGTTGACGAATTGTTCAGTGACGGACAATATAAAGAAAAGCATCGATTAGAAATGGCAAAATGGGGAGAAAAAATAAGAAACGAAGATCATGGCTATTTCTGTAGAGCTGCGATTAAAATGTACAATGGTAAAGTATTCCTAATTTATTGTCATCGCGTGTAGAAGACGCAGTAGACGCGTTAAAATTTGTTCGTTGTAGAGTTTTTTGCATGATTTTGTAAAAGGACCATTTTTAAAGGCTCTGCAAAGTTCAAAAGTTGAAAAATATATTATATTAAAAGCCTTTGAAAGCGTATTTTTATATTTGCGCATTATGTGTAATATTTATTCTTAGCAAATAAACCGATTTGGATAGTGAGCGACGCCAGAAGAAAAACCGATTTAAAATGGTTTAAAGAAGAGTATGGAAGCAAGTGTAAGACAATTAGGATAGTAAGTAGTGAAGAAAATAGGAAAAATCGTGGTTGGATATATTCCGAAGGTAGGACATGTGCAATTTTTATAATTCAAGTATACGATGTCAATTGTTGCTTCGAAAATTAACTTTAGGAGTCTGTTGGAAATTTCAGGTATTGATAATTGTGAAACAGAGTGCAATTTAGATGATGTGAACGATTGGGACCTCGTACTGAGTAATAACGGCGAAGATATAGAATCGATAATGAAGCAAATATTAGATGTTTTAAAATAAAGTTTTAAATACTATTTGATGACTTGAATGGTTGTTTAAGCGAAAGTCTTATGCTTATGAATTGTTAAAGTAATTAATCAAGTTCTAATTCGTAGAATTCGTTGACAATACATTTCTTACGAGTAGTTTTTTCCCAACTGTATAAAATCATAAAATTGCGGCGACCGACTAAAACTTCTGAGCTTCGTGAACTAAGGAGTAAAACGAGTTCGGTCGATCGTCACGATAATTTTTATCTACAAACCATTAGGAAGACGTTACGGGTGCTACATTTTTTCTTTTTTTTACATTTAATATATTGATCAAAATACGTGATCTTCGTCTTTACGTTCTTCTTCAATATTAAAAGTAAGAACCAATGGTGGTAATACGGCACCAAATACGATGCGTTCACAATATATATATATAAGTATTTTAATTGTAAAAAAATTCAAATAAATGTATATATTATTTGTACTGCTTATTACGATAATGATTATTTCTCGCTCTTGCACACGCTAAAATACCCGTATTACGAAAATATATAATTTTTATAAATCATTGAAAAATGTTCACAATAATAAAAATTAATGAAAAAAAAAAATTTACTTTAACTGGTTTATGAAATCTTTCTAATTTGTTTCCAAAAAAAATCAATTATTTTTAGAGTTTACAATAAAAGTATTTTAAAAAGATGAACTTTATGCAAATAATGCCCCATAAAGTATTTCTCCTGACTGATCGTTCAGCCTTTGAAATTCTAAGAAAATTATTCGAATTACGTTATTAAAAATTTTAAGACAAAAGTCATCAACGCGTGTAAAATGCTTATCCATGGTAATCTTTCTTTTTTTTTTTTAATTTTATTATGGAATTTTCTAATTTTAAATAGAAGAAATTTAAGACAGCCGCTGGTTATATAAAAAATACTCGAAGATAATCTGTATGAATTATATTTGGAAAATCTGAAAATTTATCCAACAATATGTCAACTTCGAAATAGACGCCACTACTATTAGTCTTCGAAAAATGTATAAATACAAATAGAACGAATAAGTGGTTGAATAATCCGAATCAACATTAAGAAGTTAGCCCTGTTCAAGCTTCAAGTGTTAGATATACGAAAAAGGTAAAAAAAGGGTAAAAAAGTAATTCATATGTTTTATTCGTACTTCAGTGCCAGTTAGTTTTGTGCGAAAAAAGATAAAGACGAAATTCAAATTGCGCTGGAAAAAAAAAAATAAATAAATAAATATACAATAGGTGGGTAGAATTTCGTTTGCTCGTGCTCAGCAGAGAGGGGGTGGAGCGAATTTTAAATAAAAACAAATGATAAATGACATCGTAAAAAAAGAGGTACCGAAACTACCGAACGCCGGTACTCGCAGGGTCGGTGATTGGCTCGGCGCAGATAAAAAGTCAGACGGTGGTAGCAATAAAAGGGTTCGCAGTGGGGATGAAAAATTGCAATATCGGAGACTCGGCAGGGTGCCGGGGAGGAGGGAGGAGCCGTCGCTATCCCCGACGACGACGACGACGACGACCGGGAACGACGGGGTGGTCCGCGGGCTGTTCGGCCCTTAGCCCGGGAAATCCGGTCGAGTCGCGCCCCCCGGGCTAAAAAACCCGCGGCCGATAATCGCGCTGCTCTCCCACCCCCTCCTTCGCGTTCGCCGCCCCTCGAGCGGAGCTCCACACCGAGTCCCGAGAGGACTCCCGACAGTATCCCGAGACGGTGTCTCCCGACGACGCGCATCACGACGACGTCCCGACTCTCGCTGCTGCCCGACCCCGTAGTTCCAGCGGCGCCCGAGTCCCGCCAGCGAGTTTCGCCCGGGCGTCATTTGTCGAGAGGAGGAGGCGACGACTCTCTGTGCGCGGAGCAGAAGCTTCCTTGTTTTTTTTTTTTTTTTTTTTTTTTTTTTTTCTTTTCTTCTTTTCTTCCCTTCCTCCTTCTCCTCCTCCTCCTCCTCCCCGCCTACCCGTCCGCCCGCCCCGCCCCGCCCTTCCGTAGCTTTCGTTTTCGCGCGCTCGAGGGACCCGCGAGCCGAACAGTACCCAGGAGACGCTCTCGGGCTCGCGCGAGACCAACCACACACGAGCCTACGCCCGGAAGCTGCATTGCAAAACATGACTCGGTAACTGCCATCCCATGTTTTTTTATCCTCGAATTTTTACACACGGGTAGTCGAGGTTATGTCCGACCGAGGCTCTTCATCCATCCTCGGCGGGAGGATGCCTTTTTAGCTTCGCCGGGGACTTGGCGGCCCTTCCCGTGCGCTCCGCCGAAGGTCCGCCCTTCAGATCCCCCTGGCACTTTTCAGTGACGGTTCTCGGGAACCGTTTCCATTTATAACCTCAAAGCATTTGAACGATCTGGGCCTTCTCCGATTGCCCCGCTCCTTCGAAGCTGCATTACCTTATCGATATGACAGCCTTGGTTCTTTCAACCTCGGGCAGTATTTTTAACCAGGGCTCCACTGCCGTTAACGCTCATCCTTTCACTGGCTTTGGCAAAACTTTTAGGCTTTTAACTTCCTCTTCCTCTTCCTCTTCCTCTTCTTCTTCTTCTTCTTTCTAGAGTTTAAAAATATTGGCTATTCTACAATCCCATTGATAATTTGACTTTCCTTTTCCCTTGGACCTTTAAATGGAAGCCCTTCGCTTGCACATTCATTGCATATCTAGAATTTTTGTTCTCAATTTTGCAATGTATTGTACTAATTTAAACTTCAGCAGGCATTGTATGTTTTACAATCGATGATTAAATCTTAAAATTGTTTATTAAGAGATTTATTATTAACAATTATTTATGCAAACATCCATGTAAATAATTATATACATACATATATATATATTTATTTATTTTTGTAGGATGATTGTTCAGATTAAGGGCGTATTATAATTTTATATATTAATTTTTCTTGTATCTGTTATGTATACACTGTGAAAGAACTTATTAAATTAACATTTTTATAGTTTTTCTTGGAACTAAAATATTCCACGAGTTCTAAGAATTCAATCGATCGTTTAAAAAGAAATTGTTAGAAAAATTTATTATCTAATGTACAATCCTTTTTACGTTTTATTTTTATAAATATATTATTGTGTTGTAACTTGAGAGCAAGGAAAGCTATATAAGTTATAGAAGAATCGATTAATAGTTCAATTTTTGTGCAATTTTTTCTTATAAGAATGTAATTACTTTCAGAGCAAAAATTGAATTGGGAAATGTAACACCACACAATATAAAACAACTGAAATTATTAAACCAAGTTGTGTTCCCAGTGTCTTATAATGAAAAATTTTATAAAGATGTATTAGAAGCAGGAGAATTAGCAAAATTAGCATACTACAATGACATTGTTGTAAGTTATTTTTAACATTATTATAATGTAATTTATGAATAATTCTCGTTATATATTATCTTGTATATATTTTAAAAGGTTGGAGCAGTTTGCTGTAGGGTCGACACATCAGAAAATTCTAGACGATTATATATAATGACCTTAGGCTGTTTATATCCATATCGAAGACTTGGAATTGGAACAGTTATGGTACAGCATGTTCTTAATTATGTTCACAAAGATGGCAATTTTGATTCAATTTTCTTGTGAGTATAATCTAGTAATCGAGTGGGATTGTTTTTGTTAAATTAATGAAAACAGTTTTAAAAATAGCCAAACAAAATAAGCCATATATTGCGTACAACAATAGTGGATGCAAAGTACTTTGTAAAAAAAAACTTCTGCCAGTCGTAAAATATTTATATTTAAGAACTCGTTACTTTAAACTACCTTAAGCTTGTACAATTTCGAAAATTGCATTGCAATCAATAATTTGCATTTAAGGATACTTTTTTTAAATTGACTTACTCAACGGTTAAATAATGTATCATTTGTGAGATAATTTTTTAAGAATTTTATTTATTATTCGTATGTTACTTTCTGTACAATGAAACTTTTTAAATACATATAATTTTTATTAAATATGTGAAAAAATAGCCACTATTAAAAACTTAATAACATATAAAAAAATTGAATACAGCGTATTATATTTCTTTTATCGTCTCTTCAATATTAGAAAATTTTGTAAATTTTCAAGTATTTTGTAAAATATATGGTTACAATTTTTCCAATATTGTATTCTGTTAATGATTAATTACTCGTCTTGATTTATCTCATTTGTTGGTAGGCATGTGCAAGTTAACAACAAGGGAGCCATTGACTTCTACAAGATGTTTGGCTTCCAGATTGTGGAAACAAAAAAGCAATACTACAAAAGGATCGAGCCCGCAGATGCTCATGTGTTGCAAAAAACGTTACGACATCATAATCAATCGATTGCCCAGTAATTATAAATCCATATTAAACGTATCCTGTCCTCCACATCGACTCTCCACCGTACTTTTATATTAAAAACGTCTATTGTACAAATTAAATAATAAAAATGCACATCTCTTTATCAAACGTTGTTCTGGGATTGCATGTAAATACATTTTTCTTCAAATATTATATGCGTTATTTTTTCTTTCATTTACATAAAAAAAAAAAAAAAAAAAAAAAAAAAAATCAGTAGTACATCTTATATTCAAAGAAAAAATAATTACATTAAACATCAAGGACTAGTCCACATATATTTATTGGTATATTCACAGGAGCACATCTCTGCTTTATTTTGCATTATTGAACAGTAGCCAGTAAAAACAAGATGTCTGTGATTGTTATAATTCTTACTCTTTTGTTTTTAAACATAATCACGACTATTGTGTATTAAAAAATTGTATTTATTTAATAAAACTTTATTTAAAAAATTGCACGACATTAACAAAATATATTTGATTTTATGTACAAATAAATAAATAAGGGAAGTTGATTGTTTCAAAGAACTTTTATCAATTACCTATAATTGATTATAAATTAAAAGATACGCGTTACATTAAATTAAAAGAACTGAGGACTTTTTTTTTTTTTTTTTTTTTTTTTTTCCCCCTAAGAATTTTTCTCGCCTTTAACCACTCTCCTTCTCGCATAAATTAGTCAAATAAATAAAAAAAAAAAAAAATTACACCGCTGCAATCATCTTGATTTTAAATTCTATAATTTTTCAATTAAAAAAATTATTTGTCAATTCTTTATTGTAAAGCGGCCTTATAAATAAGCGCGCGCTTTCAAGTATCACAACTCAATTCTTTATAACAAGGCAACGCAACAATGATAAGACAAAAGTTATTCTTTTGATCTTGCTGAAGAAATTGAATATAAGTGCTTTATATTGGAAACAGCAAGAGATAAATCTATTGGACCCCCGCTCGTCAATGTAGGAATCACTTTTCGAATTAATGCCGTGATTTGGATCCTTCGTTAAAGGCCCGTTCCCATTAATATTGCCGCATATTGTAATAAAAAAGAAAAAGAAAAAGAAAAGGGAAAAAGAACGACTGTACTCGGTGATGATTTAAAAAAAAAAAAAAAATCATAGCCATAAAGAGAAACATTGCCGGTATAGTAAATAGTCTAAGTAAATCGGTGCGAATAAAGTACGAAACTGGAGTTACTACGAAATTGACTACAGAACCTTTTTTTTCTTCGTTATTTTGTTATTAAAATTATTGTTCGGGACGATCAAAGCACTCGCCTTACTTTTCTTTTCGTTTTTTATTTGTTGTTGTTGTTGTTGTTGTTGTTATTGTTTTCGCTTTCGTTTCTTTAATGCACCTGCGGTAACGCTTCCAATAGCTCGCGTATTCTTTTGACGCAAACGAGTGAGCCCTCGTAAGCCTCCTTTGACACCTGGCACAAGGAAGAAATATAAAAGTTCGGTTAAAGAATCTTCGGCAATGCCTCGCAAGCCAAGCTACGATATTGCCCTCGTACTCACAACCGAGAAATTGAGAAAGCCGTGGGGCAGACCCGGCAGTATGTCCAGGCTGACGGATTTGCCCATAGCCTTGAGCTTCCTCGCGAACATCACGCAATCGTCCAGGCACGGATCCAATTCCAAGCTCTGAAAGGAAAGAAAAGATCAAAAAAAAGAAGAAGAAGAAGAAGGCTAGTGAGTCTCGATGGGAGAATCCCAGTCGGCAGAAGGGCCGCCCCTCACCAAAATCTTGACGGGCGGGAGCCTCTCGAGGAGCGAGTCCGAGGCCCGGTAGGGGCTCAGGTAAACGTCCTTGGGCACGGTGAAGGTAAACTCCTCGGAGACGTCCTTGCCGCCCTTGGTCTCCAGGTGCCTGGGCATCTTGATTTTGGCCCCCTTGTTGGAGGAGCCCCAGCCGAAGAAGGACCAGGACCTCGAGTCGCCGATGCCGTTGCTCTCGGTGCTCTTGGCCCTGTTAAGAATCGGCACCGCCGAGCCGAATCGGGAATTCCTGTACATGTCCAGGAAGCGCCTTATGTACTCCCGGGACTTGGCCTCCTCGTACGAGTTCTCGGTACCCTGACCTTGAGGCCAAAGAGAGGGCAACAAAAGAAAAAAAGAAGAAGAAGAAGAAGGGGTGAGGAGGAGCGCGAGCCGCGGGCGCATCGGCGAGGAATCGAAGGACCGGACCGACCTTCAACGAGCTCGACGTCCGTCAGGCTGACGGAATTGAGGGTCGAGTCGGAGGGCAGGGAGGCCAGCTTGAGGTCGTCGTCGTCGCGCGCCTCCTCCCCGGTCGGGCTGAGCGCCAGGGCGATGAGGTCGCTCTCGCTGACCTCGGCGAAGGACTCCGTGTCGAGCTTGTCGATCTCCGGCAGGTCGTCGACCGAGTCGCTTTCCCTGGACATAGAGGTCGGGTGGTGGTGGTGGTGGAGTGAGCTCGAGGGGGCGCCGGCGCCTGGTCTTGGGCCACTCCCCAAAGACCTACTCACCATTGCTCCTCGGGCTTGGGCTCCGTGACCGCGTAGGCCTTCAGGCAGCGCATCATGAAGCCGAAGGGCAGGATGGGATCGCTGAGGCAGAGCAGCCGGGCCGGCGAGGGAACGACGTCCACCAGGACGGGGGTGTAGGCCATGAAGATGCCGTCGGGCAGCCTGATGTTGAGCTCCAGGCACCGGAGGGTCGTCGCCAGGTTCAGGTTGGCCCCGGCCGAGTCACCTGTCGGTCAGAGCGATCGCTGATTCCTCGTCGTCGCGGCCCAACCCCCCGCCCCCGCGCCGCTCGCCAACGGGCCAGCGGCCGGGACGGGGGGAGGGAGCGCCGAGGGGTGGCTTCGGGGGCCCGGACCACCGGCCAATGAGGACAATGGCCCGGGAGAGGCCCCGGGGGATCGTGCCCACCTACGAGGACGACCCTCTTGGCGGTGCTGCCGAGGAGGGAGTCCGCGTGCTTGAGGGCCCAGACGTAGGCGTAGAGGACCTCCTCTATGGCCCGGGGGTAGGGGGCCTCGGGCGCGAGGCTGTAGTCGATGCTGACTATGGGCACGTCGAGCTCCTGGGTCCAGGTGCGCATGTAGGCCTCGTGGGATCGCGAGCTCTGGGCTACGAAGCCCCCCCCGTGGCAGTGGATCAGCAGGGAGTCGCACTGCTCGGCGAGGAGGCCCTTGACGCTGCCCGAGCCGACCTGGACACAAGCTCGGGTTAGGTAGAAGCCGAGGCTCGGCCCCCTTCGTCCTCTCTGTACGCCCTGCCCGACCGAGGCCATTTGATTATTCTTTAACCCTTAGCCTCGCCCCCCCCCCTTAGAGTTGGTTACTTTCGCTTATCGCTTATGCTGCCGGGGGTGCCGCCTTCCTTCGGGCCCTCTCTGCATCCAGGGCAACGATCCTCGGGCTCGGATTCGTTATCGTTATTCTGGCTCTCTATAGCCAACCTCCACTCATCTTTGTGAGCAACGATGAGGATGTGTGTTCGCGTTATTATCCTCGGCCGACAATCGCCAACATCGTTATCGTTGACAAACAATTACCGAAAGCCGCCTCGAGGCGATTCTTATCGATTTGAATTGGATAACATTGAGCCGATCGAACTTTTCGATACGTTGCCATAATAACGACAATGACGATGATAATTATAATAATAGTAATAATAGTAATGGTAGTAATAATAATAACAACAATATTAGACCGAGCTCGTCAAACTTAAAGTGGAATCATTTGCAATTCCGATTCGCGATCGTAGGATGTCGATAAAATTCGCATTCGCATGCAAATTCCTTATTAAATTTAATTCCATTTCAATTAGAATTCTAAGACTAACGTGCACGTGTACAATTTTTCCGTAAGCGATTTTTTAGGATTTTTCACTTAATGCGTACTTTTCGATATTCAATGTCCAATGCATAAGCAATTATTTGTAAAGGCATTAATTCTATGGTAAGCGCGAAAGCTAATGCGGCTATTTATAATTAAAAATGCACTTGTAATTTTATTCCCATCTGGCTTTACCGTACGCGCTTATGCGAACGTGTGCGTTTCTGTGTACAGTCATCGGCAACATAAATAAAAATCCGGTTTCATTACAATTAAGCATGCATATCTAGCTTTATCACTTTCAGACTCTCCCTCTTTTCCCTATCTTCCCCTTCTTTAAATCCTCTCCTCGACGTCGTTCTTTCCGCTCAATCAATTGTAAATTGTGCATATCTGTTAACATTGCTCTGCTAATAAACGTTGAATCGTAGACATAAGCTTAAGAACAGTTTTCCTATAAAAGTTCGACGATACGAATGGCAATCGTGTCTGTGACTTATCGCCGTTGCTGTTTGTATATACACATTATCTTCTCGATCGTGAGTTATTTATTATTTTTTTCTTTCTTTTCTTTTCTTTATCCGTAACTTCTTTATATCTGAATTAAAATGTTTTCAATTATGCAAAATAACCTTTGCACAACTTTGGTCGGTTTCGTTGCCTCGGCCGACCTTTTTTTTAATTATTTGATACATTAGTACTGTTCGATGAATAATGAAAATATGTTAAACAAAACAAAACAAAAAAATGTCCAGGCTGTTGAGGTAAGCAAAACAAGAACCATTACGGTAAAAGCTGAATTATTACCGACAGATTTATGAATTTTAAATACAAGCTCTTTGATCGATGAATTTTTGATGAATAAGTGCTTGGCTGAGCTTGCGCTGTCAAAAAATGCTATACAAGTGTACAGTGGGTGAAATAATGTTTAAAAAGTGTTATTAGCATTTGCGCGTAAGCGAAATAACTTAAAGGATATAGAAAATTAGACTTACCATTCCAATTCTACGCTTAGAGCTCAGTAATCTAACATGAATGGGTTTCATGCCAATGTGACTACTAGGAATGGGAATTTTTACCATCGAACCATTCAAGGTTGGGAATTCCATTTCTTCAGGAGGTATTGAGATTAATTGATTTATAGCTAACGTTGGCATTACTATTTGGGGCAGACTAAGTATCAAATCTGAAAATATATATTGCAATTGTGAGCGAGAAATTAATTTTTGTTATCAACCACAAAACTATTCCATCGACGATAAGATTGTTGTTCTTTAGATTTAAAAATAGACTCCATTCCTTCGCATTTGTTAAAATGAAAAATTGCATCATTTACCACTTTCGTTTAAGTGCCAGAATGCTTGGCAAAAGGAAATGTCAGCGTGCTGGGATATAGTGACTATCCTCCGTGCTCTAGCTTCTGGATCCAACAAATATTGAAGAGAGTTCGAGCATCTTCCAAATAAAGTACCATTTGCATAAAAAAGTTCACTAAACGATGCCATTCCAACCGAGACTACTTTCAAAACAATTTTCATACTATCACAGAACTAGAAAAGAAAAAGTACCATTTTACTTTCTGACAATTGGCTTATAGGCCTTTTCTATCGATAAATAACGCATTAGATGTGGCTACTTTTAAACGAATAAACAACGATTGAAACACACACATGCAAAGTATAAGGACTATTAATAACAAATGTCTGTTCGTTTGTTTTTTTTTTTTTTTTTGCCAAGGGTGAAAATTAAATACGAGTAATTACCTGAAAGCCCAGACATCTGCCGTAAAAACAATACTGGTTTATATCGTCGGCCTGATTTAAAAGATCTTGGGCGGTATGATTATCAACAAACAGAGAACGTTCTTCCAGTTCCCTTGGCTCGAGCCACGAATACAGTGTCTTTATGTGTTGTAAACAAGTACAAAGAGATGCCAATAGCTGAGAATAAGCCTCTATTTCCCTAGGAAATAATACATAAAAGAGGCATAAAATAATTTGTAAGCTGGTGCCTTTCTTTGCAAGTTTAAAAATTACTCTTACCACCAAACTATTCTCAATCTCTCAAGCAACGATTCACCAGTGCATTCACTCGTCTGCTCGGACAAAATTAAAAAGGCGACAGGGTTAGAGGTGCACGAGCTTAAGAAATAAACGACTCGTTGGTACTCGTTTAAGAGCGAAAAGTGCAACGTAGCAATGAAACGGATGCAAGGGAGTTATCGAAGTTTGGTGGCTGTCTTGGCTCGTTTAGCGTACCTCATGTGGTAGCTCTTGCGGAAGAGCATGTAATTCTTTTGATTGTGAATCTCCCGAGCGGCCAGCGTAGAGTGGAGGATGCACTTGTCGACCAGGGACAAGAAGCTCCTGTAGCCGTTGCCGGGGGTGTCCTCGTCAAAGTCGAACCGAGGCGCGATCCTGGCTATCTCGAGGTAGAGGGGCCCGATGCTCTCCAAGGTGTCCATCATCACGAGCACGGCCCCCTTGATCCTCATGCCGGCTTCATCCTGGTGCGAGTCGAAGTGCTCCAGGTTGGTCTTGCACAGGGAGCGCAGCTCGCTCCAAGCCGGGGGCTCCCTGTCCCTGGAGGCCTTGCCAAGGCCATTGTTTGGGAGCATTTGCGCAGCTCTCCGGGGCCGAGCCAAGGGACTCGGCGACCGTTCGTACGCCTCGAATCGGACCACTGGGCCTCCCGCGGTCGGTCTCCTGTTCAAGGTAGATTGGCCGATCTACATTGCTGGGGGCGGCGGGTGGGGCGAGCCAACTGCAAAGCAAGAAGACCTCGATTAGCCCCTGCGTCCCATTGATCGGCTCCCTCCTGGCGGACGATCGGCGGGCGCTCCACCGGAGCCTCCCGAAGAAGCCTCGACCCGCGCTCGGGGCCCCCCGGGGGTCGAGCACCGGCTGTTGGGGGCGGGGCGGGAGGGAACGGGCTGGCGGTCGAGGTTACCCTCGGCACGACCGGCCGAGCCCCCGAGCCCTCGGAGGCAGCCCTCCGAGCTCGGCTGCGAGGAGCCGACGTACCCTCCGATCCATCCTCCGACGGTTCGTTCGAGGCAGGGCCTCGCGGGCGCCTCTTAAGGACGGGATCGAGCGAGGGTTAGGGGGAGGGCGCGCAGAGGGCCCCGGAGTCCAGCGGCCCTCGCGGACCCCGAGGTACCGGGGCCGAGGCTCGGCTGAGCCATTGTTGAGACACTGTCACTGTCGCGCCCCGGGCGCCGTCGAGGGTTCGGTGTCGGGCCAAGCCCGAGTCCTGCCCGTGCCTGCCTCGGAGGGACAGGGACACGGGGGGGGAGAGAGAGAGCGAGGAGAACCAGAGGAGTGGGAATCCGCTGTTACCTGTTAGCCAAGGCTCGGCTGGACCCCTTCGAGCAACGTCCGAGAACAAAATGCCAAAAGCCGAGGACTTTCACGGGCGACGACGAGTCGCTCGGGATGCCGCGGCGGAGGGGCGGGGGCCGAGGCGGTGGGCCGGGGGCCCGGGGGTGGGGGGGGGCGAGGAGGAGGAGCGAGGGAGGGCCTACGACACCGCCGTACGTCCGCTGTTTGCGCAGGCGGTCCGAGTCAACTCGACGCTGCTGCGGCACGAGTGAAATTTCAGTCCGCGTTTGGAATGCGCACGCCGAAGTGAAATCGATTACTCATCGGTTTTTCGTATTTACGCGATAAACGGGATGCTCGGGGGGGCGAGGGGGGGGAGGCGAGGACGGCACCGCCGCTCCCCAACCGCCCGGCGATTTTCCGAACCGCGCGCACTCGCGCTTTTAACCCCGTCCATTTGCTATTATGCACACGCCTGCGTATTCCCTCTGTTTGGCTGTTCTGCTCTCTCTCCCTCTCGCTCTCCCTCTCTCTCTCTCGCCGTCCCTCCTTCTCCCCTCGACGCTGCACCCAAGCGCGATATATGTGTTATGTATCGCGCGCGCCGAAACCGAGAGCCAACGTGACAATTAACAGCTGATTTGGCTTATCGGCCCGGCGCAAATCAATGACGGCTAGGCGCGACGAGATACATTATTAGTTCTGCGATTATCCAAAACTATCGCCGATAATTGGCCGGTCGGATTGATTAGCGCAGAGCGCTCGGACAATTTGCGCATCGCCGAGGGACGACGTTGCGAGCTTGTCTCGGAGCTTTTTTTTTTTTTAATATCCCGCGAGCGATGGAAATTTTTTTCTTTTTTTTTTTTTTTCTTTTATATATATATATATATATATATATATAATGATTTTGAAAGCGCTGCCCTGGCATTTTCAATTCCTGAGAATATTTCCCTCGATGAATACGAATCGAATGATACGCGCGCGGCCTTTGCCACACGGACCTTTTTTCCATTCTTATGATTCTCGAGTGCCCTCGTTAAAAAAAAAAAAAAAAATCATTACCTTACTCGACGTGGATTTCTTTCTGACAAAAAGGACCGACGCACTGCTTTATTCGCATGGCTGCGCGCTAGATAGGTTTTTTTTTTTTTTTATAAATTTTTATTAACGCGTACGTGTGTTTGCGCGCGCCTTTGCGTGCCTCTGTGTCTCTGTGTGTGTGTGTGTGTGTGTGTGTATATATATACATATTTACAAACGCGCGTATATTTTAACATAACGTTTGCGCAACGTTAAATCTTTTCAGACAGGCTAAAAGTATTTTTAAAATTTAACATTGTCGGATTTAAGAATCGTTTCCTCCCCCCCCCCTTCCAACGCTTCTGCACTTAGGATTTGCATTGTTATCAAATTGCACCCAGACGGACAATGCAAAAAATTAAAAAAATTGATTTACAAAATCGCACTCGCGCTGGTAAACAGAGTTCATAATACTTCTCATTAGCAAAGGCTAACAAACTCCTTGATAATAAGTGCTCGAAGTCCGAGATTTGTACCTCCCTTACCACCGCCCGCCGTCGCGTCGCCCAATTATTAATGTTAAGCAATCTCCTTTGGCTTGCGAGCGGAGACAAAACATAAGGATGGAGGTAGGGGTCATATAACACTAACACTGTGTTTAATTGGCTGCATCGTTTCGAAACATTGCAAAAGTTGATAGATTTAGGCCGAGCGGTGGTAAACAAAAGTTATTCCATCCAGTATTGACTCGAGAAGGCCATTGTAAAATAAATCAGTCAGACTCGAGTACCAAAAATTAAGGGCTCCAAACATTTACCTTACTGTGCAATAATTGACCGAGCCATCTTCTTCTTCTTCTTCTTCTTCTTCTTCTTTTACATTAATAATCTGACAAGCTTCTTTTTTCATATGAAAATATGGCTTTTTTAATTATCTTCGATAAAACTGTTACAAACCATCAACATTTTTACTCGAAACTGTTCGATTTGTTAACGAATGTTTGCCCCTTTCTATTTTATACGCTTGAAATTGTCCGTCGTGTTCATTCTATTGCCACTCGTACTTTTTGGCAATGGCTACCTGCCTATTGTCTGCTTTCCAGGATTAACTTATTTTTATAATCTACGGAGGGCTTTATCGTGTTTGTTACAAGTGCAATTTAATTTAATTCGATTGTCAAAGAGAGCAAAAATGTAGAAATGCCTCGTGGTGATTAAAGTAATAATTTTTTTTTTAGTAAAACTTATCGACTCGCGTATCTTTTTTAATAATGTTTTTCAACGATAAAAGTCTATAATAAAGCTCAAAATTAATAATAATTACCGTAGTTTCCTCGAAGCTTAGCTGGATTTCTCATTTGAAAGACATACGTGAATTGCAATTGAAGCTTGCGCCTTGTATATACAATTATTTATCTTCTACGGCGAAGAAATTACAAATCTTAAGTATTTCAGTATTAAGCACACGAATTTAGGTCACTTCCTTGTCTTTTAAAATATCGCACGTGAGCGGTAAAGTGAGATCAATCCGTTTTTAATTCACTAAATTAATAATAATAATTACAAATATGTACTTGTGATTTTTCTCACATTAGAATTTTATATCTTTCTTTATTGCAATCGATCATTTTTATACTCGACTGCAAACGCCTTTAACAACATTGTAATTTATTAACTTGGCCAAGAAATTCCACAACGCTTAGAAAAAAAAAACAGAACTTTAAAAAAGTGCTCGACGAATTTTTTTTTTCTCCTAAAAATAATAAAAGTACTTAACTTTATCGATAAATAAGTATTTAAAGTGCTTATTCGTATATCCATTGGTGAACAAATTTTATTAATGTCGATCGGTAGGCATATTATGGTTTCTTTGTTACTTGTTATGTAAAAGTGTAAATATCTATTTAATTTAAAGTAATGATGATTTTAAAGAATAAGAGTAGGTAAGATTTATCTTGATACGATGAATGTGCAATATAATGAATACTGATTATACATACTGTTTGTACCTAGACTGGCGCTAAAAATATTTTTTTCATTAGGTTAAGTCGGATTATTAATTTTAATTATTATTATTTTTGGTACGCTCAATAATATGGCTTTGCTACATTTTTTTAGAATTAGTATAATGTACGTTAATCATACGTTAATCAGAACAACGTTTTTTTTTTTGCAACGCAAAAGTTTTTGAAATTTTCAAAGTATAAATTCCATATTTACATTATTACCTCATTGCAGACTTACTACTAAGTATTTTAATTTGCACCTCTTATGAATGCAAATTTTCAAACCTAACGAAACGAAAATATTACTGAAAGCATAAATAATTATTATTTTGACAATTAAACAAAGCATTTTTGCATAAGTGTTTGAGGTTAAATTACTTTAAAGTGCAAATACATTAAGATAATTTATTCTATTGTAAAATTATAAATCGTTTTATTTATTTGCTTTCATACAGTTTGACCGTCCGATTAGTCATTAATGAAATACATAAAAATACTTGTCTCACTTGGTATAATTTGAATAATTTCCCATGAATTTCACTTATTTACATACGTCATTTCAGATTTCAAAATGCTTTTGATATTTGGCCGCTTTTATTATTTTGTTGATTATGCGATCAATGACACGTGAATCTTCATTCGAAATTCTAATTTCTTTTCTCCGAAATTTAAATTCTTCTAGAAAAATAAATCTGGGTAATGATCAGATTGATGTTTCATTCATAATTCTTCAAATAATTACTGAACGGAGGATGAATCTTTACACGTAAATATATATATATATATATATATATATATATATCCTTATTTGTAAAATTTAACTCCAAGCTCACTCGTAGATCAGAAATTTTTACAATTATTTATTCTATTTTTATTATATACCATTCACATTTATAAAACACATCATTGAACTAAAAAATTTTGTTTAAAGTTGACACCCAATCAATGTATTGCAAATACAATAAAAGAATGAAAGGCGATCGACTTGATTGTAAATATTATACGTAATGCTTGTAATTATTATATGAATTTTCTTTATCATTTTATAAAGAACTGCACTAATCTGGATAAAAAAAATCGTTCTGTGGTGTTCATTTTGAATAAAAATTTTAATTTTTAAGTATGATCCATACAAATTAAGAATTTACTTCATTATTAGACATTGATTATTATGATTTGAGTCCATAATTATTTATTATCTACTCATATGAAATTTTTTATATTTTATTAATATAATTTAAAAAAAACATGATTTCAAAAGCGTTACCCTGAATTTCGTACTGTTTTATTCTCCGATCAATTATTAAGAATTTAATTTATTATCTTATTATTGTAATACTTTTTTTTTTAATATGAAGAGTAATATTAAATTTTTATCTTTTATCATACAATATAATAGTTATAATTTTAAGGTTATTTTAATGCAAGTGTGACTTAAAAATACTTTAATCGGCGTATCAATTATATAGATTATAAATAAATATATTCGCGTACGTGTAAGCGTAAAGTATAATTATACATGTAAAAAGCGTCATTTTTATCTTTTTTTTTTTTTTTTTTTTTTTGAAAATTTCCCTTTAATTGTAGTATCTCCCATTGCAAACAAATATGTAATTATTTTTTAATGTTAGATGTATTTATTTTTTCGTTGAGAATGTATACTTATATATGCTACAATTAGAAATAAGAAACTTCATAAAAGTGATCGATTATTATTGTTTCATCAAACGTAATTACATGTTAGGTAATAATAAATAATGTTTAATGAGGAACTAATTATGATACAGATCAAATGATAAAATTAACTAATCAAGTGCATTAGATATAATGACGCACGTCTCATAAATGCTATACAATCTTAATAACGCCTATAAAAATCAAAGCTCTAAAAATATAACTCATTCCCAGTCAATAATACTTATTTATTGGCCGTAATAAAAGTGAGTGAAGTTCCTGCAATTTAATACTTTCATGTGTGCTTAGAGGCCTACTGGATTATAAAAGCAGTAAAAGCTACGTATAAATCAAGCACTATTACTGCGAACTACGAGAAGTAGAGCATCAGATGTAGCTACAATTTAAATAAACTACTCTAGCTAACGTAAATTAATTCTTTTTTAAAAAAGGCAGTCAGATTGGGTGCTTTATCGTATCAATTTTTAATGCTTCGTTATTTATAATAATATTACAAGCAAGACGCACGGAGGGTAATTTCATTCGTTTCACAATCGATGCAAGTCGAAGAGATTTTCTAGAAGAGAGGAGTAGTCTTCGGTTGTTTTTTTTTTTTTTTTCAATTTATGCACGTACCCGCATCTCCAAGCCCGTTAAAAATATTTCAGGGCTTGCTTTTGGATAAAATTGAATTGGCGCTTTCGCGCCATTTGCACGCAACATTTTTTACTCGGGTAATTACACTTAACTAATACTACAACCGCGTGCGTATCGATATTTGAAAAATTTATTGCATGCGCGCAGTATTGAATGTTCTTTTCTTTGCGTGCCGAGACTTTGGCGCAAAATATCGCATTTGCACGGCAGCCCCGAAGCCATTACTTTTTCAACGGAGCAAGTAAAAAAAGGGAATGGAAAAATCAAGTACCGATCAAGTGCCAGGAAATTACGAGCCATAATCGCGAGGCAAATGAAATACTGTAATTCGAAATACGGCCAACATTTCTTATTATTGTTTTAACGAAACGCCCGGCTAACTATTTTAATAATATCTTTGCGAGTGCAGTGGCTTCTTCTGGCTGAATATATATGTGTATATATATATTATTTAAGAAATGTAAAATATTCGGGATCTCGCGGACTCAGAATCCGCTACATGCCGCGATAATCAGGCTCGTACGGGAGACGGGAAGCTAGGGGTAATGATAAATACGAGCGGAGGCTCAATTAGCGCGGAGCGCCTGGTTGTTTGATTACACAAAAAATTGCCTTAGGGGCTAACGCTGAACTTGCACCTTCCATCGGAGCGCGGGTTCCGTCCTCCGATGCGTAGCTCCCCGACCCGAAGAGGAGCCCCACCGGGTAGTAGGGAGCGAGGGCACCGGTTCCTTATTCCCGCTCGGGCCCTTCCCGGATCGACGGAGTCGGGACCTCCCGGAGGGTCTCCCTGCAACGGGTCCACTCGCTAGTCCGGGTCGAATCAGACTCGCTCCGAACCGGCCAGTAATCGCTACCGCTAAAACGACTTTCCGGGCCCTTTGCCCAATGCAAAGGGCCTCGACCTTATGCGCTCTGCGAGCTTTGTAGCCCTGCAGCCCTTGCTCGTTGTTAAGAGCCGCCTCGGCTCGCAATACTCTCTCTCTCTCTCTTAGGAGCTTTGATTTTTTTTCTCTCTCTATCGGCTATCTTCATCTCCGTGCTCGGGATATCCGTATCCCTATTGCCTCCTTTGGCCCCCTGTCCCCTCGCCCCTGTGCCGGCTGCTGCTGCTTCGTATCGGCGATCTGCTATAAGTCCACGAGCTTTGCGACGGAATCTTCCATCCCTTATCTTTTCTGAAAATGTGCTTGTAATTTGCATTATTAACAAAGAGCGCGGTATTTTTCCGCGTTGATATTTACATTTGCAGACCTATTGAGTTTTTAGTTGTGGTAACATATGTTATTATGGCACGAAAGGAAAAAAAAATTTATTTACAACTAAAAGAATAATCATCGAAGTAAAAAATATCTCTTATGAAAGAGTTTGGTACGAATTGTAATAAAATTATGACATTTTTTACTTAATTTTTCTCCTCTAGCTCATTGTTATTTTATGGCAAATCAATTTCCATTTAAATTTATGTTGCTTGTTTTAAATTAATTATTCGTACTTTATACTTGTAATAAAGTATTTGCGTAAAAGAGTATTATTACAATACGGTCTCTTGTAATTTATCCAAGTCGCGATAAATTCGTGTCCTCGTTAATTTAACGAGTATCAATTAAAATCTTTTGAGTTATAAACATTGCGGCAATCTTACTTATGATAAAATAAATTAGTATTAAAGAAAAAATAGATTAATTTAGTTAGATTTAAATTCAATCAAGTAACTAATATATTTGTATGCATTTATATAAAATAATAATAAAATGGTCGACTGCTTTTTGCCTCGACTCGTTATAAAATCTCATCTCTTGCCCTGGTTACGTAACAAAGCCTTGCCTCTTTTTAACACAGGAACGCAAAAGAAGCAGATTATTGTTAATTTTTTTTATTTTTTCTTTTTTTTTCTCATTAATATCTGCTTTAGCCTAGGCTTTTATTAATGTACGGGCAAGTGTCGGGGCAAAAATTAAAAAGAAATTTTTCTTCTAATTGGCATTAAAAAATTATCCGTACGATGTGCATTATTACGGCTAATTCTCTTAATTGGCTGCTCGATAAAATAATCCCCAATTAAATTGTTTAAAAAAAAAAAAAAAAAAAAAAAAAAAATAGAAATATTAGCGATTACGAGCTCTCGAGGATCGAGAAGAAAACATTTGAAATACAGCATTTAAAAACGTCGCGTCGAGTAAATTAACGGGCTCGATATCACCCGAGTGCTCAATTAACGCCTGGCATAGAAAGTCGCATTTGCATA
The DNA here is from genome assembly GCA_018907135.1 of Kradibia gibbosae. Taxonomy (NCBI): domain Eukaryota; kingdom Metazoa; phylum Arthropoda; class Insecta; order Hymenoptera; family Agaonidae; genus Kradibia; species Kradibia gibbosae. The sequence continues at coordinate 14,446,833 of JACCHX010000007.1, forward strand.
AATGATCTTTCGAAAGCCGGCCAATTTTCAGGGACAAAGTAGCATCAGGCGCGCTGACAAAATACCGAGGCACCATTATACGTTGCGGGCCGATAAATAACAAACGTACTCGGATGATTCGGCAAGATCGGGCGTCTAGTCTTTGGAGAAAACTGGATTTTCCAAGTGGAAGCACAGGAGGAGGAGGAGGACTACTTAGGGGTACGGATGCCTAGGGGCCGATCCTCACCCGGACGGACAACGAATGCCGAGGAGGCCTCTCGACGGCGGACGAGCCCGATCAATTGTCCGCGAGGAGAGGCATCTCTCTCTCTCTCTCTCTGGCCGCGGGAGCGCCCGAGGCCAAATGAGCCGATCGCTACACAGCTGTTGTGCACTCTTAACGAGCAGGGCTCGACCTTATTTTGCGCGGGGCGGCCTCGGGTTCGCCGGAGAGCTGCCCGGGCGCTGGAGCTCCAGCTGGGGGCCAGTCTAGCTCCGAGTCGCGTCGCGAGTAGGTCAAAGAGGGCCTCCTCCTCCTCCTCCTCCTCCTCTGCGTTGCATCGAAGATCCCGCCGGCCGCTCTCTTCGCCGAGGAAGACAATAAAGCGCGAGGCTCGGGCGATGGGGCCAAGCCTCGCCTGATCCGCGTCGGCAATTTTTTTTTTTTTTTTTTTCCCCCCTCGTACGCGACTGCCCCGCGCCCCCGGGCTATACAACCCCATGGGCCAAGGGCTCTCGGTCGGCTCCCCCCGGAGGAACGCCCGATTGTCCTTTTTTTTCACCGAGACGAAAGCCTTGAACGAATTCGGTGATTCCTTCGTCGAGATTTGATTCACGCGTTGGCGCGACCCGCTCCCCTCGACTCCTCTCGCTCTAAGGGTGGGAGAGAGAGAGAGAGAGAGAGAGGTTAACGCCGCAAGAGCCGCCGCGACGACTTCGCGAGCCCTGCCACTCGCGTGCGATGTTCAACCTCTTCCTTCCTTCCTTCCTTCCTTCTCTCCCCCTTTTTTTGTTTTTTTTTTTTGTCTCACCCTTCGAACGAATCTCAACGCTCGGCGGCCGTTCCCTTCCTCGATCCCTCCGTACGAAGATTCCCCCGGCTCTTTGAGCTACGTCGGGGTTGGATCGGTGCCGCTTAACGGGGCCGGGGGGGGGGGTTGAAATTTTAATCCTCTTGGCTTATTAGGTGGACAAACCCGACACGGGAGGAGCCTCGCGACCTCGCCTGACTTTGTTCGACCTCTAAGACGATCGGTTCGCTTTTGAAATCGTCCCCACGGTGAATTTCCTTCCGGCCAATCGATAACGAGTTTTTTGAAGCGGCGGCAGCAGCGGCAGCAGCAGCAGACAGTCTCTCGCCGATGACGTCACTTTTCCGGCTTGTCATCCGTCGGTTTCTAACCTCCCGAGCGAAAGTACCAGCGTCGCGTTGTTGGGATATTTTAGCGAGCTCTCAACGATGATAAACAATTTATCCATCGTTAACAATAGGACAAGTAGGATGCGGAGGCCCAAGCTCGCGATATTAGAATATTCCAAATAGAAAATTTCAGTTGCCTGTGCGTAATAAGGGAACAAAGTATTCGCTGCCTTACTTTATTTAGCAACATAAGCTTTGATTGTTGATTAACAGTTCTGCGTAAGGAATACTAATCCTGTGTCTTTGTTGCTTTCAGTTAATGCTCCAAAAGAATGCAGCTATGCTCGCAATGTGACGCATACGTACAATTTTCTTGCGCCGTGATTTCATCTCCATGTTAGATAAAGTAAGCTTAACAGGTAAAATTACAGAATGATATCTTTTTACTGTTCTCTACTTCCTGTCCCTATTGAATTTGTTGATCTTAGATAAATATAAGCACGATAAAGCATAAATACCTCGACCTTCGACTATTTATGTACCTATTTATTTTTGCGTTATATATTATTACTAGTCGTAGTAGTTTGCTTATCTTAACGAAATCAAAATTTTATACAAAAGCAAAAGTGGCACGTATTAAAAGTAAATGTCACTTTTTATGATGTCACTTTATGACATTCCTTTTTAACTAATATACCATTTTCTTAAGCTGCAAGTTTTATATTTACACACCATTGAATAATAACGATAAAACCTCTGATCTTTATTAACCAGTTTTTAGATTATTTACTATGTGCCTAACGCATAGTCGAATAAACTGTATTTATAAATAATTAATTTTGATACAATGCGTTATAAAAATAATGAATGTGTAACAAGTATTATGTCTTAGTGTTTATGGCATTTTTATTATGCATTCAAGCATTAGAAGTTAGCAGTTCTTAAAGTGTCTAAGTGTATTTATAAATTCAATAGATTAAGCATATTATGTTGTTATAAGTGTATATATTTTTTAAAACAATACTTTTTGCTTACTGTTATTTTAATTTCAATTGTTCGAGCAATAATACTAACAAGATTGTTCAAAGGTTACAAATTTAATATTAACAATTTACAAATGCGAAAATAGTTTCATAGTTCTATATATTATATACGTATTCTACATGTATATGAATGTATATATATAGCGGATATAACCAGTTTCATGCTTCAATATTTTTATAATATTTGCACGTTTGAGTCTTTATTCGAAAAGAATTTTTTATTAAAAGAAAAACTGAAATATTTATTAAAGTAGAGATACTTTTACTCGCTTTTACATTTATAATAAATTTAATAACAATTCTAAGCGAGTCGGTATTTTTTATAGTTATAAAGAATTTAAGAATGCAAAGAGAAAATCGACAAATTCATTGTTTTTCAATCTTTAACATAACACTAAAAATTCACAGATCTATGGTTCATATTAAAAACAGAATTAGTAATAAATAATTTTCCGTTGCGTAGCGTAAAAATTTATTCGAAGCTGAAGATTTTAAAATATATTTGCATCTCGTTAACAAAACTTGCTTAATTGATGGTGATGAATTCAATCCAATAGTATAAATTATACCATAAAGTTACCCAACGTGAAACAGCCTTAAAATATTGTTATTGCTTCATAAAAAAACTCACAGATGTCGTTAGAAATGGTAATGTAACGAAACCGGAATGTGCTAAGATAATAATGTACAAAGTAAATAAAGACTTCAAATATGAATCGGTCATTCTTTAAATAAGTCAAAATGTAAATATCCTCTCTTTGATGGTGTTAAAAAATAAGCTTTTGTTTGTGCATTTGACAATTTAATATTTCTCAAGTAAGCATATTTACAAAAAGTGCAAAGAATTGTTTTCTCAGTGATTATTGCAACAAAATGGCTGTTTAATTAAGGTATGAATTGACGAATTACCTGGCGCATAGTAAAAACTCGTGCGTGATTATTGTTCAGGATAAAAACTTTAAAAGTGATCATATGTGAATAACGTAATTAACATAGATTAACCAACCATATTGAGAACTTCCCGTCCAATTCGTTATATACTAAAACATGCTTCATTTGTATTTTAAATGGTACTTAAAAATAAAAATAAAAAAAAAATTAAAAAAATGGAATTCATATACCATCGGTTTCGATATTATTGCTCCCGGAAATTTTTAAAAATTACAAAAACTTAATTTTTGCTCAATTATTTTTAATACGCGCATAAATAGTAAATAGTAAAAAATAATATCGCCTTTAGTATCCTAAATTAGTCGACCTATTTGAATGATATCAAGGCAATTTCTTAAAAATCAGTACCGATTAATTTACACATTAGCTGCCTTTATCATTGCCTTGAAATTTTGTCGATTCTTTTACTCGGTATTAGCGGTGCTTAAAAAAAAAAAAAAAAAAAAACAGACCAATGACTTTTCATCGGAAAAACGAAAAATAAGAATCACGAAAATGCACCTGTTAACATTTATTCATAGCGCACGTTTATATTATGAATAAAAATAATTTCTCCTATCGCAATCGGAAGTCATCAGCTTTAAAATTGTCCCCTGTAATTGAAAATACGTATGCAGAAGAGCAATACTGTCTTGTTTAATTTTCGTATTGAAATTTATGGTAATTCTCTCGGGCTCGGGAAACCAAGGCTTGGAAAAAAAAAAAAAAAAAAAAAAAAAAATTAAAGCCGCGTCTGTAAATAACTTTGAAAAAAACGAAAGGCTCATTTGTGATTAATATTGTCATTCTTGCGCACGATAATACATTTTAGCAAATAGCAGTGTTATTATTTATTTGTTTTTTCTCCGTCGCGCGTAAAAGCGTATTACATTCTGCTTGAATTTTATTAATGTCGTTCGGAGGCATTTTTGATAAATGTGACTCCGCATTATCTCTGCGACATATCACTATCAACCATTTCCACTGATATCAAATAGCTCGGTAAGAATGAAAATTTCTGTTGCATGCTCAGCATTCAGTGGCGAAGGCACAACCGTACAACCAGTCATAATAAAACCTAACGATATCCACGTGAAATGCAAATTGTTAATACCCGATTTTAGCGATTGTGAGGCAGACAGACATAGAAAGAGAAAGGGTTGGGATGCTCGCAGCCGTTGGCTCGATTTATCTAAAAATGCCTCGTGGATTGTTTTAAAGCCATCGGCCAATGCCTTATCACCGTTATCGAGCCCATCGTATAATGAGCTGCAATTGTTAAGGACCTCTCGGTAAGTGGATTTTTTTACTCAAGCGTTAAATAATTCGCGGCGCTCGCGCGCAAATAATCATTTCCATACGACGAAAAGCATCTGTCGTCAAGGTCATTTTGCATTTACGGCCGAAATCGAAGTTTTATGGCTTTCTTAAAATGTGCATTTTACCGTTGCGCTAGATCGCGACAAGAGAAAAAAGAAAAAGCAAAAAAAAAAAAAGAAAAGAAAAAAAAAACAACGAGTGCACCTCTTTGAAGGCAGGCACCTGTGACTATTGGCAATATCGGCGCACCGAGTGCCTCTGTTCCGAGGTCAGGTATTTTAACATTCGATGTGGATTAATTGACCTGCTCGATATGCACTGTGCGGAGTCGTTGAACCCTTTGAAAAAACACGGGCATTGTGAGCTTTAACGAAGCTTTACTTAATAATTAATCCATCCTCTCTCGGCTTGAAAACAGAATCGGTATTTAAATAATATGCTTTCTAAATGCTTGTGACGTTAACAATACGAACAGCCTTCCTTACTTTAGTTATTATATTATTTCCAAAGTGTTTAAGGAGTTTGTTTATATATATATATATTATTATGTAATGTTTTCTTATTAATAGTAAGTCAATTTATAACTAAAAGTATCAACTGCAATAAATACTTAATTTTACGCTTTAAATATAAAAATGATTCTATGAATAAAAAAAAATGTGCGCTCAATTTTAAATGAGAAATTTGTAATATAAACTTTTGTGAATTGATTATTAAATTTTTGTCGTAGATTTTTGCATATTTATATAATAAACTGTATTTATTTTAAAGCTTTCGGTTTTAATATGAATGCAAGAAAGTATCGTATCCATAGTAATTATATGTACACATTATCTGAACCTAATTAAGCAACGATAAAAATGTAGATAAATGATACTATTCTAAATAAATGAATTATGGCATTGTTTTGATTATAATGTGGTAACTGGAATTTATTTTTTTTTTTTTTAATTTATTTCCTTATAATCAACAAAAAAGCTTATAGATTAAAAATTGTTTAATTTTATATTTAAAAATATTTTTTCTTAATATTTAAAAGTCATAAAAAAAAAATTTACAATTCATAATGCACCATCATATTAAAAATTTCATCAAATCAATGCAATATAAATCAGATTTGATCGGTCTTAATTCGCATTAAATTTCAAAATAATTACCACGAGTTGAGCTTCATTAATAATGTGTTTTATTTCATATGCGTCTTTATTTTAAAAGTAAACAAGGAATTTATGCTGTTATATATGTAAGACATTAATAGGTACATAATTTAAAATATTTTAAATGTAATTTTATTTTTACTTTAACATTATGAAGAACATTACATTATAAAAGCAGTTAATAAATACGAAATTATAATTGGATTTTCTAAATTCATAGTAAATACTTATGCAATTCTGCCATACAAAAAATAACGATGAATAACTTACAAAAGACATTATCGTTTAAAAAAAAATTATAGAATAATAGAATTTATTTTTAAAAAATATAAAAAAAATTTAATTTTTAAAAAATCAATGAAATGATTTTTTTAAACATGTTTCGTTAAAATTTTTAATATATATATATATATATATATAATGTATTATTTATAAATAGAAATGGTTGAAGAATTTTAAATTATAATCCATTAAAATAATAGTTATTGCATGCTTATATAATAGTTTTAAAGCTGTCTATAAAATAGAAACAAGATTTTTAATAATATGTGTAACGCGCAATGATAATTTTTTTTTGTTCATACATAAAAAGGAAGATATCTATAAAATTTTTTTTAACAATTTACCGAATGATACTGAATTGATGAATTAGATTTGAAAGTAAAAAAAGGATGTTTGTGTCATCAAAAGCCTTATACATTTTAATATTGACAATGTCAAAAAAGTTTATGCAACGTAAAAACAATTGACATGCTATCTTGATAATTAAATTTTGTATAATAATTAAAACAAATTTTATTACATATTAATATATCTAAATATATATAACATGATACTTGAAATTTTCCTATTTCAAATGTAATATGCACTAAAATGTTAAGATAGTTGCTTAATTTAATTTGCAACTCGTGCAAAAAATTCTTTATATAGTTCCTAATAGTTTACTCACGTATTGTTTCTCTATTTTTAATAATAAAAATTATTAGTGAAATTTAATTATATTTATTAGAGTACAACATTGAGCTACATTTTTGCTTAAAATTGTGATTCGTTACATTAGATTTGGGGAATAAAAAATTTAAAAGAATTAAAATCAAATTATTTGTAAACATTTTTTGTTTAATGTTTAGCTACATCAATTTTAGATTTTGAAAATTAATTTTAGTGTAAAATAAAATTTATGAAGAAATATACAATAATAGGTAGTAAAATATAAACCGATATTTAATACACAATACGAATTTAAGTTTTATGTTGATTAAACTGATATAAAAAGCGAGAACATGGAAACAAGTAATTAATATTATTAAATAAATTGTTAGTTTGTGACTTCATGATTATTAATTGTTTCATCGTTTACAGTTTCACTATTTACGTAAGTCTTATTTTCAATATAAATTTTCATAGTTTTTCAATAATTTATTACGTATATATTAATTTATAATTACATTATCTTATTTTCGAAATAAATTTCTTTCTTCTGTTATACAAGAACGTAATGATCTTACTTGATAATAATTAGTCTCGTAAAATAATGATTATAATAGAATAGCTAAGAATCAGAAGCGTAGGATATTGTAATTTATGGATATAATGTATTATTCAATGGAATGGCATGGATTTAGCTTGTACGCATACGAAAAGTATTTAGCATAAATGATTATACATTGTTTGATCAAATTGTAAATTTAATAAGAACTATAACGATTTAAAACTGTTGTGATTATAAAGCCCAAATTTAAGTTGATTTTATAATTTATAGACGGATAATGAGGAATAGGAAATAAGAGAGAGAGAGAGAATTGTGATTATGGATGAGAATGTTAATGTACTAAATTATAGGACAAATAAATTATTGTTTCAACGATAAGGATAAGAATTTCAATAAGAATGAAGGTTTTTCTGCTAAATCGTAAACAAGTTTCAATATAATAACCTTCTATTTTTTTACATTTTATTTATCGATTAAAATTAAACATTGAATTTTTATCCATTTCTAGGCCTCTTTTTAAATACACACAATGACATTTGAACAAATATTAACTATTTTTCTATTTGGATATATTGAATTGATGGTCTGAATTAAAATTATTCGTACATAATGTTAATAAAATGTTAATAATTGAAATTTAATTTTTAAGTTTGATATCGGTTTTGATTTTTTTTTTGTATAGAAAACAAAAATAAGCACAATCATCTTTGGCCAAGAGGGAACAATTTTTCAAAATTAATAATAAATAAATAAATGGACAATCGATGATTTTGTCAAAACTAAAAAAAAGCCTATTATTAAGACTATATTTTATTAAAACAATACCCGTATATGGCAATGAATTATTCCAGTTGCAATTGTACACGAAGATGCAATGGCATGAATTTCACTGCATCAGTGTCAAAATTGTGCGAAAGTTGGCCTCGTTATATTATGACCTCTAAACAAAACGTCGCGTTTGGAAAGGTGGAAAATAGCCTTGCGACAGGTACAGCGAAATATAATTTTCAATATTTTCACGTTAAATGTCTTATTATTATTATTACTATTGCGAATGTATTACTTAAAGCAATTGATTAAAAATATAAGCGAGTAGTTGTGCGTGAAATTATTATACTGTTAGCGAGCTTCTTATATTTCTAAATTTATACACGAAACCCAAGAGTTATGTGCGTACGAAAGGGCATTTCTTTTTTAGAATCATTGTAAATATTTGATCTTATTTGATTGTTCCAATCAGAAGTAAATTCATACTTATTGGTATAACTAAAAATATCAGAGTACTCAAAGTCTATTATTTTTGTGAAAGAAAATTGTTTTAAGAATTAAGGCAATCCTTTTTTATATTATTACATGCATTTAATAGAAGTTTTACTTGTGATAATTTATATTTCGATGCTTTAAAAAATTTAATCCGAATATAAAGTGATTAAGGGGGCAGAGATTCAAGTTTGCCTATGAAAGTAAATGTCCATATTTAGTTGCAATGATTAGTTAGATTTATATATATATATATACAAATATATATAAAGTTCTGTTTGCAATAAAAATATTTTTATCTCTTGTATACCTCGGTAATGGTTAGTTATTTATGAAAGAGGAAGTAAAAATTTGATTGGTAACTTTATACATTGGTTACATTTAATAATGCCCTCCTGATGCTTAATATACCGTTTATATTCACGTCGTAATAGTGTTAGTTTAAAGTTATCATTTGAATAATATACTTTATAAACTTGCAACGAGTCATCGTAAATATTTGTTGTAAAAAAGAAGAAAATGAGTTGAATCTATTTTGTAAAAAATATCTAAGGTAGGAAAAAAAAAAATATATATATATATATATATATTCATGTCTAGGCATTATTTGACCAACTGCGATTTATTTGATATAAATTAAATAAATTTAACTTTAGTATGTGATCTTCTATAAATATTTAATAGTAAGTAATTTTATATTATAATAAAATCCTATACATGTGTGCATACGCAGAGAGCGAGTGAGAGATAGATAGAGATAGATAGAGATAGAGAGAAGAGAGAGAGAGATAGACACGCGCGCGCGCGCGCGCACCAACATACACATACATATACATCACTAATCAATATTTGCTTTTAAAAATATTAACAATTTCAGTTAGTTTCTTAATCCGCCTTTATCGTACACGAAACATTTAAAACAAAAATGAGAAAATCATTAAAGCTTTTATGGCTCCAGCACCTTTCATGCACAATATGTTACTACAAATGTTTTGTATTTTTCTTAAATTCCTTTTAAGCGTTTAAACTTTTTGTTTGTTCAATTATTGCATGCATTATGGCGGCTTAAATATGAAAAACAATGTAGATTGATGAAAGAGAAGCGTGCCTATTTCTATAATTATACGAAACACGAAATGTACAATTATACATTTTTTATGAGATTTTGCTTAACGCTTTTTGTTGGAAAATATTATTAAAAAAAAAATATTATTACATTAAATTTAGAGATCGGTTGGTTTATATTTATTTACTTTTAAATAAATATAAACGCTAAGTAATTAAAACTGTATTTTATCAATTATTACATCATTTTTCAATAACGCTTTTCGGTTATAATCAATATAATTGAACTCTGTATTTTAACGAGTCGTCATTTGCATTTGAGTGGAGAATTATATTGTGCTATTTATTACTAAGTAAAAAAAAAAAAAAATAACTAGTATTAAAATAAAGGAAAAAAAAGAATTAATCAAACGTACAATTTTACAGTCATATTGTTATCAATGTAAATACGTAATATATAGAATAAATATGTGTTAATAAGAAATACAATTTTAATAGTTTAATTACTTTTATTTCTTACAATAAAAAATGAGTAATTATGATGCAAGCTGTTACGTAAATATTGAAAAAAGTAATTTTAAATTATAATCAAACACGTGTAAATTAGTTTGTATTATTAAATACTACTTATTACATTAAGCATACCGATGCGCGTGTGTGTGCGCGGGCACATTACTCTTTGTTTTTACCGTATTATAAAAAAACTTGGATATTTGATTATTGTTTTTTTTTAAGATATTATATTTTTCGAACCTCTTTTCGTCAGTAATTCCAAAATTTGAAGCATTTATCAAGAATAATATCGAAGTAAGTGGTAAGAATTATGTGTAACGGATGAAGTTACGAGAACTGCCAAAAATAGTATAACTGCGCGAATCCGTAATGAATTAGGGTGATTGTGACGATAATGATAATGATAATAATAATAATAATAATAATAATAATGATAATGATAATGCGATAAGTGTAACGGAGTATAACGATAAAATAGTAATACGAGACGGAAACATTGTTTCGACTCCGGGCGTAGATGAGAAGCCGGGAACAAAATTTGGGCTTATCTCAACGGAAATTCTAGACGAGCGTAGCTTAAAAATCCAAACAATCCAAAAGTTATATAAGAGCTAATTGAATATCGGCTGCAATTGGCACCGAATGGTCGCGGCACTCGAGGTGCGCATAACAATCGTCGTATCTCCTCTGCCTCATGTCTCTGTTAATATTCGAATCGTTGAAAATATTAAAGGCACTTATTCGGTGTTGAAAATACGGACAAAAATGCGCGGTAGGTAAGAAAAAAGGTCTCGTTCTCCAATTTCCCGAGCAACAATGAATCGATAAAAGTGGATTTTCTTATCGTTGAGCGGCCACATCGATAAGCCCCGGTCGACTCGGCGGAGTTGGAAGCTGGAGGAGTCGTGAGCCGGGCCTTGATCCGCAGCCGACATTGGCGATCGTCGAAACGTCGCTTCGGCCTGGAATTTGTTTCAAAGCAAGTGCAAAGGGCGTCGCGTGCACGCGCCCGGGGCGGGGGTCCGGGGGGGCCGCGGCGGCCAGCAGCAGCAGCAGCAAGGAGGAGGCGTACGGAGTCGGCTCGAGACCCAACAGTTTCGGTTTTGTGCTTTTCAGGAAGGGCAAAATCCTCGAGGCGCTCGTCCATCGTCAATAGCTGAGAAATGTTGTCGGCGGCCAAGGGATCCAGGGTCAACAGTCGATTGGTGATAACGTTAGCCGCTGGCCTGGTGTGCGGCTTCCTCTCGGCGTGTCTCCTCATCAACGTGACCCAGGACATGCCCCACATGATCTACTGGTTCCCGAGCGGGGCTCATCGGGATCCCCATCACTACTCGCAGCTGGAGCGCGAGGTAAGCCCGCCGGAGTCTCCGTCCCCGCTCCTCCCCCAATCCACCCAAGACCTCGACCAACCCGACGAAGGTGTTCCCCTCGATCGGCTCTTTATAAAGCCTTTGCGGACCAGGCCGGGGCCGGGGGGGGCGGAGCAGGGGTGGTAGGTGATCGATGGCCCCAAGAGCAGCGCGCCTGAAGCTCCTATTGACATTTCCAGGCCGGGCCGAACGTCGAGGTCTCCTTCCACGGTGCCGACGAGGACTTTCACAAGGGCGAGGACAAGGTCGCCCAGGAGCTGGCCCAGAAGGTCCGGGTCCTCTGTTGGGTCATGACCGGGCCCAAGAACCACCAGACGAAGGCGAGGCACGTGAAGGCGACTTGGGGCAAGCGCTGCAACATTTTGCTCTTCATGAGCTCCGAAGCCGGTAATTGAAATTTCCCCCGCTGGGGCCCTACCGCGGGCTCGCCAGTAGCTACTTGGCGCCTCGGCTGACCGAAGAACGACCTCGATGGCCTTGCCGTGGGTCGAGAACGTCGAGATCTTGGCCAAGGGGGGCCTCCTCGATACCACCGAGGCTGTAGTGATTTTTCTCTCCCCTTATCTCGAACGGTCCCCGACACGCTGTTTGTGTAAACAAAATCAGAATACTACCCCGAGCCGCTTCGAGTACGCTCGAGTCGGCAGTTTTTTTTTTTTTTTTTTTTAAACAGGCGAAGAAAATCCTATTGCGTCAATGTTTGAGCAAGAGGTTGGGATTTTGTCGTTGGCGCGATTGCTTGGGAGGGGGAATTTTCGACCGCGAGTAATAAGTCGCGTTACCTCGCAATTGTCATCGGTGTTCCGTCGAGAATCCAATGTCCATTCGTACCAACTGTATTTATCCGCCTCTTCGTTGTCCTTAATCGTAGTCGGGGCGCCACGACCTTGAGTGGCGCTAATCGCTTTCGTTGGCGGGAAAACTAAAGAGGCCTTCATTTTACCATTGGAGTCTCGCAGAAGTATCGATTTCCGATCGGATGTCATCGTTGTCCTCGTCTCGCGTTACTCTTCTCCTTCCCCCCGGGGCCCCGTCTTATCTCATCGAGATTCCCAACGGCCGAGCAATGAAAGCACGAGCGCTGATCGGGTTGTGGGGGCTTTTCAGATTCCAGCCTACCGACAGTCGTTCTGCCAGTGAAGGAGGGCAGGGACAACCTCTGGGCGAAGACCAAGGAGGCCTTCAAGTACTCGTACGAAAGGTACAAGGACGAAGCCGACTGGTTCCTCAAGGCCGACGACGACACGTAAGAGAGTTAGAGAGAGAGAGAGAGGAGGGTCGGGGGAGGAAGGAGGTAACAAACGGCCTCTGGCTGCCGCAGGTACGTCATCGTCGAGAACCTGCGCTACATGCTGTCGGAGCACTCGGCCTCGGAGCCGCTCTACTTCGGCTGCCGCTTCAAGCCCTTCGTCAAGCAGGGCTACATGAGCGGGGGCGCGGGCTACGTCCTGAGCAGGGCGAGCCTCGCCAGGCTGGTGGAGGTGGGCCTGCCCAACGGGACGCTCTGCCGCCAGGACCCCGGGGGCTCCGAGGACGTCGAGATGGGCAAGTGCCTCGAGCGCGTCGGGGTCAGGGCCATGGACACGCGCGACCCCCACGGCCGGGGCCGGTTCTTCCCCTTCGTGCCCGAGCACCACCTCATACCCAACCACGTGGACAAGGACTTCTGGTACTGGAAGTACATATACTACGAGACCAGGGACGGCTTCGACTGCTGCTCCGACAGCGCCGTCTCCTTCCACTACGTCAGCCCGAACATGATGTACGTCCTCGAGTACCTGATCTACCACCTGAGGCCCTACGGCATCGACCACGGGATAAGGGGCGGCGGCGGCGGCGGCGGCTCCCCGGCGACGGAGGAGGCCCCCGGCCCCGAGACCGGCGACCGGCGGCTCGCCCCCTCGGCCCGATGACGGCCGGCCCCGGCCGGGGAGGCCGCCGAGTCCGGGCGGCCTGGACCCCAGGCCCGAGGCCCCCTAGGCCCCGGCTGGACGACTGGCGTCCTTCGCCTGCCTCCGACTTTGTCCAGGACCCGTCGCAATTTTCACTCCCCGAGCGACTGCATCTAGTCCCTTCCTACCGATCGATCCTCCCTCTCTACCTTTAAATTGTATTTTACGACCTTCCGAGGGGCTACGACTCTTCCCCCTTTGGATTACTTTAATTTACCCTACCCTACCCCCCCCCCATCGATTTAGATAATCCATTATTTATTGAAGTGTACGATTGTGCTTAGCTGTTATCGAAAGCATCCAAGGATTTTATTTGTTATTGCAAGGGGGGGGGGCCGCCCCGGTGGAGAGCAGCGAGCCTCGGTAACGACACTCACCGTCGACATGTACTTACTCTGCACGAAAATTTGACGATCCACCGGGGCTCTCGACTAATTGCCAGGCTGTTTTTTTGTTTTTCTTTTTTATTTTTCCTCTCTCCTCTTTTACTCGATACGCACGGTATTTACCGCGCGATTGACTTGGAAGAGTTGACCAACAATTCCTAAACTTCTGTCCGCTCACTGTGTGGCGCTTTGCAATTAATTAACGATCTTGCAATTGTTTTTAGCGACGCGCTTTCTACGGATAGTTCAATCGTCCGCGTCTCGTCGGTGTCGTGTTTTTTTTTTTTTTTTTTTTTTTTGAAAGACGAAACGTCGCGCGCGTTGTTATGAAGCTGCCCGAAGCTCTATACGTTTCGAGCTGTACCCCAACCAATTTTCATCCTTGATATTCGACTGACTCGTCTCTACAGGCATCGGAGGCCCTTACCCAAATCGTCTTCGATACGATAACACCCTAAAGGTCGCGCGCAAGCGAGAGTCCAACTCCTCGACGGTCTGACGGAGGACAAAGATCGCGAGCGGACACTTATTGCGAGGCGGTGAATGTTCAGCGTCATCCGGTGGCTTGGCCTAAAGCTGTCCTTTACAGGACATCAGGAGATGAATACTCGTGCTCTCGCCCAATCCAATGGAACCCCCCCCCCGTCTCTCGATTCTCCACCTATCGATCCCGATGGGAATTCGACGTATTGGTTCGCTTGCGACAGACGGTGCCATTGATCCTTTTGCGGTCTGTTTCGAGGGTAGTACAATCCACCTGTACTTACAATATCTTTGCAAGAATGTTCCGACGTCCTTGATATCCTCATAAACTTCATCAACATTGTATATATATATATACATATATACATGTGTGTGTGTGTGTGTGCGGGTGTGAGGCTCAACTAATGATTAATGGATATGATATTTAGCATTACGTATAGAGGATATACAAGCTATAATATCGAGGCTCTTATTAATGCTTGTTAAGGCTATTAAATGCTGCTCTTCATTCGTCGATGCAATTAAGATATCTTCACTGTATAAATTTATGAAGTCTGAACTTCGTATTGTTTCATGAAAAAAAAAAAAAAAAAAAACACACTTGCGTGTTTTCGCTGCGTTACGTAAACCAAACGTGTACGTATTTGCCTCGTTCAATTCAATGGAGACGCAACAGAAAACTTTTTTTTTACATCACCTGGATGCGATAGAAATCGAATGTTACGTCCTGGCCAAGTCGAGTTTAAAAAATATCCTCTCGCCGTACAAATTTTGCGCATTGGCTCCAACGTTTGGCGAAACTTAAATATCTTCTGTTAGCTTTGGCTCGTTAGAAGCTCGATTGTCACCACGCGCTCTGATACGACAGTCTTCGTAATAAAGCCCATGGACATTCGACGGGTGGGTCGTATTGCTTCCCTCTTGCAGCCTGAGCTCGAATTATAATTCGACAGCCCTCGACATATCCGGGCGGTAATCGACGCCCTCCGGAAGGTAACGTTGTTATTTTTGTTTCCGGCAAGTGCTCTCGGTCTTTTCAATTTTAGCGAAATTTCGCCAGCGTACTTGGCCCTTCTTCCGATACCGCAACTGAGCTCGCTCAGAGGCCGCCGGATCATCCAGTTCGAGGGAGTATGAGAGGCCCCTTCTCGAGGACGCAAAGGAGAAGAGCAGATTAAGCGCGAGAGGCCATCCGAAAGGATCGGCAGCTAAACAACGCGTGATAACCAACGCGTTGTAACGTATCGCGGCGAAAAGCTTGAGGATCGTTGCCACGATTAGAGGGGACGTGTCCCACCCTCCCCCCACAGGGACCTTATTTTCCGGCAAAACTCAAGGATTGCCGGTAAGCGATTGTCTCGATGTTAGGTCGAGCCAATGCCAATTATCACGAGCGCCAACGAGAAGGCAGAAGGAAGGCTTGGCGTCCGGGCCGCATTCCTCGCGACAGTCGGCCGACGAAGACACGCGATCGCCGAGCGGTGCGCTAAATTTCCACTGGGCCATGCCGATTGGGCCCCGACGCGCAATGGCTTTTTATCCTAAGCAGAGAGTCTCGTATCCTCGAGGAGGAAACTGCTGCATTTTTCCCGGGCTGTGATCCAAATGACATTCCGTCGCACTGCCGGCCGCCGCCGCTGTCTTCCGGACGACCACCGAGGGTCCTCGTGCACCATTGGTTCCGTACTCTCCTTGGATTATTGCATCCTCGAAGGAGTCCTCGCGATGATGCATCGATCGTCGTCGCCTCGTTGGCAAGGAGACAAACGACGCAAATCGCCTCCTCCAACATTGGCAGCCGAGCATCGGCCTCCATTTTCCTCGCTGTCCAATCCACGTCTACGGACTCCAATTGACGTTTTTAACGAGGAGCTTCCCCCCCCCCCCCGGATTTCGCGCCTCCTCGTTAGTCGGGCACGGTCGCGAATTACTCTCGACTCGCGATCCTCCGGAAGTAGGCCGAAACTCGAGAAATCCACGATTAGGAGGGACCCTACACGCCTGATCCGACGTCTGATTTTTCGCCATAAGTAGAGACTTTCCTTTGTCAGTTTAATCGTTTGTTGACTGATTTGAGGGCACGGATAGCTTGCTTTTACATAATTAAATTTTGCCATCGATAGGAGGTTGGATTCTTCCTTTCCTTTCAATTCCCTTAGCATTTCCGCCACCTCGATTCTACTCGGCGTCGTTCGTTTTTCCCCGCCTAAGCTCTCCCCGACTCATAATCTTCGTTTTGTAAATTCATTCCTCGACCCTATTCACCAATCCTTCTTTTTCGTCTCTATTCCAGGCTTTCTCTTAAAGCATGGGCATAGGTTTTAGAATTTCCTAGTAAGCGCATTTTTTAAATATTTATATATATATATATATATATATATATATGTATGTATTTTTTTTTGTGTATGCCAATGAAAAAATAGTCGTAGGATGTGATCACTTGGGTGGCTCGAATCGTAGCTATTTTAAGGCTCATCGTTATCTTGAGTACAAAATCCATTTCCAGTAGTGTTTTTATGCTTCTAAGCTTTATCATGTGTAAACAGAGCGAAGTTGCCGGGTGTTACAATTTATACAACCGTAATACAACTGCACCGCACGAACTTCATTCTTATAAATTATCCTCGCTTTGTGAAAAATTGCGCTCGCTTTCGCGACACGTAATTGCGCGGTCACTCCAACCGTATTCCATATTATATTGTATTATATAATTTCATACTTACTCTTTGCTCTTAAAGTCTTATCGGAATCAGATTGTGATATCTCTAAAATGCTATCATGGCTTTTGACAGGAGCTCCACAAGCGTAGAGTGCTTACTAAATGCTTACAAAGCCAATGACGCACACCTCAATATCCGTGGAGTTAAACTCGTTTTGCACTTTTTTTTTTTTTTTTTTTTTTTTTTTTTTATTCCCTTTTAATGACAGTTTTTGCCTTGGGCTCATTTTGAATCCCGCAATTGTAAGATCCTGCGGAAAGGGTTGATTCGTATTCGTTATTGTTATGCTAAACTTGTATCGTTAGAATAATAATCGATTGTAATGTTGAGACACTGATCTGCATTACCCGATTCAACCAAAGTACAAAATTCTGCTTTCTCGGGTAAAATACCTGTCGAATAATAAATACACATTGCATTTTGTCTACAGTTGAGGCATACAAAAAATACGATACTATTGAAGAGAATTTTTATGATTATTAAATGTAGCGTTTTTAAATATTATCCTTTGACACTTGTGAATGTTGTGTACTTATGATTTTATCGTGCTGTAGATTAAACAGGCATAGATGTTTTTAAAAATTGTTTATTATGTTCTATTTTATTCGTATCTTTTAAACATAAATATGAAAAGCAGTCGTAAGCTAATACAGAGAAAACAAAAAAAAAAAAAAAATAATAATTCGTATTTACGTATCTTTTTTCAAATTTTCACACAATCAAAACCTCGAATTCAAAGCTAAAACTATGGAGACGCATAGTTTACAGTACCATAAAAAAAAATATCTTAACATAATACCAAAAGCATTACTAAGAACACAAATTACAAAATTACCATTTTTTCTGCTGTGATAAAACTATTTTTTGTTATCCAATAGCTCACTTTGTATTATAAACGTGTAAGCTTCTACCCGTTGGCTTGCAATACAAAATTAACAACAATTAAAAAAAACTTGTAATTGAGATTTTCATGGTGTATGAAGACTCGAGCGTTTAATGAAACGATTTATAGATTATGATAACAGTTACCGATTATCGAGTTAATAAATTGTCGGTAAAACTATTGGTATTGTCGATTTTTGTTTGCGAATTTTCCTTCGACTAGTATAACTTCTGCGATAAGTATTACCATTTATTGTAGGTGTATTTTTTTTTTTTTAAAGTAAAAAAGTTTAATTTGTATATTTGTAATTACTGTACATAAGTAGAATTTATGTGTAATAGTAACATTTTTAACGAGATCGCTTTGCTGTGCCATATTTGTAAAATATAATGAAATGTACCTGTATCGAGGTCACTGTAATGATTTTACAAAATTCCTTATGTAGTACCGATAATGACTCAAGAATCGATAAAAGTTTTCATAAATATTGTAATAATGTCATAGGATTAGGACGACGCGAGTCATCGTCAATTTTAAAAATACTGTGTGCCGTTTTAGAAGTAATCTGTTTTTTTTTTTTTTTTTACGTTATTTAAGAGTATTAGTGTAATTATATAAAATATACGTGGGTCCACTTTAAAACAAATACTAGTCAAATGTAAAAGATCTTTAAGCGCTGATTGAAAAAAAAGGCACATAAATGTATCAATAAACAAATAAATCCAAAAAACGGAGTTGTTGTTACACTGATTTTCTCATAGATGCGTTCGCGGGACGAAAGGTTCGTTCATTTTTATCCTCGGCAGGGAGATCTGCATTTTTGGTTTCCCCTTCCCAATGCCAAATCGTAATAATTATTTTCTCATCGTTGTTTCTCGAAGCCGATCCCGGGCTCAGTCCCGACTCTAATTGCCTACCCTTGCCACTATACCTCCATCGCGAATACAAATAGAATGAAATTGATACGATCGAGCAAAGGCTTCGCGGAGGCGCTCGCGCTCGGCTCGAGAATTCGAGGCATGCGAAGGCTCCTCAACTTTGAATCGAACTATAAAAATATATATACGTGTATATTAATATATATATATATATATATATATATTTGTACATGCACGTATCCATTGGCTTGTGTAAAAAAAAAAAGCAAAACGCGCATCGCGTCGAATGAAAAGTCACGCGGGCCAGTGCTCGTACGCGCTCGCAATGAAAATCCCCCCCGCGGGTTTGCGAATCCATGGGACAAGGAGAGGAAGTATCGAGCGGCGCTCGAGTCCAACGATGCTCACCGGCCAGAGGAGGGAAGAGGTAAGGCCTGGCGCCCAGGAGGTGTCGTCGCCGAATTTGAAAGGGACGACGCTTGGGGGTTGGGGTAATAGCATACAGTCTTAAGGACGAGGTTGTGGCACGTGAATCTGAAAGCGAAAGACTTTTGACGCACACGGAAAATAATAAAGAACACAATTTTTCAATGCAGAATGGGGTATATAATTATATATACACATAAAACTGTATTTCGTAATATTAATATAATAATAGTAATAATAATAATCCCAATAATGACGTATTACCCAAGTAATAAATACTATAGATACAGAGTGAGTGTGGGCGTTGTTTGTGAGTAAAATTAATCAATCAAGAGGGGTAAGGGTATTTTTAAGGTACCTATGTACAAGACATTATTTGTACTATGCGACCGGCGACTTTCTGGCCGTCGGCCG
Source organism: Kradibia gibbosae (assembly GCA_018907135.1). Taxonomy (NCBI): domain Eukaryota; kingdom Metazoa; phylum Arthropoda; class Insecta; order Hymenoptera; family Agaonidae; genus Kradibia; species Kradibia gibbosae. The sequence continues at coordinate 14,466,470 of JACCHX010000007.1, forward strand.
CGCCCCATTTCTCTCCTTGTCTTTTTTTGCTTATACTTTTACTTCAGCGGTTCGCTTTGAATGCGAAGCACGGGAATATCCTTTCAAGCGAGTCGGCGATGCACGGGCGGGGCGGGGGCGGGGGAGGTGGAGGGAAGGAGGAGGGGCACGCATTTTCAGGAGTGGACCACAAGGAAGAAGGAGGTCGGTCGTCAACTTCTTCGCCTCTTCCAAAAAGCTTCGCGCTTACTTGAGCTTTTCCACGCGGCTCGCTCACGATTTACCACTAACTTATGTACTTTCCTTCGCTAATTTACTTAAATCACGGCGCCACTTCGTTATAAATTACTTTTCTCATCGAAAAAACAATATTTTACACTATATAAATCATGTTCAATTATACATTAATGAGGTGTTCCGCCCTTGCTTGTCTCATCGAGTCCGAATAAGAATTTTCTCTTGCTTTATTTGAAAGAAAAAAAAAAAAAAAAAAAAAAAAAAAAAAAAAAAAAAAAAAAAACAGCATTGAAAAAGTTCACTATGCGGCCTGTTGGGTCCGGGAAACATGACAACAGTGACCCAGTTGTATCACGTCGTTATTACACAATGATAATTAAATCGGTTATTCGATTCGTCAGTTTTTTTTCTTCTTCTTCTTCCATCTAAAATACTCGCGGCGCACCAGGGGCTTGTACGAGGCGGAATAATTTCTTACTCGTATAAATATCTACGCGCGCGCGCGCAAACGCACGTGCATACCTATAGGCATGGATCTATTATATGGGTGCATATGTACATATACATATACATGCATGTATGCATGTGCATAATCTTAAACAAAATGTATTGGAAAGAATGAAAAAATTACAAAAATTCCAAGGACATTAATATTTGTTCATATGTATACATATATATTCATTCATGCGTACATACATATATACATATATAAGAATGGGCAGGAGAGAATGAGGAAAATGCCACCTCTTACAATATCTTCTATAAAATTAAAAAACAACGTAATATTATTATATTACTTCATCACTATTAATAATAAAAGCTTTGTACAAAAACTTGATTTACAATTAAAACATTTGGATACATAACCGTCTAGATTCTGATTTTTTTATTAATTATCTTTTTTTAATTATTATCTTTAAAATTGAACTATCTAACGACAGAAAGATTGCAAATAAAATTGATTTATTTGCTCCTTTTCACTTTCTCTTCGCCTTACTTAATTAACTTACTTGCTTTGTTCATTCGCGCTTTTTTTTTTTTTTGTTTATCTCTTAATCGCATAATCCGCATGTACACGCACATTCTACAATAATAATCGGGCAGACTCCTCTGACAACCATCGCTTTCAGTTTTAACTAGGTTTATTTAATTCTTTATCCATTCACCCCTCGTTAATCGCTATTTATTAATAATAATAATAATTAATAATAATTAATAATTAATAATTAATAATAATTAATAATAATAATAATAATTAATGATAAAGTTTTTTTTTACTTATTACAATTCGACACTCGGCGAGTAGTCATTATTTATGCATAATATTGCCTAAGAACACAAATTGTAGTTTTTTCTACGATGTCTGCATCTGTTAGAAAAAGTGTAAAGGGAACTTGTGCTTTGATCGTGTTCTCCATAATCGTCATTTTTATTTAAACTTTTATTTATACATATATTTATATTTATATATACATATACACATACACAAATATATATATATATATATATATATATATATATATATATATATATATATATAAATATAACGTGTGTAAATGTGTTTGTGTGGAGGTGTCAGTGGGTATGCACGTGTGGGCATGCATGCACGTATGTATGTATGTGTGTACGAATGCGTAATCATGCGCTCGCGCGCGTCGTGTAAAGTGTGTACGTATGTATTTATATATAATAAACACATATTTAATATATTCAATTTAACTATTTTCGTATATAATCGAAACAACACGATTCCCTTTTGTATTTACATTATGTATCGTGTAATGCGTTATATTTTATTTCATTTCTTTAACATTAGTATCGCCCATTCATTTCTTTCCCTTTCTAAAAAGATAAAATTAATGTGTAGTCATTCGTGCCCATATTTTTATCGCCAATTACATCGTTGGAATCATCAACAGCATATTTTAAAAAATTTTTTAAGAATGCTTATATCTCAAAGAGATTATATCACAATACCATAAAGCAGAATTCACTTTTATTTTAGACAACATAAATAAGTATGTACGTACGTGTCCATACATACATTTACATGTACATACATATACATATATATATATTATACGTACATTTACATGTACATACATATACATATACATATATATATGTATATGTATGTATTTATGTATGCACACACACGTATATACACATAAATTATGTTTAAAAAAGGTTTATCAGTGCCGCTATTTTAATAAGTTCTTTAGAGTTATTCAATTTTCTTGATAATGTGTCACCAAACATGACTAAATACAAGAATGCAAAAAATTATATAAATATAAATACAAATTTAAATATATATATATATATATATATACATATAAGTGTAGATATATATATATATATCTGTATCAAATCTAATTTATTCACAATAATATGATGTTAATAAACAATAGAAAGCGTCAATTGCATCTGCGCCACGATACTGTCATTTGTCGATATATTTATATTCGTAAGAGATTTAGAAGGTTACGAAGAACAAAAGACTTTTGAATCGATGAATACGATGATTACGATGAGGATTATTTATATCGCGATTATAAAAGTTAATTATCGATAGGCGATTGGCTAAGCTAAGCAAGGTTCATTGAACCAAATTAACCGAAAATGCGGCTATTGCACGATCGGTGTTTGAAATTCACGAAAGGAAGCGTATTAATAAATAACGATTTACCGAGTCAAGTATGTTGACTGTATTTTCTAGCAATTAGAAATGCCAATCCGAGTCAATAGCTTGCAAGTAGGTAAATACTATGGCATTGTTCTTCGAGGAGACAAATAAAGATTTTAAGCGTGATTAAGAATATGATCATTGCGAACCAATTACCGATGGAAGAAATAAAACTTTGTAGCGAATTCATGACGTACTTGTTGTTATTCGACCTCTGCGGTTCATCTTCTCTCGTGATTTTAGCGCGACAAAACATTGAAAGAGGACATTCATGAACCAGAGAGAAACAGCGCCGTTCGTGTAAATGTATTGGGCGAAGAAGGGAATGATCCGTTCAAACACTAGTATTAGTATTGATGAAAGCGGTCCGTTAATGGCGAAGATTAAACGAAAAGACGAAAGGAGAAAGTAAAATTTCATTAAATTACGTACAACGCCAGAAAGAAATATTTAACTATAATTTATATGTTAATTTGACAAATCGTTTGGTGTATGTAAGCCAATCGATACATAAATGTGTTTCTTTCATTTAAAAATGATAACGTTGATCGGTGAGTAACGTATATCTTGAATTCGTAACGGAAAGATACCGAAGAGAATAACGCAATAATGGAGAAACGTTATTATTAACATTATTACCCGATAAACTCCGATGGATTAGATTTGGATTCAGGAACCCTACCTTAATAATTACCGGGAATCGGTAATTACTGACATAATGAAAAGACCCGAGAGGATGGAATATCGAGCTAATTCGTACAATCATCTGCATAGGTTAAATATTAAAGAAAAAAAAAAAAAAAAAAAAAGAAAAAAGAAAATAAATAAATAAAATAAAATTACAATATTAAAAAGATCAGTATACAAATCCATAAAGGAGCTAATAACATTCTTTATCCAAATTAATTTTTCCCTAATATCTTGATCGCGGGTCGTTTTATATTTACATTTAGAATCCCGAGTAAAAGATGATTATTATTATCACAAGTGTAACGGGCGAGATGCGCATTGAACGTCGATGACAATAGTAATAACAGTAGTTATAGCAGTAGTCGTAGTAGTCGTAGGAACAGTGACAGTAACAGTGACAGTAGTAGTAGTAGTAGTAGTAGTAGTAATATTAGTCGCGATAGTAATGATAATGACATTAATAATAATAATAATAATAATAATAATAATAATAATAATAATAGCAATAATAGCAATAATAGCAATAATAGCAATAATAGTAATAATAGCAATAGCAGTAGTAATATTAATAATAGAAATGATTTAAAACAGCAAGGGTAAAAAGTAGAAGATAAGAGTAAAAGTGAAATTGACAAAGAGAGCGGGATAAAAACGTGGGCAGGAAGGACGCATCGGTGCGCATGGCGTCGCGGCTCACGCGGCAATAATCTCTAAATTAGTTGTTAATCTGGATAGAGGGAGGGCCGGGGCGCGCTCTCGCAAAGCCCCGAGGAACGCGGCTACGGCGGCGGCGGCGGCGGCGGCAAAGACGAGACGGAGCGCAGGAAGAGGCCACCGCGGGGCGCTCGGCGAGGGAACAGAAGATGCGTGAGCTGTGGGTCAGACAAGGGCAGCCGTCGCGTGGTAGAGCTGCATCAGCGCCTGGATGTGGACCGGCAGGCAGGAGAGGCGGTCTTTGGTGTTGGCGTCGACCGAGAGCCAGGAGAGCGCGTTGTAGCCCTCGAGGACGTATCTGCGGAAGGTAAAGAAGGCCGGGGTCAGTATCCTCGGTCCAAGGGGCGAGTCCGCCCGGTAAGGGGCCGCGCTCACCTCAGGACGTCCGTCGTGAACTGGGAGTCGAGCCCGTGGACGGTCACGGCGCTCTGCTGGTGCAGCAGCTCGTCGCTGTTCTGCTGTATAGCCGGACTGTGCAGGTGGAGGGCGTTCTTGAGGAAGACCGGGCAGACGCCCTCGAGGTGGGGACACGCCGCCCAGAACCAGGAGGGCATGCGGCCCGTGGGCGCGGTCGAGACGAGGTAGCCCAGGGCCAGGGGCTGCTGCAGCAGCGTGCCGACCTCCTCCGTCTGCTCGGTGACCGCCGCCTGCGAGGGAGCAAGGGAAGGCCGGATTAGTGCGTGCGCGTGTGAGAGAGAGAGAGAGAGAGAGACAAGTCTCGGGCTCCTCCCGTAAGCCAGGAGACGGAGCCAGGGTGGGTAGGCACACAGACCCTCGGTGTGTTGCTGCAGGGGAAGGGACTGCCGGGGCCGTCGTGGTTCCCGAGTCCGGAGCCGGGCCCGTCCCCGCCCAGGGGCGAGCCTTCCGGCCTCCTGGGGCTGCCGCTGGGGCTCTGGCCGCCTCCGGCCCCGGGCTCCGGCCACACGTTGAAGATGTCGTTGAAGTCGGTCATGCCCTCCATGCCCTCGGGCAGGTCCTCGTGCAGGGCCGAGAAGAGCTCGTCGTCGCCCAGCTCCGGGTCGTTGATCTGCTGCTCGTGGAAGGTCGTCTGCGAGGACTGTCGGCCAAGCAGAGCAAGGTGTGAGCAGAGGCGCGGGCGGCGCGGAGGGGCCGGGCCGGGCCCCCCTTACTTACCTGAGTGGTCGCGGAGGTCGGGAAGACGAGTATGTGGGTGCAGGTGACGTCCTGGGGCGTCGAGAGCTGGCAATTGACCGAGGCCTGGCTGAACCTCTCGTCCGGGGTGAACTGGTCAGCCATGAGCCTCAGCGTGCTGTCGGGCTCGAGGGAGACGAGGCAGGCGCTGAGGACGCAGGGCGCCGCCGTCGGGTAGAGGAGGCTGCACTGGCCGCAAATGTCCTTCAGGTGCTTGGAGGCCTTGACGAGGGCCTTGCGCGACAGCAGCCAGCTCCAGCCCTTGAGCTCGCCGTGGCCGATGCGACCCACGCGACCCACCACCAGCCTCCAAGGCTGAACCTGAAGCGCGACCGAGTCGCGTTAGTCCCGGTCTGGTTCGTATGCCACCACCACCACCCCACAATCCCCCCACGGACCGAGGGACACCGCCCTACTCAGTCCTCTACTCACCCCCTGGGACATGACGCCGAGGATGAAGTCCATCAGCTTCTGGAGTCCGGCCCTCCTCGCGGAGGCGCGCTTCCGCCGCTTCCTGTTCGGTATGTCGATGTTGATGGTCGCTGTCTCGAAGATCTCGCCCCGGTCGTCGGTGGCGACGGCCAGCAGCCAGGACTGGTCCTCGCTGAGGCAGTAGCTCAGGTAGAGGACGGCGCACTCCTCGGGGCCGCTCGTCCCGAAGGAGTCGGGCGCCTCGCTCTTGCAGCGCAGGGGCGCCAGCACGTAGGCCGGGGCGTAGAGTCGCAGGCAGGACTTGGCGCGCTCCTGGTGTGCCGGCGCGAGGATATTACTGTGCGACTGCAAAAGGCAAGGACAAGTTGTAGGCCCCCTCCTGTGCCTGGGTGGGGGCCCCCCCGCCTCCCCCCTCCCGCGGCCTTTATCTTATCGAGGCTCATTAGCGATACGCGAACGAGGTCGACGATCCTTTGGCGCTGGATTGGAAAATAATTATCCTGGCGCGCAATCGAAAGGGGTAAATCTTAAATCTACGAGGCTCCGTGGAAGTAAATTAGTCCCGGGCGCACGGCCGTGACGCAGCGGCGGCTACCGAATCCACGAGTGCCCGCGCCAAAAAGTTAAGGCCCCCCAATGAGCTTACGTCTTTATTCTTGAGGAAGAGGTCGGCGGCAGCGGCGGTCCCGAAGCCGGTCAAACTCCTGACGGTTGTGTTGTGCGAGAGAATCCGTCGGCCTTGTAAGAATACGCTCAAGGCCAGGGCCCTCATCTCGTCTTGAATCTTCCGCCTCTCGCGGACTCGTCCCAGCTCCATTATGGTCTCCAACGATATTAGCTGGGAGGATGGAAGACGTTTGAATTAAACAACAGGGACAACGGCGAGGCTCAGGGTCGAGGCCATCGACCAAGCCCTTGCAATCCGCTCGAAGGAAGCCAAGAGCTCACCTGGACGTTGACGTTGGCCCTGATGGCCTCGGGCATGCTGCCGACCGCCGCGGAGAAGGCGCGCAACAGGGCGAGGATGGCGAGCCGTCGACGGTCCGGGCAGTCGGCCCCGCCGAGGGAGAAGGGCTCGACGAGGTAGACGACGACCGAGGGAAGCTCGAGCTCCTCCTCGTCGGGTCCGAGAGCCGCGACCTGCGAGTGGTGGTGGTGGTGGTGGTGGTGGTGCTGCTGCTGCTGCTGTTGCTGTTGCTGCTGCTGCTGCTGCTGTTGCTGCTGCTGCTGCTGCTGCTGGGCATTGGTCGACATCGTCGTTTGGGCATTGGACGTCGGCTGTGTCGTGGGCGTCGCCCTGTCGGCCGTCGAGTTGGCGTTCGGCGTTTCGCTCCGTGCGTTCTCGCCTTCGGCTTCGCGATCGACACGGCATTAGAAGAAGGATTCGAGGAAGTGGGCGCGAAGGGGGGCCCAGCTAGACAAATTCAACTCACCGACGGACTCGGGCTTGTTGGGCGTGCCGTCCGGCGTGGCGGGCATCGTCTCCGAGAGGTTGCCGCTCGGCTGGCTCTGCTTGCTCCCGGCGCTGACGATCTCGCCGCTGTCGAAGAGACTCCGGTCCTGGATAACCTGGGTAAGGTAGGGCGCCAGCCGGTGGTTGCAGGTCTGCGCGTAGAGCCTCAGGCACTCGCCGATCTGATTGTCGCCGAGGAGCTTGAACCACTCGTCGATGGGCTGCTGCTGCTGCTGCTGCTGCTTACTGCTGGCGTTTATGGTGTTCGCCAGCTTCTGGACGGTACTCTTGCCGACCCGCAGGATGCCGTCGCGCACCGTCTTCGCTATGGGCGTGTGCTTCCCGAGCCGGCATATCTGCGAGCGAGAGCGCGGATCAATGCAGTTGTGGACCGCCGGGACTTTCGAAGCCGGTCTTCTTTCCTCCCGTACCGAACCCTGCACACTACCTCCCCCCGACCATCCGTCGAGTGCGCGCAACTGATATTGCACCTACTCTGTTGAACGCACTCCTCCATCCCACTTTTACATTACCTTTGCTCTCTTACATTCTACGATAACCGGCAATAACAAATTATCTGGATTCAATTGTAAATTTCCGTGTAAAGGCGCTATAATTCGTCTATTACTTCGTTTACTATTTGCATTCGCTCTTATTTCCAATAAAAAGTTTTTTAACATATTGCATTCGATAATTCCTTGATCGTAAACGTTATCGATTAATTAATGCTTCACATTTGATTGTTTGGACGTTAAAATTATTGAAATTCGATAAAAAAAAAAAAAAAAAAAAAAAAAAAAGAAGAAGAAAAATAAGTTTTCTTTTCTTTATGAAACCTGGCCGATCGCATTAAAAAGCGATTTACGAGCTTGTTTTTAATTTTCATCGCGAAAGAAAAGCCCGATACACGGGGGCAAGGGGCCGTAGCAAATCGTTTGTCGACCTAAATTATAAAAATTTCAATTTGCATTTTCAGCTTTACAAAACTTTCTAAAATAAATGCCAAGCCAGGCTCCTTAATGGACGTCCTGGTCAATCAAAACTCTATAAAATAATAAACCGATTGGAATTACAAGTTTTGTTTCGCGTTGAGACTTTCGATCCCTTACAGTTAATTGCAATTTTATTTTTTTCCACAATATGAAAGATAATGAAAATAACAGCCGAGAGTTATTAGCCTTGAGGCGCGACACTGCGATCGATCGTCAAATGGTCCAAGAGAGCCATTGCGCTTTAAATTCACAATCGATTGTCGGTAAAATCACGGCTGAATTAACAATCGACCAAGGGCGTGCGCAGCAATCCATTGGGTCTCAAATTCAAGGGGGCTTTCGACGCAGGAGCCAGCAAACGTGCACAATGCAATAGAAGAGTCGTCGATTGCGGCGCGGACTCGGTGTCCCCGATGATGGCAACGAATGCGAGTGGGGCAAGGGATCGGGCGAGGGGGAGCTGCGGCAAGCCGGGCCTCACCTCGTAGGTAGTCGAGAGCTCCCTGAAGAAGGACTTGACCTTGCCGACGACGCAATCGTTGTCGGGGGCGAGGACGACGTAGGCCACGTCCCTGGGGCCGGCGTAGGGCTCGAGCAGGAGCTTCTCCCAGTAGCTGAGGGCGTAGGGCGAGAGGGAGAGCCAGTCCCTGTCGTAGCCGACGACGAGGGCGGGAACGGGCTGGGGCTCGCAGCGGTCCTTGGTGTCGCGGCCGGCGAGTCGGTGGAAGCCCCGCCAGGTCAGTATCCTCACCGTGTAGGGGGCGTCCCACATCCTCGTCGCCTTCTGCTGGATCGCCTCCTGCAGGAGGGGCTGCACGCTCTTCATGACGCGGACTATGTCGCCGTTGCACTGGGGGCCCTTCGCCCGGAGGAAGGCCCAGCGGTGGACGCCGTTGAGCCGCTGAGCTCGATCGACGGGAGGACCTGCCGGATGGAAAAGCCGTTATCAATATGCCCCGGCCATAGGTTCAGAGCATACGAGCCATTGCTCTCTCTCTCTCTCTGGCAAGAATTTAACACGCGGCTATCGATCACCGCACAGGCACCGGCTTCGAGTGTTCTCGAACCAACGAGAGCACAACGAGCCTCCTTAACGTCATTCTGTACTCTACGGTAACACGTGCCGAACGCATCCGCGCCCAAATGTCGTACGAGTGCGGCCCGACGGCTGACTACTCTCTTATCGAGCCTTTCACTCGATTAATTTGCACCAAGAGAGTGAAAAACACTATCGCGCGGTAGCTTTCAACCCACGCACAAACAAACAAACAAACAAAAAAACAAAAAAAACAGCCGTTCAGGAGGACGCACCGTCGAGTTTTCCCTGATCGATGGCGACTAGAGACAACTCGTTGCCATCGCTGAACTCCAGTGCGTTGACGCTCAGCGAGCTCGGCTTCGTCCGGTTGGCCGCGTAGAGTCGCGCCGCCCGATACAGACTACTGGCCGAGCTCTGGACGATGAGGCACTGCTCCCGCAGGAGCTCGAGAACCGAGGGTGGCACGAGGTCGATGCCCTCGGGTACGCTCTTGGAGTCGCAGCAGGCAAGCGCGGCTAGGGAGGCCTTCTTCTTCTCGGCCGGGTCGTCGGCGATTCCCGTTATTTCCATCTCGTCCTCGTAAAACAGGCCGGCCTTGTGGGCCAGGCGCCGGTTGACCACCGCGCTGAAGCCGCAGCTGCACCTTATTTGATCCTCGTCCTGTAAAAAGCAAGCAAGCGAATCTAGCGATCCGAATCCCTTGGGCAATATTGCCTGCCTCTGCATTGGCCTCGGGCGAACCCGCCGAACCTGGAGAAATATCGTCGTCCTCCGAAGTATCGGAGGTGGAGGAGGAGGAGGAGGCCTGGCCTTTCGAGCTAACGCTCGAGCAAGGCTCTCTCGGCTGAATTGTACCGGGACAACTCACCTGGAAGACGTTGCTGCTCGCGGCCCAGGAACCAGCCAAGTAAGTGCCGGCGTCGGCCCCCTTTATGTTACCGACGACTTTTGGACCCGCGTTGCACACGCAGAGGCTGCAACTGTCGAAATTGTGATCGCGGAAAATGTTGAGCGCCGTGTCGCCGAGGAGTATATTGACGACGAGGGAATTGGACTCGGGGGCGCGAATCGGCCCTGGCGTGTCGGCCTCGATGCTGTTGAGATTTTTATTGAGGTAGGAGGAGGTCGTCGACGTCGCCGGCGATGGCTGATCGTAGGGCGGAGGAGGTGGTCGCACTCCAACGACTCCTGCGATCTGAGACCCTCGGTAGGGAGCAGCCAATTGCGCGGGACTTGCCGGGTGCAGCTGTTGCTGTTGCTGCTGCTGCTGCTGCTGCTGCTGTTGTTGCTGCTGCTGCTGCTGCTGCTGCTGCTGCTGCTGTTGAAGGGCTTGCTGCTGCTGCTGCTGTTGTTGCTGCTGTTGCTGTTGCTGCTGCTGTTGCTGTTGCTGTTGAACAGAGGTAGATCGAACTGGCTGCGAAGACTTTTCTTGGTTGCTGTAAATTAAATTATTCAATGTAACTCCTTGAGCTTGAGCTTATTATTATTATTATTAAAAATTATTACTAAAAATCAGTCAACGTTTCCTTTTAAACGTATAACAAAGAGCGATGCCTAGAGTGAGGGGAAAGTAAAGGCCATTGGTTAGTTTGCCATTAGGATCGAGCGTATTAGCTTAGAAGGGGTTCGTCGGTGTGAAGGGGTAGTAGCGATGGGTGGGGCGCGTGTAAGGAGGATGAGGGGAGGCGGAGGCGGAGGGCGTACCCACCTTTGATTGACGCTGCTGTTGGTGGTGCACTGCCAGGAGGTCCTGTAGACGCAGTGAGCCGGAAGGGCGACGGGCGGCAGGCCCTGGCTGGGGAGGTTAGTGAGGGGCGCGTACTTGGAGGAGCCGACGAGCTTGCACATGGCCGGGGGCTTGAACACGTAGGACCAGTCGTCGACGATCTCCTCGGGCGGGGAGCCCATGTTGGGATAGATGTCGGGCAGCTGGCGCTGGAGCTGGCGCTGGACGAGCTGGGTGCCCCCGGCGAGGAGGTCCGTCTGCTCGAGGCTCGGCTCGCTCAGCTGGCAGGGCGAGGCCACGGGGTTGTGCTCGAGGGACGGCGGCGTCGGGAACATCTTGGAGAGCTCCTCCGGTCGCAGGACCCCGACGCCCCGGCCGCAGCCCGAGGAGGACGAGGAGGAGGAGCAGCCGTGCTTGCCGGAGCCGGAGGCGCCCGAGGCCCCGGAGCCCTGCAGCCCGGAGCTCGAGCTCGCCCCGTCGAGTCGGGCGTCCGCGCCGTCGTGCGCGGCCCCGCCCCCGGACTTGTTCGATCCCGGTGGCGTCTGCACCTGCAGCTGGTTCAGGTTCTGCAACGGAAAAATAAAGCGGCTGATGCTCGCGGCCCGAGGCCCTCCTCTCCCTCGGCCGCCGCCCTCGCTACCACCCCGGCGGCGGCGGCCGTGGGTAGGGCCGGAGGGGAGCAGTGGCTCACCGTTTCGTCGCTGGAAGTGTCCGGATCGGAGTTGTCAAAAATTTGATCTAGATCTTTGTACGATGCTTGAAGTCCTTCGCTTGTGAATAGAGAGCTTGGCTTCGGTTCGTCTCTTTGCCTCTTCAGTCCGTCCACGCCGCCGTTTTCCTCCCCCGCAGCGTCGAATTCGTAAGGGTCTGGCCTTCCTCCTATGCACTCCCCCTAAGGTCGAACGCGTCTCGTGTTAGCAACTATTTATTTTAGCCCAAGCGATGCTAATTATACGCCTGGCCGCTCGCGGCACTTCATTCAAATCTCTACGCGGCTCTGCAAATTTTTGAGCTAATGGATATCCCAGAGCTTTTGAGAATAGCTTTGATACCGGATTCGACTTAGAGCGGCGCGGCTCTAATGCACCACTGCGAGCGCTATTTATCTTTCAGTTTCGACGTATTTATTTGCACCTGCGATAGTGTCCCTCGATATACCGACTTACGTACATGGTAAGAGTAATGTGAGAAAAAAAAAAAAAATAAATAAAATAAAATAAAATAAAAACAATAAAAATAAACGAAACCCTACAGGCCAAGCGACCTGCTTGGGTTCTTTTAAAAAATATCTTAATCATTGGATGATTTTATTAACGGGAGAAATCGAACGAGCTGTAGCTCGTGTTATTAATTATTCCAAAGATAATTGGGAATATTAAATCGAGAGAAAAATAAAAGCTGTTTCAATAAGAATATATTTAAATTTTAATGATACGCGTCAAGTCTTCGGATATAAATTTGATTTCTACCGCAATCAATCTGCTACCTCGTAGGATATTTTCCATTAATAATATCTTGCATAGTTTGTAATTATTTGCAAAGTTGTTATATATTTATCAAAAGCTTCTTTTTTTTCTTTTTTTTTAAATGATTGCTCAAAAAAAGGTGTCCGTATTCGAGTTGTCGTCAACGGGGGAAAAAAAAGCGTTAAATTTTGAAATTTCGCGCATCGGAATGGAGATAGAGGAATATATATGCATATTTGCTAATGAGTAAAGTTGATGCTCGTAAGAAAGATACTTGCGAAGCGTTTTCAACATTGACCGAGCTGTATATTTTAGGATACACATTCTGACGTTTTAATTACCTTGAAAGTGCTACGGCGACGCTTAAATTTAATTTGGAAGTTTGACTTTCGATTACACTGCTATTGTTCGATTATGTGTCCCGAAATTGCAAGGGAAGTGATTATGTGTCATAAGTATTATACACATGTATTTATATCCGTATATCTGCAACTTGGCATTCGCGCGCGCACACACACACAGAGAGAGGCACGAGAGGTGCGCGAGCTCTTCGCGCTGAATAGAACGATTGGGAAACTTGAATAGCGCTTATAATGATAACGATGCAGATGGTTTTACGTCGGAGCTGCGCCCGGAATCGTAGAACAATGAGCGCCGGGGGATCATTCCATCGGGTCTTCCCCGCCGCCGCCCACACGCCATTTAAAAGCACCGCGCGATCGATCGGCCCATTAAATTGGGTCGAATTGATAGTTGGCCTTGGGCAAAGCGCCGTCAATCGGTCGCAATGACTTTCGTAATATCGCGCCGACGTATCGGGGCTCATCGGGCTCGCGGCCCCTACGTCCCCGAGCGCCTCCGGGAGCCTTGGCTCCCGGTCGAGTGGCCCTCGGTAGCGGGACTCGGCTCGGGTGTCCGCCGAACGTTCGGGGGGCCCCAGAGGGACGAGAAGTCCGGCGGATCTCGGACCCCGAGATCAGGGGGTAAGCTAGAGAGATAGAGAGGTTTAGAGTACTCACGGGTGTTGTGCCGGGCTCCTGCTTGATCTCGATCTTGGGCTGCAGGCCGTGGGCCTGGGCGGAGTGGGGCGCCGCGGCGGGCGCGGAGCCGAGGTCCGGGGCCCCGCTGGCGCAGCCCGTCGGCGGGTAGAGGCTGCCGTTGCGCGAGCCGAGGGGGGCGTAGCTCGGGGCCGTCTTGAGCCGCTTCACCGGGTGGTTGAGCCAGGCCTCCTGCGTCGAGTAGTCGTAGAGCCAGGGGAGGGACTGCTCCTCCTCGAGGAGGGCGCCCTCGTACTCCTTCGAGATGAGGATCGGCCGCTTGAGCGTCTGGATCAGCTGGAGGGGCTGGGCGACCTGGGCAGCGCCGAGGAGGCCCCCGGGGCTCGGGGCCTGGGCGTTTCCGCAGCTCCCCGACGATATGGACTTGGGACCCTGGGGGCGCGCAAGAAACCAGGGTTTGTAACAAACCGGGGCTGGGGGGTACTACGCGAGGAGGGGCTCGAGGGCCAGACCAAGGCGGGCTGGTATACCGCGCGACCCGTAGGCGACGCCAACGAGTGGCTCTTGCGCCTCGAGAGCTCGCCGGTCCTCGAACGGTCGTCGATGAGGCCGCCGAGGGCGAGCACTCCTTCTTCTTTCTTCTCGGCGAAGCGCACTCGTTCTCCCCCCCCCCTCGGTCGCTAGTCGGAATCTCGGGGAGTCCTGAAGTGCCTCGTGTCTCCCTTGCCCGCAAATTTGTTTAATGAAGGATACTTTACTCGGCGAACCGACCCTCCTTCCAGCTCCGGCGCTCCTTGCGACGAAGCAAGAGAGCCTCCTCGTCCTCGAGCGAGTCTAACCGAATCCGCGATTGCCCGGCTCCTTCGCTATCAAAGCCCGAGTGTCTCTATGGTGCGATCGCGGACAGGGGCTGCCAGCCAGCCCTAAAATTGCAACGGTATCGCGTTTGCTTCACTCTGCTCGCTCTGGCTGACCTCGGCCGAGCAGGGGTTCGCCGCATCCCGATACACGCGGAGACTCGCTCGTCGCCACTTGCAGGACCAGACTCGCGGTTGGCCCAGTGCTCGTCGGCGCTCGATAATAATATACCACCGGCCGGCGACCTTTAGCCCTCCGAAAGAAATGTCAATCCGATCGGAGGGACGACGACTCGAGGGAGCGACGTCGGTCCGCGGGTCGAGGATTTCGAGAGGAGGCCCGTCTACGGCAGACGGGGGAGCTTCCGAGCCGAGTGGCCGACTACTCACCTGCGAGGGCGTGAGGGGCGGCTGGGCGGCGCTGCTCGCCGGCTGACTCGTCGACTGCTGGGCCTGGGGACTGAGGCCCGTCGACGACTGCTGGGTGTCCTGGGGCGGTATGCTCGCCGGCGGCTCGGAGTGCGGGGTCGGCAGGGGCGAGGGGGCCGGCGAGGCGGGCGAGCCGACCGAGGGGACCGGCAGGCAGTCCCCCCCGGTCGGCGGACCCCGCGGGTACGAGGGCGGTCCGCCCTCCGGGGGCGTCTTCGGGGCGCCTGGACGGCTCAAGGACACCCTGGCGAAAGGAGACTGGTTACCGATCGTCCGGGGCTGGACGGCCTCCGCGGAGGCGATTAGGGCCCGAGTGATTGCGAGGCCGGGGAGATCCCGGATGGAGTTTCGGCTTTCAAACCCGTGCCCGTATCCCGAGATCGCTGCTGCTTAAGCTCGAGGCGACGTTCAAAGTCGACTCCCCCCCCCCTCTACCAAACCGAACTACATTCCTGCGTATCGCGGAATAATATCAATGGAAATTCCACGATTATTAAGAGCTTCAATAATACGGCTTACCCGCATTTCAATATTTTACCTAATATTAACATATGTATATATATATTTATATATTATGTTTTTAAAAATTTTCATTTTGTTACAGAATTCCAAAGGCGACTTTGATGATAAAAGGAAAATTAATTTCCGAGCAATTAAAGCCGATGGCACAATTCCAATAATAGTTCATCAACAAGTTTCAGTTCAATAGTTATAGTAAGAGGATTATTCTTCCAAGGAATTTGAACAGTGTCATCGAATTTAAACTGAAATTGAGTGAATTTCATTCGAAATATAACCGTGATTTTCATTTGAGCTTAAAGTTAATATTTGCTCATTGTATTATGTTAAAGCGAGCTCCATTGTTGGTAAAATCCATTCTAAACGGTTACTGAAGCTCCACTGTGGAATAATAGTTCTTTACCGACCCTTCCCCTCTCGCAACTTTTTGTGAACGCGCACATTAAGGGAAATTTTAATAAGCCCGACGGAAAATTTTCATAAGATTTTTACGATTCCGACGTATAATATGCAGTTCCCATTGCAACAGTTTACATCGCAATCACTCGAGTTTGGTCTTAATCCTAGTATGAGAGTGCACGAATAAATTGATCCAAGTTTGCTTTATGATTAGCTACTATATATAATACATATATATTATAATTTTCAGGCAATGTATGATTGTTAATTTCCCTTTACAATTTAGTAATATGCTGACTACGTTGTAAAATTCGAGCTCGTTACTCGTACACTTAGTAAAGCGATTTTTTTTTTTATCGAATAGTGACGTCGATAGCAGTTTTTATTAGTTTAGCTATAAACAAAATAAATTAACAGTGCATATTTTTTAAGAAAGCCGAATGTCATTCTTAATGTACGTTTGATGCTTAGAATTATGAAAAATAGTTTTAATAATTAAATTCTTTAACTTCTTTAAGAAAACGACTAGGAAAAAAACTTTTCTATTGCATACACGTATTCGCAATATTAAAAAAAAAAACAGAAGAAAAAATCAAACTACTCAGTAACTACAAAACATTATAGATCATTGCAGAACTGAAATTTTACAATGTAGTACTTTTACCAATAAAGCGCAATGCATGCGAAAATGAGTTAAATAGATACTACTGTAAAAGGAACTAAAAATTCGACTATTATTATTACTGAAACCTCATGTTTTTTGTGATCGTAAATATATAGGAGCGAAAGAAAAAATCCAGTAATGTAATAATAAAACAAAAACGAAAGCAAAAAAAAAAAAAGGCAAAGAAAAGATTTTAAAAAGGATAACCGAAATGAAAAAAAAAACCATTCAAACCACCAGAAAGAACAATCAAGCGGCTCTAAATACAAAAGGATGAAACATCAACCTCGATTATGTACATTTTATTTTTGTCAATGGTTTAAAAAAAAAAGTCAAGAAAACAAATGACCCACATAATAGTGTAAAGTATAATCACACGTAAGAATTTATTAGCGTCGACTGATCCCGCGAACTCTGCACATGGTTAGACATAGTGGTTTTTTTGCCAGATGCCGATATACTTTACATTATGTATAATATACATATACACACATTTGTACACGTATTATTACGTATGTGATGCAATTCGTGTGCGCCGCGCTGAGGATAAGCGATGGGATGATAGTACGCGTAAGTTTTTCATCATTTTTGTAAGCAGGATGCCCGCGCATTAGAAAATTCTCACTCCCGATGAAGATACGCGATTCGGCAGGGGCTCGAAATTATTAAGGGACCTCCAATCGTATTGGATGCACAGCGGGTCCACAACAGCGGTCCGATGAGCTTTCTTACAACTGGCATGAGAAATTTCTTATGCGAGTCGCTGGCTTCGTATCAAAAAAAAAAAAAAAAAAAAAAAAAAAAGTATTGCTTAATCGTGGTTTGTTAATCAGCTGTCACTGTTAGAATCTGCCAGCGAAAAATGTGAACAAAAAAAAAAAAAAAAAAGAAAAGAGATGTGGGATAACACAGCGAAGAGCCATTTCACGGAGCAGCGCGAGGTCGTCCTCGTCGAAGCGACGGCGGCGTCGAGGCGAAGGCCCGTCCGAGGGCTCCTGGCCTGCGCGTTGGCCCCCGCCGGGAGAAAATTGTTTTTCCGCGAGGCGCTAAAATAGGACGAGCAACAGGCTGGATCGACGCGCCGTCTCCTCCCGGGGCGACGGCTCTCGGGAGATCCGGCAGCCGACGTCTCCGGCGCCGGTGCGCGACGCCACGGGCAGGACCGGGGACGGCGGCGGAAGGTCAACGATCTAATCGAGCGCCGCGGGCGTTGTAAGTGAGTGAGTGAGTGAGTGAGTGAGTAAGGGGGGAGAGCGGGTGGGTGGGGGGGTGGCAGGGAGCCACCGGAATCGCGGCGTCGCGGCTCGGAGAAATGGCTGTCGGCTGGTGCCGCGGGCACCCGGTGAAGATAGATGAGGATGAGCGGCGTGCGAGTCGTGGGTGTTTACGGGCGATGGCGATGACGCCCTGACAGCACTACCCACCTTGGGGCGCTACTCGGGGGGACAGAAGTGGGACAGGCGGAGGAAGAGTGAGAAGTGGAAGCGGCGGCGGCGGCGGCGGCGGCTGCTACGGCTGCGACGGCGGTTGTTGCTGCGGGGGCGGCGGTGGCGGCGACGGGGGAGGAGGAGGCGGCGGCGGCGGCGGCGGCAGCGACTACGACGGGGGCGGCAGCGGCGCTGGCAGTGGCGACGGCGCTGGCGTCCCATTGAATGGCCGGTCGCCGGTGGAAGGGCACCAGGGCCGGCCTCCGGTGGCCCCCGGTCCGCTCGGACTTGTCCCGGTGACCCGGACCAGGGGCGCTGCTCGAGCCCGTCGAGAAGGAGCTCCCGCTGCTGCTGCTGCTGCCGCTGGAGCCGCCGCCACTGCTGCTGCTGCTGCTGCTGGATGTCGCGTTGCCGCCGCCGCCGCCGCCTCCCTTCCAGCCGCCGGGGGCCGTGCACCTGTAACCGATCTGCTTAACCTCCTCGAACTTTCGCTTCCTTCCTCGAGCCCTTTAAAATTGATCGATATTCCTGCATCTTTTCTGTCTCCTTTCTCCTTTTCACCTCGCTGGGTTCTTGGCTACTCGTGTACTCGTGTGGCATTGCTGCTTGTGCGGGGCTCTCTCTGTCTGTGTCTCTGTCTGTGCCTGTGTGCGTGTGGGTGTGTGTGTGTGCGTCTGCGTACGTGCCTTTCCTATACTGACCCTTCCGTGCTAACCCCCTCCCCCGGCACCCGCCGTTTCCTTTCAATCGTCCGGCTTACGCTTCCCGATTACGAAACGTATTGACGAAAGGTCAGGAGGGCCACGGAAGGGTCACGAGGTCCGGGATTTATGTGTGGCTTATAAAGGAAAAACTTCGTTGGACGCTTACAAATCTGCAAGAGCCTTTATTTTCTTTAACATACGCGGATCTTGCAAACTTCAAGCGTACAATGAGAAGTTAATTAAGGACCTCCGGCACCGCTTTAATTATCCGCGATAAACAGACCTTTCTCGTTACATATCCGTTTAAAAATGATACATTCGTATCATGTAATTCTAGTTAATTTAAACGAACTAGGCAGCTTTGGAATACATTTTTCTACCTTGTTACATTCAATAACGACCTCCGGATTAACTTTGAAAGCTTTCGGCATACCGAATGCTCTCGTACGTATACACGTAAACGCATGCTTTCGTAACTGACTACTTTTTTTTCACTTTAATTAATTTTCAACAGCAGCTTTATCGTATTTAAAGAAGGCGTATTGAAAAATGAACAGCCTAGTCGCTTAAACATAATCAAATGTTTTTAAAAATTGATTCTTCTTCAAATGCAAAACGATAATTTCGCACAAATAGACACATTTAGATTAACGAACAGGTATCAATTACTTTACGTTTAAAATCTGTTCAAAATAGCAGAAGACGTTTCATCCAAAGAGGTATTTAATATATTGCAATCGTATAAATTTAGCACAACAATATTTTACATAATGAGCATTATATAAATACTGTTTATAATAAGAGATGCAATTATTAGCGTTTATTAGAATGTAACGATAAATGCCAGTTTTTCGCTTCTTTTTTTTTATTTTTTTTTTTTATTTTTTGAAGCACATGTTAATGCATTTAACTTTGAGGGTTTTTTTTTGCAATCGATAGCCAATAAAATTATTGCCATTTCTAATATCATTCAAAATTATTTTTACCTCGAATCAAATGCAAAGTATTATGCTTCAAGAACTTACTCATTAAATTTCAATTTTCGATTTATTTTAATTGCTCATACGTTTATATCCTGATATATTCAAAGGCCTCTCTTATATTTTTCAATTATTGGCACAAATTTCTTAAACGTAAGCTACAAGAAAATAGATTGAATTCAACATTTTCATTTAGACAAATATTGCACTGCACTAATGTGAGACATATTATAATTTCCGTTAGAATAAATCAGATCTTTACGCTATTAATACGATTATTAAATATAATCAATGCTTCAAATTCTCGGATTAGAGAGTAGTAATTATAATTACTATTAAATTGCATTATCATTTTAATCTAGTAATTAATACAGCTACTGGTGTATCATTTTTTAATAAAAAAAATCTATGTTCTTGCATAAAATATTTCAAATGAATTAAGAAATAAATTAAAATTTCATGAGCGTATTTCTAAAATGTATATAATAAAAGTATGAAGATAAAGTAGATCTATTATTTATTATTTGCAAATATATTTTTAAATTGATATAGTTAAAAAGTGCATTATTTCTGCAATAACAATAGAAAAGGAGTATTTAAATTACAGATAAAGAATAGCATACAATAGAGCTACTTTTTCATGTCATAAGAAACAAAAAATTGTTGGTATATCGCTTTATAATCTTGATATAATTCTATTAGAATTTAAATAATATTTTTATTCCGAGTCTACCAAATATTGACCAAGTATCCGTCAGACAAACATTTTATTTATAAAACCATTTAATAGTTATTCACAAAAAAAAAAAAAAATTGGTTCACTGTCAACGCTAAATTATGAACACAAGTATCTGTTATTTACTTGTGCAGGAAACACATTCAACATAAAAAATACTATATTATTTTCTCCCCTATAATAGATATTTATACTGTACATAATACGACGCTTTTTTGGACAATTGACAGTACTAAACAAGTTGGTAATACGCATGCAAACACGCATCGATACATAACACAGGCATTTGTCGATTGACCCTATATATAGGGTCGTACTAATATTATAAGATTTACTTTTAACATATATGTATGGTAGGACAGTATACGAGAAAAATAGATCAGAAATGTAAGATTTAATTTTTGTCCTTATAGTGAGCGAAATATTGCTTAAAGATATAATAATAATTACTATAACAATAATAATAATAATAACAATAATAATAATAGTAATAATAATAATAATAATAATAATAGTAATAGTAATAATAATAATAATAAGGTACTTGCAAGTTGCATTCTATATTTCTACTATTCGGATAAACGTACAAATTTTATCCAAATATGTTTTTAATATACATGGTACAAAAAATTACTTATTATAAAAAAAAAAAAAAAAAAATATTTAAGAGTCAAGAGCTTAAATTGATGTCCGATTAGTTAAACATGTCACTAGCAATTTCTTTTAACTAAGCGCCTTGTCCAAGAAAGACAGAGTGATGGGGGAGAAGGAGAGATGGAGAGAGAAAGAGATAGAGAGAGAGAGAGAGAGAGAGAAAGAGAGAGAGAGAGAGAGAGAGAGAGAGAGGAGAGAGAGAGAGAGAAAGATGGCGATGGGATAGAGAAAGATAAAGGGAACATGAAATTTATATGCATTTACGGAAAAGCACCGACAAAAATATATTCGATACGAGAAATTTGAGAAAATTTACCAATTTACACGTTTCTGCATATGATAGTTTTATTGTGGGCAAGAAAAATTTTTGTATTATTTGTCAGAAAGTGCTCGAGCGTACGAATGTTATTAACAATGGTACAGTTCGGTTAAAGTTCAAAATAAACATTATTCGTATTCCTTGCTATCAAATCAAAATTGTGCATTGAGCCGTAAAACGAGTAGCGTTGTTTTGCATTTTTAAATGTCTGTACATATACGCGTTCACCGGTCAGTTCTAATGAGATTCAAGGCCGAATTGGGTCAGAGTACTCGAGTTCGGGCGCTTAATTATTAATCACCGCAGCGAGATGGCTCGCGAGTTATAAAAAAAAATCGGGTATCGCGTACGAGCATCGTCGAGGGGAAAGGAAGAGGGACACAAATGGCAAACGAAAGTAAGGGTGTGCAGGAGTAAAGGGGCCTGCGCGTCCTTGGACAAGGAACGCGTCGAGAAGTGTTTGGGGGGGGTGGGGCCACGTCGGCCCTGGTCGGGCGAGTCTTGGGCGAGCGCGCGAAGCTCTGGCCCGACCATCCCCCCGTGGATAGAGCGCGGGTAACGGGACACCAGGGGGGGGGGGGATTCAATCGCTACGCGGGGAGGAAAAAAAAGCGCCTCCGACGCAGGCTCGGCCCTTCCGGGGGCAGACGGAGGCGCCGCTCCGGGCGAAGCCGGTCCGGACTTACTTGGAGCAGCTGCAGGAAGACTTGATGGTCGGGTCGGCGAAGCTCCAGCTGCCGAGTCCGCGGCCTCGCCGTTGGGCAGCCGCGGACTGGCGGCCCTCGCGCCGACGACGCACTCGGCCCAGACCCGCTCGGGGAGCTCGGTCGCGGGCCCGAGGTCGCGCTGCGTCGAGAGCGGGTGCTCGTAGCTCGCGGGGCTCGTGGGCGGCGAGAGGGGCATCGCCACCTCGATGCCCACGGGCCCGACGGGCCCCTGGACGTTGCCGACGCCGCTCATCATCGTCACCATGACCGGGCTCTCGTCCATGTCCGTCACGAGTACGTAGCAGGAGGGATACCTCATGCGCACGCCCCCGACGAGGACCTCCACGAGGGCCGGCAGCCCCGGCTCGAGGCCCGAGCTGTTTATCGGGTAGAAGTGCCGCCACTCGTCCAGCAGCTGCGAGTCCAGCCGACCGACCTGACCGGTCAGGGTCCCGGCCAGTCCGTACGGGGCGAGGATCACTGCGAACAGAAAGCCCAAGCGTCGGCATCTCGTGTCCTTGGGGGCCCCAGTCGGCGACGCCGCCCCTCGACCTACGAGTGCCGCGGCGTCGTTGCACGGGCCCTGCAGCGAGGAACGGCGTCGCTCTCTCTCTCTCTCTCTCTCTCTCTCTCCTCTCTCGCTCGCTAGCGGAGGGAGCGACTCACCTTTGACAGGCGACTGGGACGTCTGGGTGCGCTGGAGGCAGGCTCTCGTCAGGTGCCTGACGGCCGGGTGCTGCCGGACGTCCACGCTCGCGCACACGGTGCTCTCCCCGTGGACGAAGAACGCGAACGAGAAGGACAGGTGGCTGCTGCAATGTGCCCGGGGGCAAAGGTCACGGGTTAAAAGCCGACTCGAGGAGTCCCGAAACAGCGGGGATCGACGGGCCCGAGAGCCTTCCCCTGGCACTCTTAAAACTCGTAGCGAGCTCCGTCGAACTTTACGCGAACCTGCGGCGCGTCAATATTCCGTGGAGCGCCCGAATCTCCGGCATCCTCCCAATGAAACGATGGCCATTGCAGTTACGTCGGTTTTCCAACTTGGGCAGGGGGCAGAGCCAACGTTGGTCGAGCTTTTCGCACGCGCTCCTCCCCCCTGTGCTTTTCCCAATTAACTTCAAGACTGGGATTTGAAATCTCACGGGCTCCGTTAGGAATTGCTCATCCGTAGAATAGGATGCATTCGTCGACGTCCTCGTTCGCGTTTGCACGCTGAGTTTATTCGCCTCGGTTGGCGAGTCGATAATTTTTCTCGTAAAAGACGCACGAGTCGAAGATTGCAATGTGTCGCCAATTCCGTATTCCGAGTTACGTGCCCGACTCTATTATACGATCGGTGGACTGTAGCCATATTGACAATGATACTGCAACCGACGTGACAAAGCATCTTTTAAAGGGTCGACCGGGTCGAGAGTCAAATGTCCGGCCCAAGGAGTCACGGCGAATCGAAAGAAAGCCATGGGAATAAGAAGAATACCTCCCCGCCGTCGGGATATACCCAATAATACCATCGGCTTGAGTTTTCCCCAATGTCGTTCCCCTTCCCCCGCCGATAAGAAAGCAATAACCCAAAAAATATCAGCGCGCAAGGAGGGCTATTTTGCCGAAGCGGCGCAATGCTAGAAAAAGCAAAACGACCGAGTCGACAGGCTCGTGCCTCGCTCGCGCGCAGGCGTGTCAGGCGAGTCGGATGCACCTCCGACGCCCGTGGCTTGGGCCCTACTCACCTGGAGCAGCGGTGCTTCTCGAAGCCGTCGTACGGCTGGACGAACCATTTCCCGAGGCGCACAAAGTCCCTGGAGAGGAGGCATCGCTCGATCAGGTTATGTAAGGCCTTGAATAGCAGCGACCTGCACTCGTACGACAAGCCGCTCTCCCAGGAGCCTTGCTCACTTTCTGCAATGCAAAGGGACAGTTCCGGTGTTAGTTTGCTCGTAGCCTGGAGCGGGCCGTTGTCATCGTCTTGTATGATTTTGCCGACTGGCCGGCCTGAGCTTTTTCCTGAACGGGGAGGCTACCCGAGGAACCGGCGATGGCTCCCGTCGCAAAAAAGTATCCCGAAACCCCGGCAACTATCGATCAGTAGTGACGGTGCATCGCGCCTGGGAGTTATTTCGGAGCTTGCGGATGGCCCTTTTCACGCGAGCCTTTAAATTCCGAACTTAATTGCAATCCGGTGCTTTTCAAGGCTTAACGACTTCGATAAAGATGCTGGATAAACTCACTTTTTCATATAAATACAATATTCTCGCGGCGATAACGAGGGGAGTTGAGGAACTCGATTAGCGGGAGAAAAGTTACTTTCGGGCTACAAATTATTGCATCTCTTACCAACTCGCACCCAACAGAACCTTTAACGGTAGTCGTTTCTATGGATAATTCGTAATTGATTTGTGCAAAATTGACGCTTGTGGCGTGAAAATCCACGACCGTCCGCAGGACCGTGAGACCCTTGAACTATTTTAATAATCGTGTGTCTGTTCGATATGCGATAAAAGTTTACCTCATGAATCGGATTCGGTAGCCTAATCGTAAGGTTTATTAAGAGTAAGCGTAGTATGACGCTTGACAAAATTATTTAATCATTATGCACATCCATTAGTAGCTGTTTGAAAATTATGAGGAGATATATAATTCATTGCATATGCTGGTTACGTTATCTCGTGAATTGATTTTTACTTTAAAAAAGGAAGAAAGGTGTACGGCAAAAACTTGGAGACAAACAAGTGATTGGTAAATCTTGAAGCGATAGGTGAGTTCGAATTTTGCATAGTATTATTCGAAATACACATTAAATCTAAATAAATATTTTTTTCCGTGGTTTAATTTGTCGATTTCACGCGAATCTTGCCTATAAATTAAACGCTTGCATCAGGAGAGAGAATGCGTTAACAAATTTACAAAAAAAAAAAAAAAAAAAAAAAAAAAAAAACGGTTTCTCGATAAGACATATTATGATTATCAACGCTTCGCTGAAAAATTTAGCTGTATAATGTTACGATACATTGCTCGAAATGTTCGTCGTTAAATAGTAATAAAGAACTGTCAAACCAATTTTTCGATAGCGTATACACTCGCATAAATTGTACGTTTGAAATAAAAAAAAAAAAAAAAAAAAACGCAGCTCTTGGGCCGGCCATCTAAAATTCAAATACGTACAACAAAATGAAGGCTAAAAAATCATTTATTTTCGTAGTAGTATTCCATCAATGCAAGCCTCGAACATGCGAGATTATCTCGAGAACGGGCTTTACAATCGTAAATCTTCCGTTCTCTCGATACGAATTACTACGAAATGCCCAGGGCGAAATTAAAAATTCAGAGACTTATCTTATCTTCCGGCTAATTATAAAGCTCTGACTGCTAAAGATCCGAAACGCACAAAAGCCAAGATAAATATTAATTCCGAATCCGAGGGGAGAACAACGAGCGCCTATCGATGGTATTTATGAGGTCAGAGATTTCGGTTGGGGGAAGAAAAAAGGGAATAAAGGAGCATCATCGGAAGCGCTCGCGACCGATCGAGAAAAACAGAAAGGTTGCGGCGCGGGCGCGAACGAAGTTAGGAAGGTGCATCGTTGCTCAGCCTCCCCGAGTTCCTCGATATATCCATTGTTTTCATTATTTTTTTTTTTCCCCCCCTCTTAAAACTCCTTTCTCCGTAACGACTCCTGCCCTTCCTGGGCCGCGCTGCTGTTCTCCCCCTCGGACTTGAAAGATTTTTTTTCATAAACTGTGACTGCTAAACTTTGCTTCCGTGAATTATTCTCCAAGCCCGAGCCTCGGAGCGAACTATTGCCCAAGTCATTAAAATATGCCCCTTTCCTTGTTCGCTTCGCTTCCATGCCTAGTGCCTTTTTTAAACAATAAAGTGGAAAATGAAAAAATTTTATCGCATAATTTCGTAATTGTGCTCTCCGAGGTGCGCCGCTTATGAACAAGCATATGATAATGCCGAGCGTAAAAATTACTATGGTATGTTGTGTTTATATGTACTTTTTTTAAGCTGCGTTTTTACCTTATATTCACTGATTTTCGCGTTCGCAATCTCTATTGAAATGCACAATAATTGCGCTGCTCCGTGCAAGTGGATCAGCCTCCATTACTTCGTCAATGCGAATACACGTTTTACCGTCATAAAGTAAATCGGATTTTTAAATGATTGAGTTTTGCAATTCAAAGCATTTAGGGAGAAGAATCGGCATGGAACGTCAAACCCAAGCTACTTAATCAGGGTGTCATTTACAGGATTGATATTTTTATTGTATTTTATTTAGTGAAATGTTCTATATAGGTATTATACCATAATGCTGTATAGTAAATGAAAAGTCACCCCTATCGAGCACGATTATGCATTTTATAGATAAGTAAAGATCCTACTGTAACGAAGGGTGAGCTTGGATTAAAAAAAAAATAATAATAAATAAATAAAAAAAGATAGCGCATCGCCACGTTAGATGTATATACTCATCGCGACCATTTTACATATTTATATTATCAAACGTCAGACATTTCATTATCCCCGTTGTTTGATCACAATTAAGATTCGGGTTTTACACCATAATTCACGAAGCCTTTACGGAAGTGCAAGACGACCCCAAATGATTATTTTTTCTCCCCTGACACGTGCGATCGCTTTCATTCTCTTCCGGCGGACCCTAAGCCACCCCCCAGATAATATACAAAGTACGTATGCCTAAACTTTTCTTCATTGTACGTATGCTATATCTTCCTCGGTAAGAACCCTCGCCCCGGCCGCACAAATAAAATCTTTCTACTTATCCACTCATCTACCAATCTATTTATCTACATATTCATCCAGTCCACTTTCAGTTTCTTTATTATCTTTGCAAGAGCCCTTTGCACGAGTATGATAATCACAGTAGTGGAGTCAAAAAAAAAGAAGAAGAAGAAGTTTTCACTAAAAATTACGTTGGCTTTGTTTCTCGGCGTAATTATAGGAGACCATTACGATTTTAAATAGACGCTTCGAACTTTTTTTCCCTTTCCTGTGCATAATTTTTAGCGCGCCCTCGATTTCATAAAATTTGTAAGCCCAAGTATTCTAATTATTGCTCAACTTTGCGCGAGAATTTAATGAAGTGTCAATATATTTACGTTTCAGGGGGATTTGGACCTCTGGGTACGAAGCGCGCTCAGGATATTTGAGAGAAAAATGAATCGCCCTCAATCCAGTGATAATACCTCGATTCCAACTTTCTAGCTAGAGCGAGGAACCAGAAATATTTCATTTGTATTATTTATGCTCTGTGCAATATCGCTGTATTGTTGTAATACGGTAAGGCGTTGTTTCTAAAATGTAAATCGTATTCCGTAAGGGAGAGCGTCGCCATAATTAAAAAGTCTGGAGCCCGACGAAACTAAACTGCCATTGTTTAATGAGTGTAACACAAGGATGCCGAGTTAATTTAGAATTGAGTTAAATAAATCAGCCGAAGAATAAGAGCAATTTATACGTGGCAGTAAAACGAGCGGCTGAGCATTAAAGCGCAAGAGAGTCGAAGGAAAAATCCTTGGGCTTCGATGTAGTTGTCAATACTGTATAGGACACGCCCTCGTCAACCAATGCCGACCCGGCAGGAGGTACATTAGCATGATAACTGAGATTAGTCGAGTGGCCGGGAATCGCGGCACCGGCTAGAACAATTCGCCGGGCGCTCGATAATTACGGAAAATGGACGGGCGATAATGCGCCAAGGGCCGGTGCGCGCATTACGAGAACGGCCGCGTTTAAAAGACATTAAAGCCCGGGGGGTGGGCACCGGGGATACAGGGAGCAGCGCCTCATCCGCGCAAGACGCATAAAAATTCATCGGGTCGTTATAAGAGCGTGAAAAACGCTCGCTTGGCGCTCCGCAGGGCCTCCAATTTTCCGAGTCGGCGAGTGGGCGAGCGATGAGCGAGGGGCAGAGGCTTGAGTCCGAGTCGTCGCCGTCGCTGCCGGTACTGGATGTAAAACAAATTTAGAAATCGATGGTGCACCAGTGCGTCGCCTCTCGCATTTTCCCGGCCGTCGTCGATTAGGGTTAGACCGGAGATCGACGTAGCTCGTGTCCCTTTTTGTTCCTCCTTCGATCTTCTCTCGGGCTCGCTTGCTCTCTCTCTCTCTCTCTCTCTCTCGCACCCTCCCTCCCTCCCTCCAGCCCCGCCGCCGCGGCCACGCTCCATCACTATGCCCGTCTGTCTGCAGGCCTCCCCCTGCTAACCCCTTCGACGCCCCAAGCCGCGCAGTCTGGGCTTGGCCTTTTTGTTCTCGGGTACGCACGAGGGACCGCGCTTATCTCTTCCTTTCTACATTCTAGATACGCTGCTGCAGTCTGAATAGTGGACCCTGCGAACGGGATCAAGGTTAGTTTTACTCGATTTTTCAAGCGCGCCGGTGGCTAAGCATCGGAGTCTCCCCCCCCCCCCCCCAGAGCTCGGCGGGCCATTAAAAATTTCACGAAAGCTGCGCCGGCCCGGTGTTTACTAACGAGCCTTAATGCGCCGCGCTGCGTTTGGCGCTATTGTAATTGCCGGTGACCCACATACGGGGGCCGGCCATTCGAGGTCGAGCGCGAGCCATTGGAACGGATGGGAGATTGATACGGACGACGGCTACGTGGAATAATCGATTTGGCCCCAAGTCCGCCGCGCTGGGATCCCTGCCGCGGATTATTCCGTTTGCCCCGGCTGGAAAATTATGCATCAAAGGGATTTATTCGGATGCTCCTTGGCGCACCTCGCAGAATGCCTCCGTACCTCTGTTAACGAAGCGAGCCCCCCCCCCCACACCCTCTTTCGGAAGGTCTTTTCGTTACGTCTGGCTCGGCCTTTGAGAGAGATCTCGGACGCAAGAAGAGCCAGGCGAGTGACCGGTAAATATTTGCGCCGGGGCTGAAACGATACGTCGAGTCTGTTAATATTGCACGAGCGAGTCGTCGGCGCGTGGCCTTAGGTAAAGCGCAGAGAGAGAGAAAGAGAGAGAAAGAGATGGAATCGGAGGCAAAGGGAAAATGTGCCAGTCGGATGAGCGATCCGCTTTACGGGGGGCCTAGGAGACATCTGGTACGGGTAGCTGCAGTTGCGTCGTGGCTCTCCCGGCGAGTGAGACAGACGAATGACGGCAGAGTCGAGAGCGTGGGCCGGTGAGGAAGGAGTCAGCGCTGGAATTCAATGCCCGTGCGACTGGGCTCCTCGGGCGGGGGCCTCCGCCGGAAGCGGCGCGCCCCGACGGAGTTGAAGGAAGCTCAGCCCGAGACCTCCTCGGGCTCGTTAGCCGGTGCCGGCCGGTGAGAGACGAGGCGCGTCGAGGACGGCTACGGGTACGCTGCTCCCGAGGGGATGGACCGGAGGAAGAGCCGGAGCCTGGCCCCCGGAAGTGCGCACGCGTCGAAGGAGACTGAGGCCCCCGAGGGGGGCGGGCGAGCAGGGACGAGGAGGGTGGGGCCGGGGTTCGGCGGTGGCGATGGGGCGACGGATGGGGCGACCCGAGGATGGGGTGAAGAGCCTGGTGGCGCACGTGCTAGGGGCGTCTCGATCGATAGGGGAACTACGCCCGCCGCGCTGCGACGCCGCCGTGTGCGCGAGAAAAAATGTGCGATATATATATATTATATATATATATATATATTATATATATGTGTGTGTGTGCGCGCGCGCGCGCGTTCCGGTATACATAGATATTTATAAGCAAACGCACACGTCGAGCGCCGCTGAGAGGCCCCCTCCCCGCTCGCCCTAGCCGGCACCGGTGGTGTCCTAAGCCCTCTGGAATAAGCTCGCGACGCGGCAACGTTCCGCAACGTTTCGCCCCTCGGCCAAGTAACCGCGGGATACACGAGGAGTCTCGTGCGTTCCTATCCGTAGGTTTTTCAAAGGGGGGGGGGGTGGCTTACTCACCACCCGCCGCCCGTGCCGATTCTCCTTCGACTGGAGCGAGCCCCTTTTCCGGGCGGGTGTTTGCGTGCGTTTCTCCCAGCGATTACGAGGAGGAGGCGGCTTCATCGCGCCGGACTCGTCGCTGCTCAGGAGCGGCACAGATAGAAGCGAGGCCTATTTCTATTGGCGATCGATACCTCGTCCGTCGGGTTCCGGGTGACTCGTTCCCTTGACCCTTCGAATGCGAAACTATGTACGGCACGGGCCCACGGAGCTTTATTTACTTCGGCACGACCTGCGGTCTTGGAAACTCTCCTCCTCGCCGCGAGCCCCTTCCCCTCCGCCGGCAATTCCTACGGGCGTCCATCAACCTCTTATCCCTCGAATTCCTGGGCTCTAAAGTGCGAGCCGTCCGGAATGGGAAATCTGGCCCCCTGATTTAGACGTCGCTCTAAGCTGGTTGGCGTAAATTCAGCATTGTTGAAAGCCTTTAGCCAAGCGTGCAATATATCGACGTTGCCCAATGAATCCGAAAGTGAAACTCAATCTCGGGGCTTATTTCGAGCGGCTTCTTTTGCCAAAAGACAATCCCTTGTCGGGCCACGGGTCGAAAATAAATTTTCCGCTAATTATCCATCCGCGCGGATATTCGCTTTAATTCTAGTCTGGCCCTGGCCTCTCGTAGATGCCCGCCTATGAGCTCTGCGCGAGCGAGAGAGAGAGAGAGAGAGAGAGAGAGAGAGAGAAACAGGACCAAGGCGGAGCTCTCGACCGCTGGCTCGCGTCTCGCTCCGGTCGCGAGAGATCGCCCCAGGGGCTCGGCCACGTTTGCCCACTCGGCAATGGATCCCTATGAGTGTCTGTCTCCTCCCGCGCGAGGCCTCCACAAGCACTCGGGGGAGATCCGACGACACGGACAAAAGATATGCGTCAGCCCAGTGTCCCACGACGCTCGCGGACGCGCGTACGCGCGTAAGCCCCAGGAAAAATGCCCGACTCACGGCGCTTCGATCTAGTGGCAATGACCCACTTGCTACCCGAGTTATCCTCCTCGGCGATTCTCTTCGTTATTCTAGCCGAGCCCGGCTTTATCCAGGGGAGCCAGCGGTTCCCCGGGCCTTTCAAACGGGACGCTCCGAGTACATCGGGGTCCTTGGGGCCGGGAGTCCGCTGATTCCGACCTTAGGGCGCCTTACCCCGGGGGGATCGGCTCGCGGGGCCTCCCCTGGCTCTTTGTCTCGGGAGGAGCGGCCTCTTGGTGCCCGGGCTTAAAAGCGGGACGACGCCTCGGGTGACGGTTACTTGGCTCGTGACGCGTTGCGTCCGCTAGGCCTGTGACGCAATATTGATCTCTTATGCCACGAGGCCAAATACTTTCCACCTCATTTTTCTTTTGATCGACGCGTGCCCGCGAGTGCGCCGGCTCGATGCTAAGCTGGATGCCTTGTCGGCCGGTCGATCTCGGGGTACGAGCCTCGCGAGATTGTTTCGTCTCGACGGACCCCTGGATAATTGATTACCGCACTCAATATTGAGTCCCTCGCTAGGCAACTACGTCACGTTTTAATACTTTCGTTCCTCCTTGTAGCCGCATACCGCACTTATTCTTGTGGCTTGTTATTACGATCTCGCCTTAACTTACTGCTAATGAATGTAGACGAATTCCGTTAAAAGTGCGTTAGCTGCACGATGATTAATTACACGTGAAGTGTATGTGCACAAAGTGCGAAAGGCAATTTAAGTCGATTGGCAGTGCTCGCTACTCGATGGGACAGCGTACGGAAATCTTGTCTCGTAACTCAGTTTCGATTAAATAAATATAATGCAGTACTTGCAACGCGCATCCATACTACAAAACGATTGTCAAGATCGTGATTTTAAGATAATCTCCGATTGCCGTATCGATGAATGCTCGATACTATGAGTGAAAAAGAGATTGTTTTTTTTTTTCTTTTCTTTAAATTTTAATGAACATTACACCACTTTGCTCGAAAAAGGATTCGAAAATAAGAAAATTTTTGTTTGACATACTTATCGATACGAGTCGTACACATTGGAAGAAGAAAAAAAAATTATATTACTTATTACGGGGAAAATCGAGGTGGTACCTTGGAACGATTCATAACAGAATACAGCTAACCAATAATACGGAATATTTTTAATTTTATCTTCGATAGAACTAAGGCTGTTAAAGTGAAAAAAAGAAATTCGATTAATTTGGAGCATCTCACATTTGTCGCCACCTAACAATAGCTCGTTCATTTGTAAACATATTAATTTCGGCACGATGAATTCCCGATCCCATTGAATATGAATCGAGGTTGATTTATAATGCGGCAATGGACAATTGCACTTGCGAAGAATGGATCGACAGAGAGAAAGAGAGAGAGAGAGTGGCTATCGATGCGGTGCTCTCGGGATAATCCAACTAAAAACTTAAAATTCCGGTATGTTTTATAAATTTTAATAGCGAGGAGGAAGCAGGAGCGTGACTATCGAAACAGGCGGCGCGCATGCATGAACTAATCAATATTCCAGACAACAACCGAGCAATAAGTGCTTCATTAATGATATGCTTTTCACCTCACGCTGAAATAACGAAAAGGCGCGACCGTTCTCGGAAATTAAAAAATTATAACGCCACGAAATAAATGCCCGGGCTCGTGGGCACATACGCACTCGCGGGGGGAAAGTGGAGCGGGCCGGGGGGGAAGGGAGGAGACAGATAACGGGCATCGAGAGTTCGGAGTAAATACCACCTCCGAATCCGTTGGAATCGCAGGAGGGTTTTTTAACGAGTTATCTATGGCGGAGAGCAAAGACCCCGGAGATAAATCAATTTTGGCTTTAAAGACGCGCGGGAGGCTGGAATTCGCGGGCGGGCAACGAGGGGCGGGGTTTCGGTCGGTCCGACAAAGCTCTCGCTGCCTCCCCCTCCCCACTCCCTCCCTCCCGGCCGAGCCCCGCTCGCGCAACCCCTCAAAGCCGCGAGTACACTCTCTCCCGGTCGGTCGGCGCGATACGGGAGGGACGTCGAGGCGAGTTGCGGGCTATGAGCCCCCGTGACGTCAATAATAAGCATCGGCCCACGCGAAAGAGCAGCAGCAGCAGCAGCAGCAGCAATCGTGCGGTAACGGGGGGGGGGCAGAAGGAGGCCGGAGGGGGTGGTAGCGGGTGGATGCCCGACCAAGAGGGAGGGCATGCACCGGCAGGTCTACGCCGTCGTCGCCTTATCTAGACTTTCGAGGCGCGCGCGCGCGGAAAGGAGGCAGAGAGGGAGAGACGGAGACAGAGCGCGCGCGCGCGCGCGTGTGTGCGTGCGTGCGTGCGTACGAGAGAGAGGGACATTGGTATCGCGCGGCGAGGGCCCGACGCATGCGCCCTGGGGAGGAGAAGGAAGCGGCCGACGACGACGCGTGCCATGCGTTTCCGAGCCAACGTTGACAGCTGCTTCCAACGTACTTGGGAGGAGTGACGTGACCGTTCGCCCTCCTCCTCTCCCTCCCCCCCTCGCTCGCTCGCTCGCTCGCTCGTCCCCAATCCGGAGCTCCACTCCGTACCGTTGTCTCTCTTCTTTCTCTCTGCCCCTCACCGCCGCCCCGGCCCCTCCCTCCCTCTCGCGCTCACTCGGTTGGCGATGCACACACGCTCTCGGGCGGTATTTCACGGCGATTTACTGGAGCAACTTTGCGAGAGCCTCGCGCGCGCTCGATTCTCGCAATGACGTGGCTTTTGTCTCGCCAACGTATTTCTGCCGATGCTGGAAATGCGATGTGGTAAAGACAAATGAGGCGCTGCAAGACGACCAGAGCTTTGCTTTTACCGATAGGAAGAGACTCTTTTCGCGGTAACGAAAATATCATTTTCATTGCACGGGCGGACCTTTTTATTTCTTACGCAAAAGCGACATCTCGCCAAATGAAGATGTCATCTTGCCATACTTGTCTCCGTCCTTTAAATGGACCCCTGGATTTTTTTAACGTTGAAAACAATTTTAATCTTGACCAAAAACAATCGGCTTCACTTTTGCGATACTTTTGATGAAGGGTAGCAGTAATTTTCATTTTTGTGATGAATTTCGACAAGTATGCAGCTTAATCTCGAATGAAGGTGAATATATACGTGTGTGTGCGTGTATTTATGTATATTTACACGCACACACACACATATATAAATAATGGTTACAGCAGAATAATGCTCCTGGCGGAAAAGTCTCCCGCTTTATGACCCGACAACGTTGATACAAAGCAGTCTTGTAATTAACCAAAAAGCCTGTCGCTGCCATTAGTAATCCGTCTCGAAGAAAATGCGATAAATTGCGTAGCACGTGATGAGGACGAGAAGGGAATTAAAAATCCACGATAATTAGGAGAGTCCTGAGAAGCAGGACGTTTCGGGGGAAAAGAGAATATTAAACGCGAGGAGGGAAAGTAATTCGCGCGTCGCACCTTACGGCGTCGCAACGAACGACGGAGGCTCGACTGTAGGCCCTTACAAAAAAAAAAAAAAAAAAAAAACGCCGAAATCGCTTCCGCTCGCATTCGCGCAATTACCTATTGATTTCTCACTTTCGACTCTCGCGTATCGTTATCCAATCTTCGGTCGACGCGCGGGAACTCCTTAATGTCCCTGGTATTTACGGGAGGGCGCGAGGCCGTTCGCTCCGCTGTAAATTAATACGCTCTCGCGAAATAAATATTTACTTTAAATTAAAGCGTTAAGTCGCTCCCGGAGGAAATTCACTCCAAACAATTTTAAGCACCAGCGCACACAATGCGCGCCCAGCCTCTACAAGACCGTGAATTATGGCGCAAATACATTGATCCTTGTATCAATTTTTCATTATCTGGATAGAAAGTAATATTCTGTTCTGACAACTTGGTGTCGCGCGCGCATTCCCAGCTAATTCTGTCTATCTCGTTTAAAACGATTAAATTATACTCGTAACAATTACGTAAGGTTGTTATTAAAATGGCTGGCCCGAAGTGCTTGATAGGATGCAATAATTAGGATACGTGTAGCGAGTCTTTTGCGTTATCATAAGCTTAACTCACCGCCACAGCGACCAGACGATGAACGTGTAGGTCTCAAAAAAATTATTAAAAAAAACTCACAATAATTGCGTATGAAGTATTTGTCGTATCCTCTTATATTTAATCCATTTGTGTATCGTAGGAGTCAGAGCAACTACATTTATTAAGAAAATCAAATCAAATTAAAAAAAGTATTTTCATTGCTTGTACTACAATTAGTATGTTAATTCCTACGTATCGTATCTTGTGTGCTCTATTAAACTCGGTAACAATTCAATGGTTAATATTTGTATAATGTAATAATAGTTATAATGATAATAATAATAATAATAGAATAATCAAGTATTATAGTATTAAGAAAATAACAAAACATTATTGTAATATACTCTAGTACAATATTACTAAAGCATAAAGAATTGTGTATTTAAAAAGTTTCTTTGCGCAAAATGATTCGTATTACTGGAAAATACCCGTATTTAATACGACTAGAAGTAGTTGCAGGCTGTTCGAAAGCTTCCCTATGCATCTTAATCTGCATAAAACCTTTTTTCGGTTTTTACAATTGTAAAGAAGCACGAATAATTTGTTAACTAAAAAAAAACAAGTTCCACTTAATTGTCTTATTAAATCTAGTGCAACAGATAGTTTAATACTTATTACTTTATACGCATGCAATTAATGCGACTGCTTAAGTACTGCGACGCATATGGAGAGCATTACGGTAAATAAAATCAATACGAGAATTTTGTCGGCCAGAGTTTTGTGAGAAGTTAATTGTCCTCTGGGAATAATAAATTCATAAAGTAATAAAGGCTCTTGCTTTAGCGAGTGTCCACTTCCATTATCCGCTAGCAACACGTTACTTTAAAAGCGTATTGATATTTATTTAACGACCCGGGGAGGTTATTAAGATACAACTGCAATTACAAAGCGTGACATTTTGTCAACGAAGGCACGAGTCACCTGCCAACGCTTTTGCTAGAAATTACGGAAGGACTCTAGAGCAGGCCGTCGGGTAAAGGATGCGCGCAAAAGCGAGAGATACGAGAGTAGGAGAGCATCCCCAGGCGAGCTCCGTCCGCCGATACGAGGAGCCCCGTAAATTTGTATCCAAGTATCGCTTAATTAGCATAATTGTGGGACGGGAGGCAGGAAGGGAGGGCTCGTGGGCATCCGCCGACGAGACGGCCGCGGACGGGAGCCGACCGTTAGGAGCCAGGGTTCGGAAGAAGTCCCGCGGATGTAGAGGTTGCCCCCCCCGGGCCCCGTCGCGAAATACGTCGATGACGTTCACGCGGCAATCGGAGCCGCTCGGGGACGAGAAGAATTATCGGGACTCGGGTTTAACCGACCGCAGGATCGGCGGGATCTGCTAGGGATTTTTTGGGATGTTGGGAAGTAACCGTGGCTCACCGCTCGAATAGAGAAAGGCTATTGCAGTGGATTTTTCGCCGCCTCCCCTTATAATGGCACACTCGACCGTTCTTTTTATCCGCAGCCTCGTGCAGTGGATGCGATTGTTCGGGGCTCTTTGACGTCGTCTCCTACCTTTAATAAATATGAGCTTGCGCTCGCTCAAAGGGAATTTCTTAATGGGCAGTTGCTTCGTGGCTTTTTTCGCATTGTAACTGTCGGGGCTTTATTCGACATTGCCACTGCTTAATGGATTATCAAAAATTATCGTCTCGGATATCTCTTGCGGCGTGAGTTCTCCGCTCCTCGGAAATCCGCGCAATCCGCATTATCCAACACCATCGGATAGCCAAGATTATTTCTCGAAGCTATTTCGAAGAGCCCGAATCCGCAGCGCTGCTGCGCCTCTTACGCTTTGCGCATGCATATTTGCGTGCGATGAAAATACCCCAAAAGTACGATTGATTTTAGCTCTTCGTGGAATCGTTTACCGTACGCAAAACAACGAGGCATTGCCTCGGCCCTGCCATTTCGCCATAGCGCTGACATCTTGTTCAAGATAAAAGCAAGGCTTTATAAAAGTGAATTGTTCCCGAAAGTAATATAACAATGCAACGAAACAATCATTTCTCAACCGTATTTCGTTTTAACTTGCGAATTAGTTAGAAATCTATGCCTTGAAAATGCAAACTAGTATTTCAATGTAATATGAGTCCGACCCTACCTGCCACAATATATTATAATGCAGTAAAAAGAGCCGTAAATTTGGAAGGGTGTTAAAAGAATTGCGTAACTCGCTGGAAAAGTAGTGTGGGGCGATTGTTTTGAAACTTTTATAATGCAATTTGTTAAATAAACTGATTTACAATTTTTAAATATTGTTTAATGAACTGCTACTTCTTGCATTTTTACCGTTCACTGACGCTTTAGCAGGCGCTTTCGCTTTAAAGAATATTTCTACAATAATATAATGTTATAATGCAACAGACTCTTCGTATTCTACCGTAATTCTGCACGGCAAGCCAGCATCGATGTACTACTATATATAAATTCTCTAGAAACTTATTTTTGCGCAGACAAGATACTCATTTATTTAATGCGGAAAAGCTTTTATTTCATTAACGGTCATCCCGTTAATTCATACCTCTGTACGATTTAATAATTCAATACGTGTAATGTACACAAATTTAGCCATCCAAAAGCATCTCTTTCTTACAAAGCGTATCGTATAAAGCGTTTCGTAACGTCTCCGTCAATCTAAACGGCGAATGAAATTCTCGTCTACTTGATTTCTACTCTACTTGATTTCATCCATTGCGCAAGGATTTACATTTTTTGGCGCACAGAGGGCCTCTACATAATGGCTAAGTGGAAAAAATTGAAAGGAAGGCACGGCCTTCCACGTTTATCTTCAGAGCGTTGTTCGAGCTGCGAACGGTGGAAAAAGGAGCGCACCCATCGTCACCTCGGGTCTTGTCTCGTCCTCGTCGTGACCCCCCCCCTCCCGATTAAATAATAACTTCTACACGCTACTCTCTCTCTCTCTCTCTCTCTCTCGCCCGTTGATTCCTGTTGCAGAGCGCGAGACGCGAGCGAGATGATTCCGAGCGTCTGGGAGCCGCTCGTTCCGGATCCCCCCGGTCGGCGCTAACCGACCAACGGATTTTTCCGAAGGCAAAGCTGAAGCCGAACGAATCCGGCGCACAGTGGCGTGCACCATTTGAACGGGGCTCGAGCATCGGCGAGGACAGCGACTCTCTCGTTTTAGGCTTAACGGTTCTCGCCGGTTCCGCAATCGGTTCACGCTTCGCGGCCGAGCTCGACGGGGCCTGGCGCGAGGAGGAGCGCCGAGCTCGCCGACGAGGGTCGGCTCGGGAGGGACGGGGGGGGGGGAGAGAAAGAGAGAGAGAGAGAGAGAGAGAGAGAGCCTCGGGGAGCGGTTCAGCGACCTCCTCTTAGAGAGCGCCGCGATGCGCCCCGACTTGGAGAACTCTGGGGTCCCCCCCCCGCAGCCGCTCTGCCACCGCCAACCGCGTCCCTCGTCGTGCGCCGCTGGGCTCCGCTCTCGGGCTCTCTGTATTCCCGAGGACAATTGGCTCCTTGCGGCCCATCCCTGGCCTGCTGGCGCTTTTTCATCTGCCTCTATTCTTTTATCTCGGCTGCTATATGGGAATGCGGCTGGGGGGGGGGAGCGAGTCGCGAATGGGGTGGTGGCGCGAGGAAGCGGATTATCGGATTCCCTCGGCTGGAAAAGCGTCGACGCGGCTCCCGGCGCCGCCGTCTCTTGTGTCGCGCTTTCGAGACATTCTCCGTTGCTCTTTGCAAAACGTGTAACGGATGCCTCTCGCGGACGACTCGTTTCGCCTGCCCGTATTCCCACGAGCAGACACTCGAGGCTTCCAAAGATTTTTTTTGAGAAATTAGGAGCGCACCCGCGTACTCTTTTTAAAGACGCCGTTTCTAGAGCCGTCCTGTCATTTGCGATTCTTAATCTCGGCTTCCTTTGCCGATGGCTCGCCTTACTTATTATTTCTCAGTTGCCACGCTAAGCATAATGCTTACACCTTCATTACTTATTCTTCATTTTTTTTTTTTTTTTTTTTTTTTTTTTTTTTTTTTTTGTTTCTTTCTTTCTTTTACCTCCAATGAAAGCACATTTGTTTTAGATAGTTCGCGTCGATGAAGTATTCGCTGGCTGCCCGAACCTTCTTAAGTCCTACCTACCTACTTGAAAACCTGATCATTAATCAGCTTTTACTTTCAACGGTGTTCGGTTATAATGAGTTAATGCGCCAATAAAAAGCATATTCTGCAAAATAATTAACTCATACTACACTGTTTTGAATTGTTCTTGCTGCTGTATATGAAAATTAAAGCTTCCGTTATTAACCGGTAATGAATATTTTATACAAAGTTTTGATGAAATGCTTTATTTTTCAAAAGACTGCGTTTTATCGGCTGCGCATTAAAATCTAAAGCGACTTCATTTGAATACGTGTATTTACATGTATAGTGTCAATTGGAATAAAACAAAATTAAAAAAAAAACAAGTTAGAAAAAGAATAGAAGTTAAAAAAAAAAAAAAAAAAAAATAATTGTTTAACCAAGTCGAGCTTGTTGAATTGTAAATAAAAAAATCGAACTTGCATCGATGCCTTGCAATATCACTGCCATGAGAATACAACATACTCTACAGAGAGATTTGTTTGGTTTATTTTTGTGGGTGCAGTTTATACAGTTTACAAAAAACGAATGTGAAATATTAATACTGTAATAATATTTGCTCTTGGAGTGGACTTTAGATACGGACAGCGAGTATTTTCTGCTTAGTCGCCTTTGTCTCCTTGAATGTGTATAACTTAATCAAATTCGTACGTGTTACTGACTCAGCAATACCGTGGAATAAGAGTCTAATGTGGGTAATGGAGTCACGTGTGGGACACGATTGGTTATAGTTTTGAGCATCGCTCTAATGGCCAATGAAGTTTACGCAATCTGGCGTATGGATATTTTGAAAAATTTGTCTATTTTCACCTGGCCATTTAACGGTAGGGTAACCTTAAATTAACACCGAAACAGTCGGTTAATGCAGGATCAGAAAATTCTTACTTAACTAAATTCAAGCTTCCATTTATGCGCTGGCCGCAAACAATGCTCCTTAATTTTGATATATTGTGATTAATACATGTGATGCTCCTGTTATGTACCGTACTGTTACGTAATTATGAGCCTAATAATAAAAAGCGCGCATTCCAGAGCGAATGGAGCACGCGACGCGAGCACAACATTCGTAATCACGCGTAAAATCAATTTCTTACGATAATTGTTTCGTGCTTCTAAAATTTCTACAAAACTAATTTATGCGCGCAGCACACATGTATTATTAAAAATTCATTAGGACTTTCATTATACGTTGGCAATATACGTGTTTGTAATATTTCGAGCACCGCCCAATGAATGACTTGGTCCTTGCGTATGCGATCTAGCCTTGTTACGAAAGTCCGTTAAGAATACAAGTTTTCAATGAAGCAAGCGACAGTACTTATGGCCAAATTAAGCTAGATGATAAAATTCACTCCACGGCTGTCTTGGGTATTCAGGAGTGCGTTAGTTACGCCGTGAGCGCGTGCCCGCGCGGTTGTACACACGAGAGAACAAGAGGAAGTCGCTTTATCGCGCACTTCCAATTGTCCCCATGAGAGGAAAAAAGGCGCGTCGGACAAATTAACGCTTTCCGACGGAGGCGCGCGCGCGCGCCGACTTAACGGCAGTCGTAACGACGCTCGCGGAGGTCGGGCGCGGGCCTCGGCGGCGCTCGGGCACCGCGCGCTCCCTCGAGGGGCATTAATATTTTTCACGACCCTCGTGACATCGGCCACGATGAGCCGAGGTGAAAAAAAAGGCCGTACGCCGGAGGTGGACGCGTATCGAGCTTCCGCCGTGCGCGGCGTCCTCGGGCAGTGGGAGGCGCGCGCAGGGCAAGAGTCAACGATCTCGTGGGAGCTGCGAGGCAAGGCGAGGAAAAGCGCCGAAGGGCTCGCACGGCCGCTTCGTCGTCGTCGTCGTCGTCGTCGTCGTGGTGGTCGTCGTCGTCGTCGTCGTCGGGGGGGTGGGTTACGGTAGAGGCGCCACTCGTAGAGGGCGAAGGACTTACCGCAGGCGATGAGCTCGGGAGAGACGAGGCCCGAGAGGTCGGGCTCCTCGCCGTACCAAAATATCCAGAGCTCCTTGGCGGCCTGGAGGGAGAGGGGCGGGGGCGCCGGTGAGGGCGCTATCGAGTTGAGGTCGAAGAGGTTCGCCGCAGCCGCGGCGTGGCCTTGGGCGTTCGCCTGGGAGGCGGAGACGCGCCGCCAGACGCAGAGGATGTCGCCGGCGAGGCAGCGCGAGAAGCTCGACAGCACCGGGTCCTCGAGGAGGGTGCCGCCGAAGCCGCCCGCAACCTCGCCCCACACCAGCTTCCTCCATTTTATCCCACAGAGATCCGTCTGTAAGCAGGAGGAATTTTCGGTTATTATCCTTGTCCTTTGCTCCCGGACTCTTGGGGCCCGCCGCGCTCGGTCGCTCGCCCCTACGGAACCCTTGCGGATTTTCGGGGGAGGCGCGCGTCGACTTGGGCGATCTCGAGCCTTCGATCCTACGCTGGCTAATTGAGTTTGTTAGCTCGGAATTCGTGACTGAAAATTCAGCCTCGAATGAGCCGATCGATAGCTTCGAGCTTCGCCCAAGCTCGGTTAAATGAAAAACTTGTGCACGCTACAAAATCACATTGATGTGCTCCCTATCATTGGTAATAAATAAAAATTTGCGGAAAAACATGTATTAAACATTTATTTTTTACACTGCACAAACCCAAGTGGATATTTATCTTTGAGCAAAGTTTCCTAGCGCTAATTCGTTTTCATAAAGCGTTAAGAACTTAATAATTTTCAAAATAGAAACACGTGTCTTGTGACGCTACGTAAGCAATTAAGATATCGGAACGATAAAAAAGTCAATTTAGCCGATAAGCCAATACGTGCATACAATTGAGAAAACTCACAGCCATTAAAGACGTGTGAGAACTAGACCAAAAGCCAAGCCTCGCCTCATCAACAATGTCGCCATCGGCTTCCCCTCCGCCGCTCCCCCCCCCCCGACAACCGACCAATTACAACGCCGCTAAACGGTCCCGCTTTCCCCTTTAGATTTGAGCTCACCTCCTTCTCCGCTGTACATAATTATATTGTTTAAATTACACATAAAAACCAATGTACACTGTGTAATGAGCGTATGCATTTAATAGATATTTAATCGTCCTTCAATCATAAACGTCAAGATACCAGTTCACAAAACGCTTTAAGATTTATTATTCAGGAAAGTGCGAAGGCTGTATATAATTATCAAGGATAGAAAATTTATTGTAATTATTCAATTATTGAAAAATTAAATCATTAAGATGATGAAAAGATAATTGTGTCGAATAAAGATTTTTTGTAGCGCCTGCACTGCTAACGAGAAAATGCACCATTGACTGAATTATGGGACACGTATCAATTGCAAATAAATATTAATTTATTTTCATAAATGAATCGGTAATTTTTAATATTACAATCGTGTATGTTCTTTTGAATACTAAGTGAATATATTCTGTGTTCGTTTTATCGAGAACTGCATTCGCTATTGTAAAAGCCACTCCATCGAATCATAAAGAAATAGCTAAATCTGTAATCTATTTTAATACGTTCGGTTTAGCAATATGTATTATGTCATAACCTTGAAATTCAAATCAATCTGTAATATGTAGGTCACAGTAAGAAAAGAAGAAGTTATACATTGTTGTACAAAAATCCAATTATCGATCAAATAAAATAAATGCAATTATCAAAAGGTGTGTGTAAGAGGGAGAGAGAGATAGAGAAAGAGAGAAATATATACACTTATAAGGTTGTAAAAAAGTAAAATATTTACTAATATTAAAAACCATGTTATTATACGATTAAGAAGATACAAGATAGAATTACTTCCTTCATTAGAAGCTAAAATACGTAAATTTAATCACCACTCGCTTTTCTATAAAAGTGAAAGCCTTATTAAGAATTCAACGCAGTTTTCGACGTGCAAGACATATTGATAAGATGACAAAATGTTCCTTAGATATGCTAGATCCTCTTATCACAAATATTTTGCGATAAATGATGATTTCGTTCTGTCGACTCACTGAAATTACTCGCAAAATTCTACCAATGGCATTAACGCACGCATTCGTGCATATACATTTTAACTTTCGCGCGTCTTTGGCTATTTTCGTCGTGACGACAAACCGATACTACTCACTCGTATGATATATAGAGCGAGTTGTCGCGAAGGAGGGGGCGGAGCAGGAGGAGGTGGGCTGAAGTGAAGCCCGCGCAGTGGAAATATATGGGAAGGTCGACGATGCCGGTTCTGTGCTAAGATACGAGAGAAATAAGACTTACGGACTTTACTTAATTGAAAGCGCAGCAAAGTGAAATGACAATGTCGCTTTCACGAATAAGTCGCATTCCGTATTGCGAAATAAGCATGGAGAAATTAAGTGGCGTTCGTGTAATGAATAACTGGTGCGATGGCGATAGCAATATACCAACTCTGATGCTAAATAAGTTAGCAACTCTATACAGAATTTACGAATGTTTAGATGAAATTTTTGA
This sequence comes from Kradibia gibbosae, assembly GCA_018907135.1. Lineage (NCBI taxonomy): Eukaryota > Metazoa > Arthropoda > Insecta > Hymenoptera > Agaonidae > Kradibia > Kradibia gibbosae. The sequence goes on from JACCHX010000007.1 coordinate 14,509,925, forward strand.
AATCGGAATTCAGGAATGAATGGAATTAAAATTTACAAGATCACATCTGCAAGTACCTGCTTTTATTTGACAATATTGTCTTCCGCGATCTGCTCTCCTCTATTTGTTTTTTTGTTAGTCCAGGCGTTTCTCAAGTGTATTTGATAGTCTTGCATTCAAAACGTTGTATTTTTGTTGATACAAGAAATTTCGTTTGTGTACACAATTTTTTCTGATATTTGTGTTGGCGCGTGTAGCAGTTATAGATTTTTGTCACGGTTTTATGAATTGAGAGGCTGTACGGTGATATTTGTTTTCTTTCGCGTTTTACTTATTAAGTTAATAGCACTTTATATCGGTTATAATTATATGTAGACAAGCTCAAAAGATTTCAGTAAAATGATAATATATGGAAGGATTAATTTCCTTCTATCTAAGATTATTGAACTTTTTACTTCTTAAATTAAAAAGAAACAATCAATGTTTCATTACTGATGGTGTCATTTAAAAATACATATTCATATGTGTATGATTTATTAACGTCATTCAACTAAACGTATTTTCAAAAATTAATGTATTTGAATTTTTTTATATCAGTTATATGGCTATTTCAATATAATACACAAGTATTGTTGCAGAATTATTTTTACCCTTATAATTGTATTTTGTATTTATACTTTTTTTAACATTATTTATAAATTACTTAATTTAAGTATGAACTCTATGCATTTGTGTAAAACACGTTTATTATGAAATCATGCCTTTGAATTATTTATTCATCCTGAAAATTCGAAATGATAATTGTTGTAATTAACTTTCTAATAAGATCTAACGCAAAGCAGTCAAACAAATATATAATTTTATAAAAATAAAAATATAGCAAGCAAGTGTATAGAGTATTAAAAATATTTATAAACATTGTAGGTTAAATGTCAATTGTGTCGCCAACTATTTTGTTTAAATATATAAGCTGTCTATATTACAATTGTATTGTTTTTTCTATAAAAAGATGAATATTGCCGTGGAATTATTTTTACATTATTAAATACACAAAGTCATTATCTCAGTAAATTGAAATTAAATTAAATTTAAATTAACAATAAAAATTGATGCATTAAAAAAAAGTCATTACATAAGATGTTAAATTCTCAAGAATTGAAATTAGTAAATTTAACAGATCAAATTGTCGAAGCTCATGTCGAATTGTGACATGATGGAAAAATACAAACATAAAAAGAAAAATAACTGAGAGCGACAAGCATAAGATTGCCGAAGACACGTGTTATCGAATGCGTTAAGATGACTGGAGACAAACTGTTTCAACAAGTTCGAATCTGTGAAACGACGCCAAGTATGAAAACACCTGTTACGCCTTGTTAAAAGTACATAAGACATAATATATGCACAAGAAATTATTAAAAATATTTTTTAATTAATAAAATCTAAGTTCTTCTTTTTATTACAATGAGCAAAGCAATTGCTAATATTTTTTATGCTTAGCAATATTATGATGTAATATACTATATATAAAGCAATAATGCAAATGTTTCGATTAACACTTGACTTATTTGTTTTGTTATTTGGAAAATTGTTGGTTTTTTTCCTTCTAAACATTATGAAATAAACATTTTTCTATAAAATAAAATTATAATAAAATACTTTAAATTGTAATTTTTTAACAAAACTCTTAAAATTTTCATTAATTCATTTGCCAATCACTTTAATTCAAATTCTTAAAATTCATAAAATCACTTATACCTTGTTCGTGATAATAACAGCAGCATACAAAGAATGGAAAGTGTGGAGTTAAATTTTCTGTAGGTCATTACTACATAAGATACACAACAAATTCATAAATTAATCGTCAAAAGTGTATTTACATAGTATTTTTAATTTGACGATAAAAAGAATTCAAATTTAAGTGTTTTCGCAAGGGCATTAAGATAACAGCCTGTAATGGATTCGCACTCTGACACTCCTGACTAAAGTAAGTGAAAACATATGCGAGAGTAATCAAAATCTTGAAATGCCCATAATAGAATCTGCATTTTATAAGAATTCATGTAATAAGTGCATTGAGTAATTATGTCCTTTGGCGTGAAACAAATCACAAGGTTTGTTAGTGAATAAAAGTAAAAGCCTTATTTGGATTTTAATTTTAAATAATTATTAAAACAAGAACTAATCAATCATCACATATGGGTATGTATGCATAGTACGATTATTGTATTGTGTTATGTGTACTTTATAACGGTCACTGGCAAATTTCATTATAAAACGCATAAATCTTTTTAAAAAAGATAATCTTTGAACTCGGAGCGATGAAAAAATAAGATAATTATATAATTTATTTATCAGCACATATGAAACATTAGTAAAAAAAATGTTTTTTTTTTTTAAATAAACAAGTTAAAATTTTTTGCATTTTATATTGTAAGCATATTTTAGATAGTTACGTGCATCAAGTAAATGTTAAAAAAATCAATAAGTAAATAATAAATAAATACAATGGAAATTATAATACTACGGTTAAATAGTACCATACATTATTTGGTTAAATTTTTTTTTACAGAATTATTACCATTCAGAAGCATTATTGTATGCCACTTAGATTTCTTAGAACAAAGAAAAAAAGCTTCTGTTGTCTTTTATATATGCATTAATTGAAACTACAAATACCAAACTTATCAATTATTTGAAAATTAAAGCTTGTAAAATACTATGAGATAATAACAATAATATCTTCTATTGTTACAAAGGGGCAATTTTATTTACAAGGTATGCATTCCATTTAAAACAAAATAGATTAATTTATTGTAGGATGGACGTTGTCTTATATATGTGTCTTAAGTACACACACGCGGGCACATAGTATGAAAGGCATTGTTTTGATTAAAAATTGAATTTTTTTGAATATAAATTGAGAAATTTTTTAGCAATCGCTCATCATTTTGAAATTAAAATATTACGATTACATTATAATTACGTCTTTTTAATATCGTCTTGTTCACTGTTGCGTAACTCGCATTTTAGGGGAAATGCGAAGCGAAAAAGGGTTCATTGGAAAAGGAAAAATGAAAGCCAACAGTTGATTATGTAATAAGAGGCAGAAGCAAACACCTCGGCTAAAACTTAGATGAGACGCGGCAATACAATCACCTCTAATGAAAGAGAAGTATAGAGAAATCGAAAGAAGGTACAATCTGAAGACGATAAGAGCAGAGTTTCGCAAAATATCGGAAACAGCTCCAGTTCACCAGAGTGTTCTGCAATGAAAGCGAATCTCGCTAGCTTTGCAGGAGGTGGTCATAGAAATCTGATAAATTCGCGGGGCTCTTCCCTCTGAAGCGTTCGCAACCCTTTTTTAGTAGCAACTAATTGGTCTGGAACTCCTGCTGGATGGATTTCAAATTGACGGCTGAAGTGTTTCGCAAAAAATACACGTACATGTTTACACGTGTACATTTCGTTTAATGTAAGCTCCGTACAAATTTATGATCTTACAATTGTGTTTGAAGCTCTTAAGTATTTTATACGTTGTTCCCCTTATATTACATGCCATTCTGAGCTTACATTCGCTAAATTTTGCATTTTTTTTCTCTTGGTTTGAGAATGTATCCAATAGATAAGTATATTCAAAGGCAGCCAAATCGTATATAATGACATTTAGGCTGGAGAATACTTTACCAAGGTATAAATTAACGATGATAATTTTATTACAAGTTAAAGAATGATGAATATTTACCATTCGAATTATACAAATTATTAAGATGACTGCATTGATTACTAAAAGTAATTCGTAAATAAATTCAAATAATTATTTAATAATAATCAAGTGATATATACCGTGTAAATAATATGCGACTGTTAAAGAATTAGTATTCAATATACAATGAAAGGCATTCCTCTATTTAAAAAAATAAAAAAACATCGAAAAAATTTTGTTTGAAATTGTATATTTAAATATTCACATTACTAATGAATATTTAGTATAACTTGTTCATGCCGATTACGAATTGCTTTTAATTACTCGTTAATTAAAGTTTAAAAGATATACGAACGAATGGTATATAGAAAAAACTTCAGCGTGAAAGGTAAACTCTTCTAAATAGATATTAGTATATAATGAAACGACTGAAAGAAAGTAGTCACAAATCTTTGCTTTCAACGAATCAAATAATTCGACGAAGGATCTTTCACAATACAATTGCTACTCTCTTTTTTGGATCCCGAATAAAAAGGTAAAATAACATTGACAATCGACAGTTTATCAGAAAATTTTACGAGCCTCGACGGAAAAAAGAAACTATTTAATTATCGTGAAAACTTACTTTTAATGAAAAATTCGATTTATTTTAATTCATAACAAATTTTTATTTCCTTTGCCATTTTTTATTCAATTTTTGATAAAATAGGCCATCGATTCAATTAGATCGTATGAGGAAAACATTTTTTTTTTAATATTACGATATTTTTTAATACAATTTTATTATTATTTTATTGTAAAATTGTGTATTAAGTATGGCTCGGTCTATTCTTATTTTGAACGATGAAATCGATAACCTAGTAAACCAAAACGGGAATTTTTCCTTCGAAAGTAAAGCTATATATATATTATATATATATATATATATAGTACAGGATGTATCGCACATACAATGTTTAGAAATCCAAGGAGCTTATCTACGTCACAAGGTATTAGAGGACTCTCTTGTATAAAGAAACGTCACTAGCAAGTCACGATCATATCTGCAACGTCGGTTTGTCAGCGTATTAACATCGCTATCTCAACATAACTCTCATTATGCCACACACGTATGCTGATAGTACAAGGGTGCAAAAATTAAATTAAAAACCGCTGTAAATGCTATATCAAAGTCAGCGAGAGTGAAGTAAAAAGTAGAAATGGCGGTACCACTTGATCGATTGCTTCGCTTCGATTCGCAACGTGAAAATATTGTTGTAATTTTTAAAAAGTATACGAAAATGTCTTATAATTTATCAGTCAATGCCTAGAATCACGTTTCAAGATACGTATATAAATATATATATATATGTGTGTTTATATATATTGCGCCTTGGTAAGAAATGTCAAGCAGATGGACCGGAGATTTCGTGCTTTGTATCAAAACTGAAGTAATTTTAAATTTAAGTTGCAGGAACCATAGCATTGACCATTGAACGAGTAAGAGGAATCTTAAGTAGACGACGAAGTTAAATAATGACTGGACAACGTTTGTCATAATATATATTAAAAATAATTGCTCTCCGATTCTATCGTATCCCTCGAACGAGGCGTAAACATTAAAAAACACAATCGGAAAACGTAGCCCAAGGAGGAGTAAGACTTTCATAGCAAGAGCATTTCCGAGGTTCGAAAAATGTGCTCGTATTTTTATAAAACCATAACAATAGGTCGAGATGAAAGATAACGCCATTGAAATTTCAGCCCTCTATCGATGCTTGTGCACACGAGTCCGCAATATTCACCATTTAAATGTGCCTTTAGAAACGTGTTTACGCGCGCGCTCACGCTTATAAATGTATGGAATAGCATCCGAAGCAGGCAAGGCAGGATTTCGAATAAAACGCTTTTTTGTAGAGCGTGATAAGACGCAGTTTTTATGTTCGTAAAGAGCCCGATGCAATAAAGCGAAAGCCGAGTGTATCGTAAAAGTAAATTAACGTAGGCCTGCTGGTTGCACCAGATTTTTGTAAAAAAAAAAAAAAAAAAAAAAAAAGAAGAAAAAAAGAAGAAAAATAAAAGAACGGAAAGGAAGGGGGGAGGGGGGAACGCGATAAACCGACGATAAGCCTTTGGCAGGATTCGAGGACCGAGGGAAGTTTGAAGAAGGCAACCCCCCGGGCCGAGGGGCTTTTGCGGGCTGGCTCCGCGGGCAAGGTGGACGGGGGGGGAGCTTCGGCGAAAGGGCTGGCTAATTTCTACGCCGGGTAGCCGCCGAGGAGGGCGAGCGCCGCATCGTCGGGAGCAGACGGGCTAAGGTGGTCGGGGCTGTGCTCGCGCACAGAGGCACAGGCCCTCGTCGCTTGGAAAGGAGCTCGACCGAGCTCGTGTGCGTGCCCCCGTACGCAACGTCGGCCTGAAATAATCAATACGCGCGGCTGAGAATCGGGATGATAATTCCGTGGCGAAGGTCCGCAGCATTACAATGGCGCTGGCGTGCGCGCGAACGAGTTAGCGCATTGTGAATAATTAAGGCGCCGGTGAAAATTATCGAGCGGTCGGGGCCGTGACTCGGTGCTGCTGGGACGAGGAGCGCTAGCAGGAGCAGGAGGAGGATGCGAGGGCGGGCGACGAAGGAGGAGGAGGAGGAGGAGGAGGAGCGGAAGGAGGAGAGCAACGGCACAAGGAAGAGCAAACGGAGCAAGGGGCGAACGGGGACGGGGTGCGTGCCGGGGGCCTATCAGCTGCTGATCAATACAAGCAAGACGACGTGCAAGGCCGCCGCCACCGCCGCGTCTCCGTCCGCCCACCCGCGCGTCAACCGAACTCCGTGACGGTTCGCCGTTTCTCTTCGCCACCGTCGCCATATTTTCGCCTCTATCGGCTTCTCGCCAGTCTCCGCCGAGATGAGTTCAAGCCCGGCGAGCGCTCCTCCTCCTCCTCCCTCCCGCCCTCTTGCCCGCCCCCCTTACAAACACGCGCACACACATACACCCTCTCTCTCTCCAACGCTACTACCCCGGCCGCTGGCCCCTCACCCCCGTGTTCCCTTGAGCCGGCCTCCCACGAACCATCGCGCCGGCGCTGATTTCGCGCTCGTGTCTTCTCAACCCCCCCCCCGGTCTGTAGCCTCGACGGAGGCCGTCGACCAACCCCGCGTTAATGCCCCGTTAGTGTTTTTGTAAATGGGCTCGCGCCACACTTGGTCGAGCCTGCGTAACAGGATTTTCCGGGATAACGGGTAAATTGATGGCGCGCTCCTACAGTGGCGTCCCTGGGGGCGACGATGGTCCGACGCACTCCGCGGGTCCCCGACGGCGATTGCGCGCGCGACCAGCGGCCCCCGGTGAATATTACACGCTCGATTCGACGCAGTGGTCGTCGGGCGCTGCGCCGGTGCCTCCCCGAGTCCCGGCCCACCACTGCCGCCCGGTACATCCGCGCCGAGACCGGACCGGGGGCGAGGAGGAGGAGGAGGAGGGACGACGACGACCGATTTCGCGCGCCTCCCGTATCCGCTTGCACCCTCGTGCCCGCACCTCGAGGCCGACCTTCGACGCCCCGTACTTCCACCAACCCCCCCCAACCACCCCTCGCAGCCTCGAGTCCTCGGCGCGCCAGACTGTCCGAAATTCAAGAACCGCATGCGGGTCGTTGCGCCCAGCGCCGACGAGGGGTGAAGCACCGTAGGGAGCCCGAATTCCGAAATTAAGTTTAAGAATTGGTTTGCTTTGGCCACGATATGCGCGCCGATTGGAAATTAATTAATTTGCCGTGATGCGTCGACTGTATTACAACTTCCAATCAAAATATTATTGCATTTTACCTTCGGCCTCCCTCCTCTCATCGATGAATCACTGAGCGTAAAAAGCTTGTTTTTTTTTTCTTCTTCTTTTCTTTTTAATTACGCGCGCATAATTTTACATTGTAACCTATAATTGATTGCGAAAAATTGATGGAGGATGAACTTACTGTTCACTTTGTTCGTACAAAATATCCGATAACCGAATAAATATTGTGAAAGAGAAAACGGTGGTAATAAGGTTCGCTCCTGACAAGGTAACGAATAATACAAAATCGGTGACTTATCGGAATATTAGAGAAGAAATTTCGCGATCCTGGAAAAGCCTCTAATGGGCGTTGGAGAGGACCGAGAAAGAGAGAGAGAGAGAGAGAGAGAGAGAATACAGTAAATTGAGACTCCTACTAATTGTAAACTCTATGGTTCGCCAGACAGGGACACTCAGCGTGACGCTCGTTCAGCACAAGACTGCCAATTTATTCGGAGTAATTACCAAACAATAAGCACGACGTTGGCAGAAGTCTGGTGACGAACAGACGGGGACAGAGAAGAAATGCAAATGCGCATATGGTGTCTGCGCGTGACTGATCGGTGATAAAAGACATAGTTCAGACATCGTGGAGTGAAAACGACCGAAACGCGTCTCCGATAGATTCATATTATTTGGGAATTTTTTTCCTCGTGATATTTAAGAGGGCTTTGTGCGCTCCGTAATTGATTCTGAAATTTTTTTTATCCTGATTTAATTTCGAGTGTCAACGACAGTTCGACTAATCGCAAGATACTGGCTAAGCGCGAGGACAAAAAAAGCACTTGCGCTCAAACTTTGAAAGAAATCTTGCCAGCGATATTCTCGCAGTACAGTAGCTGTTAATTAAAATGGGGGAGAAAGAGGGGAAAAACAAAGAGCGAGGATAACTAGAGCCGTAGATTAACATCGATTGGAAAGTGATTGTAAACAGTCATTCGATGCCCATCTACAAAAATCCTGATAAATGGAAGACGAGTACTCGAGTATCTTCATAATCCTAATCATCATTAATATTGCGTTTAAGACCCTCATGGTCAAGCGATCGTTGGTGGTTACTCATTTATTAAGGTAATAGAGCAGAAGAGCACAATATCGTTGGCATGCCTACGTACAGGCGCAGTACGGTACACACCCATACTGGCGATAATCTCAACACCCTCCTCAATTTCAGTAGTAAAGGTAAACAATAAACATTGAAAATATACGCATTTCAAAACAAACATCGACTTTTATTAATTACAGAAGCACACCGAATCCACGCAACTAATCGCCACTAATTATATTGGGCTTCCAAGGAGTAATCAAACTCCTTGTGCGAGAAGCGTCTTTGAGCACGATACAAATTGAGCCATAAGCGCGAATAATCCCCCTATAAGGTATTATTAAAAGCCGTTCGTTCCTACCCGAATCGACTTCTTCCAAAATAACGTCTCGCCCTTCGAGGGTCCTCTCCAGGACCGAAGCCCCGAGCCTCTCTCTCTCTCTCTCTCTCGCCTCTCTCCTTCTTTTTTTTTTCGTCCAGCATCCGTCAGCAGGGAGCGCGAGCGAAAAGCGTCAGCTTTCGGATCGGAGCTAATGCTAACGCATCAGAATTACCAAAGCGCGAGGTTAACGACTCGAGAACCCGAAGCAGCGAGACGTCGCGTAAGCTCCTTTCCGTAGCCACTGTTCTCTCGACAAAGACCACTAATTTCTCCCCACCCCCCACCCCAACCACCGCCCCGCGCGTTACCTTTTGTCGGGGCATACACTTACGTACACTCCGTCGCGAGTAGCTTTGAGAATCCCAGCGTCTACGTGATTAGATGGCGCTTAAAGCACCCGAGCGAACGCTCACGGCCATTCCCAGCCTTCTCCTTCCGAGTCCCGCTCTTCTTTAACAATTACCAAGTGCCTCGCGCCGCCGCTCCTCTATTTATCGCGTCTATTCCCAATTAGGGATTAAAGGAAAATCGCGCGAAAATGGCGCTCTTCATCCTCGTCTAAGACCCGGGGCTCGGTAATGCTGCTGCGGGAATTTCCACTGCTCTACGGTCCTCGACTCCCTCGAACCCTCGGCCAACAATACCGGACTAATCCCCTGCCCGCTTGGGGCAGCGATTTCTCATCCTGGATGCGGGGACTGCTCCGCCCGTCCAAGCAGCTCGGGCACCGTCCGCCTATCCATGCCGGTAGCCCAATTTCGCCCGCGGATCCCACGCGTCCCATGCGCCGAGGGCACTTTTATCGGCGACCCGACGACGTCCACTCCGTATCCTTGCGCGCCAGTCCGTGATGAAGCTCCACTGTAGCTAATCGCATAAGTAAACGAGAGCCCATTTTTTTTTCTTCCACGGCCGCCAGAAGGAGGGTCATTGATAACGCCCAGTGCGCTCCTTATCCCGGACATAAAAGAGAGGCTCCTAAGCCCAGGGGTCCGTGTGATTTGATTTGTTTGACGGCGCGTCTGCTTAGTGGCCAAGGGCAAAGGCAGGAAAAGGGAGCGACGAAGGGATGGCGGGAAGAAACGCTGGAAAAAAAACGAAGGGAGGATATCCTTGCGAGAGGCAACTGGGCTAATCGAGTTACATCGTGCGAGATACGCTTCTATCGTCCGAGTGTTCTTGCCAATGGCGGTGGGGTCTTGCGAAAAAGCCTCGCTCTCCCTTCCAAGAACGGACCGATGGTATAAGCCGTCGGTCATAGTATCTGCCGCCTGATACGGACAATCTTGTACGGGACGAAGTGCTGATATAATTTAAGGCTTTGTTGAAGCTGAGTTCCTTTGCTGGCTCGGGCCTTCGCATTGTGAGCTCCGATATCATAAGTGACTGAGTGCCTTCTTATCTTTAGGAATCTATAAGCCGCGAGTAATGAATGCAGAGGGCGGGAATATATAATGCAGATTATTTGTGGAGACGGTATTGCCGAGGCCTCCCAGCAGCTCTACACACAAGACTAAAATTTCCTGCTGGCGAAATTGACGGCACAAGTATAGCTGTCGATTTTACGCTTGTCATTGTTTTCGCCTTGAATTGCCGGTGATTTACAATTGATGCTGGGTCAATTATTAGAAATCGGTACTTCATCGATTAAGCGTCGATCGTCTTTTACTTTCTCATTATAATGATGTGACAACTTCTCCTATAAATTTAGTCAAATTGATTTTAACAGTTCTTGACATTTGACGACATGTTGTATAAGCAGCGATCAATTATAATTATAACTATTAATTAATCAAAATGAATTTAATGCCTCTCTGCATTTATGTAAATGTTTACTCGTGGATTGTTGTTATTTAAACTAATCATCGTTACTCGGTTTCGTAATGATACAGATTACGCGTAATGTTGCAATACAAATATAATCGAAAATATACGTAAAATTGAAAAAAAAAAAAGAAAAAAAAATCACCTATTTTGTTTTTTAAAACGCGAAATTCACTACTCGGCAAAATAATAATTGGCAAAATTAAATAATTCGATTGAGTAATCAATCAATATTGTAACAACTTGAAAAAGTTTAAATAAAATATTTTATACGAAGATTTTTTTTCCATGGCATATTTTATTTGCTTTTATCGTCAATCGAGTGATAGCACAAAGGGAAATTCAATGAATATGAAATTTAAATGAAATCAGTGCTATGAATGTACCAATTTTTAGATTTCACTCTCCTGCATAAAAATTCGTACATGGCTGCCTTGGTTAAACGTGTTTTTCAGTGTACAAAATTAAATGCTTCGTTCAATATAGGGATTTTCGGTACACTTTAACTCTGGCCTTTCGTTAATAAATCATTGTGTTGATATCTTTTAATAAAATTTCGATTTTGATATTTCATTGCTGTTTTCTTGTTTTATAATGGATGAGCGGATAGTTTTTTTTAAATACGTTAATATTGTAATTATTTATATGAGACTAATCGACAAAGAAATTAACTATTTCATCGAAGAGTTGTCTTTACTTGCAGGTTTACCAACTCATTATACATTAATTTGTAATTAAGTTTTGAAAACAAACAGATTTTTTACATTATAATATATTGACATCGATAGATTGTATTACCCATTATTCTTGTAATTCATGCAATAATAAGAAAAGGTATGATCTTTTGATTACAAATAATTTGTTTTGGATTATTAAAATATGCTGTCAAAGTAAATATACATATATATATTTATAATAACAAGAATATAAATCCTGCGTAAAAATGACCGCTTGTTGAGAAATTATTGTTTCCTCGTGCATTAACCAAATGAAAATACTAGGCAAATCCAAATTATAAGGTAATAGAACTTCGTCGTGATAAAATGTAAAATTATTGTGTTATTCTGCGAGACTCTTCATAAAGGAACATTAGACGTAATGCAGAGTAAGCAAGCTGAAGAAAAAATTTATCGAAATCAAAAATGTTATACCTCGAGAATTATCCCCCCAGTTCAAGAGTCAAGACGCGGCAATGTAAATTAATTCCGTTGAGTGAGCGTATCATAATAATGCATTACACGCGCGCGCGCGCACGCACACACTCACGGCCTAAGCTCCTGTACAATGACAAGCCCTCTTTGGACGGAAACGTGTCGACATAAGCAGTGAAAAAAAAACGTAATCGACACCGATTACACTCGCCGATACACGACGGCGCTAATATATGCATCCATTAAACGCGTGCGCGGCGTCAGGGGCGATATACCGCAAAACGAGACGCTAGCGCTCGCGCGATTGGCAAGCGATCATCTCGGGCCCGAAGCTTGGGACAGGGGAGAGAAGGCGCCGCGAGTTGGGCAGCATCGCCGTGGGCCCGAGTACCGCCACCGCCGCCACGGCCCCGCGCCGCTCCTCGCAGGCTGGCGTGTAACCGTGAACGGGGTGCGCAGCCCGGCCCCCCGCCCCCGCCGCCAACAACGCGGTCGCCTATCGGATCGATTTGCATACGAGGGAGGAGGGTGGGCGTGCGTGCAACCGGAAGCCCGGCGCGGAAGCGTCGTGTCGTCGCGGCCGTCGAAAGCTGGCGCCGCCTCCAGCGGCGTGTCGTCGGCTTCCTTGCGCGCGCGTGCCGCCGATAGACGCTCGGCCGGTCGATGAATTCGATAGCCCCGCAGCACTTTTGGCCGGTCCTCCGCTCTCCTGCCCTCGGCTTCCGCGCGTGGGCGTCGGTGCATGCGCCCGTAGCCGCGGGACCACCCCGCCGCCCCGGAAGAACGAATGTGTGTCGGTAGTGGCGCGATGGCGATTCACCGCTGCTCGGCCGGCGGGGCCGGCGGGGGCGCCAACGGAAGAGCCGCTCGAGGGGAGGCTTTGGCCTCCAGCGCCGCCGAGCTGAAATTCAGGCGATGAGCCGCGACGCGACGGCTCGTAAAATGGACTCTCTGGAGGGTCGAGGGCTCGGCCCTTATTCCGGCAGCTGGATTGAAATTCCGGCCTGTCGCTCTTCTTTCCGGAGGCCCTGTGTTACGACTCGTGCTCGCACGCTCGCCGCCCCCCGTCTACGGCGGCCCTGCCGACGGACTGTCCTGACCACGCTGACACACTTCTGACGAGGGAGAAAACGACGGCGGAGGCGCATCGACGCGGCCAGAAGGGGCGCGAGAAAGAGAGAGAGAGAGAGAGAGAGAGTGGGAAGGATAGAACATCCTTTCGGTGCACAATAGATAAGGCTCTTCGCGAAATAGCTGCACGGGAGTCGAGCGAAGCGCTTTTGTAAAAAGCGAGTGCGGAATCGGGATATCTCCCGATTGATGCCTGACAGCCTTCGACGACAAGCGAAAAGCCCATTCATTCGAATGTTAATTAAAATTTAGTTTAATTATTGTTTTTACCTTTGGGATATTTAGCCTTTAGAAAAATATCGTACGACCATAGTAGGCCTCATTCGTTTTTACTCATTTATAGAAAATACGTTGACAATCGCGCTCAAGAAATACAACACTCATAATATTAACACCGCCAATAATTCAGAATTACATGGAAAATATTGCCGCTGATATGTTATTTATATTCCATGCGTACATGCACGAATAGGTGCGTGCATTCATACTGTGCGCGTGTGCGTGCGCGCGCGCAATCAAATAAATACGTATTTGCGTACAGTATTGAAACGAACGCATAAATAATGCATATCTTATCAGAGACTACGTATAGTATATACTCTATACGTAGCAATCGTTGTAGCGATACAATTTGTATCTTTGTATCTTAAAGCTTCTTCGTACATTATGCCGTTTCGTTGGCTTTCCACGACTCAATTTATGATAAAAATGTTTCTCCCGTCTCTTAGCACAATGCTCGCATCCGTAAGGGCATTGAGAATTTTGAGGATAATGCGCGAGCCTTTCATCTGAAATCCCCCTCCGACCATTTGAAACCTAACAAGACCTTTAGCCCTCGCCATTACAGTCCAAGACCACCCTCTTCCCCCGTTAAATTATGAATTAAGCGCGTCCACGTATACACGCGCGGACTGCGGAGTCAATAAGAATAATTGTACGAAATGCGTTTAAAAACGCGTTGCGTGCCGTTATTATTAAAGCATCGCGTCGTCTCGATCCTGCCTTGGATGCGTGCATCCGAGTATCTTGGGACTCGAAACTTAAGGACGTCCGCTGACCTAAATCCGTAAACTCTCCGTCATTGGGCGGTAAAGCAAACTCGCGCGAGGCCCCGAGCGATCGAGGCATTAGATGTCGCGCCGGGATTCACGAATACCCTCCTCCTCCTGGCAGACGTTAAATCCAGCTGCCGCTCGAGGGGAGGAAGATCCTCGGTATTGGCGGGCCATTGGAGCAGAGCCGGCGCGCGCCTCTACGAATTCCGGCGATTCACTTGAGAAAGTTCCACCTGCATCGCCGTCGTAATACGTGAACCGGGGGGTACGAGCAACGGCCTCTCCTCTAGTACAACGACCGTTAATTCGGCCGCCGCACAATCCTGCAGGTCGAGTCGGCCGCGTGCTTCGCTCTGGTCGGGGCGGGGCGGGGGGGGGGGCCGGTGGATCGACACGGGCCGGAGGAGCCAAGAGAGGCGGCGAGCGAGAAGGTGAGCGATGAGTGGGTAACGAGGCGGCGGGGAGGGGGACTCGGGAGGAGAGGGTAGGCAACCTCGGGAATCGACTTCCCCGCCCTGCCCGCCCTCCCTCCCTCCCTCCCTCCCTCTCGAGGACGTCGCCCGGCCTTTCAAAAGCGCGCCGCGACGCCGTCGGCTCGAGCCTGCGCCTCGCCGTCCACGCATGTCGGTCGGGGCTCGTAATTGTGTTCGCCAAGGAAGACTACGATATATATATTATTACGGAATGCGCGATCTCTGCGGTTTTCATTACTGCGAGCGTCGGCGAGTCGCTGGCGTATTATGGCCTCCTCTCCTTCGTCAATTTTTTCTTCTTCTTCTTCTTCTTCTTCTTCTTACTCTTTCACGGGGGGATGTCGTCCATCGTCTGCTGGACGTCTGCAGCGTCGGTAGGGTCGAGCTCTGACGTCCCCACTAGTCGTCGCAGCGGCGGCTTTTTTTTTTTTTACCTCGAAACGGCAATCGCTTCGATCGGCGTGTATCTTTGCGAGATCGCCTGACCCACCGACTAGCGAGACGCCCCCGTTTCGTCCGGATGATTCGAGTGCCTGCGTTGACGTAGAGCCCGGTACTACCCACTCCCCTCTTTCCAAACCCGAGCTTTAAGGATAGGCTTTACGAACCGTACAAGTCGAACGAAGAGTTAACCTTAGGAGGCTCGTGCTCTTAACGAATGTGATAATTGTTTGTGAGAGGAAGAAAAAATGTCTTCACTGGCTTGCGCGCATTTGTACGTACTATAATATTAAATAAATTATACTTGTGCACGCTACTCGTTACGTGTTTTCCTCTATTCGGAAATGTTTGTTAGACAAACCCGTGCAGTCTTCCTCGATCTCGCTTTAACCTGTTATATAATAAAAGTGTTTATAAAAGACGTCTGTTAAGCCAAGTACATTTAAGCAAGTAAATTAAAATTAGGTAACTGTACGGAGAATTGTTTAAAGATTTTATCAAATGCTACGATGTATACATATAAAAATATATACAATTAACTTGATTTGACTTTTCACAGAGTATAAAATACTGTTACGAATGAAATTTTTATTGTTTTTAATACTTGAAACGTCCTTTTTAGAGCTGGTGACGACCGCAACGTCTAAAGAAGGTACTTTAGCGAAAAACTAATAAATCATTATTGCATCAAAATATAAAATAGACTTGGTAAAGAACGTTTCGAATAAAAATAAATTTTATTTAAATATTAGTAAAAAGTATTGAGTGTAAATAAAAAAAGTTTATCCCGATGTATTTAAACGTACATTTGTATTGTATTGTACACATTTCTTTTATTTTTATATTTTAATTGTATTACCCATAACAAGCATTGACTGATTTAAGTAATAATATTAATACTACGTTTACGACAGCAGCTACCTCGGCATGACTTATCGCTTCACTATTAATACTATTTGTATTTTTAAAAATTTTTAATTTGTACTAATAAAACTGGGTATCTTTTTTCTTGGGTACTCGTATAATCCTAATTATAAAAATAATCCATGACAACACATTTTATTGTACTTATAATAACGTGTCTCACATAAGTATTTGATAACATAACAGAATAAAACTGTTTATAAAAGCATCGGTTTAACGGTAAGCTGTATATAAAAACGTAATGGACTCATGAACGTAAAAAGCTCCTCTAACTGTGGCTTTTGAATATTCAAGCCCACTAAACCATGACCGATTGTATACAAATGTTGAAATGTATACTAAAAATATATTTAAAGTAAAGTGTATTTAAATAATACAGTCATAATCTTCTTTGTATTTTTTATTTTAGATTCATTTCGTTAATATCCATAAACTTTGAAAAAATAGTATGCAAATTAACCAATTGCTTTAAACTAGAATTTTTAAAAAATTTGAAACTAAAAAAAATCTAAAACATTTTAAAACAATTTTAATTGAAATTTGTAATCATAAGACTTTTTCTTACTTTTCTATTTATCAAAAAAAAAAAAAAATTCCAAAGTTAAAATTACGAATTTACCTGGATTTGTGTTTAAATATTATTCAGATGGAGATTTTCAATAATTTAAGATGTTCAATATAAACAGCAAAATAAGTAAGACTAAATTCTAATGCTTACTATTAAATAAATTAAAGCATTTATACATTAACAACGAAGCCCGTCTTAATTATTTTAATTTTTTTACCACCTGCCTTTTAATTACTATATTTAAAACGTATGCATTGAGCTTAGTTTAAAGAATTGCAGATCTTTGTTTTTCCCATTCGGTAGCATCATAGACGGGTCTTACCTATGAAAAATAAACTAAATGATTACCTTTCCTCATCTCACCACACTCTATATCAACAACATTGAGAGCAATGATTTACGAACTATAAAAAATTTAACGGTATACAATCGTAATTCTTTTAAACTTAATAGTTATGAAATAAATTTAAGTTAATTTTTTCACATTACAATTTGCTTAATAAGGAATAACCTGTTTTATTTTATAAACTTTTTATGTTATTAAATTATATATGCATCAAAAGTAATACAGTAAGAACACATTTATTAGTTAAAACGTACTTTATTAATAATCTTTATAAGCAAATTTTTAATGTAATCAACTATAAAATGTTATATTAATATGTGAAAACAACCACACATTATATTGTATACAGATGCTTGTGTTATCGCTTTAAATTTAATAAATTTGTACAAAGAAATTACCATTAAATATTTACAATATTTTTTTATATACATTAATTATATTCATTAATTGTATACGTTCAAAGAAATGAAATTAGTTTTTGTAAATAATGCACAAGACAAAGAAACATGAGGCTACATTAAAAAGTTTACTATTTTGACAAGCAAATTCATCATATATTTCAAATTAAAAATGTTGGTCACAAGTGTAAAGTTGCAAGTGTCAGAATTCTTTCATGAGTCACAGTGACGAGTTCATTCTTTGTTATGGAAAAGACTTAAAAACAAGCGCAGTGATACTACGTTGTATGGAATTGTTATTATGAAGTGAAACCGAATTATAAGCGTAGCTTTTTATGCCAACATGTGCCAATTAACGTATAATCTGAAAAAATCTCGGAATACTTAAAATAAAGTGTTCAGCGTTAATTAAACAGTTAATTAAATATCAGTTTGCAAATCTTCGCGTGCTTTTTCAAACCGACCCGATTGGCCAACGCCTGAAAATATTACCTCTAGAGGTGACATTTACCTCTAGGCTAGGATCGTACGCTGTAAAAAGAGCCTCATCTAACTTGTGGGTTACCTGGATATAAAATTTGATACGGTGCCGTCGAACATCGCTTACGTGGGAAGAGCGCGCATAAGGATATAATATAATTTCCTCGACGACTTCCTGGCTATGCGCATGCTCGCACACTTGGGTGTAAACTCGCATGCATACGTAATGTGTATCAGGTCGCGAGAAAGTGAGTGGCCCTCGAAGCAAAGTGTCATAGAGCAAGAGCTTGAGTAGAAAACACCACGAGTGTCAGAATTGCGCTCCCACCGTTAAGACTGAAGTGTAATTTAATTTAATATAACTAAGTACTCAGTTTTATATAAATCAGGTTGGCTGGGTGGCCGCGCCATGGCGAGGCCACTCCTACTTTCCCTCCCAATTGATTAAAAAGTATAATTTGCTCGGATTGAGCAGCGAGCCCAGATAGTATTAAAGTGGACGAGCATCCGATTAAGAAAAAAAAAAAAAAAAAAAAAAAAAATATTTGAGTTTGGAAATTTTCATTACCTCGTGCCTTTAGAGTGCCGCAGTTGCGAGCGACGTAAGCTCGAATGAAAGGTACGATGAGATTTAAAGGGCAAAATGAACGATCCCGTGCCTCTGACCGATTTCTACCTTGTAACTCCGCTAACGGGCTTACGAGAGTATAAGCTTCTCTAATGTGAGATCTTGGTTGAAAGAATTGTCGAGAGAATTGGCCGAATGGGCTCTCGTGCCGCGCGCAAACCGTAAGTCTCTTCGTCGGAATAGAGAGGTCCGCCGCCGTTCCGAGGCATCGAAGACGTTTTCATCGGGCGGCCTACTACTCGAGTAGCAGTGCCCGGCGGGCGGCGGGCGGGGGGGGGGCGAGAGGCTGAAATAAAAGGTAAGCGTTATCCCATTCAGCTATGGAGTGCCGCACGTGGCCAGGGCAGCCCCTCGTTTGCACACGCGACAAGTCGGTTTCCCCCTCCGTCGCCACTCCAATCCCCTCCCCGCCCGCGCTTAACCGCCGACGAGTATCAACACCCCCGTGCCGACGAGTTAATTGCTACGAGCGAAAGGACCGAAGCGCGCTCGCTTAGACCCGATAAGTAGTCGCCGCGCCCTTTGCGACTCGACCCCTGCGCGCCACGGTTCCGAACACTTTGCCACTGGCAGCCACTGGACTCGACAGCGTCGAGCGATTTGCAATTGACGATTCCTAATAAGACGATGGCCATCGCCATCCTTGCCAAGAGGTCTTTCGCTCGGATGCTACGCCCTCGGCTGGGAAAGAGCCTCTTCCTAATATAGGGAAAAACGTCGAGGACGGGCTAAATGAGAGAACGATTGGCCAGACCGGGGATTCCTCGGGTCTGCCAAAATATGACTGGCGTCCTTTAAATCTCGGGATATTTATTAATCTAAGTTTCGTTATGACCGAGTGAAAATTGTTAACAATACAATTGTGTAATTATATCTCTATAATTGTGTCCTCGGCAAAACTTGTCGGCCCCTCGTCGCAGGCGCAATTGTAGTCTTGTATATGCTCTTAAGCCAGTTGCTCGGCTCATCGCTAACGTCGCTTGAAAATTAATTAAAAAGAAAAAAAAAACTAGACTAAAAATTGTGCAGTCACTTTTTCGCTAAGCCAGTCGAAACTTTGGCTTAAAATTGGAAATTAAGGACATAGCGTTTGGCAATTAATTTACAATTTTTACTGCACAAGAAAAGGAGAAAATCTAGAAATAAATTGTTGAACGGTGATTTGAAAGTAATTAGGCAGTTTCTTCAAGTAGAACGACGAATTAAAAATATCGTGATGATAAATAAAATAGTGCTTACAGGAATTAGATTTAGCTTCGAGTTCACTTTAAGTGCAAATTAATTGCAACTTGAATTATGTTATTATAAATCAGCATGAGCCATTGCAAAAAGTATCTCGTCAGAAATGTTTACATCTAATTTAAATGCAGTTGCTTAGTTAATTTAAGAGAATTAGAAATATTGAGTTTTAGTAAATTTTTTTAAAACATCGTTACAAAATAAGTATTAGTATAAATGAAAGTGCACCGGTCGAATGTATCATTATTTAAAAAAAATTTTTTTTTACACAAAAACATCCGAACTTCATATTTTGTTGTTGGAATATGCAAAAGAATTTTGTACTACTTGAGGTGTATGATGCAAATTTTATTACATTTAAATTTTACAGAGGATTTTTAAACATTTAGTTTAGAATCGTTTGAATTAACTTCTGTACGTCAAAAAAAAAAAAAAAAAAAAAAAAAACTTTAAAAACGTGTTTAAATTACTAAAATTTCCAACTACCAGAGAAATATTGAAAAAATTTCTTACGAACGCATTACCAATAAGAGTGAAGCAATGGTAAATAAAAATGTTCCTGAATAAACGAGGCTGCATAATTTTGTTTATCTTCAAAATTTAAAGATCTTATGTATGCAGATTAAATTTGCTCTTAATATATGCCATTTTGAAGTAAAATTTCATAGGGCAGTAAGGAATTTTAAAATGTGTTAAAACAATTTTTTAATTGAACAAGATTGTTAAATCGACTTACGGCAAACGTATACCAGAGTTAAAATGAAGGAATAAATCTCAGTAAAAATATCACAGCCAATAAAATTTGTAATTACAAAGTTAAGTAATCTGATATAGTATTCCAATTGAGCAGCTCCCCGAACTTTTTCGACGGTAATTGAAACGGCGGGCAAATTTCAAGCGTCAGCTGCTATCCCTTCTTCAGATGCTGCTCGCTCTATTCAAATGCGTAACGATCGAATGATATTAGCACAGGCGCAAGCTTCTGCTTTTGCGATTGTTATAAATTTACTCCGCTTCTTTTTTTTCTTTTTTTCTTCTCGCTATAACGTATGATCGTGGCAGGGAGGTAAGGCGACGCGTTTCATTGGTAGGCTCGGCCGAAAGCGTCGGGTAAGAAACAGCGATCAAGTCCAGAGGCTTGTGCACACAGACATATTCCATTATTTATGGTTCACGCCCGGAAGTGTAGGTAAAGGCCAGCAATGTGTAAGAAATCGATGTATCATGCCATTCGCACTTGAAATACGATTGTAACTGGGATAATTGGGGTAATGCTATTTAGGAGAAGTGTCGGCGGGTGAAAGATGAAGCTTGTGACGTGAAAATAAATTTGCTTCCGAGCGATAGGGGATTATTAAAATTGTATGTATATATTAAAGTCATTTGTAATATAATTAAAGACTAGGGAAATTTTGCGCGTATTTTATTTCAATCGTTATTCATTCCTCCATTTCAAAATTGATATTATTTAAATCTTAATTAATACCCTTTTCGTGGATTTATTGTTTTCTTTATTTTTTTTTTTAATTTATATAAGACAACGTTAAATACCTCGTTTTAAAAATTTTAAATCTCCGTCAAGGATATTAATATTAAACTGGAAAATTTGCTCAGAAAATCATAGAAAAAAAGGATTTGCCTGCATTCGAATCGCACATTAGTCGTTAATGATAAATACATACGTACTTTACCAATGCCAATTTAATAATTCAAAAAGTTGTCAAGCTTACCTGTAACAAAAAAAGAACATTATAATTAGCAAAAAGTTTACATGCATATTTAAAAAGTTTGATAAATTTAATACTTCATGCTCTACTGTATTCTAATCGCTGATTTTACATTTTATGTTATACTATAACTGTACGTAGGTATTTTAAAAACTACGACACGATAAATTTTTAGCACTGTTTAAAAAAATTTATTGTTTGGAAAATTAAATAATTATATATGTTGTACCTATGTAAGTTTATAATTTAAAAGAAAAGACATTTTAATTGTAGTGAACATAAATTATTAATTGAAATTTTTAACATAAGCATTATGTATTACTATGTAAAGTAATTAACATAAAATTAAATTAGTAAATTAATAATTTATGGTTTCGTGTAAATAGTTACGGCAAGATTGTAAGAGTTACTGAGAGTGAATCTGTTGAAAACCACTTCAACAGCATATTGTATTATGAATTTTTATTTAGCAATTTATTGTAAATTTAAAGAAGACTTGAAAACTCCGCATCGCCATATCATTTGATTTATTGCTGCTGTATTCGGTAGCAGTAAAGCTCGAATAATAATAGCATTGTCGAACGAAACTAAATTTTTCAACAAAAGATATGCCAGGTTTATATTAGCACGATTCTCCGCAAAAGGTAATTTATCGAAGAATTATGAATTTTTCAGAAAATTTATTTTGAATTGCGCTAAAAATTAACGGAAGCCTTTTTATCTTTTTAGGGAATAAGAATTGCCTTTTAAAAAAATGCTTAAAAATTCTTAATGAGACCTAACTTCGTGATAAAACTGCAACCGTGCTACAGTACCGTTCCTTTAAAAAAAACTAGTTTCGAGAGTCAAACACGTTACGCTTATGTGAACGGATCCATTTCGAGCAACTGAATATTTAGTAAGAAGCTTACGCGATTACAAAAGTATTTGTACTTTTTATTCAAAATTTAGTGAAAGATTTCTTGTGGACGAATTTTATTGCTTATAGTGAAAAATGTAGGAACTTATTTTTTTTTAAAAGATGACCACCGGTAAGTGAAATTTGAATATTTTTTCTATCAAAGGAATTGCGATTTTCTTGACTCGTGCGCTGCGGGAGAAAGAAGTTGATTATCTTATGACAATAAAAATTGCGGCTTCGCTTAGAAATAGAACGAAGACTTGTTAAAGGTAAACATAAATGAAAGGTTAAAAAAACATGCACTCGGCATACGTACGTAAGCGCGATTATGAGTTCGTTGTCTTCGAATGTGGGGTGAATGGAACCTTTCGTGTCGATAAGATAAAAAAAAAAAAAATTAAACAGTTATGCACCGCTGCTCTTTTCACAGATTTTTTTAATGAGTCGTGGCGTTCGGTGCTGACTGGAAAATCGATCGAATTACTTTTCATGATGGAAGGACACGTGCTTAAGGGAGCTCGAAATTATGAGGGAGAAATGTGTCAAGCTATTGCCGATTCTCTTTAGCGATAACTGGCTTGAGTTTAAAGTCTAATTATATACCTCTCCCTAATTAAATCCCCAATTTATAGGTGGAACGACAACATTTATTATAAGTTATTTAATATTTAGCATAGCCACAGTTTCTTTCGAGCTTTTTCTTCGAGGGTTCGACACTTATGTCGAATCCATTGAGGATAAATTTGAAGCCAATTAGATGTGAACCGTAAACAGTTATTATAGTTGCTTATTTTCAAATCGGATTTGCCTTTGGCGTATATAAATTTTTAATAAGCGATCAGTTGTTTATTCTTAGCATCCAATCGCTTCGCACGATACACTGACTAAAGTAAGTTAGTCATCGATGTGCCGTCATTTTCTGATTTTTACTATTGCGGCACGTATCCGCTTTGTATATTAAAGCAAACGTAAGGTATTCCGTGGGTGTGAATTCCGTGAGTGTAAAGTGACTTTGTTTTGCTACGAATTAATATCAGCTAATAATACGTAATAATGATTTATAATAAGTTGATTGTCCTATATTCCTGATGCGAAATGGTATAGGCAGAAGGTCGTAAAAATAGAAGTGCAACGTTTTTCCAACGTAAAGATCAAATGCGGACATTATTTCGGATCATCTCACTCGACTTGATCCGAATAATCTTCTAGCGCTGATAGCAAACGAGTACGACAATTTACGAATTGATTTAATCAATCATTGTCACATTATACAGTTGAAAACGAGTAAGACGTAAAAAATTAAATTAACTTTTCATCGATTATTAATTGAACGCTTAATTTCTCTAAAAATGATATCATTGCCTAGTTATACTCGATAAACTTTTACATTACATTATTAATTCAGGGCAATGCAACATTAATTTTACATACTAAACATTAAGGCCAGCAATGCGTTAATGACAAATGGACGCTTGCGTGTCGCGTGGCTTTTGGGACTGATGACCTTTTAATTGTGAGTCGCTAAGTTTATGAAAAAATTAAAGCAGAGAGAGAGAGAGAGAGAGAGAGCAGAGCAGAGAGAGAGAGAGATCGAAAACAAGGAAAGAAATAAAGGTAAAATCATTCGTGTCGTTACAACGAGCCCACAAGTGGGTTACGGAGCCGCGCCGTAAGAAAAAGTGGCCTGCGAGTAGTGAATTTATCAGTTGTTTCGCAGTAGACTCGAATAATTTCGGTTCTATCCGAGAGGAAAAGTTCAAAATATCCATTACATCGGTCGAGGAGCAAAAACGCCGAGGAGACGGATAAATAGAATTCCGGTCAGCGGGCAATACTGGGGAGGGTTGACAAAGGACCGAGTAAAAAATCCCAGACGACTCGAATTCAGTCACTTTCGCCGCGCGTTTCGAATATCATCGAACCACCGGCAAAACGAATAAAAGGTGTCGTATACTTAATTTTGTAAATTTTCGCTCTCGTTGAGAACCTGCTGGCGCAGCGCAGAGCGAGACGACCGAGATAGAGCAGAGGGATAGAGAGCAGTGGCGAGGAAGAGCGTCGACGGGGGGAGGGAGGGAGGGAGGGAGAGAGAGAGAAGGAAAGCCCGTTGGGAAGAGACAGGAGTCAAGCGCTGGCGCGGCGGTCCCGGGCACGAAGGCCTGCGCGGAGGAGGAGGAAAGAGGAGGAGGCGGCGGCGGCGGCGGCGGCGGAGGAGAAAAAAGGAAGACGGCAACGAGTGGAACGAACGAAAGGTGGCATTCCACGAAAGGCACGTAACCGAAGTACAACGAGAGAAGACAGAGGCAGGGCAAGTAGGAACGAGATATCGAGTCGCCGGCGTGCGCTTCGTGAATTCCCAGCGGGTGATCCCGATCGCGGGGCGCTCGCGGAGGGGGGGAGGAGGGGTGGCAGAAGGAACGTCGGGGAGGGCGGCGTGCGTGCGCGCTGTGCAGCGGCGGTGGGGACGGAGGAGGCGGAGGACTCGAGGGCAGCCCCGGACGCGTCCCTTGCTCCTAAGGGCTAGACCACACTAGACGCCGCTGCTCCGGGCGCGGAAAACCTTTTTTACAGACGGGCGCGCGCCTACGTGTCGCGGAGGCTTAATCCTCCAATTTGATGCGCGCGACCGGACTGAAATTTTTTGAAGGTGATACGTGCGCCGCATAGGCTCTCTCTCCTTTGTGCATCGGCAAGGTGCGCGCGCGCGCGGCGCCCCGCATTCGTTACTCTCCTTCGAAACAAACCCACCAATATGCCTCGGCTGGCGATTGCGCTTATGAATTATCATCGATTGTACTGGGAGTAGCGAGCGGCTAAAGGCCGGCCTCGACTGCCACTGCCCGAGGCTCGGCGCGTCCTTTATCGCCCCGATAATTATCGAACAATCGTCTTCCGATGCTTTGATACAAATCGTCCGCATCACTCGCGGACGGCTGTCGTCTGCCGTGGGGCCGCCTACGATCGAGCCTACTTTACATTCAGGAGGCGCACCGCCGTAGGAGCGATCAAAAAATTCATTGTATTAAGGCGCTGTCATTCGGTTATAAAACCGAGTCGTTATTCCTCGGGTTCCTATTTCGAGTCCACACCTTGTGCCGCCGCTACGAAGAGCCCAAGAGGCTAAGGAATCGAAGTCGCGTGCGTAGAAACAAAATACGATGCTACGAGTATCGCTTCTAATCTCGTGCTTTTGAAGCAGATGGACGAGTGGAGAGGGAGAAAAAAATGAAAGAGAAAGAAGGGGGGATAGAGAGAGAGAGAGAGAGAGAGAGAGAGAGAGAGAGAGAGAGAGAGAGCGCGCGCACAAGTGTGAACGTGCCTTAACAAGTAATTTTCGCTTCAACTCGGATCTTTCGACGGGCGCTCGCGAGCCGCGTTCTCGTAAACATGTAGACGTACAACACATTTCCACCTTTCTCTGTCTTTCTTCCTCGACGCTCTTTCGCGCCCCTCGGCGTCCGTTCCCCTGACGACGGGCGGCCGCCTTTTTCACCGGGAGGCTGCAAGCCGTTAGCGCCGACGCGATCGCGGCCGATTATCGCCAGCGGCTTTCATCTGTGGGCTCACCCCCGCATTCTTTTTTCCCAGCGGCCGATTTACGCTCCTCTCTTGGCCCCCCCCGCCCGCCCCCTTCGCCTAGCCAACCCGAGTTGGGCTTCCTTCTCGACAGGCCGGTTCTCTTATTTCGACGTCGAAATTGGTCGTCGATGTCGCGGCCTGTCGAGGCTCGGTGGCTATTTTCGTTTGGACTAACCTCACTTTTCATGGTTATGAGGTCATGCGAGCCGATCAGAAGAAGTAGAAGAAGAAGAAGAAGAAGAAGAAGAAGAAGAGGAAGAAAAAGAAAGAGAGAAAAAAAAATAGAAAGACGTTCTAGAGCGTAAACTTCTACTTTTTTAAACGAATCCAAGGCAGGGGAATTTTCACTGGCAGTCAAGCTGCAAAATTGCGTCCTCACCAATGAATGATTTTCCGCTTTCACTCTAAACTCATTTTACGGCCTGTTAATGCAATCCTTTTCTGGGCATCGGTGATCTAAAGGCGGCGGCGGCGGCAGCTTGCGAGAGCTGGTAAATGCAGTTAACGTTATCTTCACTTCCGAAGAAGTGAAATGTGAGGACGTCCCGTGACTAATTTAACTTGCGACTATAAGCGCAAGGAAAAAAAAATCCATTGTGTCGATACAAATCACGACTCCTATTCTAAACGGATGCCAATTCAATGAGGGGGGGGGGGGAGGTAGTGGTAGAGAGAGAGAGAGAGAGAGAGAGAGGAAATAATACCACGGGAGTGAAAAACGCGGTCGAGCTCCTCGACATGTCGCAGCGTGGGCATTGTTGGCAAAAAAATCTGATCAAAGAATCTCGCAAACAACGTCCAGCGTTATAATACACAATCGCGCGTGCGCGTAGAATTAATGTCTCGTGTTTTTAGCTCAACTTTCTCCCGTCGCTGCTCCTGCCGTCGTGCGTGCGTAATTCTGAATTTGAAAAACAACGACACACTGAAAATGCTATAGTTCGTTGCGGGGATTCCAATACATCCGCGCGCAACAGCTCAATCTAATTCATATTTCCGTTATTAGCCATGATTCTCCTTCTGTCTGGGAGCCCGAGCGCCGACTGAAAATACACGAGAGCCATTCGCCGCTCTAATCCAATCGATTGAGATATCTATTGAAAGCTACGCAAGGCGCTTAGTTCCGTCGCTAACTTGTAATGGCAAATAAATATCTCGAGCGAAAAGCTCGATTAACGTGCTCGATTAACGTCCCCGATTAACGCGCTCGATCAACGGCACTGTGCCGATCGGAAATTGCATCGCTCATTTGGAAAAGCAATTGCTCGCGAGAAAAATGCATCAATCGTTCATTGATCAAGTAATTAAAAATCATAATGAATAAAACATCAAAATAATAAAGTTCGTATAAATGTAAGCAACCTTGTTTCTCGCGACAAACGAGCTTTCGAGTGTTTCCGACACTGTATTAAGAGCGGCAACGCTTTTCTTTTTTTACGCACGCAACATTGTTATCCTGTCGACATAGTATAAAGCGAGGCAGGGGAGGGGCAAGGATAGCGAGAGAGAGAGGAAGAGGTCGAGGCTGACGAGGAGGCTGTTCACGAATGCAGGGAGCATCTTTCAATTCGCTCGAAATGGAATAGTCGCGTTAACGTGTCAACAGGATACTTCTACGAGGGCGTAATACCTTTTTCTTTCTATCTTTCCTTCTTTCTTTTCTTTCTTTTTTTTTTTTTTTTTCTTCTTCTTCCTCTTTTCTGAAAGCGCGCGATATGAAGTGGGCCAGGATTAGGCGCGTGTTATTCTTCGAGGGCCGAGTCGCGTGTGCAAATGGGCGAGCCTATCCGGGACAAAAGGCGAAAAAGGGAACGCACGCGTTTGCTCACGGTGTATTATACGCGTGGCCCGAGAGAGCGCATAGAATACGGGCCGACGGAAACAGCGGCCCGATTAGCCCCTAATAAAGGCGAGTTCACCGGACGGTTCCGCGGCAGCTGCGCCCCCACCACCGCCACCACCACCATCGACGGATTATCCTTTCTCTGGCGGCGGGCTTATAGACAGCGGCCTCTGGTGCAAGGCTTTCACCGACGGGCCCCGTCGCCGGTGGTAGAGATAGGGGGGAAAAGAGAGACGGTGGGATAGATGGATAGAGAAAGAGAGAGAGAGAGAGAGAGAGAGAGAGAGAGAGAGAGATCGGGGAGCAACGGTGCGCGCGCGTGTCCGTGCTCGGAAGGAGGAGAGAAACACGGGGATAGAGATAGCGAGATAGTGCACCGGAGAGAGAGAGAGACATCCCGCCTCCAACGTCTCCTCGGCTCCTACTCCTCCTCCTCCGCTGCCCGCCGCCGCCTCCGCCGCACGCCCCCCGCTCCTCGCCGACCGGTCGAGCGACCACCATCAGAGGTATGTTGCGACAGCCACCGACGCCGGACTGGTCTTGGCGAGCTTGTGCAAGCGGAGCGTGGCGCGGGCAGAGACTCGCCGAGCTACCTCGAGGCCACTCGACGGGATCCTCGCCCCTCCACGCGGCGACGCCCCCGCCCGTCCCGCCGCCTGCGCCGGCCCAACACCAGCTCTCGACCATCGCGGCCCGTATCCGCCGAGCGTACCCGGCCCTTGCGCGACCCTATTTGCGAGACGCCGCCGATCTTTCGGGAGGGGCTGGCGCGACCCGCCGGCAATAAAGATCGGGGCCCTCGCCCTCGCCCTCCCCGACACCGGCCGCGCTCCTCGATTATCCGGCCCCGGACTATTCCAAAGGTCGCGCCGTGGCCCTTGACTCGGCGGCCGAGGCTCGAGTTCACCGGGCCCCCGAGACTCGAGCTCGTCGACCACTTGTCGCGATTGGGGGGCCCCGATAATTCGGGGATGAGGTTTGAGGAACGCGCGAGGCCATTTTATCCGCGTCGATCGGCGTAGCCTGGAAGCCCAAGGGCCCCTCCCCGGCGTTACCGTTGCACCGCGTGTTATCTTCGCGTGCCGTGTCGTCCTCGAGACGTTCGTGACGGGTCCTTGGCCACTCGACTCTCGGTCCTCTTGATGAATCTAGACTTCCTCTGCAGCTCTCTCGTCTCGCCGTACGTGGGCCTAAGCCTACCCCCCCCCCGCCCTCTGCTCCTTCTCGTTCTCATCGGACGGAGGCGAGAAAGTTCTCGATCCACGGCGGTTTCCTTCCAAGACGCGGATCCTGGCGTGGCCCCCGCCGAGGTGTCACCCGTAGGTGTAACAGGGCTTCGAAGGGCAGTGGGGTCGGGGGGGAGCCTGCGATCGCGATATCCGCCATCGACTGATTCACCCGCGAATTTTTCCCGACGTCGGGCCCCGACCGCTCCACACGCGTCCGCTTGCATTTAGAAAGTGAGAGTTGCGCGTCGCATGCGACACGCAACCGAGGTGGAGCCTAGAGTCGCCAGTCACTCCCTTTTAAGTCCACGGCCGACAAGAATATGCGCCTCGAGTTGCGGACGGTCGGTGTCCCATCCCTGCAGAGTCACGGCAGAGCTTGTGTGCGCGCAATGATTTTTTCCCACATCAATGTTGAAAAATCATAAGCTTCCATTGTGAATGCACTTTAATTGTGCTCGGAACATCGCCTTTGAGAACTTGCCCAACTTAGCAAAAGGATGGATCTCTTCTTTTCTCCTATGATTTCTTTCTTTCTTACTGCGTAAGAAAGAGGCACACGCGCACGCAAATCGACCACTCGCCGAATGGCCATATTTCATCGAAGGCTCGGTATACAAAAACTCACCGCTGAACATTCATTTCCCCCCCCCCTTTTTTTTTTTATATTTAATTCCTCGAGCATTTTGAAACATTTTATCAACTAAAAAGTATCGCGCTCTGCAGTTGATTTCTACTATATTTAAGATTAATTTAGCACCCTGGAGAAAGATTAAGATTTCACGCTCAGATGAAGAGATAAATCACAAGATTCAATCTCTGTATTTTAATTAAGCTAATGAAAAATAAAGCATAGACAGTCGAAATAGTAGACAGTGTAAGTTGAATTTAATTCATAAAGTATTAATTTAATATGCCGTTATTTCTAAATATGCGATGCTGACTTACATACATGCATGTGTACGTGTAATTATGCGTGCTTAATTACGCTTTGAAGACTTCCAATTACGTTAATGAATGTTTGAAATTATTGTAATCCAAATTTATTATTTTTTCTTCTTCGAAAACGTCGAGCACTCTCGAACATGATCGAGATAAATTCGATAAGACATTCCATTTTTGACTTATTGATAAATTAACAACTTTTGGAACAGGAGGATGCGATATGGTGTTAATGCTAATTTCTCTTTTTAAATATTTTACGTGGATAATAATCGATCATAATAATTTCATGGTTACAGAGCAAATTACGGCTAATCTATCTACTAAGCTGCCGGTATATAAATAATAGCATGTGTTCTCTCAGCTTTCAATAGTCATATCGTACAAGTTAATCGTACTTGGTCGATCTCGTATGATGCTTATAATAATCATCACGCATTATTTACTTTTGTCGTCGTGGATTTCTTTGGTATAGTTCGTGTATTGTTATGCGATTGTCAATAGTATAAGTGCATATAGTGTATATTTACTTTACTATATACCCAATTAAATGTATAGGCTCACTTGTTATTACGTTTGCATTAAAAACAAATGTAACTGCAGTCATGAACGCTTAACTGAAAGCTAACTAGATATTGTTTGTACATGCCCGCCTGCCACTGCATATAATTCTTATCTTCGTTTTATACATTTTATCAATTATTAATTTGAAAATATTGTTTCGCTTAACTGAGGTTTCCTTGGTAATTTTATGCTTGTAAGATAAAAACCAATTTTCGCTTCATTTTTGTAAACAACTGCTCGCGGCCGTGATATTAATTGTAATACCAAAACAAACACTGGGAACTCGGTATTCGATCGTTTGATCGTTCATTAATTATCGTGCATCATTAAAATCATTGTATTTTTTATTTTAATATAAAAAATGCACACGATTCTCAATATATTCGGTGAAAGATTGGTTTCTTGTGAATATTGTGTTTATTAATGCAAAGACATTTACGGTAAAAGAATATGTCTATCTCGAAAGTTTCGTGAAATTGATCTCTGTGATATTTTTTAAGACAAACCAGGAAAAGGGAAGATAATCCGAAGAAGAAATCCTGTCAATTATCTCTTTTTTTAAAAGATTAGTGCCAAGGCTCCAGCTAATATAGAAGGGAAAGTAAGAAGAGTGGGATATTGGAAGGGAAAAAATTGTGTTCCTGCTGCCAAGAGATCCTCGCGAAAACTTGAACGCAATCTAGGACGGAGAAAGCCGAATTGCTTCCATTTACGTCCTTGAGTCTACTGTGTGCTTGCTTTTCTACATATTATGTTCTTCCATTTTTCAATGTTTTTGAACTGCTTTGTTTTTGTCGTTTCATTTTTTTTTTTTTGTTTCTTAAAATCGAAGAGAACTATTATCTGCTGGTGATTTATTTTAAAATCTCTTAAATTATATTACTCTCGTACAACGCCGTGTATTACACTTCTTACTCTGTATGCATTTTTTTCTTTTAAACATGCGTCTCAAACAAAAACTCGTAACACATGCTGCTGCGTCTGTATCTAATCATATGTGCGATGCTTAATACATTTTTTTTTTAAATATTTGTTACGAGCTTGATTTGCTTTAATTTTTATTCGAGAAATTCGCGTTCATTCTACTGCACATTAATCTACTTATTTTACGATAACCATTACGAGCTAAGTGATGAACCATAAATTCAGATTACATTATTTTAACAAAATTTTATTATACATTCTTTTCCTGCTTCTTTCATATATGCGATCGCCTTATGATTTGATTGAGTCACATGTTACGGAACAATGTTTTATTTATTATATAGATATTACGATACATATAGCGAATGTCTCATCTAAATGGTTGATTTAATTTTGAACTTGAGTCTTTATAAAACTTTTTTCAGAATTTTATTAAGAAGTGTTATTATTTTTACGTTAAAAATTAACTGTTATAATCATAAATTTATTACTAATGTGGATATCATTCACATTTACATGAAATTTAAATATAGATAATATTTTAATGCGTAAATAAAATTGATACTATTTAAAAGTTTTGCTTAGTCGTAAAACGAAGGTTTTAGATTTTTAATTGTTAATGTTTTTTTTTTCTTTAAAGAAATGCATAA
Source organism: Kradibia gibbosae (assembly GCA_018907135.1). NCBI lineage: Eukaryota > Metazoa > Arthropoda > Insecta > Hymenoptera > Agaonidae > Kradibia > Kradibia gibbosae. The sequence continues at coordinate 14,541,860 of JACCHX010000007.1, forward strand.
ATATCTGTGGCTATGTAGTATACATTTGTGTGAAAATAATCAGTACCGGCAATCAGCTTTTGTATTATTATTGAAAATCCGGTTTATTAAGTTGGGAGGTTGCCTTTTTTTTCGTATTAAAGGAAAAGCGCTGAAAAATAAATGCAACAGTCCGAGGAAACGATTATCATCATTGTAAAAATGGCTAGTGTGCAAATAATTACGAGCATGAAAAATATATAGACTATATTAGACGTTCGTCTTACGAGGCAGTAAATTGCGAAATATTTCGTGAAGGGGAGAGACGCATCGACAGCAGAAGAATAACGAGTTTTGAAGGGGCTCCATGAAGTCGGAGGAAGGCAGACGGAATCAACAGGCACAACAATAATACTCGCATAATACAGATACAGACGTATCCGTTTACTCTTTGAAGAAGCATGCATGCATCTACTTTTGCCGCTGGACTGTTTTATCAACCGATATTAATGAGCACAAATATTGTAATTAATAGAGCAGTAGAATTGATGGCGTACAATTCAATTATACCCGTGTACACGCGCTTACTTAACATTGCAGGAACGCGTCAGAGTTAAATATTTATATGGGCTATTTTGAAAAGTCTGGTTAGAATGCTTTGTATAATTTGTGATTGATTTAGCCGAGAGGTCGATTATATTTGACTTTTAAATGTATTGAAGTATCTTATTAATTATGGCCAATAAATATTTTATTATTCGATCGATAAAGGAGTCTCGGGTGACGAAAGTGCGAGCCCTTCGAAAGATTCATGAAATATGCCTTGGGAAATCGGGTCAAAGCATTGGTTTATTGATAAGATGGCAATGCTGCACTTTTTCAGCCGCGAAATTGTCTGCCACCCCATTTTTAGGATCTTACCTTAGCGCTTAAGCTATAAACAGGCTGGAAATGATCTCTCCTCGAGAATATCTCGAGAAGGAAAGATGAGGTCATCAAGACCCTGTTTTATCGGCGCTCGAAGCGTTGTATCGAGGGGATAATTGAGTTATAAATTGATGGGGAAAATGGAGTGGCGAACAATCGATGACACTCTGATCTCGCCTTTAATGCGTTCTTTCATTCGTGGGGCTATAGATAGCGATGTTTCTTTCGCGTTGATTTCCTTTCCAAGTTAAACAACGCCGTTTCAACCTTTGTTAAACGTACTGGTCAATTCTCAAGAGCCAATGGAAAAAGACAAAAAAAAAAAAAAAAAAAAACAATTTAACTGAAAATATATAACCGATGCAATTTTCTTTTATTGGTTTAGACTTAAAAATAAAAATAGGACTTCTTAGATCGATCGTCGGCTTTCGGGGTGGAATTAAACGTGCGCGTCTATTAGGTATCGATTGGTCTCAAGGTTAACAGCAAACAAACGTAGCGCTCGTGTAATTTCCATTGTGATTCGAATATTCTTTACTATTTTAAGATACGTCCCGAATCCTATCCAAGTTTTATTTATTTATCAGGTACACTAAATTTCGATAAGAACTGAAATATAGATCTTTGGTCCCTTGGGTCGGGGCAACGACGTCCAACGAAACTATTGTTGAATAAATAAAGTCGATTCATAATTTAATGGAGTAGAGGAGTTAGAAGACGAAGGCGAAGAATGACTGGAATGATCCGAGGAGTTTAGGAGCGTGGGATGAGCGTCCGACGTTTAAGGAAGTGTTCGAGGCGTTTATACAAGATGAAAGAATAAGAATGGGAATGGGAGAAAGATAGTCAATTGAAGACAATGCTAGTAGTTATTTGAAAATCTCCCCTACTTCGAATAATTCTATGATGCTTATTTGAATCTAAGCTTACGTGAAAAGATTAAACGCACACGCGCACGCACGCACGCACGCACGCACGCACGCACGCACGCACAAAAGTTTATGATTGTCTTTAAAAGGCAACGGAAGCTCGTGTAAGATCCTGGAGGTTTGAGGCATGTTATTCGGTTGGAGCGTAAGGCAAGAGCCGTAAAGATTACGGGTGGCCATTCACTTTTGTTTTTAGCAAAGTCATACTTCACCAGTCAGGATTTCACCAAAGCTACGGCGAGCCAACTTTTCCTTTTAACCATTAATTCCGTTAGTGGTTTTCGCGTTCTTATCAACTCGGCGAGAAAATGCCTCAGCGCCGATAAAAATCAAATGCAAGGAAAAAGTAGGGCAAAGATCTTTTGTTCCAGTTTCTCCGCAATGCCACTCTCCGTAATACGTAATCTATCGGCGCGAGAGAAGCCGAAGCCGAGGGCGGGGCGGGGCGGGGGGCAAAGGAGAGGAGCAAAGGAGAAGGCGCGAGAGAAGAGTCATTGTAAGCGAGCGCTCGGAAGAGGCGCCGGATTTTCGACATTCGCCCGAGAGAAAGGTGCCTCGGAAAAATTGCGCCGGCCCGTGACACAGTTTCGACTCCCTCGCGAGGCGAAAGGAATGCAATGCGCGCGTTCTCTTGGTCCGGCGTGCCGTTGACGGGGCTTCGGCCTGAGGAGGGAGCCGGGCTGCTGCCAGACAAGATGGAGATTGATACGGTCAGGGGAAGACGAGGATAATGAAGAAGTAGGAGAGGAAGGTGGGGGGGGGAGGGAGAGAGCTAACGACTACTATGAAGAAGTAGAGGAAGGTGCGCGCAGGCCGCAGCAGACCCGAAGCGGGACGAGGCTCGCGCCCCGCTTCCTCGAGCCGACCGAGTAGTCGCAACTTTCGCGAGCGTTTCGCGGCACCGATATTCCTTATTTCTTTCGACTATTGTTTTATGCGATGTTGTGACGCCTATCCTCCCGCCTGCCTCCGTTAACCCAGTTGTTAGCCAAAAAGAAAAAAAGGAAGAGAAAAAAAAAGAAAAAAAAAAAAACTTACGTCACGAGAGCGAGGGGTAAGCGAACGCGATGAAGCTCGACCTCCTGACGTCACAGCCATTATTTCACCAACTGAATTCGAGCGTTCCGTTAGGCCCGCGTTTCGATTTACGCTCGATCGATCAATCATTAGCCACCGAATATCGCGCGCACTCATGGGAAAACGCACGAGGAGAGATACCTCGAGCCCCTGGATGCAGCATCATACAGTCGAATGATAATTCTCGAGGTATTCCATTAACCAACTTCCAGCCCGTCGCGCTCAATTATAGCGTGAGCTTAAGCGAATTCCCCCCCACCCCCCACCCCACCCCACCGCGCGTTCTCAGATCTCCGGCCTCGCGCATCTTTCTCCCGAGCAGCGTCTTACCTGTCTCTCGCCACTAATTGCAAAGGGAATGAATATTTACGCGGGAGACTAATCGTCGCATCGCTTACTCCAACTTCTAAAACTGGCGTCGCGCGTCATTTCTCTCTCAGGGATTTCACTCTCGAGGATTAGATTCTGCCGATTAGCCGGCGACATTAGCTGACCCGAGCTTAGTCACCGATTCACTCCGTCTCTTCCCTCTCGCCCCGGTCGAAGCTTATCGTTTCCTTTCGGGAGCTTGCGCCCTTATCAACGGGCACCCCGATGCGTTAACATCCAGCTGGGATGCCGTGCTATGCCGTAGCGCTCCTAGAGGAAGACCCGAGGGCCTCCTGGGGTAGGAGTGGCAGGAGGAGGAGGAGGAGGAGGAGGAGGAAGCGGCAAAGAAAGAGCAGGAGAGCGGATTCGCGCCCTCGTGTCACGGCGCCGGAAAAAGCGATCGTGTCCAGTCGAGCGCCTTCCCCGTTTCATGAATGAATCAACGAGCGAGGAGGCACATAGACGCTCGTCTCCCGCGATGACGACACGTGAGTGGCGCGTCGTCGTCGCCGCCGAGGCGCATCGATCCAAGCCCGCGTCCCCACCAAGATTATAACCTTGCGCGCTCTCCGTTCGATTGTGCCTCGAGTGAGCGGACGCGCGATTGGACGTGACTCCCAGGTAAGGTCCCCCCGCCCGCCCGCCCGCCGTCGACCTTTCCTTTACACTTGGTGCAGCCGGGATACGGCGAGGGGGATACGTCCCCGGTGTCCATCTTTCCTCGGAAGAGATAATCGAGAGGGAAATTTCGGCGATTATCTGGCGCGTACTAGCCGACGTGCCGGGGCAGCCCCTGCACCCCGATCTCGTCCAGGCCACACACTCCATATTCCAAAGTCAACTTTGCCGCAGGATTATGTCACGAGCTGCCCTCGGCCTTGAAAACAATCCCTCTCTTTGCTAACTTTTTTCAGGGTGCGCTTTCTCAATTTGAAATCTGATCGAACAAAGGACTAACGCACGCCGCAACGAATAAAAAACCCATCGACAATAACTTCCTCCAGCTCGGAATCGCAGCGTAACTTATTTAAAAAATAACAGCACGATTTACCGTTGCCTCGTGTATCAATTACTTGTGAGCTGCTACAAACCTAACCTATTTAACTCGCTGCTAATGGAAACAATTTTTATTTTTACAATTTTAAAGCATTAATGAAAAAAAAATATATATATATATATGTACGTTGAATAATTTATATTCCTACTAACGAGCAAAATAATTTTCGATTTTGCATTGTATTCCTCCTAAATGTATTGCGTAAGAGCTAAAAATTTTCCACGTACAATTTAAATCACTTTAAAAAGCCTTTGTCTCAAATTATGTAACACTCGATCATGATATACTGGAGCCTTTTTTCGAAGTACGTTTATTCGAATAATACTCATCGAATCATAAATAGTGGTATTCTAAGCACAAATATATTATGGTCAGGGGACACATTATTAGATTGAAAAAAAAAAAAAAAAAAAAAATGTGAAAAATATCGAGAATACCTAGAATATTTAAATGCTCGTCAGAGCTGCTGCGTTTGTTGAGATATTGAAAACATGCCACGTCGAATGATTTAATTATGCTTTGCCCCATTGTACATTCTAAAACTCGAGGTCGTAAAAAGGTTCCATATGCGTAAAGGGCAAAGCAAAAAAGGAAGACGGCACTAAGGGACGCGTCGCCCCTTCGGTTAGAAAGAAGAAAAAAAAATTCGCTCGGATACGGCTGAGAATTACGAAATCCCAGAGCTGCGGCACGGGGGTTGGCGAAGCCCGGGACGAAGGGCCTGGCCAAGTCAGGGACACTGCAAAGGCGGCGACCTCGGAGCGACGAGGAGTCGATAAATCGGCGGCGCGTCCCGGGGCGCTTGTGTACGAGGCCTAAGAAGCCACGGAGCTCCCAGCAACAAGTCGACTACTAGACGAAGGCGATCGCTCCGAGTTAAGAAGCCCGTGTGTAAACAGTTTGAGCGGGCGTTACGCGGAATGCCGTGGGAAACGAGAGCACGACGAGTGAGTAAGGGATCAAGGGTCGATGGAAACCGTCGGGTGGGACGGAAGGGGGTGGGGGGGATTGGAGGAGGAGAGAAGAGCCACGAGGATAAGGGGAGTAAGTAAGACCGAGTCAGGAAGCCGAAGGTTCGCGCGACTTCCTCCGGGCCGCTCCTCCTCTTCCTCCCCTCCCCGCTGTGGCGAACCCTTAGGTCAACAACCGCTCGGGCGCTCTTGTGAAAAGGGAACGAACTCGCGGTCCGTGCACATCGAGCCACCGATGTTGCTGTTGTTACTGTTGCCGCTGCTTCTTCTTCTTTCTCTTCTTCGTTCCTCTCCCGGTCCCCCCTCCCGCCCGCCATCGCGGGCCCGGCCAGTCTTCCTTCCCTCCTTTTCGCGCTGGACCGGTGCTCGGTTCGTCCCGAAGGAGACGACGATGCAAGTGCCTGGCGCTGCTGCCCCTTTTCGCCGGCGCCTATTTTTAGAATCGCCGTCTAACCGCAGCCCGCCGCCACCCGTCCTCCAGCCCTTCCTCGCCCTTGACGCCACCGCCGTGTCGCTATCGCGCCGTCGCCATTCCGTAAACGAGGGCAAGCGACGTGGACTCCCTTCTTCCAGGAGAGCTACCGCTACCGCCAAAGTCCCGCGGGCATCGGTCGAGTCCTGCCTCGCCCCTCCCGAGTACCGAACAGCCACGGCCGCGGTTCCCCGTCCGACGTCGACGAAGAGTGTGGGCCCCTTGGAGCACGGGGTGAACGAGAGGAGCTCGCGCGTGAAATCGTAGCGTAGGCGCCCCCGCGCAGCCTTGCTCCAAATGAAAGCGGATCCTCGGCGACCCCTGCGAATCGAATGGCGCCCCCCCCCCGGCTTGCCTCAATTTTACCTCGGCGCTAGTGAAAAATATCGCCAGCACGTGTGTTTTGCATCGGCGGCGAGGGCAAAGCCCACAGCGTCCCATTGTTCTGTCGATTGTTTCAGCTCGGGCGCTGAGCGCGTCAAAGCTCCGCGCGCGTCTCGCACGAGTCGCGACAACGTCGTCGCATTCGTCGCTCCGTGTCCCGAAGTTTGCGCGCTCCCCCTCCCCCCCAAACCCAAAAGTCCCTGTGCTCCTGTCCGCAACTTCCCCACCCCGTACTCCTGCCGGTGCTCCGGATCCCTGCTACTCTCGGTGCAACCGTGGTCCCTTGCGAGGGGGCCCGCGCACAGCACGAGTCGACCGCGAGTCCCGTTTGCGAGCCTGGGGCCGCCGCTGCTCCGGTTAAAATTCGAGAAGGGATGGTCGGGGGGGGGGGGGCAGGCGCGCGAGCCAAAGCCGAGCGTAGCCGCGCATGACAAAAACACTTAGGCCCTTGATGAATGGATTGATAAATGGATCGCACGCCCTTGTCGGCGCTTCGAGATAAGCCGCTCGCTCGCTCGTAAATAAAGGGTTGTAATTGCCGAAAAAAACCATCCGATCGTGATTTTTCTGCACAAAATGATATCGCTTAGCCCGCAGCCCATTAAATTATTCCTGGCATAAATTGTGTTTTAATTACACCGCATCGTCAGTTGTAATTGAATTGCCTTTAATGATTATCAACAACTGAAGATCTATGGATCCGAGCTCGGCCGCTCGGTATAAAAGGCAGCAGCAATAAAATATGTTGGCCACGCGCTTAATCTACATCAGCGGAATCCAATGGTACGTGAAACACGCCGGCTCTTTTTTCAAGAGTAATATTCACGGAGCCGCATCCGCGATCCATATTGAAAGCTTCGGGAGGCCGACTTATAATTGCGGGAGGCGCGAGGCTCGGGAGAGCCAGGCTGCGCGGGCGGCGGTGCTCCGAAGCCGACGACGAGCTTTTCATCGAGAAAAGCCATTTCCTCCGGCCTCCGGCAGTCCTTATAAGGCGAGACCGAGAGGCGTTCAGGAACAGCGGGGGCTTTTCGTCGATCGATCGCAGGAAGGAAAACGCCACGGGCGAGGATGCCACGATGGGGCAGGAGCCGGTGCAGGGGGTTGGGGGGGGGTTGTTAAGGAGGGAAATGACGAAGAACCGCAGTAGCCGCGGGCGAGCTCGCGGACAAAATAATCGCGGCTCTCGGCCCTCCTTCCGCTGGTCCCTCCTCGGGCTCGAGAGACTACTCGGCCCCCGCCACGCGTACTGGGAACCGACCTGGAGGAGGAGTAGCAGTAGGAGAAGGAGGAGGAGGAGGAGGAGGAACAGGGATCCTCGAGCAGCGGACGGGGAAACATTTGTCAATTTGGTGAGCTTTGGCCGCTCGCCACCTATACGAGAAACGCGGGATGATCACGAGGAGGACGAATGCTCGTAGAGATAGCCATTATGTCCTCCTCCCCTTCTTACACAGATTCAGCTTTCTTTCGAATGACTTTATTACGACTTTTTTGGAATGCGATAACGGTTAGTCGATGATTGCGTCATTGCTTTGTGTCCCTTTGATCGCGAAGATGTGCTCGACAGGATGTACTTCGTCAAACAATGCTGAACGTATGCGTACCGTCTATTTATTTCTCGTTCATTCTTTCTCTCTCTCTCTCTCTCTCTCTCTCTCTCTCTCTCTCTGTATCTTGTTCTTATTGTGCAATGCGAATATAAATCGCAGTATTTTAAAGACTTTCTTTTTCGTTTTTTCATGCACCGAGCATTCAAATATGTTCTGCTTATTTTTTATTTCGGTCGCTGCTAAGTTTTTAAAAAGCCAGCTTTAAGCCATTTACAAGCTTGAATGTTTTTAATTTAGTTGCCAAAGCGCCTAAGATAATCTATTATTTCCACTTTTAATCACGTATCGTACACTGGTTTATGATTTCTAGTGTATTGGAGAATATTTCACCGAGATGACGATTTTCAAAATGTTTTTGTAAACATTCACGTACGTAAATAAATGTAAAAACGTGACTTACACTTGCCTCCAAATGAATTATACGATCTGTAAATGGCCGCCCTAAATACCTGCAATTGTTTTATGTAGCCCAAGGTTTCACGATCATTAATCATCGAATTCAACGGAACAATTTGAAAGAATCAGAATCATGTTATTCGGTACGAGGATCGGGTGAAATAAAATCAGTCGATAAAAAGCATTCGACGTCTTATGGGTTCTTGACTATAGTGAATAATGTTTGAAACAATGAAGAAGTGCAAAATATAGCCATCATTATGATGGCCAATAATTACACATACTTGCCGATAAGAAGAAAAAAAAAAACGAGTGATGACCGTTGAAACTTTTGTGTTCTCTCGTAAAAAGCACGCCTGCTTTAATTATGAATGGCATTAGTAGCAGTGTACTGTTCTGTTTCCTCGAGTTAAATTGAATATTTTATTTAAACGTACAAATCTTAATTATGTTAATGGCTTTAATTAAATTTTACGTCAATAATTGTGCAATGAATGGCCTTCAATTTCGTTTTGCCCACAACGTGGGTAAGTCGTACAACCGACACAATTCATTGTTTGTGGTTTTCAAACAAGTGTAATTTTTACGCTTCTCGTGATTTACTAGCCTGCTCGCCACCCCTCTCCAACCCTCCTGCGCCCGTATTAAAAAGTTTTAAAAATTTACTACTACATAATCTTCGCGAAAATTCTCGCCCCCCTGTATCGCATTGTTCCATTAGCTCGTGCGGCGTGTAGATGCTCTGGCTCATCATCGTTTGTATTCATAAATAATAAGGCGCAATTTTGCGCGTGCAGCTGGTATTACAAGACAGCGTAAAAGTGCCCGAGCACGACCGAATCAAGGGTCCCCCCCATGCTCTGTGAAAAATTGCGAGATCGTACAGGTTCGATTGAATTTAGCAGCCGATTACGCGTTAATATTAATATTGGTGTTTTTTTTTTGATATCAGTGCTGCTCGCAACAACAACAAAAAAAAAAAAAAAAAAATGGTTATTAATGTAATGTCTAAGAAAGCGGAAATTAACCTATTGCTTATAAATTTTTATCGTTCCCAAGGTCTTGCTGATTACGCACATGGGCCGAGATTACACACACGGGCGCGCGCGCGCGCGCGCGCGTAAAATTTAAAAAATCTACGTAAACAAATTGCGATTATAAAATTTTTTTTCCTTTTTTCTTTTATTCCACGTATAATTTACAGTTGAACGTGAAGCGACAATTCTAACCGACGCACTGGCGTGCTTACGCATTGAGCTAATGAGCCATAGTACAATAATCCGCTGCGAGATGGATGATTTCATCGAAGCCAACAATTTTGGCCCGAAGGCCTTTCGCTCGAACTAAATTAATGCACTTAGAACTAGATTAAAAGTGGCTTACTTTAAAGTATCAAACTTTCCTTCTGCCCGGACGAATTTTACCGGGATCGGCTAATTCTTTACCGCGGATTGAAGATTCACGGAGTAAAAGTGCAAGATGGAAAGTGGAGCGTGGGTTCGCGACGCGCGAGGGGTTGGGGCGGGGGCTACAGCAGCAGTCAATGCCATCGACGAAGCAACGAGTAAAATAGAGCTAGGATGGAAATGTATTCGTGCGTTAACTCGTGCGGCGGTCTTGCGGATGGGTGTGCGGATGGATGGGCGGGTGGAACGGCGGCGGTGGGGGTGGGATGGATGGTCGCCGAGGGTGGGAGAGATGCACGGATCGTCGAATGAGACGACCGTTGGCTGCTCGCGAATTCAGGCAGCAAACTCGGCGTCCTTAAGCGCATTACGCAACGGAGATACAGTAGTAAAGCCAATAGATTAAAAAGTTTCCGCATCGAGAGGCAAAGTCGCGCGCGCGCGTGCATCGCAATGCGCGGAGCTTTGCGGAGGCCGCGCGCGCGGCTCCTCGGAATGCAAGAAGCGATTCGCGCATTAAATCTTTGGGGCGGCGCGTAGCTCTCGCGCAACAGCCGACAATAGGTGAGACGCGAAAAATAGCGATTATTGGGCGCTCCCCCCGATGCCTGCGTCGATGCCGCCGTCCCGTTTCCGTTGCGGTGGCGGTCGCTCGCGTCCCCGTCCAGGGTCGAGGGGAGCCCGGCCGGGCGCGACGGAAGGGCCCGCGGGGCGGCGGCAGAGCGAGGAGCGAAGCCGAGGACGGACGGACGACGACTACGACTACGACGACGACGACGACGACGACGACGACGCGACGGGAGGCGGGGGCTGACGATGCCTTGCACGTGGGGCAGCCAGAGAAGCTGCACCCGTTAAACTTGATTTTTTTAATGCACCTCTCGCAAATTTTACGAGAGCGATATATTTTGCCAGGCCCGGAGCGCACACAAAGTCTCCGGACTTACTTTGTAATCTCTTGCCCGAGAATAGTCCCAATTTCGTTATGAGAGAGAGAGAGAGAGAGAGAGAGAGAGCGAGTTTGCCTGCCTCTCCTGACCTTCAACCCCCTTCTCTCCTCCCGCACATCGCGAGTGTTATTTCACCCAAGAAAGATTTTATGATTATGCACCAAGGCTGAGATTTTACGAAGCATTTTATTATGTGTGTCATGACAACAGTGTTGTGTGTTTTCTCTATACCAACACGCCTGGACGACGGCAGCGCTCGACAATTAAAATGCCGATTTCACAAAATGCGCCGAACTCAATAATGCACAACGTAATATTTCGTATTAGCTTATAAATTTAATTTTTTTAAATCGGAAAACATCGCTGAAACGCGACAATTGAAATCGGAAAACTTGCCTGTCATTCCTTTTATTGCTCGTAATCGAGTTCGCGTAACCGCTTTTAAGGAACTTTGATCGATTGCTTCTGTTTTCTGTACATAACGTCGCGCTTGTTATGTTGTCATATTACCGCATTCGAATAAGGTGGTGCATAAAGTTTTTAATAACTTTTTATGCATGCCAAACGATTTACAATGAATATTCGCTTAAATTTTAGTTTTCATAATTGATGTTACTTAGGCTGCACAATATCGATTACATCTATCATTAATGAGCTCTAAATTCGTGCTTTCATGTTTTATGGACACATTTTTTATTAAAAAAAAAAAAAAAAAAAAAAAAAAAAGAAAGAAGGAAAAATACATTTCCAGCGTTATGAATACGTTCAACGGTATAGAAATCTCAATTTGGTCATCGGATAGCGACGTTCCTCGGGAAAAATATCCACACGCACGCACACATATGTGCGTAGTTGTTCGTGCACAGTACCCTTTATAAGGTAATTAAATTTGAGCCTAAAGTCAGAGCTAAATTGATCCGTTAATCTACAATAGCGTTTATTTCATACTCGTTTCGATCTTCATAGTCAAAGGAATATCCTCGACGGTATGAAAACTAAGCTATTCCAGGGGTCATGTAATTGCAGCACATTTATCAAAAATTTCGCCCTTTAAATTTTCGTACGGATTTCGAAAATATTAACTTACGCCTTCAGGAGTCAATGTCAGTAATGAAGAAGAAAGGTGGGAATACGTATCATAAAAGTTCCAGCATTAGATTCTTGCACGGTTTGATACTTTAACCTTATGTTGTATCGCGATATACATCCTCGACATCGATTAAATTTACAGCCGACAACCTCGCTCTGTAGAAAAAAAGGGCACGAAGAAACATAACGAATGGAATGAACGAAAAAGGTGGTGCGTGCGCGCGTATTGGGGGGGGGGGCGGCACAATGAGTAGAAAACCATTCTAACAGCATGGTGATGCGCTCTTGCGCGAAAAAGTGTTCGCGATTAATTTCACAAGGTTAAGTAGCACGAAAAACACACACGAAGGCAAAATCGTCGTCACACATTTTTTCCTGCGTATACTTTTGCCTGAAAACTTTATCTAGAAAATTGATTTCCTTCTTCGTACTCTCTCTTTCTTTCTCTCTCTCTCGCTCTCTCTCTCTCTCTCTCTCTCTCTCTCTACCTGTCTTTTAACATCTGTTGCATTAAGTAGGTTAGATATTGAGAGTGGCATTCCTACGATTTGAATTCTCTAGCTTCGAATCACACACATGCATATTTACATAATTAAACTATATGCTTCTCTCTCTCTCTCTCTCTTAACTTCTGTCCCACTCGCTCGATCTATCAATAAACGTAGTAAAAACATACATAAGAAATGGAAAAATTATTTATAGTACGCATTATTATGAATATTCTTCACGCGTAAACGCGAATGCACAGGATATGGGATAAAACGTATTCAAATTTGGTAGAAATTTTAAAGATATTTTTGTAAATGTGAGCTTTCTAATGTATTATACGCTTGAGTTTTCCATTAGAAAAAGAGAAAAAGAAAAAGGAAAAGAAAATCAAGTAAGTAGGCATTTTTTGTCCACTCGTGGAATAAATTAGCCACATAAAATGTCGTACAATGCTAAGAGCACATTGTGGCTTACTCGAAGCCCAATGATATTAACATTGATTGTAAGTTGTGATTAAAAAAGCAATTGAAAACTTTACGATTGGCCTTTGTGGAAAACGTAGGATCACTCCAGGGCAACGCGACTTTCGACACGCTAAGGGCACCGTGACATAAGCATTTACGTACCGATTGGTTCGCGAGGGAGTTCGTACAACGCGACGCAACGATGCCCGGAGAAAAGCGATATTCCCCAAAGAATATCGTAGGCATGGTATAGGGCAGTCGATTGTTACGGAGGAATGATCTAAAATCGGGCTCTAGGTTACAATGCGATGGGGAAGGTACATGGTTAGAGTACAAGATGGTTATATATGTAGAAGCACTCTCTAAGTGGCTGAGTACCGCAGAGGCAGAGTCGAGCTACCAAGGGGGTGGGGAGAGACAGAGAGAGAGAGAGAGAGAGAGAGAGAGAGAGAGAGAGAAAGGGGAAGGGGCACAGGAGTGAGACGGACGACGACTAGCTACGCTTGCCATAGAGTATACTGGCTCCTACTCTCTCTCGCTCTCTCTCTCTCTCTCTCTCTCTGTCTCTCTGTCTCTCCCCCTTGCCGGCTCGCTCTCAGATTACATACACACAAGCATGCCCATCCTCTCCTCGACGGGCAGGATGCGTAAAACTTGCCTTCTTTCTCTCGCTCCCATCGCATTCCCCGAGCGCCTTCACTTAGTCGTCGCTAGCCTTATTATATAGCCTATCTTTCCGCGAAGCCGTCGCACCAGGTACGTACACATACCCGGGGTGGGCACACGCACAGGGCTCGAGGCGGACCGACCGAAGGCGTCGGCGGCTGCCCGTGCGAACGGGCCAAAACGCAGGTCGTAGTGGGCGTACGGCCTCAAGAGCGCAAGAGGGAAGGAGGAGGGAGGAAGGGTAGCCGAGACCCGGCGGCGGGAGACGAGGCCCGCTGACGCTGACACTGCCGATTTAAAGGCGATTACCTCCCGAAGACTTTATTAATAAACGCCGCCGCCGCCGTCGACACAGCGCCGCCGCCGCCGTTTTGAAATTACGCGGCCGCCGGCAAGGTTAAACGTGCGTGCGCGCGCCCCGATGCCGAGCTGGTAGTAGTAGTTCCCTCTTATCGCGCGCCGCGTTTCATAATTACGAGCGTATCCAAGGTGAGGAGGAAGAGGAGGAGGAGGAGGAGGCGGCCGAGGGATCAGCCGCGTAGGCGCCCGATCATCCGGTCCCCGGCATGCTCCGCATTCCCGAGCTCCGCCGCCCCTGTCGAAGGGAGTTCTCGCTCTCCTCGGGTACGGGGACCCATTGCCGTCCCTCTTCCCCTTGCGCCGCTGTCGCGCGACCAGCCAGTACCACCGTCCCGCTCCCTTGGATCTTCCCTCGTACGGTCGCACCCTTCCGCCGGCCCGTCCCGAGCCGTGCCCACCTTCTCGCTCTCTCTCTCTCCCGCCCCCCCCGCCTCTCGTCGCCGACCCTATCCTCTTCGGCTGCTCCGGCCGGGGCTCGCGGCCATCCTCCCCGGTCCCAGACACCTCGCCGCGGACGTCGGCTCGGCTGCAGCGGCGGCGACGACCGCGGCGTTGGAACATCAGCAACGGAGCGTCACGGCGCGCGCAACGCTTACGGCACTGTGCACACTCGTACGCACGCAAATGAGCTGCGAGTGTTGCTGGCGCGTAAGCAGCCACACTTCGTCAACAAGACACGGTAAATAAAAGTCCCGCTCCGCTTGCACAAACATGGCCGTTTGTGATTTTGTTTTTTCTCCGCTCGCGGGAAATCGCGGCCCCGTGGCTTCCTGGCGTCAGCTGTGGGACCGGAGAGAGTCAGTGGCGGCGGCGGCGACGGAAAGAGCACGAGTAGGGGCCGTGAGAGAGAGGGAGAGAGGGGGGGGGACCCCGAGTAGAAGAAAGACCGAGAGAGAGAGCGAACGAGAGCCACAAGGATGAGCTCCAATCCCGTGCCATCCATCTCCGCACCCTCCTCTTGGAGCACCGGGCTACCCGTCAACACCTCGAGGGCCAGGGGCACACACGCGACTCGGCGTACACCGGCCATCCGAAATAATACGAGTTTGCACGCGAATCGCAAACTCGGGGGAGGTACGGTGGTGTATGTCGCTGGCCAAGCCAGTGAAGTAATAAGAGTAGCGTGGCGGGCCCCATCCGGTGCGAGGGGGGAGGGGCGGGCGGGGCGGGCAGCGGCAGGGTTACGGCAGAGAGAGAGAGAGAGAGAGAGAGAGAGCGTGAGCGTGCGTGCGAGGGCAGGAAGAGCGAGGGAGGGTACTGGGGGAAGAGAAGAAGTAACAGAGCGAGGTCGAGGAGGAGGGAAGAGAGGCGCGCTCCGGCAAGACAAACCACCGAGGGGACTCACCAGGGCGAAGAAGTTGGTGTGGCAGTCCTCCAAGCTGGCGCCGTTAGTCTGATGCGAGGGGTGCGTCATGGCTTCTCCTCCATCCTCTCGCGGCACTGGCTCTCTTCGGCTTTCCTCGCGAAGAAACAGGAGATGAAGAAACGCAACGGCTAAGGCCGGGGCGGTAGGGGGCTCGGGCAGGAGAACGGACTGCTGCCGTGTACAAAACACACCTTCCTCTTGATCACTGCACTTTTTTGTAACCAACCAACCAACCAAACATTCACCTCGGTTCACGCGCGCCCACTGGGCTCCTGCTGTCCCAGAACGGTTCGCGGCGAGCGGAGGCCGACGAGGACACCGTGTCCCTGGCCCGGTAGCTCCAAGGTGCGCGCACCTCGCTACATGTCTCGGGTCGCGCCGCGGCTCTCGCCACTACGCGACCTACTCCTCGTCGTCGTCGTCTACGTCGGTTCGTCGTCCGTTCGGCACTTGCCCGCCTGCTCGACGTCCCGCAACCGGTAGGGGCCCAAGCGGCGATATTAGTCCAAGTCTACTTCGGTCCTCGTCTGGAAATGTCGTCGTCGTCGGCGCCGCGGCCACTGTCGAGGATGTCGTGGGTGCCGCCGAGGGGTCGACGCGCGCGCCGCGAAATTAAGGTTATGTTTCGCGGCCCCCGGAGCCTGGCCAAGCAGCGTTGCTAACGTCGGGGGTGTAGACCTCCCGGCAAGGGCGGGACCGCGGCGCGTTATCCTGGCGACGCGCCGCCCGGTCGCACCACTGCCCTGTGGCGCATTTTCCTCCTCGCGTACTCTCCCGCGATCTCTTCTCACTTCTCTCTCGCTCGCTCCCTCGCGCACTAACTCACTCGATTCCTGTCGCTCGCTCGCTCTCCCTCTCTCTCTCTCGTGCTCGCCGTCTGGCGCCCCTCTCGCTCTATCCTTAACACTCGCTCGCTCTCTCTCTCTCTCTCTCTCCCTCTCTAGCGCTAGCACTGCGCTCTTCGATACTCAATGGCGACTGCAAAATGGCGGCCGCATCGAGTACTAGCAGCAGCCGCAACAGCAGCCCCCCTTCGCTCTTTCCCACTCGCACTCACTGGCTCTCTCCGGCTCGGTCGGTCCGCGCGAGCGCCCGCACACACACACACTGAGCCCCGGCTCAGTCGGTCGGCCGTACGTGGGCTATTGCACCGATAGGCCGTCCTTGTTTTCTAAAAGGTTGCACGGCGTTGCCGGATTTTTCACTCGGGCGGCGACATCTGCGGCCCTCGGGGCGAACTCGTTCAATTATTTTTTGCACTCCGGGACGTTGTTGTTGTTCGCTCGGCTCTGCGCTGCGCTTTTACTTTCTTATTTATCGATTCGATCGCACTCCTCCGCTCGAGAGGCCAACGACACTCTCCTGCGCCTCTCCGCACTGTCAAAACTCGCTGCTCTCCTTGCGCCCCGACACTTGCCTTCGTCCCTCCCCGGCCCCGCGCGCACTCGCGCACAACATATCACCGCGAGGCCCGGACAATGTTGTTTCGGCAAATAATTCGCCGCTCTTGTTGTTGCTTATCGACAGGATGCGCCTCCTTTAGACGGCTATCGATTGAACCTCCTGGTGCACCACCGTGGCCCGCTTTCTCCGACGAGAGTGTCCCTTGTTATCCGAGGCGATCCTCGCGACTGACATTTGTCAACGCACTCGGGATATGGAGGAATTGGCCCCTTCCGAGTTTTCTGCTATTCCAGCCAATACCTTTTACAGCCCGATGTCAAAGTCACCTCGTATTTATCATTTCCGAGGCGCGGCAGATATACATATATA
Source organism: Kradibia gibbosae (assembly GCA_018907135.1). Lineage (NCBI taxonomy): Eukaryota > Metazoa > Arthropoda > Insecta > Hymenoptera > Agaonidae > Kradibia > Kradibia gibbosae. The sequence goes on from JACCHX010000007.1 coordinate 14,558,576, forward strand.
TACATATATATATATATATATATATATATTACCCCCCGCTTGGGAGACTTGGGACGCAGGAAGGAAGCAACTGGCCTTTGATCATTGGCTTTGATTTTGTCCCTCGCCTCGTCTCGTCCTTGGCGAGCGCTCGATTCGCATCCGAGCCCAGTGCTCCGAGGCCTCCGAGGCACCGGAGCTTTGCCTCTACTCTCGAGGGCTCAGCGCGGACGGGCCGGTACCGTCGATACGTCCAATCTGTCGAGGCTACCAATTACCTAGCCGTGCCCAATCAATATGCCCCCTCCCCACCGCCCCCCCCCTATTAACCGGAGAGCCAGCGATCCTCGAACTTTCCTCCGGCGCTCCGTTCGGTGCTCGTGGCGATTAATCAGTGCATGCAAAGCCAGCAGCACTGCGCTGCTCCGTCCGCTCGGTGTAGTCGTGGACTGCCCGTCAATTGTTTTTTTTTTGTTTTTTCCCCAGGGGGCCAGCGGAACGGGGGCCCCGCCTACGAGGTCCCGAGTCCAGGGGCCTCCGGAGTGCTCGGCAGAGGGAGATTATTCCGCCGCTCGTCGATCGGGAATAGCCCAGCGGTCGGTCCGCAGGAGAGGCCTCGGGTTTTGTCCCCGCGCGCACTCGTCCTCGGCCTCCTCGCGAGGAGCCTCGAGCCGAGTCGACTCCTCGGTGTCCCGGGCGAAGGGCCGGGATCGCGCCTGGGCCCCGCCCCCGCGGCCCCGGAGGAAGAAATTTAAATCTCCCGCCAGCGGTCGGTGGTGCGTCGCGGGGCCTCGCCGCGCGTCCTCCCCGTCGATCCTCCGTAGGGCAGACGTAGAGGGAACAACAGGCGGGGCGAGGGTCCGGTGCTCTCTCTCTCTGCACACGCACGCAAACTCCGAGATTTAAAAAGGTCCGGCAGCGGCAACGTCGCTCGCGCACCGCGGCGAGCCACGGGCTAGCGAGTCGCTGGGAACTCGGGCGCACTGTTACCTCGAGTCGGCGGCTCAGTTAACATGGCGGCGCTCACGAGACATGCTTTCATCGGGGCTCTGCTAGGGAGATGCCAGCCGCTGCTCGCCTCGACCACGGTTAGTCACCTTAGCCTTAGCCACCTAGTGGGAGGTCCCCCCCAGGAGCTCTCGGGGAGCGCCGAGTCGGCGAGGGCCCCGGTCCTCCCTAAGGGCCTGGGCTTCGGGCCCTGCACTCGGCAGCGACATAACCTCCGCTCGGTCCTCCACCACTGCCACCAACTCCGGCGCCCTCGGCCAGCGCATCCGTCGGTCGCGCGTTAAGTAGACGCGAGAGCGACGTAGGCCCTCTCCAACCCTTCGATCGATCCGCGATTCAGACTCGGCAGCCGAAGTATTCGCTTTGCTTTCAGGCGCTGCTCATGCCGTCGCGGGGCTCGAAGATAAAGAAGCCGCCGCAGAAGCCGAAGAAGAAGGCGACCGTCGAGTCGATCATGGCGTCCATCGAGGCCAAGGGGTGAGTGTATTTACACGGCCATAACCTCAACGCGAGGCCCTTCCCTCTCTCTCTCTCTCGCCGCTCTCTGAGGCAGCTCGGATACGGTGCTACCAGCCACGACCGGGCGCCACTGCCTTAGCCCTGACTCTGTCCCTCGTCGCTGTCCGGCGTTCTGTCGCCGCCGCGGCACGCGCACCGGCCATATTGCCTCTTTCTCCTCCCACTCGGCGGCGGCGGCGGCGGCGACGGCGGCGGCGGCTGCGGCGGCTCGAAGCCAATGCCTCCACAGTCTCCGCACTTCCGAACCACCACAAGCGCGAGCCTCGCTCCGTCGGTGTCGTCACCAGCTTCAGCGCCGCCGCATCGCCCCGCGCGCCACTTCGGCCCACCGCACCGCGTAAACCAGCTCCGCGGACCGACTCTCCTTGCTTAACCCTCCCACCCCCCCCACCTTCGCGGCCAACGCACGCACGCGATGCCCACTCGGCTCTCGCGGACGGCTCTCGGATGTCTTCCTCCGCTGCCCACCTCTTCTTTAAAAACCTGCCCCTCGCTCTCTCTCTCTCTCTCCTCTAACCTCGCGCGATACCCAGATGCGGACGGCTATCGCCCGAGCCCCGGTGCGGAGGCCCACCGGACGCCGCCCTCGGCCCGATTCGAGGAGACGTCGACTCGGCTTCCTCCGCGAGGGCAGACGCGGGCGCGCCCGACCGATCCTCGCTATCTCCATCGGCTTTCGCAATGATCGCGGATCGTATCTGCGCCTTCATCTGCGTATCGCCGACCGGGCGGTGGCGGCGGCGTGATTTTGCTCTTTTTTTTACGCGCCGACCTGTCGACATCCAAGCCGTACTCTTTGCACATGGAGCTTAAGGCGCCAATCTCATTCGGTACGCGCTTACCGCGACTCGCGAAAAGTCCTCCTCCTCCCACGCTCGTACGTTCGCGGATGCGCTTTGAAAAATCCACCGAGGAGCCCCCATTTATTTGCGCATAGGTTGGGTACAGGCGTGGCGCGCGCGCGGCTTGTTTGCTTGCGGGTGTGTTTATTACATTATATTATATTTATATGCTTGTACGTCGGCTGCGACAAGAGGATTGTAAACAACAGACGGACTTTTACAAACACCGGATCTTGGCTCTTGCTTCTTTCCATTTATGAGCATCTGCTTCATACATTTGGGAACCGTATAAAATTAGCTACAACCCCTTAAAATCTAAAGCAGATAGGTTCTTTGCCAAGAATCCATAGATAAATTCGCACCTACAGCAGATTTACTTTCGAAGGCTGCTTTTGCGTAAATTACATTAATAACGTTTACGCATTTGCGCTATTAAATAATGATCGCCCGCTCCCTCGCGAACTTGTTTTCACAGATAACTACAAATTTGTTTTCTTTTTAATGTACGAAAATGTTTTCTTTCGACAAATTCATGGCCAATGAGATAAAAACAACTCGAGGGTCACTTAAAATGTTTTTAAATATCATTACATACTGTTTTATACCAAGCATTCGTTTTTTGCTCTTAATGATTTTACTACTTTGACCGTTTACTTTTTTACGTACTTGCGTGTTTTCTTTAATTCTCTTATTGTTGCTGTTGGTATTATTGTTTCACGTGGTAAGCAGAAGCAGCAAGTTCGCAAGAATAGAATATCGTGTATTTTTATCTAGAAAAGCAAACTGTAATCATGGTTTAACTTGTTTTTGACTGATATGAAAGAATCATTAGAACTCATTGCAAGGCCCCGTGGCTGATATTAATACTGTTTACACCCTTATTTGAAGAAACCAAACTTGGTATAACAGTGTGTTTGTTTTTACGTATTACAATAGAGTCAACTGAAAATTAATGAAATCCTTCGGAACTTTAAAGGCTGCCGTATGTAACTTGATGTCCGAGTAAATTAACTTTCTTTGTTGCTGCTTTTGTCCTCCATTTATCAATAAGATTCAAAATTAAACGTAAGAAAGAAGTTCGAAAATTCGTAACTAGAAGGGCTGTTTTATTGTTGTAACTTTAAGCACCGTTAATAAAGCTTTAATTGCATTCGGTAAAATATTATAAATTGAACAATAAACAACGATATATGTTTTAATATAGAAAAGCTGGTAATGTGAGGCTAGCGTTTGATAACTTAATATAATTGTACAATATTTGTAGCACTATTTATAGCAAAATTGTGAAGTAACGATTGTGAAGAGTTGTTTATTAGTTTTTCATTATTCACTCTTCGGAAATTATTACAATTATAATATTACGCATAAGATGTTTGATTCTCAAAGAGCCGCAATAAATCCCCAAAGTTTAATATTATTCTTATTCACAACAAGGCCAATAAATCTATAATAACTGATTACGCATGTGTAAATATATATGTAAATACTGGAGTTGTGCAAAAGTTTCACGTAATGTTGCTGCTCAAGATACGCTACGTACGTTAGCCAATTAAATTTCTTCGAGTCTCGAGATTACGCATTTCTCGATTATCTTTCGCTCGGATTTTCATTTGACCAACGCACCACCAGATTATCGTGCAAAACTCCTTCGTGTCTCGTTAAACGAACATAAAGCATAACCTGCAGTCGAAAATAAATACAAATCCCTAAAGCTTGTAGTGCCGCAATCTCGAAACATTTTAAAATGAGATAAGATTTCCAAGTATTGATCGAGGCGATATGAGATTAGCTCAAATTATAAAGAAAAGAGGACATAAAGGAACATGATGGTCAAACAAACAAAAAAAAAAAAAAAAGAAAAAAATGGCAAAAAATATCGTGGAGAGTGGGAGAAAGAAAGCAAAACAGGACAGATAAAGCAGCTTGTAGGTTTCGCGATCGTCGGGAGGAGACATCGGTAATGGCTTTAAAATGCAATTTGTGCGTAGTCAAAAGGTGAGCTTTATCGTATTCAACATCATGTAGATATATCCGTGCTAACTGGACCTACTTCAACACGCCGTTATACAAGGCCACGAAGACAGAGAGACAGAGAGAGAGAGAGAGAGAGAGAGAGAGAACAACTGTATAGGAGCAGCCGACTATCGTATCCCCCGTCCCGCCCCGCGCCTTATGCCCCTGCCCGGGAAGAAAGGGAGCAGCGGACGCGATGTCGAGATCGGCGATGATGTCTTGCTCTCTTCTCGAAGCTCTCGCACCTCCACGGGAAGTCCCCTCTCCGCTCTTCTGTGCCTCCCCCCCGCCCCGCCCCGCCGCTTTCCGCACAATGCCGGTGGCGCTATTATTTTGGCCTCTGCTCGCTCTTATCGCTGGCAATTCGCGAAATACCGCTCGCCGCTTAATCAGTCCTCGGCGGCTCGGGCGTTACAGACGCGCCCAACCGAAAATTATTTTTATTTGTTCAAAATCTTCCTCGAGCCCCCTCCCACAATGCCCGGACACCTTTTAACGGGAAATTAAGCGAGCAACGGACACCTCGGTCCCCGAGTCCTCTGCTACGTTGCGATAATATTAAAAGTAACATTACCGTTTAACGAGAGACCGACAGCCTGTCGTAATAACGCGATGGCCTTTAATACGCTATTTACGCAGAATTATACTCTTACAGGATATTTAAACTTTAAACGAGTATTAATAGGAGGGCGCAGCCCCTCGCTGCGGCCAATCCTTCGTTTTTAATCCATGGCTTAATTAATTTTGAATTCTCTCCTTATTTGTTTCCAATGCTACTGGCCGTCGATAAGCGTCTCCGCACTTTTCGATGGAAAAAGCGTTTTAATTACAGTTACGAGCGTTAGCGAATCATAATAATCTACATATCCTCCACTCGGTCTCCCCTGATTTACACTGACCCCCTGCCGGATGCGTGCACTCTATGCTGACTTGGGGGAAAAAAAAAAAAAAAAAAAAAAAAAATGAAAAAAAAATAAATAAACGAGGAGAGCTTCGCGAAAATCTCGTTGGACGTAAAAAGCGGGAGCCTCGATCAAAGGGAATGCAGGGGACACATCGAATTATTAATCCGCGACGGGTGAAATATCGGGGCTCATTGGTGGAGGGAGGGAGTAATTTGCATTACGAGGAAGGCCACAATCTGCGGCATTTAAACGCGAAATATATCATCGGAAAGAATTGGTCATCGGTAACGAGCAGTACGATTAACGATTGATATCGCGCCATTGTAAAAAAATTTTAAGCCCACTCGTTAAGCAATTAATCAATCACTGAGAGCCGCGCGCCATTACCCGAAGTATTAAAATCGCTGCCGGCGGGAAGGAGCAGGGGGGAAGGCTGCTTCCGCGCTAACGCGTCGAAGACCTTGCAGAAGTAAGCCAGCGACTCGTAGGCCGCGCGCCGAGCAATTCTCTCCCGTTTCCAAAGAAAGGCTCTTGCCATTCGGCTTTTATCGAACGTCAGCTTCGATTTGCGAGAGTTCGGTAAGCCCCGAGGATGCGCTCGGGCGCCGCACGGCGGTGACGTTTCAGAGCGGAAATTTTTGTTTCCGGCATTGCAGCGCTGCTGATGAAGCAACGTTCGTAATTGTGGAAAGTGCGAGCGAGCGAGAGAGCGAGAGAGAGAGCGAGCGAGAGGAGGAGAAGACGCCCTTGCCGCGGGGGCAAGGGGCGCGGGGCCCTCGGGGGTGACTCCGCTAAGAGCAAAATGGCTCGAGATCGCACGAGGCGAATAATCATGGCGCTTGCCTTTTCCCATTGTGCGCCTTCCCTTCCCCTCCCAACCGAGCCTCCTCCCGTGCCTCCCCGTTCCGGCGATCCCTTCCGTGATTCCTTCCTTCGGCACCCCACCCCTGAGCCCCGGAAACAAGTACGTCCACATCACAATGTTTCGTCATCGTGCGACGTCTGCTGACGTAATGCTAAACGAGAGGAAAGTAAGCCCGTGGCCCTGCAGCCCGTGTTACCGAGTGCGAATTTTTCGCGAAAGCCACGAAGTCGAGGGTTTGTTCCCAATAACCCTCGTCTCACCCGCCATCCCCAAATTTAGGGCTGATTTTAGGGGTCTGCGCGAGGGGATTTCAAGGCGATCGTAAAACTCTTGTGATTTTTATTGCGTCCTTGGGAAAGTATTTGTTGTGTTCCTTTTTCTATTCAACGAGGCAGCTTTTTCACAAATTTTTTAAGTCCGACATCACGTGTAATTCTTACCCAATCTGCATTTCAAATATTTTTAATCGCGTAAAATTATTTACTGCAAAAGATTGTCGACTCTTCACTTTTTTTTTTTTTTTTTTTTTTTTAGCCTTACCCGGGATTTTATTCGATAACCAGGTCTCATTTATCCAATGCAATGCTCCCCAACCACCAGCATATATATATACATACACACACACACGACCGTTTTAAATTTCTCGATATTGAAATATTAAATGCATGCTTTACAAATATCCATTTCATCAATAATTATATCAATAATCTATTTGAAAATATGAATCCTTGAGTCTTGTTTCCGTTATTTTTTTTTTTTTTTTTTTTATTATAAATCCATAAGGTATCGGAATTGAATTTTTTGAGTTGTAAAGACAGACCAGAGTTAAAACCAGATGCTTCAAAGTAGAGTGGCATTTTCTAGATTTACTTGTAAAGAAAAATTAATATTACAATATACGCAGTTGTGAGGAAACGCGGCTTATGGTAATACTTTTCTTTCCATAAATTTATGACGCCCCAAATAAACGCAGTGTCCGGGCGATTCCTTTAGGGGTCGATGCTTTACTTCGTAGAAAAGGCAGGGGCTATAAAATAATAAAATGTCCCTTGTACTTTCAAATATGCATTTCTTTACACTTTTATACAAGTGACGCTACGTGTTTGCTTCTGATGATTCATTTCATTATCTCACTCGGAAGATTTAATGATCACTGACTTTGATGATTTTACACTCAAACATCACAATATTTCAATGGTCGTCAACGTTTACAGAGGGAAGAATTTTTTTTCTCAAGAAGAAGAATCTTTAAGCTCGATCTCTTTTAAATAAAATACAATGTATACGGAACAACAAAACTTTATGACACGATGAATTTATTTTGAAATATTGAAATTTAAAATAAGCAATAATCGAATTTCTAACCCTAAGCATGTACTGGGTATATTTATTGAACGAGAAGAAGACAATACTTTCTCACAAGTGTAAATTTGATACATAACTACTCCATTTATAAAATTTCACTAGCTCACTCTTGGTTCATTGTTTATGAAAAAAATTATTAAGAGGTAAAAAAACAATTTGATAACAACTTGTATACATATATATTGTATCCACAGACACATAAGCGCAGCCACACACCCACCTTAAAGAAATTGCAAGAGATGAAAGATAAGGTAGATTAATGCGAAGTGTTTATGCGCCTAAAGTTCAAACACTTGTATTACTTTTCCGTGCTATCAAAATAATTAGCATATTTGATAAGATCGAGGTTGTTTAACGGAACACCGCATGAAATTACGGGCATCGCGGTCCGTCTTTTAAAACTACATTCATAGTGTTTGATTATTAAGTTGAGGTGATTTTTTAATAGCCAGCAGATATAAGCAGAATAAGCGCGCGGATCATCGGGAACGGCGTAAAACGTATTTCGTGAAAGAATAATTTAAAACTGCTGCAACGGAGTGCAAAGGCGATATTTTTGTCTTAATTACAAGCGACCGGTAGTAAAAGGGCAAATGACGTTACAGGCGTAGAAGAAGTATTAATTAAAGAGTTGAAATTTAGTCCGGTGTGTGCAGATGTTCGAGTGGGAGGATTTATCCGTCTATTTGCAGATTCCCGGTCCAATCTCGTGTCAGGTAGCTCAAATATTAGACGAAAAGAGAGAGAGAGAGAAAGGTGAAGCACGAAAGGGAGGGAAAAATGGAATAAATTCTTGGGATACCTTTGAGAGCGCATCATCCCTGAGCACTGGACGCTTTCGGTCTGCTTAAAATTCAACGTCGCCGCATCGACGTCAATGAATCCAACAAAATTAATCGGGACAACGCGCATCGAAGCTCATCGCGTCTTTCGGGTCCGTGCAATTTTCTTACTTAAGCTCCTGCCGCGGGTGTTTCGGCGAAAGGGCGGCTTCCAGTGTCGGGGCCGCGAGGGGTGGGAACCGTTTCGCCGCCCTTGAGAGGGCGGTGGCAAGTCGGAGGGGCCGCGACGATCACCTCCTCGTTCCAGACCTCCACCGATTAATACCAAGCATGTCTCGCGCTGAGAAACGATGTCCTTTTTCAGCTAACGCCCCGAGGGTGAGCCTACCCCTGCCCCCCCGCCAGCCCGCCCTCCCCTTAATCCGGCCTCCGCCGCCGCTCCCCATTTTGGTTGAAGTGGTCCCCTCGTCCGTCCGGCCCGCCCGCGACGAGTTTCGGCAGTTATTTACACCAACTGAGCTGTAATGGGGCATTCGGCTACCCGAGGCTCGATATTTCATAACCCCCGAATAAAGCCATCTGCCGGCAGTTATTTTATCATCGGCGATGCTGTGCTCTCCGTATTTCAATCTGCATCGTGAAGAGGCAGAGAGAGAGAGAGAGAGAGAGAGAGAGAGAGAGAGCGGCGGACAGAGGAGGGAGGCAGTCGCCGTATGCATTATGAAGTAGGCGACAGGTGAATCGGGCGTTAATCGTGGCCGAGCCATCCGAGGGGTTGCTTTAAAATTCACATTCTTGCAAAAGTCGCGGACGAGGGAATCGGATAAAGCCTCGGCTCGAATAACGACTGTCGCGGAGTCCCCGCGCGCACCAATAATCCTCCAAAAGACCACCAACCCTTCGGCACTCGAGGATAAAAATTCGGCGTTCGGAAAAAGGTGCAGTTGTTGAAAACCTTTTTCCCCCGGACTCCGGCGGTCGTATTTACGAATCGTGATAAAAATGCTCGACGACACGCTCGAGCGGCTCGCTTTCGCGTAGCCGAGGCTAGAGCTTACCTCACCTTGTACGTATAACGGTTACCTAATAGTCTTTAAGACCGGCTATCGCTAAATTCTCCCGGAGACGTAACGCGGAAATTGCAATTCGTGCGTCGATGATTCGGAAATATCCCGTATTTTCTTCCCCAGCGCTAATCAAACATTTTTAACGAAGTTTTGTAGTAAATTTGCAATGCCTCGCCGTTTCGAGATTTATTTGTTTGCGCGTTGATCTACTTTATGCTGCAACAAATTTCGGCAGGGCTTCTCGTCGACGTAGAAATTCTAGAGTTATGAAAAAGCGATTATGCCATAAATCAAAATGCAAAAGAAAATCAGCGCTACTCGTTTTTCTCGCCTTTGCCATTGAAGTCGAACTAAAATAAGAGCGACGATGGCTTCGCGTAAATCAGATCAAGAGATAATTTTTATTTACAGTAACAATGCTCGAGTCGTGCTGGTTAATAGCAACAAACTTGAGCCCCGTTACAAAGTATCGCTATGATTATTATTTTCAGATAAGGTAATGCGATGTTATGATTTACACGCGCCTCGTTTTAAGAAGCGAGGGAAATAACGAAGGAGCGAAGGGGGCAATTTTTTCGCGGCGTATCCTTGCATTTGTGTCATTGGTCGATTCGAGTGGAGGGTCAGGGAAAAGTTTACAAGACCGAGTCGCGTAAATACGCACTGGAGGGTGTCTCGAAGCCGAATCCCTTTAGCGAGTAGTAGAGGGTCAGGGGGGCTTCTCCTCCTCAGCCGCTCTTCAATGCAAAGCGCGCGGCAAAAGTACTTCGGAGTCGAGGCAAAGCCAGGAGGGCGAACAAAAAAATACAGCCACGGGGAACAAAGGGCCAGCAGATGAGCAAAGGCGCGCCGAGGGCGGCGGGGAAATCGTCCGAGGGAGGTCTCGGGGCGTCCCGGCCCGGGCAGTCGGAGGAGGCACGCGCGCGAGGCCAAGTGCTCCCAGGGCGAGGCCGTTAACGAGGGATCCTGGGGCTCCGCCGAGGTGTCGGCCCGGCGCGATCGATGGCCAAGCCCTCCAACCTCGGCCTCCTCGGCCCGCTGCGAGCAGCCCGCGGCAGAAGAGCCGCAACCCGCGCCTCCTCGAGCCTCCTCGCGGCATCCTCGAGTCCGGGCTTTCGGGGGCCGCTCGACCTACCGCCGGGTGCAACTGATTCGCGGTTAAGCGATGGCGGCTCGCAACTCGGCGGATAGAGTCAGTCCCCGGATGCCCTAGGCTCGAGCCTCGATTTCACCTCCGACGGTAATTTCGACGATCGCCCCCCCCCCCGCCCGCCCGACGTCTGCTGCTCGCTGTACCGCCAACGAGCGCAGCCGGCGATCGTCTTCGGCCGGTCGTATTTTTAATTTCGTGGGTAATTCACAAGCGCGCGGCTCGCTCGATAAGCGTGGAAACTTCCCCAATCGTTGGAATAATGCCGTTGCGGTTGGCCCGGCATATATTGCTAATGCGCAATATAGTCGACGGCCGGGCAGATATCACCCATTTTATTGTGAGAGCGAGAGCCTATTTCCTGCCATTATAAGCCGAGGAATTAAAAGTTTTTAAGCCTTTTTTTTTATACGCAATTTTGCTCGGAGCGGACTCCTTTGTGCGGCGAGCCTCTTACGCGAGGATCGGCCTTTGCCCTAGCCCCCCACCCACCCACCCTCTATCTCGGCCAACGCAATAAAACGAGTGGGCTCCATTCGGCTTACGAGCCTCGTTACCTTATGAATTTAAAAGGCTACTCCCCCTCCTCCTGCCTCCTGCGACGGAGTTAGCGCACTCGCCGTCGCGAGAGGATCGCTCGGCTAAGATTCGGATAAATAACGCGCCCTTTTACGATTGATGCTTTATCCGGGCGAAGGATTCTCAGCCTTAGGCGCCGGCCGGCCCCCTGGCTCGATAAGCGTCCGTTATTAAACGCGTAATCGCGACTCGCCGATAACGCGGGCCGCCTCCGGCTCCGGCGAGAGCGAGCCCGAAGGAGGAGCCTCGGGCGAAAATTAGCCCGAGCTTGGGAAGCCTGGGCCACGGCAATTTCCCCGGACTCCGGGAGCCTGTCCTCCCTTTAAATATAGCCGAGCGCGAGGTGAAAGCGAGCGGCGCGATTAGTTCCTACGGCAATGGAATAAACTTCCTCCGGCCGGAGTGAATTTTTCATTTGGCGATCCCCTCCGACTCCGAGCGGGAATTCGGCCGCGACGGCGATATACGGTCTTCCACCGGTGGGGCCCCCCCCCCTCCGCGGCCCCGGTCCTGAGCCAGCGCAAACACGGTGGCAAGGGCTGCCCTCGCCCTGGGCCTCCCGACCCCCGCCGCCGCCGCGCGAGAGCACGCGGAGAGAGAGAAGGGCGAGGGTGCGGGCGCCGGCGGCGGTGGTGGGGGTCGCGAAGGCGATCACCTCTGCGGGCGGGTTCCGGTCGGAGGTCGGCGTCGCGGTCTCGGGGATCTCCTCGGGTGGGCCGATCGGGCGGCGGGCGCGGAGGCGAATCCCGCGGGGCCGGGAGGCGGGCGTCGAAGGAGCGCGTCTCTGCGCGGCCCCGGCACCCGGGGGGGGGGGACAGAGAGGCCGACGTTAGCGCGGCCGCGGGCTCGACGGGGGTTGGAGCGGCGGCTGGAGCAGGGCACGCGGCGCGCCGGCACATCGATCCCGACCCCTCCAGAGATGCTCGGCCGCCCCTTCCGATACTCCTGATGGTGGTGCCGCTTCGACCTCCCCCCGCCAACTTCGCCGCCGCCGCCGCCGCAGCCGCCACCGACGCCATTTTAGCCGAGCCAGGCGCCGAGGATGTAAATGCGAAAGGTTGGCCTCGCGCGCCTCCCCGGCGAATGGACACCGAGGGGCCGCCGCCGCCGCCTTTACCTCCACGCCACCGCGATTATATTGATTCCGTCGGGGCGAAATCAATGCCCTCGAGGGGCGCCCGAGCCCCGGGGACCCAACAAAGCAGCCCCCCCCCGGGGTCCCTCGGCGGTCGGGCTCGCTCGGGTCGCGGGCCTCCGACTCCCCCTCGTCGCGGACGCCCTACCGCGCATCCCTTGAATCGACGGATGCCGCGCCAATAGGTGGAGCGAGGCCGTCCTCGGGAGGACTCGTCGATTTCCCGAGGGCCGCGTGCGCGCCTTGCGCGGATCTTCGCCCCCCCCGAGCTCGGCTCGCCGAGCGACCGGGACCGAAGGAAGGCTCGAGTGCGCTCCTCTCCCCTGCCCGATGATTGGCGGCCCTCGCCCGGACATCCGTCGAGGCCCTGCTCCTCGCCTGATTCCTGGTCCTCAATTCTAAAGGTCGCGAGGCTCGCAGCCCCGGCTCCTCCTGGGCACTCGAGAGCCGCGACGGCGTTAGCCCGTTAACGCCCCCCCCCCTTCCTCCTTGATTTTTAATTGCGGCCTGTCGCACGGTTTTATGCCCATTAGCGACGCTCCTTACTTCGATTGTCTCTGCGCGAGCATTTGTCACGTTTGCCTGCCTGCGGTCTCTGTTGTTTAACCGGCGCGTTAAGCACTTGCGAATAGGTTGAATGCTTGGCGAGCTCTCGAATGAAAACATTTTTACAACCTCCTCTTCCTATTGTTACCGGCAACTCTTAAGCGCTTTCGATACCTGGAGAAATTGATTCTCTTTAATTTTGACCGATCAGCCGGTGAGGCTACTCGATATTAACAATTATTTCTCGTATTCTTTATTAAATTGTTTTTAAAACACATCAGCCTAATGAGCCTCCGCCTTAATTAACTCGAAATTCATTTTCATACTCTCATCGCGTGTACGTCCTCCTTCCTTCTTTTTTTCAGTAGCTCTTATTGTAACTAACTTGCGAGCTTTATTTATGATGTATCACCGCCACCGAAGCAGAATCGTTTTCTTTATTTCACTTATCTGTATTGTAATTCATGAAACGGAATGCAAAATTTTTGAAAAATGTACATTTTTTATTAAAATTTGCATTTGCTCGTATGCTCTTACAAAACTACGTAGACACGTAGAGCCTTACATATTTTTTTTTTGCTAACTTTTATGCATTTCAATTTTACGTAATTAACCTGAAATTCATAATTAGATGTGTGATTATTAAAACAAAATTTATGATTTCGATGAGAAACTGCGAGATCGTATCTGCTGCTAGTTGTAATTTTCCTATTTTCTCCGTAATTTTAAGCTTAAAATTTGAAGGGGTGTTTTAAATAAAGACCGAATTAAATTATTGCCACGCTTTCACGAGCGAAGCTACTTCCAAACATTCATTTTTAAAAGTTATTTTAAATTGAAGTAAAGATTGATCCACTATAGGATAGTAGGAATATGAAATGAATATTTGGATGTTAAATATTAATGGCAAGAGCCGAAGTTTAATGGCTAATTTGATGTTTTGAGTATTGGAACTGAAAACTAAACTTTTGAGGGTATTTTACAAAATCGAACTTACAAACTATATTTTTTTTTATTTTCCCGAGTTCGACTGGCAATTTTAATTACAGAAATTTTGCATTCAATTTTCTGACTTTGCCTCAATTCGCTACATTTAATACTTGATGATATACTATTTTAAATGTTATGAAAGGAAACCTTTGAATGATTTAAAATAGCTGGAAAATATTACTAAGGGGTAAATTTAAGTCGCGTCTTTACATGTTCTCTGCTGGGCAAAATTTATTTGCTTCTTCACTATTAGAAAATTATGATGTTTTAATGGAAAGGCGTTCCCATAAACTCTCAATATAAATGCAATTAATGATAACGATCGGCTTAAACTTTACGACAGTATAGAGCAGTACAATATAAATTCATACATTGTTAGCCTTTGATGTTGACACTACTCAAAACTAAATATTATTCTCTCGCTGTTTCCCTTCCGGCTGTAATCGGTTACGTACTACTTGCTTAGTAAGTTAAAAAGCCTATCAATCAGTATTTAATGAGATAATTTAATATAAAATTATTATACAAACGATAACCTATTGCAGCGTGAGATAGATATTTAAGGATTATCGATCTTGCCCAAGAGCCAGTACACTGTTTTCTCAGTTCTTTATTATTATTTTCATAATAAGTGAGTTTATAAATAATTCCTTCAAGAGCAATTTTAATATGCGATGTAAGTGAAAACAATTTAAGGCTGTAGCTTATAAACTACAATACCAGTGAAGAACAGTGCAAAGTTATCTTTTATTTATTTATGGATCTCGTACAAGTAAATAATTTTTTATTTAACAATTCATCCTGGAACACTTGCATCAGCTACGCGTAAAAACGTTCTTAACAACAAAATTCATGTTCTACAATTAAGTAAATCTATTACGATGCCGACACGTATTCGGCAGTGACTTAACATTCCATTAATTGCGATACCTCAATAATTTTTAAGTAATTTTAGTCACATTTAAAAAAACATTTATCAATTATAAAAATAAAGTTTTATAACTCATGTAAAAATAAGGTTTTTCTTTAAAACGATATTAAAATTGCTGATTTCAATTATGTGCTTAACCTTGTACATATTGAATTTTTCAATACTGTTATCATTTCATTAATAAATTTGATCTAGCACGAATATTTTTTTAACAATTTGTTTTTTCAGGCGTATTAAATATTTGTTTTTTTTTTTTTTTTTTTTTTTTTTTTTGTAATTTTTTTCCATTATTAAAATAATATTTATTATAAAATTTAATCATTAACAACATTTCCATGCAATAGTTGAAAATATAAAAATTTAAATTACGATTGACAAATAAGTTTTATTTGAAATTTCAGGAGTGAGTATTTAAACAGAAGAGCATACAGAATAATTGAAAAGATGTCTTGTGCAAAATTAAAATTAAATGCAAAATTAATAAAATATATCGACGTACATATGGCTTTCCTTGAAATACACATGTCAACACAATACTCTGAATTATTGAAAGCTTTTGTTTATTCTATACATAAGTTTCCGTTTTTTTTTTTTGCGCATCAATACTAGGGGCTCGTTTATAAAGTAAAAGGTGCAAGTAAAAAATGCATAACGTTCATATGTAACATATTCAAATAATTAACGAATGGAAGGTAGTTCTGCGTAAGACTTAATTTTTTAACGAAGCTCTTTGACTCGATTGACTCTTATACGCGTGGTAGATTGAAATTTCTAATGCATTCAGTAGTTAAAGACGGAAATTAATCGTATTCGAAAATTGTGCAGAGTCAGTAGTATAAAGTATTGAGCATCGCAAGCGAAATCATTTAATTTTTATAAATGATTTTAGACTCGAGCCGGGTAATCATTTACAGGATCTTGCGCATTTATCAAGGATACAACCCGACGAGCTTCCGTGTAGAAGATCAGCGACTAGCATCACCGGTAGAAATAAAACAGCGATTATTTCATAGTAACGGCCCAAGGATAGGCAATGCCCGAGAATCCAACGAGCGCGAAAGTCACGCCAAAGAAATGCACGCATCGACGGTATCTTTTTTTTTTTATCAGTGCTGCAAAAAAAACATTCTCGAG
Source organism: Kradibia gibbosae (assembly GCA_018907135.1). Lineage (NCBI taxonomy): Eukaryota > Metazoa > Arthropoda > Insecta > Hymenoptera > Agaonidae > Kradibia > Kradibia gibbosae. Next base: position 14,574,386 of record JACCHX010000007.1, read on the forward strand.
TTACAGCAGATACGAAGGCAAGATCTCGTCTCGTTCGGTCCTTGGCAACGGCAACATTACGAACGGCTCCTCCGGCAGCGCGATCGGACCCCCCGAAAGCCCTGCGTGGTCGGGACGCGGGGTGCAGGCCGGGACAACAAGGGGCATACTCGGCTCACCGAATACCCGCGGAAGCGTTAAAAGAATCGGAGAGTCCTTGGACCCGCGCCGCTACGGCTGGGCCAATAAAAGCCGAATTAGTCTCCGGGTGGAGAGAGCAATCCGAGGACAATTAACGCGCGCGTTGCAGCACCACCGGGGGCGTCGAGGAGATCGAGATGAAGGAGCGACCGCGGCATCGAGGATTACGTCGGCGGGTGAGCGACAGGGCCGGGAGGCAGGCGGGGGGGCGGCGGGTCGTGGTACCGGCGGCGCGGGCCGGGGATCGAGGGCAGGCGAGGGAGTCGATCATCGATTAGCACGGGAAGCGCTCGGACGTGGTGCCCCGGTCGCTGGCCTCCCGACGCTAAACGGCGTTAATTCCCGTGCGCGAACAAGCCCTGATCCTAAAGGGACTTTTCGCTTGATTTTCCCCGGGACTTGCATCGCTCCGCCGCTTGTCCCATCCTCCGCCAACAAATAATGAAACATTGCACACCGCATTATTCAGGAAACGTACGATATTGCAGCTCCTCGTCTTATTATTCGACTTCTGCGAGAGACGATATTTCCTTATAACCTAGGCAATGTAGCCTTTATTGCCGCTCTTTGTACAATAATATTTACAGTTCTGTTTAGGAAAATGCTATTAGAAAAGTCTTTAATCGGCCGTAAGGCCAGCGCGACGCTTCTGTTGTCTATTCGGTGTCATAAATTTTACCCAATAAGCAAAATGTCCGTAATGTTTATGAGCTCCGCGAGCGATAGCAGTTGAACGTATTGAGATATATTTCGACGAGTGGAGTTTTATTGCTCGTATGTTGTAAAAATATTGTACGATTTTATAATTTTTAAAAATTTACCGACTCTTTCACACTGTACATTATGTATTTTCTTTTGGTTATTTTTACACGCGTATTTAAAGGATCCACGATTATACTTAATAAAGGCATTTCTAAAGGACGATGGAAAGAAACAATTGTCGGTTGCGTGGAATTATTTCCGCCTTAATAATTGGATAAACATTATTGTGCAACCTTAAAAAGGATAAATAAATGAATGGACGAATACACCCTATGCGGTAGGATGTTTACAAGTTATGTCACGTATACAATGTCGCCTATGCTATGAAACGACGATATCATCGAGAGTCTGAGAGATTAAATTAAAAGCGAAGATAATTTTATATTAGCTTTATTACCCGCAATCAATGCGCACATTTAAATCCTCTTCATTATTAAGTGCCGCTTGTAATCTTAAGGATGTAAAATTTATTTTAAATAGGGACGATGCAGATACTCGAAATGCCGTATGTTTCAATCTAGAAGCGGAAAATAAAAATAATAAAGATTTTCCTTAACTTTATCCGTGTTTACATCGCAGATATTATTTTATGAAAAGGGATTTTTATGCGTACATTTTATTTACTTAGTCGTGTACGATATCACAAATAGAAAATGAATTTACTTTATACACCTAAAGCACAGGCGAAGGAAGCGATGGGTAGGAAATACAAGAAGAAATTCGCTCACGAGAATTTATGTATATTATACATTGCGGACTCGTGATTTTTCATTGGAAACAATTTACAAAAGAAAGAAAGAATGTTAATAAAAAAAAAAAAAGCACAAACGCATAGGATGCCCAGAGAAATTATAATGCAAGCTATACCGTATAGGAAATACACGTCAGTGATCTAAGTCTCGCTAATTACAAAACACATTCGACCCAAAGCGACCGCTGCTAAGATAAGGCGCAACAAATATAATTAATAGCGGGACGTGGTTCCATGCCTGAACGGTAATCAAGAGCTCGTTGGGTAAAAATGACGATTACATCCTCGAGCCGCCGGGGCCAGCCATCGGCCGCTAGTTATTTAGCATTGCTTTTCGCAAATAGGTCGATGGAACACAGCCATGAATAATAACCAGCGGGAGAATAATTCGCCGGTATTTTCAGATTTTTACGACCGTACAGGCCATATCAGCCGGACCCGGACGTTTCCGAGCGTCTCGATCGGATTTGCAAGGCGGAAGGCTTAAGCAGCGACGATAAGACCCCCATCGAGGATATAGATCTTAGGTTCAAACTGTTTATCGGTTGCGGCGAGGAATTCAAGCACAGCATCCCGAATTCACGGCTCGTGGAGATCGAGACGATAGGTGACTTAGCTTGTATTTATAAGCGCACAAATACACGCACACGCACGCACACACACGCACACACACACACATATATATTGCATGCTCCCGCGTCGAAGGGATAATTTACGCATCGCTTTTCTTTACCGCATCGACTGCTTTTTATGTACTTTATATACAATCGGCTTAAGGAGTCGATCCCCGAATTGCCGAAGGAGCCCCGGTCCTTACCTCGGCGGCTATTCTTCCCTTCGGGGCGCCGAGCTCCGAGCACGAAAATGCATTATACGCTTTTTTGGTATTTAAAGCTATTTTTTTTTTCGCGAATGCGAGTCTTGTTATTTTTTTTTTTTTTTTGTACAGAATCGGGGATTGTTCATTCCAACGGTATCGTCGATTGGGCTTTTAATTTTATTTTTACGATGCGCCGGCCGAAGCTTCATTTGAAATGACAATTTTCTAAAGCGTGCTCGAAGCGATTTATCACTTGCTAATTTACTATTGGAAAGACACTTGTTGCAAGCGAATCGGTTAACGATCGACTGGATTGAATTCAACGCGCTAATTAACATAGACCTTTAATAAAATGTATCTCATTGGCTAACGATAATTTAACTTTTTATGAAAGTGGTTAATTGCGTTTGACTGGGCACAAAGGGGATTGCAAATTAAATTTAAACGATAAACGCGTTCTTGCATTGCTCTCAAAATAATAAATAATGTGTTCTGATTCGCAGGTGATCTCCGGGCATTTTATCAAACGCCGGTTGTGACTACTACACCTTATGAAAGCTTAGCAAAAATGGACCTACCGCCGAACTTGCACGTTCTAAAAGATTATGTACGATTCGAACCAGGTACGGTATACATCTCTATCCTAGGGATACAAGTTTCATGTGATTTTAATCATTAATTCTAATAACGAGTTTGAAATTAATATACTTTGCTTTAATCCAATTTTTTAATCCAAGGTTTATTTTTTTTTCTTCAAGATATAATAAAAATAAATTTATATACATACAAGATAATCATTAATAACAGTACGGATTTGGTTAATAGTTATTGTAATTAATTATTTGAACAATATTTGTTACGTAACTATAAGTCTGTTTTCTTTTGGAAATATAATCTGTTAAATATAATACCTTTAAATAATAAAGACGATTAAATGTTTCTTCACTTTCTGACTTAGAGAAAATAAAACAAACGTATTTTTCAATCAAATTATTGCAGTAAAGACAAAAATGAATCGACGATCGACGATTGAAATTTAGTTTAATAAACTAACACGCTTAAAGCAACATTGAAAACATGAGATATTTGTTTCATTTTATGTTGCAGATCCTGACAAATTGTTGGGAAAAACTGCTTTTCCACAAAGCGCTACGCTAGTCACTGGCTTGAAGTACAAATCAAAGTACCGCGGTCACGTCCCTGAAAAGGCCTGGCCAATTAAGTTAAGGCATAAGAATTTAGAGTAATAAACTAATTTTAATAACATTTTTATATACTCATCACTGTGTATAGTTCGTCGAATAAAGGTTACGCCCGTGAGGAGAGAACAAAAATTTGTTATTATTACTCATTTTTCTAACATTTTTATTTTAGATTTTTTAGATTTAGAATCGTTTCTTTACTTTTAAGGCATTTTTCATTACTTTAAATTATTAAATACCCACTCGCTTATCTTATATAGATAGCTTAAGAATACCGATAACAATTTTTTTTCTAATTACGAGCGGAACATCTTAAAATATTATAAGTACCTTTTCGTGTTACTTGGTTGCTATATAATTATTTACTTGCTTATTTCATAATTTTATATAAATTTTAAAATGAATTAGGATAAAGTAAAGATAAGGCAAATAATATAAGATAGAGTTGTATTAAAAAAAATGGTAAATAGCTTGGTTAAATTTAATCTTTTAAATAATAGATTAAATAATATAAATAATAGATCGTATGCTAAGTTTTATATTTGCTCATTAATATTTAAGAAACGAAATTTGTTTTTGATTAAAAAATTAAAATTGCTTTGAAATCAAGAAGTTGAGGAATAAATTATGTTCTTACACGTCCAAGAAAGTTTTTACATTACAGTGTCATATTATTCCGTATTAACTCTTGTTCCTATTTACGCTTGTATACATCATTGTTTATAGACATTCTGGTATATTAATTTCTTGTGACACAACCTTTCATATGCATTATTTATTTCATGAAAAGAATATAAAGACGATCGATTTTTTGTTAAATCAGTGTTGGTATGAACTCCGACAGTGTAAAAAGGAGGGTGAAAAATTTTCAAAGAAAAATTAGAATAATTATAAAAATATCAGCGGTAGTAAAAAAAAGGGAACCACAGTTAAATAATATACTTAAGACTTCAAATTCTGTACATCTTGATTTCGATATATTTTTAATTGTTAACAAAATTCTAAAGAAATACATATTTACATGAAAATATAACGATATTAAACGTATTTTAAGATTTTTTAAAATCAAGAATAGACATATTTCACCGAATGAGTGCTCAGTATATAATTTAAGCAATATATTACAATATTATAAGTATTTTTATACGTTAAATTTGTTAGGACGTATATATATATATATATACATGTTTTATGGAATCCATAATGTATTCAATGCGTAAACTTTATTACATATGGTCTTCATTATAAATCTTGTTATCTGTAGAATATATTTTAAATTAATATAACTTTAGAAATAATTTCTATTATCTTAATTTTATATTGCTTGTTATAAACGTACATTAATAATTGATTTCTTATAATTACAGTATTGTGACAATAAAATTTTTTTAAATTTAGTTTATACGTTGCCATTATTAAAGTTTAATTGCTTTTGATTATTGCATAAGACTGTATTCAAACATGTGACTGTAAGATATCACAGCCTTAACATAACAGAAAAATTATTCAAAATCCTTTATTAAGTTTGGACAACCATGGGATAGTATTACTTTAACACAATGAAAATTATTTTCTATCATTATAAACTTATTACATTCATAAGACTAAAGATATTCAAATTATTTCTTACATATTACTAAAATATCATAACCTTGTAAAATATTTACTGTTATTTAACGTTACTTCATAAACTTTAATAAAAAGATTTTTTTTATATATTTCAACAGCATTTTACATAAGTTGAAACTGTTAATTAGACATCATTTTTTCATACATTTATATAAACATTGTTAAAGTTAATTTATAAAAAAATTCTGCTGATTAAAGATTATTTTTACAATTTATTTTAGACTGAAAATTCAATATAGTAGTAAATTATTAGCAATTATTAGCAATTTTTAATGAATAAAAAAATGAATAAAAAAATTCGAGTTATAATTAATTTGAAAATATTTATTTTTCAAAAAAAATAATACTATTTTGTACTTTATGTTTCATATTTTTACAATAAACTACTCGAAGATTTAGAGTAAATGAGAACATATAAAATTTAGTTGGTTAATATTGTGGAATATTGCAAATTTACATAAATGAGCTCGAACATTTTGTAACGAATTTGTTGATAAAATATTTATGCATAAGGATACTATAGTCTTAGAGATAGAGAGAGAAAGAGAGAGAGAGAGAGACACACACACAGAAAAATAGTAAAATAAAGAAAAAAGTGTTAGATTTATTGAACAATAGATAGTTAATTTTCATTATCATTCGTAGTTTAATGCACTTTTTAAAATAAAAGCGTCAAGATTCATCTTTCCAATGTATCTGTGTTTGGTTTTTTCGATTTATGATTAAATTTTGAATTTGTTTTATGGAATGAAACACATTTTTGTGACAAAAGTTTATTGCAGAATAGTTTAGATTTGTTGGGACAGGGAGAAATTATTGTCACTGATTCAATGCTTCAAAACATTAGGTCCATTCATGTCCACTAGCTTAGAATTTACACTTTTTGACTTACCGAATCTATTATAATTGGGATACTCGTTTACCTAACGTAATAATACTTGTTTTTTCAATTCATGAGCTCACAAATAAGTCTTGCTTAAAGAGTTTAATTTACGTTTTTCTAATCGAAATATTTTATACGCTCATTGTATGTTGTACTTAGGATTATTGATTTGCAAAAAATCACTTAGACTATTGTATTTCATTTATAAAATATTTTGTTGATTGAACGATGCTATTATTGAAAAAAGTGTGTATTTTATTTATATCCGAAAATTGTAGTTTACGATACATTATTCAAAGTTTTTATTTATTTAGTTTTTCAATATCGTTGAAAATTTAAAGCGAACACTTTTTTGAAGTTTATCGGTCCTCTTCATTTTCTGGTGGAATAATTTATAGAAATGTCTAACAAACAATGTTCATGGTAAAGTAAATGTAAAAAATCGTAAGAAATGTGACCAATAAGAAGAAAATTTGTAAAATGTATCTATACAAATGATTTAGTTTTAACGAATGATTAATAAAATTATTATTTGTTAGTCTTAATTTCCAATGTGAATTTCAATTATTACTAAAAAAAAATTGATTACCATTGATCATAATCGTAATCAAATTCATTTGTTAAGATAAAACATCCATAATTTCTAATAGTCAGTTGGTAAATTAACAGTCGAATACATTGTAATTGCCGAATGATTTAATTTCTTCTTAGTTTTTCTATCGTACACAACATCTTCAATGCAATTGTTATTATTTAGGTGAAAAATTCAATTTATAATAAGTTTATTTTTACATATATTTGATACGTGTGTTTTTAATGTTTATGTGGGGATTTTTAGGCAAGCACATTTAGAAGTTTATTGATTATAAATATCATTGCAGCATCAATGTTTTCACACTAATTCTATTTCTAAAACCAGGATTCACACCGATCCCAAAATTTTATTAGCTACGAGGGCAGGCTTCGGTTTCCATATTGTTAACGAATGCACATATATCAGAATCTAAACGATGGTTTCACTTGTGACGTTAGCGCATTTAATTATCGTTTAAAAAAATGAAATAGCCCGACATTCAATTACGCGGTAATACTTGAAAATTCCAATTTTTCCAAAAATATCCAGAAGCTATTGTTATCGGTTTTGGCAAAAATAATTGTATAATTTGAAATTGATGTTTATACGATTTTTAATGATATCTTTATTGCCTTGTAACGAAGATGGAGGTTTTGGAATTCGTTAATTAAAATTTTGCAATTTATTTTCTATAAAAAAAAAATGGTAATCGCCAATAATAATAAATAGAATCGGTGGTTAACGAATATCATAAATTAAATAGTAATCTACAATAGTGTGCACATTATACGTAGTGTAAAATATTAAAATACTTACGCTTTCTCGTACTCGGTAATACGAGCTCGAAAATATGATTTAAAACATTTCAATAAGAGTTTTTAATACTGAATAGTATATTGAAGGGTGATTAAAATTTGCGATAGGAAATGCTCGACCACACACACGACCGCGCTACTATTCTGTAAGTGATTAAACTTTATCTCATTCTGTTAAGTTACTCGTGAATTCTGAACTGATAGTATTTCAAGCAGCGTTTACCAACTCTTACTTATAAGCGTAATCTCACAATTAAGCGGCGTTTAAAAATACAAAATTACGAAAGTAATGAATTAACATCGGTGCCGTCTCCTTTCACGATCTTCTTTGATGGCATTCCATACTGGGCTGCGAATGTTATTCTAATTATTACGACATTATTTTTCAGTATTACGGTCGGAGTAATTCAGTAGTACATTGATATCGATGTCGTAAAACAGATCATTTGCACTGCGTTTCTTCATGCTACGTGGCTCCGCTTTCGAGTAAGTTGACGTATTTAACGATAAAGTTGTACCTCGTGTTTTCGAGGTGAACTTTTATGGCGACTCTTGTAACTGTCCATTAACCGGCGAATGAGCTTTCGTCGATTGGAGCATTTTTAGATTAATGACTGCCGTACGCCGAGTTAAAGATGTTCATCTCACATTTGACAACTGCTAACTAAATTTCAGCGTCGATACAATCCAATTTTTCTCGTTTCTTTTTTCTATCTTTTTTTTTTTTTTTTTCTTTCTTTCTCTCAATGCAATTTGCACGTTATTGGCTTAAAGGGCAATTTTGTCGACGCCCCTGTTCGCTGTCTCTCATCACTGAAAAATGCTAAAGTTAATTCGATGCACCTTGGAGTCAACATTATTTTGTAAATACACTTTGCCAGCTTAAATAATGCAACGCGCTGTTATTTTTATCTCCTTGACTTCTCCATTAGTATTCGTATACATTAATTAATCAAGCTGTTCCAACCACTAGCTTTTGCCAATTAAACGTTTTAAATACATGTGATTTATATTGAAAAATTTCTGCAGCCTGTCGTCAAGATATCATTTTTAATAATAGTCATAATATGCGCGTATTACTTTTAATCCGAGACCTATTCGTTTTGAAGCTTTAATAGCTTTTCTAATCACTATAAAAAAAAAAAAAAAAAAAAAGAAAAAAAAAAGTTAATCGCTAGAATTTAATACATTTATACCGTTAAATAATTTAAGTTTCAAAAGCAATAATAGTTATTTAGAGGATACAATAAAACAAGTATTGGTTGTTAGTCACAACGTTATTATTGTTTATGAAATGGTGTTCCATTTATAAGAGGAGAATCGTCGCATTTGTATCGGCGATACGTTGCTGAATAAAGGAGCAGCTACATTCGCGCAAATAAATGGACGTACGGGAGCTTACAATAATTTGTCGCAAGCTGTAAATAAAATTTTTTGTTCGTAAATAGTTTTACGAGGCTGCTATATTCTATCGCGCGCATGGAAATGCCTGCTTGGAATATTGCGACACATAAAGCCTCGCCATTGCGACGAAGCCTACTATCGATGCGTATACAACCGGCGGGAATATAATGGTAAAGTAATTACGGCCGACGCGTTCCACTCGACGAACTTTGGCCTGACTCCGAGCGGCAGGACCCTCGGTATCGCCGAGCGGCCCCCGAGATCTCCTCGCCCCCGGGAAAAAAAATCGGCCGGGGGTGGGGGTGAATCGAGACCGATCGAACCTCCGAATAAGATCCCTCCCGGAAATCCGAGCGACGCAATAGCCGAGACGTGGAAAGGGCTCGCACGTAAGGATAAATTTCAGCGCGAGTAACCTGCGCCCTAACTTGAGCTGTCCGTCATGCGAGAGTTATTAATCCTCGGCGGAGGTCGACTTTCCGCCGGCTAATTGCGAATTCTTTCCCGATGCCGGAGCCGAGCTCGCGAGCTTCCTCCACCCGTGCTCCACGAGTTCGTGCTTGCCTACGCGTGAGCTCTTAACGTCGCTCTTAGTCCTATGCGCCCGGCTGAGTATCCAGAGGCGGGACAGACAGCACCGGAGTCCTTAGGGCTCGCCGTGTATCAGAACCTTGGAAAATCGAGGGCCCGCCCGACGCGTGGCACTGCCGCACCGGTCGGGGATTACGTTTGTCGTTAGCCGTCCCCTCGATACCCGTACTACCTCCGACGTAAAAATGCCCTCAGCCTCCGCGGGATAAAGCCTTTGCTCCCGCTCGTGTCGATGGGCCATCGCGATTCCAACGGTTGTGCGTGAGAAAACGCAGCTCGTGGCACTATTGAGGAGGCCAAAGGGATGGGGGCCTCCGTTCGAGGCAAAGCTTATTACACCATCGACTGCTCACCGACGTTGGCTGCGCCTGCGACAAATGCACCGGGCTCGAGATCCCTTGAATTCATAAGTATGTTTAACGAAGAAGAACGACGTCCCAGTTCGTGTTCCGCATTCGGATACATTGGGAGGAGACGCGCAAGGGCGCGATTCGCTCGAGACACTCGAGTGGCTCGGGCCCACGTGCGAATACTTTCACGTACCCCGAGCCCTGGTGGAAGTTTGCTCTCCTCCGTTTTGTGCAGGCGCCTCCCTCCTCCCCTACTGCATCGGCATCGGTGCCGCTCTCTCGAAACTTTACCATTTACGGGCGAATCGATCAAAATTGCACGATCGACGTCGAGAGCTTTTCTATCACCCGGGAAGCCAAACTGAAATGTGCCGCTCTTTTTTTTTTTTCCTTCCATTCCAATCGATTCGGTTTCTTTTTTTATTTACTATCGGCCTCGTACGCGTCTCGTCTTTAAAATTTGCTCACAAGCGTGCGATAATTAAAAGTGAATTTTGATTTATTTTTTTTTTTTTTTTCAACTATTAAGTAAGGAGCATCGCGTTGAGAAAATAACCGCTGGTGCCAAGTGTCATTTGGACTCTTTGCGAGAAACATTCGCATTCCGTAGCGTGGAAGCCCCGAGCGTTTTGAAATACGGTACCGACTTTAACTTCATACGTTAAAGGTCATCGCGAAAATTGTAATGAGACGTCGATTTCGAATCGAGTTTCTCGGCCGAGCGGAGAAACATCGCGGAGAATATTAGGCGCTTTGCCCGTTTAATTTTGCGTTAGAAAAGATTAATAGTCGCTTCCATGGCTCGCCTCATAATTGCGATAAATTAAATCGCTCGTTCCTCCTGGCTCTCTGATATTAAAATGCCTGCCCAACAAGGGAAGCTCCAAAGCCTCTGAAGGTAAGGCGCAGGAGAATTGTATCGGTGTGTAGGCTGCGTACGCGGGTGTAGTACGCCCACGACTAAAGCCGATACTCGCAAGGGCTCGTCGCGTCCCTTACGTCGTATTTCTCCGTGACGCTTACGAGGAGCTTCATTGGCTGCTTCCTCTTGCTTCCTCGGGAGCCCGGGAGATCCTGCGTCATTGTCTGGCTTGCATCGAGTAGCAGCAATTCCGGGAATTTCTTTGAATTCTTTCATACCTTTCGAATTAAAGGATAATTTGGAACGAAGAAATATTTGGTCGTGCGCTTTTTTTCTTCTTCGCTGCTCTGCGGCAGAGGCTCTTTGCCTCGCGATCAAAGCCCGCGTAGGAGGGAGCGTTTTAAAGTTATGAAAAATCTAAGCGTGCGTTAAAAAGTTACAGATATGATGAAACAGTCATTAAAACAAAGTTTTTTTTATTACGAGCCAAATATTTTCTAATAAAGATCAACCGAGGGAAGCTTATGTTTCCGTAAATATTGAGAAATGCCGAGAAGTTTGTTTAAAGGAATGATGAAAAAAACTTATTAAGTACCGTATTTAAAATACTATTCTTGTCCTTTAAATTGAATAAAAATGGTTTATTAGTCATGAGTTTAACTATAAATACACTGATTTCGGTATACGACGGTCGTAAGGAATACGAGAGCCTATTCAGCGGGTGTTATTAAAGAAAAGAGTAAAAAAAAAAAAAAAAAGAAGAAAAAAAAATAATGAAAAAACAGTGAATAAAAAGGTGAAGGCATCGAGTAATGAAATACGGAAAATGGCAAATGAAGCAAAAAGTAAAAATTGACCAGCCCTGCAATATTCCCCGATACAAAGCAGAGGTGTGCTGAGTATTGGAATACGTACGACAATGGCGTGTAGTATCCGCAGCTCGATAATACGGGCACTTTCGTAATGGCGTTGTCAACGCGAGGAGACTCGGCAAAAGATAGGAAACCCCGATCCACTAAACTCAGTCCACGGTGGGGGGGGGGGAATGGGCCGCAGCGGGTAGGAGGCCACCCCGGGCCGCGATCGGCTCCGGGCCCCTCCAAGAGAGGCGTGGGGGGGGCGCAATAGCAGGAGCCGGAGTCGGCTCCGAGGGAAATCCTCCCACTTCGGAGTTCGGATTTTCGAGGGAATCGAGTTAGGCGCCCGGCTCCTGCCAGCCGAGGCGGAACCCCGAGCCCCCCGCCCCCCCCCCGGAGCCTGCCCTCGGTACGGGCCGGCCGAGCAGCCCGCGCGATTCGCAGTCGCGGCAGTCGCGATCCAAGGCTCGTCCAGCGGGTGGAATTCCTCCGGGGAGCGGTAGGTAGGTAGGGGGGGGGGGAATGCGGCGGCCGGGCGCGAGAGCACGTGCCACCTACGGATCGAACCATCGGCGCCCTTGGCAACGGAGGGACGCCGCCGCGGCCGCGACGAGGCCTTCGCACCGGCGCCAACCCCAGACGAGCGTCCCTGTCCCTCGTCGGCGAAGGAAGGATCCCCCGGAGCTCCGAGGCCATGCCCTGGCTCACCAGCAGGACGGGCCTCATCGCCGCGAGGACTCGACCCGTGCGCCGACCCAGGCCCAAGGTACTCATCACCGACTTCGAGCCCGCTCCCGAGGCCCGGGGGTGGGGGGCTCCGCCAGGGATCCCCGGCAGGATCGAGGCCCCCCCGATCGGAGCCCTCCCCTCGGCCTCGAGTCGGGCCTCGTCTAATGGACCTTATCTCTCGGCTTTGGTCCATTAGCCGCCTCTCGCTACGAGTAATTATCATTCGCCGCGTAGTCGCGGCTCTCCCCGTTAGCCGCGATCGCGCGATCCGCTGTTTGCACTCGCGAGACACGCGTACCTATCCTCCTCCTCCCCTCTCCCCGCTACGAGCTTTATGACTTGCGAATGCTCCTCTCGCCTTGCTTATTAAATGCGCCTCTTTTAATTGACCGGGCCGACTGGAATTTTAATTGGACAGCGCTGTGCAAACGTCTGCGATACACCGAATACAATCTAGGCTCCAACCGCTGGCAAATTTATCCAAATGTAATAACCCTCTCCTTATCTCTGCGTCTTGCGCGTCGCTTTTCACCGCCTACGCACAAGCGCTCGAGGTAGACCAACTGTATTGTTTCCCCTGCTTTCGTAATTCGAACCAGACTTTGACGGAAATAATTGCTCTCACTCAATAATAACGTCTCGCGTCTCGCGTCTCGCTTTCATTAGGATTTGCCAATCTTAATATTGCCTACTCGCGTATTTGTTACTCTTGACTTTCTTTTTTTTTTTTTTTTTTTTTTTTTTTAAAGAAGGCAGCTTATACTTTTATCGACCTTCGGAGTCATTTTAAAATGCATAAACAAATTTTTTTTCTCCATCGAAGTGCGCATTTTTCGTTAATTCTCCGGAAAATAAGTTCATTTGCACTTTATTGACTCTACTGAAAGCTGCGAATTTATTTGTTATGACGGTGTATTTAAAAATGCGTAATGATTAGATAACGATAGGAAAAAATTGTCCGCAGAATAATTACGGTAAAAGGAATGTTACCTTAAAGCTCTCTAAAATTCCAAAACTTATGTTTAAATACTATTAATAGGTTAAAAACAACTATCTAAAAGCCTTAAAAATATTTTTACGATTTACAAGCTCATTTATATGAATAATAATTTAAAAAAAGAAAAGAGAAATGGTAATCCAATTGGAAAAATCATAATTCTTTTTTCAACGACAAATATATATAAAGGTTTTTTGCTCAATAATATCTTTATCAACTGTAAAAGTTAAATGGGAAAATATCTATTAAACATTTTGTTTAAGTTAACATTGCTCTTACTTCTTTCATTTTACGAAGTATTCCTAACTATGTAATAAATTTATTCAATACTATAAAACGTTAAAGCTTATTTTTATTTTACTTTTCTAATAATTCAATTGCTTTTCTTTAATTCATTTAATTCATTTCATTTGACAAAAACTTTGAAATTGTTTCATATTTATCGTATTGCTTACGTAGGACGATTGAACAAAATTTTTCTAAACGCTTTTTATAATTTTCAGAATTCTTTCATTTGGGCAATTGAACAATGAATTAAAGTTTAAATTATGTTATTGAAACCAAAAATTTTTTAAGAAAAAAAAATTTTTGAAACTACCAAAACAGTCATTTTTTTTTGTTCATTTGCCTTTGTTATCGAAGCCAATCGAATTATTAAAAATTTGCGAGCATAATATTTTTGTCGACTAGATCCGGTAAACACAAATTGGTTGATTTTTTTTCCGGGACATTTCGAGAGTAAGTACGTTATTTTGAAATTACTTTTTTGTTTTAAAATAAGCTTTAGATTATTAATTATCGGATGGGTCGACAAAAGTAAATAAGAAAGTTGAAATGTAATGTGCTGCACAGTTAGTTGGAGATCTAATACGATTAATAATATCAAATACTCGATGTTTCTTTCACAGGTAATTACGTTTTTCGAAGCACTAGTTGCCTCAATTTGAGTGAATCATGTGATAGTAGGTTTATTTCTTAGTTCACTTGTCCAACGAAAGTATCGCATTAATTTTGTGCGGTGTGGCTTTTCAACTTTAATCGAATTGAATTAAATACAAAAGGGTATTGGTTGAATCGTTGGTTGGTAAGCGTTTAATTGGAAAACGAAAGAAAAAAAAAACAATTTTGGTTTCGAAAGGAACTTCAGTTACACAACGTACAATATTATTACAAAGCCGATAGTTGTGTATCATTAAGGCAGAGCCTAGTTTATAATTGCAATCCGATCGTGCAGTAGTCAGGCGGAGGAGTAAAAGCGAGTATATCAAATTCTCCGATGAGTCGTCGAAGTAACTTCCGCCCGATACGTCCTTCCGTCCCGGACTCGAGACAATTTTTGGACTCTTGGCTCTCCACCCCCTCTCCCCAATACCTGGGGCTGGCATACGTGCTCGGCTCGATATTCCCGAATAAGGAGACGGTCTGGCACGAATCTCGTGATTACGGCCGGCGTAGAAATCTCGCTCCCGAAGAGGCTCGAAGAGCTCGGCCCGAGTGGCCCCAAATACTTCGCACTTGCTTCTAGGCGGCCGAGGACGAGGGCGATAAAAATAATCGACCGCCTAGGCGGAATCAATAGAGCCGAGTGTAGAGAGAGCACAGGAATCCTCTGTGGCGTATCCGAATTCGCGTGATTTTTACGCGGCGGTGCCTTTCCCAACGTCTTGCTCCACTCCCGGTTGGCTCCTGGCTCGCCGAAAAAGCCTCGGGGCCAACGTGTGCTGTCGCCTGAATTTTGCGGCGCTGGGCGCAGCTCGCCGGCATTGCGCTTTGCAATATGCAAGAGCTGAAAGTTTAATTCAAAATAGCGGCGGAACGGGGAACGAGCGTCGCCGAGCCGGGGACTCGAGCTCCCTGTAATGCACGGCGTGTAAAATGCTTCGGTTGCCCCCCCCCCCCCGACCACCTGCCCGAGGATTAAATATTTAATTGGAATTAGCGCTCTCGCAAATGCACCGTCATATCCCTCGATGCACTCGGTGCAGTTCGGTCGGGCCTCCGCTATAATTGGATAGAAATAGCGGCCCGCGTAAAATAGTTGGCCTCGTAAATCAGCCGGACGACGTGTTGGACGGGCGGGGGCCGGGGCGGGGGCGACTCTCTCGCCTCTCATTTGCGTAATTTACGAGCCCCGCGGAAAAGGCTACACTACTGCTCCCCGACGGCTGGCCATTGCCGCGGCAGCGATGATGCGCCGCTTGATTTTTCCAGCGGGGGCCGATCCTTCCCGGGGTCCCTTTGGCTCGACGCTTCCGTGCGAGCCGTTAGGGGTTCGCGTGGCCAACGGCATTAACAAGTTGAAAAATAAGCGCTCGCCGTCGCCGGCGGCTTTGGCACTGGGGGGTGGGGTGGCGGCCTTCGGGAGAACGGGAAGGAAAAGGGCAAGAGCCCGTTTGATTAGTATCGACTGGGCTAAACCCGAGATTAACAAGATTAACTACTGGGCAATAAGGCGAGCAATCGGAGCTCCGAGGTAAATCCACCAGGAAGGCTCCACGAGCCCCGGCGTCTCATAATTCTCGCAGCCTCTCGTCCGAGGCCTCGCCCCTCGTGCGTACTCTCTCCCCCTTTATCTCTGCCGCCTATTCCCAAAAGCGAGCCCGAGCACTCGTGCGCCTCGACGACCCCCGCTAGACGTCCGCTACCCCTCGAGGAGCCTCGCGCCCCTGGGCTTTTCACCCTTCGCCGGCTCGTGGAATTCGGCTTCCGGCCCCTCTGCCCCACCCCCGAGAGTCCGACGAACTCTCGTCTCGGGCGAGCCGCGGGCCACTCGAGGGGAACCGCGATCTCTCGAGCCCAACGACGCGAGGCCGGGGCTGGACGTCTTGGGCCCTGGGCCCCGCACCGGCCCCCGAGCCTCGCTGGTTCTGCAATAGGGAGCTCGCGGATCCTCACCCCTCGCTGGCTCCTTCGGCCAATTGAATTGGCCGGCAGAGGGCAGAGAGGTAATTCGAATCGATGCTCCCCGCTCTGAGCGCCACCCCGAAGCGAAATTACTCCGCCGGCGTATTATAAGTCGGAGTGCTCCCCCGCCCCGCCCGGCCCCGGCACCCCTCGGAATTATGAATTAATACGGCAATTCCCGCGCGGCCTCGGCTAGCCAAGGCCATTAGCGCCCGTTCCCGACCTCGGCGGCGAGCCTTCGACCGGCTCCTCGGTACTCCCGCCTGCTCTCCCTGCCGGTGGTGGTGGCAAGGACGCCGAAGACGGGCTCCCAACGCGGCACACGTCATCCGGAATACATCGAAATTCTCCTCCGTGAAAAGGGTCGGCCTTTCGAATGCCAGGGACTCCCGCGACTTATCCTCGGCTGGCTTCCGCGTCGATCCTACGCTCCAAGAGTCACCGAGGGACGTTGTAGTTAAAGGCATTCCGTTAAAATTAAGAGGTTCCCCTCCGCCGCCGCTCGCTCGTGCTCGGCAGTCGTTTGGTTGTTTTTATTAAATGGAAGCCCGGACCGAAGGACGCGGAAGGGGTTGGGACAAAGTCCTCCGTTCGATTTTTACGCATGGGTGAGACGAGACGGGACGGGGGTTGGCTCGGAGGGAAGGAGAGGCGAAATCGGAGGCTCGCCTCGCTGCTCTAACGAGGCTTAAGGAATCGTCAAGCCGGAGGTGGAGATATTGCGCCGATCGGCGTAAAGAGGGGCGCGCGACGAGACCCTCCTCATCGCCCTCCTAAAGCTAACGAATCTCATTGCAGAGGCTGGAGCTTCAGGGAACATCGATACCGGCCCCGTTCAACCTACGGCCATTCGCCGGTCTCTACAATCCTTATCCGTACGGATGCTCGGTCCTCTGCAATCATCCGGCCGACGGCGAGGTCAAGGAAGTCGTCCGACGGGCCAAGGATACATGGGTAACTAGTGCCGAGCCCTTGCCGAGGTATTCGCGTGCATCGGCAGTATCATCCGAGCCGACTCTTTTTTTCGAGCAAAAAGTCCCTAGCCGAGGCGTGTCGACGTCGGCCTGTCGTCCTTCGATACCACGCCTGCCAATGCACGCGCGGACCTCGCGATTCACGCAATAACGAGGCGCTTTCGATGCATCCCAAGTCGCTGATCCGTTTTTGTCCCTTCAAAAAGTAATACGTCCCTAACGTCTGATATTGCGCCTGGAATTGGCAGTCGCAGCGCCAATTATAAAGGGCCGATAGGCGAAGGCTTTGCTCGGCATTCGCACGTATTCCCCTTGCTTTAGGATATAATTTTACGGCTTATCGAGATGCTTGCGAGGACGCGGACGAGTTTCCCGCGCCCGACCAAATATCATTCTCGTAAAAAATATCTCACGAATGAAGTGCTCGCGCATTTAACTGGAATCAGATAACGATGCACGTGAATGCGCTCCTTTAAAAGTGCTTACGCGGCATTAAAAGCCCAGGATTAATAATCCACTGTCGCCGTTCAATTACCGCTTGTGTACAAAGGGAGCTTATTAATATTGCCAATCGCTGTCACGAGTTTCCCTAATAAAAGGGTTGTATAGAAATGACTTGCTACAGAGGATAAAGGAACGCGGCAAAAGTAGGTCAATATGAAAGAGTGCGCGCGCACGCCCACACATACCAGGCCTACCTGTGCTCGAGCTTCAAAGGTTAATTTGAGCTTTATATAACGGAGAATTACCTCGGAAAGCCCAATTTCTTCGCAATAATTTTGTTTTTAATACCATTTCGTTGTGCAGGCAATTTCAGCTCCAAGCCAAGTAACCTAATATTATATATATATATATATATATATATATATATATTCTAAATATTGTCAAATACGATTTCACCGCATGCCCTGTCGAGTATAAAGATTTCAAGCTTATACGACTCGGTAAAAGTAAATGAAAATGAAACTGACTTTTTTTTTTGTTTTCAACGTGAAACGCAAGCTACCACCGGCTTCTGATCTAATACATCATTATACGCGATAAATTAAATTTGCCAAGGACTGAAAGCTTTGGAACCTTTATAAAAGTTAGTCTCATAACGATGACAAGCGTACTCGATTTGAAAAAAAAACCCTCCAAATAACAAGTAACTCAATTATCTCTGTTTTTAGACGGTGCCGATTGTCCGGCAGCCTTGCAAATAAAAGCTCGAAACTCTCATTACTCCAAAGCTTATCAACCTCGGTGAATTACAAAAAAAAAAAAAAAAACTGTCTTGCACCGATCCCTCTTTCCCCCGCCCATCCGGAAACCGCCCCTTCACATGGAGGCCCGCGCACGCGGCAAATAGCGGCGTATCAGCGGTCGAGTAGCAGCAAAGCCCCGGGGCTAATCTTCGAATTTACCTCCGGTGCGTAAATAATCGGGCCGATCGCGAGGCCATTAACATCGATGATCGGGAGCAAAAGGGGGAGCCTCTCCCCCGGGCCGGCCGTATCTCGAGCTCGCCCCCGCTGAAAAGTTACTTTGGATTTGCACTTTGACTCGCGTATGCTCGACTGGCTGGGCCGTAAATCCTCATCGGGCCACGGACGCGCGCCGCTCCGGTTGGCTTAGAGGGCCGGGATCCCCGACGGGCTGACGCTCGAATTGAAATTGATCGCCCGCTCGCCGAGCGCCTTTCGATGCGCCCCGACGGCCTCGAGACGGTATTTTTTCCGGGAGGCGTTTTACCGCTCCCTTGCCCCCCCCCACGCCCACGCGCGTCGCTCCCGTCGCGCCCGGCCGTTTTCCGGCTCTTCGGGGGGGTGGGGATCGGGTTCCGCGGGAAGTCGCGACTCCGACGAGCCGCGAATATCCTTGACGCCCGGCTCTTGGCTCTTTTTCTTCCCCTCCCTCCCTCTGTCCGGCCAACCACTCTGGGGCCTCTTTGCCCCTTAAGCCGAGACCGCGTCGCGCGTTTCCATTTCTCCGTGACCCGTGCGCATTTAATTCTCGAGCCCGGCCACCTTTCCTCCTACGGCTTCGTCGTCTCGGGCAACTAAATGCCCCTTTCGATGGCCCCCTCGTAGCTACGCTTTTCAAAGACTCGTAACTGCTTTACTCGACTTCGCTCGCGCCCCCGCCCCCCCACCGCCGCCGCCGCCACCACGGACTTGTCGCTCGGTTTTAGGAACGGTGAAATTTCGAAAAACTAATGGAAATATTATGCAAAGTGCCTAGGGGTGTAAAAATGCCACTCGGCCCTCGCACTTTAAGCATTCAATGGCAAGCATTAATTTCTTCAATCCGTTCTCTCGCTCGCTAAAACCACGCCTTATTTCGAAAATTCTACTTGGAATTTTGACGATTTTTTTTTTTTTTTGATAAATCCTTACAATGTATACATGCACACGCAGTTGCACACACACTTGTAGGTACATACATATATCCCAGGTTAATCTGTTTTCGGATTTTCATTCCGACTGAGAAAGAGGGGGAGCTGGAGGATTAGAGTAAAATATGAAGGGAAAATCAAAGGTGCACAAATTTAACAGTGCGTTTATTTTCCTCTACATCCGATAGTTTGTCTTCTTCAGAGGTGACAAATCGCTGGTGCCCATAGATAACGATGCAAGCCCCTGCAAGTGAGCTTGCGCTTGCATTACAAAAATAGAAGAACAAGCAAAGGGAATGGGGGAGGAGGGAGAGAAACGGATAGGACAAGCGATCTTGTTGATTTCTGAACTGCTCGAAAAACAATGATCGTTACAAGCTGTTTTAATTCACCCGAGCTCGACCGTTTTACGGGCTCGCTGACGCTCGATATCCCCGGCCGGCTATAATCGCACCTGCGACACAACGGACGGATCGGTTTCCAAAGCCGTGAGCCTTAGCCTTCGGAGTCGAGCACTCGTGTAAGGGCGTGCAAGAGCACTTGGAATTCGCGGCGGTCGAATAGGGCTCGGTAATACCGAGGCAGGGGCGTCGTCCTCGGCCAGAGGGAGTAATCCGGCTCTGTGGTTTGGGGCCCCCCATTCCTCTAGGCCAGCGAAGGCAAGGCCCTGGAGCTGCCGAGCGATTTCTACCCGGAGGCGGCCGGGGAGCCGGAGGAGCCGGAGACCGCCCCCCTGCCGGAGGAGCTCTTCCGCGGCTACACGGAGCGGGACTCCCGAGGGCCGAGCCCCGAGCCGGAGGAGCAGCGGAGCCGCCGCGAGGAGGAGAGGGTCCGGGCCAGCCTCGTGCTGGACCTGAGACCGAGTCCGCGCCAGCTCGAGCCCGAGGTAGGGACCCCGACCCCGACCTGTGCCCCCCCACCCGGACGAAGCACTGACGCAAAAGAGCCGCGTTCCTTCCTCAGCCTCCGGAGCCCGAGACCTTGAGCTGGCACGCGCTGACGCTGACCCCGGTGCCGAGCGGGAGGACCGACCGGGGGGGAGGCTCCAGCTCCCGGAGCGGCCAGCGGCAGCCGTCCGGGCGCTCGGAGGTCGGCGCGGGAGGCCGCAGCGGGGGTCGGGCCCCGTGGCCGAGGAGCCCTGCCCCCCCCGGGGAGGCTGCGCTCTACCAGGAGGAGGAGGAGGAGGAGGAGCCCAAGGGCACCTCGCCGGAGGAGGGCGAGGAGGAGGAGGAGGAGGTGATGGTGCGCCGCAGGGGGAAGCTCCGCCGGAAGAAGCGCAGGACAAGGCGAGGCTCCGGGCTGCAGCCGGAGGTGCGCGAGCCCCCGGAGCCCCTCGAGACGCAGGTCAACCAGGTCGAGGAGGCCCCGAGGCAAGTACGCCAGCCCCCTTTCGCCGCTTGGCCGAAGAGCCTCGGCTCCAATGCTCAGAGCGTCAAGTAGTCTCGCGAAAGCTCCCCGAAAGCTCCGACTTACGACACCGCGAGTATCGTTGATAACGATTCGAGTCCTTGCCCTACTCATTCGTCCTTATTTACCTTTGCCATCTATCCGGCAATTGTCATTACGATGTCGTATTTTTGTAAGCTCCCTTACGCCGACGATAATCGGATCTTTGTGCCACGGCTAAGGAGCTTTTCTCGACGTAATGCAATGCTTTGGACGCTGATATGCGAGTATTTAATAAAACACCGGCTCTGGTTTATGATATTGTAAAACATCTTGCATTCCTTGGAAGAGCAAAATTCGCTAAACGACGCGATTATTTAGATAGTGCGGACGTTTCTTCCATTTCCATGAGCTTTGAGCTTCTTTTTAAAACTCTGCGCTAATTTGCCATTGTCGAAGGAAACCATTTTAGATACTTTACGTCATTATGGCAAATGTAACATAATAACGACAATCCTTGATTGTTTTATGCTTCGATTCTCATTTATGCGAGCTATAATTTAGCACGGCACAGGGTATTTATATTGTTTTAATCTAAATCACCGTAAAAGTTTTTAATTGCTTAAAAATTATACTTGTAAAATTACAAATCGCTCTGTATTTATTGCTACATTTGTATATGTAACTTTTCTGACTCGAAAGCACGAGTTTCATTATACTTTACGAGTCTCTGATAAAAAAAAAAAAAAAAAAAAAAGAAAAAAGAAAAAAAGACCGCGGTAAAATTTGCGATTAAAACTTACGTTAAGTTAAAAGGATAAAAATAAATCATTCCAAGTTGAAAGTATACGCGTCGGAAATAAATTAGAGAAATTACGAGAAACGGATATAATATTACGTTTAAAGAGCGTGCAATTAAATACGTACACATGTGCTGACGCAACAATTTGTATCGTTTGGCAGGTCTTCGAAAGTAGAGGAAATAAAGGAAGTGCCTTTGGATAAGACTACATCACCAGCCATTAAACGTGATATGCCATCGAGTTTCCTTCCTCCTCAGGTTATAAAAGAACTAAGTCGAGAACTGGATCAAGAGACCCTGGAGTGGGAATTCGACTCAAAGGTAAATAAAGCGAAGGGGGCACTGAGCGACGGGGCTGCTCAAATTTACAAAAAAAAAAAAAAAAAAAAAAAAAAATTCACCCCCGTCCGCGTGTACCCGCCGGCCCACCGTTAATTAATAACCTTAACAAAAAACAAAGCAGTCGCTGCGCCGCGGATTTTATTCGGGCCTTGAGCAGTCGCTATTCCCAGTCGCTACTCCAGGGGCCGACGCTAATTGGAATAATTTTCCGGATTCGAAATTTCCGTCCCGCTGTTTATTATTGCGAGCGGGCTCGAGGAGTCCTCCAATCCTGCGGGAGCGGCCTTAGTTGCCCCGAGCCCTCGGTCACGACGCTGGGATCGTTGGTCAGGCTCCACGATCCCTAAACAAATAAGGAGCCAATCCGGTCGATGAGAAAAAAAGCTCCCGCGAGAACGAGTGGCCCCCCCCGTGCCTCAATCATTTTACAAAGGGATTGTTGGCGCATACGCGCGCGGCCGCGCTCGTCTTCTCGCCACCCCCGCCCCCGGCCTTCCCTCAATCGCCTGCCGAAGGCTCTCCTCCGGATGCCTCAGCCGTAATCGCTCTCCCTCCCTCTGGACTTACATCCTCGTCTCGGCCTGTCTTACCTCTCCCCCGTTCCATCCTCGGCCGGGGCTGGCACGACGATTCGACTCGGTCGCGTGCCGCAACGACAAACCCACCCCCGGAGCTCCTCCGACGACGGCCTCGGCCAATGGTTCCGGGAGTCGCGGCACGCGCCACCCTGCGCTCGTTCCTACCCCTCGTCGAGCGCTTTCTCGGTCCCGGGCGACGTCTATCTTCCCCTGCCCCCTTGGCCGCGGTGGAGGACTCGGAGGCGCAACGGGCGAGCGATGGCCGCAATTCGAAAGCCTGCCTCTTGCGACCGGATATTAACGAATGCATCGTCGACAGCGGCGGTTCGCCTTGGAGGAGGTTCTGAGGGTGACGGGCGATTTGCAGCCGAGGCCCGGTGAGCAGCGTCGGAGCGTCGTTCGGTCCCAGCTGGGCAATGGCTCCCGGCTGTTTTACCGGCAGAGCGCGAGATTCGAGCTCCTCGACAGTCAATCCCTCATCGGTAAGTCGGCGCATCCCTCGGCTAGAGGATTAATCGTCGTCCTCGGGTCCTCGACTCGAGGCAGTAACGAAGGCCAATGGCCAACAGGGCTGCGACCCTTGGAGTACCTGGGCAGGCACGTGTACGTGAACGAGGTGCGCAAGGCGATGTTCGCCCGGGTGTTCGAGGAGTACGGGGCAGGGGTCCCCCGCCACCTGCCGGGCGAGCGGCTCTTCGAGGCCCTGGCCGGGGTCATGGGCCGGGCCCTGGCCGAGGAGGAGCTCGAGGCCCTGCGCCGGCAGCTCGGCCCCCCCGACGAGCCACTGGACTTCAGGACCTGGTGCGGCGTGTGCGCCTACGCCGAGAGGAGCCTCCCGGAGCTCCCGCCCAGGGAGGAGGACCCGGCCCCCTGGCTCGAGCGGGCGGACTTCGAGTGCCTCGAGGTCAGGCTCACCCGGCCCGGGATAACCGAGGAGCTCGCCCGGGTGCTCAGGCTCCTGCGCGATAGCTGAGCCGGGCCTCGGCGCCAGGGGGAACCACCTGCCGACCGGGCTTCGACCGCCCCGGGCCGATTACCGCCGTTGTCGAGACCGGCGGTCGATAAAGCTATTCGCCGCTCGAACCAAGAGCCGTCGGATCGATAAATCGAGCCCCCGCCGAACTCCCCGGTAAATAAAAGTCGCGCCGTTACTTTTTTTTTTCTTTTCTTTTCTTTCTTCTTCTTCCTCTTCTTCTTCTTTTTTATCGAAGCTCCGCGCGAGCTCCGCGAAGCGAGGCCAGGCCTCGATCGATCAAAGTCATTTCGATAATTCTAAAGCGAATTGGCTCTCGAGCGAGGCACCGGAGGTAACCGAGAGCCCCGAGACTTTGAGCTGCGTCCGATTGGGAGGATGCGGGTATCGGGCATCGGCCGCCCGAGGTTTCCTTCCCCGCGTCAAATGCAGCGGCGAGTGTCCGTTGGGTCGAGGGGCCAAGGGGGATCCTTCTACCCTTAAATTATCTCCCGGGAACGATCAGAGTCAAGTTCGAATGCGGCTTTCAATGCGTAAAAGCTAATTCGATCCTTGGTGAAGCAAAGCTCTCGAGTCGGGCTTCAAACCCGTTTTCGAAGAAATTCATATTTCATACGCCATAGAACTGCGATCGCCCGACACACCGGCACCTTGTCCCGGATTATCATTTTGCGGATCCCCAGGAATTCCGGCCGGGCTCAACGGTACCCAGCGCCTGAATACAAGGTAAGATCGCCCAAGAACGGCAGTTGCCCTCGACGCGGCATTGAGTTCCCTTTGTCTGCTTTGATCGAAGAACTCCGAGGGATCGGCGGGATTTCTTCTCGCCGCGAGGAGGCAACGATCTCCCGCCCAATAAACGCCTGAGCTACGAGACTCAAGCTCCGAGCCAGGAGCCAGATTCTTGTATCGACCCCGGCTTCTTCCCTCTCCGAGGAGGGAGATAAGGCAGCGGAGGAGAAACCAACGAAGATGCGTCTCTGGTTCGGTCTTCCAATTGCCATTGTGTCCTGCCCAAAACGCGATAACCTCCGCTGGCCATGAGATTCCGATAATCGAGGGGACAGGAGACCCCCCGTCGCTGCAATTGCGCCACTTGGCAAGTGGGCTTGTCATACCGTGGCCATGCAGCCAGCCTCACTTTAACTCGTACACCTATTTGTATCTTGCATTGTTACGGATAATAAAGTTTTTTCAAGCAGCAGCCCGTCGTTAGCGGCGCTCGCGTTCCTTTCCTTGGTACGCCAATTGAGTTAAGGTAGCCCGTGAGAGCTCCTTCATTGTTGTAAGTTTCGAATCTACGGCATTGAAACTACCTCGCTTAATGGTAATTCAAAATGATTGGAATAAGAGATTTACCGGTTGGTCCGCCTCGGTTTCCTACGGCAAGACCGACGATGTTCCTTTACGGCTTTTATTGGCAATTTTGTTGGTGGGTGGGTGTGCGAAAAGAAAGCTAATTAACCACGACGCGCGCTTACGTGCAATTGGCTCGATCCTAAAGTAAAAACTCTTTCAACCGATGACTCGTCCAATGAAGGACCAAGATCTACGGCGAAACGAGTCCTTTGGCGTGCTTTTTTTTTTGTTCGTTTGTTTCAATTGGAAACAAATCGAGCCCCTCTCGCGACGATTCGAGTCGCAACCGAGCGACGTCGCCCGTAACCGTACGTACGAGCCTAAGGAACGGGCGAAGAGATCCAAAGTAGCCGAGCCGAGGGTATAGTCAGCCGCGGTGCTCTCGGCCGTGTGTCACGGTACGGTGGCCGAGGAATTTCTTCGTCGCCCTGGAAGCCGCTCCGGGATACAGGTCGAGAACATTCGAGGCGGAGCCGCGCGAGAAGTAACGTCTCCGGGGAGTCTCGTCTCTGCTTAATTTTGGCTCCTTGTCCCGAGCCCGAGCCTGACGCTGGGCGCGAGGCTTTGCGTCTTTCCTCCCAGGGCAGCGCCCGATTCAAAGAGCGCTCGAAATCGGCGATTGAAATGAACCGGCGATAGAGCCAATGCCGGCATTGCTCGAGCTCCCGATCCGTATCGCGGAGAGCGGCTATCGAGCGCGAGCTATCGAGGCTCGCGGCCCGCGACGCCTGCCACGCTGCCCTGGAGTCGGCTCGCGCCGTCCGGGGGACACACAGGCCTCGTCTACGCGCCTGCGATAACACACGTGGATCTACGCGGAGGGAGCGGGGGCTTCGGCACGGCAGGTGCAAGCCAGCAGCGGAGGGGGCGGGGGCGCGGCGGCAGGCGCTTAAGGGCAATGCGGATGCTCGTCGACGGGGAGGGGGGCCGAGGCGCGGGAGAGGGCCTGGGATGTCGCAAGGTGGCGCAAATGAAGGAGAGAGTTACTCGTTGCGCTTATCGCAGTTTTATTGCCAGTCACGCGCGCTCCTCCCGAGCCATACACAGTTATAACAATGTTCGATTTTCTTTTTTTTTCTCTTCTTTTTCTATCAATGTACAAACGGCCCTCGTTTTTTCATTTTAAAATTTTCTTTTTTCTCTCTCTCTCTCCCCCAACCCCTCCCCCACCCCCTTTTGCATACGATTGACGGGCAGATTGTTTCGAACGAAAGGCTTTAAAATAATCCATCGATTCTTTTTACTCGCGTCATCTGATTTTTGCGCACGGGCGCTTTAAGTTTGTTTTTTTTTTTACGTTGCTTTGCTCATTGTTGGAAATCGGTAGGCTTTGCTTAATTGAAATTGTTGTTGTTGTTGTTTTTTTTTTTTTTTGTTTTTTTTATTCTTGAAAAAGTTTTAATTTTGGCAAATTAAAAGTATTCAAGGCGGCATTGTACAGTTTTGCCTCATTCTTGCTCGCATTCTCATTCTCTTTCGTTTGATCAACTAATTGTTTTGCTTAGTCCGTTTTCTTTTGCTTTTTTTTCTTCTTCTTCTATTATTCTTAGAGGATATAACAATCGCCGTTAATTACTATTTATAGCTAATACACATTTAACTAGCTTTCGAGAAGGACCTGTATTCTTATAGCTTTCATACGTATACAAATATACATACATACATACGTGTATGTATATATATATATATATATATGTATGTATATATTTATGTGTATACGCATATATTAACCATGTTCCGTAACCTCCTCTCGGGTACAAATTTTCAAACTATGAATGGAGAATTTAACAAAATACAAGTTAACTGCACCGGCAGTCCCTCGAAGAACTAGAGCATATCCATTAATCCTTTAATGTATAATTAATGTAGATTTGTTCTTTTCTTCCTAATTTACGCATAGTTAAAACGTTGCTTAACTATTTACTCCTCGCCTACTACATGCTATGCTCGCTATTCGCTTCTTTTTTGTACAACGATGCCAAAGTATCTTGAATTGATTCAATACATATTGAAAAGAAAAATATTTCCACAGCTTTATTAATTTACAAGACATTTTCAAAGAAGGGATTGACTTTTGCTTTGTTAAATATACTTTTTCACATAGACTTTAACCAGTTATAAAATAAAATTCAGTCACTTGTACAATTTTATTACAAGGATCTTCTACCCCAAAAATTTTTTTTTTATCAATTTTATAAGTGACATTTTTTTAAACGATATCGTCGAGTATTCCGAAAAATTTTTATCTTAACATCCATACAATGCATAGTGATATTAAAAGTTTTAATTTTCTTATATAAGGTATACATTCCAAAGATTATGTACTGCTTAATACTTGAAAGCATTTGATCAATTATTTATTTATTCTTACAATTTAAAATGATACATTACAATTTTGCTGAGTTAAAGAAAAAAACTGAAAAGCTGACAATTTCTGCGTCGTCTTGATATTTTCACATCTTCTCTAAATACACAGCTTTTGAATATAACATGCTTAAATTTCTTATTCTTTCGTGCAAGTGTTGGAATACAAAACATGGAGTTTTCTAGTTAATTTTTATAATGGTAATGAATATTAGTAAGAATATTTAGGCTTTCTGAACGTGACTTTAAAAAGAAATTTTCAAGATATATACAAGTCTCAAAAGTTTTGCTTGAATTACCGAAGTTTTCAAACAGTTTAAAAGAGAATTCCGAGCTGACAGAACGATTTAAAATTGCCGTGACCTTTTTAAAAATCATTTTAAAACGAAGCACAGTTCTTGGATACCGGATGACTAAATAATTATTGGAGCCTGGATCTTAAAAATAGGCATTTGTTGTTAAAACACTTATCATCTCAATACTTATACATTTTTCAATATTTTCTACAACATCATTGAGCAAATGCCACAGTATTTAATTTATTTATATATATATATATATTTATTGTAATTATATCATGGAAAATTTCATCGCTAGTGTCTAAGCTATGATTTGTCGCTTTTATTTTAATTTCTGATTCGAAATACATCTACATTTATATTTATATATATATATATGTATGCGCGCCGCGGGAGAATCAGACTAAATCTTATGTTTACTTTATATTGATGCTATATATTTAATTAAGTCTCTCTTACGCGTTATTAGTGAAATAATAAAATAATACTCAGTTGTTGTAAATATGCCTAATAAAATCTGCAGAAACATCAATATTAATTTTAGAACGATTCTCTTACTCTTTAACAATTCATTACAATTAATTTGCTGGAACAAGTTTAAAAGGAGAAACGTTCAAGGCTTCGACAATATGCATTATTCGTTAAAAGAAAAGGTAAAAAGTGACACGAAGCATTTATCAGCACATCTGCCGAATAGTAAATTCCTGTCTTACCAACGTTTGGAAAAAGCTCAAAAATCCGTAGTCCTTTATGCTAAGCTTTACGGACGCTTGTAACTCTCCCCCTGGCGCTGCAGCGTTTATAAAAAGCAAAGTCCCATGAAGAAAAAGGCGCGGAGTCTAATTGAACAATTTGATCGAGATTGTCTGCTCGATTGATTTCACAGTCGATAAATTTTTGAACGGTACCCGTGGCTCTACATCGGCCCATTGGAGTAAGACTCGGGCAGATCTCGACACCATTTCTCCGTGTAAAATATTTCAGATTTCAGAAAATAAATTAGTGCGTCCTGTCGTTTTGTGGCGAGAAGGAAAAACACGATTTATTACCATTTCCATCGCATGATACATCATGAGTTTTGTTTTACAATTTTTTTTTTTTTTTTTTATTTCCTCATCCCTAAAATTTTCAATCTCAACGGAAATCTTAATTTCGCAGCATAAGTACATGGTTTTATTATGCCAGAGCAGTAAGTTTTTTTTGTTTTTTTTTTTTTTATCACTTCAATGTTCTTGACAAATATGAATGTATACTGATATTTCTAAAGTTTCTCATTCAATTCTATTTAATCAGTACCTATAATATCTGATTTCAAAAATCAAATTAACAATCTTCACAAATCAAAATCCGTACGTTAGATTTCTTAAAATTTACACATACTGAGATTATGCGTGAGTAAAAATTAATTTGTTTTATTACGTTAGTAGAGTAATTAAGTTGAATTCAACAAAAATTGTTATTTTCCAATTTTTGCCCAATAACACAATTACAGGAATTTTCGTCTTCTTAACGTTATAAATATCTTTAGATTATACGTCTGAACAGATTCATAATCAACCCTTATAAATTGCTGTATTTTATAACTAATTGCTAATGCAAGATGGACGTTAAATCAGATAACCACTACAATTCATTTAATCAAATTCAACTTTAAAGATGAACGTTTTTTTTTGTAATTTATTGCTCCTTTATGTAATAAAAAAAAAATTTGTAAATACATGAAATTGAATACGCATACCAGCAATTTATTCGAATGCTTGTAAATAATTTTTTATGAATATTCTTTTTTATTAGTTTACAAGTATGTAGAATCAAAAAGTTATGTTACATAATCTTATATAGAAAGTATACGGGCAGGTAAAACTACGTCATAAACTTGGCATTCGAATACAATTTTAACTTTATAATTTTCGTTCAAAATAAACAGCAGAGCATTATACATATTGTTTATATTGAATATTGACAATTTTATTATATCCTAATTGATGTATCTAAGTAAGAGTAATATACGTCGATCAATAACAAAAAAGTCGACTACATTCACATCCACTTAAAAAATAAATTTCATCGCTATCTTTTGATAATTGTAAAAAAAAAAAAAAAAAAAAATCGCTTGACATTAATAAACCAATGTTATAAATATTCATGTAGTACTTTCATCGGATACATTTACCTTATGTTATTTAAAGCAGGCGAGTTGATAATTAATAAATATTTTATAAAAAAAAATTAACACTATATTATGGGTATTACGTAATACAGAGCTACAAATCGATGTGTTTAACGCAACACAAGTTACTTTCCCAAACAAACTAATGTAATATATTTTTTACGTAAGTTATAAAAAATATTTTTTTTTTACAAATACAAGGGTAATAAAATTATCATATTTCTCGGCTATTTATTTGTTTTTTTTTTTTCGCAATAAGTCATCACGGTAACTGTCTAAAAAGTTAAATACATATAAAAAATTATAAAAAAACGACATTAACATGTATTTATAATACGTAAACTTAATAAGTCAATATTATCATGACTATTATTATAGAGTTATTTTCAATAAGAGTATTTAGATATAGATTGCAAAAATTTTATTTTCAATCTAAATTTAATAGTCTTCAACGCTAAATAATATAGTAATACATTATTAATAGAATAACAATTTATACTCAATTGAAGGAAAAAAAAAAGTTACATAGATAAATTTCTAACTTCTTTCGTTATAATCCTCTGGAATTAAACTGTTTACATAATTGATTATAGATATGAAGTTAATACTTAGCAGTTCTTTACATATTTAAAGATAATATTAGTAATTGAAAAATTTTCTTCCTACTCGTAATGTACAGGATATAGTACTAAGCGTTATAAATTTTAAATATTAATTACATTAGGATACAAGTGATGCAATAAGTGCTTACAACTCTGATGTTTAACTGGTTTGAATCTTCGATAAAGGATAAGCACGACCTATTGGGAAACTTCTTTTAAACGTAAACGGGACAGACAAGTAAATAAAAGAATAATTCTATGCATAAATTCGCAATTATTGAAACGTGTCAGAAAAACAAGGTACTTCGTCAATGGCTAATAATATTCGATTCTTGAACAATGCGTTCACCTATGCAGAGTTTTCTGGCCGTTTTTAACATTATAATCCAAAATTATACTCGTACGACTGTAGTAATAGCAGTGAAAATAATAGCAACAATGGAGTAAATAATAATGATAATGATGATAATAACAATGCTCGTGCGCGCGCCTTTAATAACAATAATAATAATGACAATGACAATGGAAATAACAATAATAATAATTATTACAAAATAATAATAATAATAATTATTATTATTATATTTATTATAATAGCATCGGTAGTAATAGTTGTAGTAGCAATTGTAGTCATTATTGGTATAACGGTGAAAATGACGACGATATTTGTCCTCTCGACCTCGAATAAATCAACTCGCTTTCAACTCTACGCTTAATATTCAATATTATTTTTTACACGATACAGAGAGCCTCGTCTCATTAAAAGATATCCCTTTGAATTACAATGCAATTTGCGGTCACTCCAATTCGACCGACCGTCTCTGCATTATTCTTTTTACATCGCCGATGTGCGCGCGCTCCGCACGAGCCCTATTACATGCACACATACATCAAAATACACGAATATACATGGAGTCGCGTGCGCGTACCTGCATACCCACCTACATACACGTGCGTACGATTTGAACGATCAATCGAGGCGCGGAGGGCGCGAACGCGATCGAGCCAACGGATAACGGAATATCAAATTCCTCGGGTGGGCTCGAGTGCCGTCAACCTTTCGACGGGGGGTGTGTATCGATGCCGGGAGAGAAGCCGCGACGCGATTCGCGTTCCGCGCGTCCCAAGGCCCTCGTCGCCCTTCCTTCGGCCGCAG
Organism: Kradibia gibbosae; assembly: GCA_018907135.1. NCBI lineage: Eukaryota > Metazoa > Arthropoda > Insecta > Hymenoptera > Agaonidae > Kradibia > Kradibia gibbosae. The sequence goes on from JACCHX010000007.1 coordinate 14,606,078, forward strand.
GCCCATCGATCGCGAAGAGAGAGAGAGAGAGACTCTTCCGGGCCCTAGGCATTGAGATCCCGGTCAAAAGCTGGGAAGGGCCCTCCCCGAGCACCGCGTCCCGACGAGAGACCGAGGGGAATCGCTGGCCCCCGACAGCGGAGTACTCTCCCTCGAGGTTGGCCCCTGCGCCCTTGGGAAGACATCGGTATCGACCGGAAGCAATCGAGCGAATTGTCGCAGAGGTCGACTCGGAGCCCGGCCGATCCGGCGGAAGGTGGGAGGGCACTCCGTCGAGGCCGCGAGCGACCCCACCGACTTCCTCCAGGCTCTTGGCTCCCCCAGCCCCCTTACGGATATATAACTCAGGAAGAAGAGCCACGACTGGGAGGAAGCGCCTCGCGAAGATCCGCGGCCACCGGTGCGGTCGACTGTGCCTCGACTGCTGCCCGAGGCTCGGTAGCTCCGGGGGTGGCAGGAGGACGACGGAGGCTCCCCCGCAGGGCGTCCGGGCCGGGGCTGAGATCCGAGGGGGACGCGCGTCGATTCGTCGGGGGCGCGATCGGCGGCTCCAGAGCGGCGTCGGCGTCCTCGGCGGACTCTTCCCGCTGCTTTTTACGCGCTCTGACTGTGCCCGAAGGCGAGGGGGGTGGGGCCGCGTCGCGGGATTCCCGGGCCCTCCTGGCATATCCCTGGGACCGCAGCCACGGGTACCGAGTTGAAGCCTGCGGACGATTGAGGGGGCGGGGGGCACCGAGCTCTAGGCGTCACTCGTTATTTCTCAGAAGCGCCTAAGCGCGTCTCTCTCTCTCTCTCTGCGCGTGTTTGCATGCATTAATATAATAATTAATATAATAATTTATGAATAATTTACAGGCATATGTATGTATGTGTATATGCATAATACTTGCCCGACATAACGAGAATTTTACGAGGAGTATTGAGATAATAAAAGAGATACTTAGAAAACGTTGCGTTATAAAAGTTTTTGAAAGTTTTTACACTTCACTTTTTTTTCTCCCGTGACACAATTTTCATTGTCACGTCAATAAACTTAACGATTTAACTTAGATGCATATACTTTAGATCCTTTCATTGACTTTAATCAAAATTGCAACGTCTATCGTTTTTATTCGATTATTTATTTATTCATTACGTTATAGACAGCTACAATTCTTTTTTTTTTTTTTATTACCCATTTAACGTTCATGTGTAAAAAGTAACAATCATGGGAAACATGAAGAGTTATTTTTTCGGTGAAGAACTAGGATGAAAGCAGAATCACGTTCACTAATTCATTATTATTTTACTTCAATTTTTTCATTCGAGTACTTGGTTTTGAAAATCAGAATGCCGTAATTTTACCGCGTGCCTGTACAAATATTTAACCGTTCGGATTCTTCTATCGTTACGGACGTGACGATAGAATAAAATTGTCGTTATTATTATTTGTAAATTGAAATAATTTTTTTTTTTAATTTTTTTTTTTAAAGAAAACCGCTGTAAGCAGGCATCGAGAAACTTATTTTTCCACCATATTCCTGTTCTTAGGGATTATATCATGATAAATACAGTCGATGAGTCATTTCAAGCTCTTTTTAAAAATAAATAATATCTCAGACTATTATAATATTTTACGTACGTATGGAACTAGATCTATTGAAATGACACGGCAATGAAGTCTTAGATTTCAATTATTATGGACCCATTTTACTATGTTGTTTCATTTGTTTAAATAGATGTTTGTAACAATGGTACATATTCATTTGATTAGAATTGACAGCATTCGAATTTATTAGTTAAGACCTTCTATGTATATTGAAAATTCTCTAAAGTGTCAGCCGTATAATTTTATTCTATAGTAATATCATATATATATATATATATTTATGTTGTAAAATTTATATTTTACATCCTCTCATTAACATAATATTAGTATCGTATAATTGTTCATATATATATATATATATATAAGTAAAGAAGAAGAAGAAGGAGAAAAATAAATCGTACAACAACTAGATATGTTATACACTATTTACGTAGAAAAAATTTGACAACAAAATTACGTTTTAAAATAATCTATTAAGTTTATCGCATTGCTAGGGTAATATATGCCTACTCCGGTTTAAAAATAATTATAAAGTTATATTACGATCACGCGTTTATTTCGAATAATTTATAAAAAAAAAAAAAAAAAAAAAAAAAAAAATCAATGCCGTACACAATCGCATTACATTGCGTTGTGGTTGATAAAAAGTAACCGTAACGGTTAGAAAGAAAAATATCAATAATGGAACCTAACTTCCTAATAAGAGCGCAAATGGTATTGTTCGTTAAGAAATATCTCGTACAAAATAAAGAAATCTTCATATCGGTTTGGAATTCAAAAAAAAAAAAAAGAAAGAAAGAAAGAGTACGCATCTTAAAAGTTTCATGCTAATGCCAAAGTAACACACGACTTATTTGACGAAATAAGGTTATAACCTCAAGCCGTCTATCTAATAAGTACTTTTACAATGTAGTCGAAACAACGGATTACGGCGTCGCTACACATTTCGATAGTCACAGGTAAATACAACACGGTTCCTTCCAGTCGAAGAGCCACGGCCAAGGGGATCCTCCATCCCCGTCGCAGGCCAGAAGAGCCCGAGGATCTCGGCAAAGGGCCCGCTCGTCGGGCCTCTGAGATCCGGTCCCCCCCCGCCCAGCCGACCGACCGATGCTCCGGGGCTCATTCTCAAAAGGCAGCGCTCGAAGAGAAGCGATGACCGAGCCTCCCCTTGGGCGGACGATTAGCGGCTGGGCCCCTTGGGCGGGTGAGGAGAAGCGCCCTAGGTGGGGGGTGGGGGGAGCCTCGGGGCGCCGCGGCTATCGGCGGGCCTCGGGGCTCGGCTCCGTGCCGCGGCTCGTCCTCGGCCGCTGCTAATTGCCGTTGGTCGAGCGCTGCGTCGCCGGGGCTACGCTCTCGACGTCCGTCCCGTAGATCTTGCCTGCCTTCCGGGCCATGCTGCCCAGCATCTCCACCGAGGCCTTGTGCGCCGAGAGCAGCGATATCGCCCACTCCTTCAGGCTTATCTCGTCCTGCGGCAAGAGGGAAAAAAAAACAACACCGGTCAGACACCCTCCGAGCTCCGCCGCCGAGCGCGAGGTCGGACTTTACCCCCCCCTCTACGGCTCGCATCCGTCCGATGACTTCGATTGATCCTTGCAACGGGGGATGATCGGCTCTTACAAAGGGATGTTTTTACTTGTTCAAAGCTAACGCGGTCCTTTATTAATCGCCACGCGATCGGTCGACTGGAAATCAGGTTGCAAATCTTGGCCAAGGGATTTTTTTACGAAGGAATATATATATATATATATATTTAGAAAACCACGACCGACGTCGAATGAAAACAATGAGCAAACAACGATTATCAGCGCTTGTATTACTTTATTTACCGGTTGATTTCTAAAATACCAAACCGTTCCCCTGTTTCCACTGGGTTGTCGTATCGTCGGCCTAACGACCCTTGGCAAAAAAATTTATCAAATTCCGAATGGACACGGCCTTCTAATCGGGCCACTTTAATTGTTTCGATACATCAGCCTAAATATAATTAAGTCCAATCAGTGTTCCATCTTTAGTTACCGTTGTAGAATAATTTTATCGATCGTCGACGAATCATGAAGGATTTTCTTTTTTACAAATACGATAAAAACCGGAAATCAGTTTTTGCAGTTATTTTATTATTTTTACCACTTCGAGCGTTCAACTGATTTAGTCTTATCTAAATCTAAAAATTTTATCGCTATAAGCTATAAAAGAAAATTCGACGATTCTGGCCTTTCTTTTTTTTTTGTTTTTTTTTTTGTTGTTTTTATTATTGTTATTATTGCATTAAACGGTGCCGTAGTAAAAATAGCGATACACGACAGGAAATTGCAGAGAAAGAGTAATATCGAGGAAAAATTGTCAAGATTTTTTTGCAAAATTTACCATTGTACGTGACACGTATCGCTTTATTAAAAACGGGAAGCCGATAATTGTCGTTCGTCGTTCATTTCATTAGAATATCAAAGAATCAACCAGACGGGGTGGCAAGGCAAAAGAAAAAAGCCCCTCGAGAAAAATTGCTCTAAACATCGTACCTTTGATAAGAAGCGACCGGGGCACGCGGACGCATTGCGCACAATGGACCCCGAGTGCTTTGAGCGTAAAAACTTTTCGCGCATTTAATCGGCTGCATCGTAAAGGCCACGTCGCTTAATATTGCGGGCCAGGTTGGGAGCCGGGGGAGGGAGAAGCGGGCAAGAAAAGCGTATAATCGAGTCGTCGTTAATATTTATCGAGGCTCGATGAGGCTAATTTACGCGGTCGCGCAGCTCGACATTACGATCGGGGCTGACTCGTTCACAAACGTCGGCGGTTAAGTTAACAAAGGTACGGTGGGCCGCGAGGCGAACCCACGCGGTGGCCTTCAGTACGTAGGACATCCGCATGTAATCCGAGGCGAAGGCGTTCCCCACACACAGACACGCGAGAGAGAGAGAGAGAGAGCAATACTCACTGGATTCGTCAGTACGATTTTGGCGTCCTTGGCTCGAACGACGATGCACTGCTCGCCCTTAACGTGCTGCAAGTCGCTACTGACCTCCTCCACCTGCGAAGAGTTTGGCATTAGAAATACACACGCTTGCATAGATGGATTAGGAGCCGCAGGACCGGCGGGGCATCGGAGCGCGAGCTCCGAGCTCTGGCTCTCCCTGCTCGGAATACCGATGCACGGGTAAGCGGTACGAGTGCCATAGAGCTCGGAGCTCTCGTTCCCGGGCTCGCCGAGGCTCTGGATTCCGATGGCGCGAGGCGGCCCCCCCACCCCACCCTCGGATCCATCGAGGCGCCTGCCGAGCGGCAATGGAGAGCGAGCGATTCGCCTCACCTGGTCCAGGAAGACGAGCTCCGTTTTCGTCGCCGACTCCGGATGAAGCTCTAATCGGTTCGGATAGAGCTTGGCGTATCGGGTTTGCCAGGCGCTTGCGAAGGGGCCCCCGAGCTTCTTGATGTAGCCGTGCAAGATGCAGTCGGAGCCTGGGCAAATTGATCGTGTCGTTATTAGCGGGGGGGGGGGGAGAATCCCGGAGGAGGCACGACAAGACATCGTGCCGGCAAAAGGCCTTACCTTTTTCGTCCGCCTCGAATCTCACTTTCTTTGCCTTCCGCTTGTTCTCCAACTGATTGGTCAAAGTAAAATTTGTTTAAACAAACTGCCCTGTTAGGCGGCTCTGTGATAATTTTAAGCCCTTGGGCCTGTGTGTGTGTGTGTGTGTGTGTGTGTGTGTGTATATATATCAATGACGAGTTACGCGCCGGGCAAATCAGTGGCAATGGCATCGAGCCTCGGCCGATACTTTCCGCAAGGGTCAAGAGTTTTGTCGAGGCCAATCGGCACTCGTCCGTTCTTCAAGCGAGTGGCTAATATTTATGAATTTGCGCGCTCGCGATTCCGCAAGATATTGCGCGCAGCGAAATACGTTGCAAGGCATATTTTAGTATTGGAATAACGCGTCGGAATGACGAAACGATTGGCCGGCTTCCCGAAAAAAAGAAAAATGCCACAGCGTTAATATCGTCCGACGAGGAAAAATTAACGTGCGATGTTTTGTTTTTTCAATGAGAGGGCACAAAAAAAAACATCGGTTTCATTTCTCTTTTATGCGAATGCGCGAGTAACACGAGCGGACGCTAGTGAAAATTAAAGCATTTCGTTTTAGCATTTTGTTTCGGCGTAGCAAGCGATTTATAAAATACTACAAATTATTTCGATAATGGCGAAACGCGCTCGCTCTCAAGACGAATGTGTCATTAATCTTGCCGGAGAACAAATGTATCAGCAAGACCGTCGTTAAATTTAATTGCTCGTTAACGCAAGTCCTCGTAGGCTTTTTAGTAACGTTAATATTGATTCATTTTCTACAGGTGTAAGATCTCATAAAGGATACATAAGACCGGATAAACGAAACGTTAATGTATCGCGACAATTTTGAAAATGTACCACTCTCTCTCTATCTCTCTATCTCTCTATCTCTATCTCTATTTTATCGCGAAGGAGAATTAAGCACCAGGGAAATAAGGCTATCAACGGATTTTGTGCCAAGTGCGCGAGCCGCGCGATCGAGTCTTTAGATTCGAAGGCCGTCAAAGGGAGGACAGACGCTCGTTACGGCTTACGGCAATTTTTCAACCTTGCGGGCTCCGCGAGCGAGTGAGCACTTGCCGGCAGAGCAGGGAAATGCCTCGGCCACCGCTGAAAAGCGACGACGCGTAAGCTCCAATCCCAAGCCCCGTAAAGTAGCGATTAGGGGAAAATCCGTTGGACGGGCCGCAGCCGCGAGACTCTCGTAATTCAACCGCGATACCGAGCTCAGCTCGATCCTGGCGCCGCCATTTCAATAATAATAACAACAATAATAATAATAAATGTAAAAAACATCAACCCCCGGATTGGGTTGGCTGAAATTTTGAAGGCCCGATAATGCCCGCGCAACGCAGCTTCCGGATAAAGCACAGCGGCAACGGAGGAGGGAAGCGAGCTCCATCCGTGGGCTCCGAGGGCCTTTGGGCCCGAACCAAGGCTCGTCGCGGAAGAATCAGAGGGAGAGAATAATCGAGCCGCGGGATAAAAATTGAAGAGGAAGAAGAAGCGACAATCGGCACCGGGATACCGAGGGCTGTGCGACGGAGGAGAGCCTCCTCAGCTGACCTTGTCGGCCTCGTTGTTGACGGTCTCGAAGACCGTCTCGGAGACCTCGGCCTGCCATCGCTCCGACACCACGAGGGAGAAGTTCTTGTAGAGGTCCTGGTCGGCGTCGGTGAGCTTTATCCCCTTGGTGTCCTCCTCGTCGAAGGAGCCGATGTCGAAGGCGTCCGCGGCGTTGACCTCGCCCCGGGGCGGGATCAGGGGCGGCGTGTACTTCTGCAGGTAGACCTGCTGCCAATCGATGCCGCTGAAGAAGACGTGGTCCTTGAGCTCGTCGGCCCCGCCGCCCCGGCAGCCGAGCCTGCTGTTGACGTCGCGCTGGAAGAGGCCCTCCAGCAGGGAGCTCAGCTCCCACGAGAAGGTCTTCGGCATCTCCACGTTCTGTGGGACAGAGAAGGGCCCCCCCAAAGGGACGGTTGAGCTCTCGGCTCTCTCCTCGCAAGGATCGCGCAAAGGTCGCTCGCTCGGGGTGGAGTTTCCTCCCGGCCTCCCTGTCCCGATTCGCCGGCTCCACCCTCCCTTCGCCGCCCTCGCTGATAATTATCATTACTGCGTATTTTATAATTGCCCCCAATCGGGTCGAGTGCGCGACTTTGGCGGGGGACGCGCGTTCGAGCGATCGTCGGAACGAAAGCCAACAAAGGAAAAGCATGTTTATAATAATAATAATAACAATGATAATAATGATGATAAAAATGATGATAATGATAGAAGTCATCGGCGCCACGTCGTTAAGAAAACAATTGTGCCCTCGTTATTATTCGAGATTATTCACTTCGGTTGATATATTCCAATTTCTAGCCCCCGATATTATAAATAATCGGCACTTTTAGCGTTCTATTTTTGTGCCCGATTTTAAAGAGACTTCTTTCAATTTATACATAATAAACGATAACGAACGCTAAATTACGGTTGGCGATTCTGTTATTTATATTCATTGTTATTTACAACTATCCGAGGGACCTGGCAAATATATGATAATATTATTTTAAATATTTGGGTGCGCGTAAATAGGAGCTTTTTTTAGTTGGGAAATCTTTGTAAAGCAAGAATTATAGACAACCATTTATTATTTGCTTTACGAGATATTATTATTCGTATAAGTAACGAACCATTATCGTAAATTCTAATAATAACAATTTTAATTCTTTTGTTTTTTACATCCGAATTATCAATGTGTGGAGTGCGTGTGAATTCAATCTGTAGAAAATTAGTTTTCTTTAAATAATTAAAAATGTATATGTAATATATATATATGTATATATAAATTTTGCCACAAACAATGTTTCTTAGAGCGCAAAATTTTACTTTAAAAATATCAATATCTCGGCATGGTGCGGTGGGAAACGATTAATTTTATAAATAAATAACGAAGCAGGCACAACAATTATAAATGCTAACGAAAGAAAAATAGATCCTGATACTTTTTATACAAGGATGCGTTTAAAATATGATACGAGCTTGTGTTTTGCGTAGCATCGTATCGTTTTACAATCTAAAATTAAGCACATGTGATTACATTTATGTAATACTGCTATTTTCAGAGGCCCGTACACGTTTATAAAAGCGTAATCAAGAATAAAGCAAATGCACGATGACAAATGATTTGGTATTCATCTGCAATGGGTAATGCATAATGGCGGACTCGATTTTCGCGAAAGTCACACCGTTCGAGCGACATTTAATGCACCCTTTAAAGGAATTTCCACAAAGGTCTGACTTTTGTGTAATTAAAAATCCGAGGAAAGCTCAACGTTGAACATTAATGCCGCGTATCGGAAAATATATAATGCAGCCGCACGAATAATTATTTACATTTGGCACGTGCACACGCGAAATCAAAAATGCTTACGCGATTAATTCCATAAAATAGAGCTACACTATCTTGAATTACATGGTCTACTACATGGTAACAATTTTCGCGGTGGATTTAACATTTTCAGGAACTTTTCGCAACATCTTTTTAAAAGAGCTCTTTTCTCTTAACGAGGCTCGTGTTCATGATAATCCTACGTAATGACCACCGAGCTACGCTAACAAAAACCGCGCGGTAACTTTTACAAGTGTTTGTAAGTTGTAAAAAAAAAAAAAAAAAAAAGAAAAAGAAACAAAAAACTGAAACATTTTTATAATACAAATTGTTACATTACCAGCAAGAGCAAACCCTGGTTAATGCGTTGGAGTTTATTTAATATTTATCTTAACGATCCTTGATAATACTGCGATCAGATAAAATAATAAAACGCGTTGAACAAAAGAACCTGCATGCGTACACATGTACGTTATACGCGTGTGTATATATATATATATATATATACGTATGAATAATAAATAAAATAATAATCCACCGTAATAAAATACTCGAACTACTAACGCTACTTGATTTCGCATGCGAGTCCAAGCCAATCTGCAAAAGCTAGGCATTTGCATTTGTTTGACAATATTGTTTCAAGGGCGGTGAAAAAGAAAAGAAAAGAAAAGAAAAGAAAAGAGAGAAAAAAAAAAGAAAATGCCCAGCCAAGTGTAGTCGATCAATGTCGAGCAATTAACTGGCAAAGTGTAACGATAGCCTTTACGCGACTTTCGATGCGGTCGCATGGGAGTGCCGATAATAAGGCTTTTCCCCATTATCCGTTAAATCTAAAGTGGTTGGTAAGCCTCGGGAGTAGTTTTAGCCTCGCGCGCCGTGATTGGATACTCGCCGAAGGAGCCTTACGGGGAGGGCAGGCGTTCGGGGGCGCAAACAGGGACAGGAAGAGGCACTCGCGTGCCGTGCAATGGAACGGCTCAAGACAGCTCGGAAGCCCTCGCGCCTCGTCGAAATTATGGCAATCGATGCGCGATATTCCGCACTCGTGGCCGATGTTGACATTTAACCCCGTAGGAATGCAGGCTTTTGTCGGCTCGGAATCGCGTCGACTCCGCGCCAAATCCAGCCCCCCTCGTTGTTAACCCCTCGATTTCAACGAGCGCCCATCGACATTCGTCCGGTTAAGAATTATCGATCCGCGGATTCCCGGACCGGGAAGGGACAGGGGCTTGCGCGCTCTCGAGAGGCAAAGGATTTTCACAAAGTTGAAGATCGGAGGTGGCGCCTTTTTTTGGCTTCTTCTTCTTTTTTTTTTTTTTTTTCTCTCTTTGTCGGCACCATCGGAACGCTCCCGCGAACCGATGCGCGAAATTGATTTCTTTCGGCTCTTAGGGCCTTCTACCTGGACGAGACTCGCTTATCGATGCGTTACAATGGAAACGAAGCGTTTCCATACGCTTCGGGCACGGGACGGGGAAAAATACGGCAAAACTGCTTTAACGCGCATTTGCAGCATTGCATTAAAAAGTCACCGAAGAATCATTGCATCGCTTGAACGCGACTTGCATTGCGGTGGTCGTTGCGTTGATTCTCAAATTGTTTGCCATTGACAATGGGAGCGGGAAATTAGCGCCGAGACATTTTAATCTGGATGACTCGGGTTATTTACGAAGGAAGCAAGTAGCTAATGGGTGTTTCTTATTGCGTTTACTTTTGAATCAGGCGTAGAAGTGAAAGTGCCGCCGCATGCGATGCACCTAAATTTTATTGGCCTCGTAACTTAATGCCGACATTGATGGAGGGATAAAAGGACTTCTAAATTTTTGTCGATTGAATTTATGGGATTAATAAATTACGATTAAATATATCATCCGCATTGGTTCGCGACGATAATTTAAAAGTCCTCCGTTCCTTTGATCGATCCCCGAGTTAACCTAAGCCATCGGACAACTTTTCTACCCGTCAAATTTTTAATGGCATTAGCACTTTTATATTTTGTATGCTCGGCGAATTCTACTCCCATAGAAAGGTATCCCGAATTCGCAGAAGTTATTGCAAAGTTATTGCAAAGTATCGCTCCCCGGAAATTAGCCGAATAAAGAGCCGCGCTGATAATTTAGAGCTCTCGTTATTCGCGTGGACTTATGTGAAAATTTGAGCGATTTCATTTAACAACAACAACAACAACAACAACAACAATAATAATAATAATAATTAAATCGACAAACGTAACATTATACAAAATTACCTTCACGCGCTTAAAGTTAATTTCAACGATAACATTACCGATCGATCGATCGATCGCAGCGGGGCAGGAAGTGTTCGCCACACAAAAAGTAAAATACCTTAACGGCCCCCTTTGTCGATTCTCGACGGGTAAGGTAACTTTCAAAACGCGAAAACCGAGCGACCGAAGGGCGATCAAGTCGGGATTGATTCCTCGAGTTATTCGAGTAGGTTAGCTCGGGTGGGAGCCGCTTGGGGCAGTGGCTTCTAGGCAAATAAATAAGCGGAGAGGCCGAGGGCCGCGACTCGCGGGTGAGGATACTTCCTCGTACTGACCGTCGTCAGGGTCATGTGGTCGATCTCGTTCTTGTCCCTGGTCTTCAGCTGCCGGAAGGGGCTGTGGCCGACGAGGAGCTTGAAGATCATGCAGCCGAGGGAGAACCAGTCGGCGCTCGAGTCGTACATCGTGCCCTTGGAGACGACCTCAGGCGCCATGTAGCCGTGCGTGCCCCTGGAAGCAAAAAGGAAGCGGCGTCCGGGCTCAGGCTCGCTCCTGTTTTTTCCTCTCTCCCGACCCCCCGATAAGACCCGGGCCTCCCCGAGAACGTCCCTCGCCCGCCCGAATTTCCAAATAGAACTGGCCCCCCCACCCCGTTTTTGACTCAGCAGCGATCGGTCGCTCTCCGTTACCCTCCTCCGATCCCTACTTCTCCCTCGTCAAATCCGTGGCTCGTCTACGCACGCGAGGCCGTACAAGGTATTTGGCGAGGTATTTGCCTCGGGCTGCCGCAGGCTTTACCTCCATTGGCTTTTAATCAGAAGCTAAACTCTTCAAACGGGAGCGGAGCGATCGAACATCTTTTGCGACTCCTCGTTAATCTTGTGTCCATTTATCCCGGTTAATATGCGTCGCCTTTAATTCTACGCTATCGGCGGAATTTGGCATTCAATTACGAAAATTACCAGTGCTATCTCGTCTTCCTTTCTAATAAGAGCTTTAATTATGCGAATGCACGGTCCCGCCGCTAATTGAAAACCATCGGCTACAACATAATTATTATTAATTTTGCGCCTTATTAAATTCATTAATTAACGCGAGTTTTTTTCCCCGCGGGTTCGGCTTCTGTTTTTGTCTCCTTTGCTTTTACCCTTTGCATTTTTTTTTTTTTTTTTGAATAAAAAATTTCAAATTCCGTAAGAAGATAGAAAAGCCGACGCCTCGTCTTTGCACAAGAAGAAGTATTGTTGTCCAGAATAATAGCTCAGAGCATCCGGGAAAAGAAAATGCTTTTAAAATAGTGAGCTTTACGCTCCACGAGCTTTCATTTATTTCCCATGTATGCGCTTCAATTATTTGTATCTTGCCTCTACCCCCGCCCCCCGCTCCCCCCCGAAGGCAATGCGGCAATCTAATTATTGCCTTCCTCGCGAGGGCCAGCGATACAATGGTGCTAAATAGTTAATAACCGAAATAATTGTTCGCCAAGCTTTTCGCCCGAGCTTTCAAATTAACAGATGGAGCGGAGTCAATAATTTCAAAAAAGTACCGCCCCTAAGACTTAAAAAGTTTCCAGAGGAATTAGAAAGCAGAGGGAGGTTGCAGTTAATCATCGAGCCGCGGTAAACGCGATGACGGGGGCCTCAAAGTTATATTAAATTTGATCGGCATCGTCATACATTGACTTACAAGCGAGTATTTACATACAAGTAATATTTGTTTAGTATATCATAGGATGGCAAAAGATTTAATTTGAAAGTTCGCGAAAGTTGCCGCCAAATATGCAAACAGGGCCAAATTTAATTTCGTAGAAATATGGGCGCGCGCGCACACAAACACAAACACACACACACACACACACACACACACACAGAGGCGCGCGAGGGGCTCATGAATAATTCAGGGAAGAGCAGAAGTAACCGTTATTGGACGGGCTCGGGAGCCAGGATCATCGTTTGAAATATTTTCCAGGGGGCGAACTCGCCCGGGAGCCGTGACCGATCGGCTTCCCCGACCGGTCCCTTCCCGATTCGATGGGCCCTCGTTGAGTCCTGGCCCAGCCCGAGCCCGGCCACCGATGGCTCTCTCTCTCTCTCTCTCTCTCTCACGGGAAAGGGGCGAGGATCCCCGGAAGGGGCCGACTCACACGCTGGCGTGGGGCTTCTTCATGGAGAAGTCGCAGGCGAGCCCGAGGTCCGATATCCTGACGTGGCCGTGCTCGTCTAGGAGGATGTTGGCCGGCTTCAGGTCCCTGTAGACTATGTAGCGCTGGTGCATGTGCTCGAGGCCGAGGATTATCTCGGCCGCGTAGAACTTTGTCTCGGGCTCGTTGAAGACCCCGTGCTGGCTCAGGTGGTAGTGGAGGTCGCCCCCGTTCATCAGGTCGAGGATGAAGCAGAGCTTGTCGGGCGTGTGGAAGGCGTACGTCATGTTCACGATGAATGGGCAGTCGACCTGTAATTCGTACATCGATCCCCGTTAGTTGCCCGCTTGTTTTGCTAAACTGCCCCCCTGCCCCTGCCCCGATCTACGTACCCGCGAGCTACGCCCGGGCTCCTCGGGCTACCGTGGGTTAAACGAGCTTTCTCCCACGGGGAGTGAGGCCGCCACGTTTGCACCTACCCGCCAAGACGTGCCTTTGTACATTTGTAAATATTTGTACGCGTGAGTGAGCGCGAGCACGCACATACGCATGCACATACATACGTACGTATATGTATATGTGTGCGCGCGCGTGTGTATCTATTTACAGACTTATTTATGTAGGACAAGTCCGAGACTCAATAGCCATTCGCAGGTCGGAGCACCGATCAGCAATTGCTTAAGATACGAAATAATAAAATAAAATCATCCCAGGGGAGAAAAGGACGCTGATCAACGTCAGGTAGCTAAGCTCTACCGGAAGCCAGTACCAAAGCTAGGACAATTGGGTTGTACGGAGAGGAAGAAACGTGGCCCGATAATGGATTGTGTATTTCGATGGGCAACGGGATGGGCGTCGGTTAGCTTTAACGTCGTTGTATTTATGGGCACCGGTAGGGTTGATCGCCTACGCGATCAATTAGTCGGCCGAAGCCAGGGCTCCAGCTGTCCACCAACGGGTAGGCGTACCTTGACGAGCAATTTCATGATTCATCGTTTCGCCAATTCCTTTTTCCTCCCTCCCTCTCGCTCTCTCTCTCTCTCTCCGTTCGTGGTGATCCGTAAAACAAATCGGGGGCCCTTCGCATCCCCTTATACAGAGATACAACAATGTCCAATCCAATGAGCGTAGAGGAGCCGGGGAAGGATCGCAAGCCCCGTACATTTTCGCCGCGGCGTATAGGGGATTTCATTGGACATCGAGATACACTTTGTACCGGCGAACCTTCCCCAATCGATCCCTCAGCTCGGCCAGCGGCAGGCGGCAATATCCTCGGGACGGAAATAGATTTTCTCTCGGGGGTCAAGCAAGCGCCCGTAGCCGAGCTCTCGCCCCAGCCCAGTATTATTTACTCGGCAAGTGCTTAGCCCGACGTATTTCACCGGGTACGTCAAACCCAGCCCCGGCGTATCGCCGCTATCGCGGGAGAGAGTTTACTCGCGGAGGAGGGACGAAATCCCAGGGTGGAGGACCGAGTCGATCGCCCAAGGAGATCCCGCAAGAGGCTCGAACTCCGGCTGGAGGCGCGTGTCGGGAGGGCCGGCAGGGCAACGGCCCTCTCGATTCTTCTCGCCCTTGCGGGAGCTCGATAGGATGCCGAGGGCCTCCAGTCGGGAGCTTCCGCCCGGTATTCGAGGGAGAGGCCTCGAACTAGAGGAGAACGGGCCAGCGGCCATTGATCCACCAGGGTGGATCGAGCTTGGATCGGACGACGGAGGCCTTAGCCGGGGGCAGGGGGGGATACGCGACCGGGAGCCAACGAGAGATCCAACGGCGAGGAGAGAAGGGGTCGAGGGTCCCGGCCCCAGTCGAGGAAGCGCCGGGCTTCCGGGCCGAACTCGTGGCTTACCGGCTGCGGGACGCGCGGAACCGATCGAGGAGGGAGGCCTGTCTCCGATGACGACCGAGCGGCGTCGCGGAGACTCGGAAAAGACGAACCGACGAGCGAAGGCCAACGATCCAACGGCGAGAGGCCGTTGGAGGAAGAGCCTGGAAACTCCAGCCGCGGGACGGCCGGTGACCGATGAGCCAGGAGCCGGCCAACTTAGTTTGGCCATCAGGGACGAACGATATTATCGAGAGAGCAGGTTGACTCGGAGCCTCGGTTAGGAGCCATGCGATCGGGGTTTTGACGTTTCGCGGTGTCGAGGCGGGCGGGCGGGCGCGCGCGGGGGGGACCTGGAACTCGGTTGGAAAGCGAGCGAGGTCCAGGAGCCGAAACGGCGACGAGCTCGGCCCTACCCTGAGAGCATCCGTTTATCGTGCGGTTCGCAGCTGGCGGCCACCCACTGGCTGGGAGACGCACTGGTGTAGCGCGCGGATGCGGGAGGCTTTAAAAATCCCGAGCAACGGAGCATCGGCGAAATGCCCATCGATGCCTCCTTGCATTTGCATTATTTCGCAATTAATTTTACTTCGATTGCCGGCTACGCCTTCCAAAGCCGGTCCACTACACCGCGCTCATTTAGAATAAACCGACTCGAGCACTTTGTGTCTACAATGGCTGCCTCTGTTCGTGGTAATTCTAGCGCAGGACTCGCAAACGGGTTTTAAGTTTTATCCACGTTTTGTTTATTCGCTTTCGTTAGGCGCAGTAGATTTTTACCGCAACTCTATCATTAGGATAATGAATTTTACTTGTCGACAGATTTCAAGATTGATACGTATCATTGGAATTATTAAAAGCCATTGCTGCTCTTAAATATTGCCCCCCCCCCTAAGACAGAAAATTGACTTTGAAAGAATTTCAACGGTAATTTATTATTGCGTTGTCACGCGATTCGTAAGTTACAAACAAAATTTGCCACGAGTCCTGTAAATTAGTAGAAGATAAACGTGGTTTTATACGCAACTTTTTGTAAGCGAATTTAAACATTTTTCCAAATATTCTTTAGATAAGAATGAAATGATTGCAGTTGTTACGTATGTAATGTTTCTTTAAAAATGCAATTCTTACGATTTTTTATTTTATAAAGCAAAATAACGACAGTTGAAGGAAAAAACGAAGAAAAAATTTAGTACAGAAGTACTATTTTAAAATACAGAAGGAAAACACGAAAACAGGATTCAATGGCAATTAATAAAGTAAACCTCGAAATTGACGTAGAGCATGAAATTGTTCCGAAAAATTCCGTTTCAAGGAATATAGAATTTACATACAATAATTTGTGATAATTTATTCGAGGAATTAAGTTAATTAAGTTTCAATGTAATTTATATAAAAAAAAACTTTTAATATTTAATGTCCAAAGTACATTTAATAGGTTGTACCGCAAATTTACCGTAACATCCTATCCATGATTCCCAGCATCGGCCTTTAATTAGTAATGAAAATCATGCTTCGTTATGAGATGTAGGACAGAGAAATTAATATTTCCAACGCGTAAAATTTCGCGTCGGTGACTTATACGCGGTAAAGCCCCCCCGAGCGAAAACCTTTTTTTTCCCCATATCCCTACAACAATGTGAAATTAGTGCTTCGCCCCTGGCCCACTCCTTGAATATTCAAGCCGAGTGCAGGCCATATCATAAAACTTCGTACTTCGCTTCGAAGTCGCTTTTAGGGAAGTTAATATATCGAGGAGCAATATTTCAGTAACAGGACGATAATTCGTTACGTGAGCCAAGGCTCAAATCTATAATTTAAGGTAATCCTTTAGCGGATTAAGTAAGTACTGAAATTCCGATGCCGACACAACGGAGATATACGCGCTTCTGTTTTTTTTTTCCCTTTTCTTTTTGTTTTCGAATAAATCTCAAGCGAATAAAATAATACATCGAATGCAGAGTCAGAAGGATTCGTCTGCTTCGGCTTCGGTCCCCGAGCATTCGAGGAGTATTTTCCTCGCCTATGGTTGTCCCAGAATTTTGTCGATTCCCTATCAAGGCTATTAAATTTCCAATCGAATGACCGGCGATTAAAATGGCAGCTGAACGAGTTTCGGAATAAGATATGTGAAAAATGAGGGAGTGCATTATGCTTGGTGCGGCTGCCTCCCTCGTTAATTCGATCGAATAAAATATTTCACAGGAGGGAAAGAGCCGCACAGCGAGCCCCGCGAAAGTTCGAGACACTTTTAGGAAGAGCATTACTCAAGAGTATTTTATAATCCCGGTAAGTAATTGGGCCTTTGCGAAGCTCTTTACCCTCCTCTGTTTTAAAACGACACTCGCATTATCGCGTTCGAAAGTCGAGTAGAAGTTTGATATTAATGCGGCTATTGTTTTAAAGGAAATAATCGGATAGAGGGGCATTATTGTCATCTAGATTAGAGGCCGGAAAACTTTGAGAGTCCAATGGCTTCTCGTTATCGCGTGTGACATGATTCCGAGCAGAGAGTGAGAGAGAGAGGGAGAGAGGGGGAGAGAGAGGAGAGAAGAGGTCGTCGAGGTAAACGAAGAAAAGGACGCAGAGCGTCGGATTATGCGAACGCTGGCTGGCTTCCGCGGGAGAGAAGGAGTTTTCACGGGAGCCCGAGCCCCTTCCAACGCCCCCGTCAATGTCCCACAGGAGAGGGAGAAGGAGTCCGCCTCGGAGCTCGGCCTCGGCCGACCGGGCCCGTGGAGCCGGGGCGGCCCTCCAGTGGTCCAGGGGAGACTTACCCCGGTGCTGACTAGGGAGAGTATTATCCTCTCGTTGAGGGCCAAGGTCTCGCCCTGCTTCATCTTGATGCGCTTCTTGTCGAGGCACTTCATCGCGTACATCTTGCCGGTGTCCGCCTTCCGGCAGCCGTAGACCTCCCCGAAGCCGCCGCGTCCTATGATCCGGTGCACGCTGAAGTCGTTCATCGTCAGCTGCGGGCAGAGAGGAGCCCCGGGGGGGGGGCGAGACATCAGTGGGCGCGTCCCTTGTCGATCCTCCGGGGACGCGAGTCGCGGCGCCCCGACGCGGGGCCCAAGGGAGATCGCTCCTCGGGCCTCGATCTTATTGGAGATCGAGCCCCCCACCCCCACCCCCCCCCGTCGCCGCCGCCCACCCTTGGCCTCTGATGCATCCTTCGGCGGTATCCCTCGTAATCGGAGGCGCGCAACCTTAAGGACGGACGGAGGCCACTCTCTAAACTCGGTCCACTCCCAGGAAGTATGCTTGCAAATATTTACCCTCCTCCTTAATATTCAATGGCTCCTTAGCTATATATATATATATATTCTTCGAGGCAAGTTTGTAATTCTGATGGATACCAAGATTATATTGCCGGCGTAAAACGGTTTATAACTCTGGGAGCCATTGGCTCGGTCTACCGCTGTACTTTTAATGTCCCCGCAAAATGCAAATAGCCCGAAAATTCATAAAATTTTAAGCTCCGGCAATTCGCGACCACGGGATGCATTATTGCGTGCGAAAATGTGAACAATTTTTCATTGATATTTCGTTTCGCGATAATTAAAAAAAAAAAAAAAAAAAAAAAAAAAAAAAAAAAAAACACTTTACGAGCGGCTTTACGAGCCGGCATTACGCGAGCGTAAATATCATTGGGGAGCGCCGAGCTACGATTTCGGAACCTTAAGCGGCTGCGCCCACGTTCGTACCCAACGTACAAATGCGCATACGTATCTATCTATATGTGTATATATATATATATATATATGTGTGTGTTTGTGTGTTTACGCGCATAAGGAGACCAAGAACAGGGCGAGATAGCGATAAAATTTTGACGAAGGTGACACGCGGGAGCCCGGCCCCCCGTCCCGAACGCCTAAGGCTCCCCCCTCCCGCGAAAGACAATAATCGCGCCTCGTCGGGGCTCGCCCCCGAAGTCGCGGCGAGCCCCGACTACGCGACGGGGACAAGATCTCGTTCCGGCGGCGTTCGTTACCTTCTCCTCGGCCGGCCCGGTCGGCGTTAATCAGGGCGGCCAACGAGGAGCCGCGGCGGCGAGTCCCTTCCTTTGTGCGACCGGAATGCGGCCGGGCGCTAATGGCACTCGTACGGCCGGGGGAAAACAATACCAAAATAACGAGCCCGAGCAGGAGTCGCGCAGTCTCGAGACCGACTCCGTCCTCTTCCGCCCCTCCCCTCTTTAGCGCGGCCCGAACCCCGAGGGTAGCGCCCCCGCCCCACCCCCCGGCCACCATTGATAACGATGTTTTATGCTCGCTTATGTCGCCGAGCTCTCCGGGCTCCCGCCGAACGACGAATCTTTGAGGGGCTTCGCGCCGAGGAAGACACACGAATTAATTTCGGAGCCTAGGCGACCGGGACACGAGACCGTTGATTCGTCTTTAGGATTACCTTTATTTTAACCCTGATAATGAGCCCTTCTCGCGGAGTCGGTCGTCGCTTCAATTTTTAGCCCCTTAATTGAATACACTTATGGGGCGTAGCCGAGAACAAATCCTATTTATTTAATGTAAACAATTATAATCCCGCGCAAGAGGCTTGTGTAATTGCAATCGGGCTTCGCCGTGATATGATCATTTTTAATTACGAGCATGATCTAACCTGCAGCTGGCATAAAAGCCTTTGATATATGTATATATATATATACATATATATATATATATATATATATATATTTATTATACCGTTTGATATCGAAAAATTTGATTCCGAAATTCAAACTCTAACGAATTAACATTTGATCTTACTTTGCACCCAATATTATTATCACTCTATTGATCGTAATTGACTTCGGCGCAATATGTTTTAAGAATCTGAATAATTACCTAACGCCCTCGGAAGTGGATTTCCGCATTGAAAAGTTATTGAGTAAACATTGAAAAAGTTTATTAAGCAAAGAGACTTTTACATTGCATTTTTATGAAAATACAATACTCCATAAATAACGAAACAGTTCTAAAAGCATTGGCTCAATTATTAATAGCCCTTAAACTAATTAGCCGGAATCTAAAAAAAAGTAATAATAAAGCTTTGAAAGACGAATATTGTGCTAAAAATAATTTATTCATTAGCCGCATTTATTACTAAATTAAACAAATATTCCCGACTCGTTCGAGCTTTATTGTATTTGAATTTTACACTTTAAAGAATTTAAAAATTACCGGCAACTGTTTGATTGAGAGTGACAAGTGTAAGCTATAAAAATATTATGTATGATTAACTTATTTACTGGTTAGCGTTGAATATTCCGAATTACAATTGATTATTTTAAAATGAAAATTCCACGAATTGGATTGATTGATATCGAAAATCTTTAAGAAACTAACGTCTACGTACATTTTTTATAAGTACTTCGTTTTGGTTTGTATTTTCCTTTAATAAAGTTCACGCGAATTGCTGTACATCTAATATTTAACTATCAACGCTGAATTAGACAATGAGTTGAAAATTTTAAATAATTTAATACATATTTAATACATACGCTTAATAGAAAACTATTCAGCAATAGGTTTTAAGCATCAACGCAAAAAAATTATTTGAAGCATATGAGCTTTATTTAAAAAAAATACTTCTTACTCATTTTAATAACTTAGGTTAATTGACAATTATTGACATACATAACAAGCGTAATGAAAAAATTAAAACTCTTCAACGTGTTTCATTTAAATGTAGTTTAAGAACGCAGATATGAACAATATATATATATAAACAAAATATCTATTTCTATATTTTCAATTTTCGATTGATTAATGCAAAACAGATTAATAGGCATATATCAAATAAAAGTAGATCGAAGTAGAATTGAATTTTTCACTACGTCAATAGCTCACCGATCCTCGATAACGACTTAATTATTATAAAGATTCGCGATTAATTGAAAGTAATATGGTACTGTTTTCTTACTTGAATATTTAGTTCGAGGTTCTTCCATTGGCAGAAGCGAGTATACTTTTCACTGAAATAAAGTTGTACTTTCATTAAAAAGTTTGAACGTACAAGTTCTATTTTACTCACTCCTAGAATTCACTCCTTTGTGCGAGGAGATCTCTAGAACATTCGCACATTGTTATTTCATAAAAGATTAATTTTTATCCTGTATTATGCGTGGACATTTATGAGCCGTACGCGTACTTTTACCTACATTTTCGCCCACTGTTTCGTAATGACATTGTTGTTAAAAAAAAAAAATTGATTCCTCCAAACAGTTTTAGAAATACGCGATATTTTTTGCCAAACGGCTGCGGTTCGCCGTCAGCATCCAATTAACGATACTATTTTATGATACTCATTTGAATTTTAGTTATCCATATTCTATGATACTTGCAGGATCTTGATCAAACAATTTATCAATAGTTACTCTTTATTTCAAGCTCTTACATTTATCATTAGATTGAGAATAAATTTTTAAGACATTTTTACATATTCCATGAATAAAAGATAAGAATGCCAAATTGGCTTATATTTTGTAATTTTTCTAAAAGTTATATAAGACTCAAGGTTATACGTAGCTTATCAATAAAATATAACCCTTCGAAACAATTTCTTCATTTGTAAATTAAATGAATGAAGCTTAAAAATATCGTACCAGTGATAAATTGTTTACAAACTATCTGACCGAAATCGACGTTAATATACAATCAATTCAACGAAATATTCACATTTTATCCATCGCTATTAATTTGTAAATAGAAGAATATATGATATTTCGTATTATTTTGAATTATTAATGCTTGTATCTGTCTATTGTTATGCAAATTTGGAGTAGAAATTATAAAAAAAAATGTTAACGAATGTTAAAAATTTGCATCGCTTGAATTGGAAATTTTATGGTCGATTGCAGGAGGAAAGTCAAGCAATTTATAATATTTAAAAAATTTATAATATTCAATATAAATAAAATTATTCTTTTCTAATAATATCTTGGTATTCTCTGAAACTTCAATGTTGCAAACTTCCGTATACTTTTTCATTACATCGCTAACTTTAAGAATGTTTAATATACTTTGTCAACATTATACCAGTGAAGAATTTTAAACGATTATGCTAAGGAATTTGTGATTTTTCTTACCCTTTTTATAATTTATTTTTCGGCTAAAAGTTTCATAATTATATATTTTGATAAATATGCATTTTAAACGTTAAATATATTAAAATTTCTCACGAAATCGGAAAGTAATTTACCTCTCCAGGAACCTCGTGAATGGCTCTCCTCTCAAATGATTAAAGATTTCCTCGATGTATGGCTGAAACGAAATCAATGAAATCATTTTTCTCCGAATTTAATTTTGCATTGTGAGTCTTTACAATGTAAATGAAGCTTTCAAAAACTTAGCTTTAGAAGAAAAAAAAATCTAGGTTATGTTCTCGTATAATAAGTCAATTAATACAATTTGCCATCTTCGTTGTTAAAAAAATATTAAAATTACTTTAATACACTTTATTAGCAAAGCAAACGAATAAAGATATAGAAAGTATTTGAAATCGGGCAGAGATTTAAAAACGAATGATGCTGGTATTTAAGGGTCAGGGCTAGCAGAGTAGATTCATAAAAAGGTATACTTGCTAAAAAAAAAAAAAATAAATAAATAAAGAGCGCAGAAGACAGAGTGTTTAAATGCAAAAATATCGTAGGAATAAAAAAAAAAGGAGTAAATAGGTCATAAATTGACAAAGAGTGAGAGTAATTGACTGCAAAAAATATATACAGCTAGCATACTTGAGAGTGAAGAAGAGTTTTTAGTACCAAGTAAAACATAAGTGAAATCGATAAATAAAATTTATGTTCTTGTTACTCAAATCATATTAATCAAATTAAGCAGTTTGATAGTGCAGATTGTTCAAAGGGGTATTGAATAGACGGTAAATCAGGATGCGCAAAATCAATGAAAAAGCAGCACCAAGGATAAAAAGGTAAACATAAAGAAAAATTAGCAAATGATAGAGAATAAAATTTATTACCAAGGATTATTTAGACACGCTAAATTTGCAATAGTTATGTAGAGGGCACAGCGAGCTTTTAAAATTGAAAAGTGCGAGAAAATGAGATTCGACGATAAAAACAAAATTGCCAGCTAAGAGAAATTTTCAAACAAGTGACAAAGTTCATCAAAATACAGCACTTTGAGCAAACGACGTTATAGGTTATTAAATTTTTTCCCCAAGAAGCAAATATAATAGTTTCGAGAGGGTCTAAAGAGGTTACGATTGAACCAAAAGCAGACCCTTAAGGAAGTAATCGAGCCAGGAAGGACGACGCGTTACAAGAATATAAATTATAACGCAAGTTGTTGAAAATATCGATCGCCCGTGTAAAAATAAGGTAAAATGTCGACAATGCTATTGAACATATCGGGTAGAATGGAGATGGAGAAGAGATTAGGTATATTAAAGATAACATCGGCAAAGCTTTTAGAGATTTAGTGAACAAACAATGCGATGTGTCTATGTTGCTTCTCTAGAAAGTATAATATATAGGCCGACGAAGGGAAGACGACAAGAAATACAAACATCTTTGTAAAGGGGAGAGAATCGAACGGCAATAAATAGTCTGCGGTATGATAGCCGGCAAAGGTTTGAAGCGAAGATAAATAAATTAAATCCAGCAAAGGTAGAGGAGGTTAAAAATAATAGAAAAGTCGCTCCCCTCCCCCCTTTAAACTTAATGTCATTATAAGCACGCGCATAAAGGGAGTTGAAATTTGTATTAAAGCAATAAGAGCAAGCTTTAAACCGAGGGAAATTATAATGTAAATTGAAGAGTTGCACAGTTGAATAGAACCTGTACTGCAAATAGAATGGAACGAGGGAAGGCAAATACAAACAGAGCACTCAAAATGGGGTCCAAGAACAATATTACAACGAGAGAGAATAGAGGAGAGCTGATAAGTATAGATAACGAGTGGAGACACGCGCAAGGGTAACAACTTGATCAAATAGAGACGGGAATGAGCAACGAGTTGAACTTTTCCAAGTAAATAGCAATGGAAGACGGCCCTGAAGTCGGAGTTCAAGCGGCAACAAACAAGAATCGCAGTCGCGTTGGCCCCTCAATGGCTGCTTTTTTGTTGTAACTTTTTTTTTTGTTTTTTTTTTTTTTTTGTCTTTTAAGAAAGCACCGATTCGCTCTACGTGCATAAAATCACTTTTCGAAATTGAAAAAGTTCACGACCAACGGCGTACCGCGAGTAATGGCTCGCGAGGTCCAGGACCGAAGTACTCCCAGGCTTCGATGAGAAGTTGGAATGAAAATTTTAATGCCGCGCGCGCAGTTTGCCAATAAGCTCGCCCGCGCGCGACTCCTAGAATGATAAATTACAGAAGCGGGCAATCCGAATTCACGGATTAGAATAGGGACCCGTCGCAGGGATTCCGATTATCATCCAAACGCCACAGATTCCTTTTCGTAAATCAATTTTGTCATTAGACGCGCCGTAAGGAGTTTGCACCGACGGAACAACCTCGTCGCCGAGCAGCGTATCAGTCGAAGAAGCCGCTAAGAAAGGATGACAAACGCAGGGCGGGCGGGTTCTTGGACGGGGAGAGACTTGGCTTCGTCCGAGGGTAATCAAGCGGTCGCCGGTGCTTGCGATCGAGCTTCGGGAGCTCTCGCTTACTCGAGACTCGAGCCTCTCCTCGGGAGGGTAATAATTAAGCGGGCGAAGAGGCAGGGCCCCGAGAGTAGCCAATCGGGGGCGAAGAGGACCTAGTGCTCCGTGGCACTGGGGGACGGCGAGCGAGCTCCGTAGCTCCCGAGCTGCGAATAATCCCGGCCGGAGGTCGAGCCTCGGTCGCGTCGTCCTGCCTTCGGCCAGGAGCCAACGACGGGAGTCGCCTCATCCCCGAGCCGGTTCTCGGCTCGCCCCGTAACCAGGGGACAGCCGACACGTTTGCGAAGGGGGGGGGGAGCCGCCGTAGAGCAGGCGGGGAAAACGAAAGCCAAGGAGACGAGGAGGACTCTCGGCCTCCTGGCAACGGACGTCTCCCGTCGATCTCGGGCCCGGCGCGGGAAGCCGAGGAGGTCGGGCCACGGGCTGTCTCTGCACGTGGAGGAAGGGGGCGCTCGCGCGAGGGCCAAAGCACTCGGGGGGGGGGCTCCCCCAAGCAAAACAAGCCCGAGGCCGAGCTCCGTCCAGGAGTATGTTTGTACAGCCGGCGAAGGCCCTCCGCTCTCGGACGACCGAGCCCGAGGCTATCGGACATCGATAATTAGCGGAGCCGTTGCCGTGGGCCGGGGGGGGGGAGGAGAGAGAAAATAATCAGCGAGATTGGCCAGCGCGAGGATATTTGACAGAAGGGTAAATATCGCCGAGCTCTCGGGGGTACGGGAGTGTCGTATACGTGGGCGGGCGCCGAGCCGCATCTCCTTGGGATAAAATAACGACGTTGGCCCCGGGGAAGAAATTAAAGCGTCGAGGGGAATTCCCGATAACGGGGGAAAATAGATATTCGCCTGTAATTCATGGACAGCTTCGAGATGACTCCTCCCGATAAAGATGTCTGCCGGAGAATAATGGACTCTTAGGGCGAGCTCTTCGGCGTTGGCCCGTCGGAGCTCGTGCGCCTCGGGAGTGAAATTTTTGACGGCCTCGGCCGGAGCGAAAGGAGGTTGGCCGACCGGGAGGAGGGAGTATCGGTATCAAGAGACCAGACAGGAGGCCAACTCACTTGGCATGGCATTGCAGACGTCAGCTTTTGTATTAAATGGAGAAATATGAGAATAACGAATACGAGGGGAGGGAGGGGGGGAGGAGAGAAAACGAAATGTGACGGATTAAAAATATTTTAAAAATCTAGTCGATATTTCGGAGCTGACGTCACGGCCGTCCTTCTTTAGAAAATACGCGGTCTTATGTTTCACTCGTTTTTAAAGAAGTTTTTTATTACGGCGAAATCATTTCACGGAGCAAATACTATCCATCAAGTTTTTTATAACTTGTGAAAGGGAAAATTGAGATTCGTCGTCCTATCGATACAAGAATGACTTTGTCTGGGGAGGATTTTTCGATAATTTTATTCCTCGAATAATACTATATATATGTATATATGTATATATAACGACTGTCGATGCTGCTTACAAGGATGAGGATTTTAGGAAAAATGAAGATGATAAGCCACTTGAAAAGCCAGACTCTCAATGGAATCGGGGTTGTCACGAGGATTGATAAGGCCGCGTTCCTGTAGGATGTAAAGGGGAGCAGACGGAGTCGCTCGCGAAGGAGCTTACCTCGAATAAATTAACGGGGACCTCGTTCTTAATGAGGTATTCTTGCACGTGGGACACAGCGTCGGTCGAGTACTCCTGAAAAAAAGACAACGGAAGTAAGATGTAGGAGCCGAGGGAGCCGGACTCGGCGAGGGCTCGCGTGCGCCTCGGGGTCCGGGGCTGCTTGGGGCAGGGAGAGGGGTTGGGCGGGAGGCCGACGGGGGATAAGGGGCAGCTGGGGAAGGGTCGAGGGCCAGACTCACGTGCGTGTGCGCCAGGAGCTCCTTCATTATGTAATTGTCGTAGATCTCCCGGGCGAGCTTCCTTCTCTCCTCCGGGCACTCGAGCTTCTCGTACCTTTTTATCTGCAAGCATCAAGTTTGACCCTGAGAGATCGATCGGCCGCGGGCGCGTCGAGTCCGTCGGCCCGCATGGGGGCGGGGGGCGGCGATAGGAAATACGACGCCGGGCCGACGGTGACGAGAGGACGAAGAAGGGGCGGGGGTGGGGCTGGACAGACACTCGCGGACGACTCCGAGCGCGAGGCACACCCCAGGTGCCCCAACGGAGGCGCCCAAAGGAGGGACTTCATCGTAGAGCCAGAGCTCCGGGGGATGTCGAGGTTCCCGACGCGCGCGAGTAAAAGCCTTTTGTGGGCTCTCGGGCACGTACGCACACACTCGTATATACGTGTATGCGTACGCGCGCGAGCCCCTATCGGGCGCGACAGAGCCCGTAAATCCTGCGGGCTCGGGTAATTAAGGGGGCCCTCGGCCGGCGTACCTGTTCGTAAAATCTGAGCTGGGTAATCGGCTCCTCCGAGGCGTTCTCGCAGAAGTCCTTGAAGAGGAGGTAACCTGCAAGAACAAAGGCGGCGTTTTAGTGATGGATCCGCCGATTGCCAAGCCCTCGGGCACCGACCAACCAACCCCCGGGTGGGGTGGGGGGGGGGATTTATCGGGCTTGAGGTGTGTGCGGCCGTGTAATAGGGATGTGCTCGCGAAGGGGAATTTATCACCGGCTATAAACATACGCGGAATGCCCGGGTTATTGGGAGGGGCGCCTGTTATTAATAACCGTGATATTAATACGAGCGGCCCATCGACGGCATCGGCATTATTGTTTATTTATTTTTTCCTCCTCCCTCAACGTCAAATTTTGCCGGTTCTCTCTCTCTCTCTCTCTCTCTCTCTCTCTCTCCTCTCTCCACGCCCGCCCACTGTTACTTTTGCTTCGCGAGCTTTGTTAATTCGGCTGATGAAAGCCCTTTTTTGCGACTCTTCAACTCCGCGATGTAGCGATAAAAATAAGCATCCCTTTGAGTGTTCTTCTACCTCGATTATTGCGATAATTTACGATTCGTGCGTCTTTAGAGGCGAAACAGTTGACACCGTGTACCGACACCGAGCTTCTGAAATTAAATTTACAATATTATTAAAGTCCTTTGCTAACTCCCTTTCTCCGTCATCGTCACCTTCTTTAAACTTTATAATTCTTTAATATAATATAAACACTAACGAAGCATGTTACATACTTCATCGTTAAATGCACGATTGATCGACTATCAAATAGCACGCGAGTATTCTTTAATTTATCTTAGCTCCGGAAAAACAACTATTTTTCATTTTGGAAGAAGGATTGCAAAGTTCGCCACTTCCAATTGCCAAAATCGAAATTTTCATTGGCTTTAACAAATTGCGTCTTAACCTCGGATTAGTAATCATTACAGAAGCTAGGAAGCTAAAATTTAATTAGATAACTATTTCTCGAAAAATAATTTAATGCACGCAACTACGTAATACGGAATGCTCATTAAAGTATGTACTTATTAATTTCACCGTCTGTATAATTATGAAAATAATCGTAATTACAAATAATGACAAAAACAACAATAATAATCATAATAAAACAACGAATATCTGTTATTTATGTTAGAAATAACTTATTATCGAAAAAAAATGCGCATCTTTAATAGCGTTTGATAATTTTTAAATAATAGATTATGCACGTTTTGAAAGACTCGCCGGTAAATGTGTAACTCGCTATGTATGCTTCAGTTTAAAGGATTTCTAATTAGGTGCAACGAAATAGAAACACAATTTTAAAGCATAATTGGAACAATATTTTTCCTTCGTGTAAGTACACTAGTTACTTCGGTAAAAAGCAAGTCCTGCAATTATCGTTAAATACATTACGTGTCCTAGATTTTGATAGATTAATTTTATCTTAATTGATGGCTTAAAAATAGTTCGCTATTAAACGACCGTCAAGTAGGTTTAAATTTTCTTCAAAAAAAAAAAAAAAAAAAATGTAAATGCACGTGCACCCAAATATTCTAAAAAAAACTGAGCACAGTAAATTAATAAGGATAACGATATATCAGTTTTCAATAGTTCTTAGCCTAAAGCGTAAAAGCATTTTTTAACGCTTACAACGCACGGGCCAATAGAGCCGCAGGACCAAAGTATTTGCGTTAAAGTTGCAAGTACAAATGGCAAGGTCACAAGTGGAAGTAATTTTGCGCGCGTTGTTCGTAAGAGCGCCCAATTTATCGGTAGCGATCGGCCAACGAATCAAGCGAACGCGAACAAGAATGCCCGATCGCAAATGCGAGCGTTAAAAAATCCAGCGAGGAATGTATCGATTTCGTTAAATTTGATCGAGCTTGCAAAAACGCCAGGCTCCTCCGCGCATCGGTTAGTGGTAGGCAGAGGGAGAGAGAGAGAGAGAGTCACCGGAGCTATTGTCCGCACCGGCAGTCAACGACTCGAGAGCTACAAATGCACGCCGATGCACTCGCGATACATTGAAATGAGTTGCTCGTACAAAGCGAGCGCGGGCGGGAGTCGCAATGAATTCGGATTAATCGCGCGTCGGGTAAAATAACAGGGAGATGCTTTTATATGCTCGGTCGGGCTGGCGAAATAAATGGTGAGCTCGAAATGACGGGGGTGGGGGGAGAAGAGAAAGAGAGCAAACCCCGAGGAATGGCTTTAGATAAAAAGAGGCTCGAACTTACCCAGCATTTGATTGAATATTTTGTCGAAGTTCACCTCGTTGTTCTTCTCGAGGTACTTGTGCATGACGCTCCGGACGCTGTAAGCATAAAGCAGAACGGGACACGTTAATCGACCGCACCTGATTCCGCGGCCGGGGTCTGGCTTTGGGAACGGGAGCTCGGCCTTCTCTCCCTGCTCTCGAGGAAGCTCCCCTCCCCTACCCCCGGCCTGCGCGGGGACAGTCAGCCCCCAGGCAACCGTAGCCAGGGGCCGATCGATCGAATTCGCTCGAGCCACGGGGCCTCGGTCGGAAGGTAATTATTAGCCAACCGAGCCGCGCCAAGGGTCGCGGGGGCCTAAGCGCCGGAGCTCGCGCGGCTCCGTCCCCTCCGAGGCCCCGGCTTTTCCTTCCTGACCCACCCCCTCCCACCTCTGGCCCGCCTCGGTGAAAAGACCCCGGCCGCCGATTCTTCACTCGCGACTCCCGCCGGCCCGCGCCCTAACCTCGAGCTACCCTCCGCTCGACGAAGCCAACGAGGCGGCATCCTTGGAGCATCGATAAGGCTCGCGTCGAAGCCCTCGAATAGGGCCGTGTTATTCGAGAAAGGGCAGTGCCGACGGCGGAGTTACCACCCGAGCGGTAACTAGTAACGGTTGGTTAGCGCTGATTTGGCGCCGCACTTCCAAGAGGATCAATCGGCACGCCTGACGCCGCACGGGGACGACGATTAATAATCCCGCGAAAGTCTCCTCTATATTTCCATGGATTTTTGCAACCTGGTGAACCCGGAGGAGGTCGGGCCGGCGTCGCTCCTCGGGGCTAAAGCCGATATACCCACTCATCGAGTGGCGACGGGCTCCCGGGCTGTTTGCTCAAGATATCAGATATAAAATCAGTACTGTTTGAGGACAGCCGGACAAT
The DNA here is from genome assembly GCA_018907135.1 of Kradibia gibbosae. Classification (NCBI taxonomy): domain Eukaryota; kingdom Metazoa; phylum Arthropoda; class Insecta; order Hymenoptera; family Agaonidae; genus Kradibia; species Kradibia gibbosae. The sequence continues at coordinate 14,635,938 of JACCHX010000007.1, forward strand.
GTAAGCAACTCCTTTATCGCCCTATATTTACCGTAGGAATTTCAAAAACTGCCCTACGATCCCGGTGAGCAAACAGAACTGGCGGCGGCCGTGGAGCTCGGCGCGGCGCAGTTTCGGGACGCGCGCGTCGATTCCGAAAAGTGTCGACGGTCGGGGAATCGGGGAGAGGGGAGTTAGGATCCGTTGAGAGGGCGACTCGAGCAGCTTCCCCGATGAATATTTCACCGGGGCCGGCAACCCACCCGCCCGAGGGAAGAAGAATCCTCCTCGTGAAGGGCCTTGGATAGAAGTGCCAAAGCCGTTGAAGAAGACGACTATCCGGGGTGCGTCGGGCCGCGGGTCGCTCGACGACGGGGGTTCAGGGATTATTTTCGGCCGTGGGCCGGCGAACCGGACGCGAGACGAATTCCGCGGCAGCTCCTCATCGGCGGGGCTCGACGCGCGTGTCCACGGGTCGCGGGCCCGAGGCAGCCGTGAATGGCATCGATTCGTCCAAGGCCAGTCGCGCGGAAATCGGTGGAGCGATTTAAAACTGGTTGCAAAGGAAGGGGCCGGGCCGACCGGAGGAGCCGACGGAATATTGCCCGGGCCATGGTTATCGGCCCGGGTTGCGTGGGAGCGGCTTCGGCCCCGGCTCTTGCATCAGCCGAGTAAAATTCCTGGCGCGGGTAAACAGAAGGTGGGACACGATCGATCCGAGGAAAGCCGAGAGAGCTCGGGCTGGGACTCGAATGACAATGGCTCGGCCGAGGCTAAGCTCCCTCGATAACTTATATCGCTTTACAATCGTAAACGGATACGCGCAATCGGTGATCCCGTTGCCCGCGCGCCCCCCTGCTTGCGTTACATCGCAAAGCACTTGGGCGTGATTTAGCCTCGGGGGATTACCCTACCCCCGACGCCCTGTCTCGCGCCTCGCATTCTTAATTGAGCGCCTGCACTTTCGTTGGGAGCTTCCTCGCTTTTTGGGCTGAGGCCAGGAATGGGGGGGGGGGGCTCGGATATTGGGATAATTGGCAAGGACGCCGAATGCCTCTTCTCGCAGATGATTTCTTACAACGGATGATTTTTTTTTTATGAATACAAAGTTACAGCGGATGCGGTGGTGGTCCGTATTGCGAAAAATCCAATTAAAAGTGGTTAGGCTGGTTTTAAAGGAAGCCCCCCTCCCCCGATTTTCCTTCCATCGGAGCAGATGTTCTATCGAGTTCGAGTAAAGGCCGAGGCCAATTTCTATTATGCCGCTGAAAATTACATTTGTAATTAACTAATAAATAGGAGGAAAATATATTCCCACACTTATACTAGAGCTTGAACAATTTGCCAAGTATCGCGAAAAAATGTAATTAATGCATTTTCATAAAAACTGTATTTTTTTTTTTTTTTTAAACGTAATAAAGTTTTTTAATGAAACTCCCACGTAGACGAAGATAAAAACACTACAAATTTTTATATATATATATACATATATATATCTACTTATATAATTAAAATACGAATCATCTTAAAAGGTTATATATATATATATATGTATGTGTGTGTGTTTGTTTTTTTTAAGAACATAATGTAATACCTTCAAGTAGATGAAACTGTTTTTCTTTTTACTGAGAAGTTTCTGTTTTTTACGCAAAAATACGACAAGAAGTATAAACATTTTGTATTCATGGAGTTTTCTAGGTCTTGCAGTCGATAACTTTTATATTTTCCTTACATAATTCATTCGAGGTAGGTTATACTTACTTCTGACTCTTACTTGGAGCAAATCATATCAATTTTTACGAGGTTTGATCAAAAAGTTCATAAAAGTTATTTATATAAACAGACGAGATACAAGAGTCGTATGTACTCATAATTATGTTGCTATCCTAAGAGGACTTTGATAGAATTAAAGATATTTATTAATTATATTTTTCTGATTTTCAAGCATTTTTTCAATATATTAAGAAATTTAAATTTTATATTTTCGATATTATTAAATCTATATTTAGATAACGTCTCCGTATTTTCGAAAAGCGAAAAACAATATCTATTAAAATCAATATCACAAAAACAATATTAAAAGAAATTCATTCAAAAATTGTTTCGAATTAAATTTTGAAAAGATCGCTTTATTGTGCGTTTTTGTTGAGTGGTGTTTTTTTTTTTTATAAATATACCTTCTTTATTTACATTTTTCTATATTTTATGGAAAATTATACGATTATTTGTATACACATAAAAAATCATTGTATATGAAACTATGCTTAAAAAAATAGTATAAGGAAATACTTTTATTTTTATGTGATGGTGAAATATTTTTTAGTTAACTTTCGTACGTTAGGCAACAATAAAGATGGTTTATAGATGTTATATATATATAAATATATACACACATACACACACACACATATATATATATATTTGTATATACATACAATTATGTATGTTGTGGTATTGATTTAAAAAGTGTATAATATTTTGTAATAATTTTGTAATATAAAAAAAGCTTACTGATTAAATTTAAGAAAATCTATTTAAAAAAAAAACGTAATAAATTTTTATATACGTATAACTCATGAAAGTTATAGTCGAGTTTCGGTAAACATAAACCTCAAATATACTTATTTGATAAATTTATTTTTTACTCACAGTTGACCAAAAATATTTATAAATATACAAAATTCAGTGTAGTAAAAACGAGGAGAGTTGAAATGAAAGACAGCATAGGATAAATTTTTTAAAAACATTTGATACGAAGTTGTCAGTGTAAAGAACCAAAGTTTAAAGGGGCACCATAATAATTTCAGCAGCGAAAGAAGAAGGCAAGAGGAAAAGTATATAAGAAAATTGCACTTCAAAGACCAAAATAAAAATTTCAAAAAGCTTAAGAAGGATTTATCCTTCGATGAATCGAAAGTCGACATAATAATTAAATAAAGAATGCGAATGATTTTTTTTCTATGGGCTACGCAACAACGTTGAACGCAAATTTATTAACTAGGATCTTATTTTCAAAATTGCATTAAGTTACTATATTATAAATGTATGATGCAAATGCGACTCCAATGTTTTTCGAATTTAAAACCCATTTTACCGAATGTATAAGTATATACTTATTTAGTTACTGCGCATTGTGATTTTATATTTTATACAGATTTAGGAAAGATGAATATATATTAATTTGCGGAATAGACGTTTGATGATTTTCCATCTTCGCAAATGTCAAGTTTAAAAGAATAATATATGACTAATAATAGAATAGTATAAATTTTAAAGTAAATGTTTTATCAATTAATCAGCATTTTATAACAAATTCCTTCAGTTTTTACAATAATTCATGTTATAAATACGAGTGACTCAATGCATACTCAACTATCGAAGGAAATATTAATTTTCTTTTTCAAGCAACTCGTCATTATTACGGTTCGATTAAAGTACATTTAAAAAAAGCTGTTGTTAAAATTTCTGATTATTGGATTTTTTTTTAATCATCTGGCTCCAATTAAAAGATATAATTTATACATCAATGAAATGCAAACTTCATAAACTGGTATTTCAATATTTTCTTTGAATTTATTTTCAAACGTTTCACAAAGATTATATAATGAAATAATAAAAGTATACAGAACTCTTATAAGATAAAAAAGTAAATATCAATGTTTTCATTTAAGAAAGTAGATGCTTGACCACATTGAATCAATGTAATTTAAGCAGGTACGATATCGCTTTACTAAAAATAAAAATGATTAAATGTATACTGTATTACTGACTGTAATACCACTATTTATCTTGTTAAATTTATGGGCATGTAAACAAATATATATATTATACTTATTTAACGATATTATTTATTATTAGTGAATCGCATTGATATTAAAAATGGCCAATTATTTAATAAACTTCTTTTAAGTAACATTTTTGTATTTAACAAAGTAACATTATCGACCTCGAGTGCAATTAATTCTTATTTGCTTACGTATTGAGTTATTTTAATTATTGCGCAATATATGGTAATATGTTTTATTGCTTAAACAATTTTCAAGCAGTTACGCTATCGACAAATTAAGCTCAAAGTCTGTTGAATGGAGTTTTGAATAGAAAATTAATTTACGTGCGTATGCATGTATATAAATAGTAGGGCAATACGTTGTTTCAATAATACAATCGAACATCATACATTTTGAGGCTCGTATCGGTCCGAGCAATCAATTTCATTAGATCCAATGCAATTATAATAAATAAAACCAAAATTGGGACACTCCCACATGATAAAAAAAGCCTTTAAAAACGAACTGCATTCTAATTTGAAAGACTTTCGCCTGGATTTTAAAGGATGCTTCAGACCGAGGCAGTGGCCAGGGCAATTGTAAATACAAGCAAATGGAGCCGCGATTCAGGAGTTCAGACCCGCGGCACCCCCGACGCCAGCACCTGGACCACGGGTACGCGGTGTGCGCGCACTCGTTCGCGATATCCATCCCTCTGTACCCTCGCCGAGCCGCGCCCCGGCCTCGGCCTCGGTACGGAGCCGACCGCTCGGACCAAGGTCGAGGCCCGGCCCTCGGGGCTCTCTGCGAATTTCATTCTGCCCCTTCTTCCCAACCCCCCAACCCCCCGGGCATATTCGCACCGCCTTCGTTCGCTTTATCCCAGACTCCCGCGAACCGGCTCGCGGCTCCCGGTTTCCTCGCTCCTCTTTTTTTTTTTTTTTTGTCGTCCCGTAGCGCGTCCGCGTCCTCTCCTTGGCCGCGGGTCTCTTTTGCCGGCCCCCATCCCCTAATATGCTCTAATGGCTTCGGCTCCCTGCTCCCCCCGTCACCATTAACACGGCTGCCAACGCTGAAGGCGCACAGGCGCGAGAGACTTGGCCGGAATCGCGCGTCTGCAATTTTTCTAAGCTTTGATTACTCTGAAGGTAAATAGTTAACTTATCTTGCTTAATTGTGCATATATATATATATACATATACATATATATATATATATTGATGTGTAATTGTGTTAACAATTCTTGAATTCCTCTTTTCGGTATCAAAAAGTTGAAAGCAAAAACGCCCCTTCAAATGTAGTTAAGGCTACTATTGTGATCGACGATTCAATTGATAATTAAACGTCTATTTAACGTTCATCGGAATGGACATTCATTAGTAGATCGGCTTTAAGTAATCAATGCATAATAACCGAAGAGACAGCGTTATTGTCACCTTAGCCCTTCAATGATTTTTCTTTATGCATTTGTGCTTATTATATTTCTAAATATAGGTATTGATTTATTACAACGAGATTCACTTTACAAAAAAAAAATCAGTGATATATTTGTAAAATATTAATCAATTTGTTTTTATTCCAAACGTGTTTAAATTTCTATACAATTTTTCTTATCCGATGATAATAGGTATTATTTTATTATTTTGCTTTAATTTAGTTTTGAACATTGTAAATTTTATTCAAAACATATATTTTTAACAATCGTACCTTCAATTATTTTCAAACTATTATTTTTACATGAATTCTAATAAATTATGCAGTTAAATTAAAATTTTTTTTTCAAATTGAGGCAATATTGTGATTTTGTACTGTCATGTTAATTGTAACAACGTAAACGTATGTTCATAAATTTTCGTAAATTTTTGGAAATCGATTAAATTTAATCAACGAGTACGAAAGCAATCATTAGAATAGGAAATTTTCAAAATTAAATCTACTACAGTGGATTTATTTATATTTAGAAGTTATTCTCCTCAGCTGGAATATAACATAGTGTAGATGTCTGCAAAGCTCTTATGCAGATAAATTAATTTAAATAATGCTAATATTCACAACTAAATTCGAATTCTGCAATAGGGAGACTTGTATTTTTAAAAATTTCTTCCGTAAATTAAACTAATCCAACTAATGCTGCCGTGCACTTGTAATGTAGTTTAGTAGAAGCTGTGATGTGATTTGGAATTTTTGAAGGAGGTTGATATTGAACATCGTAGGCCAGTGAAAGCTGAGGGGCGGGGGCGGGGGGCGGAATCGTAGCACGTATTGTATGGAACTTCGTGGAACTCTTCTGCGAAAGTTTCACGTTCAGCGATGCTCGAAAGGAATCATCATTTTGCATTGTGTAAAAAAAAACAAGCGAAGATTTTCCATTCTCTTCTCAAAATGTATCCATTTTCTCTCCCGTCGTTTCGTATTGACACTTTTTCTGTTGCCTTCGCTTTTGCTCTCTTTTCAGCAGTTGTCCTCGCTTTCATTACTTTATCGTTATTTCCTGGCACAGCGATCCGGAAGCTTTTTCTACCGACAATTCAAGGAAAAATAGGAGGAAACTGATGTTTCCCCTCTTGCTCTGAATTCGAGTTGCGGTTTATAAATTTACATCGTATCAAAATTCCCCGGTCATTTTTGCTCTGTAGCACAAATGTAATCGCACGTGCATTCCTCATTACGAAAATCGTGCAGTTATTTACATGCCACGCGGCTTTTATTTTTAACCGCTGCTGCACTAATAATCCTTCGATCAACTCAATCAGTTGTGAAGTATATTTGGAATATGATTCTTCAACAATGGGCTATAAGATAGACGAAGAATCATTCTGAAAATATCTTATGGTTAAGCGCTTACTTTTTAAACTAAAAGATTTTGGCCGAGTGCATCCTTTGCTTTTTCGGGTCTTTGCTTGCGTTCAATGAAAAAATCAAAAAAAAAAAAAAAAAAAAAACAATTCCTACGCAGAATTAAGCCTCTATGTACGTTTTTTTTCTATATAATGCATGCGTACATAAAGATATTTTATTTTGATTATCAACCGAAACTCTTTTAAAGAAAGCTCAAATTGAAAAAAGGTCACGAGTAAGGCTTTTTATGGAAACGTGATAAAATAGGACTTTAAAATACGTATAGAGTTTATATTTATTAAAGCATTATTGTAAATTTTATGAAAGTATGATAAAACTTTGTGAATAAAAGTTTTTTTTTTTTCTTTCTTTCTTTTTTTTTTTTTTAATATTCATAAAATAACATTATAATTTAGTTTATCTAAAGTACGATATTAAAATTTTTTATACAATTTCGCTGAATATTCAACAAGAATTTTATCTAAAAAGTATTCTCAAGCGATTTTCAAAATAAAAAAAAATTAATTCCGCGCGCATTAAGTGCTCATTTATGCTGCTCCCGAAGAGAAATCATTATTAAAGCAATCGTAATTGCGCAATATTGTTGAGCAAGCATCCGTATAAGTTATATTAAATAATGTATGGAAGGAGCGGACCTTGTTGTCGTAATAAGACGAGGGCGGGGAGGGAAATCCGCGGAATGGCTGCCGAACTGGGTTAAGTTTCGTACTTATCAATTATATTGTCTAACACAAGTAGTGGCATATTTTGAGGAGTGCATCCATTTTACTTGTGCCTCGCGATCAAAACAATAACGGCTTTCAGCGCAATACTTGCTCGGCGAGCTTCAGTCAAAAATGTCTTTTAACGAGAACAGTTACGGCAATAGTAGCGCGCATTCAACATCCTGTCCTTGTTTAAGCGTCTTTAATAATTATTGTGCATTGCTTATGGGGCTAGCATAATTTCAAGCTCTAAATAACACCAAAGCGGGCTTTAACTACTCTCAGTTGTTTACCTATTGAAATAATATAATGAAGGAGCTTTTGATACAGAGTGCGCAATGAGGGGTAGCTGATAATTAAAGAAACAGATATTTTGATAACGTTAAATAAGTGCGGAATGAGCAAGTTGCTTGCCTAAGAAAGTGTAGAATTTCAATTTCATTGATGATTTTCTTTTATTTATTTATTTATTTTTATTTTATTTTTTTTTTTTTTTCAACAAGCAAACAGACACTCTTTCAACGGCGATTCGTGTTTCTTAAATTTCAAGTTCAGTGCTCGGCTCGACGGGACGAATTGTATTTTGTAACGTACTCCGAATAGCTTGCGGAATAAGGGAAACACGTACGGATTCGGTCCAAATTGAATAACTCACGCCTTATGAAATAATGCAGAGGCACCCCTACGTGCTCGATATCGATTTGAATGCATATTTAAAAACATTCAAAATTATACCGGAAACTCAGGTGTTGCATTGAAATCAGTGCACCACAGCAATAATTAACGAAGTCAGGCCAAACTAAATGTCAGATAACTATTATTGTAGGAGACGGGATATATTTTTGAAGCCCGTAAAATGCGGCGCGAGGCAATATTTTCATAATCATTGCTTAATACGGCTTAAATAACTTTAAAACCCCAACTAGAGAAAGCCTAAAAGTCTTCTAAGCGCCGACCTTCGGCACTAATTACCTTCGATTAACCTTCATCGATGCCCCACCGACTCTCGAGGCTCTCTCTCTTTCTTCCATTTGATTCCTATGAGAAAAGCCCTGGCTCTATCCCTAATTTTTCCCCTCCCGATGCTTTTTCATCATAAATACGCCTGACCCTCGGCTCCCCCTCGTCGCTCTCGGGGGTTTGTTATTTCGAATGGCAGGGGTGGAAGTAAACGAGGCGCTCGCCTCCCAATCGTCGATCCAACTCCTTTTCTCCTCAACGATAAGAGCAAGAGGCCACGGGAACGGAAAGCCTGTCGCTCTTCTTCCTACACTTGGCGAGGCACGACGCTAAAGGGAAGTCGAAGCTGCCGGAACGAAGTCACTCCACGATCTCGGTCGCAAGCTATGTTACGCGGTTTCCTCGAATGGCTTTTTCCGCGGCGCCATTTGATCCGTCAATGGATTTTAATGCCTCCTCGGCAAAGAGCGCTTTCATTGTGTTCCAGGGTAGAAACCCGAGTCGCAAGATCGCTCCGCGTAACGAGATAGAGAGAGAGAGAGAGAGAGAGAGAGAGAACGCCAAAGGCGTTACTAAACGCGCGCGGCTTTTCTCTCCGCCCCACCCCTGTATTACCGTTGAAATACTAAAAACCCCGTTTTAAAATGTGCACGCGATAAGTTTTTGCTCTCAAACGTGAAAAGCGATACGGAGGTTGAGATCAATTCCTACCCTACTAAGGCCATTTGCCATCCGACCTGTGGTAGGTCTAGGCGACTCTATAAATAAAGTATACGCGTATCCATACAAGTATAACATATATATATATATATATTTGTATTTTGAAAATATTTACGTCGAAAGGATGCCTTCTGTGAGATACATCTCATTTTTATCTTTAAACTTTTGCGTAATTCAAATTTAAACGATGGGCTGCGAACTTGTTGCGAATTAAAGCGAAAATTAAATCTTCGAAGGAAGCTTACACGAGCTTTGAATTGTTTCAGGATTGAAAGATGAATTTTAATATTTCTATTTTTATTTGCGTGAGCGAGCAACCTTAACATTTAAAATGCATTTTTTTTTTTAAATTAATAACATTAAAGTGAGCACGCGCCCACACACACACACACACACACACACACACACACACAGATAAGCCAAATAATCATCGTGAAATAGAAACGTTCCACTCAAGCAACAAACATTTGCACTGCACATAACATTATGATGTTCCGTAACTAAGTTGGTTTAATGAAAACGAAACAGTAACATTTTATTATAATGTTACAATATAAATTTTGATTTTTATTTCGGACGCTTGAGTATTTGGATCCATTTATGGACAGTCACCTGTGCGTTTAAGAGTAGAACAAGACTTTGCTCCTCAATATATATATATATATATATATAATTTAATTTAATTTAATTTAGGAATTATAAAAAGGCATTTTTATTAATTAATTTACAAACAATTGGCTACAATACGAAATCCGCTATTGTAATAATATATATATATATATTTTTAATCGGTACGTAAAGCACAATTTTAACTTGTCGATAATGACGATTGCACATACCTGCGTTACGCAATTGTCAAACGTTAAGAGCAGGCACTGAACCAAGGTTTAGCTTTACAAAAGAAGAGGGAAAAAAAAGCACGTACATTTTATTCAGCGGCTAAGTTATTTACACCATTGTTGTTAGGTAAACATCCGGGATTCTGTCTTTTTTTTTTGTATTAATTTAATAAAGCTTAAATTTATAAATGTTAATTTTGACGTAGGTAGTTTTAAAACTTCGCAAGCCTCGATTATCATCGGTTATTATCTTAATAGAACATAATTCTGGAATTTACGATAGTTCTCAAAGTAAGGATTCCCTGCAAAATATAACGCAATCGCTTCCCGAGGTATGTCGTGCGGGAGAAGATAGTGGAAGCACGCAATATCTTGAAATCGATGGTTTATTGTATTTAATGGCTTCTGAATTTAAGTGAAATAGAAGTTCAGCCGGTCGAGAGTTTGGGGTCGGTGTGCTGGCCGTTGGCTTTCTTAATACAGGAGAATTTCTATTACGTAGCGAGCTTCGATAATTTATTTAAAACGCGCGAGTAATTAAATAATCTAATTTTAGCTTAGGATTTTTTTTCTCTCTCTCTCTCTCTCTCCCTTCATTAATCCAATGGGAATTGCCATTTAGGGGAAAACAAACTGCCGCGTGCGATTCGAAACTTTTGCCGTGATTAATTAAAAAAAGAGAGGAGAAGTAAATGTCTTTTGTTTTGAGGGTCGGGGGCAGGGGGGGGGGAAGAAAGAGAGAAAAAAAAATATATATATATATATATATATATAATTTTTCCAATCGAATGAAACGAAGCCGCGGCCAGGATATTGTGCCGAATATCCTGCCCCCCCCCACCCACCCAATACACGCAAGCTCATCCTGCATATAAACGCACGTGATCGAGGCAGAGCATCATTGCGCATAGCATTTAGATTATGGCGGCGAATCGCAGCGGCGTGCACCGTTAAGTTAAGGTTACTGTACAATTTTATTATGATTATCCGTGTCGTACGATACGCAAAGAGGGCCAACGACTGCGGCCGTAAATATTGCGTTAAATAAAAAGAAAAAAAGAAAAGAAAAAATGATACCAGGGAAAACTTTTATAACCGCTTGCGTATTATTTTATCGGCTGAAGCAGTTCCTTGAGATACCGAGAACTTCGGCTGCATTAGCGAGTGTCCGGTATTATTTCAAGCCGGTGTAAAAGCCGTTTGAGAATTTTTTTTTCTCTTTCTAAAGCAGGGAGCTTCTATTTTTACTACTTAACCAGGAATGGCACTTTGAGAAAGTGTTTTTGTAAAGTTGTCAAAGTTCGCGTTAGCGAATATTCAAGATTAACGATACGCTGTGGCAAGTATTTTAGCCATCCAAATCATTTCTCTATTTTGTGAAAATTTTCAAGATTACGCCTTTTTTTTTTTTTTTTTTTTTTTTTTTATAGAATATTGTAAATTATCGTTTAGCAAGCCCGAGTTTTTGTGCACTGGGCTTTAAATTCTAATAAAATGTGTAAATCGATTACTTTTTAAATGCCAAAGTCCTTCCCGTTACTTTTTACGATACTGAATTTCGCTGAAAATCACGAATGCCGTATCAACAATTTCCAGTACTCAAATCCCTTCGATCGTCCGTCTTAAATACACATTCATGTATTTGTGACTTAACTTCCTTGCTGGCAACATATTTTGCAAATTGAGAATTTGTCGAAGCTTTTGGCCGTCCCTTGCTGAATTAGTGTAAATTTCAACCGTTACAGTACATTGTAGAATTCTAAATCAATTTGTGCTAATCTACTACAGTTTTCTATTGCTCGAGTCAATTTGGCTTCGGTAAATAAGTGAAGTTTTTTTCCATCTACTGCTTCTGTTTTGATTGAATCGATTCGAAGTTCCAGATGAAGTGCGGCAGCAAGAAAGATCGTAAATTAGCTTCGTCGGGGACATTTTTTTTTAAAAAAACCTCCGAATCTCCTTCTCGTAGGTAATGATGTTGGCGTGATTGAGCATCAATTTTTGTACTCCAATTCTTCAAACTAAAATTGACATACTACACACTTTGCAGCCTTCGTACTTAAGCTGATAACAAATGACGTCGATGTGGAAAAACGATTAAAATCCCCTTATGTATACCAAATCAAGTAGAAAAGCACTGCCAATCGAAATTAGTTTGCGAACAATAGCGGACAAACAAACAGGTATTAAACGAGCAGCTTTTGGACGGGGGCGAGGACAGGAAGCATAATGACGGGAAATTGAATTCTTTCCAATTCTGCGAGACTTTAATTCAAAGGATCGAAAAGCCAAAGTATGCAAGTCTGGCCATAGGTGGAAAAGTCGCCAGCTAGTCTCGACCCCTTTCTCTCTCTCTCTCTTGGCCCTCTTTGTCAATCTTCCCCGAATTACAATTTTTTCCATCTACACAAATGAGAAATCTATTTTTACTGGATTCGACCCTCGACCCCGCACATACAAATCGACGGTCTCCAGCCGGTTGTACGTGGCGAGCTTATTATTACGGGAGCCTCGATACGTTTTCGAAGAGAGCGGAAGACAATTTTTTCCCTTTACAGTGATTACGAGAGACTTTATTTTCTTAAAAAAATACTCCTCTCTTTGCTTCTCCTCCCGTTGGCTCCTGTCCCCCGACTGCCGCCGACTACCGTCCGACCACTGCGACTTGATCGAGGGCTTCGGTTATTTACTTTTCTCCCGTCCAGTATTTCATTTTCTATCTGGTTTCCTCTCGCCCGCCCGCTTCCTCCTCCGCCAGCCGCCCTTTAAATCGACTGCATTGTGACACGGCGAAGACGCTAAATGGGTATCGACTGGAGTCTTATTATGCGGCGAATATCCTTTTACGTCGGTGACTTTTGCATCTGATAACAATATCAAGATTTTTACAATCAATATTCGAGTGAGATGCCCATCGTCCGGGAGCATCTTTCAATTTCATTGGCTCGCGCGAAGGATTAATTTTTTTTTTTTTTTTTTGTCCTCCACTTTCAACGCGGCCGACGCAATTATTAAATAATTTGAACACAATGTTCTAATGGCGTTAAAAAGTCTTTCGCTTATTTTTTCCACCAACGAAATTCGATTTGCGCTTCCGGTCTCAGGATTTATAACGCGAGCCCCCCTTGCAATTATAAGAGATATAATAACATTTCGATGCTTACGCACCATTGTAGCATTTTAATTCGAGTAACTATACTGCCGCCCGCTATATCAATATTTGAATTATTTATCAAAGGCTTTCGATTCGCCGTGGATAATGAACGAGAAATAAAAGCCTCTAACCAAATATTATAAAATAATCTAAATATCATACAAAATACACTCGTATTGGAATAACTTTCCATTCGATTGGCTTTGATTATCGTGTCGAATTGGCCATTATTTGCAGTTAAACGGCAAAACGAGGAAGACTCTCTTGAAAAAATACCGGCGCATAAGTAATTGGGTTTACTTTGATAACGCAAGGCCGCGACTGTCCCTCGTGTGGGGGTGGGGTGGGGGAGCCGTTAATGAGCCGGAGCTTAATTTTACGAACAGCCCTCGGCTGGCACTGCGGCCTGGAATTATCGACGTGTCGCATCATTGCGACGAGCGGCGTCCCGACGGAGGCCGAGGGCCACGCGACGCCCCTCGAGGGCCGCCCGATCTCCCGCTCCCGTTAAATGAGCTCTCGGTTACGGTAACAATAGGGTCGCGCGTCCGCGTCGGCGAGGACGACGAGGCCGGTATCTTATCTCGTCGCTTCATTAAAAGCCGACTGCTCCTTTCGGCTACTCGGCTCGAGCGGCATAACTCGACGATCGACGAAGGAGCCGAACTCGCAGCGAGCAAACCGCTCGCGAAGCCTCGGCTCTCGGTCAATGGCTGGATCGATGCGACTCCTCGATCGCGTCTCCGCCGCCCGCGATCTCCGGCTTGCAGGCGTAGCGTCAAAAAGAAGAAGAAGGAAAAAGGAAAAAAGAAGGGCAAAAAAGAAAAGAAAAGAAAAGAACGCGACCTCGATCCCCACCCCGCGGCTCGCTGCGCTTTTTCCCGACCGAAGAGCGGGCGTCCGATGGATAGGCATTTTGTGAGAAAAGCTTGACGATCCCTTGCAATTCGCTTATAATGTTAATCCCATTTCGTGATTACGTTTGATTTAAACCTCGGCCAAGTTTTCACCCCCGGCCCCACCCCCCAGCCCCCCGCTTTTCCCACGTCGACTCGCTGTTTGCGTTCGCTCAGCTTTATCTTAGCCGTAAAATTTAGCATTTTGTTTAAGCGCGAAAAATAAGTACGAGACGCTAAAATTGATCGAACCTCTTATTTATCGGAGAAGCGACAGTTTTTTTTTTTTAAATAAAGCAGAGGGCAAATAGTAGGTGATTCTATAAAGATTTCAGATTCGAAGCTTTAGCAGAAGGAGTAATAAGATTTTTAATTTCAATAAATTTCACGCTTAAGCAACCAATAATGCTCAGAATAAACAGTTCCGTTGCTCTCCCATTGCTCATCTTTACAAGTAATCACAAGGAATCCTGAACCTAGCCTTACACTCTAAATGCGAAATTTTATCTCCTTCGTAATATTTGCGCGTAGCTCAGTATTGACGTAATTACGCGAGCTGCTCCGTAGGAATAGACGTTTTACGATCTCATTTTGAAAACAGAGATCTCACACACAACGCCACGTTCTAGAAAGATACATTTTCAACTTAGGTAACATGAAAACGCTGTTCACTTTGAGGCTCACCTGATAATTGTGTTCCTGCGCTTGTGTGTTTGCATTAATGCATAAATGCATACGCGTACGCGCGCATACAAACATGTACGCGGCAGGTTTTTAAATTACACACGATTATGAATGGCCGTGTGCATCACTTGAGCTAAATTTATAAAGAAAATAATGTAATAGGACGAGATGAATTTAGTTGGGAATTAATTTCGTAAATTTACTAAAATGCAACTAATTAATGTACGCGTAGGCGAAATTGCAATTTCGTATTTATGTTTGTGAAAATTCTTAAAAGCACTTTGCATAAGCAACATGCATATCTCGCTGAATCTTGAGTTTATTTTACGCAGGGGCTCAGGAAATACATAATTTAATTTTGCATATTATTACACATTTAACTTTAACCGTTGATAAACCTTGCGGGTTAAAATTAAATGTGACACCGGCACAAGCAATCGCGCAGCGCGTCGTAATAAGCTTCTCGCGAGATTGGGGAGCGAGGGGAGAAAAAAAGAAAAATAAGGAATGGCTCTCGATCGGCCCCCCCCCGCTCGGTCCAGACCCTCCCGGAGTCAAAAGCCTCGATAGCTTCGGTCCCCGCGGGGCTTGGCGGCCTCCCCTGCAGCAGGGCTCGGGCCCTCGATATCCGCGGAAAGACCCGGAGGGCCCGGCAAGCTCGAGCCGGACCTCGTCGGGCCCCCGTCCGCCCCCGTCGAAGGAGGAGGACGAAGATCCGCGAAGGAGCCTCCTCTCGGTCCTCTCGGTTTCGCGCTGCTCGCGGCCGACGGCGACACGAGCTCCTCGAGAAGGGAGCGGCCCGAGTCCTCGGCCCCGAGCCATCCGGCGATCCCGAGGCGAGGCCCGCTGTCCCCGGTGGTGGTTTGGCCTCTCGGCCTCGTGTACGGGCCACGAGCCCTGGGATCGAGCGCCGCACAGGGAGAGAGAGAGAGAGAGGGCCCTTCGTGCGAGCCTTCGTGGATTTTCTTTTTCTTTTTCTTTTTTTTTCCCCCCATCGACCGCTACCCGCGCATGGATGTACCTTGTGATTTTCGCGTCCGAGGCGAAAAATACAAAGCCTCGCTCTTGTATATTACGTTGCTCGATGTGCTACTCTTGTGCCGTTCCATCTTTTAGCGAGTTATCGATGCGTTGGAACGAGACTTCATTCCTCGTGCAAATATTTTCATTGCGCCTTTTATTATAAGATTGGGAGAATTTTTCAAATTGAAATTTCTAGAAATCATTGTTTCGTCCAAAATTGCGAAGCTCGTTGTCAAGACTCTCCCCGTCCCTGGTTATCGCAAAACAGCCGCGCTTAATGCTATTGTTGTTTAAACATTAATTCGATACAAGTGGAAGTAAATCAATGAAGATTCTGCTGCTCGAAACTTCGCTCTTCGCTCTTTCGCGCGATTAATAAGCAAAGGCTGCTCGATTCTAATTTTGCGCGTTAAATTCAGCTTCTTCGTTGTTCGTCTTTATTTTTCCTTTATCGCGACAAAGACTTTGATTTTTATCTTTCGTTGTTGCCCCTTCCCCCTCAACGAAAACAAAAAAAAACAAAAAAAAAAAATATCTAAAAACTTGGAATGCAAATTGAAAGAAACTTTTATAAGACGCGATGAAGTAAACCAATATTTTAAAACTAATGACAGGTTGTATACATCTTTTTCTATAATATGCACGTGGCGTAAACTCTTAGTCGACGTGTCGCGTCGTCGACGAACAATGATAAATAGCGCAAAACTTTTAAAACCCGCACAGTATATATATATATATATATATATATATATATATATATATATTTATATACAATTGTATGGTATAAAATTTTACTAGAGTCCAAACAGAATTTAGTTACGAGCGTGGAAAGATTTCAACGATAATGCGAAGATGCGGGAACAATGTTTTTGCTTTATTGCAGAGGATCTGCATCCTTGCATAATTTGCAAATTAGATTTTAATTAAATGTGTTTGAACCTTGGAGCTGCGCACTTCATTGTCGCACAGGTAAATCCGATTTTTTTTCTCTTGGGTTTCGATCGAAAGAATCGTGTCGCAATAAAAAGGGGACCTTATGTAATGCAAATAAAAATACATTTATAACTTTGAAATTACACCAACCGATTATTATAATGGCAATATTTAATCCTCGGCGGGTGCATCGATCGACAATGAAAATGGAGTTTAAGGATCGGAGCGTACGTAAATAAGTTTTGTCGAGATTAATTGACGAGCTCAATACATTACGGATGGTTCGTAAATCCATGACGAGGCAATGTTATATTCAACTGCACGTGAAAAGCAGAAAATTGTGTGGATATAAACTACAAAGTAAGCAGCATAAAGTTATAAAAATAGTAGCGTACAAAAGGCCAGAAATAGGTCTTTTAGACCCGAGTAAATTCAAAACTTATGTATCAAGGTGTAAAAATAATTAGAATTCTAATAATGTCGATGAAAAAAGAGGGGCGGAGCAGGAGGGGGGGGAGGAGGAGGAGGAGCCGAAGATAAGCCAGGAAAGAAGCGCCTGGCTAGGCGGTCGGGGTTTTTGCGCGGCCGGGGCCGAAGCCAGGAGGCCCCTCCGATGAACCCCTAAGAGGGACGGGGACGGGGTGGGGGGCGAGGCCCGAGACCGAGAGCCGCGAAAGCCGGCTTCCGGTGGCGCTCTCCCGTGCCCGCCAGCCTCCCCCGGAACCGGAGGGCGAGGGCCGCGCTCTAGACGAGGCAGCGCGGGAGCTTTCGGGGGCTGGGGGGCTCGAATCGATATCTCGGCCGTGGACCGCGGGGGGCGGGGGCGGGCCGAGGAAGAACGAGGCGCCGAGGAGCGGCTCTGCGATAGCGGGCCTCGCGGTCGGACGGAGCGGAGGAGACGTCCTCGAGATCAATGGGGCGTGCCGGCGGTGCACCCGGCACCCGGGGACGCGGCTTCGAGCCCGCGAGCCTACCTCCCCGGGGGAGGAGGGGGGGGCGTTAGAAAGGGGCTCGAGCTCGCTCCCTTGCCTTTGTGCGCTTACGTGCCGGGGGAGGGTTGAGCGAGAGGGAGGGTGAACTTATGCCGGTACGCGAGCACCGAGGGAAGCCTCGACGCTCGCAGGCCTTAAGGTTGGCCTCTCCCGCGCCCCTCCCATATTTAGCAACCTAATCGTCTGCGCGATGTCGCTCCCTCCCCCCCCCCTATCGGCGCCCTGTCCTCGGCGCGCCTGCGTGCGCGCATTGTTGTCCTCGCGAGGCCTACGGGGGGACGCTCGAGCACCGGGTCGACGCGTGCGAGGCCGCAACAGCCTGTCCAGGTCCGCGCGCGGAATAATATCCGAGGGCTCGCGTCGCACCCCCCGCCCCCGCCCGCCCGCAGGCACATCGATCGCTGTCACCTTTAGCCGCGCCTCGCGCAGCATCGCGGGCGTCAATCGGCCGCTCGGTCGAGCTCGGCGAGCGAGAGGATGCCGATGCCGGACTCGGGCTGGCTCCGGACCCCGGCCGTAGGACGACGGCACCCTGGCCCCGGGGCCAGGGAGGAGGAATCCCCGCCGTCGAGCACGTGGGCGGCTCTCGCTTTCCGCTCGGCCGACTCGCTCTTGTTTATTATAAATTGCCCGTGGCGGTATCGATGCTACTTCGTCCCGTGCGGCTGAAAGCTTCGCAAGCGACTCTCCATAGCTCGGCGGTAATAATATTAATTTCGGATGCGTTCCGGGCGCATTGTCAATGGGGGGGGGGTGGGGGGGAGTGCATTAAGAATTAATTCCACCCTCAAAGTCAAATGAATTTTACACCTCGTTTGCATACTTTGACAGCTGACGCCTTTCCATTGTGTGTGCCTCCTCCTCCTCCCTCCCTCTCCCTCTCTCTCTCTCTCTATATCTCTCCATTCTAAAGCATCGAAGCCTACGGCACGAACGCAATACCAAATTTTTCAATTATTTGATATTCTTATGCGCTCTCGAGTGCTAACGAAGAACTTAAAAGCTTTTTAATCAGTTTCTACATTAACGGCTTATGAATAATTTATTAAAGATGGAAAATCGTCGCATTTTCCTTCAAGGATTCCCAAAATCCAATACAATTTACATTTCGCGACTGATAAAATACACCCCGCGGTTTCATTATTTCTGTAGCGCATATGGGACGCGCGCGAGGGGCGGAACAGCTGCGCAACAAAGGTTGTATTGAGGAAGGACTAATGAGGATTGTTATTAAAAATACGACACAAGCCATTCGAATTTACGAGGATGTATTGATTAAATTTACGAACTCATGGAAGGGGTGTATTATCAATGTAAACCATGTATTTCTAATTACTAAATAGATAATTCGGATTTTTTAAATAACATAATATGATGGCTCGTTTGAGCCTTGAACCAATTAATAATTTATCTTAATACTGGATGCGGAAAGTATGTTTTATTGTACTTGATTAATCTTGATAATTAATTGTATTTAGTAATCTGTACTAACCGCAACAATTCTATCGTGATGAATGAAATTTAATATCGAATATTAAATAATTTAATGATTAATAATGAAATTTAATAATTAATGAAAAAAAGAATTGAATTTAAAAACAAAAAAAAAAAAAAAATCTTTGCTTTGATCGTATTATCTGATACGCAAGCATGAATCTTTAAAATGCTTCGTGCGCGGATAAAAATTATTAAATAATCAATTTAACTATTTTAATAAATTAATTAACAAGCATTTGGATTTAATAAGGACGACATTTACATACACCGACATTTACGGGCGTGCTTACGGATATTTTAGAATAAAGCAACGAAATAGAAATATTTTCCTATGCTCAAAAATTTTTTATTCCTTAGTACATAAATGAATTCACCTTGATTAGGTTTATAAAAAGCAATTTTAAACTCTTAATCGACTTTGCTTGTGTTATGAAATTATAAAAAAGCACTTCATTATATCATAAAAGTATTTATATAAAAATCCCAGAATATCAGTAATCTTTGAACGAGCTTTTCTTCCTAAAAAAACTTCTGTAAATAAAATACGAATTCCCGAGTGTAACAATTTTATAAAAAAAAGTTTTTATAATTCGTATAGCTCTTGCTTGTAGTTATCGTAAGGGGCAAAATT
This sequence comes from Kradibia gibbosae, assembly GCA_018907135.1. NCBI lineage: Eukaryota > Metazoa > Arthropoda > Insecta > Hymenoptera > Agaonidae > Kradibia > Kradibia gibbosae. The sequence continues at coordinate 14,655,576 of JACCHX010000007.1, forward strand.
TCGAATTCTTAACTATTGTATTTCCACTTCTTAAATTATTCTCATTTGCGCTAATAAAAATTTTTTTATATAACAATAGTAATGATACGGATCCAATATTTCTCTTTGAGCGAATATCACATGTTCCTTCAAGCATTACTCGAAACAAAATTTATTATATGCAATTGAAGATAAATTTTAAAGTAATGTAATAACAACTTAGAGGCGTAATACAATTTATAGATAAAAAGTAAATTTTTATTGCATGTAAAATATGTATTTTATCTTATCAATAAAATGCACAATCAGCAATCATTTTGAGTTATTGATTAGGAGTTTTTGATGAGTATTGGATGCAAATATCAATTATTTGTATTCAATTATGCTTTTATTTGATTTGATTTTTAGATGCTTATTTTTCAAATTATTTCGACTAATGAGCTTATTTATATCAAACAATGAAGTTTAATCCATTCATTATTTATAATATATAAGACAAATCTGATACTAAAAGAGAAACGATGGTTATTTATAGTAAGAATTTTATTATTACTGTGTTATACGTAGTTTTACATGTATAATAATAGACATGTTTATATAAACATGATACATACGTATGTATGCTGAACATTGCTTATTATGTATATTTTCGCTTTTTGTAACTAGTTTTTTTTTTTTAATAAATATCAGAATATAGGATTTAAATCTTTAAAATAAATTTTTTTTTTATTATTAATGATTCAATATCAAACGAAGTACGTTTTTATACAGGATATAAAAAATGCGGTACATTATTCTTATTTAAAAGCTCAAAGAAAAATCTGCAGCAGAAATATAAATATTTTATATTTCACAAATATAATTTGAATATAAGGCCATATTTTAAATATTTTTTTGTCCAATATGATATAAATTATTTATCTGTCTAAAATATTTGCCAACGAACACCTCAAAAGATGACTTCATTATTTTTAGACCGAGTATTTATATAGCAAGAGTGTGTATACGATAAATACAAATTGTTAAAAAAAAAAAAAAAAAAACGATAATTAAATTTATTCTATTTGTTTCATTAGAAAATATTCCTACGCGATAGAAAGTAAAAAAAAGCTTTCATATTAATGTAGCATTGACACTTGTAATTGCAATCATATTTTAATAAAGATTTTCTATACAAGAGATATAAGAATGCACCACCATATAAGAAATAGGTTTGATTTTGCATTATGAATTTGAATATTACATTCACATTTATATTCAAAAATCATTTTCATGTAAATTTGTGAAATCTAATCGTATTTAGAAGCGAAAAAAATGAAAATATATATTTGATCGTAACGAGTTTTTTTATTTTTGCTCAAATGAATATAAATATAATTATTTCAGTATTTAAAAAATATTCTTAACGAATACACATTTAGCTTATTATTAACGATTGTACGTTGGCTCTTTTTATCTCATTGATTTTCAATTTAATAATACGACACAAAAGCGAAACTATCAAATGAACAATAACTAAAAAGCAAACATTTATTAAAGAACTGTCAATAATGCATATGAAACACTGCACGATGATGGCGCAAGTGAATTTTCAAAAAATCAATTTATTATACAACGAGGAGGAAAATATTTTTCACTGTTAAGATATTTCACAAAAAAAAAAAAAAAAAAAAAAAATGACTGATGATTATGAATAGTGTAAAATAGAAATGATAGTCACACATACTTACTTGGGAATAAATTTCCAAATATTCGGTAGATAAATTTGGATCTCGGAAAATTATTATTAGTTGAAATATGTTGGGGCATTAGTAGTGGAAAAAGATACGTGGGAGGAAAAAGTAGAAAAATAAAAGTATAAATTTGTGAGAGCAATGCCAAGAGGTAGGATAAACGATCAAAAATGTCTGTTCGGAAGGTTAAAAGGAATATCGCAAAAAGGAAGGGCTCAGAAGAGAAAGATCGAGGGGATGAAATATGATTGGGGAAAGAGGTAATGAGAAATCAAGTCGTAAAGACTTTAGGAAAATTGTTTTACGATTTTTCGTATTAGTTTTAATAAATAATCCTGTAACTACAAAGACACACACGCGCGCGCGCACACACACACATACAAATATATATATATATATATATATATATAAGAAGTATATTATTTTCAGCATTGCTTCGTGTAATATATATATATATATATATTTATGTATGTGGGAAGGTAGTTTTGAAGGATAAAGAATTGATCTTGAGAGCATTTTTTCTCTTTTGTTCCTGCAAAAGCCGCACGGATTTTTTTTTTCTATACTTCTGAACAATAAGTAGTTTTATAATAATACATTACGCTTTTTTCCGCTTATTCCTCACCTAACGATAAAGAGATGGTTAAAATTGCCCTCGATCTTATTCACTAAAAACGCCACGAAGCGGGTAATTATTTCCTTCGGCTGACGCTTCTTCTTTTCGCGTTACCTACTCTTAGAGGATTACTTTTACAAGGTATGCATCATCAAAATTTCTTCTTAAGCTTCATGAGCAGGCGGTGGAACTCCATTTTTTATGGCACGACGCTTAAGAGCGCTTTAGACATATTTCTGAATGCCTTTACTCTGTAGAATTAATAAAACGACACGCTTAAAAATTTTCCGCCAATCATTACTATCTGGCTATACTTGCTATCTCTCGCCGTCTACGGGACTTTCATTAAGATTTCCACTCAGACTACGAGGCTACCCTAATTTAAATTTCAAATGCCTCAACGTTTCCTGTATTAGTTCTTAATTGTTCATCATAACGCTATTTGACATTATTCGAAATTGTTTATTCGCGAAGCTCGCGCGTCGAATGTATAATTTAGTAAAGTTTAATTCATATTTCTAACTTTATAGATTCTGCAGGTTACCTTCATTAAACTCTATCGTGTAAATCAAGTATAATAATAGTCGAATATAGTTCAATATTGATTCTCATTTAATGTATATAATGCAAATATATATATATATATATATATATATATACTAGGATATTCTTATCTCATTCTTAAAAAGCAATTATTGTGAGAAATTTCTATTCTAAGATATTGATTCAATTTAATGCTCATTCAATTGCAAGGGTATATATATATATGTATATATATATATATATATGTGTGTGTGTATATTTCGTTATAAGCATTGAATATTGGATATTGGTGTGTCTGTAGCAAATTTTCAAGGTATCCTTACTTGAAATTATCTTATACCTTAACAAATTAATTTTGATTCATTTATAAAAATTTAATATTAATGCGGAAAGCATTTTTCTAAAAAGCACGGTAATTATTAAGTTTTATGTTAGTAAAATATTCATTCATGATAAGGTATTATGAAAAAAGTCTGATATTTCAATGCTTTTCGAAATACTTTTTTAATTTTAATTTTACTAAAAACATCTCTCATTCTTGTATCTTCTCATTCACCCTACGCTTTTGCTAATTCGAATAAAATTAACACCTTTTTTGTAGCTATAAATATATTAGTAGATTTATAAACTTTCTCAATATCATTGGATTTTTTTCAACGTTCACGTTTTAAAAAATTTATATAAAATAAAGTATTAAGCATAAAGTATTCAGCATTATACATATATCAGTAGTTAACTTGGAAAATTCATTTTAAAGAGAATGTAAATAAAGTATGAAGTTTCCTGTACTAAATTAATACTCAAGCCTTGTTCGACATCACTGAACTTCATATGTTTATGTCACGCTTATAAATTTTCAGGAGGAAAGCTTAAAAAATTCGAATTGTGTATTCATCTTAATAGATATTGTTTCTTTTTTCTTTCTTTTCTATAAACGTAATTTTAGAATAAAACTTTTACTATAGAACTTGTATAGTCGTAGAAATTAACCCAGTTCTCAAAATTTAATGATATTTTCACCTTTCGAATGTAATAAAAACTTTTGAAGGAGAACAATGCTCAAAATTTAAAAGACTGAATGCAACTTTTTTTTTGGACAAAAATTTTTAACAATGATAATGTGCTTGCAATGACTCGACACTTGACTGTTTATTGAGAGAAACGCGTGATCTGAAGTCAAAGATGAAGATCTTCAGTATATATTATTATATATAGTATAGCTGTAGGAATAATTAAATGTTTTCTCAAATTTCAATTTTAATCTTAGCCTCGGTACCTCTGCACATGCATATATCATACATACGTGGTGGCGTTTTTGATCATTATTGAATCTAATATTTTAACAATAACGCCGAATCTCTTTTGAATTAGGACAATTAAAATAATACGAGCTACGTTGCTTAAGTTTTTTTTTTTTTTTTTTTTTTTTTACACAAACTTCTCGGATTGGAGTGACAATTTTTTACACGTTTGGAAAATAATTTCATGGAACGTGAATTGCACTTGACTGCTTCATAACCCCCACATCATTACCGTGGAAATACTTTTAACGTCCATGTATAATTTAGGCTTAGCCGGAACGATGCGATACAATATATTTTTCATTGCACAATTAATTAAAATAACTAAGCAAACAGAACGTTAGTTTATAAAATGTTTCAAAAGGGGGCTTGTTTATACTTTACGAGCTCTTAGACCTTAAGTCTTAAAGCAGTGATGTAAGCTAATACAAAGTTTCGTCTTTTCATTATTAGCCAGTAATGACTTTAGTCTTATTTACGGATATACTTCATGAACTCATGTAAGTTAATATCATTATAAATGAATAGCTAATAACTATAAAGTCATTAAAATCCATAACGAAAATTCATGGCTTAATAAACCGTAGCTGCGTTATACATATTATATGGCATGTCATCTCGGTAATATTATTGGTGGCTTGAACAAACATTAACCACGGACAGGTTAATCATTTTATTATTATATAAAGCAGGAGGAAAAAAGCGGTCATTAATTAATTATTACGAGACTGCGGGCCGGGTCGCGGCGGCGAGGTTAGAGGGGGGGGGGGCGGGCGAAGGCTGCCATTCGCAAGCCAATAGTAAAAATGACCTAGAAATAACGTGAAATGCATAGCCGGGGACGAGATTACACGCGCTGTGCTAAGAAAAACCGTTAAAGTACCGAAATAGCTTCATAACGCGAAGCCTGTTTGTATCGACCTGAGGGCATCGTCGTACGAAAAACAGAATGCCATTGGTACATTATTTATGAAGTGGCGACGAATTGGAAGATTTCCAATGGAAACAATCCGACAACGTAGATGCGATTGCGAAAAAGAGACCGCAAGTTTAGAATAATATAGCTAAAGAGTGGGTGAGTGAGAGGAAGAGAGAGAGAGAGAGAGAGAGAGAGAGAGAGAAATGACATTGTAAAGAAAGTTTCGATCAATTCTGTTCTAATTCCGGTTAATATTTCAAAAAAAAAAAAAAAAAAACGGAAAAATTGCGTATTTGTTTATGTAGTAATCAGAAAAATTTGACACCTCCACGTGTAGAGATGAAACGAAGCGAGTCTTTGAAGATGCTGAGATAACACGCGCTACTGAGCATTACATAAATTCAAGTTTTAAAAATGTGCGAATCAGTGATGCTTCAGTCAAGCTACGTATTTGTGGTACGAAAGCTTATTTAAATACACTGCAATGTTTGAGCTCGAGAAGAAATGCTTTGTTAGAAAAAATTTTAAAAATCACATGCGCCCAATACCCTAAGCGTCGACTGTATTAATCGAGCAGACTTATCTAAATAAACCACGATTGAAAATCATTCAATAATTACGATCGCTGTTTTGATGCACGGCTAAAATTAGTCTTATTTGAAAGCTTACAGTAGTCGTTTCTTGAAAAGCCGAGAGCATTTGTAAACTCGCCTTAGGAGTAAAATAATGATTTCGCGAAGCCTCGAGGCGAAATCACTTTCTATTTATATTGCAATAATTATTAATTACATCTAAGATAAGGGAATATATACTGCGGGGCATAAGTAAAAACTTCCATTGGATCGAGAGCTATTATTTACAATCGACTGCAGCTCAGTTTGAAAAAGTATTTTCCGAAATTGAGAGAATTCAATTAAATCCCGACACGTATCGCATCATTTAAGATGCCTGTTTTATTACAGGCGATGAGATACAAATTAACGAGACGCACTCGCTCAAATCATTTGATAAATAACACTAATCGTAAATAGATTGATTTTCCTCCCAAACGATGATCTTGTATTAATGATACGTTTAACGGGTTGACGCTCGATAGACATCCAACATTTGTGCCCGGGAATTCCATGCCCCGAGAGGGCAACGGTTTTTAAAGAGGCGAAGCCCGGCCCGCGAGTAAAATCCAGCCTCGCGACCCGAGCAGCCTAAGACGATCCGGAACTCCTTTTTTCTCATTTCGTCCCTTCGGTACCTTGTGCCCGGCGCCTCGTAACCGCCGCCGCGATCGGCGGATAATAATTCCTCCCTTAATACCCTTGGACTTCAGCGACGGGCCAGGGGCCCTCCTTGTATCGGGAATCGATCGTTGGCCGTTCGCGCAGCGCTCGCTTAATACTCGACCCAAGGCCGCTATCGGCGGCCCGTGCGAAATTCCTTACCAGCGACTGGCCGGGGGTGGAGGCACGCGCCGAACAAAGGGGGGCCAGACATTGACGAGAGCCCGGCCTGTTCGTAATCGATTCGGGATCATCGCTCCGGAGGCCAGGGTATCGTAGATATCGACGAGGTGGCCGAGGATGGTCAGGATCGCCGCGGCGCCCCGAGGCAACCGGAATTTCAAATCGCCTGCGCGCTCCGATCGATCGATCATCGGCCGAGTCGACGGGCCTCGGCTCCTAAGCTCCCCCCCCCCCAACGCGCATCTCTCGGCCTCGTCTCGCGCGCTGCCTTGGCCCGAGTACCCGAGCGGGAGACTGGCTGTTGTTTCAAACGGTTCGAGGCGGCGTTTAACGGGCCGCTGAGTTCGGAAGGTGTTTTTTTTTGTTTTGTTTTTGTTTTATAAAATTAATGGAAGCAACGGTGCTCGGCTGGGCGTCGCGGCGAGGGGCGCTGGCCAAGAGTCGAGGCTCCTTTGCCCCATAGTCGACGGCCGCTGGCCGGTTTTTCCCTCGGGGCTTGGCTTTTTCTTTCTTTGTCGAATTTTTGGAATCTTGACGCGACCCTGGCGCTCAAATTAATTTCAAAAGTTATAATTCGCCGCGTGTCGCTTACTTACTTACGCGGCTGGCTTAATTGTCTTCGGGGGGGGGGGGGGGACAGGGTAACGGCGAATTCTCGACAAGTGGGTGCAAATTTCATTGGCTCGTAACGATAAATTGTCAGCCCTATGAGCAGTCGTTCATCAACATACAACGATACTTCGTTTTATTGGTTCTAATGTTTCTCTTTTCCCCCATTCCTTTCTTCTTCTACTTTTATTCCCCGCTTCCATCGCACTAACCGATACTCTAGTTTTATATTGCATCCGAATGAAGTGCTTGCACCATGTTAAAGGCTAATATCAATTCGCGCTTATTAAATAACTTACCGTTAAGTTTTCATAATACTTCGAATGGCCAAATTAATCGTGTTGCATTGTCCGACTCGGCCTATTAAGGTCATAAGGTCAAACCGACTGGATGATTTAACCGGTCGTTATTTAAAGTTATGGAGGCTTACGTACATTTGTGTCATTTGGTGTTATAATGTAATGCGATTATGATTATGATTATTATTAATCGCAAAATTGTAGGCAGAATTTGCCCTCCGGCTTCGTTCAAAGTTATGTAATATTTTTGTCAGGTGTTTAAACAATGTTTGACGCGCAAATTATCACGGAGGCGTGAGAGAATTCTTAAAAGGATAACTGCATCTTGTCATTATATCATTTTCCTCATTGTCATGATGATCAGTAGGATTATTAAACTAATTTTCACACACATCTAAGAAATAAGCATTAAATTCATATAAGTAAATTAACATCAAATTTGTATAAAAAGTCATCATGCGGTTAAAATATACAGCGACAATTTCGTCAAATATTTTTTAGGGTTCATTTATTAGGATGGAGAGTAAAACATTAGGCAAATAAAGCATAAAAATGTGTGTACGTAAAAAGTAGATTATACAGCTTTATTAAAATATGAGAAAGATTTTTAATATATATATATATATATATATATTAAACTAAGTATTAATTTTCGACAAATTTTAATTTATAAATGCAATAAAAAGGAATAAAACTCTTCATTATATTTCAATTATCTCTCGACTTTTTTTTTATACATACGCCCGCTCTATAAATAAATAATAAATAATCGCTCTCAAACAGCGGATTCTATAAAATACAACAAACTCTTATAAACTTTGTCGGAAAACTATTATATGAAATTATTATCGGATAAATTCCGGGGATAATTATATAATTATAATCTTTTGTTTGCTTATAGATAGAAAACTAATTAGTAAACTATTATTAGCATTTGTGTAGAATATTTGAATTCACCCTTTTGCATAAAAATATCTGTTACAGATTTTATATTTAATCGATTTGACTGATTTACGGAACGGATCGTTTAATTTATGATTTACGAAGAATAATAAAACATGTCTGTTTATTTTATTGTATTACGACCAAATATAGAGGTTTATAATTTTTTCCCCTCGCTAAACCAACGAAGTAGCTTAGAAATGATAGAAGTACGAAGAGGAATCTGTATATTTTTTTAACACTTAGAATAAACGTGATACTTCCAGGTTAAAATGGATGACATTACAACTTTAATGAAACATTTGTAGCATTAAAATTTGAGGATACGCTTCATTCGATTTGACAATGACTTATACTGAAAATTATCTGACATTTCATTTAATACATTTTCTGTATAGTCCGCGCCGATCAGAATTACATATCAATATCATACGAGTTCATTAATGTTACGTACAAAAAATGATTTCCGAAAAGTAGCGATGCACGTATGACAAATCGATGGTATTGCTATTAACACTTCTACCATACCAATATGCCAAATACCATTTAAATGCTAATTCGCGCAAAAGCGATATTTACTAACAGGCTAACCACTGCAGCCCACTACTGTACATTCGCATTATAATGCCATTCATTTAAAAAGTAATTCTTACAAAATATTAATATAAAATGTCAAGGAATAGCCATGTGCTCGTAGGTATATTATGATTATAACTTTAATATAATTGAGTTCAATATAATTCCTTGCAATGGTCTTCGTTAATTTTTTTTTTAATTTAAAAATACTTTTTATAATACGCAATTCAGACGTTAGATGCAAAAATGCAAAATTTCAATTACAATATTTAATAAAATATTTTACGAAACAACATTAATATTAGGATAAATAATTCCGCAAAAGATGTTTTTTATAATATATTATCTTCGGATAGTTGGGCTTCTAGATATAATACATTTGCGGGCATATTAATCATTCATTAAACATTTTTTTTCATTTACCTACCGCATAATTTAAAAAGGTAATTTTTTTACTCTCTTTGCTACGTGCCTTTTTAGAATATCCGAATCATCTCCACTTCTGTGTGGTACAACTGATTTTTTACTCTTTAAAATATATAGCAGGTAATATTTTATTCATCCAACGTTCACACGAATTCTTAAACTTTGCAAATAAATTAGGTTTAAAATCAGTGTGCTCTGTATTATTTTTACAATAATTCATTTTTTTTTTTTTTTTTTTTTTTTTTTTATAATGTAAATTTATACGCAAAAACAATTAATGTCGTCAGTTTGAATAGTTTTATTTATATAATATTTAAAAGAAAAAAAGCTTAGCAAATACAATATGCAATAGATTAAAGCTTTGCTTGAATTAATAAATCCTGATCAATTTTAATCAAGTATTAAACCAATAATATTCGAGTTATGAAGTAACAAGACAGAAGAAATTGTGTTGGTCTTTCGTTTCTTGCGCACTAGTTTTACGCCAGACTTTTTACGTCGTATTTATACGTAATTATAGATTATTATAAACTTAATCATATAAAATCAATTTTTTTGTTTTTAACTAAAGAACTTAAAATATTTTTCAATGTTCTGATTATTTGCATTAATTTTTTTTAAGGTAAGCAGCTATAATAATTTAATAGATTGGATTCAGTTAATGTACCAAAAAAATTATTGTTAAAATTAGTAATCTTTTATAATTTCTGTGAAAATTTTTCGAATAAGATTAAAAAATGATCGTATTAAAGATAGACTTTTAACAATCCTTTTTTAAATGCAATTTTCACTTCTTATTAATATAATATTGCAAGTAAATTTTTTATTATTAAAAGAACGGCTGTTTTTTTTTTTATATATATTTATTTATTATTATTGCGTGTAGCACATACCGAATTAGAGCTTTTTTTATTCCTACATAGCAGACAATTCTTACTTAGACATAAAATTCTGAAGACTTCAGTAGTGATACTGAGATATAGCGATCATTTTTTTTAATTTAATTTAGCACAAATTTTTAAAGCGCAGATATGAATTCCTTATAAAAATGATGTATGTATGTACTATGTTGCATTAAAACGAAATAAACGTAGCTTTAAGAATTCATAATATTCTTTGCACTCATTTATTTAAACGTAGTATTCACATATAATATTATTATTTAGAGTATATGTATTACGATTTATACAAGACAAAAAATTCGAAAGTAGTTTATTATTTATTTAGTTTTCATCAAAAAATTATGGACATCATTTGGTAAAAGTAGGAGCATTATCAGTTAATATAATAGCAATAAATGGAAAACAGATATAATGTTTGTATTTAAATTTTACGATACAAGCCCTGAAAAAGTGTATCCATTGATATAGAATATAGTTAGACTCACTTATACAGCAGTTGCATCAAAATTATGTTTGAATAGGAAAATGATGTTTACCTGTAATAAATAAAAGAATATTTTCAATATTTATTATCACATTGGTTATGTAAATTTATTATTTATGTCATATTTTAAAACATTTTAATTCTTACATGTTTTCGAATACAAATGTTTTCTATCTTCGATATACTTTATTAATACTTTATGAATAAAGTTATTATAACTGAATAGTTCAGCACTGGAACTTTGAGAGATCAATTCAGTGTCATTATGATTAGTATAAAGTTTCGAATTCATTGTTTTATTTAAAACTTTTCGATTGTAATTATGAAATAAACTTTTAGAGTAAAAGAGTCGTTCTAAATTTCTTATATTTTTATCTATTTAAATTTTAAAAGAATAAAATGGAACTTTTCAGTATAAAAGAGAGATTAGATAATCATTATTGTTATAACATAATTTGATCAACGTTTGTCGTAGTTTTCATTGTTGAGTAAAAAAGTTCGATTTAAGCGAAATTATTTCATTCTTCAATGGAAATTCAATTATCTTGAACTATGATATCAATTAAAATAATAAAGGGTATTTTTATAATGACACTGTATATAAAAAATTTATTTTAACGAGAAGACAACGAAAAAATGCACTCCCGAATATGGAACCAGTTAAAATAAAAAATAGATGAGCATTATTGAAAAGAAATACAGATATGCTAAATATAACCATCGGAATGCCGTAAATGACTTCGAAGTGTAAAATTTGTTTATGATTAAAGAAAATGGCATTTTTATTCTTCGTTAGTTTCCATTGCAAATACAAAAATATTCACCGGGGAGCGATATTCATATTCTTAAAGTAAGGATAGGTTCCAGTCATTCTTTATAAAATATTCATAATATGGAAAAGCTGGTTAGGATATTTTTCAAATCGCAAATAAGAATGAAGTAAATGTTTTATCTTAAATTATATATCTCTCCTTGCAAAATTTAACTTGTAGATCATAAATGGCATTTTTAAGCATTGCCATACCAAAGGAAAATTTAATGTTTGTCCTTTTAAACTTTTACAAAGTAGATTTAAAAATAAGTGTTTACACAGATTGTAAACCAATTGAATTGCAAAGAAAATATGAGCTTTAGAAGAATGAAATTTTTTAAAAAATTATGTCAATAAAATCGTAAAATAATTGAAGTCTTAATATACTTTATTAAAGAATCATTTCCTTTTGACTCGGCACTTTTCGCGAAATGTTATAAGATTTTTAACTACAATCAATTGTTAAAAAAGGCAGAGCATTATCAGTGCCCGATGTTGCTAATAATTTATAATGAAGAAATCAGAAACTTTCTAACAGGCTGCAATTAAAATTCAGTTTTCTATTACTTAGTACATTATTTGAATTAATTATTGAATTTATCTTTTTAAAATAACTATATTTTTGTTTCAAATCAATTCTATCGTGTGTGTATATTTATTTAAGGATGATACAAAATAGTCAGAGGCAAAATATTTATAGTATTAATACGAAGAATTATTCATTTCTAATATTTTGTTCTGGTTTCATCTACATGCTTTAGTTTCGTCGAAACTTTTTTGTTAAATTAAATTTACATACTATGTATTTAGATTAATAAATTCAAAGTTTTAGTATATAATATGTAATATACTTGAAGCCAATTACTGTTTACGACATATTGCACGAGAAAGTATATATAAATAACATCAGAAAACGGCTTTGACTACATTTGAAGTAATATCAATAATTATGTAATTTTGTAAGAAGCTACACTTTCCAAAACCAAATTCCAATTTTATTTACCGATTATTTTATCAACCGCTTAAAAAAATTCGTTTTCGAGTGCATTGCCTGTGCCTCGACATTTTTTACTGGAAGTAAGTACATCGTAAGAATAAAAAAGAGATATTTTTTTAAAACTAAATATATATTACTATAAAAATAATGTGAGTTATTCTAGACAATTTAGTATGAAAAGCAGATTCGATGTTAAAAATGAATTTAAAGCGCTCCGAACTCATTTAATAAAGCTTAATCTCTTGAAGATAAAAGCAATTAGGCAAGAAATATAATTAGATTCTTTTTCTTTTTTTTTTTATGAATGCGCTTACTATACAAATCTGCGGAGTATACGCTTTTAAAATACAACACACTTTCTTCTGCGAATAGTTTTTGTCAATGTGCTTTCTCTTTATCATCACTCACCTTCCCCCGTCGCGCCTCGACAATTTGATCACTCTACCCCCCCTCCCCGACCCTCTCACACACGCCCGCCTTTCTCCGTAGCAATTCACTTTTTGCAAACTTTGTTCAGCTTATTGCTGGTCCATCCCTTTCAATTTCAATCTCATTTTTAGGCAAGGCACTAGACTTTTTCCCCCTCCTTTTTACAATAGTAAGTCAATTGACTCGACCAATTTTTTAAATTTTAGCGTAAAATCGAGCTTTTGATCGAAATTACTTAAATGTCCTGCTCTTTCGTTGTATATATATATTAAACATCGCGTGTTTAATTACTATAATGGAGCAGAGTCACATTTTATTTGGCTCTTTTATTTCGTGTTTGTTATTAATGTAATATGGTCAAGGCGAAATGTATTATGAATCACCTGTGTAAATAATATTTAGCGTTAATAGAATTAAATAAAAATTCAGTCCTTAATTCTCAGTGAAAGAATAGTTTAAGGCCAAATTATCAAAATAAATCAATAAGATGGTATATAAAAGTAGGTGTTCTATATCTGCTCAATTTGGAAAGATAAAATAATTTCAAACGGCTTCGTACTTATGGTAACCATATATAAGCTTGTACGCTAATATTTAGATATTTTTATGCCCTATTATAAAATTTGCATAACTATGCGTAAGTTGATACTAAAATATAATATACTCAGCATTGGCATACGTCACGTAAACAGTTAAGCTAATGTTAAGCCTACAACAAAATGATAAATATAGCCTACGTTTCATTTACTGGATTTAATTTGAAATATAAATATTCGACAACGAGATTTCGTAAGCACATTAGCAATATTATTAATATATATTAACATAGGCGACTGTGTCTAACATAAATGTAATTTTTGTAGTGAATTGTAGTGAAATGATTCATTTGATTTTCCTGTCACAGATTAATAATAGCTTATCGATACTCTTATTAAAGGGATCCAACTTTATATTGTATGTTATACACTGAATTTTATGACTGAATTTCACCTACTTTGTAATTATACGGCACTTATTACAGTGCAATTTAATTTCTTTCGTATAAATAATATTTTATATCGTTCCGATCTCTTCGCAAATTCAATTTTTCTCCGTATAATTTTCGAAATTAAAATATGTTATTTTTGAGTAAAATATATAAGTGAAGTTTTAATAATACTGTACATACATATACATATGTGTGTGTGTGTGTGTGTGTGTGTGTGTGTGTGTGTGTGTGTGTGTGTATAGTATTAAGTTATTTTACTATGTTTTAATATAGTAAATGGGATATTTAGTATATAGTATATAGGATGTATATATTTAATTTTAATTTCAAAAATAATAAAATTTAATATAAAATTTCAATTTTTTAAATTTAATTAAAAAAGATTGATGAGAAAAATTACAATCTAAATCTATTTCTTAACTTAACAAATAAATAAATCTTTTGAATTATACATTATAACTTAACTAGTATTTAATCATTAAAAACGAATCTTCTATCTTTACAAAGTTTTTCATTGGAAATTTAAAAACGAATCGTAAGCTTTTTTTTCCCAATTTTAAACTCTTTTTAAACATAATTTGAATTTTATTACAGGGTTTACAAATTTAGTATTTTTATATTTATTTATTTGTATGTATTTTATTATATGATTTTATTTTAAATGTAAATTTCAATATTCAAAATTTTATATTTAAAGGATATATTTATATAATAGTAATTATTTATTTAATATTTGAATTCTGTTATTAAAGCAATATAATTAAGGGAAATATAAAGAAAACCAACTTCAGTTTTCAACTAAGCAATAATATGTTTTCTTTATTATAAGGCATAAAGATAATACCTTAAAATACAAATTCAAAAACAATGATAAAAAAAAATAAAATAATTTCAAGAAATTGTACTGAAAAAGATGAAAACACTAAAAATAATAAAAATTACTTTGAAGGAAATAAAATTTTGTATTTTTTAAAATGTATTTATGTAAGAAATTATCTTTGACATTTATTAATTTCAATTTAGCTATTACGTAATGATTATGTTCTAAGACAAATCATTATAATAGTAATAAGCGAATATACGTAAAATTATCAATAATTAAACTTAGCTTAATGTACATACTGTATTATTATTATTTATTCACTGCTACAATTAAAATTCTGTTGAGCCAAAAAGAATTGATTTTTTAAATATATTTACAAAAAATTGCACAAAGTTATTTACCGAGTTCCTCGCAACAAACTAAAGTTCACAATAGATTTTTTAGAAATGTTACATCTGGATATCATTTTCTATATTACCTTACGTGCATTTCTATTAGCGTAAGTGAAAAGCAAAAAGTCCGTACCTTTGTAACTTCGTATCATTCGCTTTTTCTACTTTAGAGTCTCTTACAATATTTTCAGCGATTATTCTGTTCATATGGATCCGACGCAGAAATATAATCACTATATGCATTGTATGAATTGTGTATAAAATCAGTTACTTTATCATTTCCGAGCTACAGTAACCTTATTTGATGAATTTGACACTTGTAACTTAATAAAGGAAATTTCTACTTTATTGTTGAATTGCCAACCACTCCAAAACGTTGAAAGAAGAAAATTTTATGTTTTTCATAAAATGATATATTAGTTTTATAGCGTTTGTAGAATATTTTTTTTATATTGGCAGGAAAATTGTATGTAAACCTAAGTATTATTGTAAAGTTTGATGCGTGTTGTTGGTTAACTTCATATTCATATAAAGTATTGTTTTTTTCTATTACACTTTTAATAATTATTAATTTAAGTGTATAAGCAAAGTCAATAAAATATTTGATAAAGAGTTTGATATCTTTTTCTCTTTATCGCTACTTTTTTTTGCTAATACGTCCTTTATTTCCTCCGAAAGCGAATTTTTGTGTTCGAGTATCCAACAGTAATATTGTTTCAAAATGCTCGTACATGTAGTAACTGCATAAAAAAGTATAAAAAATGTTAATACATAAAAACAAGAATAATACACAGTTAGCCATTTCCTCGACTAACTTTGAAAACAGTTCAATTATGCGTAATGACAAAATGTAAAATAATGCATTTAAAAATAAATTCCCAAAGTTTTGTACCTTATGACGTAATAATTCATTTTTTTTACTAATTAGTTGTTCCGATTGAATTTAATATGAGTTTTTTTTTATGTAATTGCTTAAGAAACGAATCTGTAATTTAGGTTTACAATAAATATATAAAATAATAAACTCTTTATAAATTGTAATTTTAATTAATGATTGTAAACATTATTAAAACAAAAATAAAAAAATTTAAAGGATTAAAATTGGTTAATGGTTTCTAACTGAAAGATATTTTTTAATATATGAAGTTAAATATTATTAAGGAATCATAAAATAAGGTAAACTATATTTTGATATTTTAATGCACCACCTATAAAATATCTTTATAGGTGAGCTCATATATATATATATATATAAACGTTTGTGTGTAAATAAATATACATTTACACACACACATATATATATATACAAGTATGCGCACACACGCCCACATACAGCATATACTGCTAATTAATGTAAATATTTCTATGAAAACGTATAAATTTAAAAAAAAAAAAAAAAAAAAAAAAAAAAAAAAAAAAAGTAAAACAAATTTTTAAAGAGGGAGCTTACATGGTTCCATTTAGAGCCTTGTACCCATTGATACTTGTTGACAAAAAAAAAATTGATAATTATCAATCATGTATTATTTCAAGAACATCCCACGTATTATCGAAAAACGCTAAATTATAAATTAATGTTTGCGAAATCATTAATTTCACATTAATACAGATACGTTTGGTTGAACATTTTCAGGGCATTTCACAAAGCTAAGCATTGGCAAGACAAGTTATTATTTTAATTCGTAAGTGAAATTTGTGGCAACCAATGTTTTACACAATTAGCCGATTATCCAGTTAAAGAGTTGCCGCTAAATCTTAAAGAGTAACCACCGTTGGATTCGGGGAGAATCGCTTAATTAAATAACGTCTTAGACTTAGGGATGAGCCTATCCTGGAAAGTATAAATCATTTTCCCTTTAATGCAAAGCCATTGTGGAACGGTTGTAATTACGCGATAGGATTTAAATAGCCAAATCCGTCGCTTTGGCCGGGGGTTTAATAAAGCTTTGCAGTTGCGATAAGATATTAAAACGGGGGTTACGCGTGGGAGCGTTGACGCGGCGGCGGCGGCGGCGGCTCGGTGTCCGGCAGCCACAACAATCAGGAGCTTTCTACGAGGAGACACAACTAGGCGTACCCCCCCCCCCCGGCCCCGGATGTTGGTTGGGCGGGTGGACACTCTCGCAATAGTCCAACGGAAGCCCTGACTCGCGAGGAGCCGGCTCGAGGAGCGGTGCTAGTGCAGTAGTCCTGGGCCCGACTAGGAGGCCGGGGCTCCTCCCCCAGCCAGGGAGGGAGCCCGAGAGTCGGGACCGACTCCCGGCAATCGAGGATTCGAGTCCCGATGCCGGTGGGTTGATTGTCATTGTCATCGGCCTCGAGGGGGGCCTCGCGCTGTCGGCGACTGGAGCCACTCGATCCGGGGAGGACAGGGGACTCTTCGGCCCCGCACTCCATCCTCCGGAAATGGAAGGAGCCTGACTCGGCTCTAAAGGTGCCGTCCCCTGGTTCCGGTCCCCTCTGCCCGGGGGTGGCAGGCACACCTGCCTCGGGAGGACGAGGGAAGCAAGAGGCTCCCCTTCTTGATCCTTGAGCGACGGACTGTCGAGCCCCGAGACTCCAGCTCCGGATTCACGCCGGTCGGCCTCTGGCTCCCGGCCGCAGGCCGAGGACCGGAGGGCTTTTGTTATTTCTCCGATCTCGCTTCGGCCCCCCGGCGATGCCCCTTGCTTTTACTTTCTCGCTCTCTCTCTCTCTCTGCTCGCTGTTTACCATTGGTGCATAAGCACCGGGTGAAAAGCCGCCGATGCCCGACGATCAATTGATCGCTCGTTAAGGGCGCTCTTTACTCGCTGACTCGCCGCTCACTCTTATCGGCTCTGATAAGATCCGTTGGTCAAATGTTATTCAGTCGAGTTTAGTGCTCTGGGCGTTGACAAACATTTGGAATTCCTTAAAATCTCCGACTTCCCATTGATCGCTGATCGACTTAAGATTCAGTGCGCGCATCGGCTCGGAATCTTCGATTCGTTAATATTGATCGTTATTAATTACGCTGCCTGATCTTTTTTATTCGTTCCAGCGTATTTATAAGGCACGTCGAATCGTGTATTGTGGAACGGGAGGAGAAAATTTATAAAAACCGATCAATTTTTCCCAAGCTCGTAAAGTTTTTAAATTACACTTGTCATTCAAAAATTATTGCTAATATAAAATACAACGAGTAATATACTTGTGTAAATGCGTATTACTTGTGTGCTTTCGTTTGGACGTTTCTGTTTCATTGTCACGGAAATGTTCTTGATAAATTGTGAATAAATTACGTAATTTTATGTTTAGATATACGTTATTTAATACTCAAATATTGCAATCCCATATGCCATAAATGTGTACTTATTGAATTGTATTGACCTGACAATTGCAATGGGATAGTAAATAGCAAATGAAATTATGTGTTTTATTAGCGTTCGTATACTGCATTGTACAGTATTGTAAAATTTTTATTATTCTATATAATAACACGTGCTTTTTACAGTTAACCGAATTCAAAGAAATTTAATAGAACATGAGTGATATGGCGAAAACATCTAGCGCTATGATTAATTTTTTTCATTTTTTTATCCTCTCATTTATATGGGGGCTTTTATTTTTTGTACACGCATATTGAAAATTAGCCCATAATTAGTTTTAAATTGACAATTTTTAATATTGGTCCTCGCTCCCTAAGTTTGTGATTAATTAACGTACGGTTTCAATTCGTTTACGCGTCTAGATATCAATTTAAGCACGTTAATCTGAGGGGCCATGGTATTTATTAAATTTCTCGTAACAATCGGTAATTAAGTTATAGATTTTATTTAAAAAATTTATTAGTTTTCCATCAATTTTGACAACGGAAAATAATATTTTCTATTACAATAAATTTATTGTTTCATGCTCTTTTGTAATAAAATTATTTATTTCATATTTAATAAATCATTGCATTATTTAACCAAGAGAATTTTAACCTTCGCTAATAAATAAGAAATGACTAGGAAGGCATAGAATTATCGTTGTTTTTGTAAATATGCATCAGATAAATATTGTGGTAATAAGATATTCGACTATTAAAAACATTGACGTAGATTAAGCATAGGTGATTTAATTTAAAATGTTGGTAGTTTTTAGCCGTAAATTAAGATTGTTTTAATATTCGTTAATATGTTCTAATAATTTATCAACATATATTTTTATAATTATATACTAATATTAAATGAATTGAATGTGTATATACGTATATTTCATTGTTACAGGATACGCGGCACGACAATCAATTTTTTTGAAACTAATAATTCAAATTGGAAAACATTTCTGGATTTATTACAATGGACGCTCTTTAAAAAAAAAAAAAATTCCAAAAAAAGTTCAAAAAAAAGTTGAGTCAAATCATTACTTTTGAAAAGATTTTCTATAGCCACAGTTTTTTAAAGGATAAAATTAATCAAAGGCTACTACGTTAATCCTACTTTAATATAACATTTGATTAGGTATTACAGATTATATTTGACGGTCTATGACGATATTCTTTTCTTAGCTTTAAAGCATTCAATTATAATGAATTCGTTAATGCTAGTTATACTTCTATGAAATAAAAAATGTCAATACAACACACGTCAAAGTAAGTGCTTCGTTAAGTATGAAAAACTTATTTAACAATAACAAGTAATTGGAATTTTTTAAATATTAAAATCAGTTTGATTTTTCAATAAAAGTTATTTGAAGATTTAATACTAAAGAAAAATCGATATTTACTGCTTCAAATCAACCCTAAGTTTCGGTGCCAATTTTCGCATATTCGAAGATATAGGGATGCCCCGACGGTTCTGGCTTTTTTTGAATTTTAATGCTCATCTCCCTCGGAATATGAGTACATTTCAAAAGTAATTAAAATATTCAAGCATAGGGGGGGGGGAAAAGGCTTTTTCCCTAAAAATGCACACAAATGGTAGTAGCTGCCCGAATGGAAAATACCAGATTCAAATACGAATTAGCCGGATGGACGTAAGCAGCTGCATAGTAATAAAATACATGGTACGAATTGGATAATCAATAGCTTGCAGCGCATTTATACGATCTACAATCATCGGTGGGAACTTTTTTTGAAGTTTACCTTAAGAAAATCCAATTTTTGCCCCTTGCATTTCCGATACGTATTGTTACGACTGATAACATAGGGTTGAAAGTCTTATCTTTTATAGATAGTGCCACTTTCAATGAGTATCTCTCCTTGTATAAAAAACTGTAATCTTTTACGTAGAGAGACGACCGTAACGGGTATTTTATATTACATGGAGCTACTTTGACAATCTATTTGATAACTTCGGTAGCATCATTCCAAAATACTTCAACTCTGTAGTATCTGATGAACCAACACATGTACCTACGTACATGTGAGATTCGATCATTTTAACAGTCTCAAATGATTCACATATTTTTACGAAAAAGTCATTTACCCTGAAAATAGAAATCGTTTTATCAGCAATGCCTATACATTGTTTTTAAGCGTAATAAATAATGATATACTTGATTATAAATCGCTTGTAAACATTAAACTTATTTTTCCAATATCTTTCCTTACCACTAATTAATATTATTTGCAAGTGCCTTTTTTATATTTATATTTTTGTATACCATACGGCTATATATATTCTTATTTGTATTCCTAAAAGTACGTCCCAATTATTGATTCATAATGTAATATTCATAATTCAAAACGAGTGAAACAGTGAATTGATGCTTTTTCATATATATTTTTTAGTGTTATTGAATAGTAAAAGAGGATTTCAAAGGGGAATAAAAGTTGAATATTAGAACATGTAATAACTCGATACATTTATTATTTTCTTATTCCAACCACATATTATTTTATTAAACCTTAGTTTTTTATTTAACTTCTTTTTTTCTTTTTTTTTTTAACTCTCTTAGTATGAGTAGAAAAAGATTGAATTTTAGATAAAAATATATCAGATGTCCATTGGGGCTAAATTAAATTAATTTTAATTTCCGGCTAGTTTGAGAAAAGCTCGTTCCTTTTCATCTATTGTATGCTTTCCCTTTTAATTTTTTTTTTTTATGAAAGAAGGTTATTGAAATTGTCGTTTTCATCATAGAAAAATCAGTATTTCATAAAATAAATTTCATTTATTATTTTTTTAAAGACATCTGAAACTCCCTTATGCCCTTTCAAATATTGTAGATATTTTTAAACACAAGTCCTGTTGATATCTTGACTTTGTTTACCTTGAAGTTTGTAGATTATTAATTTTAAATAATTCTTTATATACTACTTACACATGTGTATCCTATATACATGTATTGATATTCGATTAAGCTATTTCGATGCGGGAAAATTAATACAAATACAATCGACATTTTAAATTGTTAGTTTTGTTAATTTCTACCCACCAGGGAGTTAAATATTAACATAGAATAAAATTCTACGATATTCGTATGGCAAAGTACCGTAGCTTTTGTTACATATTATATTGTCGTAGTTAAGCCTGCTTCTTTTTCGCGCATTTAATCCGAGCAAGTGCAGATCCTTAGCGCGAGCAATACTCGAACGGTTTTAAAAGCGCACTTAACAAATAAAATAAGCTAGGCCGCATTGTCAACAAAACCTTTCATCTGGCTTTGGATGTGGCATTAGCTCCGTCTCCCGGGCCTGCTAAAAAATTCCCCGGCACATCTCCGCGCGCACGGATTGTACAGTGTTAGTGGAGGCGAGACGGCCGACAAAGGATCTCACTGTCATCCCCCGAGTGTCCCCTATTAGTCGGCGACAGTGGATCGGCTCGGGCTCGCTCGGGCAAAAAGGACGAGCGTCTCCTCCGTCGGTCGGCTGTCACGCGGCTTAAATCGTTCTATCGCCCCGAGCTGGGACGGATCGTGGGGGGATCGATCCATTGTTGCTGACGCAGGCGTCCGTCTCTTTCTCCTTCACCCTCGTCGCGGAACGCGTCGGGGGTCTCTATCCTCGTGAGCCCTTCCTTCCTCTCGCGAGGCGGAGACGTCGGGGGAGCTCGGGCCTCGCGCGCTAAGCTCGTGGAATCGAGGAGGCCTTGAGGAAACACAGCGACTGTTGGCAGTCGAGCCTCGCGAGCTCCTCGGCTCCGGGCTCTAGCTCCGAGCTCATTGCTCCGGCGTAACGGAGCATTAGCGTCGAAATTAATGCGCATTCCTGTCGGCGACTCATTGCTCGATACGTCGATACTTTATTTGTAAGATAGCGCCGAGTGCCGTGAATTAATTGAAAGTCCAGCTAAGAATCCAATGCTTATCGTCGTTTATCGAGCTCGTCGTATTCTGTTGCGAAGAGTAAAATACGGGCTTGCCTTACCCCGCGTTCGCGGCTAATATCGAGCACGCTTAAGTTTATGAACTACCCATTCGCAGATACCGAACCTACGGGCATAGAATATTTACAATGAAAATCGATAAAGGTTTGGGGCGGGGGGGCTACGAGGCAAGCCCAAACTTAACCCAATGGAAGAACTAATTTTCCTTAGCGAGTATCATTTGTGTCAGCTATCGGCTACCGGCTGATAAGCAAATAACATTTGCAAAGGATTCCCATCGACGGGAGTAACTTTTGCCCAGCAGGGCTGCTGTATTCGGATAAAATTCGGCTTTGTTGGCTCGGATAAGAAGCCGCAGCCTCGAGTGGTTTGCCGTAATGATAAACGGGCGCGCACGCAAATGAGCGACTGCGTGGCCGAAGGGTGGGCGGGGGGAGGGAACAAAAAAAATCAATCACCCCCGAGGAAATATCGGACAAAGTTCGCCAAACAATAAGGCTAACAAATGACCGCTCGTTTAGTTTGGAGCCCCTTCGATCCCGTATCGATATGATAATCTTCCCCGTTGTGCGGCATCGCTCCGGAAGGGCGTCCGCGTCGTTAGACGACGGCCTCGTGCCTGAAGAGAGAGCGAGAGAGAGAGAGAGAGAGAGAGAGATAGGAGACAATGGAAACGAAGCCCGACGCGGACAGATCGGCGATGATTCCCCGGCCGAGTGCCAACCACTATCTCGGAACCTCACCCGCGGCATCCGTTCGCTCTCCCCGCCTCTCCGCGTCTCTTCCCCGTCGGGCGACGACGTTACGTCCGCGCCTATTATATTTCCCGCTCGAGCCTCGGCCCCCGAGGTCCACGGGCAGAGGAGCCGCCGACTCCTGGGTGGTCGGGCGCGTCCTACTCTCGGAACAGTAATATCCTCCCTCGTGCGTTATTATTTATCGCGCGCCGACTACTCGCTTTGACCGCTTCCTTTCGGCTATCTTTGCGCCCTGGCCGCGACGGCACTCCAATGCCAGGGGCTTCCGATGCGCAATGCGATCGATTACCGAGTCTCGGAAGCGCGCATAAATCTCATTCGGTCGCGCGTATTCGCTTAATTGGATTCTAGCGGAGGCTTAGCCTCGATACGGCGTTCGATTGGCCTTTTTAATATTTAATATATGTTATCATTCGATTGATA
The DNA here is from genome assembly GCA_018907135.1 of Kradibia gibbosae. NCBI lineage: Eukaryota > Metazoa > Arthropoda > Insecta > Hymenoptera > Agaonidae > Kradibia > Kradibia gibbosae. The sequence goes on from JACCHX010000007.1 coordinate 14,679,260, forward strand.
TTTAATTCCATCCTCATCCTCTTTGAGCGCGGTGCAAATCTTTTGGTATTTTTGAAAAAGTTAAATTAGTTTTGCGCGGACAAATTCTGTTCTCGCGAAGCCGGAGCTGCTCCCGAGCACCAACGTAGAATCGGCGCCTGTTGAATGCGCAGCGCGAAGTTTATCCGGCACCGCTTAAATCCTTGGCTTCCTCGTATAATAAATAACGTACCTTTGACGCGAGATTTTTTTCGGGAGCCGTGACCGGCGTTAGAGATAAGCTTTCGCCAAGAATATTAAAAGCTCGTAAGCCGAAAGTTATTTACCGAATAGGGTTACCACCCTGCGATCCTTCGCGAAAAGCGAACTGTCCCGACTGTCAACGACGAATCCGCTCTCCGACGCTTCCAGCTCGGGGGTCGCGAGTGCTCGGAGCGAGAAAAGGAAAGCGGTATCGCGACCTTGGAAGTCGACGCCCCAGCTCCCGGCCCAGTCTCGTTAGCTCGCGAGGGGCGCATCCGGCGCCTGTGGGCTCAGCCACCGGTTGTCCGATCAGCGGCTCTCCCGGGCATCGCTGGGAATCGGCGTTAGGCTCGGGTAGAGCCACGAGTCGCCCACCCCCCCTCCGCCATTTGACACGAGGACCAATTTAGGTTTTGCTCAGTTCGTAGGCAGGGCTTACGCCCAGCGGGTCTGGATAACACCGCGCTTGTCCGAAGCAGAGCTGCGGCAGACCGCACGAGTGGAGTAAAAGTGAAGACTACGACGAGGGAAGATGACGAAGTTGCCCCGGGGATCCACTCGTCCCGGCGATGCTTCTCTGAATTTGCTTTGAGTTTGAGTACCGACAAGTCGGTACCTTGCGCAAGGCGAGCACTTGGGATTATTTCGTCGCGATCAATGCCGAGGCCGGACGATCCTTCCCGGTGCCCTATGAAGTTTTTGTCCCCGTCGGCGGGTCAATCTTGGCCCGCGCTCGCTTTTTGAAACAAAGGGAGGAGCAGTGGACGATTGGTTGGGCCGTGAAAAACCCGACACCGAGTGCTCGGCTCTGCTCGTTGGGTAAGGGCGAAATTCGGGCGAATCGTCCAACGGGCGAAGTGTTTTTCTCGCCGTGCTTGTAATTGAAGAATTCTTAGGGCCGAAGCGAGTCCTGGATAGCGCAAATTGCGGGGAATACGAAAGAGCTCGAAGAGGTTCGTAGCGCCTCCTCGAAGAATTCTCTACGTTGGGCAGATCGATGAGCAAGTGACAACTTTTCCTCTCTTGAAGCCGTATTTTATGAGCTTTCTGAATTATGCCGATAACGGGGCATTAGCGACGTTACGGGCTGCCCAGGTAATTAAGAGCGAATCGAAAGATAATTTATTCGCAGGGCCCCGTGCGTCAATGCGACGGGAACGAATATTTGGAAACAAATTTGGGAAACACTTCGGGGCATCGCAAACGAGACCAATTTCATTCGAGTGCACGATGGGTCTTATTAACCTTGTACTCGTCGCTTGGGCATACATCGAACGACGCGGATCCTATCTCAACTACGTAAAAGTGATGGGCGATGACATTATCATGGGATCAAATATTCCCCTCGGACGTTGGAAAGTCTAACTAACCATTAGAAACTACTTCGGCAGTGCAGCTAAATTTCACAAGTCTCTCTTGAGCCAGACATTTTACGAAACATCGTCCTTGGGCATGGCCTGTATGTCGTAATAGTGTTCCGAGCAAATCCTGGAAGAATCCTAATTGAAAAATGAGGAAAAGCCGATCGAGGATAGATCGTTAAAGTACGGATATTGGCGGAATTCGCCGATGGCACATACCGTGAAATCACGAAAATACCTAGAAGGAGTAGCTTTCTAATTTCAAAGCGACGAATGCAGTCGGACGCTCGAGAGTAATCGGAGACGTAGTAAAATACCTTCGCGACAGATACAAATTGGCGTTAAATTTTACAATATTAAAGCAACTTCTTTGCCGGGTGTGCTCTTATGCGGCTTATTTTTTAAAAGTCTTGGTATGTCTTTTGATGAGCAATTGTTAATTTTTAACTTGGCATTTGTTCGCGTGTCTTACACACTAATGGGATTTTTTCTGCTGCCGATGAGAAATTTTTTTTATCAATCCCTACACGCGTTTTATTTTAAACCTTAAATTTTACGCGCACGCTCGGCGTCCAGATTAAACAGGAAGTAATTTATCATCGTACTCTTTATGACGTAGAATGAGATTCTTTATACACGTAAGGAAATTGAACCGTTAATACATAACTGCGACGACTCAAAATTTCAGCTGCTACATGAGTAATAGAAGTTTACTGGACTATCCGAAGCTTCTAGTTATATAGTTTGTCGACCTACATTGATTATGCACGCGACTTTTTGGCCTTCGCCACCTACCGAAAGTTTTAAAACTAAACCTCACGCCATGACGCAGCTTATGATTCACTTTTACCGTTGTCGCTTGCCTCGTACATCCTTTCTTAATAAAATTGACTTGTTTTTAAAAACATGGATTGTTTGTTATCGTCAAATGTTCTTAACATTATACACATTGTACTTCATTGTATTATATTTTAGCTGCTAATGTTGTTTATTTATTTTCAGTTTTTCAAAAATTCAGCGCATAAATGTATACATATTCTAATTCCGTAAGCCATAAATGAAGTAAGTGCATTTCAAGTTGTTTTTTATCTATGAAAAAAATAAAAACACATTCTTCATTGAATTCATATGATAATGTTCGATCATAATCCTGTTTATTTGAAAATCAATCTTGAATCTCCCTTTTAATATGTTAAACAAGTGTCTTTAAATACAAACAACAAAGTATACAATGTAGGCATTAGTTATCGATTGTTGAACGCAAACAATATCACATTTTCACATAGTTTGTATTCGTCTTTATTTGCATATTAATTATATTATCGAGCATTTATGAAATTGATTTTGAAATTGTACGAAAGACATTTAATTATCGTTAGAAACAAGGGGATAAAAGGAATATCTTAGGACGTTAAGAAATAAATTAATGATAGAATTAGTATTTTGAAAGTAAATGGTAACATAAGCTTCCGCTCCAAAGTCTTCAATATAGTGCTGTCTAAACTTTGTTGAGCAGTAAAGCAATACTTAATGTAGTTAATCACATGCTAAATTCATTTTTAATACTAGGTTAAGTAACTGGAAAATTAATAAGCAGACGAATGTCATTAAAATTTTTTTTTTTTAAATACCGAATTGATGTTATGCAGATTTAAGATTTGTAAGTTAAATGGATTTAATTATTAATAGCGAGGGCTTCTCTTTCTCGTGCATCATTTCGAAAAATTTAAGGGCCAGGAAGATTTCACGATGAAATTGAAATTTAGGACTAAACTTGAACAACTGAATACTTGAGAGTTAAAGGTAATAAATTTAATGCTTTGGCCGCACTTGTTTGAATAGTTTTATATGCCTTTCCCTATGTTTTTCAATTGCTAGTGATATCCATAGCCATCGGTGTATTTTTTTAGAAGCATTACATTTTTTTAATCCTCAAATGTTCTTTCGTACATGATTGATAACGAATTTTCATATTCTAAAAAGTATTTCAGCTGAATTTGCAAACTAAAAAATTATTTTCAATATTAAAAATTGGCTTCGGTCGAATCGAATCAATAATCATAATTTTAATACCTGAATTGGAGTAACTATTGGGCTTTATGGCAGAGAAAAAAAGAAAGACAACTGCTTTTGTTAATGTGACGTATTCATTTTCAAATAATTAATAATACTATGTTAGTGTTGAGTTTGCGTTGCTTTGCACGTGCAACTTTTTTTTTTTTTTTTGAAATCCGATTAATAAATTTCTCTACATTATCTACATTCTAATTTTTCGAAAAAAAATATCTCTCGATTAATTATCTGTGCTGTGCAATACTCTCTTCATATTACACCATCTATAGAGATATACGATCTGCGTGAATTATTTTTAATCAACCATTGACCGATATATGATTTCATGTTTTTCAATAATTTAGATTTCTAATGAATTAATGGTTTTACCGTTGCTTTGAAACGATCGGTCAGTTACTGTCCTCAAGCAGTTGCATGCGGTTTGGTTGTTTTCGATGTATTTATTACGTCTAAAGTTGGCGGAATGGAGACGCATTATTGTCACTTACATATATATATACAATATTGATTGCAAATATTTTGGTAAGAGTGATTTGGAGTTGCACCTGTTTCATTGGTAAAAGACAAATATACACGCCTCGAGGCGGGTGATAAAATTTTAAAAATTGTAAAAAGAACTCATCGCAGTCCTCGCACAGCTCAAGGGGCCCGCCGCTAATCGCTCAAAAGGGGCTTTGAACGGAAGCTAATCGTCGATGCCGCATTGTTCAGAGCTTCGTAAGGCCGAGGATAAATAACGCAATGGCAAAGTCGCATCGGCAATGGCTCGGCTTGTAAATGACAATAAATAAACCGCGCGTGGCTGCCCGACCATCGAAAAGATACGAATCTTGAATTTAGCGAGGCGCAAATACGTATAAATACACGGGGAGTAAGCGAAGCGCTCCTCGCAAAGAGATATTATTGGATTTGAAGAGTTCCGTAGATCGCAAGCGGTGGAAAGCGAGTGAGCGAAACGAGTGTCTCGAGGCGGCAGCAGCAGCAGCAGCAGCGAATGATTTGTGCGAGCGTGGCTCCCGAGCGAAGAGGAGCATCGGTCCCCGGTAGGGAGACAGAGGAGAGATGACAATTTAGCGGCACGACGAGCGCCGTTCGTCGCGCGACGACAAGCTCCAGGAATAATCGTCCCGGGCTCCCGGCGAGGGAAAAATCCCTCGCACCTACCTGGGCTTTGTATTATCGAGATATCCTTGTCCCCTGGATCGGGCCGAGTCCCTCGCTTGGCGTACGGTGTCCGCGAGGCTTGCCCGGAGGCCTCCTCTCCTCCCCCCCAGCACCGGACGGCAAATATCGAACGCGTAGCCCGCTTATTTATCGGGAAGCCTCGATTCGCCCGGTGAGCCGGCGGGAAGTGGAGGCTCGTCGCGAGAGAAAAATTGCCCGGAATCGTACGAGGAGTCGACGAGGGCCGATGCGCGACTCCGTCTGTTTGCAACAGTAGACTCGACTCGTTGATATTAATAATGCTGCCAAGTGTATCGGGCCAATTTTGCCAATTCGGTAACTGCCGCGGCTACGACGTCGCTCGAATACTTTACTTGCCGTACGGAGGATCTCGAATATTATTGTCGGAGTACTGGAAAACTAACGGCAATGTATGTATCGTCTATTAATCGTGTTCTTGTAACGTAGACCCTGATGTTAAGTGCTAAAATAACACAAAAGGAAATATTTATCATAAGCGATCCGCCAAAAGTTTCACGCAAAAAACTTCCGCCTCCGGGCTTCGCAACTTCATCAATTCACAATGTAAATCACGAATTCCTTCTACTTTCCATCTCCATTTTGCTTCATCTCTCTCTCTCTCTCTCTTCGAAGTCAGTCTCTCATCGATTTTTTTTTTCATTCAACTAAAGAGAAATCCTTTCAGCCCTCCCATTTGAAAATCTGTCTTCCTCACTCCATAACGCCCCATCCATTTTCTCATCCTTCGCTGAAGGATGAGGACTCGAAAGAAGAGCTCCGAGCAAGAAAAGGAGTGAATAAGCAACGAATAACTTCGCGTATCTCTGCAGACCCGCAAATACGATACTCATGGTATAAACGTCATTAATTCTTTTTTCCTCTTGCCGTGAAATTTTTTTTTTTTTTTTTTTTTTTTTTACGAAAATCGCACGCCCCAACGCGCATACAATCTTAAAATTATCATTCACGTCAGTAGAAACGAAAATTGATAAAATTGCGTAATAAAAGCACAATGTCGTCATTGATTTATTAGAGTGAAAAAAATCTTTAAGTACTGGGGCTTCGAGAAAAGGTTGGAAAAATAACAGCAACCATCGGTCGTAAAAAGTACAATGAAAACATTTTCAGAAATCTGAAAAAATTTGAAGCCTCAGCTTGTATTGCACTTTCTTATTCATATTGGCTTCTGTCAGTACTTTCAACAAAAGAATGAAATGCACTGATATATACATATATATGCATATATATACATATATATACTTTATATAAATCAGTTTAGTAGTTGGGGAAGAAGGTAGAGGGAATAAAATATATCGAAGCAGATTGAATGGGATAAGAAAGGTAATGTAGATGACAGAATGGAAAAAAATATGAATCTCTCTATGGATCTACATTAAGTTTAAAAAAGCTTCCACGAACAAGTTTTCTTAAAGAACATGGAAAATGTATATGATAAATTGAGTTTGGCTAAGATCTATGAAATATTGGTCTTCCTTCAAAATATAGAATAAAAATTCATTAAGAAATATTTAATGCATCAGGAATTATAAACAAACTATGCAATTATTATTAGATTAACTGCCCATTTATTTTTACACTCCTAAGATTCACGACAGCATTTCATTCGCTTGTATTTGTATTCCATTGTTTTAAATTCATTTTTTTTCTTTTATAATATCAATGGTATTCTATTTTTTACAAAATTTGAAGAAAAATTTCCTTTGTATTACGTATGATAAAAACACGAGAGAACTAGTGTAGGGTTTATAAATTATATTAAAAAATTTGTTTACGACTTGTAAAAAACGTTTTAAAAAATATATAATGAATATTGTTATACGCTTTTACTGTCATCGTAAAAATATATAGACACAATTTTTAAGGAAAAACTAATGAAAATATGATTAATAGGCTGTTATAAAATTACAAACAAACCTTAAAATTAAAAAAAAATACCATATAGAAATTTTTAATCAAGATTTTACAGTACATTTAAAAGTAACTGTATATTATATTATTTGTGCACAGCGTAGAGGTTGTGTAATTATACACTTATATTATTTATTAGTTATTATTTTAGTGGTCAGTAGGTGCGCTAAAGAAAAATTAAAAAAATAATTTGCAAATTTTATTCGCTCGCAGTGTGGATGCAGACTGATAATAATCGTAAACCAAGTTGAGAAATTATCATAAATTTTATTTATAAAGTACAGCACGACACCTAGAATGCCCCGAAAGGATATTTAGTATGGCGATGAAGTTAAAATTGAAGAAGAAGAAGAAGAAAAAAAGTATCAAAAAGTCGTGTTTGCCAGTAGTAAAAACACATTCAGGATAAAGGAACTGCCCTTAATATGTATCCAGCGCGTATATTTAGGAGGACTTGAGGTTTGAATATTCTTATTCTAGGGAGCTAATTTCGCTCTACTTCCTGGACGTAAATTAAATATTAGCTTTTTAGGGTCGCGTCAAAACTGTCGGCCACCGGACGTCAAACACGGCCCAAGTGTACGGAGAAGGCAGCTTCTGCCGGGTAGGGCATATTAGCACGGTAAGAGATTAAGATGCAAAGCTCGAGGAGACGGGAGTGGAGCCATCCTATGCAAACACTGCGAGAGCCGAGGGGCACTGGAGACGCACCGATAAAAAGGTGCAGGCTTCCGCAGTGGCGCGAGAGCCGGCCGCCGACGAAAGGAAGACCGAGCCCGAATGAAAATGCGTCAATTCAAGGCGAAAGGGGCAGGGGGGGGATGCTGCACAGGTGAGAGGGCAAACATTAAACGAAGCCCCGACTAAGGGGGCCATTTCCCTGAAAAAACCCATCCGCGCGCCTCGGCGCAAGTTCGTGTGCTTGACGGTCGGTCGGTCGGTCGGCTGGATCGGGCGCGGCGTCGGCCCTGGACGGAGGGTTGGAGGGCTGGAGGGTTGCAGCAGCAGCAGCAGCAGCAGCAGCAGGAGGAGGAGGAGGAGGAAAAGCACTTACGCGCTTACTTACGTAAGTAAGCATGCATGCTTGGGGAGGTGCAGACCAATCGCGTATACCGCGAGCCCCTCTCAGGCTCGTTGTCTCTCTTAGGATCTTACTTGCCTCCTCCTCCTCCTCCTCCACCCCGCCGCCGCCCCGCCCCGCCTAACGGGGCAGGCGATATTTCACCGGTTAAAGGGGTCGAGATGCGGCGTTGCCGCAGCCCGGGAAAAAGGAATTCCGCCTCTCTTACGAGACGCCGAGCAAGCTTAAGCTGCTCTTTACCTCTGGCCCTCCGCGGCTCTGTCGCTTATACGTAACGTTTTTTCTACCGACACCTCCTGGCCTCCTCCTCCTCCTCCCCTTCCGAACCCCGCCGACGGCTCGCCCGTTACGAGGCCGTTGAATGCAAATTTACGTAGCTCGATGGGCCCAGAGGGGAATATTATATAATCTTAGCTATTAAAGTAACTGTTAAGATAATGCTGGGGGGCTGTCCTGATAATAAATGATAAATAAGTCGGGGGAGTGCGCTTTGAGGGAAAAAAGAAGATCCCGATACTCGGCGGGATACGCGCTTGGCATTCGCGATTGTCGGTACTTTTTCTCCCAACTTTTATGGTTATTTTTTTTAATTCTCGCCTCTCTCGATTCGTTTCCCGTGGCATTCGGCATTATCAGCCATTGACTCGATATGACTGATTATCGTAAGCCTGTCTATGGTTAAAAGGTTTCTCTCTCTCTCTCTCTCTCTCTCTCGATTAAACACTTTATGGACAACGTTGGAAAAAAATTGCTCTCTTCTAATAATTTAAGAATGGCTTGTTTGAATAACTTTGGAGATTATTTATACGTGTCCTTTGAACATTTTCATTTATATGAACAACATATTTCTTAGATAGCTGAATAATTACGATGGTACTTGTAAGAGCTTTTTAATCGATAATAATTTATTGACTTGGAAGAAATCACGTTTTATTTTCAATTACCGTAGCTTCACTGTATATTTAACATATATATATATATAATTAAATGCCCTTAAATTACTATTACAAAGCTCTTACTGAAGTATATTCAAATTCGAAAAGAATCGCGTTAATACGCACGCACATGTGGGTCCCAGTGAAAACTCTGCGATTAATTCTAATTATTTTCATGCTTTATAAGATAACACGCGGCTCGTATTCAAAAAATAAGTTTCGAATTTTTTGAATTCTTACTAGATCATTGAACATATAATTTGTACGTTAATATTTAAAAAAATTGCATTTTATTAAATTTATTATATCTTATCATAGAACAAGTCTTATGAATAATAACAATAAAAAAAGCAACGACAAAAAATAACGAAGGAAAATATGTATTTTAAAACAATTATTTTTTTTTGTTAATTTTGTTGTTAAAATTATTGTAATAATAATTACTAATCCGAACAAATGTAAATCCTTTTTAATATAAATGAAAGTAATAAGTGGATAAATTTAATGTAAGAAAAGAGTACATTTTGTAATATTTTTTTTAGCTTTAGTTAATGTTGAATAAGATCCGAGGCAATTATAAACCCGAATGCAAATTCTAAACAATTATTTAATAATTTTATATACGAATTCACATGAAAAAACTTTTATACTAGAAAATCAAATTTAATAAAAAAAAAATGTAAACGTTGTCGAATGAAAAGAAACGACATTAAGGAAGCTTCGGAATACTTATAAGAAATGCTCAACAAGTTCTTTTCTATTTAAAAAGAATGGACGATGTTCGTTACGAAACTAATTTAAAAACATGAAATCGATAATTCGTAAAATTAAAAATACTTTCTAAACAATAATTTTGTCAAAGTGTTAATATACAAGCGGGGAAAATGTGTAAACAAAAATTGGCCATATCCTAAAACAGTTCATTTTAATGTTAACTGTATTGAAATCAAAATTTAAACATAATTTTAACAATGTTTGTAAATTAATGTTAGTATTATGTATTAGGATATAATACTGCAATACATTTTGATATACATTTTGATATCATATTTTGTATCATTAATATAGATTTTCTTATTTAAAAAAATAGACAGTTACAAATCGTTGATTAGAAAATTTATTAAGGATTAATTTTACTCATTTCTTCTTCATTAAACATTTAATATAGATTAAAATTTTTCAATTTTTTTATCTCAAAACGTACGTTATTTAGAACGGTATATTTAACAATTATTAGAAAATTTTAATGAAATTTATAATTAGTACTCTTATTCGTTGAATAAATCTTGATAATGATGCAGCTTGTGCCTCTTAACAAAAGAAATTTAATACATCTGATTCTTTCAGGATGAAAGGATTATCACCAAGAATATTAATTATACCATTATTATTTCTACAATTAAAAATATTGCAATTTGTAAAGCAGACGAAAATCTAATCCATTGGCTTATTTATACAAATAATTATATATAATACATTGAATATTTTTACACAAAATGCAAAATAAGTATTTCAAATTTTTTTTTTTTTTTAATAATAGCTAGAATTCGAACTTTCAAGCATAATTAATAAATAGAATCACATTATATAGACTAATTAAAAATTTGATTCATTTTAAAACAAAATGTTTTATTTATTTCAGAGATTAAAAATGTCTTAAATATAAAACCAGAAATTTATGTTGTGTTTATAGTTTAGAGATCCATCAGTTTTCATTAAAAATTCATTCTCAATTTAAAAATTATTAATAAAGTTGTTTACTATGATTTATTTTTTAAGATATTAACTTCTCGATGGTAAAAAGTGCAAATACGTCAACTCAACTATGATTTATGTTTCTATAGGCCTGTATTTTCCGCATAAATATAATTCACTTTTTTTCCTAGACTTTAACATTTACAGCCGCTTTAAAGTACTTACACGAGTTTTAGAAAAACCAAAAACCTCAGTCAAAAATAGCCAACGTTATTTATAATTTATAGGGCATGAAAGCTTATCTTTCAAATCATGAAATCCGATGATGTTTATGACTCTCTATTTAAGAATGTATGAAATAGTCCAAATTCTTTATTCATCGTGTGTTTTCATGCAACTTCTGTAGAATTAATAATATCCTTTCAACGGTATCATATTTTAAACGATGTAATTATTGATAATTAAAAATATTCGATAAAAATAATTCCCGTACTTTTTTTTCGTTTAAAATTACGGATGAGACATTTGAATCGATATTTTCATTTTTAATATTCTATTCATATAGATGCATCATTACTTTGTAAGAATAATAATTTGAAAAATAATTTTTGAAAATCCTGAATAATTATATATATATATATGTGTGTGTGTGTGTGTGTGTGTGTATATTTGTAGTTGATTGATTGAAATAATGTAAAATATTTAGACGTGATTGCTGAGTTCAAGTATATTGTTGTTTACCGGATAATGAAGGAAAGTTTGTTATAGAACAATCAAAGTTTGATTAAATAGATTTAAGCTAAACATCATTATAATAATCAAATTAAATGTAGAAACTTACAACAGTGCTTGGCTGCGCTTAGATTATTTAAAAAAAAAAAAATACTTCACGTGAAATTTTTAAAATCAGTATGAGAAAATGCACTTACTATCCGCTGTACGCGTGTCTTTGTTTTATTTCAACGATAAACTTTAATAATTAAACAAACTTTTCTTTGCTCCTCCCCGTAATGGCTTTCTCCCGTCATTGTTAAGACTTTGTTGTGAAAAACATTAGTCGTAATGAAAACGTCAATGCATAATTTATCTTGCCAAGGGTATATAGTAAATCTTTGTATGCCATCTTGATGTATGAAAAATTGATGTTGAAAGTATAGATAAGCAACATGACGTTTAAAAAAATTCTTAAAAAGTCGAAAATACAAATGCAGAGGGATGAGAAAGAGTAGAAAACGGTGCCGTGTGTATTAAGATACAAGAGGGGCGGGGTAGAGAAATTGAGGCGGGGATGAAAGTTAGCGCGAGCTTTCAAACGAATAATCACGTAGCATTCGTAACATACATTCCAGACTCTGACGAGGGGGAGACCGAGCGATTTGCCACCGAGTCGATGATTAAAAAAAAAGGGGTCATTAGAAGTACCGAGCCATGTCCGAGAGCTTGGTTAATTCGTTTGTTTCTCTTTTCCTCGATTTTTAAACACATCTGTACGACCCGCGCGCAGCCCCGAGGCCCGCCGACTTTTATGTTCCGCTGCAATTTTACCCCGCGATTTATCCATTCGCCTATAAAATATCTGTCGATCTCTTATCGCAGGCAGATTCTTACCAAGAACTGCTCAATCGGTCAATTTAAAGCCTGCGAAGTAGGACTAAGTTATCTATCCGAGCAAATGGCTCATTCGAATTATTCGTTATCGGCAAATATTGAACAACGGCTGCACGGTTAACGAGCCCGTAACAAAGAATTATGGTTTTTAAATTAAGTTATCACCGATGGTCGCGGGAGCAGAGGCGGCCAATACTATCGATGTAAGCGTTGACTCGCCGAGCTCTTTTTTTTTTTAACTTATCAAAGCGATTTTTATCAAGCGCGCGCATTGGAAGCCCGTGAAATTTAACGCGGCCAATTTTGCGGCCAATTCCAAAGCTTCATTCCAAATACGTTTGGATTGATCAACACGCGCGTCTAATCGGAATTGTAAATTTTATGCTTCTCCCCCCCCCCTTACACCCCTGTCAGGCCTGTCATTTATTTTGAATAGCGGCGCGGCTAGAGTTTTATGATTTTTCGGCTCGATATTCTCAGCCGTTCAATGACTTCAATTTACAACCTAACCAAGCCATTATGCGTAATCGGCGTACTAACTAGTTTGCACGAGCGACCAACGTAAGCCATTGTCGAGTCCCTATCACCAGAATAAACAATGCCGATATTCAACAAGAACCGCACGGGAATTTCTAATACGTTCCTCGGCCGCTGTCCGATCGATATTGGCTTTGCCTTTTTTTCTCCTCCCCCCCCCCCCCAGCCCACGAATTCGACTACGCCAACAACGAGGCCGACCCTCTACCATCCATGGATCACGTATGGGATACATCGGGGTTCGCGCAATAGCTCAGGGCAATCGCTCGAGCGCAAAGGTGCGAAGCATCGCGGAGGCGGTCGAGGCCAAATTTCCTCGAAATTTAAATTCTACGGCAAGCGGAGGGAAGCTCGGTAGACGGGGGGAGGGGGCGCGTCGTACAGCTCCTCCGCTCGACGCGTTGGTTCGCCGCCGAGGGCTCCGGTGCCTGCCGCGGCCGTGGGCCAAGCCCAAAGCTGTGCGGTCGACGGGTCGTCCGTCGGCAGGTGGTACGAATAGCGGCTCTGCTCGGGGAGCCTCGGCCGGCGGGGCGCTAGTCTCGGAATGATCCTCGTCCCGCGGTTGACCGCGAGCGGAGCCAAGGTCTCTGGATTATTCGTTCGGCGGGTCGCGCGACTGCGAAGTGTGGGGAGGTTGGCGTCGGGGAAGAGACTCCTCCGAGGGTCGGATACGAGTTAATCCAGTGCATCGATTCGCCTGCCTCGTGCGCGGCTGTCGTTTTCCCGCGTCGACGCGTGTCCCTCTGCTCGTGCTTTAGCTCGCGGGCCGACTTGTTCTTAAAGGGTACACGACGGCCATCGTCGTCGGCGAGCGGCCGATGTTGTTATCCCCGCGCTTCGGAGTCTTCGCGGGAGCTCGGGGGGGGGGGCTAGAGCTTCGAAAATATTCTAATTGCGCAACGATCTAAAGCGACGATCCCTCGACGGCTCTGCAATTTGACATCGGGCACCGCTACCCAGTGAGCTCGCAAGCGCCCGATCAAATTGCCAGTCCGGGCGAATTGGATTCGTAGTCGAGTACGGTTGCTTCAACTTTTGGCGCCGGATCGAAGTGTACCGAGCGAGTCCTCGGAATTCAATTCCGTCAACTTTTTCGCCCCCATTCCAAAGGGCGACTTTGCGAATAAGCGCGCGTTCGCCATTGCAGGCAATTGTTTACTCGAGTATGATTTGTTGTTGTTGTTTTTTTTTTTTTTTTTTTTTTTTTAAATTCGACGCGACGGTGATATTAGGCAGGAGTCTTTGAGCCAACCGAAAATGCAATTCGGAGCCGTGGATCTTGAAGTCTAGGAAATATCGAGATTCAATCCAGAAGCTGACCTACGGTATCGTGATATTGCGAGCCGTTCGACCGGCACATTAGCTTATAATCTTGACGTTTGAGCTCGGCTATTTGTGCCGTGGGCCTATATGATAGTGCAACTAGGTCAAGTATGACCTAGAGACGCGTTTGGTCACGAGCTTGCGAAGCTTCGCTCATTCGCCGACTCCGTTTCGGAGAATGGCTCCTTCTCTACCGGCGGTCATTTTCCTAGTTCCCCCCCCCCAACCCTCCCTGACCATTTCACACACGGATATTCCATATAAAGATCCGTCCTCGGGTATAAAGGCCACTCAAATCGAAGGATGTAATGTTTTATTAAAAATCCTCGGGTCGATAATTACTCGATGATAACGCCGGGCATGAATACAAATTAAAACGAAAATTACTATTAGAGGATTGCCCTTTGTTTCATTATCATTAAATAATGCTGTAAAATTTTATGCCAAATCGTTGAAATAATTTAGTTTCATTGCAAAGCTTAAATATTACATTATGCAGAAAAGAGATGTTACATTCATCGTATTTAATCATTACGAACAACGACGGCGTAAATTTCGTCGTCATTAAGGCTATCGATTATTCATAAAAATTACATTAATTTCAGTTATTTATAAAAGCACCTTTGTAGGCATTTAAAATATGTATAAAAGCAAATTAAATTTTAAGCAGCTGCAGTATTATAGTTTTAAAATGTATTTAACGAAACTTTTCTAAATATGCAAGCTATTTATCGATGTAATAATTATAATGCTGTGTTTGTCATTATCTTCCAACTAAAGCATGTTTGTTTTTATAACGAGTTTTCGTAAAATCGAGCATTATTTGCGTGTAGAGTATTAAAAACATTTTATCTCTATAATGGTATTTATATGAAATATACTTTGCCGTGAAGCACCGAAAAAACATTCAACAAACGACCAAATAAGTATTGTGTTATATGCGTGCCTTAATCAGCTTTCCATTCTCTCATACATATTACCATACTTATCTTACGAATGGAATATACGCTTTTAATTACTATTCGCGCGTCGTTTATTTCCGTAGTTAATTTAAAATGCTAAGCTTTTTTTCTTTTTTTTTTTTGTCTCAACTTCAGATAATTAAACGACATCTTATGGCCGATAATGATTTAGAACGACAGAGGAAAAGCATTTTTTTCGTGTCCAGCATCATTTTGAGTGCCCTCTATTTTCCTTTTATTGTCTTTCCTAGTTTATTTTGTGCTGTATTTGACCAAATAGTACTTGCCTCTCCATCTCTCAGCGTCGAAATTGTGCGAACGTTTTCAGGATTGCTTTTATTCGGTTCAGCGAATCTCATAACAACGCCACTCCGATAAGTTTTCAGGAAATTTGTACGTATAAACATTTTGTGATTTATTAATTTGCGATGAGTTTTTTTCATTCTCTACTTAGTCAGAGGTAGGCCAGCCATCGGATCATACATTGTAATGGTGTCAAAGCGTATACTTAAAATTGGTATAAGACTGATGGTTAACGGCACGGCGCGAATAGATAAATGTGATAAGAATTTTTGGAAAAGAATCAATGAATCTCTAAGATAAATTTTACTTGAACTTTCATAGAACCAATCGATATATGAAGATGCGTTGTTACAACGCATCGTGATTGTAAACGATATATTTTGATAAGAAATTTTCATTCGTCAGGTTTCATAACCTTTTGGAAAATGAATAAAAGTCCCTTTGATCGGGATTCCATCTTTAATCGCTAGGTAAAAGTCGTTTCAAATTGCAGTTTCAAAGCGAACAAATCGTTAAGAATTAAATCGACCCATTGATTCTAGCAATAATAATAAAAAAAAAAAATCTGTATTATTAGGAAGGAGCAAATTTGCAATAAAGGTATTACACTTTTATGGACTATTAATAACTTTCGTATGACCATTTGGAAATTAAACTTTTCTTTTAAAATGTAAACGTTAATAGAAATACAATATAATACTGTTAAAATTTTATTACCGACTAAGGTTCTGAACTGCTATCGTAAAATCCATAAGCGCCCTTTGATAAACGATTCTGTTGCTGCATAAAACGCATGAAATTGTTAAACGAGTTCATTGGGCGATAGGGTTTATAATCCACGAGCGGAGGGCAAAATGAAAGCGATATTATAAGCCCTTGGAAAATTAAAAATAAATTGAAAGCCCACCTGGATTGGGATTGATTTCTGTTTTCTTTCTTTCTTTCTTTCTTTCTTCTCAAAGGGAAATCCGCGACTGATACGCTCATAGAAGACCCATTTCCATTCTCAATCGGAACCTTTTCGCTGCACCGTTAAACAGTTGCACCCGAGTGCGCGCCCTGCAACGTCAAAGCCGAAACGCGTCAATCGCACGAAATAAAAGCTCTTGTCGGCGTGAGATCGCAGCGCGCGAGCAATGCTAAGCTCGGATTTTACGGACCGAACGGAGAAATGAGAAGCGCAAAGGGTTCGCGACGAGCTGTCTCGAATTTTTTTCTCCCCGCCCCTCTAATGCACTCGTAATATGTGTATATACACATATATACACACACACATATATATATATATATATATGTGTGTGTGTGGAAATATTTGGAGAGCAGTTTTTTCCCGGAAGTGACTTCGCGCGGCGCCCCTGCCGTTAAGCCAGCATCTCATTCGTCACGGAGCGAAGGGACAACCGAGCAACGCGTATGAGAAATCGAGGGAGGAAGTCGGCTGGAGATTTCGTAGCTCGCGGCGCTCGTCTCGCCAAGGACGAAGCAGGAGGAGAATTGCTTATCAGTGGTATTCTCGAGCCCTTGCCGTCCCTAAGCAAACGGAAGACGAAGGCAATGAAAAACGACGAGGAGGAAGAAGAAGAAGAGGAAGAAGAAGAAGAAGAAGTAGAGGAAGAAGAGCGCCCCGATAAAGTGCACGGTTGAGAAATGGCGGAGGCAGAAGCAGAGGAGGAAGAATAAAAATAATGTACGTATCCGTGGGCTGTAATTGCCAGATTACGGCTTCGATGAAATTATGATCCGGGCTTCGTTCCCCGGGCTGTGCTGCGACCCTTGGCCGTACTCAATTACAATTTGAAGCGCAAACGCCAAACACTCTCGAGGGCAGAGTGCCAAGTTTAATTGAAAAATGGATGAGCCGTAAGAATTGGAGCTGCTACTTTTCCACCAGCACTGACGGCAACTGCGATTCTCGAACTTTAACCTTGCAATGCTCGTGGCTTAAACACGGATTCGACCGAGAGCTTTACACCGAAAAGGAAGAACGGTTATTATTTTATAAGCCAACGCTGCTGTCTATTTGTTTTTTTTTTTTCTTCTTCTTCTTCTTTTTCCTCCACCCCCTCCCCCCCCCTCTTTCAACGAAGGAGGCAAGCCCTCGAAGACCGTCCCTTCTTAATTCGCACCGGGACCATTAGAACCGATATTCTTTTCTCGTTCTCATCAATGATAAGCCTATTGTATCAATTTACTTAGACGTATGTAATGTACACATGAAGAAGACCCTGCTCGAATAAATACAACCAAAGTAAATACTTAACGATAGAAGTCGCGGAGTTCTTCGCATAGAGTATCGTTGAATATTATCCAAATTAGGATTCCGTAGATCTTACGAGAATTTACATGAAAAATGTATATTAAATTTACTTGAATTATAAAAGCACACAATTTCATCATAAGCCAGGCGGCCAAGTAGAATGTATTAAACTAATTTATGTAGAAATGCTAGTCATTCGTAATATGTAAAGGGACCCTACTAATTGGAAGTTTAATAATAGAATTAACTTGTTTTTCCAAAATTCGTATCCAATGTTTTCCAAATTTTCGTCAAAACTTATATCGACTTTTATCAGAAAATGTTTTTCTCAATTGTGATCCATGATAATTACCTGAAACAAAAAATTAAATCTTCTATTAGCCTATTATACATTATTTATTATACATTTATTTTCAGTATGATAAATGGAATGATGTTTGCATTCAAATAAATTATTCGAATAATTTTCAAAATTCATTCGTAACCTACATATTCATATTATTTTTTACGCTTTCATTAAACCAATTCTATTGTGAGCGTTTCCTATTTGTAAATTAATTTTAATTTATAAATTTTGCATTCTTCATTGAATATTTCTCCAATTGTTTATGCCTCGTGTAATTTGTATTTATGTTAAAAATAAGCGTATTTTTATATCGAATTGTCTCTTTATAATCATAAAAATGTATTTTTTAATTCATCAACAGCTATTTTGTATTTTAAGATTTTTTCCGAAAGTTATAATTTTTTTTACGAAAGTAAATATTTCAATAAGACTTCTTATTAATTTTTATTGCCCCCATTTATAGTTTCGAAGTAATCAGAATCTTCATCTGTAATATATCAGACCTATGTAAGTTAAAAAAATATTTCTACTTTACATAATCTTATACTGTAATATTAAAAACAAATATGTACATGTATTAATTTTCAGCAATATTATCAGCTGAACGTTATGATAAATGTCTATATTATTTGCATAGCATTAATACATTTAACACTAATTAACCTTTTCAAATGTTTACACACGACGAAGACTAAATAAAAAATTAACGTATTCTATTTTGCGCAATTATAGTATCAGAATTGATTGTGTAAGTAAATTCTGGTTTAGTGTCGGAACGAAAATTGCTGCAAAACCAAAAAGTTACGATCGGTAAAGCGATTGTTTACATAAATATCTATATGTTTCAATGGGGGGGGGGGACAAACAAAAAAAGGAGCGGTGCCCAAATCAGGACAAAAATAAAATTTTAATTCAAGTATTAAAAAGCATCGAGTC
This sequence comes from Kradibia gibbosae, assembly GCA_018907135.1. Classification (NCBI taxonomy): domain Eukaryota; kingdom Metazoa; phylum Arthropoda; class Insecta; order Hymenoptera; family Agaonidae; genus Kradibia; species Kradibia gibbosae. The sequence goes on from JACCHX010000007.1 coordinate 14,698,013, forward strand.
GGTAAAATAAATCCTCCTCGCTCGAGCATGAAAGCATTACAAAATGTTCGTAACACTATAATAAAATGGTTTTGGTAAAAGTTGTTTCTAGGCTTGGCCGGAGTAATTATTTTCGCATTAATATGCACGTGCACACATATTGAAATATAAGAAAGAAGAACACATTAATAATAGTTTTACGACTGCTGGAGGAGTAATTTGTCCATGTCGGAGCCGAAATGTAAATTTGATGCGCCGGAGGCTTACTTACTCCCCGCTATTTACTATTTTCAGAAAAGAAGAGCCTCAATTTCGGAACAAGGCGCACCGGCGGAGACCGAAGCTTTTGGGTTATACCGCTCAAAAAAGAATCCATTACTATTATCAAGCCCGGAGTCTTTGAAGCGGAAAGGAGCAGAAGAAGGCGAGGGACCGAGGAGCCGAACGACGCGGGCTCGCTCGTGTCCGTCGCGGCGACGTCGGAAAATGATGAAAAAGCTCCGGGTAAGCCGCGCCCGCGCGGCTTCGGCAAACAGGCTTTTCACTCGCGAGAGCTCGGAGGGGCGGGGCGGGGGGGGGCGAGTTCGTCGCCTGCCTCGGAGCCGCATGAATTTTCCATGGCCCCCCCCCCTGGGTGCAGTCGGGAGAGGAGCCAGAGCCACGTCGGGCAAGACGCACAGAGTCCCGGAGTCACCGACCCCTTGTCGGTGCGCTCCGGATTCGCGCCCGATCCGCTTCGCTTCCCTCCCCCGCCCGCTGCGCGCCCCTCTCGACTCCAACTTCGCGGGGGAGTCCGGTCGGGAGTTAGACTCACTTTTTGCGCGGCGGAGATCTTTGCCTCTTGGGAGGGGGGGAGGGTGTAGAGCTCACGGGTCGGATCACCTGGGCGCAACGGAGACTCGGCTCGGATCGCCGGACGGTGGCCATTTCTAGGCTACGTTAACGATCGGCGATAGCTCCGGACGCGGTGTCAATTAAGCCAAAGAGCTTCCTCCTTTATCCTCCATTTAACCTGGATAGCCCCAATGCTTTTGGCGAGCGATTCGATGCACGTAATGAGCATTAAAATAGAGAGGGAGAGAGGGTCCGGGCTTAAGCTCGTATACCCGATGCGCTTGGATTGTCCGGAATAAAGGATTGCGCGCTCGCTCTGCCTTTCCGGAATCGGCTGTCGACCGAATCAGGCCGCAATACCGAGCAGCAGCGATTATTCACTGCAGCAGAGGTAATATGCCACAACTAAGTTCTCAGAAATTTCATTGTAATTTTAGTTGAGCTAAGAGCCGGCTGCTGTGGCACGATAAGTAAATGTTTAGACGCTAAATATACTATTTTAGTGCGAGCCCGCGCTCGGACGCACGTACGCACGCACGCGCGCGCGCGCACATACTTATGCGCGTAAGTACGCGCAGATGCGGATGCCGCACGTATTATTATCAAATTATCTCCTCTCTCGCGACTTCTTCTGCGCTTCCGTGCGCGCCTCTTCTTCGCGCCTCCTCGCGTTCCCGTTGGGTCGCACCGGCGGAATTCCGAGTATTTTTAAATTTAGCAATATTTTAAAACATCATCGACGGCAAAGCAACAATAAATACGGCGAAGCTTTGAGTCCCACACCTCCCCTTCCCAAACAACCAGCGATTTAAATGCCTCTCAAACAGTTGCGTGTATATTTTTGCGGCTTTACGGGCATTTGTCTGTAACGCCCTGACTTTTAAGCATGGACGTAAAATATTCTCGACGCTAATGGCCGTTGCCTTTATTATCGAAGTGAAGAATTAGATTTTTATAAATAATAATAATAATATTAAAAATACCAGTGGCATTGTAAATTCTACAGGTACTTTTCAATATGCGTACGAAGGGCACGACTTGTGCTTGTTCGAGACCTGTTATAGTTAAATATTACCATGCAACGCAATTTTTCTAAGGCAAAAAAAAAAAAAAAAACAAACAAACAAACAAGAAATATCCATTTCTAAATGGAATGCGACCAGCTAAAGTGAAATCCTATTTCAAATTGTAAGCGTAGCGATTAAGCAGTAAAAATGAAACCGCGCGTAGAATACATGGCCACTGCATCGGCCTAATACATTGATCCCACAAGTAAACGCGTGCGTATATTGGATGCCAAATTAATCGTCGATGTACCTGAAAATACGACTTTAAAAGAATAAGTTAGGAGGCTTATGGTGCTCTCTCAAAGGCTTCGCCTAATTTTAGGTATTCGTTGCTTAGGCTCCGTATTGTCTCCGCTCGTAGGGACAAAGATTGGGGGAAAATCAAGCAATCATTTTTCACGAAAGATTAGACACTCGAATCCGTTGGTGCTTGGCCAGTGTCGCCTCGGAAATTACAGAAGCTCGATAATCTAATGCGAAATCGCTGGGTGTCCTCAGCAGTACGAGCGGCCGAAATAGAGTCGAATCCTCCAGTCCTGTGCACCAAGAGATTGTGTTTGCAATGCGATAGCTTCCCCTCTTGTAATAGCTTTTAATATTGTAATTATTTTCGCGGGCGCGCAGAATTATAGGTGTAATAAAAAAAAGAAGAAGGAAAGAGCCTTAAACACGGGCGGCCGCCTTTGTCGCTGCGAACTGCATCTATGCATAACGTACGTTGCGTATTCGGCACAGAGAGACAGGATTCTTGTTGGTGGATAAACTTTTCAATATAGCTTGCGATGAGAAGAGCCATTATTCGTCCTCCAGAATTTTCATCGGTCGCTTAAAAATGTAAATATACACAAGTAGAGGCGAATAAATACGTGGAAAGGCATCCTCGCAAACGCAAATCCTCCCCCCCCCCACTGAATACGATTGTTTTCCATAAATTGAATAACAGTGTTTCCTTTCGAACACCCTACGATTCGCCAAAAAAAAAAAAAAAGAGAGAAAAAAGAAAAAAATAGTCGTGCATTTCCCTATACACGCAGCTGGAATTGCCGCTATTTAAGTGCTCATTTCGTGAAAGCTAGCATCCGCGCTATAAGCTTAGATTTGCAATAATTCAAATCAAAATCAAAGCTATATATCAACGGCACAGTATCAGGCTACGTAATATTGCGCCCAGGGAAACGTGAAAAATAATTAAAAAATACTTTTGTTATTTCGATGTCATAAATTTCTGGTCAAAATGAATTTTTAGAAATTCGTTTCTACTCGTCTTGTAGAAATGATTTTAATCCGCTATTTATAGCCTGTACATTTATCTCTCATAGCTTTCAGCTCTTCGATATCATTTTCCAATTGATATTAATAACTAATAACTTCTAGTTGGCATTGAATCTTATAATTTTATTTCTCTCCATAATACAAAAAATATCATTGAACTCTCAATAAATACTATGCCATGCTTATAAAAATCATTTAGCAAGTTCGTCCTCTTTTTAATTAATTGTGACTCTTCGCCTAATATTCCAGTTTTTAATATCTCTCGAAGGTGTTATTATTTAGATAAAATTAATCTGGATTAGATAAAAATAATTTTAAGATTTATTTTTTTTTATAATGCACTCAAAAGAACGTCATCTTAGTGGCATTTTTAAATTTCAATAAAAGTATTTAAATTTTAGATATGAAAATTGCACCGCGTAAAAAACTTTAATAAATAAACATATATCATGTGTTTTCGTATTTTTCGTGCTTCGTATCCCTTTATGAAAAAGCTGCATCAATTTAATGTCTTATCAATTTATATCAATTAAAATTTTTCAATATGTTATTGAAATCATTCGCTTTAATTATAAGAACACATTGTAGGAAAACGTTTTGTAGTATAAATATTGGTTTTTATAATGTGAATTTAATATATATTCAATTGTAATATTTTTTTAAAAAGGAATTTTTTAATCATAGGAATTGCGAAGGGAATTTTTTCCACTGATTGAATTTTAAAGCACTGTATACATTTTTTGTATACTCTTAAGCTGCAATGTATACAAAGTCATGTTGTTGTTATTATTATGATATATTAAAAACCAAACAAATAGTTTACAATTGTATTTTTAAAACTTAATTACTTCATTTAAAATACCGCATTGCATTGTAATAGTTTCAATTATTGGTACATAATTAACAATAGAAAATCAGTAAACACCATAAAATTAAATAAGAACTTTGTAATTCACTTTGACGTGGCTCCACAGTTTTAGATAAACCAAAGCAGTAAAGCTCTGCTGCATAGAAATGTAAAAGCAATCAGTAAGTGAGAGCATGAGAGAGAGAGAGAGAGAGAGAGAGATTTCAGTAACCATTAAAAATCAAACAATAAGAATATCGGCTGTGAAATAGCACGTTTTCAATTACGATGAGTTTTACCATTGTGGCAAATAAAATTTTTCTTACGTTCGTTCGAAAAAAATACTATGTAAAACAAATCAGCGTTTAAATCACATGGCAAATTAATGGTGAAATAGAAGCGTGGAAGGAAAGTGGAGTATTGATTTTAAATTACTATTCCAAAAAAAAAAAAATTGGGTTTGCATATATGTTTATAGTAAAAGAGCTAATTTTTATTTTTTCATGTAAATTTATTAAAAGAAATTCTTGAAAACGTATATAAAGCGGTGAGAAAAGTATAATTCAAAGGAATACTAGAAATTAGACTGTGTTCTAATTTTATCTTTTTTTTTTTTTTTTAACCATTACGCTTTCAACTGCATATTTACTCAATGCAATACTTTAAAGCCAACTTAATTTTATGTCACGTGTATATCGAGCTCTTAAATGCAAGGATTCGTTAAATACCTTAAATTCTTTAAAATCATTAAATAGGCGTATAAAAGATAAAAGAAGATACAGCATTGGCAGTTCATAAACAAACATCTTCCTCATCACACGGGATCTGTAAATTAAGCACGCGTCAGCAATAAATTAAGAAACAAGCAAATCGCAGATGCACAAATCGATAACACTTCCGAACTCTTGAGAAATTGACAGAAGTAAAAACGACTACTTTTATGTATACGTAACAATGATGCTGTCGTTTTAAACGATAAGAAGACAAAGGAGTCGATCGAATAAAATACAATATTGCAATTCGATGGCGATGACAAGCCGAAACTTCTAGGTACAAGACGATTCCATTTTATCAAACTACTCTGACCCAAGAAATCTACGTAGTTTATGATAAGCTTAAAATATTACTTATTTAACAATACTCCATGTACCGTATGTCAAACAGAAATAATTTTTTTCCCTTAGATAAGATGGATAAAGTTAAAATATCAAGAATTTTCAATAGGTTTTTCATTTTTATTTTGAATTTATTTTCCTGCTCACCTTCAAAGTATAATAATAAACTGTACATAACTTTCCCTTACAATAGAGGAACTTAAGCACTAGTAGTTGAGAATATTTTGCAAATAGAAGAAATAAATACAAGAGATTGTAGATAATTATTTATGAATTCTATTGATACTATAAATTATAGATTTCCATACTTCCAAAAACTTTTAATACATATCAAACTAATTTATTATTAAGCACAGCTACAGTCAAATAATGTTGTACGTTAGCAAATTTTTTTTTATATATTCAAGCTCTAAAAATTTTAATACATTATTATAAATAAAACTTTAAAGTAAGCATTATATATCATACAGTTTATTGTATATAGAAAATAATGTTGTGTATCAGCAGTCGCTTTTATACACGATTTTATACGCACATACGCACTTATAGAATATAATATTATTATACAGTCGTAAAAGTCGAAATTTTTACAAATATTAAACTAATGCGACCAATTATTAATTAATAGTAGCTAAGATGCTTGATGTGTACATATTATTTAATATCTTGTCAAATTCGTGTTAAATTATAAAGCAGTAGTGATTGTAAATAGTTAAATATTGAGAAATAAATTAGTATAATGGTATAATGAATTTCATTAGTTATTATTTTTTGTAATAAGCACAATCACTATTAAGCATTCGTACAGCGGGTATATTTAAAATTGAAAAAGGATATGATATTTTTACAAATAAATTGGCTTACGTAAAGTCTCCATTTCAACAAAAGTATATCATTTATAATTAAGTTTTTTTTTTAAGTAGTTACTTTGTTAACAAGCCAAAACATTAAATTACGATCACGAGGAAATAAGTTTGTAACAATAGTACCATCCCTTTCCTTTCTACGTAATTTATTTCGATAAACTCAACTTACTTTCCTGTATTACAAGCAATTTATAAGTCAAGTAAGCGATGTTGCGTAGCCTTAAGTAGTTACAATCCAGTCTAATTGTAAACAAAACAAAGTATCTAATTATATAAAAGCCTCTTCACGTGTATTTTTAACCTACATTAGTTGACTTAGAAAAAAGGATTGTTTTAAAACAATTAGAAAAATAAATCGTATCGATTAGTACTGATTTTTACACAGTCTTATGCACGGCACTTGCGTTTTAATGTAATTTAACGCATTTGCCCAGCTATAGTGCTTTTATCCTTTAAGATTTTGAAAAGATGTTTATTTTTACTCGGGTATGCCGAAAAGTCGTACGTCTTAATTCATACTTTTACCATTTAAAAAATGAATACACTTTTAACCATAAAACAATATCTTATCCTATATTTTTTTTTAAAGATCTGGTATTTGAAAAGTAACAATGCATTTATTAATAAGCATCAAAATTGTACGCCTTTCACATCGGTAGCTAATTATATTTGCAATAAATAGTATTGAGCTCGATTTTGAAAAGTTGACTAAATATATTTCTTTGCCTCTCGCAAGATGTATTTCCCTTGAAGAAATTACAGAAGTGATTCTTCAACGATGGAACAAGTAAGGCATTCGTAACTATTATTGGAGCTTGTAAATTCCTCCTTTTCTGTAAATTATTTTATTTTTGGGAAAGCAGTGCACCCAAAATATTTTATACGCATTCTTCTGCGGAATGCTTTACAGTAAGCGGCGCTGCTCTGCATCCGCGGGAAAAGAACTCCAAGTATCAGAATGTAATAAATTCACACAGAACTCGAAATTACTTTCCAGAAACGAAGACATTCCTCCTTACTTTCAATTAAAATTTGGCATTATATTTTGAATCGCTGAGCATGAAGTTCGCGCAATTTTCTCGCCCTACGCTTTAACCTTCATTTGGCCAAGGAATATAATACGAAGCGATAATTCTTGGTTAACCCTCGCGAGTACTAGAGAAGGAACGAAGTGTATTAGGGGAGAAGAGCATTAGACTGTCGTTAGGGAGAGCCTTAGGCCAAAAGGGCATTTTCTTTTTTTAGAACCGTGTATACGAGCATCCTCTCTCTCTCTCTCTCTCTCTCTCTCGCTCTATTCCTTTCCTCGGCTTCACTCGCCCATTGGCATTCACGCGCAGTCAAATAATACACGGCCGAGCAGGAGTATTCTGGGCTTTCCACCACGTGTCCCTCGGCATTACGAGCAGGCATATCTTCTTTTACGATTATGCGAAATTCCGAAGCGCACGCACACGCACACGCGCCTCGGCGGTTACTGCTCTTGGAGCGCGTGCGCGCGCGACTGTATAAGCTACACCTGGCGCCTCCGTTCCAGCGGAGAAACATTAGCAAGAGGTCACGCCTGGGGCTATATATTGCGCGCAAACACAGGCAACGGGTAACGGAATAAATCACTAGACGGCTTTTCTTCTGAGCCCCCTGCGCCCTCCGTCATTGGCATGACTCGCTGCTTAAGAGGAAACATATCTGCCTCGTTCTATCTCTCTCTCTCTCTCTCTCTATATATATATATATATATACACATATATATACATATACGTGCGCTTATCTTTCTTCGCCTTACCGACCGCGTACTCCAAGTCTATGCGGGTAATGAATGACGGGCAATTTGTACTTTTGAAACAGCAATGCATTTATTGTGCGACCGCAACCGCTATCCCAAACGTAGCAATGGGAGTGTTAACGTTTTATTTGATCTTGATAATATAGATGACAAGGCGACGAGAGCTGTGCATAAACAAAGAAATGGAGAGAGCGACCGAATTTTAGGGGGGAAAAAAAAAAAAAAAAAAAAAAAAAATTCTCACGACAAAATCAATGTAACGTTTTGGTGCTCCCATCGTTTTACTCTGAATGCCCGAAATCTGAGACAAATTTTGCTTTACCACGTGAATCGGTCTTGCAATTTTTATTAAAGCGCATCAGCTAAAATTGAACATTTTTTACGATACCAATTAGGCAAAATATATTTCGCATGAGAATTTGTATAAACAAAAAAAAACAGAGCATATTTATTTAGCATCTGTAGATTATATATATATATATATATATTCTTTAATGAGCCATAATAAAAAAACGGTTATTGAAAATATTTTTGTATTTAATATAAAAATTTAACAAGTGCTTTATTTTAAAACTAAATAGCACAAACATACTGTATTTTAAAAATGCCGACAAAACTGCGTTAGTTAAATTTAACCTTGTATTTATAGAAATATATCTTGTTCTATAATAAATGCATAATCTAATATTAACAATATATAATATAACCGATTAATTAAAAATCTTATCGAGAGAGTAATTTACTATCAGCATCGAACATTAGCAGTAATATGATACGTTGATGTGATAAATTGTCCTTTTAATTAAATTAAAATACTTGTTTAACAATGTAATTATAACGAATTTTTAAATCACTAAGTAGTCAGTTTTACTAGTGTGTAGAGAAAAAAGGTCAATATTAGCGCGTTTCTTCATTAAAAAAAATTTATGTATTCGTAATGGGACAGGTAAAAAGTACAAGCCCTCGTAAAAGTTTTTACTTCTTTTCATGTCAATATCACTGAGAGAAGTTTGTAAGAAGTAATAAAAGAAATAGTCATGGAAACAAAGTAAGCAAATAAAAAGGAACGTGAAAAAGAGAGTTTATCACAAAAGGGAGTACTTTTATTAATTTTTTTCTCCCCCCCACCCCCACCCCATCCCCTCCCTCCCCCTCGACAACACGAGCGTATTTATCCAGATACAGATAATCGTTAGCGTTTAAAATCAGGCAGATTTTATTAACTCCTAACGATGAAATTTTTTATTCATAATCTAAAAGCCATTAGCCCAAGCCATTTAGATGCTTTGTTCGCCGAATCTTTTTTCTCTCTCTCCAAAACTCCCAGCCATGCGGAGTACCATACTCGAAGATAGACCACTAATCTCCGTATCCAGGGTTACACAGAATCCATGAAACACCCAAGTTTTAAAGCTCATTCCGGTGACGCTGCTGATAGCTGGGTAACATTTTGTAATACCTGCTTTTTCAATTTCCCTCCCTCCATCCCCCCCCATCACGCAGCTGCGCATCCTTGTTGCGTAAATAGCGCGGGTTGTCAATAGCCTCTTCCAAATCAATTTCAAATCTTGCATTCGCAGAGACGCGCAACGGATACGCAATTAATTATTTCGCACGTAAGGGAGGTCTCATCGCGCCCCAAAGTGTCCGACCATAAATAAGCAATTCGACTAAAGCTAAATGATTAATTGTAAAGGCGCGGGTATATTTATTAGCAATATTCGCCAAAGGCCGCCTATGGCTTCTAGCTTCGCCCGAACATTCTATCATCCGCTATTAGAAATATTAAGCGAGCGAGAAGCCTAATGAAAATTAACTTTTGACCCGCTGGCCTTCCACTCGTGATAATCCAGTGAAATTTCACGAGTGCACAGCCTCCTATCTTTTTTTTTTTTTTTTTTTTTTTTTTTTTTTTTTGTACCGTGCACTCGCTAATAAATCTTCCGACTGCGCAATCAGCAATATAATATAACACAGGGTTATAAATCAGCTGCCGACTTTCCATCCATCAAGTATAACGCCGACGCCGCGCCGTCATAACGAAGGCCAATTCTTTTTTTTTTTTTTTTTTTTTTCGCCCAGCGCGGTGAAAAGCACACGGCGAAATGTGGGGAAAAAATTCCCGGAGGCTGGAAAAGTCCGTGGCCGGGCTGTCGCGTGTCTCGTAGTCTTCGCGGTGGTTCAGGGCTCGTGTCCCGTGTTGCCCGTGTCTGCGTGTCACTGCGGCACTTCAGTTAGTAACTCCGGAAATAAGACACTTCTGCCGGAGCGTTGCTAATCACGTCACCTGCTGACTTCCACGGGATGGTCAGCGGGCAACTGATGGAAGGCACGTGTCATACGGTCATCTCTCTCTCTCTCTTTCTCTCTCTCTATCTCTCTATCTATCTATCTATCTATCTATCTATATATGTGTATATATATATATATATGTACGTACGTACGTATACATTATAGGACGCTTACTCACTGATTCGCGTGTACATTGAAATCTCGCGCATCCCTTCCCAATGAGCCTCAATGTAGATTTGATTTTTTTTTTTTTTTTTTTTTTACAAAGGCGCACGACTAATAAGACTCGAGTCAATTAGTCCTGAATCATCCATTTGATTTTCAATGACGATAAATTCTTACCGTTCAATGCCAAAGGTATTAATACGACGCCGGGACAGTGCGACGATAGGCTAACGCTAAGCTCGCTCGACGGCTTTTATTATTTAAAGAACGAGCGACTCGAGGTACAAAAACGTCGATGCGGAGAGATCGTAATTTCCAGGGCAATCCTAGCTCCGGGATTCGCGGAGAATGGCCAAGCGCGGTTGGTCGGGACATTCCCGGGCGTGTGCCCCGTAAGGGCCAAGCTGCACCCGTTACCGCCGGAGGGCGAACCCTCGACCGGGCGTGCGAATTCACGAGGCTCCGCGGCGTCGTCGCTCGATAAGCGACGCCTCGGGCGCAAGATCCTCGAGCTCGCGGCTTAAAGGTGCCTTCGCAAAGGTGAGCCTGCGAGCCCGGGGCCTCGGGTCTCGCCCTACGAGCGGCCCCGTGCACTTACGGGGCTCCGACAACCGAGCCAATGCAACGGGCCGCGTCCCGTGCGGATGGCCAAGCGATAGCGAACGGATTACGGCTCGCCCTCGGCCACCGCCCCCGCCCCCCACCTCCGTAGAATTCGTTTCCCTGGACGAGGAGGAGCGCGCGATCGATCGCTCAGGGGACTGCGCGGAGAATTCCGAAGGGGGAGGCTTCCTTGGAGAGAATCCGAGGTACGCTCGCGGCCGAGGCTCCGCTGATTCGCCAAGCAATGCCACGTTGTCTTGGTAGGCTTATTAAGCGGTGACTTTTTGTCAATGCCTTTTGTAACTTCGTGCGAATCCGATCGCAAGATTTTTTTTTTTCTATCGAAATAAACGTTAAAATGGAGATTGCTTTTGGCATTGAGCTACTTTGGCCTTGCGTTGTTTATTTCAAATTTTTGCAATCGATATTAAGCCGCCCTCCCTTCCGCCAGCCCACCCCCCTAAAAAGTGAAGCTTTGCATTAAAAATTCTCGATTCTTTTTTTTTTTTTCTCAAAAATTTCATCGAATCTCGAATCCTTTTATTTTCTCTTTCATCTAGAGATCCGATCGGCCGAATTACAAATGTATCGACTCCTTCTCGGGGACCCATACAATTTTTATTTGCCGTACGTCGAGGAACTCGACAGAGTACAAAAATATGTAAAGACTCGGAAGGAACGCAGAGTACAATAAGAAAGAGCCATCGCAAACTTTCAGAAGTTATAGAAAATTTTTTACTCTAAATCCTTTTCTTGTTGAGAGACCCACACTGGCCGTGGTTTGCAAATATCGAGCACTTAGGGCAACGATATTAACATGGCAACATCTGTTGGCCATAAAAACTTCGAGCATTAATAAAGGAAGAACACTGTATCATTAATATAGTAAATTTCATAAAAGCAGCTCGAACTCAATATTTGATAAATATTTATACAAAAAAGAATTTCACTTTCAACTTATTTATAATAAATTAAATCAGCGAAACTATAAATGAATACGGCAAAACATTAAACTTAAACGTAAACTAATAAGCATAAACAATTTCGACTAATGTAGCAGTGTGCAGTAATATTAAATAATTTCCAATATTAAATATCTTCTGTAAATGCTGGATTTCTTAATAATAAATAAAATGTTAAGATTTTCCACAATGTAGTATTTATAAAAAAAAAGATTAGTAAATTAATACTTTTGTAATACTGTAATACTTAAGATTTATGTAACATTTAAAAGTCTTATTATTTTTTTATTGAAATGATATCTTTTATGCCTATTTAAATATTAAAACATGCTAGTTTACTCTATGTAAATAAAATAATAGCTTAATTATACAATACTATTATGATGATTTTACATCTATGCGAAATTATTTAAGTAACACTTCATCTTGACGATTATCTAGGTAAGTTTATACAAGTAACATGTTAAAATGTTTAACAACATGTTAAATATAAAAAATACGTTATAATTTAAGTAGCGTATATTCGTATTTTTTACACAAATTCCAAGAGCTAAATATTTTACTGAAATTTCAATATAATGATTCTTATCTTTTAAAAGATTTTGACATATGTAGATACAAAATGTTTGCTTAGGGGACATTAAATTAGCAAGATTTAATTTAAAAAAAAAAACAATTTTTTTAACGCTATTTAATACTATTTATTTATCTTTTTTCATAAAAATGAGCTTGTTATTGATGAATTAAGAATTGAACCGATTGATTAAAACGTAATTATAATTAAGGAATTCACTACTTTTTATGGAGCATTGATGCTATCCGGTTAATGATGTGAGTGGATATCGCAATTACTTCAAATTAAAAATATCCATGACCTCGTTATTGTTATATGAAAGAAAAACTTAATAATTGTTTTTATGTATTATTTCTAAATTAAATAATTCTCATTACTTGATCATAATCGATATTTGTAATCTCATGAAATAATTGTATAAAATCATGTGCTTTTGTAGTGATTAATACATCTGGATACGTATGTTACTATAAATAAAGTAATCATGTCTATTCATTGTTCTAAATTATTGATATTATTGATACTAACGTTGATTATAAACATCTGTACATCTATATACATGCATAAATATGTATATATACATACATAAATATATATATATATATATATTTATGAGTAAATTCGTATATAAATATGTATGTATGCGTGTGCGATTAGTGTCAATATTAATAAAATTGTAATATTGATAAGGAATAAAGAAATTATTTTATTTGTCTTTATATGTCAAGCCAATTATTTATGACGTATTATCCTTTAAAAATACAGTTGTATATATATATATATATATATATTTTTTTTACAATAATTCATAAATTTTCCAAAAAAAGTTCGCTATATCTTGTATTATTTTCTATAGTCCAAATAAAAAGGTATACCAGCTAATGCTCGGCTTTTGGTTTTCAAATTCGCTTGGGCATCGAATCCAAAGGCCCGTGAAGCTGATAAGAGGTGGAGCTCAATTCTTAAAATTTGCTATCTGTTTTTTTTTTTTTTTTTTTTTTTTCATTTATGGTATTAAAGTTTTTCGAATGTCGCGATGTATATTTTATTTGAATAGATTTTGACCACGATCCGCGATATAAATCAGCTTCTCCATGAATCATGCGCGAGCCAATGGCTTGGATAAACGAGTTATCTTTAGGCATCGCAAGTACGTGTGTGTAACCTTTAGCCGAGCATAACGAATACAGATCACTAGAGCGAAACACTGTAAACACTCTTAGCTCGAGTTACAAATTGAGTGAAAATGCCAGGAAAAAGCTACACGGCTAATGTTATAATACATAAAAACTTAGGGGGAGCGCGTGCAATTCAAAGAGTTACACTTTATTAATCTACCGGCATCGTGACATCCTTAGTGATTTCAATGTCCGATGAGGAAAAGAAATTTCTTAATCGAAAAGATCTTGCATAAATAGTAGGGCGCGCCACTTTGCAGCATCGGCAGAATCGTTGGATAGTTAAAATGGGTTATTCGAAAGGTTAATCTCAGCAAAACTCTTCAATGATTTGACGTTAAAGTAACTTTCAATCTCTAGTGAATCGCTGAAGCAATGATGAAGTTAGTCGATAAAGCCCAAAGTCCGCCTGGTCAAAGTAGATATAGACCCTGTAACGTCAGACCTTTTAAAAGACAGCCAGGGATAACGAATGAGTCCGTGAGAGAGAGAGAGAGAGAGAGAGAGAGAGAGAGAGAGAGATAGAGAGAGAGAGAGAGAGAGAGAGCGCGCGATATAGAGGTAATGAGCGACTGGAGCGCGGCAGGAGGGGCCGGGGGGCGGGAATGACAGAGGACACAGGTTAAACAGAAATCCTAAGTAGATAAATACCACGTGGATTTAAGATATCTTAGCCAGATAGAGCAGCATTCCAGTCGATGTTTAGAGCTGCGATTTAGCCTGTATCTAAATCTTGGGAGAGCCCACGAGTAAAAACTTACAAGCTAGATCCCTTCGCATACCTCGTTTATATCCTGCCTTTTCGTTGTACTTTCCTCCGGCTTTTATCATATTATACAGACTTTTCCCTTTTTTTATGGGTCTGCGCTACGCTTTTATACCTCTTTTTACTCCTCATGATCTGCCGAGATGTTCATTTGCTAAGGAAGATGTAACCCTCGGCTACTTGTATAATGGAATATAAAAGAATTTCATTTTAGCTGTTCTTAACCGACTTGGGGCTACTTTAAACGTTCTTTTACATTTTTCTTTTTTCTTCTTCTTCTACTTTTTTTTTTTTTTTTTTTTTGCCACGATCGTACTTTATCGGGTCAATAGAGGGATCGCCCTTCAAATGCCATCAATCGTATTTAAAGTTATAAAATTGTTTAAGTAATTCAAACATTCTTTGTAAAAAAATTTTTCAGTAAATATTTTTAAAATTATCGAAAGTCCAGATTATTCTAAATGAAAAACAGCATTATCAACAGAATGGAATTGAAATCATTGCAGTTATTACTCGATGTGTGTATATTATTAGTTTTTCAACTTTTAATATTTGAATATCGTACTTACATAACAATTAAGGTTCTATATTTAATAACAATCTCTGCTTACCTGAAAGAACGAAAAACATTATCAGTTACATTTTAAGATTTTTTTGATAATTCTTTAAAAAATACTACTTTTTATATATATATATATATACATTAATAACTGAACTATAATTGTACTTGATGGAAAAAGGCAATTTCATGACTATGCATTTTAGTTAATAAACTCTTTGCTTTTCGAGTTCAGCTTTTGTGTTATATAATAATCGTGTTGTATTTATGTTACCGAATTTAGAAAAAAAATCTAGCCAAAAAACTTATTTGCAGTTAAACAGTATGTATATACAAAAAGACTACCTCAGTCGTGTAAGGTTGCATTGATTGCTCACGTATTGACCATAAAACAGAGACAACCATACGTGCAATGCTCAAGCGACATTAGATATATAAATGAGCTACGTCAATATCTTTAAATTATCAGATTATACCTTCCAACTAAAACTGCGAATCAAAATTTTTCCATTCGAACAAACCGTTATATATTTTTAGATTAATGTTTACTTCAAGGGCAGTAACAATATCCATTGCAATGCGTATACAAATTATTAATATTTTTAATGTACTTTGAGCGATATGATTCATTTATAGGCTCTCATTAAATTAATTTCTTATGTAAAAAAACAAATAGTACACCATTAAATATTGCTTGAGTTGCGTATAATTAATGTTCATTTTAGGGATACGACCATATATTTATTTTTATATACGTATATACAACATTATCTTTGAAATAGATATTTTTTATCTAAAAGTTCAAAAACTTATACATCAATCTAGTCAAGACAAAAAAAAATCAAAAAAATATAAGAAGACAGAAAGAGAGGGGATGAGCTCAATGAAAAAAGTAATGAGCAAAAGATAAAAATATCCATACACTAGTTCGCTTACACTAATGATTTCTATAGCCTAAGTATCAAAAGATTGCGCACAGAAATTTATAATTCAATTCACGTAAAAGATTTTTAAGATAAAATAATAATAACACTGTGTTTTTAAAACGCAGTAAAAAATTTTGATTAAAATTATTATAATCTTTTATAAATAAGGGCATCATTAGTAAGCTTTCTTGATCACAGCGATAAAAGTTATATGACTATTATATACTTTTGAAGTGGCTTTATACTTGTAAGGTACTGAATTGTAATTGAAACTTTCAATAAATAGATTAAAATAAAAAAAAAATGTTTAAAATTGAGCAACATTTTCTTATTACAGAATTTACAATAAATTTACGCAAAAAATATCTTCCATCAATGGAGGAAAACTAAATTTTTACATGTTAAGCTAAAATTAATAACCAACGTTTATAAATCCCATACTTTTTAACAAATTTTCATTAAAAATTTTCAGATAATATCTGATTTTTCAATTAAACATATGCATTAGTAAAATAAAATTGAAATTAAACATTTGATAAAATAAAAATTAATACATTTTTTACTCACTAAATGGGTAAAAGAGAAGTAACGATTATTACAATAAATTATATGAAGAAATGACAATATTTTTAGGTATAATACATTATTCATACTATTTTAATTATGTAAAAATGATTTATTTTTGATGAATGGATTATACAATAAGAGTAATATTAACATTTAATTAAGTAACTTTAAATAATTTACAAAAAGAAAATAAATTTAACTTTATTACGATTAAAGGGTACAAACTCAAATATTGTATTAAAGATAAAAGTTTAATAGCTTAAGTTTAATGATGGTGTTGTAAAAATAATGCGATAATATGAATAACTAGGCGTATTTTATTATTATATAATTACTTTTATTTATTAATATTTTCGTAGCTAATGCGCAAAAATGTTGCTTTCCATTGTACTGACTTATGCGAATACAATTCTATATTGTAGTAAGACTCTTGCGTAAATTGCTTGTAAGCAATAAAACTATTTCCAGAATTTAAACACTCTACATTTTTCCGTGTCACTCGTACAAGCCCTGATTCTTTACACACAACAGTAGGATAACTTTTCTAACTAACCATACAAAGTTTCAGTTTGTATTCGCATTTTATTGGAAAATTCGATATTTTCCACAATCAGCTAGTAAAAGAAAATCGATAGAGCATTCATTTATACTGGCTTCGACCCACTTCATGTGTTTTAAGGTGACCTGTTTAAAGTCCATCGATTACACATGGCGTACTTCATAAAAAAAACTGTCGAGATTTGCCGTACTATTTTGCTCTGATATTTTCAGCGAATCTTAGCATACTTTAGGTATGATTAAGCACTGCTGTAGGTTGATGGTATACCGAAAATGAAGGAAAGGTGGAGAATGCGAGGGTGTGTCAAGCAACGAAAGACTATTTTTATTGTTGGTCTCTTAAGCGAATATCGCGCATTTGGGTAATTCGCGCCAGGGATTGCTTAAATTTATTAAATAAAATCTACGATGATCGTTTGTGTTTCAAACTACCATTACCATAATTTTTAAAGTCGTGAAATAGCTTTTATCTTTCGAAGCGAGTAACTGCGTTGTATTCCTAGTCTGTTTTTTACTATTTTATTTGCCGTGCGCAATAGTAAATTAGTTCTAAATTTTACCCCAAAATGTCCACTAGATTACACAATAAATAGTATAAAACACTGGTTGAAAATGGCTTGTGCGATTAATTCTACTTCTACATCAACAGTTTCAAAATACTTCTCGTGTGAATAATTTTTTTGGCAAAAAATTATGTACAATAGTTGCACTAGTGCCTATTCGCAGCTACGTTTTGGGGCATCTAAATGTGAATAATCTGTAATATTTCTACAAGTTTATTAAAGCCATGGTACAAGCATTTTAGAATCGAAAATAAAATGGAATCCGCATTCTTAAATTTAAAACAAATCTTAACGTGTATTTAAAATATCTAATTTTCAATACTAACGCTATGATCGTATTTAATTTTTTTTTTTTTTTCAATTTAATAAATCAAAATGTTAGTAGCTTTATAAAAGATTGGTATTTTCCAACTAAGTAAAGCCTTATAAAATTTTGAAATCTTACATAGCATTATATAATATTTCATACATCATAACTGATTTAAAAATCAAAGTTTAATACTACAATCATCGCAATGTTACCAAGTAAAACTTTCTTAATAATCGATTTTAAAACATTAAATTTCACTAACAATATCCATTAAACAGAGCTCGTTATTCGCAACCTACGATAACAATATTAATTATCTATACAATAAGTTGTTCATATGAGCTTTACAAAAACATTTATGAATTAAGTAAATAACGAAACGAACATTGCATCTTGATAAATTTATATAGTTTCACAACTGATAAAAAAATAGTTTGTCTAAATACTTTCAATCCTAATAATTACTTACAAGTAAATACAAATTGTACAAAAAATTTATTATATAGTTAAGATAAGATTACTTTAATATATAAATATTTCATTCTAATGCGCAAGCTTCATCTCATGTTACTAAAAGTTAACAATTTTAAAGGAATGCAAAATGCTACAAAAGCTAAGACTAAATATATAATCCTATGAATTAATTTATAACGTGGGCTTAATTGATTGCTAATCAATAACAAGTGCTTCTTACTTAGTATTTTATTTAAAATTTTTTACATCTCCAGGCCTTATAGCTTACTATAATTAATATATCATATAAATTAAAGTTTCCGAATTAAGTTATTTAATATATTCTAATAAATAAGTTTTTTATACTCGTAGATAGAACACCTTTTTAATTAAATATTAAACTAAGTTGTAGCTTCGTGTTCAAATCAGTTGATAGAAATTTTATGAGTTGATCTTTTTACTATTTTTTAATATTATTTTAATTATTAATCAACTCTAATAAATGTCAACATTTTTTTTTAAAATATTTAATTTCAAAATAATTAATTCATGAATTCATAGCTGCTTTTAATTATACTGAATGTAATAAAAGGTTCGGAATAAATGACTACAGGTTCTTACAAAATTTTACTTTAATAGTGCAAATATTTTTTATTCTTGATTAAAAATTCCTTCAAATATATTTGATTATAAACATTATTTATTAATATTTGACGTGTAGAATTGACAAAAAAACTCAAGCACGATTGCTTTACTTTATTAAACATCAATTTTTCAATTTATTTTTTTAATAAGATGTCACTATCATATTATTAAATAATATCGTAAACAGAAAATGTTTTCTAACGAATACATGTACACGCTGTATGTATGAATTGTTGGAATAATTCTATTATTACATAATGATGCCGTAATTTAAATATAATAAATTAATTTGATTTTGAGTAAGTGAAATTAAAATTATAACTTGCATAATCGGATACATTTTCCATAAACATAGAAATATGTAATATAAAACAAGACACAAAAACTTATTTTTGAAATTAATTGATATTGTTTTCAATTACATAGAATTAAAATCAATTAGTAGAATCAGATTATAATGATACGAATTATCTTATACATGAATTTAAGTTTGAATTTGTCTTTGTTACAACAAATATCAAATAACTTTGTAAAATAATATATATGTATATATTTACAATCTAAGCTCGAATTTTATTAGAACTCTATTCCATAAAGTTTAATATAACATTACTAATGTAATCAACTAAATTAAATCCTCTCGAGTTCTGATAACATAAATAATTCGAGTTATAGCATTGCGACGGGAGCAAATGCAAAGCAAATGTGCGAAGTGCTTAGGAATTTCCTTTGCGCGCTCGCTGTAACTGAGCTCCTCGCTATCCATTAACATCTACGATATTTAATGGATAATTGAACCTTGACGATATCACTCCACCTCCCCCCTAACACAAAGTGTATTGATGCGCATTTTCAATCAACGATGCGCTATCCGTCTGATTCCGGCATCGTTACTAAGAGTCCGGGGGCTCTCTTGTAGAAGATAATCCAATGCATCGTGACATGATTAAATCATCGCCAAGGACAGCATCGACATTTCTAACAATAACGAACAAGCTTAAGGCACCCGCGCGTACTTACTCGTAAACCTGTCCCTCTTCGCGTTGGTTCTCTACTCGTGCCTCCTCCCATTGTCCTCTTCGGCCGATCTCGACGGCGCGTTTCATTGCTCGTTTTTGTTTTTTTTTTTTTTTTTTTTTTTTTTTTTTTTTTTTTTGTTGTTTTTATTACCTTACGCTCAAAGATGGATCGAGGAGCCCCGCGCCCTCCGCGCGATGAGCGCACAATACCTTCGGGGCAATCGTTGCCCCTTTTTCAACGCTCCTTCCAATGGCTAAATTATTACGATGTTTGTGCTCGCAGGGGTCAGCGATTATCCCGTGTCAATTAGTCGCGCGAGTCGGGCCAATTTCTCCGAGATCTGAGCAGAGTCATTCCTCTCCCCTCCGTGCAATGGGCATTGGTCTTGGATTTTAATTTTCTCGAGATCTCTCTCCTCGCTCGTCGCGTGGAGGCGTTCCGATGACGAAGTCCAGATCGACGTCCGCCTTTACGTAGCTCGAGCGCGATGTACGCAGCGTATTTCAAGGGGAGCTCTGTAATTGTTTCCCGGTACCCGAGCCTTCGAAAAATGAAAGCTTACGCGTCGTCGAGCGTACCATTAGCCATAATCTAGCCACGACGTCGGCGAGACTCGGTCCTGCTTTAAATTTGACGGCCGTATCCCCGATCGAAGAGGCGCGCGCCGTTGTAAAAACTCTCTCGCGACTATTGGCTCCCCGTGCACGTCTTGTAAAGAAAAAAAATCTTGTCGATTAATCAAGCATCATTAGCTCTAATGCCATTTGAGCTCACAATATTAAAATCGCTTTTTATTAATCTGTTTACGACCGATTCCCAAGTACGGCACCATTCATTGCTTATGATAATCTTTAATTTCGGAGACAGCGGGCTTTACCCGGCGAATAATCTCGTAATGATTTGCAATGTGTTGCTTTGTTTCGGTTGTTCGGAAAAAAGCAATAATAATTTTGTCCTTCGTGTATCAATGTATTATTGAAATATGGAACTTGTATTTGATAATTTAAATTCTGGATATAATCGGTTTTCTTGGTTTTTAATTAGGCCAAAGGGCACAGTCGTGACATAATTAATGTAATGGTAAAAATAGATTAGAAACTTCAATACGGAACTTCATTGAATATCACGTATTATATTAATGTCGAAACCATTGATATAGGGAAGAAGGATAAGTTTATTTGTGTAAGCGAGTAAAAAAATCGCGAGCGAAAAAATTGAGCGAAGCAGACATGCAAGTGACCAAGTGTTGAGCATTGATTGTCGTCTCCTGAGCTTCTAAATAAATCAAATAATCTGAAAATAGTATTAAGATAATGACGGAAAATTAAATTTGGTAGCATCTCGTTAAAGGCCAAAGTGCGCAATTGGTGTATGTTGGTTTCGTTAACGGAGACGTCCGTTCTGCAAGAGCCTTGCAATCTTATTAGCTCGCACGTAGGAGGGATGTTCAATAATTGATAATCAAAGACTATGCCAATAACAATATAACAATATATTGTCCTTTAACCGTATTATTATTGAAAGGAGGCTTCCAAGGTTTTTACCAAGGGAAAAATGAATTTGATTTAACGGTTGGTAGACGCTTACCCAAATGGGAAAGCGCTTGATTAAAAAGTCCATTCAAATAAGACGGATGAAAAAAATCCCCATAAATAACTGCGCGTAAGATAATTTAAAGCCTAGATTCTCATGAACTGAGGAGTACTAGCTTTTTAATATACTGCAAACTTAAGAGTATAAAAAATAGATCAGCTGCTTTATCTCGATCGTTTTAAAACTTTGCGGATTGCTTTTTTCGGCTTCATCGAGAATAAAAAATTATACATTATCTCCGAATATTCGAACACACTTTATTTACATACTTAAGGAAATTATACCGTACTATCGTTTTGCGCTTTAAATTCTAAAATTTCAATCATTATAATCCAATGAGTATTGTTATATTGCATTAATTTCACAAGCAAACAATTATCAATATGGTATAACACGCATAATTAAGTGCATTAAATTCAAATTTTTCTGTCCTAAAAAAAATTAATAAATCATTATCCGTTGTGAAGATCGCTAGCATTAAAGAATTCGCTTGGCGTGACGATAATTAAGCCCGATGCTCGCTAAAGTGAGTTGCACGCGATTGGAGCCAAAGATGACTCGTGCGGCCAGCCATTCGATAAAAGTGAATCTCTGCATAATCGAATGCACTGATCGCATTCTCAGAATTGCAGCTAAATCCCCTTCGAATAAACAGTTTCGCCATTATTGCAGAAACGGGGGGGGGCGACGGACTTGGGAATTAAGACGAAAGATCAGTAGGGCTCCGATACGATGTGGGAACAGAGAGGAGGCTTAGGTTCATCTGTACGGCTTTGTATTGTATATTGAAAATCAAATCATTGTTGGAATTTAATACGGTTTATTAGCTTCAGTATTTATCTTCTAATCATGCTGCTACGTCAGGAATGCAGCTGGCCGGTTAGCAAAGGGTTCTCTTTAATTATGAAAAGCCCCTGGAGAATTAAAGATTCAACGAATAAAGTAAGAACAAAAAACTTATTGCATATTAAATAAAATATTTATCAAATGAAAGATTTTAATAAAAGTTTACGAGTGCTTATTTTTTTCGAGCTTGCAAAAAAATTTTATTCGATTTTAATCACGAATCATTACTAGTTTCGTTTATTCGTTTAGCCTTTACTTTAGTGCTGTAATGGCAAACATTTTATAAAGCAAAACGTAAATAGATAACTTAAATCTCTTCTTATTATTCTTATACTATCAGTACAGCGATGCAATAATATTCTTATTACTGAAAATTCAATCAAAATTGTACTTTACATGGATTAATTCAAGCTGTAGCACAGTCAAATTCGTTTATACGCATAATAATTACATCTAAGATTTCCCCACTACGACTTTTTTAAAAATAAAACTTTAGAAATTCATATTAATAAATTAAGACACAATTATTTAATACAGTAATAACACAGTAATAGTCAACAAATTACCTTATAAATTGCAAAACATCTTTTATTAGCTTGAATTTAATATATTTCCTTAATAAAAAAGATGCCTTAAATTTAAATTCTAATGAATTTAAATTTGACATGTAAAAATATAAAGTAATACATTAACGTCAAAAATTTACATACAAGAAAATCAAATGGAACAATAATTAAAAAATAAATATTTCACTGGAATACTTATAAATTTATTGTAATTTTCACGTTAAATTCATTAATGCAGACATTAACAACATTTTATTTAATGACAATAATATATTACAGTCATTTTTAATACATTAATCTACTTCAGCACTTAAAGTTATGGACAACGCGATATTTTGTCAATAAGTTAGTTCTGATATAGATATTTTTATTAAAATTTTGTAGAGCAGAGAAAAGAAAATATTAAAAATTATACAACTTCTATGAATGTATTAAATATCTAATTATCGTAAATTATTTACTTCGTCTAATTTTTTATCAAATTGAATTATTTTAAATGATCTTCCTATTTCTAAGAATAAGTTTCTCTTAAAAAGTTTTAATACACGATTTTTTGAAAGCATAACAATACGAAGTAAGCGTTCTAACATTAATTCTAAAACTGGAAAATAATGAAAATTTCAGTATATTCGTTTAATACAGATTGTGATATTTTTATTCAATATTTGCTTAGACTTCTGAAATATGAAGAAGACTTATGTTTTTTTAGAATAATATAAGGAAATTTAATACTACTTTAAAATATGAGACATCAAAATGTGACAAAAATTAAATATACAAGTAATTTTCGCTTATAAAAAAAAATAACTAAACTGAAGAATTTCTGGAATGTTGCGTTAAAAACAAACTAATATATTCTCGATAAGCTAATTATTATAATAATGTCAAATGATGAAATTACTTAATCGTAAATGCATAAATTTCAATTTTCACTGAAGCTGCAATGTTATTTTGAATAGTTTCATAAACGTATATTTATTTCAAGTTTAGGAACTTATAATTAATATTAAAAAATAATTATAAAATGCTAAGTACAAAGAAAATTTAATTACTTTTTGCAATATACCGTGCCTTAAAAAATACTGCGTTTAAAAGGCGCTTCTTTCATGTGGGGTGGGGGGTGGGGGAAGCCCTTGCCTTATATATACCTTTTTTGTAATTTATTAAAATTAAAATTTCGTTGTTTTTATCAATATACATATTATTAATAATATTACTTCCGGTAAGCGCAATGATTTTCCAACTGATTTTAGAGCTCGAACCGCGAGCTCGGGACTTATCGATAGAGAGCAAGGGTAAAAATTCCCAACAACCAATAGTATCAAGAAACGAGTATTAAAATAATGATAAAAAAATTAAAAAAAAACCTTGGTTCCCTCTCTAATGCGTATCAACGTTGCGCATTGTTTTCTCAACCCCGTGTAGCCCGTCCACAGGGTTTGTCGCAGCCGAGAGCAATACAGCGGCGCGCGTAGGGGCGCGGGCCAAATTGCCTTTTGGAAAAAAACGGGTCGCGTCAAACTGTTCCGGTGAATAGGGCGGCATACGCAAGAGCCCTTCCGCAGTTGCCGAGCTATGAAAATTCCGAGGGCGAAACGCCTCGTCGCCCGGGGTCGGAAATTGCTCGACACCTACCGATATTATTATTAATGCGGGCCCCCCCCCCGGCGTCGTGGCCTGTACACGCGAGGATGAGAGCGCGCTTTGGTCTCGGGCTGGGGGTGTAAAGGAGGGCGGATAGCCCAAATTAAATACGAGCGACGGGCAAGATCCAAAGGCGTCCCCCCCCGGCCGAGGATAATAGGGGATAAAGGCGCGGGTAAGGGGGTCAGGGGGTCAAAGACGGGCGGGACGCGGAGGGCCCGGGCCGAGGGTGGCGCGCGTTCCTTTCGCGCGATGGCTTCGAGCCCCGCGAGCGACGTTGTTCCTCCGGTCGACCCCTCGCCCTCCCCCGCCCGCCGCCACCGCCACCGCCTACATTCGGCGATTGTCGGGCTCGGGCCCGGGCGCGCACGCGACCCGCTGGATAATTTTATGTCTCGTTCTGGCCGCTCTGCGCACTGCGCGCCGACAATTGCGCCCCTTGCTCTCCGTTATTTATCGGCTGGCGGTCTGCTCCACCCTTCCCCCCCCCCTCCCATCCCCCCGCCGCACTTTTAGCCGCCCGTTCACTTATCAGTCCGGCCTTCCCCGGCGGCGACACGACAATGACTTCGGTTGATCATCGATGCTCGCGGTCGCTGCCGGCCAAGCGCATCGCGAGTGCGAGAGGCGAAATCAGACGACAATGGCATGCGGCGAGCTTTGTCGCGCTATTCTCTCTCTCTCTCTCTCTCTCTCTCTTCCTCGTAATTGAGTTCATCGACGGGAGGCGAAGTCGACAAGCAGCCGAAATCGTACTTTCCCTTTTCGCGGCATCGCTGCTCCCGCAAACACCGCATCGGCCGACTTTACCCGTGCGATACTTCAAAGCCGGGCGGCCGGCGTTGAAAGTGAACCTTCCAATATTAGCGCTCTCTCTCTCTCTCTCTCTCTACTTTCGAACTACTTTCTTCGAGGTAACGAAATTAATTGGACGTAATTACCGGCTTTTAAGGCCAGTTCGATTGCAAGCGATCGAGCGGCGAGCGATCGAACGAACAAGAAGGACGCGCCGACAACAGGTACCGGCTAGGCTGCTAAATAAGCGATAAATACTTTTAATTTCAATGGAATGCTGCTTACGCGCCTACTGCTCACAGGTGACCACGCTACCAGCGCGCACGGATGGTTTACTTTTGTTTTGTGCATTCTTCTTGGAAGAGTAACTCTCAAGCCTGGCGAGCGAGCGCTGAAGAGAAAAGCAACGGTACATCGAACGTCGCAATACTTATACTTGAATCTGCATGTTTAATGCGGGAGCATACGTGGAGACACGCAATTTATTAATTGCTCGCGTCGAGCATTTTTTTTCTTTTTTTCTTTTTTTTCTTTTTTTTTTTCTTTTTTTTTACTAAGTACCAAGTATTGTATCGACATTGAGCTCGCTGCCAGATCCCGAGCTTAGACATTACGATGAAATTCTCGCTCTAAAAGGTGAATGTGGATATTCGAGAAATTTCTCGGTGTAGCGCAAAAATAATAACCAATGAAAGAAATGAAATTTTGCAAGAATACATCGTCTAGCAAAGCCTTTGGAAAATGTGTAAAGATCAAAGCTCGGAAAACTATGAGAGCTCTTTCATGTGCTTTGTTTAGAAGTAGCTTTAAGGGCTATGTACAGTAGACTACCCATGTAATAAGATTTTTTTATACATTACTTTTACTTTTGTTTCATCTTCGCGAGTATTTTGAGATTTATTAAGCGTTTTATCGAATATTTAACGTAATATAGCTTTCTTTTGTTTCAACCATAAATAAACGTACAAAAGACATTTTAATATATTTTTTTTTTCTTTGCATTAAGTGACGAGTTCTTTCAAGATTTTTTTCCGTTAACAAGTTCAAGGGGTGCGCCTTTTCTGCACAGTATATTATTTTTTTCACGCGGAAAACCGAGTAGACATTTGTATTATGTACAAATAATGGTAATATTATTGGGCCTTTAAAATTAGACGATTATTTTATATTAACAATGAATATTAATAGTCAGAATTACAAAAACATAAATGCAAATATAGTATAGTAATCATAGCAGTGCCTTGAATTGAATCGTGCAAATTGTAAATATATATTTTAAATTATGCTTTGCATATATATATATGTTTATATAAAAGTTCACTCATTTTAAATACCAAGTCAGTAAATGCTGCGCAAGTAAATTAATTTTAACAATTTATTGACAAATCGAATGAGATAAAAAATTGTCGTTGACAATTGCGTACTTGGTAAAATCTGTTTAAGTAATTTAGAACGCGAGGATTCTGCAAAATTGAGAAACATAACGATAATAATAGCTATGTTTGGTTATAATTTGCAAAACAAATGACTCGAGGAACCGGCAGATTTATCATTAATACATCAAGCGATTAATTATCGATACCGCATTCACGGGAATTCCCCCAATTCACAGGACAAATACTTGATTGCGATTTCCTGAGGGAGTCCATTCAAAAGCCAAGCCAAAGCCGAAAAAGGAGGAGAGAGCCTCTCTCTCGTCTCTCTCTCTCTCGCGGTGCAAATTGACAATCGGCTCGAACGGCCGACCCTTCGGCGCTGGCTTTAAAACCGAGCCAGCGTCGTCGCACCCTCGCCCCTTCGCGCATTCAACGGCCTTTGACCCGCCCGCGCTCTCCGCCCCGCCCACGAATCCGCGACGCGAGTCCCATTTTTCATCAGCTCGGCCCTCGAATGATTATTCCTCCTCCTCCTACCCCCGCCCGTGTCGGCGAACTCGCTCGCTCGCTCGCGACTCCCCGAGGGATCCTGCAACGCCCACCGACTGCCTGGATCCTTCCCGGGAAGTGCGCCCGAGTAACCTTCCTCCCGGGTAGTAAAGGGTTGCAACCCGTTCGCGCCCGGGCTCCCGCCTGGTAGGGGCAGGGCGGCGGCGGCGGCGTCGGGGGTGGGGCACGGAGGAAGAGCCGAGAATTTCGACCTGGCGCCCGAGAGCGCGACGCTCCTTTTTTGCCGCTTAACGAGTCCCCGCGATTGTCCTCATAATTAACGGCGCGTGAAGAATTTCTCAGACCGGCTCTGCTGCGGACGGCTGGCGTTGGCGTTATGGCCTGGGGCGGGGCGGGGGGGGGGTGAGCATAGGAAACGAAGACTTTTCTCCTCGGCTCCGGGCGATAAATTTGCCTTGGATGCCGGCCCACGAGGTTTTCAACTCTATTTAACTTTAATTTTCAGACCGCCATTTCCGGTTCGATCGCAGCACCCTAAGACTCTCTCGCCTCTTGCACGCGAGACCGTAAAATGTGTCCTCTGCCAACAAACCGGAATAATACGTGTTCCTATATCGGCCGCGCATACTGCGGAAGTTAAATTGACAAAACTTGTCCTTCCTCGCTCTGCGATTTGACTTTAAACTGATAATTCCTACTTGTTAAAATAATAAAATTAATGGCGGCAATGCGAATGAGGGCTTATCCACAAAGATTAACTACTTGTTACGTTAATATTATAGAGCGAGTGTGGCTTAATTGCCGAACAATTTTCTAGCATTTATGGGTCAATTTCGTCCCTTAATTATCCAGATTCTTAATTTACTAATATTCTCCTTGAATAATTTATATAAATATACGCTGTAGGAGAATTTTAAAAGCCATTCGGCATCATTAGCAACGTGTACATAAAAATTAACGGTTTTATCATTAAAAAACGTCGGACAACTTTTTTTCAATTTAATGAATTATTTTTTAAGCTCGCTTTAACCATTAACATTTTATAATTGATTGGTAAGAACTGAAATACAATGTAAATCCGATTTTTAATTTAATCCGAAGAGAAGCCCGATAAGAATCTTTAAAGCGAATGTAGTTCGTGTACTTAAAGTAAGTATGTAAACTTGTAAACCGTGTATAGATGTTATCGCGACATCATCGTTACCTGTGTTCGTATGCTAAATCATTTAGCCACCGATGAAGAATGAATAGAATTCCAAGAGGGATAATCATTTATTCAAATTCATGTTGTTTTACGCTGTTTGAATAATATAATATGCTAGCCTTCGGAGAGTATCACAATTGTCCCCTTATTACAATTCCTATTTTATAAACAAATATTAATATTTGCTCAATAAGAATAAGAAATAATTCCTCCGGCTTCTGTACTACGATAATATAATATCTATCTATGCGCGAGCCTCGCCCCCCATTGAATACGAATAGAATGGTTTATTTTTCTGAATTATTTTTTTGATCGATTTTTGCATATTCGTTTGATTAATTTTTCCCCACTGGATTGTAAATGAACTTCTAGCAGGTGCGCACTTCGGATTAACATCGGGCAATAAAATTAATCTTCAAGAATAAGCAAGGGAGTACTTTAAAAAAGTAAGCGTCAATTCGATTATTAAGATGTTTTGTACTCGCTTGGATATTATATATTACAGTGCGGGTGTAAATTGCTTCAAAGAGTTCATTAACATATGAAAAATATAATATTTGGCTTAAAGTAATTTATCTAAAAATCTAAAGATCTTCGCGAGTAAGAAAGAGTATATAATAAAGTAATGATTTTTTTAAATGCTGCGGCTTAGCGATAAATGAATACGGTTCGATCGCGACAACGTTTTATGTATTGGTTAATCGGAAGAAGAGAAAAATGGCAGAACGGTAAAATGATAGAGACGGATAGTTAGATAGAGAGAGAGAATTAGGGCTTTGCTGTTGCCGAGGAACCGAGTGTACAGTTGAGAGCTTTGGGGCTACGGAAGCCGAGCGGGCAAAGAAAGTTTCATGTATCACCGTTGGGGTAGCAGGAGGCTGAGAGACGGGCTGCAGAGGCTTTACTCTTAACGTTAACAGAGGGGCTTAACGTTAACGGAAGATTGCACGAGAGACAAAGGGGTAGAGAAACGAAGCCGAGCTCTCCCGTCGGATAGACGGGAGTCTCGATCCAAGTATTATTGGCTTTGACATCCGGCCTAGGTGAGGCGCTCCCCCGCAGAGGATTGATCGTCGGCCACTGCCTCTACCCACGAAGCTAGAGAGACGAGCAGGAGTGGCTCCAAAAGGTAAGGCGGTCGTCGGTGTCGAGCTCCCCGGCCTTCGCACCAAATGGGGAAGCGTCGGGAGCTCTCGGGGAGGCGCGAGATTCAAAAAATCTCCAACGCCCGTTTATCAGGCCTATTCCGTTATCGTTATTAGACGGACGTCCTTCGCAAAATGTGACGCGAATACCGTTAAAAATTCTTACTCCGGGCGAAGGTAGGCGGCCTTTATAAAATCAATAGCCTCTCAATGGAAGAAAAAAAGTACGTCATTTATTAATAGATTATTACTGGGCTCTTTTCAACATTATTCTCCATCGTAAAGACACGCCGTGTGCGCAAAATTGATAAATTTCTATTTTCTTCTTAATGCCGTTAATCTATTGCATAAGGTCGAGCATTAATGTTATGTAAAATTTTGCGCAAAAACTTTTCTTCTTAAGATAAAATTAGTTAAACCGATGACGCGACTCGTGGTACTGTATTCTTGTCAATGAGTATTAAATTATTTTGACGAAATTGAGGATCGATAAATCTTTATATAAAAGAGCCATTATATTTTCCGATCAGTTGAGAAATGAAATTTTATCGGTAATCTCGTAGATATAACTTGTCTATTATAATCAGTGGATAAAAGAGGCTCTATTTTTATCAGATAACATAGAAGATCCTACAACTGATCTGTACAATGTTTAATTTGATACTCATCAACTTGGGAATTTTAATAATTCTAGGTTTAGGTAAAAATTTCCTACGCGAGTAATGGAATAATCGGCAGCTGCAATAAAAAATCAAACTAAGGCTCAAAAGAGGATCTTCCGACTGTACGAATGCAAAAAATCACGCGCTCCGTTATAAAATTGCCCGAGTAAGACATTGCGAAAATCAGCAAAACGCGCGCCCTTATGCATCGTTCGGAAAAATGTCAATAAAGCAGGAGCCAACAATGAAGACGTAAGGAGGGAAATCGAGGAAGGTGCGCACAGGGGTCCGATGAATGTATACATATACATATACATATATATATATATATATATAATATAAATATTCCCAAGGCCCTTGACAGGGCCGCGGCCAGAGCCAGCGAGCCGAAGAGAAAGAAGAAGGCGATAAATCGACCAGTCGACGCTCCACCCGGTCGGAGGGGCCCGGCTCTCCTCCCCCGGCCCGGGGGCGCCCTCCGGGGCCAGAGCCCGGGCTCCCCACCCCGTCGCGAAGAAGGCCTCCGGGCTGAGGCGTCGCTTGGGGCGCGGTCCAATAATAAGGGGCCGAGGGAGCTCGAGCCGGCGCCGCTCGGGGCGAGCCCGAGAGCTTATTTGGAGATCAAGGTGAGGCCGGTGGTACCGAGGCGCCGCCGCGCTCGCCGCCTGCGCGTATTTCGGGAGCGGCCTCCCTCGCGCCTCTGGTGCCGCTCCCCTCGGGCCCAGACCGACCGACCGACCGACGGGCGCGCGAGCTCCGGGCGCCTCCCGACCGCCGCCAGCCGAAGAGGCCACGGATCCCCGATAGCCGCCGCCGCCCACCCCCCCCCAACGGTGATTTCTTTGGCTTTGTTTACTTATCTCTTTGGCCTCGGCTATCAATTGACCACGGCCGAATGCTCCTAGCGTAGCGGCGAATCCGCGCCCCGCCCCCGTTCCTCGGCTTCTTCCGTCGGTGGAGAGGAGGCACGAGTGCCATACTACCGTCGGTATTTATATACGCGCGCGCTCTCGCCTCCTCCGGTACGTGGGTTGGGCGGCCATGTGTGCGGTGAGTCCGTGAGGGAGAATGAATGCGCGCGCGCCTCCTTTGTACAATATATATATGTGTGTGTGTGTGTGTGTGTGTGTGTGGACGCGCTGAGCGCTTGCCAATCACTGACTGATAAACGAAAACCGATTTATTTCCACACATTTTATATGATCCGACCGGTGACGAAAATATCTTGCGCATTCTTTAAGAACGATAAGATTTAAAGGGCAGTCGTGGAAGCGTTGCAACGAATTGTTTGCGAATTGTCGCCGAGAATGAATTGCAATGACAAAACATAAATGTTTGGTTAGAAAAGGTTTGTCCTCCCTTTTAATTTATGCACTGGAGAGCTGAAGATTCGCAGAAAGACAATGCTTAAGGCTGTTTTAGCGTAGATCAAATTAATCATTTAAGATTTACTAAAGCCGTCGCTCGTGATTGTATTTGACAATTAAGATATTACAACGAGTGATCAATGCAATAAATTGAATTTATCTTTATTAATCATTTCAAGTGACGAGGTATAATATATCATATAACTGTATTCATAAATTTACGCTCATCTGAGCATAAGATGAACGGGATGTAATAAAAGACGGTTTCTGTTACAAAGTTGAACAATTATTCATAAATGAATCATAAATATTATTAATAAAATTTCCTCGTATGATACTGTTATAGTCTTGGACAACGTAAACATCAGTCGAAAACTGTTTTTAGATCAGCAAGAATGCTGACAACTTATTATCCCACACAAATCACATTATACAACTATAAAATATAACGAAATGTCAAGGCATTATAAATTTTATTATTAAAAGTAGTTATTTCAAAATAAAAAATTTTGTGTTAAAGGATGCCTACTGCGTAAAATGCTTTATATAAATGTATAATTTTTTACGGTTAAAAGTTGTGAGCTTAATTATTTTTCATCATTAACAACAGAAATTCTAAAGAAAATGATAAACGTAAACACCAGACCGTAATAAATGTATAACAGACTTTGTTCGATATACATCAAGACGTAGATTTATCATTGTGAAGTTTTGAAAAAGAGCAGTTCTATTTAATAACTATATTGAAGACTTGTTTTATAACCCGACAAATAGTTACACCTATAAGTATTACGAAATCAGTATGTTTTTGTGATTGAAAATTAGATATAAATTACAGTTCAATTTAGTAAATGTAGTACTGAAAACGTTAAACACAAGCTAAAGTAGTTGAGAAAAATTTAACTGGAAGACAGAAATGGCTGGAGTATTATAAGAATCAATACAAGAAAATAAGAACAAAACGAAATTAAAGATGCAGACAGTAGTAATATGCATAAGATTTTTTATCTAAAACATATTTTCACACACACTGATGTTAAATTTATAAAAAAAAAAAAAAAAACAAAAGATGTAAAACTAATTTAATAATTGTTTAATGAATAAAAACATTCGATAATAAAAATTTTATAATTAAAACTTTTTCATGATACTAAATACATTATAAATATAGATTTAATATGCTACAGTATCTAACATAACAAAATGCAGTGGTGGTAAAAAAATTCCAATACTTTTATTATGTACATGGAATTGTAACTTTGTAAAATGTTGAAGTTTGTGTGCGACTTATGCAACAAGAATAATAAATCAATATATTTCTAGATGAATTCACTTTAGTTTTCACTTTCATATTAATTTCTTTCGTACATTATGAGTCTACAATAAGAGGCTTAAATGGATTGGTTAAATAAGTTATTTAACACTCAATGCAATTGGAAAACATTATTTACACGAAGGATACTAAACAATGTCAAACTTTTTTTACGTGAAAATAGAAAATATGTATTATCTGCTTTTATTATGCAAAGTTATAGTATAATATTACTTGATAATAACGTTAACAAAAATTTGAACCGTACAGCAACAGATTTTAAAAATAACCTTATGAAAAATATAAATAAAAAACTTTGAATCTTCGGTAGGTACAAGACTTATTATAAAAACATTCATTGTAAATAAATAAAGAATAAAATGCAATACAAAAAACTATACAATCTGTAGACATGTAACTTTGTTTTTCAGCCAATATTGTAAGAGTAATAAAAGCCATATGATTAACATATGTTTATTTAGCCAGAAACAGAAGTAAGAGAACATGATGTAAAATATAGCAAAAAAAGAGACAAAAGATTCAAAAGATAAGAATTGAGAAAAAAATAAAAATAAACACGTACATAGAATGTACATGATATGAAAACGTATTTAATGCAAAAAATAAAAATATACCTATTCTTTGTTTTTTTTTTCAAACTTAAAATTGATTGAAAAAGTAAATAATGCAAATAATAACAAATATAAGTCGTACCGAAGCAATAAAGAATTATAAGAAGAGAATTATAAATGAACTTATACGAATTATTACCAAAAATCAACAAAATATTGAAATTTTAACATTGAATGAAATGTATTTATTAAATACACGGCATTATATATATTATACGGAGCACATTATCTCACTGTCCATTTTAAAGCACAAATTTACTTTTTTGCTATGAAAAACTTTTTAAAAGCAATTAATCTTATATAATAATTCTTACTATACAAAACAACGTGCAATAATTAGTTCTAGCTTTACCTCGGCATCACATAAGTAGATAAAGTGTCTACTGCTAAAGTCGTTTACTAATGAAATTTCCCTATCGGCTATTAAAATACTGGTACCCTTGACAATTAAGGCATTCTTTGAAATCGTATCAGCCGACAGTCACTACATGTATGCGTTGTACGGTTCTCATTAAAAAAAAATATATATATATATATAAATAATACACCATATTATTTGGCCATACTTTTTCCTTATAACCTACTTTCCACTTATTGAGTTAGCACACGCACAATGATTTTTAATTACAAATTATTTCATCTATATGCATGGTAATTAATTTTACTAATCATTATGCAAGCACAATATTATTTAGATCAATAAATTATTTACATTAATGTACTAAAAATGTTTTCAATTTCGTAGTTGTATCAATTTCATTTTTGTTCGATGATACCTATATCCTCGACAAATAGATACTTTACAACGAATGTCAAGGAAGCTGAAATGTACACAAATGAGGATAGTTGTGAGCCCGACGGAACGTAGTGAAAATATTACAAATGTGAGAGCTTCACAACATAAATGTCATTGCCTTGGTATATTACTAACCAACAAGCAGATTAGCAAGTTACAGTTTTTTTTCTCTCTTTAACATTTATATTTGAATAAAAAGTACCTGAAAAGGACAAGTTCAAAAATATTTTACCCTGCTCGTTTATACTAAAATTGACCATAATTCATTTATTATACTTATGGATGTAGTACGTAATTAATTATTCGGCGTAGATTGAATATTTCACTTTCTCAATTTATGAAGTGTTAAAATAAAAACTGTAAGCTATTGAAAATTAAATAATTAAACACGTAATGCGACGATTTAAACAGTGATAAAAATCATTTATAAGACATGAAGCTTTGTTAAATTAGAACAACTAAAATATAATAATTATATTGTACTGGCATAGGTACTATTGGTTTTATTTTCAATCAATGTTAGAAGTTTTGGGATTTCAAAAGCTAAAAATCAATTCAGGCTTTTGGGAAATTCTTATCGTTCATTTTTATCTGAACATGTCCGAGTAAATAGAATTGTTTGACCATTTTTTCTTTTTTTGTAATAAAACAGTTTTTTATCAATTTTTTCTTTTTCTTCTTTTTTTATCATATTGTCAAAAAATCAAACTTATCGCCCAAACCACTTAGAAAGCAGCCGTTAAAATTATAATGTAAGCTTACAAGTGCACTTGCATAAACACGTAAAATGAAGCAGACACTGCATCGTTTTTCAGAGATTGATTTTATAATTCACTAAAAAACATTATTTAATAAGTGAATGATTAAAGCTAAACTTAAGTATAATTAATGAGTACCATATAAAGGCTTTAAATAAGAGAATATTTATTTCAAAACGTAAAAAAAGTTATATATTTTTTTATCGTAGCTGGAAAATTATAGTATACTTATTAGAATTGGATTTTCAATTATGCAAAGTAAATGTATTGTATATAACTGCACAATATTTTTTATAAATTATAGCCTTCATAATGCTAATCATCGTTAAAATAGTATACCTACTTGTGGGAGTAACTCCCCTTATCAATAAAAAATTATTATTACTAATATTACGTGGAATGCATACACATTTATATTATAAATACAATATGTAATAAAATTCTCTAAAATGATAATGATATAAAAATATTTGTGCGTTATATATAATGTTGAAAATTTTAAATCTCATAATAATAAAGAATTATAAACATTATGAACTTTTTTGTTACTTAAATAAAATGTGTTATAAGGGATGCGAGGCATTAAAAAATTTTTTGCGTGTGCGAATACTTTTACGATTATAGTCAGTTAGTAATTAGCATCGATAGAATTAACAAAAAAAAATTTTATATCGTTATTCAAATCCAAATCAAATACATGTGTATATCCATATGTAAACACATAAGAGCTTTAAGCTAAACAGAACATTCTTTAAAGTTCAAGGGAATAGAAATATCAAAAAAGAAATTCAGTGTTATCACATTCCTTATCGAATATCGTGTATTTCGTAGTTAAACTGTGCCACAAGCATAGTAAATACTTTAAAAAATGTGCACTGAATATATTATATATTAAAAGATATTTTGCAAGTGCTGAATTTAAAGTTATTATTTTTTGCAAAACAAATTTCTCTATCTAAATATAATAGACAAATAAATCGCTCGCCTTTTTTTTTGTAGCTTAGTTTTGCCAATATTTATATTCAGCTATTATGAATGTAAATTATTGCAAATTCAGACTCTAGTAGTATTCCGTTTGTTTGTAGTAATTTTGGTTTTATCTTTAACGCTTTGACTCATTAAGGATAAGTAGAAAAATTCTTCATGCTCATATTTTTTTAAGTAAATAAATTTCCCTTCAACCGATACTCGTGTTTAAAGTAGTAATAAAGGATATTTTTTTCACACTTTCTTCGACTTTTCTAATCTGTAGTTTAATCTTGCTCATGCGCTTTGAAACAAGCTTTCAAGCTTGTCAGACTTAGGATAGTAAAACATGTTTTTGCGTATCTTATGCTGGATTGATATTTTAAAAAAAAAACCCAATAACCTGCATTCCACTTTAGAAGAAATTTACAAATGCAGTCATTCAGCCTCCGTTTTATAGTGCATAAAAAATTATACACGCGCGTCAGCTCACCGAAATTACAAATTATCAAACATAATATGCATTTATTTATGTGTAACTTAATTGTTTTCGAATGTATTTGAATTTATAGCATTATATAGATTAATTAATTTCAAAATATATTTAATAATTATAAATATAAACAATGGAAAGACATCATCGTTGCTAATGCATTTAATCAGATTTTTTTAATATTGCTCATTTCTCACGCGAAAGAAATCACTATTATTAATCAAAGAACTTTTATCCATTTAAATAACCCATTTCAATCCACTGGAAACACCAAACAAATCTTTAAGAAACTTTCCACAACATCAAATGTAAATACTGTTTGTAAACAATTATCAAATATTGTTTATTCAAAATTTCAATTTTAATCTACTTTAATACATACCCGTGAAAGTTATCAAGATTCACAAGTTATATATCCTACATAGATTTTAATTAAAAACTTTTGTTTATTGTTTGTAAAATTGTTTATAATAATTTTTTTTTTTTTTATAAAATTCAATTCCTATAATGAGTTTATTTACAAATTTCATCGAATTTTATTTATATGGCCTATCATTTTACACAGAAGTCTATTCTTTGCGTAATAAACGACTTTTGCCAATTTGGTTCGTACGTGAGATAAAATTATTATATCATTAAAACTTGTTTAAAAAAAGGCAGCATTTATTTATTAAAATAATTGTAAAATTAAGACGATTTTTAACGATAAAGTTTTTTATTTTTTACTATTATTACAATAGAAATTAATACCCCATTGTCATTTGTAGTTTTCACGAAATTTATAGAACTATTTATACTCTGAAATTTAAATCTAGATGCTCACTCGACAACATGCTTACTGGGAAATTCGTTTAAACGTAAGCCTTATTAATTTTTATGGGACAGGCATTTGTATGTTACTGCCGTCGTTTGAACATTGTTTAAAATGCAGAGAAAAGAGTTTAGAATACGGCAACTACGTAATGGAGAAGTTCTTTTTTCTTTTTTTTTTTTTTTTTAAATAAAATTTATACAAAATTGAATAATAATTTGTTATAAATGTATTTTGAAAAATAACAATTACAATGCAAGTATAAAATATTAATGCGCAGAGTACACACGAAACCCATTTAGCCCGACTCCAAGCTTTAGCATGAATGTTTAACAGCGAATGACAATTGCATGTCGTCATAGGAGGTTACGCAATATCTAAAATTCATCTTCCTGAAAATATGCTTTTTCGTCACGCTCGCAGTTGATTTTATTAATAAACCATCGACACTCGAGCACCTTGTCCAGTAAATACAAAAGTAGCGTTGCCCCAACAGGTTTTTGTCCAGAGTACGTAGTCACGCTGCGATCGAATTCATTAGCGATCTCCGCAATTTTTTTTTTCTCCATCGATCTCCGTGGCCGCGGATATAGCGCCATTCGAAAAAATGAGAAAATGCGAAATCATTAATTAAAGAGCAACAACGTCTCATTCGTTGCGCTTCTTTGGTTATGCCTCGTATCAAATTGGATTACCGCCCTTAAACGGACAATCAGATTACCGAGAGGACCTCGGGGATTGAAATGCAGGGCAAGCAACATTTGCAAATTACATTCATTAACAACCATTGGAATATAATAATATTAAAGTAATGAGTTCATCGATTGCTTTGTATGTTATATGGCCACTTAGGAATTTCATTTACGCCCAAAGCCCGGAAAGCATTTTTATTCAGCGCTGGATAAAAAGCAAAATTTCGAGTCCCGCCGTAATTTTATAGCGGATAATAAACGAGGCGTTTCCCAGATCTCGATAATGAATCGACATGGGTTTGCAAAAAAAACTTTTAATTGCGGCACGAGCTACTCGCTTCCCGGGCTCGAGAACAGCTCGTTGTATATTACTTTTCTTTTTTTTTTTTTTTTACAAAAAGGGCTTTCTCGGTAAGCTTTACCAGCAACCTACACCTCGCGTTGCTTTTTTTTTTTTCTTTTTAAAAATTTGATTTGAAATTAAATGCACAAAACTCCATGAGTAGCGGCATTATTACCGAAACAAAGCCAACATTCATGGTGAATAATTATCGCGACTCGCGCAACTCCAACCGCGGATAATAGTAAATTATGCCTCGCGCTATCGTATATCGCGCGTAGGAGGGCCTTCCGCTACCGTGGCATCCGACCTCCGATTCGCGAATCGACAATTTGTCGACTCGCTTGGAAAAAGTAGTGCCTACGCCGGCCGAGAACAAAGACCGCCAACGGGATCGACTCAAGCCCTAACGTGGATATCGAAGTTCGCGTAGCCCCGGGCCCGCGACGATCCTCCACGGGGCAGCAGCGGCCGGCTCGCTCTTTACGGCTGCGAACTCCTGCCCCCCCCCCGCGCCTTTTTTTTTGCGAGCTCGCGCCAAAAAGCAGGACACGCTATCGAAGCCGCGACGACGACGACGCCCGCCCGCCCACCGATTGCGTGGCCTTCGCTCCCCACCCCCCTTCGCTGCGCCGCGGCCTTTTGAAATGCCCGAGAGGCTCCGATTGAAAAGCCCCCCCCCCCGACCAACCACCGCCGCCGCCGAACCCTCC
Source organism: Kradibia gibbosae (assembly GCA_018907135.1). Lineage (NCBI taxonomy): Eukaryota > Metazoa > Arthropoda > Insecta > Hymenoptera > Agaonidae > Kradibia > Kradibia gibbosae. The sequence continues at coordinate 14,737,141 of JACCHX010000007.1, forward strand.
TGTCGCCACAATGGCTTCGTTCGATGGCCCGATGAAGCCCGTCGCGAAGACAGAGTCCCGATGTTTTTTTCTCTCCTCTGTGCTCGCGCTGCCGATGCCGGCGCCCGATACAATTTTTCAAAAAATTAAGATCGACCGGCTCGAGCCCTCCGCCGTGGCGCGCAGCGCGCGTCGAGTGCGCTTCTGGAGAACGCGCCCAATGATTGTTCGTTACAAGAGGGAGGGGTTGGGTTGGGGTGGGCAGCCGCCCAATCCTTCCACCAAATGCCCGATCGACTCGCGCCTGGGTGCCTAATCCACGGCTACTCTGCCCCCCGGTGGATAAATTGTTTGGCCAATTATAAAATGATTGCTCCCGGCCTCATTAGCGATAGCGGTAGGCTCTTCGGCGCATCGGGGACTTAACGAGCCCTGCCACTCTGCAAATGAGCCACGTTGGCAATGCTCGGGGTAAAATTTAAAGCGAGCCCGCAGGAGCCCTTGGACCAACGCTAGGATTCTTTTCTAGGCCGGGAAATTGCCGCCTCCGATCAGGGTTAGTGCCAACGATACAAAGTTTCCAAACCGAGTATTCCGAGTGCGATTGTCGTTTAAAAATGATCGCGGCTCGCCGCGCTCTCGGCCTTCCCCCCCATTTGCATTTCCGCTAGGGCGCTCTCTTCCCTAAACAATTGCCCCGGGAGGTATTGCGCACGGGATGGGACGGCCCGGGATGGCGTATGGCGCCAGGAGGAAGAGAAGCTTTTGTAGCTTGGGTGTAAGCGTATTTTCATTATCGTGCCTTGCATTGGGCAAAATTACTAATTTTGCAAATGTACCGAAACCGAATCATTGGTACGTAAACCCAGGGGTAGGCGTAAACATCGTACGGAGTAAAGTCTATTTAAAATACATAAAGCGCGTTACGTGAAATGCAATAGCCATAATTGGAATGGAATTATTATTGTTGTTATTTAAGCAAATTGCTTTCGATTCAATTCCATTACATTGAGCCTTGTTTTTCCTTTAAAATATAACATAAGCAATGGCCGTGGCGTTATTTTGATTGTTTTCGGGGTACAAGTGTCACTGTCAATTTTTTTTTTTTTTTTTTTTTTTTTTGAAATCAAAGCATTTTCGTCGAACTTATAGATCCTCTGAAATTCTTCAATTATTATGTATGGGATCGGTTCCTTTCGAATTATAACATACCGTCATAAATAAAAAACATCATTGTATTTGTCATTTTTAGACAAGGTGAAATATTTCACCGAACTATGACATAAAGCTCGTAACCACGATGTGCATGCAGAAAAGTACTGCAGGCAACGATTTTTATGGCAAAAAAATTAGACGACTCTACAAATCAAAAACCTATCGAAACACGTACGCAATATGGGGAAAAAAATAGTAAAATCGCTTCCTTCATTTTTTAATATTCAGAGACGCCTAATTACAATAAATTGCGCTTTAGATAATCGCGTGTAAACAAATTCTCTTGGACAGATGAAATTTTATCAAGTTGATTCGGAAAAGCCATTCGGAATTTTACTAAAATATTCCGCTATCTATTAAAAAGCAAATTGATGGTCGTATTAGTGATTTGATATTTTAATCGATCAATGCTTATTGATAACAACACGGTAATGATGTTCTGGTAAGATCCAACAAAGCGTAGTATGAAAGCCAATGAAAAATCAGTGTACAATCGTGTGTAAATGTGTTATAAAAGCATTGCCGATAGATATAATTTAATTATATTTAAAAGCCAACCGATGTATCAAGGCACGATGATAAATATGTTTGCGGATTCAGGATTTATATTGTAGACAACGAATACAGGATAAAAGTAAGGAAATTGAAAAATCAAGTAAAAATCTTTTTATCTCGTATTATTATACATTATAGGATGCTTTAAGCGTTGACAATTGATATTTCCGAATTATTTGTACGAATAAAAAGATAAAATCGAAAAGCCAGGAAGCCTCTTACGCATTACGAAAACGTTAAAGGGCATATAAGTATTATTAATTTACATGGTAAATTCATTTTGATCTCGATCATTAAAGTCAGGCACTTAAATTACAGGCACATTGAAAATATTTAAGTATACATTTGAATGGTAAAAAAGTAAAAACAGTAAAAAAAAAAGTTCTAGATTTCGTATTAAATAAAAAGAATGAACTGAAGAGACGGTATTAGATCAAATTATGGTACTGTAGGAGAATTCAAAGCATCGATACATGAGTGGAATGAAGCAGAGTAGAAATTGACCAAAATTGGATTACAGAAGGTTCGAAAGGGGTCGAGTACGAAGGCAAAAGTAACGTAATTGTGAGCATCATTTTTTATTCTTTAACTGGACTAAGATGGAAATAAAAAAACATACGACTATAGTCAAATTAAATAATTACGAAAGATTAAATCTTAATTCGATAGTTTAAAAAAAATACAAATTATAAAATCAGACAACGAGGAGCTTGCGCTTAACAAGTTTATCGCAATTTATTTCTATTGAAAGTAGTGACTAAGTAAAACAAACATTATCGAGCAATCAATAACTTTCGCCAAATTAATGCACCATTCGTATATTTACATTATAAAAAAAAAAACCTTAATTATTCGATAAAAATACGTAGGGAGCATTGCGTGCACCGGATAAAAAGATTTTTTTGTAAAAGTGTGCTGCTAAATATCGAAAGATTCTCAATGTCAAGAAAAAATATAAGTATGAGCAGTAACGAAATTGCCGAATCGAACAAGGCGTCAATTATACTCAATCAAGCACGAAAAATCGGATCAACGCTGCGTCTAAATATGTGTCTTGATAAATGGGCGATGCCCGTGCCCGAGTAAGAGGTGGATATTCATGAAACGCGCACAAGTGATAAAAAAAGAAAAGAAAAAAGAAAAAGGAAAAAAGAAAAAAAGAAAGGAAGATAAAACCAAAGTAAAAGTAAGAGGCGACTAATCGCATAAAAGCGGACGATTGGTCAATATCCAATGATGGGAGCTTTCCCTCCGGGAATCTACGACCGAGCCCGTGCTCTCGATGCCAGTAACGGCAAAGGCAATGGAAATCCAAAAGGCGCGGGATAAATCAAGATTGCAACGGAGGCGGGGGGGGGGGGAGCCCCACAAGTGTGCGTACAGGCGATGGGTTGCCGAGCTCGCGCATACTCGCGCAGCCGATCGAGGATGAAAATTGCCGCCGAGGTGTACGCTTCTTCCTCTTCTTCCATTGTTTTTCTCCCCTCCCGCCCTTTATTCGCAAGCTCGAGTTGAACTTTACCGAACATTATAATGCACCCGTGCGCCGGGCGTAACAGGCCTCGGCACTGGGAATAAAGCCTTCTCTAAACAAGATCTGTTAAATTCTTCCCAGCACCGGGAGAGCTCCAGTCGCACTCGACCTTAGGGAGATGCAAAAAGTTTAGTTTACTGTTGCGATAGCTGCGAAACCTGTCTTATCTCGAACCGTGTGAAACTAAGTTTTGCGTTAATGTCCCAACAAGGATTCACCGCTACTCAACGCCTTATATTACTGGTGAGAGAGAGAGAGAGAGAGAGAGAAAAAAGAGCTCTAGTCGCGCGAGCTAATTTATTTCCAGTTCTAAGCGTTATTTGCGTTTCGATCGTTCCGAAAAGGGCTTGGTTACAAGCCGATAATTGAAATTTTCTGCTTTTTTTTTTCTTCTTCTTTCTTTTTAATAATACGCACGCCATCGAGGAGGAGGAGGATCAAACTTAATTTATAATGAAAGTAATTATAAAATAATATGAGACGAATGTAAATTAATTTCGATAGAGCTAATCAATTTATTAATTACTATTGAAATATGAAATATCGGATTAGTTGCACTAGCATTAAAGTCGTTAGATTTTTGCGCAACAATAATGTTATCAATGTGTAATAATATGGCCAGTAATCCCTATACAAACACTTTTACTGTACACTATTGGCGACAGGTTTACTTCGTACTTTTATTGTCAATTAGTGGCTGTTTTAAGCTTACGTGACATTCGATCTCGGTGTGCTGCTCCGTTAAAGTCATACATGCTTAATAAATTTCGTAATCTGTCGGTACTTAACTTTCAAATATTAATAATGTTATTTTCTAATAAATTAGATTTGAAAAATACTTTTCTACCCATTGTTCGAATAAATACGTTATTATAATCGCTATTATTATAATATCGAGCATTATTCTTCAAAAAGGATTAAAAAAATTTTTTTAATAAATCGTTTGCTACATCAAATGATACATGTTTTTTTTTTTTTTTAATAAATACGTATAATTTGTTTAATGACGCGTGCATTTGACATTACAACAAAATTGAAGCCCGTTACAATTAAACGAAGAATGAAGAAATTAAAAGATTTTTTTTTTATAAAATAGAAGCTGGTATTAGTGAAATATATTATCGAAAACACAGTGAAACAACAATGAATAAATTGAGACTGAAAATATTTCAGCAAAGCAATAAACAATTATTGATTTAAAATTACACAACGCAGTATACAAATTAGTCGCGTCGATATCTTTCGCGACGAAAGCTCCTCTCTTCGATATTAAATTCACAACAGGACGAAGAATTAATAAGTTATTTCAGAACTCGGCGTTTAATAGACTAAATCGCCATAAAATAGTTTCCAAGGGAATAATCTTAGACTCACAGCTCGGGAGGAACAAGCTGCAAGATGGGGGAAGAAAGAAAAAAAAACTGAAAAAAGGCAAACTAAGGGACGTCTCGACGATTGCCGCTGCTACTGTCGGTCCTATCGACCTTCTCCGGCTCGAGGCTCGGAGCATTTTCACATCAGTCGCGACTTTCGTCGACCCCTTCGCGAGCGTCCAGTCCAGTGGCTCGTGCCGAAGACTCGACGCTCGCGAGTGGAGGCGCGGAAAAAAGTCGCGACGAATACAGGGGAAGGAGGGGGGAGGGAGGAGCAATCGATGACACCCCCGATACAACGTCTAACGAAATAAGCTCCTTACGCACGGGGAATCGGAGGCGAATCCTCGGCCTGGGATTCAGTATCCTGGGCCGAGGTGCGAACGAGCGGGTGTAGTGGGAAGGGGAGCGAGTCCGGCATTAGGCCGGCGAAGGCTCTCGGCTCGTGGCCCTCGGCCGATGGATTACGCGGAAGGAGAGCCAGCCTCGGGGGATCGGGGGGCCGCTCCAGGGGCCGGCCATCGCCGTCGACCCGGAGAGCGAGCCGAGCCCCGCCCCGCCGCCCTGCTAAATCAGCTCTGAAATTGCGAATTGGGTGGCATTAAGCCTCTTTCCTTTTTTTTTTTTTTTATGGAGCTGCGAGGCCGTAAAAGCCCGAGTGGAACTGATATTACAACTTTATTGCTTTGCTTTTCGCGTAATTACGGCTCGCGCGAATCTCGTTACCCCGCGCGCTCGAGTCGATTATAACGTGGATATTGCCCTTCCCGACCCCCCCCCCACCAACCGCCGCGTGCACTCACATAGGAATCGCATCGAATGCCGCGGCAATTTTCGATGAGAATTTCTTAATTGTAGGCTTTTATTGCCGGCTACAACGCTCGTGCGACTAAAGTGCGCGACTCACGCGACTCCGTTAACGGCGCCCCGATTCATAAGGACCACTGCATTATTAATAACGAGTTCGTTTAATTGTCAACGGCGGCGCCTATTGGTTCCTTATCCTTTTCTACGATTCAAGAGAGAGAGAGAGAGAGAGAGAGAAAAAAGAAAGAAAAAAAAAAGAAAAAAGGAAAGCTTCGCACGCGTTAAGCGAGAACTGGAAAAACAGCGTTTACGAGGAACGAATGGTGGCGAGTGGTTTTATACACTCCGACTACAAGTAGGATAATAAAAAGTAAAACTCGTATACTCGATGCTCAAGTGCGGCCGAGGGAAATTAATAGCCAATTGGTTTATAATAAACTTAAGTTGCTTATAGCTTATTTCTTATACTGAATTTACTTTCCTCCTCGCTTGCGCCTGAATCAATTCGGATATTTACCCAGCCATAGGGAAATAATTGTGCCCACAACCGCGTACGGTGTCGATGGCACCCTTGAGAATGGGGCCAGGATCTTTCAATTAGAAACACCGAATCTGAACGAAGGATGATACTTTTTATATATTTGACCGACTGCGGAATGCCAGGATGCTTTTTTTTTCTCCTCGTTTACGCCGCGGCCACCCCGCCTTCCCTTCCCTTCCCTTCCCTCCCGTCCACCCGCCGCTACTCAAGCTAGAGACTTTTTGAAATACGTAACAGAGCCTCTGTTCCATGGAAGCATTTACACATAACCCACTTTCTGCACGTACTCTTGCATGTAACGCGTGGCTATTGTATGGCTTCCATTGTTTTATTATCACGAATCACTGAAATATTGCGGTCGCCAAAAGTTTTTAAATGTATTAATATACGTGCATAAATTATTTTTCAATAATACGCCGTTTTTTTTTTAATAGCCATAGAAATGCGATATGATTATTGTATTTAGTAAGCTTTGATTAAAAATTTTTTATTAAATCTTCTTAGTAGTTGAACATTAATCAAATCATGCTCAACAATTTTAATCTATAATGTATTATATTATAAAAAAAAATTTCCTCTTAAAAAGACTAAATAGAAGTAACAGCATTTCAAGTTTAATTTTTCAAAATATTCATAATAAAATGATCGTTCATGTTGAATGGAATAATATATATATATATATAGTTACTTATTTAAGAACTGTGATAAAAATACTGTTAATCTTTTTTGAAAACGAACAGTGCTAGTAATGTTCGATAAAAATTCAGGCTTTCAACTCTTAAAAATACTCGTTGTTTTTTTTCATTTTTTTACCTATTTTTCCCATACATTTTATTTGCTTAAATTACAAAATCTACATGAAAGCACTGTATTTATTCAAATAAAATTTATTCTTAAGAAGTACGATCTATGTCATTGGCATCTTTAACTTACGGTAAACCATCTACGCATTATTTAATAATTTAAACATTATTATTCACAACTGGGAGAAATTCATACTTAGGCTATTTATAATAAATATTTTGATTTATTTTTAAAATCTTAAAAAATTTAATAGTATATTAAAAAAAACTTACGTATATTAAAAGTCCTTAGATGATTAATAATAATTTCTACCGCTTACCTGTAACATAAAAAATTATATTAAAAAAAACAGTAAAAATATAATTAATAACACAATATATACATGCATGTATATATATATATATATATATATATATATTTATAAATTAGTCTTTCTTCTTCTTTTTATTCATTATTTAAAATAAAAGCAGTAAAAATGTAATTATTAATTCCATTATGTTAATATTAATTGGCTTTGATTTCCTCATTCATAAGAGTTACGTAAATATAAATCTAATTTCTAGATTTTAATTTGCTTATGCAGAATTTAATGAAACGAACTTTAAATGTCAATCTTCTGTCTGCTTAAATAATTGAAAAATAAATGTGATGTAAGTTCTATTATTGTAACTGTGTTTCTGTGAGAAAATATGTATTAAAATTGAATATGAATTACGTACAAATAAAAAACAATTTTCTTTTGAAATTTTCATCAAAATAAAATACCAAAAAAATATTTTTACAATATTAACTACTCTATAGTTATTAGTAGAAAATAATTTTTTTTAAGAAAAATTATTACATAAAAGTAAAGATAAACTGTGTTAATCAGTTTAATATAGTGGTTATTTCAATTTAATGAAACATTAGCTAAAATAAGAAAGAAGCTTAATATTTTTATACTAAAAATATATAAATCTTGCAATGATATAACAATGCCATAATCATAACAAAATGATAGTAATATATATTTAAAATACAATATTAAAAATAAAAATTATAAATGGCTTTACATAAGTCATTTTATATGCTAAGTCTGGCATCAAATTCTTCTATATTTTTAGAATGAAAAATTTGTTTACTTTTAATGTCCAATAATTTTTACAATACATTGGAAATATGAATAAATAATATTTAAATTAAATTTTGTAAATATTAAAAACTTGTTTTTATGAGCTATCGTGTAAAATTTTATGAAATTAAAGAAAATTTTGATTAACGCATATTATTACGAATAAAGGCACGTATAATACGGTATTTTAAAACATTTTATATCAAATATATAATTGGAGCTATTTATGTTGAATATTATATATTTTTATATATTAAGACCTAATTTTTCAGGAGGTATATAAAAATATTTTTCTTGCTGAAAAAGTAGCTGAAATTTAATATCAAAACAAACCGCAAGTAAAAATCAATTCATTAAAAATATATTATACATAAAAAAACTTCGAAAAATCAAACTAAATGCTAATATTATTATTCTATTTATATTAATAATTTGTTTTAATTAAAATGAATGCATTTATTTCAGAGATATAACAAGATTAATTATCTATATAAATCAAAAACTAATTACTAATTTAATCATGAAATAAATATTAGTTAAAATTTCATATTAAAAGTATGCATAAGCGGTCTGTCTCCACATCATAGAGATTCATCTTTTGCTTTGTACGAAGTTGGTATCGATTATTAGGTTCAAGAATGAATTTCATAGATAAGGAAGGAAGGGAGAACGTAAACCTTATATTACATTTCGTAATTGAGGTCAAAATTATATTTTCCATCAGACATTGAGATGAATATAGTTTTTTAGTTATTATTACTTAATTTTATGAAATACTTTAAGTCATCCTTAATATATATACAAAATATTTATTTAATATGTGATATCAATATGTCAATATGTTCAAAATTATAGTTTCAAGGTATATAAATTAAATATTTTAATAATTGTATTTAATGTACGGATTAATGATCTGATTTTAGTAAGACAATTAATTTTTTGTTAATGTAAATTACTTACATTTAACGTATTGTTAATAAATGAAATAATAAGACGATTGATACAAGCTTCAATGTAAAATATTTTACGTACAACTATACTTTGAGTATTTATATAAATCTTACTACATAAATAAATGGCAATTGTGTTCCTGATTTTTATCCAAAAACAGTGTATTTTAAGAATTTTTTAATCTATACAGAAAGTGATTAATACATTTTTTGTATTTTTAATTCGGAAAATTTATAAAATGTCATTATAACAACTTTTTGTGTAAATATTTGATAATTAAAAATTTTAATGAAAAAATATTGATATTTTTCCAAAGAATTTGTTAATATAATGAATTTTATATTTTGTTTTTAGATTATTAAATCATATAAAAAGTATAATAAAATCCTTCGTATGACAACAAATCTTAGTTCACTTGAATGCAAAGAGAATTTTCATTACGTTAAGATCGATTACAATTGATCTGGTTCAGAAATTTATGGCGAAAAAGATAAAAACTGAAATTACATAGTTTTTTTTTTTTTAATAGTGTCGCTTATTACAATATTCAGCTATTCTTTGCATATGGTTTCTGCACTGTCCGCATTGCAACAATATTTTTAGTTTGTTTGCAGTACTTGAAAGAGGAGAGAAGCATCAAAATACAAGCTACGTAAAATATGTCGCGTTGGCGGAGAATTTTCCGTTGCACGAAGCATCATTTGTCATTGTGTTAGATGTAGAATAAAAATTGGTTCGTATGTGCCTTTTGACGGGGAAAATTTGTCTCCCGATGTTTTTCTCGCAATGTGCTTTCCAAGTGAGTTGTTTAACATTAAATGTAATGGCGCTTTGTTAAAGGATATTAGGGAGCGTAGTTCTAAACTAAAAAGGCACAGCTACACTTTGACACTTGGTGCTGTATCTCTGGAAACTGTAAGCACGGCGGCTTTTTCTTTCCTAACTTATAATTCGCAATAATAATCTTAATTATTGATTGCCAATGTCGTCGCATCGATTCACCGCCTCTCCACTTGCATTGGCGAGGCCAGCATTTAACAATAACGAGGGTTCGATCTAACGAGGAGAGAATGTATTATTATCACGGCAGATAAGTTGTTGAACTTCGGATGAGTGCCGGTGAATAATTTATAAGAATCGATACTCCGAGACAACGGCATTACAAGGCTCTGAGAATCGTGCAGAATCACGTACCCGAAGTGAACGGCGCACCCTCGACAATCACGAGCTTTGTGACAATTCTTAAAAGAGAGCCATAAACACTTTTAACTAATAATGCATTCGTTAGCCGATGAGTAATTGTTCGCAGTATCGGATGCAATTAAATGACTCGTTAGTCGGAGCACTCGATGCTCGGGGGGGGGCCGGAGGTGCAGACGGTCTCCTTCAAATTCTGGAAATTAATTGGCGTCGGGGCTCAAGTTAAGGCTCAAGTGACATTCGAGGCGAGGCTTATTTCTGCAAGACAATTGGGGCCAAGACACAATCAAGACAAAGGACTCGTCCTTTATCTATGACCTCTTGACTTACCCATGCGTTTTCTAGCATTCATGCATAAGCAGCCCTCCAAGGATCGCACTTACACATTTCAATTTGCTCCTATAAACACGTATGCAAGTCCTTCATCCGGACTGCAATATCTTTCCTGTGCATTGCACAAATGTAGCTCGTCTTTTAAACTAGAGTGAAATAGAGAGAGAGAGAGAGAGAAGGAAAATCCTTGACACTTGTATCCTCATTTCGGTGCTTCAGTGCTGCATAAAACCCAATGGCTTTTGCTATGCGTTGGTCTTATTTTGCAATTAAAACGAAATAATATCAACGTCGACTCGTCTGATTATTAATGATTAATTATATATTGCAAGGTAGCCGGATTCTTGAGTTTTCCTATAGCTATGGGATTTTAGTTCGCAATCTTCTTGAGCCTTCTTAATAAAGTCATATGATAGTATCACACTTATAAAGTTCTTCTCCTCCTCTACGATTTAATATTTTGTAAACGTTTCAGTTCTTTGGAAATATCAATTTTTAATTATAAAGATACTAGGACTGACTTTTTGGATAGAGGGAATTTTTTGACCTTTGACAAAATATAACTAATAACAAATATTTATTTGGTGCTAATTTTTTGCACAAGTATACAATAATATTTTAACTTATAAAACTCGAAAATTTAAAACAAAGTTGAGCCACTTTAAGAGTAACGTCTCAAGCTAGGCGATTGTTTATAAAAATTGAAGCCAAGACTTTGATTACGCAACATCTGCGTGATGTGCACCGACAGCCTTTACCATTCGTCTGCTAATCATACCAAACACTTTGTTATGGATAAGTAATTTTCTTTAATTTTACCATCTTCGATTTTTCTCGACCTTTACGAGTCTCATTTTACTCTAAATATTCTTAACCTTTATACTAGTCGCCGTTACTATATGCAAATTATAAATTACTCAAGAAGGCGTAAAGCATTTCATGGACATTTTAATTGCGGACAATTCCTTAAAAATACCACATTTACAATAAATTAATATTTCTCAGCTGAAATAATGCTCATTAATACATCTATAATGAAATAAGTATATTATTAATTTTACATTGTATATTATAAACTCTTGCATACACACGAGTGATTAAAAAGTAAACAATTTTTGCGTTAATCTAAATTCAACGATCTTTCGATAATATGTTTACATAGGCACAAATATCTGAACCATGCATGAACAATTTTGAACATATATGTATTATCGAACAATTTACAGAGTTAAGTTATTTAACTATAAAGCTATTTAACAAATAGAACACTTCTTTTTAAATTTATTTGATCGTGATTTTAGTCGATCTTTACAACTAGAATTCGTTTTCATATAAATTATTTAATGGCAGGATATATGGTTACGTATATAAATATCCGTTCGTATTAAAACATATTCGTGCAAACGAAGAAATACGTAATGCAATTAATTGTAATTATCCGTATAATACCCTATTAAATGCATGATGTAAAAATATCATTATCCAGTACAATGATTTTATTAGAAAGTATAATATTATAATCGTTGGATTATTGGGATTATACATTTTAATAATAAATTTACGTGAAAATTAGAGAACACGGTATTTCTCAATAAATTATTATATAATCAAGTGCGAAGGTACCGAAACTATTTGATAAAAGTTTAATTAAAGTTCCCGATTTTTATCGGTTTTGCACAAGTATCTTTCTTTATGCATTAACAATCATGGTATAATAATAAGCTTAAAAAATGTTTCAATTTTTTAATTATTTCGAAGCCTTTAATATTTATTTATTGGTAATTTAAATTTCCAATGCATTTGCTAAAGAGAAAATTATCGAATAAAATGATTTCCATTATTAAGATTAACATTGATTTCATTCTTACTCTTGTAAGGAAGATTCTAAGTCCAATATTGATTCTGTTGGCTAAAGTACACATACAATGCATCAGTCGAGTTATAACAAATATATTTCACAATAAATTTTTATTAAATAAGAACACCTGCCCTCAATAGAGTAGAATATAATTTCTTTAGTTTGCGGGTCTATTAATACAATGCGGTTTCTTGCTGGTACAGTCGTTTTAAGGATACTGTAAAATATTATTATCGAACGCGTTATTGAAAAATTAAACACAATTCCTTTAATTCCTTTAGAACTATTAATTGGATTCCGAAGGTGGGATGGAGTTATTAACTTGATTAGACAAAGACGGCAGGGGCTGTCTTTTGCTCTAATTGGAGAATATAAAGTAAAAGAGAAGTCGGAAAAGAAGAGGGTTGATTCCAGCTACATTGTCAATAAAAGTTACGATGCTCATCTTTCAGTTGAAGTGAAATCAGCATGACACTTCTTCTGCGAAGCGTCACGCCAGACCGGGGGAGAATTCAGAAGCAGAACTCTTATTATTAGGTCACCGATGAGACGAAAGAACGGCTCGTTTTTTGACGCACACACACACACGCACACACACACAACCCTCCGCCCCGAAGATGGGCCAAAGTTGGCAACTAAAAGCGGACGCTGTGCAGCTTATCCGAGGCACAGGATCGAGCTTCCGAGTCGAGCAAGGGATACGGGACGCCTTCCTCCCTCTCCTCGTCATTCTTCGATCCTGCTTATCCTATAATCTCCCGTGCGAAATTATCACCGGACGCAATTTATTCACGGATCAAGTTCACTTTTAAGATATCGAAGGATTGCGTTTTTTGCATTACCCGTTAAAGCCGCTCGCGAGTCGTGCCCTTCCAAAGGCATCCTTAGGAAAGTAAGAAAGGCACGAGCACGCGAAGAGCTTATCTCATCGGGTCCGCCCTCCCTTCCACCACCCCCCCATCCCCCCGCCCGTCACGAGGGAAGGCGGAAAAATTTTATTCAAAAGCGATTCGAGTTAATAAATAAACGCTCGGATCGGACTAGATTTGACGGAGATATTGTTTTTTTTTTTTTTTTTATCGGCGGTAAATAGAGTAAGCCCAGTTAAGACGTTCGTTAAAAATCAGCAAGCAAATTAACGAGTCCCATGCACCGCGAGCAAATATAAAACGTAATGTTTTTTGTTGCGAATGGCGCATACCCGCGCGTATCATGCGAACATGGAAAATGAAGGATCCCGCACTCGGTCATCCTGTTTAATAAAATAGTCGTTAATTTAAATAATTGCATCCTGCTTTTCAATGGATTTTATCGACGTTCTCGTTTTTTTCTTTCTTTTTTTTTTGTTCTTTGTTCTTTTTCTTTTTCTTTACAACCGCAAGATTTATACCCTCGTCGGTGGGAATTCCGCTGAAAGCGTATTTTCGCGTGGGTTATTACAGGGCATTAATGCAAAGGTAAATAATAGGATACGGTCTCTTGGCCCCGGCAACGCCTACCGCGACGTCGTCGATCTCGGGAGCGCAATTCGGTTATGACGGGCCGACGATCACGGGAGCTCTCCCAAGGGTAGCCGAGAATTAATGCCTAGGTACCGCCGCTGATACCGTCCAATTCTTAATTGCGATCGATAGCGCGAAAGGGGGCCGAGCCGAGCGCGGGTGGCGGGTGGCAAAGCGTCGAACTTTTTTCCGAGCTGCCGAGCCGGAGATCCTTGAGATGGTCGTGCAGCACGCGCCGTGCCATTAACACATTGTAGCGGAGGGGGGGGGGGAGGCGATAAGTGTCGTTAAACTCTCTCGGCGATGGGCTCCCCACCTTGCCAAGGTGGTGGGCACCGCCACCCGTGGGAGGCTCGACCTTTACGAGGCTCGCGCTGGAATTAAATTCTCATGCGAGTGCCGCTGGCGTTACAGGCTCGCGTGTGAATTTTCGACAAAATCGTATGAACGGCTCGCTCCTCGAGGTCATTTGTAAATCCCGTGCAAGGGATCCTGGCCTCTTTCTCGGACGATCGAATTTTTTGGAATTCCCTTCGGTGTATCGCAAAGATTCCGACGTAGAGGAGTGTAAGGATAACGGGGGGAGGGGGGGGAGGGGAGGCGAGAACTCTCATTTCACTCGAAGTAGCGTATTTTACCAGCAGCGAGCTTTCGTACAAATTTTCTCACCTCGCTACCGATGTTTTAAAAATAAAGGAATCCGATCGAAGACGCATTAAATCTTTATTTTACTATTTATTCATAACGAAAGCCATTAATTTAGGTTTTCTAAATAAGAACATCTTTATTTGCAAATGTACTTACATTAATAATAGAAGGCGGAAGAAGTGTAAATAAGGAATGCGAATTTCAAGGTTCCTATAGAAATAAGGTATTTAATGGAAATTTTCTTACTCGAGCAAAAGTCTGTTGCATTTTACGCTACATAGTTGCGGTATAATTTTTAATAGTTGGTTTAAAAGAAAAAATTGATTAAAGAGAAATAATTTACTAAGGCAAAGTAATTAAAAAGTCGTAAGTGTGCCTCATTTTGTATTTATCAAATTAGATTATCATAAAAATGTGTCTGATGCTTAAGGCTATTTTGAACAATTTCCTTACACAAAAATATTACTTGGAAAAAGTTACTCTACAGGAGCTATAAAATATGACATTGTTTCAAAAATTGTGGAGAATTTAACAGCGACCTTGATTTTCCTTTGCCCCTTTAATCATGAAAGAAATAAATATATATTTATAAATATAGTAGAAAAATCGATAAGAATAAAATATGATTTTATACGCAATCTTTATTGACTTTCCGACAAGCTTAATTTCTTCCAACGCAGTTGTACAATAATCTATGATAAATACGATTTTCGGAGCGAGCTATAACGAATCGTCCTTTGAAAAAAAAAAAAAAAAAAAAGAATTTTTTAAAAAGCCATAATAGTAGCTGCAGAGAAAAAAAGGAACGAAGATGCTTTGCGATAAGAGCTGGCGTCACCCAGAAGGAGACGATTTTCGACCAGGACATAATAATATCCGCTAGATAACTAGTGCCCACTCGTTATCCCACCCCTTGCCCAACCATTGGACCCATGCGCAGATAGAGAAAGAAAAAGCGTACGATGTTGAAAACCGACGAGGCCTCGGGGTCGGGGGTGCGCGTCTAGTGCCAAGGGTCGTTAGACGGGGTGGGACGTCGATGGGGCTCGGCTTTCAGCAATTGGCCGAATGGCGAAGGCCCCCCAATAGCGAGAAGGCGTAAGGTTGAGTAAAAATGTCTCCCCCGAGCTGCCTTCCGTGCTCCAGCCGCGGCAATCAAGAGGCGAAATCGTCGAGGCGGGCATCGCGTTCGTGAGCCGTGGCACTAATTCATTTTATATTAGAGGAGCGACGGGGCGGCGGCGTCGTCTACGTCGTCGTCTACGTCGTCGTCGTCGTCGCCGTCGTCGCCGTCGTCGTCGCAGTCGCAGCCGCGGACGCTCGGTCGCGAGGAGGGGCAGGGGCCTGGGGAGAGGCGTCGGGCGAGAAGTCGAGGTGGCCGCAGGGGCGGGACGGCGGTGGCAAGAATGAAAATTGCGAGCCCGGCGACACGTAGACAAAGCCGCCGGAGTCGCGCACGGGGTCGCCGACGACCGGCGGAAAATCAATTTTTTCAAGATCGCGCGCGCCCCGCGAGTTTATTTTAAAGTCCGCCGCGGCTGGCGCCGCCGCTAACGGCCAATAGGGCCGGCCGAGTCGCGCTGCGAGGGTGGTGGTGGTGTTGTGTTGGGGGGGGGGGTGTAAGAAAAGCGAGGCGAGAAAGGAAAAAAAAACGGAGGCGCCCCGCCCCGCCGCGCGCACCCCGCGGCTGCTCCGGCGGCATCGCCGAGGCGGTCGCTCCAATTGCCGCGTCCGTGCTCCAGTTTCGCGCGGGCATTTTTCGAATGCTCCCGTGCTCCCGGCCGTGACGCCGCCGCCTCCACCCTCGAGCCGCCACCCACCCCCCGGCCGCGGACGCGGGGTTCTTTAACGAGGCGCGCGAAAGTGCGCGACGAGTCGCCGACGGGATGCGCTCGCGCGCCCTCGTTGCGCTTCCCTTTCGGCTATTCTTGAGTCGCGCGCCCCCCGCCCCCGCGAACTCTCGAGCTCGGTATTAAGGAGATGCCGCGCATCCGCGCCCCCCGAGTTGGCGCTCTTCCCCGAGCAACAACCTCCTCCCGGCCCGTCGACGCCATTAAAATTTTAACGCTCCTAGCGGCTAACCTCTTTAGCACACCCGCGCGTTAAGAGCCGTTCGCACAAGAGCCGTTCGCCTGCTTGTTCGAAAATCATTACTCCCCTCGCTGCGACGGGCCGACGGTTACACCTACCGGGGCGCCCGCGACCTGCATTATTTATCTCCGACCCGATCGAGCGCGTTCTATTTTAAATGCCATGGCTTACAATTTGTCGCTCCTTCTCGGCTACGAGATGAGCCTTGCCTTCGCAAACCCATTGGTTTTGCTCGCAGATCAAAAGCGTCGTCGCCAACGCTTTCCGCGGTAAAAATCAATGATCGCCTGCGTCGATTGGTATTTGGCGAAAATAAGACCCGAGCCCCCAATATTTTAAAACTAGCTCTTTTCTTAACATTTTTCCCCCCACCCACCCACTCCTTGGCGAAATCGAAAGCGAGCTACTCCCGGTAAAATACACGCGAGTCGACGGGAACCTTTATTACGAGTATTATTGTAAAGCTTTATATTTGAACAAAGTATATTTGTGCTATTATGCATAGAGCTATTCTTAAATTATTTTTTTAAAAAAAAGAAAAGACGGTTAATTTTAGCCTCTAATCGTCAAACACATTTCATTGCAACAATCATTTATTTTATGACTCTCCAAGACAAGAGGTCCGACCACTTTTTGTCTATTATTATTTGTAAAATCTATATTAAATACAATTCTGAAGTACTTTGTAATCGAAATTCGGTCAAATACAATTACTGCAGATAATAAAAAATACATTTTTCTATCGATATATACTCGTAATAAATAAACTATTATTATTATGATTAATATTCTTATTCGATATAAGCTCTTCATTTAATATGTTTAAAATCATTTTTTAAACTAAGCTATCTATTTTTAATAGATATTTTCAACGTAACGATCAATTTTACATAAATTGTACGAAAAGTTTCTTCTTCGCCAAATTATTACTTTTCAAATTGAACTGTTTCTACAGGGTCTTTTAAAAACATTATTATTGCCGTTATGATTATTATTATTGTTTTTGTCGTTACCGTTATTATATTTACCATTTAAGCAGCAATAACAATAATATAATAAATTAATGCAAATATATACATATGTACACGTATTTGCAATTGATTAGGCGCTTTCAAATTGCGACAGGTCAAGTGAACCAAAAAGTAAACGTTAAATTTCCGATTGAAATAAAGTATCTTAATTGTCGAGTTCTTAAAATACGTCGCCTTCTATCGGGCGTAAAAAATATTGAGTAAAGGCACATTAAAAGAATTGCAATCTTCGAAAACCCATCGAAATTTATTAGGCAAGAAAGAATAAAATATGTAACTGCGGCAAGGTTATAAAAGAGAAAAATGTTTATGTAAGCCGATAACGTGTACATGCAGAAAAGGCACGAAGGAAAAGCAAAAAACGTTTTCTTCTCTTTGACCTCCATTTTTATGACATACCAAGTCGTGAACATCCGAGGGAGCCATCCTGGGTGGTATTTAGTTTTTAAATATCCGTACATAAATGTACTCTCGTTTCGCATTGTAATATTAATGATGCTACACCTAATATTTTGCCAAACAAAACTTATAGCTAAAGAACGTAACAAACATAACCCTTTCTTTTTACATTCTCCTAAAACATGATTGAAATGAACATTAACTTTATTATAAGAATGCAAATTTATTATTGTCGAGCGCGTCCGTTGTATTATATTATTAATATACAATTTGTATTTATAATGTGTATATAATTCGTATACATAATTTGTAACTCAATTATGATGCGGAAATCTATACCCAATGTACAAAAAACAGCACCGAACACTACGAAGTTAGTAATCGATATGGATTAAGAGACAGGTTTTCTCTTAGTATCACTTAGCTAATAAAATACAGTTAGAATGAGCAATAAAATAAACAAAGAGAATTCGAGAATAAAGGTAAAGTTTCGTGACACAGAATATAGTTTTAAATATGAATGATAAATAATGCTTTATGCTTAGAGTATCGATATAATAAAAACGATTTCATGTGTATTTAGTTAAAATAATAAACAAAAATTAGATTAATTTTTTAAATTTCCGTTCGACGTATTATTACCAAATGATTACATGAGCGATCGCAACATAAATTCTGTAAAATATATTTATTTTTTTTCTAACTCAATAAATAACGCTACAAGGGTTTTAATTAATTGTAAAATAAACTCGTAATGGATATTCTACCAATATTTGTGATTGCAATTATTGTTGACAACAATCACGAGAAAACAAGGTATTAAAGTTAAATAATGTATTTATTATGTATTTATTATTATAATATTTTCCTTCCCTCTATATTTTAAAAATTTATAATTCAGTACTCAGGGTTCCCTGAGAATCTATCTATATTCATATATCGGTAGTAGAATTTTTATCACAACGCACAACACGTGGATCAATTTTTTTAAAAACGATTCTAAAGAATCTTCATTGATAATACTCTTTTATACATTTTATTTTGATGATTTTCATTTTACCTTTGAAAAAATGTAAATCAGTTTTAAGCTACAAATCTGATATAAGCTAGAATATATTTGAGGTACTAAAAAACGTTATCTTACTAATGCATAATATAGTCAATAACAATTAAAATTAATGCATAATAAATATAATTTTATTGACTTTATTGTATATTATCTGCGCTCATTAATATTTGACCCATGCAAATGATGATTTTAATGTAAATTTCCATTCTGTTTTATGAAATAAAATTAATATATTCTATTACCAAAGTATCCGATTGTGCAAGAGTGTGAATACTCAAATGAGTGAGCATTGGGAGAAATATAGAAAAAGAATCAAAAAGAGATAGATTGACCTATGGAAGTATCCAAAATTCATAAATATAAACAACACCGACGAAGAAAAACAGTTAATTGAAAGACTGCATCAGTCAGAGGTCGATAAAGATTGATGTACTTTTGGTTATGTATGCGGCTTTCATAACCAAACATCAAAGATGTAAAAAAAATTATAATTAAAATTTTCTTATCACTTATTGATTTTTATTAAAATAAAAAATTATTTTAATTTAAAAAAAAAAGGCAAAAATATATTTCACGCGTATTAATGTAAGCATGTAGGTACGTAATATTAATTATTTACAATTTTCATTTCAGGTATTTTTTAATAAAATCACATTTTAAGTCAAATAGTATATTGATTTCTCTTATAATTTTATAGCATATGGATATTCGTTGTAACAAACAAAAATTCCAATTCAGTGCAAGTATGGTTTTTTTTTAATGTCATAATGATATTTTACCGTACACACATACAAAATTTTCCACACTGAATTATTTTAACTATTTAAATATTTCCGATACTTATTGTGTTGCATATAATTTAGATTGAGGTATATTTGAAAAAATGCAAAAAATGACTATCGAATTTTCCTCCAATTTTTTGCTTAATTACATTGTTAGAAACAAATTTTAATTGACCGAAGCATTGGCTTACATTTATACGTTAAAATATTTTTTTAAACATCCGCAAGTAAGACTTTGTATCAAGTGCATTAATTTTAATCAATTAGTTATATATTTGTGTCACGTGCTTCGTATGAATTTAAAAGACGCACCAAAGAGATTTTTCATATTTCTTAATTTCAAGCGTACTCTTAGAAATATTTTCATTATTGAATCAATAATTATTAGCCTAAGACGAAAGTAGTAAAATTATTAACTTAAATTGAAGTAAAAAAAATTTTTCATTCTGTTCGACTTATACTAACTTATGCATCACGTACATGTTTATTTGTATTTGATGACTATTGTGCGCCACCAAATCCATAAACAACGTTTCCCCATTTCGCGTATATCTAGCTGTCTACGATTTAAATTTTTATTACGTCACATATCGCAAATTTAACATATCTCATAGTTACCTTAACGTTGTACTTTCAGTATAACCATTACAGGTCTATAGGCTTCGCCAAATCTA
This sequence comes from Kradibia gibbosae, assembly GCA_018907135.1. Taxonomy (NCBI): domain Eukaryota; kingdom Metazoa; phylum Arthropoda; class Insecta; order Hymenoptera; family Agaonidae; genus Kradibia; species Kradibia gibbosae. The sequence continues at coordinate 14,757,598 of JACCHX010000007.1, forward strand.
TTTAATCGCATTGTCGTAAAGTCGTTTGTATCGTTCAATTTCCACCCGAGCTATTGATATTTCGATTCTCTTTTAAATTTCACACAATAAATTCCGCCGCAGATATTTCACAAAATTACTTATATCTCAATTTATAATAGAAAGTGACTGTAATTGTGTAATATAAATCGTAAAATTATTTACGGACGAGATTTATTTTCCGTTTTCATTCACACGAGGCAATTGCAATAAGATTGAACGTTGGATTAGCTTTAAATATTACTTAGCTCGAGGTAAATAAATTGTTTTACAAATGTCTGTGAGTTATAATGTAATGCGTTGTATTTAGTCGAGGTTGAGTCGAAGAACTTACGCATCTTCCAGCTTACGCAAATAAACAATTCTAAAGAGAAGTATTGTAATTTATAAAGTGAAAATGAAAAATTTAGTCATATCTTGGTTTTATTTTCCAATGGATCACATATTTTTGCGAAAGCCACGTACTAATTCAACATTTGATAATGAAACTGTTAAGCTACAGCAATTTTACAACTAGTTTGAATTTAGATGTATAAAATCATTAAATTATACGTTTTCCTAATTTGGCAGAACTGATCATACGTTCAGGGAAATCGTAAAATGAATAAAATTCCGTCTTTCTTGAAGATACCATAATTGTAATTTTATACTAATGAGGTGCTTTACATCCAATTTCTATACATCAAAAAAATGACCCCTGACTTTTTAAGTTTAATTCTTTTCAGTTTTTGCTTTTTTAAAAATAGTGCGAAAAATTTTTATCATACATACTTTGAACGAATTAAATTAACATCAATTGAATTTTCGCGGGAAAAATATAGCTTATGCAAATAAAATTATACGATTGTTATAAATTTTACACCATAACATTAGGAATTAAAAGCGAATTAACTTGTAAAGGTCCTCGAAAACGTGTGAAGTTTTTCTTCGTTATTCTTTTCTCATCAAAAGTCTCGTTACCTCCAAGCTTTAAGAAATTGATATCGAAGAATTCCAATCCTAATAATGTTGATGCTTCTTATGCGATAAGAACTTTCTTAATTTAGGAAAAGTTTTAAAGTAAATTAAGTCGTTCACTCTCAAGACGTTCTCTATGCTGCCTTTATCTCAGCTTATCATCGGAGCTCATGATATTTGTCGGAATGAACTTTAATTTTACTGATGAAAGAAGATATAGAAACGACAATATTCTGTTAATAGTACTTAAAATGAAAATCATTATATTCTATTTACTTATTGTTCAAAATGAACTTCTCTATTGACCTTTAGAAACATTACTTAAAGTAATTTTAAATTTGACGAATTTATATATATATAAAACTCGTACGCTTCTGCAGATATGGTAAATCATATTAGTATAAGAAATGTTTCCTTTAATTAATTGAGTCTTGGTTTGGATACAATTTTATAGAATTATTACAAAGCAAGACAAAAATAAAGTAATGTAAATTTATCCCATCAATCTTTTATTACATAGAATATGTATTATAATTATTCTGATGTAAATATAAAACTTTTGTATACTTTATACATACAAAATAATATAAATAAATTATACTTACTATCTATCATGCTCAAAGACAAATATAATATTAGCTTACGACAAAAATTTGTACGCGTGTACCGGATACGTTCGTGTTTTATTTTCAATGTACAGGCAAATATTACATATATTACATACTCAAATTTTTAAAAAAATTGTAAAAAAATTCAACTATATATAACACGTAATATACGTATTGATTTCTTACAAAAATTTATATCAATAATACAAATGTTGTATTTACGATAACTAACCGGTTTATTATTTTATGGTTATGTTATGTTTATCTTATCCCATTATTAATTTATAATGAAAATAAATAATTGTTTTGATTTTTATTTTCTCGTATATACAAAGTAATGCAGATATTCCAAATTACAATGTAATTATAATACAGCATATTGAAATGAATAAACAGTATCGGTAGGTTAAGTTGAGATGAGAGCATTCACCTAGAAAACGAAACTCTTGAATTCGATTTCCGGACGAGTAGAGGCCCTGTATAACTTTTTTTAAATTGTTTTCGTTTTTTTTAGTCAAAGCAAGATAATTTTGAAAAGCTTATAGGATATTTGTGAATTTTTTTTTTAAAGATTATTAAGTATTTTTAAGGCAAGGACTGTTTTGAAAAAAGAAGATATTATTAACAGGAAAAAGTTGTGAGTATAATAATAACAGTAACAAAAAATGCAGTTAAAATTTCAAGTACATCGATAAAGATTGCACGATGCGATGCATCTGGACAATTTAAAAGGAAGCGGGTTTGAGACAAACTTCCTTGAAGGCTTAGAATTCATATTAAAGAATAATTATTATTAATAATATTGTTATTATCAATTGTGATTAAGATCGAACGATAAATTTTTTATAAAAAAATTAATCGATATTTTAAAATTCTGGAGAAACTTTATCGAGTAAATTAAGAAAGTCGAAAAAGGGAAAAAATATTTAATATTTAAAAATTTACAATTTTGCTAGTTATCGTCGTTAAATATATACAATTTTTTTAAATATTTCAATACTTTTTTCAAGCATTTTCAAAAGGTAGGGGTTATTTTTAGTCTAAAAATCTATAATTATTAATTTCTTTGAATAATAATCAACAGTATCCAAAATACCTACCATGACTAAAAAAACCTTTGTTGTTCCAAATATATAAAAACAAAATATATTGAAAACAATGAATGTTAAATATTAAATGTAAGATAAAAAAAATTTGATTGAAAAATTGACTATTTGAAAAAAATTTAACAATTTGAAATATTTTGTTTATTTTATCAAGTGCTGTAAAAGAAGTTTTATGTATCGTTTCTAAAAAAAAAAAAAATTATATATACAGCTTACATCAATCACAATTTAAAGTTCTTTTTCTGTACATGAATAATATATTAACTAAACTCTCATTTTTAAATATTTAAGTACAAAATTTACTTAATACGGATTATGAAATTTACATCCTATTTTTAAAGAATCTAAATATCTTATATTTTAAGCTTACGGAAAAGCAACGTTATCATTCATTCTAGAAGATATTTTGAGACTTCAATATACTATACGAAAACGACAAAAAGGTACTAAACTGTCATAGGGAAAGTATATTAACTTTGTCATAAAACTTTATTTTTATTACAATTGTAATATATATTACTAATAAGTCAAACATTAACTACTTAATATTTGCATAATCAATACTTGCATATTTTTTTTAACTTTCTAAGTATCGAAGACTTTTCCTGTAAATTGTTTTTAAATAAACATACGGAGGTCATTATCATATACTTAATACTATATTTAAGTCGAATCGTTATATATCAGTTATAATCGTTATATATTTAAGTCAATCGTTATATACATCGTAGTTATCAAATATACATAATAATAATAATAATACAAGAGCTAATTCACTTGCTTTATACTAAAATTACTGAACTGTTAATACGTTTTGCGCTGCAGCAAATGAATTAAAAATATTTTCCTATAAAAAACAATTAAAGCGATTGTAAAATATGGTTCAATTTTATAATGAAATATCGACGCGGCACATTCTAAAAAATAAAATATCATTAGGAAAATAAAAAATAATTAAAGAAGACAATACGAAATAAAGCCTGTAAGAATGCAAAGAAGTACAATATTAGAAAAGGTTCGGAATATAATTGGCACTATACCGAACTGGCGTTTCAATTTTAATAGGAGGAAAAACTTGCAAATTTCGAAATCAACGAAGAAAGATGTTAAATAATAATAATCAATGTAGTAAATGAAGATCTTAACCTCTTAAAGATATTAATAATTATCGTAAAATATAAATTGTATAAAAAATGAATAAAACTTGTACTAAAATCAGTATTAAAAATTCAGGGAAGAAACCCGAATATTTAAAACTTAAATAATGAATTCTGAACCTATACAAAAAATACCGTTACTATCTTATGCAAACTTAAAGCAATTAACATCTCACTTTCTATATCTATCTCTGTCTCTCTATCCCTATATATCTTTCTGTCTTTCTTTATCTCTGTCTCTTTATGTCTGTCTTTCTGTCTTTCTCTCTCTATCTCTATCTCTGTGATATCCCCTCAATTATCTTCGATTTAATTATTCATGCAGGGCAGCTTGAATTTTAGGGTCAAATATGTGCTCTTGAGGATGAGTTATTTCGTCCTTCGAATAAAAATGAAAATGAACGAAAAATACGAGCATAAAAATAAAAAAAGACGATAGTGAAAAAATGAGGAGGGGTGAGGAAAGGTAAGAGTCGCGTACCACCTACGCGTGCACTTGAATCTCTTTTTCTGCTTACATCGACTGAAATGCGGGTGCGATTAATAATCGATATATCGATAGCTGGAAGAGGCGCAACGGACATTTACAACACACAGATCGGCCATTACTCTCCCGTCGGCAATAAACTTTCGTTTCACTGAACACATTACGTTTCGATTTATGAATTAAACTATTGCGGAAAACATTAGTCTCAAGCGAGTACATAACCGTGTAACATTAATTAATGTTCAATTATTGCACTGTTACATTTGTGCCAAATAATTGCGTAAAAAGTTGCTTTCCGCTTTATTAAATGCGTTAAAAACTGCTGAAAGTGTTTTCCTTTATAACGCAAGATTATGAAAAATAAAATGTTCTTTCAAAAGTAGAGACAGAATTGAAAGTAAAAATATGCGATAAAAAAGCATCAATTTTTCTCTAACTTAAGCTTTTGACAAACTTCAAGCTCGTATGTTTTAGGATTTTATTAAAATATTTTAGCCTAATAATATTATTAAAATTATTCAATTTTTATACAGTTATATATAAATATATATATATATATATATATGTATTTATATATAATTTATATTGTTTACAAAATTAGTGTTAGGGGCACAAAAAACACAAAGATACAAACGATACAAACGATATAACCCAAATTAATGTACTGTAAAAGCTCGATGCGTGGCTAAATATAATATTTTCTATCAATCAAACTATCAACACTGTAATTTAAACTTTTTTTATTACAATAATACTTTTTATTTTTATTATTGATTTTTTAAAATAACCACGAGTAATGTCAAACTTCAAGAACTAAGCAAATAAAATATGTTTACAAGTTTGGCATAAGCATTTCTTAAACTTGATGTAACAAAAATAATATTGTGTATATATTAACATCACTATTCATAGCGCATCAACAGTTTAATAATAACATTTTATTAAATGATAGTAGCATTTACCATTTCACATAATTCTTACTTTTTTTTCAATATTATCACTTACATTATTGCCGTATAGATAATAGGATATATGTGTTTTTAAATATTTTATTTTGTAATGATTGTTCATAATTTCATTATTACCTATATTGTATGAGGTACATAATTTTAATTTCAATTTTCTATGAATTAACGAGATATTTACATCTAATAAACGGACTTAAAAGTATTAAATTGAAGCAGACACAAGTTTTTACTGAGTAATCGCATGATTGATTTGACCCCCGTTCACAAATAACCGTACATCCAACATTTACATTTTTTATATGATATAACACGGTAAATAGGCCGTACTATAAATTCAATAATTAGATTAAAAAATTTCAAACTCAAAATAATAAAATTTATAAAACAAATATAAATCCTATTCTTAGATGTAATTCTGAAAGCAGCAAACGCCGAGTGGTCTGACAAGTTACTGGCAAGCTCTTGAGCCGAAACAAGACAAAAACGTCAAATTCTTGAAAAAAATATACCTGAACCATATTTGCATCTAATAGCTCACAAAATTGCGAGAAGCAGTAGTACTTATTGCATCTATTACTCGAATGTCAAATCTCCGAGCAATAGATTCATCATGCCATCGCTGTAAGAAATATGGCTCATAATTTAAAAAGTATAATCGAAAACAGTTATTTATGAATAAATATGAAAATTTATAGAACAAACTTAGCAAACGTGTATTAAAGACGTAGAAAGATTTTATTTGCATTGAACAATAAGAATACAGTTTTTTTTTTTTTTTTTTTAAACAATTATTAAATTTTAGTAAATTATATATACAGACACATATATACATATATATACGAATAAAACGCAATAACGAAATCATAAACAGAACTGATTTCAATCAATAATAAATCGATCCGTAGCTCGCACACTAAGAATATATCTCTTTGTATGTATAAATAAATGGACAATTTGTAAATTTGTGACTTGCGTTAAGAAAAGCTTCACAAAGAATATACTCAATGAATTTAGAGTTGCATTGTCTCTCATTTTTGTATTTCAGAATTTTGCGCATCCTTTAATCACAATAAAAAAGGAGCTTAACACTAATGAAAATGTGGGATATTATTAAATGATACGTTGCAATTGCTCTATAAAGCAAATAGGAAATTTTATTTTCAAAAAGCTCAAAACATTTTTAAATATTTCAGCCCATAAACTATTTTGTTAAAAAGTAATGCAAATTAATCACACGTTTGTTTTGAAAATTTAAATAAACATATCGCTAATTGACGATTCGGCATTTAAATGGATTAATATATTTCGAAAATTTATTTCTTTTATTTTAATCTATTAATTTACTACATGTGAAATTAATATAAGAATTAATTGGAGTTTCTTTATATTTATAATTACTTACTTACTTGTTAATGTTTTTACTGTTTTTGGGGAAAATTTTTAATAAGATAAAGCTTTTTAATTACAAACGTAAATTTTTTGTACAAATTAAATTGGAATTTTATTAGCAAAGAGTATGTACGAATCGCAGTAAATAAAATATATTGTGAAACTAAAATTTTTAGCTTTATTAATTATCCTCATTATGTACTTATTTCCGTCTAATTTAGTTTCGCAATCTTCAAAAAAGGAGTTGTACTATGCAGAACCTTAATTATGCACTAATCTAAACTATTAGCCCGGCATTTAAGAAAGTTAATAAAAGTTTTGCTCATGCAGTAAATACATCGTGCTGTTTTAATAAAGTGAAAACAAGATAATTAGCAAATTAAATAGTATAATGGCAGTAATTGAATAAATCAGGTACATCAACATTTTTACCTAAGATACATTTATTTAGTAATGATTTCAAAATTATCTGATTAAATCTACATTTGTAAGGACGCATTGCAAGCATTATCTGGTATTGCATAATAATATCAATCAATTCACATGAAGTATTACATTCACGCCAATCAATTATTGTATTCTGTGTGAATATCAGTCGGTTCTCGATACACAGTTTAAGTACATTATATGACTAAAATTAAATTAAAATGAGTTTTAATCGTCTGTAGCGATAAAATCTATATTCAAGAAGTTTTCCAAATACCTCCAAAATAATATAATTATTAGTAAAGGAAATTTGTATAAGATAAGTAAACCTTATAATTAATTAATTAATTAATTACTTATTTGTTTATCGCTTGTTTTTTTAATTAGCTAATTATTCAGAGGCAAAAATTAATGAAAATTTGTAACAATGTAACAGCTAAATTGTACGAAAAATTTTAATATTTTAAAAAATACATTTTAAAATATTTTTCTTTCAATTTGTTAGTAAAAGCCTTCAAAAATATAAAAAAAAAATCCGGTAAAATATGCAATAAGAGAGTGATTTGGATTATCAGGATTAAGTATATTAAAACATACATGTAACGATCTAAAAATTTCATTAGTTAATAAATTTATGAATGATTTGCCGTCGCAGTAGAGTTACGGAACGATTCGCCCACAGAAAAATTTACTTTTGGAGTTATTATACATTGGTTACTATAAAAACCTACAATAATTAGTCATGAACCGAATGCTTATGGATCAACATAATTATAATATTTTTTTAAAAAAAATAAATTATCCTTCATAATGCGGGACTGAGCTATTTTTAAGTTATTTGAGCGACTTCTTCCGCGTAAACGTACGACGTGTGTATATACATACCGACGTCTTCGTGAATCAGTTAATCTGCTAATTATTTTAAAATCTATATAGTACAAAAGTACGATGATGATATTCTCGAGGATATAGTCTTTCAATAACTAATATCAGATAAAGATACGTATTTTATTGGCATATAAAAAGGCTTATACAAAGTAATACAGGATGGAATTGGACGCAGCCGGTAGATTTGCCGATACAAAATTAATAGAGGTGACAAAATTAAATTGTACTTTGCCTTGACAAAAAAGATAAAAGCAGAAGAGACGATGATTCCGTGACCATCGGACGTCAAATTATCTAATCCTGATATTAATGCGTATTCATGGGGCTGTCGATACGCGCGCGCGCGCGCGCGCCCCCGTTAAAGATAAATGACCAATCTATATTAAAATAAAGCCCCTTAAAGCCGGCAATAAAAACACTTTGTAATTCCGCCAAATAGGTGTCAAACAAGGCTTGTGCGCACGTGTATTCGTTAAAGCCGCACTCGCTCGGGGGAACGTGTAGAAAGCGGCGGGGCTGTAATAAGAGAATCATTGTCACATTTGTAAAGTACCAACATAAACACCGCTACGGTCTGGAAATATTCTTGGAAAAGTGGGTCTCATCAAGCTCACCGGCCAGAATTAAGTTAAGAGAGACGTTAAAAAAGCACGGCTGACAAAGACACGTCGTAAAGTATCAAATTTATCGTTGATAAAGCGCAAAGGACAAAAAAGAAGAGCGCCGGCAAGGGGAGAGAACGTCGGGGGTTGAAGGGCGGAGGGGTCAGAGGGGGAGGGCAGGAGGGGGGGATTCGGTAGAAAACGAGGGAAAAACAAAGGTAAAAATACCGAGAGAAAGTATGGAAACAAATCACTACTGGTCACAAATCATTCGTAATGGGCGCTCGCCCGTACTACGCCTGACGACCCATTAAAAAAAAGAGGGCACGAAGCAGAAGGAGGAGAAAACGTCGCTCGGTCGCTCGCTCCCGCGTCCAAAAGCGATTCTAGCGTTTCTTCCGGCGCTGCTCGCCGCGGCGTCTCCTTCTCCTCCTCCACCGTCCCCCCGCCCATGCCCCTCGAAGCCCGATCCGGGACAAAAGGCTCGCGGGCGGGCGGGCGAGGCCCCAGGAGTCAATTTTCCGATCGCGGAGCGAGCCGCGCGCGCGTCCGCGGCCTTGGCCGGGCCCAGCGGGGGAAGCGCCACCGCGTCCACCGCGAGTCGACTCGCGGCCTCGACGGGCCCGTACGCCCGCCAGGCTCGACGAGGCCCTCGGCTCCGCGCGCCCCGGAGCCGGGGGCGCTCACGCGCGCGAGGATATCCACGCGGCGTATCGATCGGGCGCGGCGCGTAGGCGGACCCTCGCTCAGCCCAACGGGCATCGCTGCATAGGCTCGGGAGGACTCGGGCGCGGCTCCCGCCCTCCGTACCCCGGGGAGCCTCCGCCGGTGGCGGCCCTTCCTCCGGCCCTCTCGCCTCGCGGCCCCTTCGCCCCGCCTCCGGCCGCACGGGCCGAGCTTCCTCCCGGCGGCCTTATCGCGCTCGCGGTTCCGGCGCGCGTCCGTCGCCGCCGGCCGGATGCCCCCGTCCGGGCGCACCGGGAGCCGGATCGCTCCCCACGCCCCCCCCCCACCTGCTGCTGCTGCTGCTTGGACTGGCGGATGCACCAGCAGACACGCGCGAGCCGACGGCTGATCTTTGTTCGCTCTCGGCCCGGCCTACGGGCCGTCGCCTCGCGGCATCGGGGAAAAACTCGCTTGCTTCTCGTGCCCTCGCGGGATTCTCCCTGTTTTCTCCGGGCCGAGGATCATCGCTCTGCTCGATTGCGAACGAGACAGATTTACTTTACGATTTATCTGTTTTATTAACAACCCCCTGAGTGCTGGCTTTGAGCACTCGCCCAGATGTATTTGCCCAAGAATCCCTGCGATATTATTCAGCTTTGAGCCTCAAAATGGATAGAGCGACGTCGATTGGGGGTACTTACTGTAAGTGCAATTTCTACACTATAGGAGTAAAGAAAAAAGTTTAAGCACGTGTTACGTAGCTCGGCAAACTGTGCGCTGAAGAAAGAACGTTGGATTGATAGATTTTCCCCTTCTATTTTTTTTTTTTTTTTTTTTTTTTTTTTTTTTTTTTTTTTTTCATTAAAAGCGAAACCTCGTTGACAATGCCATTTACGAGTATTAATCCATCGGCTCCATTCCGATCATACCTGTATTATCTGCGCAAAATACTTGGCGCACTGGGCGTAGACAAAAAATATCGGACGTAATTTTTAATCGGCCGCTTTTAATGCCATGTCCGATCGTGATTATCCAGAATTATTCTGCAAGCTTTTTACGCTCAATAATATATATATATTAAAAAATGAGCGTCTCCCGACAAACCAAACCCATATTTCAAAAGAAAAATGTTTAACTCCTGAGTAAAGTAGACAGTCGACAACGACTTGCTGAATATTATGAGTTTCAAAACATTTCTAGTTAACATTCTAAAATTCTACCGTATGTCGCGGATATGAAGATCTTTCTTCTAGAAGTCAAAATGAATAATGGTATAATAAAGCTAAAAAATAATTCGTTTTTTTGGGTATATTAAGTATGAATAGCTTTCACTTTTAAATTGATAAAGTATAACTTTGTGTGATAATTTTTTATATAAATTATATAATTAACTCGTGTTTTCAAAACAATACATTTTTATATATGTGCGTGTTTATTACTTATTACTTCTTAGCAATATTGTAAATTTTAAAATATCAAGTAAATTTATCGAATTAGCCTTATGAGTACAGTTAATAGCAATTTATATTCTTCTTATAAAAAAAAAGCTTTTAATTGGGTTTTTTACGAACACTTTATATTTCAAGTATTAATAATTTGTTTAAATAAAAAGTTTTTAATGGAAAATTTTGCAACTTTGAAGCAATATTATTTATGAGATGGATGTAAGTTACTTTTTCCAAGGAAACATTAAGTTAATTTATGCAGTAAAATTGAATCATTTTACTTAAAATTGGTAATTATAATCTCCTAGTACTTTAAGATAAATAAATAATTCTTTTAATTTAAGTAAAATAAATAAATGATATTCTCTGTCCATTGTTACTGTCATTAATCAAAGAATCGTAAAATTGCATTACTAGAGTATACACACGCACTATTACAATAGAATGGAAATATTGCGATAAATTGTAAGCTTTGTTCTAGTTCAACATTCATCGAATATATTAATATTATCGTATAATAAGGCTAAAATTCTAACATCTTTGTATTTATTTTTTAGGGTGAGGGATGAAAAACAACTGATTCTTTTAAGGTCAGATATAAAAAAATTACGAATCTAACAACTACTATTGAGAATGGCATTAATTATCTTAATAAACCCTCTTAATGAAGATTAAAAAAAATCCACGAGCATACTTTCCTTAAAAACTGACTACACGAAGTTTTTTCAAGTTTCTGTTATCGGCTTACTTGACTTACTTGCGACTTCGAATTCCAGAATATGCTTATTAAAATAATACGACTTTTCCCTTCTCTTGCATAGATTGCCATAGTATCAAAAAAAAAAAAAAAAAAAAACAAACAAGCCAACCCTACCCCTCCCCCACGGAAGAGGAATCATTCAACTGCGCATGAAAAATACTAATCGCGCAGTTCCCTTTTATATCGAGCCGCGTGACATCCAACGGCATCGTAACGTAAACTGCTTTCAATTGCTTGCACATTGAGATGATACGAAGAGGATGCTTAAGAAGATACACGAGGGTCAAGGACATTTTCTTTTACTTTTTGAGTCCGTTTGCTATTTTAAGAAGTGGTTGAATCGACGATTTATACAGCCATTCAAGCAGAATAATGCATAATAAGTTTGAAATTTGCGTCCTTGGCAAGCAATAGAGCATTTTTCTTTTTTGTTATTGTTTTTTTTTCTTTTTTCTTTTTTCTTTTTTATTTTCAAGCATCGCACATTCTTACCAAATGTCGATATATAAGTCGACACGGCTGGAAAAGTACGACATATAATATACCATGTCATAGTGTGTCGATAAATTTGAAATTAGTCGTTTGTAAAAATTATTTAGAAAAATTGTACTGAAAAACATTTTTAGCGTACAGTTTTTCTAAAAAAAAAAAACTTTGTGCAAATGCAAACAAACTCTGCTTTTACTTTTAGCGTGCAAAGATTTTTGGCTTAGTAGCCCAGCTAACAAAAATAATGTTACGAACGTGATACCTTTTTTGGAATAAGTTTTTTTTACTGGAAGATATAACGGAACAAGTATGCAAGCTTATATTTTTTTATATTATGAAAAAATACCATAACAATCCTTTATTACAACTTCACTAAAAATTATTATTACAAATTTAATTTTTAATTAAAAATAATGTCTCGTATAGTAACCATTTTAAAGCATACAATTTAAATATAAACAATAAAAATATTCTCATTACAATATTTCATTCTAGTTCTGTAACATAATTGAATGTACTGCATAATAATTAGGAGATTCTATTACCTTAGAATTCGAATTCATAAAAGTATTCAATACGGAAAAAGTTAGCAAACAATAACTTTTGTATATTTGAAATCCATAAGTATGTTTACGCATGCGCAAGAGAATTGACTCATCTTTTTTATACATTTAGGCTATTACTTTACATACTTATACATCATTTAGACATTTACATTTTTTTTAAATTTCACTTACATTTCAGTACTTTTGTGTATAAATAATAATAAACTTTATTAGAGTAATAAAAGACTTTCAATGAAATTAAACTTACAAATATTATGATATATTCTACAACTTTATATACCTTAGGGCTCTGAACAATTTTAATTTTTTTTGAAAATTGATAATAGAAATATCAATATCTATATTTTCCATTCAAAATGATACGGTTAGATTTTAATATATATATATATATTAAAAGAAACTCATCATTTGTAATTTAGTTTTATTATTTCTACAAAGTATTTTAATGCTCTTTATGCCTGGTTCATATATTTCATATGATACAGTATATGTTTTTATAATCCCCTACTTTCCATGTAAGTTCTACAACCACTTTCATTGAAAATAGTTTTACTTTAATTTAGTACATGTTACATACAATTTGCAGTACTTCATTCGTGTAATACTAAACTACTTTTTAAAAGTTAATAATTCGTTTAATCTAAACTATAGATATATTTAAATTTGCAACGCGCGCGCGCGCGTGTGTGGTGTGTGTAGGTGGGTTGGTGGGTGGTTGGGTGCCTATACGCGTGTGTATACGTATTTATATATATATATATATTAGATGTATGTATGTGTAAAAACATGTATTTAAAATTTTAATTAATCGGAAAACAGTTTTATATTTACCAATAAACTGAAAGTATACAATTACATATTCGTCGCATAAAATACTATTGATACTATAGAGATAGTTTTTAAAAATATTATATATATTTATGACTTGGAGTCTGAATACAGTAAATACCAAATTGAATTATATTCAAAACGATTTTAATGAATATTTATGGAAGGCATACAAATATTATTGATTTAAAATAGTACTAATAAGTTGTTGATAAAATTTAAATTTCAAACATATTTTAGAATTTTAATGTCAAGCTACGCTGTTAATTACAAACATAAATATCAATTAAAAAAGTACCTTTTTATTATTCAAAGTCTTACTTTAAAATACAAATATACCACATCAATAAAATGCATAAGTATATGTATACGATGAACATATTTACAAAAAAAAATTTTAATAACAGCAATAAATTTAATTTAATTTTACCATGGTTTGAAATTGTTGAGTTGACGAGTAAAAACATTCTGATTTTTTAATTTATTTAATTTCAAACGAATACATGGCTTATTATGTAGACGTAAATTTTAAGTTCAAATTTCATTGCAACGTACGAGTAATTATAATGTAATTATGTTAGATTTGTGAAAATTGTAAAATTTGAAACTTCGGTAGCTGTATAAGATTATAGTTGAATTCTACATTTTTACCGTATACTGTTCTATTGATTACACAATTAATTACTTTCTGTAATAATAGTGAGCTTCGGGTTGTAAAAAATCAAAATGAATTAATACAACGCATTAAATTAACGATTACTTCGTAATGCTTTACATGCGCGTATTTTAATGTCGCTAAAAAAAAAAAACTAAAATTGAAGTTATATTAATTAAAAATATTTATCAAAGCTTCGCTACAATTTTGAAAATCTGCTAAGTCCTTCGTTAATCATTAAAATTCAGAATTCAATTATTTTAAAACCAAAATTTACATTCACCTCTCGTTAATTAAATAAAACTTTTGACTATAAAACTTGCCCCATTGAGAAAAAAAAATTTACTTCTACGGTAAATCACGGGATGTGCTTCTGCTTACGCTCAAATATTTTTCATGGCCGTGTATAATTTCGAACTAAACACTGTGTGTGCGGCACCGAAGTCGGAATGAGAATGACGGGCTGACTTGCATGAATAGAAATGTGGACATGAGCTCGTGCGCTTGATGTGCGATGCGCGTATTAAAGCCCGTGAGGGAAGACTCAATATTATATAAATTTAAGAGAAAATACGTATGAGCCGTCAGCATTGAATCTCGAAGGTATTTCCAACTATTATTCCCCAAAGTTTCTACTGACGTTTCGTCGTCCGAACGGTCAATAAATTTGCTTACACGAGCGGCTAAGTTATAGTGGTGGGAAAGCGCGAGTTTTCCCCAACTCCCTTAACCCCTCCTGGTTCGCAGCCCTAAGAGCAGTTCGCAAATTAACGCTCGGCAGGGAGGGAGGGAGGGAGGGCAGAGGGACGGCGGCGGGCGCTTCAGAGTCAGGATGGCAATCAAGTGCAATCCAGCGTGAAGTAAAATTGAGAAATAAGCGAGGAAATGAAGGGACCCCCCGCCCCGCCCCGCGCGGCGGCTACGCCCGGGGGGGTCCGACGGCTCTGACCCGCTTCCAGTCGTCGGCCGAGGAAATCACCCGAGGCGGCATCGGCCCTCACGTGCCACCCGACGAATGGACGAGTAGTCGCCAGTCGCCGGGGGTGCGGAGATCGAGCGGAAATCGAGGCCGGCGAGCCCCGGGGCTCGATTGGCGGCGCCGGGGACGCTCGGCCGATCTTTCCCCGGTGTCCGCCGGCCCTCCGCCCTCGGGGATGGTCCCGCCGGTCGCGAGGTCGCTCCCTCCGCGCAGCGGCCGTAATCCCCGAGGCTCATGATGGCAGGGCCAACCTCGGTCGCTCCTCTCGAGCCGCCCTCCGCCGCGGATCTGCCATCTTGGCCTTTCACGGGGGGTGGGGCTTGTATTTATATTGCACGTACGTGCATGCACCACGTACGTATGCCAATGTGGATGGGTCGCGTACGTATGTACGCGCCTCCGAAGGAGGTCACCCATGAGACGCCGAGTTCCCCTTTGTCGGGGGAAAAACTAGGAGTGCCGACAATTGGGCCATTATCATTAATAATTATCATTCGACCTTATTACGCTATCGATTCGGATCCGTCCCTCTGACTCCTCCTCGCTTTATGGTCCGTTTGCATTATTTTCATTAAAGGAGTATAGAAGCCCTACTCAAGGACTCGCCGTACGAAAGCTCTTTGTGACTTATGTCTACGCGTGCGCGCGCGTGTGTGTGTGTCGTAAGGTGAGCAAGTGGGTTGGTTGATGAGTGTATTTTGGCTTAGACCGCTCGATTAATATAGTTTGTGTATATTATATACCTTTCCTCGGCATTTTAGATAGAAGGGAAAACCATTTTATATTTTAAGAAAAAAAAAACCAAAAAAAAACAAAAAACAGTTCGAGCTTAATTGTAGAACCGTGTAATCTACTATTGCCATTTATATATAAATGCATATATATATGTGCAATACTTATTTATTATATATATATATATATACAAACATATACGTATATGCAGGGGTACATAAATTTCCTTTTCAACATTGTACATGACACAATACCGAGGCAAAAAAAAAATAACAAAACAACAAAACATATTTACATAAAAATACTAGGGGGACGCAGTACATTTAAACATTGTAAATAAAAAAAAAAAAAAAAAAAAAGAAGCGGAAGAAAAATATTGCGCATTCAATATAAAAAATGCATAATTGTAAAAAAATAATTTCATAAACTTTCGAGGGCTGTGAATGCAAAAGAATGCGTTCCACTGTACAATAACGACAGGGGCAGTCATTCCGGCAGACTGGCTTTGTACTGCGGCTCTTAACCTTTAATTCCGAGTCCGTAAAAGAATGGTAAATTTATTATGCGTAGGTGTGGAAATAACTTTCACCGCGGCAAGTAATTAATCGAAGACTACCAAAGCATCGGGTTACTTACCGTCGGATAATCAACCGTTTTGTTTCGTTTAAGAAAGCTATAAGTCAACCCTGGACAAGAGGTTGCGCAATAATAATATAAGCAATCTTGAAAATGTCATAGCTCGCAAGGGAATATGGACTAAGGATAAATAATGACCTTTGTTATTCCTTCCCAGATTCGAGTCATTCACTTGAATTAAAATTTCAACGACGCTGGATATTCGATTTTTCGATACATTTTAAGTTGAGTGCACAGAGACTTTGATATGTCGCATTTTAACTTTAGTTTAGATGTATTTTTGTAAATAACTCCTGTGCATAAACATATCTGTAGCTAAAAATAAAACGAAAAATTGATTATCAGAGATGAGTAGCATAAAGGCTTAATCTTTTAGAATTTTAACAATAATAATATGCGCACTCTAATTAGTATTACTTTTGGAGGCAAGAGACAGAGAGAGAGAGAAAGAGATATAGAGAATTATGAAGCTTACGTAGTTCATTATAAAATGTAAGCATTTGATCATTTTCAATTATGCTAACAACGAATGTTTTAAATATTATAAGAGGATTGAAAAAATTGCTTGGAATAAACGCTGAATAAAAAGTGGGTTATTCGATGTATAAAAAAAAAAAAAAATGATGGATAAATGTTTTGCGTCGCTAATTAGAAGGTAGTTACAGTTTTGCCGAAGGTACCGACTGAAAATTGGCAGCTTATTACGCATTTACGGATAATTGAATGATTTTCAGGAGCAGGCGGACACCGAGGCAAGTCAGACTAGAAGAGAAACGAATGCAAAATACTTTCAATATCGAGCAATTAAAAGCCATTAAATTAAAATACAAGGGGTAGCTACCGTCCAATTACGACTCGCGGACTTCCTCGCGCTCCTGGGCCAGTAAGGAGACGGGCTACTCGGGACAACTTTTTCCGAGCATCCCCTGCAGGGAGAATCCAATCGACAAGTAGAAATAGACCGATTCGGTTAGGCGCGGCTCGCGACAATACGAATCCGTCAACGCGTTGGCCAATACACGTAACCGTACACCAGCAGCAGCCGGCCATTGTCACTCCAAAGGGTATCGGAGCCGGGACCTCGGAAAGTTCGGGAGCTGAACTAGAGCTGCTTCGATGGGTCGCCCGAAACGATAAATAAAAGCGACGGCGAGCTTCGCCGAGGTGAGCCCCGAGCTCGACGGCTCGGCCGGCGGAGGCTGGAGCGCGACAGGAAGGAAAACAAAGAGCCGAGCTCGAGGGATCGCTACGGGGGTTTCGCCCGGTAATTCCTCGCCGTGGTCGATCGCGTCGCTCGAGGCCTCCTTCCGGCCCCGGGGCTCGAGGAGCCCGAGCCAGGCGACTAGCGCGGCTTGTCCGGGACTCCTACCAAGGCTCCTCGCCGTCGGCCTGCGACTGGTAACTGGCTGGGTGAAGGGTAGGGCCGGGGGGGGAAGCCGATCACCACGAGTCTTCTGCTCCGGGCGGAAGGCGCGCTAAAATTTGAATCCGCAGGGGGTCTCCGGCCAAGGGGAGCGCGGTCCCCGAGGTGGGAGCACCTCCGGGGGGGACGCGGCCTCTGCTCCTGTCGAGGGCCGCACTCCCCGAAGGGCGACGGCGCGAGGGGAGGCCCTCGTTGGAGACCCCCGGGGGGGTTTGGCGGCGCCAGGCAGGAGGGGGGGGGATCGCGCGCGCGCGCGCGGAATCGGCGGCAGGAAGGCGTCGGAGCCTCTCTTACCTCGGGTCCGGGAGGACGATCTTCTTGCTGGCCCTGGCCGCGGGCGTGCTCTTGCTCTTCTCCATGGCCATGAGGTAGCTCACGTCCGCGAGCACCGCCTCGAGGTCCGCCATTTTGTCGTGGGACGCGCGCACCCGCGTATACCCGCGCCGCTGGCGCCGCTGCCCCGTGTTGTTTACCCGCGCGTGTCGGCTGCTGCCGCCGCCGCCGCCGCCGCCGCTGCTCCCGGCACTCGGTACTGATCACCAGCGCGCGAGCTCGGCCGCTCCTGACAGCCGCGCCGATTTCGAAAAAGGGGCCACCGGAGTGTGGTCGCGCGCCGGCGGAGTCAGCGCCGCCCGGGCACGAGGACCGGACGCCTCCTCCGGGCCGAGACTCGCATCCCCTTTGGCGAAGCTCTCTCGCGACCTAGGCTCGGTAGGGGAGGAGGGCCATCGACACGGGCCAGGCTCCTGCCGGCCGCCTCCTCCTAGCCCGGCATCCTCGGGGAGAGTCGGCTCGGGGGCCTCTCTCCGCCTCGAGCGGCGGCTCCGGCTGGCTGCTGGCCGAGCTCCGGGCTCCCAAGCGCGGCGTCCCTCGGCTCGGAGCTGCTGCTGCTGCTGCTCCTCCTCCTCCTCCACAGGTGAGAGTGGCCCGGGGGGCCGCGGCGGGGAGGGTGCGAGAGCCCGGCGCGTACGTGCGACAACGTCGCCGCGAGATAACTGCGGCCTGCCAGCGGACCGCGTCGCCGACTCGCCGACGGCAGCAGCACCGTGTCAGCGGCGGCCGAGGCGCCGACGACGCGCGCCGTCAAAGGGGCTCGGGCTGCGGTAGGAAGTCCCCCCTGCCTAAGGCGGCGGCGGCGGCGCGGAGGGGGGGGCGAACCCCGCGCTCCCTATATGGCGGCGCCGCGGCGGCGGATTTGCGGCCGTGTCGGGGGCCGGGGGCCGGGGGGTCGCACGCAGCCGAGAACGACCGAGCGAGGGAGCGACGCTCGGCGCCGCGACGGTAAGGGCGGCGGGTTAGCCGCGGTCGGTAAGTCGGCGGGGAGTCGGTGGACTCGCGGCTCTGCGGGAACCGAGACACCCGCCGCGATCCGGGCTGCCTCGGGGAAGGGGCCCCTGCTCCCGATGGAAGGGGATGGCCCCCCTCGACCCGGGAAGCTGACTCGCGACGCCGACGTCCGTCCTTCGAAACTGCCTCTTCTTCCCCCAATGGCTTTTCCCCCGATTTTGGCAGCCGGATTAAGCTGTGCCTTTCCCTCCTCCTCCTCCCCCCGGCCCCCGCCCAGCTGGCGACCGAAAAACTTTCGACGTGCGCCTAGAACCTCGCCAACCAACGATGCTAAATCCTTCCCAGGGATTTTGAAGCGCTGAACTTTGTAGTCGTCATTCCCATGACGATTGCTCGAGTCTGACCCGAGGTCGTGTGTCGACTCCCGATTTAATCGATACATTTTTAAGCGGTAACGCATTCGTGATTTTTCTTTAACGACCATCTTATTTATATAAATTGATATTGCGATTGATTCCTCCTAGTGTGTCTAGTTCCTTAAACCTACTGCTTACCTTCTTCGATCGACCTTTTCTGAAAGTTATCTATTTAATATAACCATTAGAAATTCGGTGGGCTCCGCAAAGTTTTTTAACACCACCGTAGCGTTTGCAGTACATATTCGTGCATTGTTGCGACACTTTTCCTCTCTGCTAAATGAATTGCGTAATAATATTAATATCTCGACATCTGAACGCTAACTCAACTTGTAGACAATTTTTTTTAGAATTATTCGTTGATGATTTTTTTACCGTAATAATTAGGCTCTTCGTCGCTTAATTTTTTTTTTTTTTTTCAAAAATATAAACAAAAGATCGTCTTCCGACTCAATATATCATTACGTTGTAATTGCTGTGTATAAAAAAAGAATTTCAGCTTCGCTTCTCCTAAATGTAATGTCATTAATAATGTTTTTAACATCCGCAATTTACAATTCCTAAATTTTGAATATATCAAACTATCGACCATTTTAAAATATCTTAAAAACTTTTTGCAAACAACTAAATAAATCTCGATGCTTTTGTACTTTAACCGACCCGTTAGAAACTTACTAAACGTTAAATTACAGTCCCTACACGAAAGTTGTTCAGAATTTTTCATGTCGAATGAACCTTTTTCACGTAAATATATTTGTTCCGAATAGAAAAATATGATTTTTATTCGTCGAATGAAACTTTGTACGTAAACTTTCAGTATCAAAAAATTTACGTGATAAGAATTTTTTCAATATTTTTACTTGCTTCTTAACATTTTTTAATTTAAAAACATACTTTTTTTTCAAGAACTTTTTTTTAAAAATCGTATAATAACGATAAAACGTACTTCTCCATGGTCTTTTCTAACTATAAAAAAAAAAGTTCGCTAAGAATACAATATTTCTCTTCTAAAATACAATAAATATTGTTTCAAATAATTGACAGTTTCAATATCTTTGTATTAGTTCAACTAGAATGTAAATTATTACATTCAATGTACATTTCAATACCCTTCAATACGCATGATAAATCCACTTAAAAATATTGGTAAACTATAAAATATATTTATATTATATTTAATAATTTAACTGAAACTCTGCGTCTGGCAGTGCTTCTAGCACTGGATATTAATATAAAAGCTAATGACCTCAAAATTTAATTGAACAAAGTCGCAATCTAATAAAAACAAGACTATGAGTCTTGAAAGAATCTTGAAAGGAAAATTACGTACATGTTCGTTAGAAAATAAATGGAATGATAATTATGGTTTTTTAAAAAAAAAAGGCTCTATTAATAAGCATATTATTCATTAAAACATAAAGTTTTAACGGTTAACCAACCATTTGGCCATCCAAAAAATATTTCTACGTATTTTAAATCGCTACCGTTACTATCCGCTTGAATCGCACCTTGACTAACTGTCCATTTCCTTTTCTTTTCTTTAGACGTATTTCGGAACTTATCATGCATACGTTGCAAGTGCTTTTAAATAAAAATTCAAAACAAACTTCATGGACGCTTCTTATGAATATAGAGGATTAGAAATTGTCGAATACTCGATGCGATCCGACTGCCTTATTAAATATCGCTTAATCTTTTATACAGTAACTTTTATGTACTAAATACTATTGCGAAGAATATTTCAAAAAGAATATTAAGAAAATATTTATTTCTCTCTCTTTCTCTCACTCTCTCTCTCTCTCTCTCTCTCTCTCTATCACTCTATCACTCTACATGTCTATCTAGATTTTGTAGCGTGACGCACGCATTTAGATGCCCCGAAAGGACGCGTGTCAACGCGTTCAGTCCCCCCATAAAAACAATAAGACCGGATGGAACGCACCTTAAATGACGACAATCGGATTTTTATGAGCGCTCGAGTGCGATCGAGGACGAGCGCGCGGATTCAACGCCAAATAAAATAGACTCTTTGTTGAAAAAGCATCGGCTTCCACGTAAGAATGGTTTCCTCGACGACCATCTACAAATTATCCCCGTGACCTGGAAAAATCTCAGGATTGTCTCGCGATCCGCTCACGCGTTGGATTCTTCTCTTTCCTCTTTTGTGCTCCCATGCGAAAGCAGTCCTAGAGAAGATTATGATTCAAGCCCACTTTCGATCCTATTTCCTGTCGGCAACAAATGCCATTATGGATGCCAAATCATATAAATTGTAAAATATACTTCGTTGGCATTAAAAAGCCTGCTTACCGGCTCACGGCTTTGAGCATTGATGAAACTAACCCTGCAACATTTATATTTTTTTCATGCAAAGCACACGTTAACCCCAATATTGTTCAAATATATAATTTCCAAAAGCTTCATTGTCATTGTACGTGGTATGTACGTTTATTGTATGAAATTTCTTTGCTTACAAAGTACGAATAGTTCGTTCTGGTATTTTTTGACTAAAAAGAAAGTGAATTTAAAGCAAACAACACTGTTAAAAAAAAAAAAGTGTAATTATAACCATTTGGTACAATTCAAATAAAAAATGGTTGACTTACGTTCACAAGCAAATACTATTTTAATTATTTTGAATTTACCGTTATTTATTTTGCCGTCACGGAGAAAGTCTGTAGATTCTGTAAAACATTTTGTCTTTTTCTTATATAATTGTAGTTTTTAGAAGTGTCTTCTTTAAAAAAAAAAGGATACTTTTACGAGACACGCATTATTCGTAAAGAAAAAAAAACCATAAAAACCATAAAACTTCGTGTAATTTATTGATATTTAAGAAATTACATCACCACTTCGATTTAAGTAATAATAATATAATCAATATTTTAGTCGTATCATAAAAGTCCTTTGTGCACCAAAATTATACTTGAAAACAATTGTCACTCGTCAATTGCTAAAAAGCTCCATTTAATGGAATTTTAAATAAGATGTTGAAATAAATAAATACAATAAAAAATATAATAACCTTAACTTTCTAAATATGATAAAGCTTTGAGCAATGAGCAGAAGCTTACGTAATATTAAAAATATATTATAAAAATATAAAACCTATTATTAAAAATTTTCTTAAAGACGAAATTATTTTAAATAAGTAATAATAGTATTTGCACTGAATATCGAAATAGAATTTGATCATTACTCAAAAAACTTACTGTTTATTCAATTTATAAAATTAAACAATATTCATCATTTTTATTCACTTTCATCATAAGATTTTTCCTTACATATTGTAATTATTAATTTGCATCATTCATTAATTATAGTTGTATAAGAAAATTTTTTTGAATTTTTATATATTATAAATCCCACTACTATCGCGTAAAGCGTTTTTAATAATCTGGTGCGTTACATTTTCGCCTCATACTCCGTTAAAACACTACATATCGTCTTACATTTTAAATCCGCACTTAACCTTATAATAAAGTAAAAAATATATCCTGCTGTTGCTTAAACGTAAAAATAAATCAGGAATTATAAGAGACATTTTCTACCATTTTGTATTTCAACCGTAAAAATTATCAGCAGCCATAACCGTTAATGCTCAATGTAAGTGTTTTTTTTTTATTTTCATAAAGTACGTACAATAAGATTCTAAGCTCAATTTCATTATTCCTATATTTCTTGACATGCAATAATAAAATTAATTGTAATTTTCTTTTTATACCTAATATTATGCAATAATCGTCTCACGCGTTAGTGTTTTATTTTGTTTTTTGAATTAGTTAAATAATAAAATTTTTTGTGCGTCTACTGTTCTAATTAAAAGAAAATCCATACATTGATTTATTTTAATTAAAGTAGAAAATCTATTTAATAACTTTCCTTTCAAAATTATTGTTTGAACAATATAAGTTATTTTTATATTTTTAATCATTTGTATATATTATTAGACTTACAATTAACAGGCTTACTTTATACTTTTTATTCAAATTTTTCTGATAATTGATTTTTATTGTATGCAAGATCCAATTTCTATTTCATAAATTTGACACTAAGTTATTAATAATAGATTTTACGATTAAAAGTTTTTTTTTTATCGACAATATATCACCAGAATTTAATTTTCACAGAATTACCAATTTTTCTTCTTTCAAATCATAAAATATTTCTTTATTTTTTAACTCTTCAAATGTTACGGACTAATTAAACTTGTGCCCTGGTTTTATTCACCAAACGTGATATATTCCTATTGTTCTTAAAGAATTGACTTCTCCTATTGTCTGACTCTTTCATTTCGTTTTCTTGTCTTACTACTATGTATACACTTTGTTGGTAACTTTGTCTTTCAAAATAACTCATTCTCACCTGTTTAGATTTGATTAAATATGAGTTTCCTTTAGATTCGTTTTCGTGATTTAATTTTCTATTGTGTAAGAAAAGAAATTGCAATCATTTGAAAATATTTAATCGAAATTTGTTTTATTTTTCTTATGTAATATTCTTCATTCGAATTTTTGTTTTAGCTTTTTTAAGTCTGTCATAAGAACTATAATAAAAGTAACTTTCTTAATTTCTTCGACATTTTTTATCCCTATTCGTGTTCTAAATTTGGCATTTGATCCTTCCCATTCACATTTTTTTATATTATATTACAACTCATTTTTGGTACTTAAGATTCGTAAATTTATTTTTAAAAAAATTTTAAAATATACCAATAAACTCTTCATAAATAGTTTAATTAACTCTTCAATAAACAGTTTCCACATTTGATTAATAAATTATTTTATATTCAAAATCCTTTGTTTTTAAATATAAAGCGTAGAACAGAATTTAAAAACATTTTTGCTTATCAAAGTATATATTTATAAAAAAAATTTCTTGAAAGTACAATTTTTAATAATATTTATTCATAAATAGTATTTTCACTTCAAACTTACAAGTCGTATTTCTTTTAAAAAATCTTCAAAGTGATTGACAATAAAAACATAAATTAAATCTTACGATCGAAATGAATACAACAAAAAATGTATCTGAACGCTTCAAAATTAAAATAACTATTTTCTTACAGCGAACACTCAATTTCTCAGTATTAACTCCTTGAAAATTGATTGACGTAATCATCTGGTAGAGTTTTATACGTACTTAAATATAGAATATAAACTTCATATGTCATTCGCTACTTATTAGACGAACTTCGCTTGAATTGCATTTTTGATAAGAAAATCTCTACCATTATTATTTCTCTTACAGGAACATAAAAAAGCATAATATTCATAAAAGTGCAATAAGTATACCGTATCAGTTATAAACTAGAAGGAACTTGTGATTGAATAAATTCGATAAATATAATTGGGTGTTCTATTCTATCTTTAAATAATTCATAGAAATATAAAGCATTAAGATAAAATTATATTAGCTTTAAAACATTTGAATATGGTTATTAGATTATAAGAAAACGGTCTTAATATTTAATGAATACGTTATATTTATACAACAATTATTATCAAAATAATATATCAATTCCATAAATAATTTTAAAAATTTTTTTATACTTTTCTAAATTTATCTTTTTCCATAGAGAACTTTAAAAGCACATTTAATAATTTAAGCAAGTGATAAGTGGTTTATTATTGGTTTAGGAATGAACCTTTCTTTTCATTAATTTTGTTTAGTGTATTACTGTTCACGTAAATATGAAAATATTTAATAGTAACAGTAACGTAAGAAAACATCATTCGTTATAATCAGAAGATTTATATTGCGAGTTAGAATTCCAGATGCAGAAAAACATTTCTTTAAATATCCCGCCACCATTAACCAACAACGTGCTTGAAATGAATTCATAGCTGATCTCTTTGAAAATAACCATAATCAGGTTTAGTGCACGGATGCTGCAGAATTGCAGATTCAAAAGAAACCATTGAAAAGTTTGAATTCATTCTATTAAAGTAGTAGAATGAGTTTGCATTTTCAATGTCTTCAGCATCTAAAGTGACTCTTATTACAACCGGCGTCCTTACTTTTGGCTTAATTATTTACATTCACTACAAACAAGAATATGATAGGTAAGCAATCTATGGCAGGATTCTTAATATGGGAATTTAGGTCATAGTTATTTTATTTTCAAGTTAATATTTTAAATGAAATATATACTATACAATTAATCTCTTTCGCATTAATTTAATTTGTAACTTTCATTGGTATTGGGAAGTCATTCTCCCAAAATTTTTAAGGATGATATAATATTATAGTTTTTAAAGTATGAGGTTATTTACGTTTGTTTACTTACGTAAACATTATTTTAGAAAATGAATTATACCTAAAAAATTTACACATAACATTAACAATTTTACTTATTTTAATTTACTAAAATCATATTATTTCATTTTACAGGAGAAAACTTCATTTATCAGTGATCAGAGATTTGGATAAACAACGACGACGCAAAATTGAAAATATTTATTTACTTGAAAAACAAACTGAACTTACTAAAGAATTAAAGAAAAATGAAATTATAAAAAATGCAATTCAGAATCCTAGTTAAACTTAAGTGTTCTTATTTTGCATTTTTGTATACAAAATGTCATAACTGTTTACGTGTAAATAAAAAATAGCCATGTTTCTATAACCTCTATATTTAATAAAAATATTTATTATTACAAAGTTAAAAATTATGTAAATATTGATAATATTATATTTTTATTTAGAAACGAAGAGTATTTATAACTTAATTTATTAAAGCGCTTTTAAATAATTTATTTTGAAGATTTTTATTACTCTGTGCAATCATTCGAATTAAATTTCCTTTTATGGTATTCGAGGCGATTGAGTTTGTATTACGAAAATATGTTCGTAATATAAAATGCGTATAGGTTAGTTGTATATATATATATATACATTTTTACAATGTGCTAATTGGCAAATGGCAATAGTATTAAGTCGCATTTAGAAATCAGAAAACACCGCTGAGTTAGGAAAACCAAAATTTTTATTGAATTGTTTCATGTATAAAATAGAAAATGGATTTCAGACAAAATTATCCAAACAATGAAGATTCTTTAAAATTTTCACTTTTATTAGAAAAATTACTCAATTTAACTCAGTCAAGAATTTTTGATCGAAAATTATTGAATGGTTACTTCAAAAGTATCGTTGACATTGATTATAGAAAAATTATTATACAAGATAAAAATGTAAGTTAACTTATTTTATAAATAAACAAAACTTTTTTTAATATGAATGTTGAAAACGAGAAATTTTTTGTTTTAATAAGATATTAATTCATTCCTTTCAAAGTAGTTAATTTTGAAGAAAAAAACAATAATCATACCAATATTGTACTGATTTGTGTTATTAACATATTTATGAAATATATTTGGCAGCATTTTTAATATAATTTTATAAAATCAAAAAATTGTTATATTTTTATTTTATGTAACAATTTGAAAGTTTTTACTACTACTAAAATTTAATGAAAATTGCATTCTTTTTTTTGAATAAACATTCTTTAAATTGTAAAATAAGGCAATAATGATTAGGAAATGAAAAACAAAAGTACAATTTTGTATTAATAAACCTTGTAGTTATAAAAAGTCTTTTGAGTATTTATTTTATTTGTTGATTTGTCATAATGTTTACATTAATGTGTCACTATAAATTAACATTTTTTAATTTAAATTTAAGAATGAATATCTTCTTAATATCTTCTGCAGAAAAATAATAAGAAAAGCTTAAATAACAATTCCAAAGTCATTCATAGATATACTTTATTTTCATAATTATTTCGGTGTTTTAAAAAAACATACGATTAATATATATAATGTTTACTTGTTAGGTTATTATGTTGCTGGTCAATCAATTATGTTCTACCATACAACCTAGCGAAGTTTCCTTAGTTATTAGCTACTCACAATTTTTAGTAAATTTGATAAAACGAGGTATTAGATTACAAGGAAGAACTTTCACGGCATGTAAACGGTGGGTTCTTGAAACCTTGGAATTTTCAAAACCAGAAGCTGCACCTGATGTACTTTGTGCTTTACAAAGCCTTCTTGTAACTGGTCCATTCGATAGCATAATTCAGGTAACAGTTTTTTAACAATAATGAATTGATGCATTTCAATATTCAAGAATATTGATACTGATTTAATTGAATTAAAATCAATTAGATTAAAAAAAAATTATCATTTGCTCTTTATTTTCATTATTATTTTTGTTTTTCTAACTACAGGATCTTAGAAAACTGCTTGGTGGAAATTCAATTTTATTAAAGTACCTATATCCGTGTAATGAAAAATGGAACGAAGAACAATTTTTAGCTCTAAATTGTCTAAAAGCTATTTTAATAAATATGGAAACAAATGAAAGTACGATTTCTCCAGAATTTTTAAAAATAATTAAAACTATAGCTTTACAAACATTGACTAAAATGTCTTACGAAGATTTAGATAAATTATATTTTAATAAGGTATTTAAACTTTTGTTTAATATATCATTGTTGGAAATACGTTGTAATAATGCAAATAACTTATTAGGTGGCAAGCTTATGTTTACGAATTTTAAATAATGTACTTGTTGAAAAATCAAAGGTGAACCATACAGACATGATTGGTGAATATTTAGGTGTAGTTCAGGTTTATCTTTTCCATGGCATTGTAGGGTATCCTAATATAGTCCCTCAATTATTACGCCCATCGACTATGAATTTACCAGATATAACGCATCCAATTCAGAAGAGAAAATATTTTAGGAACCATAAAATTAAAACGCGGCGACAATCCTCAAAGAAAGTCACAACTGAAAATAAAAACAATATATCCTCAGAAATCAAAGTACCAGTTAAATATTCCAGTGACTCGGATACTTCAGACACCGAAAGTAAAAGCATCACACAGTCAGAATCTAAGGTTCGTTTGGAGGCTGCGCATTTATTAAATTCACTAGTTGAGCAATCACAGAATCGTGAACTTTTTGGATATTGGACACAAATTGTTGCTAGTGGATCAAGAAGCGATGCCAGAGTATTGACAAGATGCATCTTACGGGAACCGTTATCGAAAATACGACAAATAGCCCTTATTACCCTTAATCATTTATTAATAGGAGCCAGAATGTTCCTCACTCACGCAGAAGATATAGAGCAGATGTCTTTCGTTACTTTTTTTGGAATGCTTAGTTCCGTGATAAAGGAAATACATTTTACATTGTCCCTCTTATTGAGCACTGAGAGGAATGTTGTTGTAATAACGCAAGGATTGAAATGTGCAGCTGCTCTTATACAAGGCACACCTTACTCTAGACTCAAGCCTGGCCTAGCTACTAAATTAATTAGGAATTGTAGAAATCACTTATTACACAAGCGTTAGTAAAGATATTTTCTTTTTCCTTCAACCAAATAACTAATATTATTCGTTATCTATTGCAATTTATAAATACTGTTTATACATTTCGTGCTTAACAAGTTCTTATATCTTATTTCTTAACCATACAATTAGCATTACTAATGGATAAATAAATTTGTTTATTAGATCCTACGGTTCGTGTAGCAGCACTAGCAGTTTTTGAAACATTAACGCTATCCGAACCAATTACGCCAGAGATTTTTAATATCCTTGCGAAATCATCAAGCGTTTGTACGGACACTGAATTTTCTAACTCTGACTTTAATACCACAAACGAGACCGAAACAGAGGAAGTGGTTTTTGACGATTTTGATGAAAACATTAATCAAATTGATTTAAATACAGATTATAATACCGAAGAGACGCCTATAAGTACATTAGTCCAAGTTTGCCTTAAAACCATTTCAAACGAAGTAAGGGCACTTTGTAAAAGAGCGCCAAGTCCTTTGGCTATTTCGTTATAAGCCTGCATTTTTTTTTTTGTGTTTAGGCAGCCAACGAACCAGTCAGGCTACAATCATTGAAATTATTGGGAACGCTGGCTTTTAACGCTAGCAGTCTAATATTTCCGCATATTAAGTTGATCGTTGGAATACTGATTGGAATATGTAACGAGCAAGAACCACAAGTAGTGTTCCATGCGTGCCACGTTATGGAGATTATTGCTGGTCGATTGGCAGACTCGAAATCCGAGGATGTGTCCAAGTTTTGGAATATTTCATTCGATCATATTGTATCACTTATGCATCATAGCCAAACAAGTTTGCGAGAAGTGGCTTGCGATTGCTTGGGAAACATCGGGGCTGATATGTTTGCCCAACTCCCAGTTAGTATTGCAATTTTTGACACAAAGATAAATAAAGCTTGAAACAAGAGTTCCTGCACTAAATTTGCATGTACTTGTAATGAATAAATCATTCGGTAATGATCGACATCGAATGCTATGGGGTCGGGGGGGGTGGGGGTAGAGAAAAAAAAGAAAAGAAAATAGCTCCGTATTACAAACTGTGCGTTATAAACGGCGTGTTGTTAATTTTGTTTTTTTGTTTTTTGTCTTTTTTTTTTTTTTTTTTTTTTTTTTTTCAATTGCAGAGAGAAAAGAGCATTATAATAATTACAGTACTTTTCGGAGCGATTCGAGACGACGAGAGCGCCGTAAGAGCCGCTAGTCTACGCGCCCTGGGGCTATTGGTGCTATTGCCACCCCTAGAGGAAGATACGGGATTCCTCATGGACTTAACGGACATAACGTGTTCGGCCTCCGAAGATCGAAATCTTGGAGTTAGGGTCAAGGCTGCCTGGGCCTTGGCCAGCCTCTGCAACTGCCTGGTTAAGCGAGAGTGAGTTGTTTCTTATCGCCGAATTCAAATTTTGGCCCTCGTTGTTAATAATTGTTTTAATCCTGTGAAGCGAGCCTCGGCTGATTATGAATTAAAAATCGATTATTGATTTTGCGAAGAATCGTTTGTATTTGCGGTGAATTTTTTTGCCGCATCGTTGTAAGACATTTCATGCTTCTATTTAAGAAATAACGCTGAGGTGGAGCCAGTACCTTTGGACATTGTATTACCAAAACTTTATAAGACTAGCGTCAAATCGGCGCAGGATAATGAAAAGGTCAAATGCAACGCGGTTAGAGCTATCGGAAATATTATGTACTTATGTCCTGATAAGTCAATTCTTGAAGATACTTCCTCGGGACTCGATGCTCTTACAAACTCTGCCGTAACTGGAAACGATATGAAGGTATGTGCATGCAAACAAATTTAATTGTAGAACAATGGGAAAATTAAACTTTTTATATTCAGGTAAGATGGAACGCTTGTCGAGCTATTGGCACAATCTTAAGCCGTAATCCAGATGCGATACTGCCACTTTCATGGAAAGTACGTAACGAAATCTCAAGCATTGTTATTAACGGATTGTAATTTATTTTATTCATGAAAATCAATTTTTTTTTAACATAAACAGGATAAGGTATTTCCAGTATTATGCGATTTAGTATGTAATAGTCCAAATTTTAAAGTACGTACAAATGCAGCTTGGGCTCTTTCAGTTTGTCAATCTTACAATAATTACATAGTTACTTTATGGAAAAGTATAATGTTAGGACTCGAAAACTCTCAACATGTTCCTAGTTACATAGAATATCCTCACAGAGATGCACTTGTACAACAGGTGCGTTAATTAACATTCAATCGCATGTGTATTGCAAATTTTAAGATAGTAAATATTATAAGTTATTGAAATTTTGTAAAATCTTCTGACATTCTATAGCTCTAATGATTTACTTTAAAAATATTGACATTTATACACACAATCTCTGCAAAAAAATGCTTACATACTCCATTTAATCTTATATTATATTAAAATTATTTTCAGCTTTGTTTAACACTTTGTCATTTGGCAGTTTACACTGAAATGGCAGAATTGGAATCACTATGGACAGAAATAAAAGACCATTTTGAAGATATCATTTACCATATGAAACAATTTCAAGTGAGATACTTTGCTCGATATGTACAGAGATGTAAAAAAAAAAAAAAAGTAATACATTTCTAATCATTATTTTTTTACAGGAACACGTACTGCCAGAAAAAGCAGGAGACTTAATGGAAGCTAAAGCACGATTTTCTTTATTTTCTCAACAATCCATAAAACCAAATGAAAAACAAATAGCCATGAAATTTGTAGAATTGTTCAAAAGGGATGAAAGATATGATAATGTAGATGCCTTGTCAATTTTAAATTAATGTAAGCCGTACATTTGTGTATGTGTTGGTGCGCGTGTGTAAGCGCATATGTACGGAGTGTAATTATTGTATATAAATTGTTTATAAAAATTTAATTTTTTATATATAATTTATAATAGACAAACTAATATCGAAATTTTTAAGTCTTGCAAAATTGACTATCCTTCATATTTTTCATTTGAGTACTGGTATCTTCATTTCTACTCATTTTTTCTGAATTTTTATCGATTCCGCTGTTATTTATTTTTTCTTCAAAATTATCGCTTTCTTCCATACTTTGATCATCATCTACAGATTTCTCTTCTAAACATTCATTTTTTAATATTAACATATGTATTCTGATGTAGACTTATTGTTTAAATAAAATTCTCGTTTTCAACTGTCTTCAGTGTTAATGTTTGATGTATCATTATTGGTTCCATTTTCTAAACAAACGTCCGATTGCTTTTTTATTTCATTCTCAGTATCTTCGTTATCTTCAGAACTTTCATTGTCAACATCACTGTCATTACTATTATTTTTCTCCTCATTTTTTTTTTCATTTGGTTTAAGTTTCTTTAGTTTAAGTTTTTGTTTACGTTTTAATCTTTTTGCTCGTTTCTTAGCTGTTACTGCCTCTGCCAAGCTTTTGTTTTGTTCCAATTTGTTGTGATATTCTTCATCAAGAAGTTCCTATCAATAATGTTAATGAAATATTATTCAATAATTGTATAATTCAATATTATCAAATCTAGTTTTTTTTTTAGTAAAACAAATTAAACAATATATATATATATATAATAATGCCTAATATTATATCTATAAGAATATCTGTTAATTAAATTAACTAATTCATTAAAAAAGCACGAACCTTCTGCCCCTTTTCTTGAATATACTTTTGTCTTGAATATTCTTTTCTTCTTAAATGTCTGTAAACATGGAATTCACCGCTACCAGCTCCAGCACTACTTCCCATAACATTTCGAACAAATTCAGGTACAGCTGGAGTATTTTTTGTTTTTGGCCGTTCTGGAATAATTATTGGCTTATCCTTGAAATGAAAATTGAAAATTAATTCACTTGAATTTTATCTTCAAAATAATCATAAACCATCTTCTTTCTACTTACAGGATTTTTCATTAATTTCATAAGCTTCAATCTCTGCAAATCAACTGCAGTTTTAGCAACCAATGGCTTCTCTATTTCATTTTCATCTCCAGAATCATTTTCCGACATTTTTATTCTTTATAATTAATGTTTTAATAAAAAGACTAATAATAATTGAATTAATACACAAATTATTAACTTAAAATACGGACTTCATTAGCTTATTTTTAATTGTACTCTACACGTATTAATAGAGCAAGTACAATCGTAACATGTTTGTAATTTTTGTATAGGCATTAACTCTTAAAATTGCATTAAATCACATTGTGACAACAAAATGTAGAACAATTTGAAGATAACTATTGTTGTGAAGAGCAGCAATTATTGGGGTTATTTTGTTATGGTTGCATCGTCGCATATACGTCCCATCACTCCCACCATCACACGGTAGAAAATAAAATCATAATTATCTTCTGATTGGTGAACGGTGATACACGTCGTATAGCCCCCAATTATTTTTGAATTTGCCAAAATAGAGAATACGACCGCTTTGATCATTAGCGCGACAGATCTTTTTTTACACGCAAATATTACGTGTAAAGTAAAAAGAGGGAATAAATTAACGACAAGGCAATACAACAAGCACAACTTTAAGGTATATAAAATATACCTTATTATAAAGCCGGTTATTGTGTCTTCAATTTTTACATGTTTTTTTAATATATTTTTATAACTATAGCTATGCATATTTACGGAATGAGATTGTTTTAAAATAAATATAACTCCATTTGTGCATTTAAATTTATTATTATACACTAACTATATGATAGCGACTAACAAATATTAACTAATGAAGATTTGAAACAAAATTTTATCTTTATAAGCTATTGAAAACATGAAAAATATTTTAACCATTGATTTGAATTAAAGACTAATGAATATATCTGAGTTCAAATTTTATTTTTTTGAAAAACAATAACAATTTTCAATTGAAGAATGATAAAATGCCGAAATCGTTTCAAATACGTCCAAGCGATGTGCCAATGTTTTTCATTTTTAAAATTTAGAATAGCGCAAATTTGAGAGTTATGTAAACATTTTTTCACAAAATTTATCGAACACTCGTTTCAATTTTTATATAAAAGATTGCGTTGGAGACCGTAATTGTAAAATCATACACATACATAAAAATTTATCTGTGTATCTTCCTGTAGTTTTAAGGTTAGAATATATTCTTTAATGTACATAATTTGTAAATATTTTAATTTTTATAAATTAAAATTGATTAATAAGAGTCCTTCCAAATAAATAAAATAATAGCCTGGTTTTGAAATGTTGTCATTCTAGGCATTATGATTTTATATGCTGACATAATCTTCTATAAATGCATACATAAATAATTTTAACAAATGAAGATAAACTATATAGGCGTCGCATTATATGCAAGTATATATATATATATATATATACTGTATAAATTCCTTGTTATTTGCATTTGCAACTTAACAGTTGAAAAAAATGTAATGCATTCTATTGAGAGCAGTCCTTCAAGCTTCAATTTGTATTTAGATACGAAACTAAAACTGCTCTCAATAGTAATGACATTTTCTTATTAGCAGGAATCGTAGTGTCATTAAGGAACATTACAAAGTTTGGCGTAAATATCCGCGGAGGCAATTGTTTAAAAAAAATTCTTCTATGGTTTCATCAATTCGGTGTGGCTCGAGGCTCGCGGATGGATAAGCATTAAGCATTAAGCATCGAAAAGAGGCGCCTAAAAGAAAACTTGCGTGGATCAGCCGCTTGGCCAAGTCGCGCAGGAGCTTTTGGCTACAGAAGCGCGAAGCAGCAAATCGATGCGGAAATTGCGGATAGGACAGGAGCAACGACGGGCGAAAGAAAGAGCATTTGCCGCTTGTCCCGAAATTTTAAAACTCCGATCCGAGCTTTCTTACCACTTGGCTCATTCGCCGTTGTAACTTGCAACGCTCGTTTCATTGCCGAGTTATCGTCCGGCTGTATTCGCTGGTGCTTTAAAAATTCGTCCTCGTTCCTTTTCTCAAATGCAATACCTCCACCTTGTGATATTTCAATCGACCCTTGGACTCGGTTTTCGCTGCAGGCGAGCAAAATTAATGCACGCGTAGCTTCTCATCAATATTGATGTAGAAATTGTCTTCGGCCCTTTGCATTTGAAATAGAAATGCGCGACGCGAAATGTCGATACGCGCGAGTCCCTCGAACGTGCGAATAATTCAGGATAATAAATTTTTATCTGACGCGCCAGTAGGTAATTGAAATGCCGTGGGCCATCCAGAATTAAGGCGATACCGCAATAGAAGCTAATGAACTGGAAGAGCGTAGGCTTAAAGGCATTTTTAACGAAAAAAAGCAACTTCGGTTGCTCTCGTATTCGGAGAATTTGTCTCCATTCAAGAAACTGAATTAGCATAGGAGAAAGACCAATAACTTACAGATTTTATAAGGAAAATGTTTTACCATATGGCAATGCGTATATTTCAATGTGGAATATTACGCTGTGATATGGCATTTATTTCTAAAAAATAAAATGTAAGTTGCATACATAAATCAATCAAACAGATGACCTGCAATAATTAGAGTTTTATTAGATTTGAAAATCAATCATACAGAACTCAATTGAGTGGCAATAATATTTCTGTAAAATATAATTGCGTAGAGTCTACATAGTTTTGTTGAATGTGACAAGTACGTTTACAAAAGTGTAAAATTAACGAAATGTTACTCTTTTATTTCAATTACATATACACTGCTTTTTTCTCTTGTTCAATACAAAGGCAGTATTCCTTTTTTTATTAATTCAGTTATAATAAATATCGTATTAATATAAAAATTACAGTACTTATACATTAAAAATATTAACAATCCTCCTCCATCTTCATAAATTGTATTAAAATTTCGATGATAAAATAAAAAAATAAAATATCATATACATATATATATATATATATATATATATATATATACAAATAAACTGGAAATTGAAAAAGTTAAATTTGCCAATTAAGGGAAAATGGACTTTTTCTTATTTCTTTTACTTAAATATATACTACGTTATGCTATTCATTTTTTAATTATATTATTTAAATTCTAAATTCAGATTTAAATTACTTATTTCACCAAGAAATATTATAAGTATAAAGTAATTCATTGAATGAAGCTACATTTACAAGCACGCAACAAGTATTGATGACATTAGTAAGTAAAGACGTTCTAGATTTGGCAACATTTATGGCACGGTATATAATATGGGAGTGTCCCACACTAAATGTTTGTACAATACTTTAACTAGTTTTTAATTACTTTCTCTTATTTTCAAATATATTTCCCCAAAACATAAGTTCTTTCATCACAATAATTTAAAAAAAAAAATGATGATAAATTTTAATATTAATATTTATGAAAAGATTTGTCAGTAGTTGTAAGTACAAAACACTATTGTATATTATATATATATATATATATATATATATAAATACACACACACACACATTCATCGTAGAAATAATATTGTTCTCGTCTTTTTAAGACAAACGATTACATTTCCTTTAAGCAAAATTTTAATAATATTATAATAATCGTTATTTAGTTTAATGAGTTAACTAATGCAACTCTAGTAATCTATGATTCTTATAAGTTTTGTGCAATATTTATTGAAACTTAATAAATTATCTGTCCAAAACTAGCTTAAGAAAATGACAGACAATTTATCTTATTTAAAAGACTAAAAAATGATTGCTTGCATGATACATGCACACGAATTAATGTTAATGAACTTAAGAAAATATTCTACTTAATCACATAATCGAATCAATTATTAGCTAAGAATGCAAACTTAGGATTAAACTAGGTAGCAAAATATATTACACACTTAGTCGAAAACGATAATTAAAAATAAACTTATTGAAAAGAAAATCTCATACGGGAAAATATCACAGTCAAGCGTAGTTTAAATTATAAGACGGCATAATAATTAAACTGGCTACTTAAAAAAAAAAAAAAATAATTTTTAAGTCTTGTTAAATACCCGCCACTTTGTGAGGTCGATTGTACAATTAACATAAGATATGCGTATAGAATGTGTTCGATTGTAACAACATACACATAATATCGCAATTTAGCCGACAATTCAATAATTTACATTCAAAAAGTTTAGTTGAAATTCCATAAATGTGAAAGGCATGCTTTTATAAAAATATTAAATGGCATATAAAAGTGTTATTAATTGGTTATATAATTCCATAAATCTATTACAATTCAGTACTTTTGTATCTCTCGTTGACTTTAAATTAAGCATAAAGTTATTAGAAATAATTTTCAATTTAATTTAACCGGTGTGCTAATTTAATTTTTAATATTTTCGACAATCGTATGAAACTTCGTAAGAAAATGATCCAAGATCTATCGTAAAAAAAGCAATGGATACGACAAGTGACATATCATTGCCAGATCTCGATATAATCTCAGAGCCAGGGCTTTTCTACGAGAAGCTTAAAGATTTCTATTCGCGCGGAAAAATTACGCGGAAATGCGAAACGAATACTTTTGAATGCTTGGGCACACCTTCCGCATCATTATAAATTATCACTGCTAAATTAATTGCTCTCGTCTATGATTATGATATTCTACAGTCTGGCCTTGATGGAAATGATGTTTCCAAAATGCGTTGCACCACGTTGTAATTGACTGTTTATGTATTAGAAAGAAGTTTTTTGTTTTTTGTTTTTTTTGTTTTTACAAAATTGCCTTTTGAAATTGACGAGGGACTAATGCACACACGCAGGCACAAACTTGTAAATTAGCGCGAGAGATGCGCACCCGATAAAGGGGATACGATCAGTTTGGTCAAGCCAACAATATTGAAATAACGCGCGGCTCGTTTCCGAGTCTCTATACTCGCGATCCTAAGCCCTTATAATAATAGTAATAGTAATAGTAATAATAATAATATTAATAATAATAATAATAATAATAATAATAATATATAATAATATAATATATATTATTATTATTATTATTACTATTATTTATTGGCAATGACAATGAAAGTGATGATGAAAAATAATAATAATAATAATAATAATGATAATGATGATATCACTAGTAGCAGTAGCAATGATAGCAATAGCCAACACGTCCCATCTTATACACCGTCGTCACAATGGGAATGTTGCTGAACAGCAATACCTATAAATCAACGACCGAGCTCGCTCGTGCCAGTTGGTAGTTTCTAATGATCGATGTGAGGAGCATTGGGAGGAGGCCGACGGCGAGGATCGTGGCGGGCGCAGCGATCGGCGCCCCTGTAAAGAACACCATTAGGATTAGGGTCGCCGCGCAGGTGGAGGCCACGAAGGACTGGGGCCTATGAAGCTGGGGGTAGCCGAGAGCCCATTGTCATCTGAGGGCTGGATCGCTCTGGCGCACGCGGTCGAAGTGCCGCCGGTAGTGGGCCTTGCCCCGGCCCCGATTACGATGGTGCTGCTGATGCGAGTGTCGGCTGTGATTGTGATTCTGCGACTGCTGCTGCTGCTGCTGCTGTGGCTGCTGCTGCTGTGGCTGTTGCTGCTGCTGTGGCTGTTGCTGCTGCTGTGGCTGCTGCTGTGGCTGCTGCTGCTGCTGCTGGTATTGCTTAGATTGCTGAAGAGAGTAGCAAAAGAAGGGAAAAAAAGGCAATGCCTCGGTCTCGGTAAAAGGAGAGCCCCGGCTTTATCCCAAAAGCCAAGGTCTCAAAAAGCGGTGCTCACCAGGGGAGTCGGCTGGCCGGCTATAGCGTTGAGGCTAGTCCCCGGGGGGCTCGGCTGCTGCTCGGCCGTGACGTTGGAGTCGTCCTCCGTAGTAACCAAGAGCTTAACGCCTTCGGCTTCCGGGTCGATTATGCCACCGCGGCTCTGCTGGTATACGAACAGCTCGGCCATCTGGCGCTGCATGTCGAGGAGCTCCTGGCTAACCGCGAAGTCCGTAGCGGCTTCCACGTCGATGGGAGGCGGCGCCCCGACGAGGCTGTTCACGTCGCAGCTTATCGACTCCCGGCAGACTGGGCAGAGGGCCTGCGGTCGGTTGAAATTACTTTTTTGGCTGATTCGTTTATCCCGCGCAAACCACCCCATCCCTCCCCGTTTATTTCCCCAACGATCAAGCCTATCTGGATCGGCTGCGAAGATCCCGAGTTCGCGAAAAGCTATGCCATCCGGATGATATTTTTTTATTTCAATACTTTTTGCTGTAAATCGCACGGAGAGTACGGAGAATCTCGAGATTACAAGCTCGAGGAGTTCGATAAGCTTTTCTAAAGAATTTACCAATTAAGAGTACGGATAATTAAGCAATCCAATTTATAGATTTGTTAAATATATATACTTGGAATTTATTGGTGGTATCCTGTTGCCACAATGGTAATTTTTCTTGTTCTTCCCTATAATACCGCTCTGCTGCTGCAACATGAGCGGCTAAGCAATGAGAATGAAAGTGATGGTAGCATTCCGTTTTTGTAAACTCATCCCCTTCCCTAAATCCGTATAAGCAAACTGCACACTGGCCAGTTGGTAGATTGCTTCTTGTCAAATGCTCTCTGACTAGCTGCAAATGTTTCAAAAGAACGATTCGATGCATCATTAATTTAATTAATCTTCGTAGACTGGATGAGATTCTTTTTTAAGATTATGAAATTAATTTACTCGAATGGGATCTAGTATTTTAAGCAAATTTTATGTTTTATATTCGTGTCTCATTGCATTGTCATCGTACTTACCTCTATTAACTCAAACATTACTGGTTGACCAATAAAATCTCTACATTTTGTATCGGCATCAGATTGTATTTGCTTTACAGTTTCTTCGTCTAAGCCTCTGGGATTCCTTAGATAAACAATTGGCGTTGTATCAGGGTAACCCGGTAACAATTTGACAATTAACCTGACGCATACATATTGAGATTGCGAGTCTTCTCCTGTCGATGGAAATACCAATGTTTCGATTGACTCTGGTTCACCCCTTAGAAGAAAAATTTATAAAATTTCTATAAATTTTCGTTTATATTCTATACATACTTTCTTTATTTAACACGTGGTCTTGTAAGAATATTTCTAAGATAGTTTAAGATTGTTATACTTTTTACGAACGACGAATCATATTTTTGTAAAGAAAGGGAGAGAACATGTACGTTTACAAATGTAGATAAGATTATGTATACAGGGAGAGAGAGAGAGAGAGAGAAAAATGGGGGCCGAGATAAAATTCGGCAAGTATTAAATAAATAATTAATAAATAATTAAAACATAATTTATATTTGTAATTAAAGAAAAAAAATTTACACGTTTTGATTTACAATTGCAATTTGTATTTGAGCAAATATAAAAAAGATCTATCGTTGTTTTACAATCTTATAACAAGGAATACTTTTAAAGAATGCCCCGTACAATGTTTTTTAAAAATGTAACGATTGAAGCATATATTTTATTAATTCTTGCATATGTAAAAAACATACCTATCATTCTCAATAATATCGAGTTCATCATCCAAGAGAATGGCTCTTAAAGCTTCTACTTCATCGGTCACTCTAAATAACAAAAAAACCAATAAATCAGGATGTCCGAGGAGAAATTGTAAGGCAGCACTGGCCGAATTATAAAAATACTACCTCTCGTCCAAAGCAGTTGACATTGTTCCCAGTGAAGTAAGTTTAATTACTCGGCAGGAAAACACGCAAAGGTGACTACTATTTTCAGTTGTTGGGAAGCAGTGGTTGTCGACTCGAGAACACGCGCTCGAGCTGGAAATCCGTGCTTTACGTAAACGTGAACGCGTAAACGTAAACGCGCGTTGCCTTCACGCTCGAGCAGCTGAGCCAAGAAATTTATAGCTGGTATTCTTATTCACGGAAAGGCTGTCCCCGATCGCTCAAGGAGTTCCCACGGCGCTTTTCTTTATTTATTGATTTCCCAAGGGCGGCGAAATCTACCTTACCGATGTTATATGGATCGAACTCGGCTTTAAAAAAAAGTGACGGATCCCTTACTGGATTAGTTGACGAGCAGCGTTCGATTAAATTTAGCTCGGCTGCGCGGGGCTTCCGAAGTTTAGCGAAAGGTAACAAAGTCCACTTGGCATCTACACTTGGCTTATTATCGGCGATTTTTTTACTCGCGGCGTAGCCGCGCGCTGCTCGATGGATCGAGAAGTAATTTGCATTATTATCCTGCCGCGCAACAAACGGAGCCCGGGGCTCGACGAGAGGGGAAGGGGGAGGAAATGAGACCGGAGGGTCGGCGGCACTCGCCGCTACACGGGAGCGATATGTCGATTGTCCATGCACGGATATCGTAGGGACGAGCCGGCGGCCGAGTCTCTCGCCTTGCGGCGGATTTGGCCCTTTGGTTGCCGCTGCCTCGCCGGTCCGATGATGCTGCCAACCTTGAAAAATA
The DNA here is from genome assembly GCA_018907135.1 of Kradibia gibbosae. Classification (NCBI taxonomy): domain Eukaryota; kingdom Metazoa; phylum Arthropoda; class Insecta; order Hymenoptera; family Agaonidae; genus Kradibia; species Kradibia gibbosae. The sequence goes on from JACCHX010000007.1 coordinate 14,798,787, forward strand.
TCCCGCGGAAATTCGTAAACATTTTTTTACCGGCTCGCACTCGGGAGCGCCGTCGCACCTTCGCGTCGCTCCTTCGAAGCCAGGGAAGACGGGGAGGAAGACCTCGCTCGGTCTTCAGCCGAGCGGCATTTTTTTCGGCCTCTCTCTCGTCGGAACCAGCGTTACTTCGGCTCCAGGATTGGGTCTTGAGCCCGGGCGTCTGCTGGATTAAGATCATCGGGTGCGCGACGCCCGAGCCGGCGACGACGACGCGCATCCCGGGCGCTCGGTCGCGGAAGCTTTGAGGAAAATAAGACCTGACGCGAGATAAAACAACTGCGAGTCGGTGACACTCGGTTATCCACGGTGCGCTCGACAAGACTTTATCCAATGGCATTGATTAAGAACTTTCGTCAATTTGTGGATACTTGTTTATTACGTGCCGCAAATAAGTAGCAATTTATCTGTGCTGATATTGCTGATGATTGATTTATCAATACATGGCTTAACGCTTAGTTCGTAGTTTACAAAGTTGCGTCGGACTTGTTTGACCGAATGTAAAACGATCGTTATGGAAATTCATGGTCCTTTAGTTGTGGAGCATAAAATGTATAAGACTTTGAAAGCGATAACAAAGATTAATGAATCAAATTGAAAATGCCTATGTAGAATTAATTCAACTCTCTCCTGGATAATATGCAATGTATTTTTCAGAGGCTTTGTTCACCGCATGGATCGTACACGAATTTCAGTGAACCATACGTACCGATTCGAAATACTAATAAAAGTAAAAGTTGTTGAAGTACTTTGTTTACTGTGCAATATGTGATATAGTATCAATATTTTTTATCTGCGATAATAAAAGAAAAATTGCTGACTTTAGAAGGATTTTAATAAAATTGTTTTGTATGACATACCGTTTTAAAATTTATTAAATGATTCAATTAATGTTTATAAATTGTATACAACAAAGCAATTAATAATCAATTATAGTAAGCATTATTTATTTATGCTTAAAAATTTTAACTAATTTCGTTAATTCATTCAAAATATATCAATTTTGAAATGAAAGCTTCAAAATTCTATTTTATATAATTATACCTAAAATTAAAGGGTTAAATTAAAAATTTACAAAAAAAGTATATTACATTACAATATTTGGAAGAGATGTAACGATATATAAATATTTATTATATATAAAAATATATTTATAAAAATTTTGTTCGTATAATTCAACATAAATTGGCGATAAATATGGATGTTGACATTATTAGTACTTTCTTTACTGTTTTTTTTACAATTTAGAAGGCTTTGTATCTTTACTTTTTGAAAAAAAATATTCTAATCTATGATTATTAGAAGACATTTCTCGAAATTCTTTAATAGTCATTGATGATTTATCTATAATTTTCAATTTATGCAAGCTAACTTTTTCAGGATACATTGTATCCCCTGGGAATAATAATACTGCTCCATCAAGTAGGTCTACCTTTATCTAAAAACAAATTGAAGATGTGTTAATTAATTCTATAAGAATAGTTTCAAATTAAATAAAATTAAGAATGGTTTAGATTGTTGAACATACGACATTGCTAGAAGTCTTTTGTAGTTACTTTCAAAACTAACTAGCTTATTTATTATACAAAATTCTTTTTAATATGTACAAACACAATTTTAAAATGTTTTATAAAATGTAAGTTTTTAATTAATGCTTACAGGAAACATAAGCTGACTTCCTTTTTTTGAATTTTTTAAAGCATACTCTAATAAATTATCAAGATTCTGATACTTTTCAATTCTTGATAATTCATACTGTTGTGGCGGTGGAAAGGAATGTTTTAATTGTTTCGAATCTTTTGGTGTAAGCCACTGTCAATGAAAGTAAATTCAATACATTAATTATTTTAAATAAAAAAAAAATTAAAAATCTCTGTAAAACTAAATATAATCTATTCCTACTTACTATTAAATCTTCTATTTCAAAATGATCTAATTTTGATGTAGGAATTGTTGGTAAACAAGTTAAAAAGAATGCGGTGTTAAAACGTATTTTGCTTGGTATAAAAGTAGGAGACAACCAATTTCCCCATTCGTGCAGTATCCACAAATTTGGAAGGCAATTAAATTCTTTACACATGTTATAAAATTCATTTGCATCAGAATGAACTTTAGACTGCCAATACTCTATTTCATTAATAAGAACTGAAACAATTTTTAAGTTTAAATTTACCCTAAAATAATAAACGAGTGGGTATTAAAGATGGTTGTTAGCATAACTACTGTTAAAAGATTTTTTAAAGAATTTTTAAAAGACTTACTGGAAAAGTTATCTGTTTCATTAAGTGAAAAAGCATTTCCCCTTTTACAAAGTAAAATGCCACATTCTTCAAAAGTCTCACGTATGGCACATATTCTCAAAGAGATTTCACGAGGAAGCTCATTTTCTTTGCTGCAAAATATTTCTGGCCTGTTCTTTGCAATTGGAATTAGGGATTTTAAATTGCTGTCGTTGTAACCATAATTTTTAAAAAACTTTATCCACTTTATATCTGAATCAGCTGGTTCAATAACACCACCAGGAAAAACAAATGAATTGGCATAGGCATTTGATTTCATGTGTCGCTTTAAGAAAAGTATGCTGTAGTCATACTGAAATAAAACATTTTATATTATTCGAAACAATTTGCGTCTTATTATGTGTTTAAAGAAACATTTATCACAATATTTTTTTTGCATTGATTTAACTAAACTACTTTTAAAATCATGCATAAGCATGAATAAAGCCAAATTGCGTAAGGCTTTGCCTTAAAAATACATATGTATTGTTGTATAGAGAACTCACAAATTGATCACAACTTAAACCATTTTTAGCTGCCATAATTATACTAGCCGATTCCCTCCAACTCTTCATTTTATTTTGTTTTTTATATACCGTATTTTTATGTGCGTATTAAAAACCTTGTAGAAATTTATCTACAATATCTATCTATCATCGCGATTAGGCAACAGTGGAAGATATTTAAATGATCGGCCGTCTTGGTATTGACATTATTTGACGTCAATTTACTTTAAAATCGAAATTCCGCCTATGCACAGCCATCGAGCGAACATAACTCCGACTATTCTCCGGCTCGAGATATAAAATTCTGCACGTGACATTCGATTATTAACCAATAACGTGACAATAAAGGTGCAGTACACCTGCGGTCAGCAAAGCTTATCGGTATAAATCATGCGGATGCAGGCATTGAAAACGCTGTACTGATTTTTCTACGGAGTTCCTGGAAGCCTTGGTAATGAGCATCGTTGTAAAATCAATTTCTGCCTAATTCGGCTATAATTTTTAGAAAATTTGTAATACACAGAGCAATGTACACAAGCCAAGTTTCTGTAATTTTCGAGGGCCGATCCTACTGTATCGAAAGGACAAATATACAATAGTCTTGTAATAATTCTTGTGGGAGAGAATATTTCTGGATATTTCGAAAACTGAAAAGTTTAATTAAGAAACGAATTTTGCAGTCAATTGTAATCGAAGCAGCTCCATTTGTTCGAATGCATTAGAACTTGCGTGCTTCTAAGTTTTAAAAAGTTTTTTTTAAGTATGACATTAACCCTATGCGAGCGCTTATTATTCTGGCAGATCGCCAATTTTTCGTACATTAATGCGCTTTATCGATACGGTTCTTTTCGTTTAAGAGAATCAAGCCGTTGCTCCCGTAAAACGGCTGTTAATCAAATGAACAGGCTTTAACTACTTGAATGCATTTGTAAGAATACAAATTTCTCCTACTAGTCAAACTTTGGGAAACCGCGCTGGATATACACATTATACATTTTAGATCAGGAAATTTAAAAAACTTCGTCTGCTAAATAAAAGATCAACGGTTCCCAAGTACGAAACTGTACTTAAGCGATTGTATACCAACTGCCAAGTGTGTACGGACTTTTAATGCGCGAAAAAAAAAAGAATAAATTTAAAACAATGGCCCAGAGATTTGACGGTCAAAACGTCATCGATTTGAACGGGCATACGAAGTAACGAACTTTTTCATCCGCCGAAACGTTTAAAAAGGTTTCGGTCGTCGGCAGTAGCCGCCAGTTTCGTCTGCAAAAAAATATACACGATACTAAAGTCATGATACTATATACAGCGTATATTATGTCGAATGAATACTCCTATAGCCACTATTGCCTTAACGATAAAAGCCGATATTGAACAGGGGTTTCGATAGCTCTATTAAAATTAAGATTTGATCAATGCCATTGATAAGGCGATCGGGAGTCTCGAAGGCTCGCTTTAAAAGCACAATGAGCAAAGGAAGTGTGTGTCGTACCTTGACACGACTACTTTGATTGGCAAGGAGAAAAGAAAAATAAGCACAAAAAGTAAGCGCACAGTTCCAAAAAAAAAGGGGGCCATTTTTCTTAGGTAAGAAGAGCCATTTGTTTAGAACGAGTTCGCTTTGCTTCGACCCGGGACCGAATTGTAGGTCTCATTAAGTTTAAACTAAGTAAGTACAATTATGTTCGGGGAAAAGTGCCCTTTTCCAGAACATAAGGTCCGCGTTATGTCAACCGTCGGATCTTATTTTAATGACGCGTCGGGTTACGATAAGCGAAAAACATTACTTTTACTCGTCGTGGACTTTAAGATAGCTCGAAATTATTTTTCTCGCTGCACGAGCTAATGCTAATACAATAATAAATAGCGTATTCCTGTGTATGTTCCTGCCTCTACGTTCGAAGCGTAGATATTTTAAGTGTCGACGCTTGGTTTATCGTGTTTTGACCGTTTTCTTAGAATGCGCCTATGCCTAGGATTCGGGCTTCCATCGAGAAAATCCGAATGAAGCACTTATAGAACACAGCTATCCGAGTCCATTCGTTTATCCTTAAAAAACGGGGAGCTCTCCTCGCCTACGGCCACGAGATCAGTGCTTAGCAAATATACGGCATCCGTGTATTTTGCTTCGTATCGCCCTTGCGAAATTAATAAACACCTTTTACAGTGCAAAACCTGTACTGTTCGCGACTTAACGGGGATATTCATTGGATAAAATTAAAGGTCAACTCGTGGCTGCCGGCAAGTGCAGCGGGCCTGCATATTTTAATTTCGGCGAGGATCCTTTCGTTTAGGCGGTGGTCGTCAGCGGCCGAGGATCCCAGCAGCTAAGGCTGTGGGAAAAACCGAGAGGGAAGGCGGCATCGACGATCCGCGTCGTTCGGCCGACGACGAGCAGGGCACATTTAACCTAGGAATCCGAGGGGCTCTCGAACGCCGGCATCCGGCATTTGAAATATCGAGCTGCTCGTCACTCGACGCTGGCGACTGACGGTAACGCGGCGGTGGCACCCCGGTCGCGTAGGTCGGTCTCTTCGGCCATCGCCCGAGTCCGGAGGCGGCGGCCACGCGCAGAGGCTCCAAGTCCCCCCCCCCAACCCCGGCGGACGCATCGGAACGTCCGCGCACCGGCGGAATTCTCCCTGGCTCGCGTCCTCCTCCCCCATTGGCCGGGCACGCGTTTCGATCGCACGCGCCCGCTCGCCGTGTGCCCGGGTTAGAGAGAGAGAGAGAGAGAGGTTCAGTGGAGCCGAGCCTTTAGTCTCGTGACCGAGCGCTCCTCCCCTACTCCTCGGCTCGGGCGCAGCGACCGAGAGCCACTCGAACCGAAGCGCGAAGAGGAAAAAGAGAGAGAGAGAGAGGAGAGGGCCGCTTTGAATTCGGAAAAGGGGAGGGGAGCAGCAGCAGCAGCTCCGCGCGACGGTTGAGCTTTTATTATTAGGGTGATGCGTGGCCGCGGCTCTTGTCCGTAACGGAAGCATCTTTGCCTCGAAGCCCAAATACAACCGCGGTGTCGAGTGGAAGTGGGAGACCGACGGCTAAGAGGGTAAGAGCGAGCGAGCGAGAGAGAGAGAGAGAGAGCGAGCACGAGCCGTGAGATCGGATTGACCGGCGTCTTTCCCGTCGACGAGGCTACGGCTCTTAAGGACGACCACGCGCAAAGTGTGTTGGCGGCTGTTTTTCATTTGGGCCGTCCCGGGTAAGACGTGGGACAGAGGCTGACAAAATGTTTCGGACCAAGAAGGACGTCGATCGTCACGTGCAGGACATATTCCACAAGCTCAAGGATGAGAACGAGGTGAGGCTGCTTCCTAGTAACCATAACCCCTTCCTCTCGCCGCGCCAGCCCGCCGCCGCCGCCGCCCCTGGCCCGCGGCCTCGACACGTACCCCAAACCGCCCCACGCCCCACATTGGCGAACTAACCGAACGCGCCAAAAATACGCTTTTAGCGCGAAATCGCCTGCCCAACGGGATGCAGGCTTTTGCCCTCGGCGATCGAAGCCGAGCCCGAGCTCTCGCGCGCTACTCTGCTCGCCCCCACCCGCCTGGGGGGAGAACTCCCGACGCGGGCTTGCCGGCACTTCATCAACGAGAGCCCCGTCGTCCCCGTTGCGAATTTCCTCTCGGCCCCCCCAACCCCCATTCGCCACGCCAAACTCATCAAGCCCCGATCGATCGATGCCCGCGCCCTTGCCGATGCCGCCGAGGCTTCTTTGCGCGCACATGGCTACACTGTACGTTATTTGCCTTCCACCCCCCCCCCCAATTTTATCATCGCGTAAGATAAAAGCCCATTTTATTGAGAGCAATATGCCTACTTTTGGATAAATCACCTTTTGGACGCGTTCGATTACCTCCCCATCCGTTATAATCTTTCTGTTTCTTTAAGCTACTTACGAAAATTCAATTTTTCATTAATTTTGATGCCAATGAGTAAAATAATATCCATCTAGCTATTTTATCCACCGTTTAAAATATTTAGCTGCAGTTTTAACGCCCATTTAATTATTATTCATCTTTACAGAGAACTCTACGTTGTTTTAAAATAGCAGAATTGTACTATCAGGTTTCTGATTTTGAATCAGCCAGACGATACCTTTCGAGATATACAGAAATTCGTCAAGAAGCAAAAACGTATAAGCTAATGGGTCAGATTCTTAAAGGTTTAAAACTAAAATCGGCAGCACTTGTCCAATACAAAAATGCGTTTGAATTAGGTGGCAAACAAGAGGATCTTATTTTAAAAAGTTAGTGGTTACGTAATCTTTGTATAATTACTTTACAATTGATGTTAAAAATTTTTCTTCGTTTATCCAACAGTTTGCGAACTCATGACTGATCCAGACGTAGATATCGATGCTAATCAGGCTAAATGCTGGATAGAAAGAGCAGAAAAGCTTTTTCCCCACCATAAAGTACTTTTTGATTTAAAGGAAAAGGTCTTGTCTATTGAAAGACCCTCTAATAACGAAGATCTCGAAAGACTATTAAAAGGTAATTAAACTAGCGTATAAGGCAGCTATTTTGTAAAAGTGTCACGAAACTTTTATTACGTATTTTATGTAAAATTTATATTATATAAGTTTAATAAATTATTTACTCAGCTGAGCTAGAAATTCGAAAAGAAGATGTTCAACTGAGAGTAAAACTCTTAAAGTACTACATGGAGAAGAACAGATTTGAAGAAGCCTATAAGCATGCAACTGAATTTGAAGTGTCAAATGTATACAGAGATAGCCTACATTGGTATCAAGCTTTATGTAGTTTATTTCTCAATTGTAAAAACATGAAACAGTCCAACTGGTCTTATTGGATTTTATACATTTCATCACTGGAGCGATATGCAGCTTTATCTCTCAAAGAGCAAGGCAATTCAGTTAAAAAAACCAATGAAGCTCTTTTAGCGATTTACAGGTGAAGAGAAAATTTATATCTTACCTTAGCCGCGTACAAATATTTACTTTTGAAGTTCAATTTTTTATTTTTTTTTTTTTTTTTTTTTATGGCAAATGTAAATGCTTTATTGATCTTTGTTCCAGTTTCGATCAACTTCTATTCGAAGCAAAAGTTCACTGCTTTGCAAGCAATCATTCATTGGCTCAAAGTATATATATGCACATGTGGGGACAATTACATTTTCATATGGCATGCTTAATAATACAAAATATAAAGAACGGTATGCTGGACTGGCCATCCAAATTATGCACTCTACTTTTATGTGCAATGCATGTGACGCCTATTAATCTAACAGTTTTTAAAAATATGCAACTTGACAACTCATTGAAGAATCAGCTACAAGTGTGGTATCGTGAAGGATCGTACCGATGTAGTCAAGCCGGTAAGTTCATCGCGAAAAATTTCAATTCTTTATTATTATTTGAAACAATTCGTTGTAGTTTTAAATACATTTATAATAAGAATAATAATTGCTCGTTCTAGCTAATGTTCTACAAGAATACTCTAGAGGCAACCAGAAAATACTTATATCTAAAATTGAAAAGTTTTGCACTGTATCATGGAGAGAACGTGTATATCTGGTAAGAAATGGCTTTCAATAATACTTAAAATATAAAAAAAATATAAGCTTAATTAATATTATTAACATTATAATAGATTTTCATTTGATAAAATAACTTTTTATGCATCACTTACAGCAACTATTTGTCGGAAAAATGCATCAAGCAATCGGAACTTCATATTTTACAAATAATAACGCAACCAATCCTCCACTTCGACTTATTTCGCACCATGAACTAGAAAAATACAATGAAGGTATATTTGAAAAAAATTCTTTACTCCTGAATATTATGCAAATACCTTCAGACCTTCTAATTAAGCCATTCTTTAATAAAAATGAAACGTCGAAAAATCATGCATTGATAAAAAAGAATTTAACACGTTGATTCTTACAGAGAAGTAGGAATAGAAATTTCTAATAAAGTTTTTGCTCGATAGAAGGCCATTTTATAAAAAAAATGTTAAGACAAAATAAAAATGTACCTTGTACTTAAATATTTATATTTTACAACACAATTCCATGTTAATTTCAGCCGCTGAGGAAGTATGGCCATATTCGCTACATCATCAGATTTGGCCGGCGATTAAAAGTCGCATTGACCCCTGGCCTCAACCGAATCTAACATCGCACCTGTTCCCAGAATTGCAATTTTCCGTTCACGATACTAATCAAGCTTCGCCAGTGACCCTCTGTCGTCTTGATATTGACGCATTCTTAAATGCATCAGGTAAAAAAGGGCCTAAATTTCGTTTTTATTTGATTACTTTGTAACTATTGAAAAATGTTTGGCATAAATAATGTAGAGACGCGTATACATGATTGTACTATGCGTTAAAATTACGAAAATTCTTACAGCATTATGTGCTGCAGTTGTACAAGAACAAAAAAAAAGAAATTTTGATTCTGAGAGACTACCGATTTTGCCAGCGGATTTGACAAGTCCACTATGTACTAAAGAACAAGAAACATGGTGAGTTTATATTTTAAGCATTAAGTTCAATTAAATTCGGATAAAGGTTTTTTTTTTCGCACAAATGCAACTGTAACCAATTTTTTCTTATGATTTAAATATCTGTCCTCAAATTCCCCGTCAGTCGAAGTACAAACTCATTGAGCACTGGAGTCATCCCCAATTACAAACTGCTTCTACCAGATAGAAACTCTGTAACCAATTGTATTACAAATTTTTTAACTTATCGAAAATGTTGTTTTAAATTCAAACCAAGGGGCCCATTTGTTACTGTACAAAAACACGAAGTCTTAATATGAGAATCTGTAAAACTTCGTGTATTAATATTAACAGCTATTGGGTATAATTTATTATCTTATAGTTAATATTTGTTTATAATTACAGGTGGTCATCAGCCTATAAAATGTATAAAAAAGAAGCTCTTAATGAAATAGGCAATATTCGACAAATTTTACAACGAGGATTAGAAGTTATTCGTTGTATTGGCAATCATGGTTTACATCCTAACATTTTAGTTCATCTAGCTAGAATATTCAACTATCGAGTAAATATAATTTATCAAATATATTTTTAGTTTACTGCGTCTAATTTAAATATATTTCAATCGAGTGATGATGTGTATAAATTGGTTTAATTTTTTTTATCTTCAAAGTCGATTGAGATTCAAGTAAAATTGTTGCAACTTAGTACTTTTAAACTTTAAATGTATTCAAAAGTCAATATATGTAAAATGCTAAACTGTACACGATAAGTCGTAAATGTACATTAAATTATATTGATTCAAATAAGAATACATCCTAGAAAATAGAATCTACGTTACATTTTACTTACCTATAAATTTTATATTTTAGGCGAAGCAGCTAAAGAAAAAAAATGGTAACAATGATAATATTCTTGCATTAGAAACTCGATCTGAATTGTACTGGTCAGCGGTTATTCCTCTACTTAAAAGAATACAAGATAACCAAACGATTCATACTACAAATACAAAGCTTTTTAAATATACAGGGTACGAATTAACTGACTGATTATTAATCTTTTATTAAAACACTCATCAAATGTCTAATGAATTTTTATCCACATTTTTTAACAGAAGAGAAATGTATAAGTTGGAATTAAATCAAGCTATAGAAGAAGGAAAGTTATTGTTAGCTCGTAAATTATTGAGGACTAATTTATACGAACAAGCTATTGAGGCTCTTCAATCAATAAAATGCCCAGAAGCATCTTTGGAACAAGGAAAAGTAAGATTTAATAATTGGAAAAAAAATTTTGTTCCCAATTTTGAATTTTTATATAATTTCTAATGATTTTCAGATATATAGGAAACTAGCAGATAAAAATCTTGCTTCGTCGTCGGAAAATCTTACCTCTGAGACAATAAATGAGCACATAATTCTTTTACGCAAAGCACAAAATTGTTTTTATCTTACTTTGGACAGACTGCGCAGTCCTGGTATTGATCCAAACCATGGACTGAATGGTGAAATTTATCTTTATATTAACGAAGTGGATAATGAACTACAAAAATTCGAACAAGATGGATATTCAGATGGTAGGTGTTTATATATATATATATATCTGTATAATAATACCATTATTTAATATATTTTTAAAAATAATAAACAACAAAGTTACCAAATAAATGGATTAAATTTAATGCAATTTATAATAGGTAGCCGTTATGCTTTATTGAAAACGTCCAATGTTTTAGGCAATCAAAATAATTACGATGATTTCTCTGAAGAAAGTTATTCATCTGCACAAAGCGATGAGCACCAAAACGCCGATCATTCTTTGACTACATTTAATAATTCTACTTTGCAAACACCCGTTAGAGCTATTCGACGAGTACCAAAATTATCCAGTACACCTCATAAAACATCACAGTATCAAGACACGTCGGACACTTCTCGAAATAGAAATGTAAGTCGTATCTTCTTTGTATTTATGATATCGATGAAATGCCTTTTTTGAAGAATACGATAGCCACTAGTTCCGTAGTAAGAAGTAAGACGAAATAACAAAGTTCTGTTAATATACGTAAATATAGCATTTGCCAAATGTCAGTCAGTAGTGTGTGCACGTAGTAGAAAGGGAATGTATAAAATGTTGCTTTTCAAATAACATATCTCTTTAATGTCGTTCGTAAATATCCTTAATTGCAACGTTGATCTTACTTTTATTTTATTTTTTTTTTTTTAGGAGGCACGTCCAAGTCCCGAACGATTGGATGCACAAATCCGCCAACTTGTTCATTCCATAGAATCTCTTAAAGACCAAAATCGCCAGCAGCACAAAGCTCTTATGTCAAAGCTAGACGAGTTGATTAAATTTAGCGCGCGAAAAGAGTCCCAAAAATCACATCCCCGCAAATTTGGCGTCAGTCGCAATCTCGAGGAAGATCTCTATGGACACTACGGCGAGGAAGACTTCAGGTGACTATATTAACGAATAAGGCTCCGTCTTCGCGGGCGGCAGGAGGTTTTCCTACGATCGAGGCGCGCAGGAGCGGGGCTTGGACAGAGCACCGAATCCAGAATCTTAAAGCCTTATCTCTCGCAGGGACTTCAACAACTACGGCAACACGTCCTTGCCCGGGGTGAGCCAGAGCCGGGCGTCGACGGGCCTGACGCCGAACCTCTTCGGACCGACGGGCCAGCGGCACCCGTACTCGCCCCTGGTCTACCCGTCGCCGGCAGCCAACACGGCCGCCGCCCTCCAGGGCTACTACCAAGGCGGGCCCCTCTCCTTCCCGGATCCCGGGGCCGCGGCCGCGGCCGCGGCCGCAGCCGCTAGCCAGCACATGTCCGCCCTCTACCCCCAGGGCGTCTACCCGATGTCCTCGCTCTACCGGGGCGGCCTCGAGCAGCCCCTGCTCTCGATGCAGCAGATGGCCGAGAGCGCCCTCCAGTCCAATATGTTCGCGCAGAGGCTCGCCGGCCAGTTGCCGAGCCAGCTGCCGAGCCAGCAGAGCCTCGGCCAGATGCACGTGGCCGATCCCAAGTACGCCGGGTAAGTCCCGCTGGTGTCCAGCGTTATGGGAACTCTAGCCGAGGAGCACTCGAGGAATCGATCCAGGAAGAGGGATTAAAATTGTAGCCCCAACGACGAGCAAAGGGTGTTTGGGGCTCTCGGGTAGTCGAGCCTCGATGGCCCCTTGGGTTATATCGGGGAAAGAGGGGGGGGGAGCGATCCCCCGGATAGGCGAGAGGCCGCTAAGCTCTGGGCGTTGCAGGTACATGGGGCCGAGCGAGCCGAGCATCCTCGAGCCCGCGGGCCCGATGAAGGACGTCCCGGGCGGGGCGCCGCCTCCTCCGGGCCCGATGTCGATCCCGGCCCCGGCCCCGACTCCTGTACCGACCCCGGCGGCCGCGTCGAGCTCGGCGCCCCGCAAGGTGCCCCCGGTGAACGTCGTCATCACGACCTCGGACACCCTGCCGACGACGGTGCCAACGGTCCAGCCGACCCTCAGCGTGACCATACCGGCCCAGCACCGGCTCGGGGCCGCCAACCCCGCGACGGCCCCGAAGCTGGAGCTTCCGGGCCACCCCCACGGCTACCAGATATCCATGCCGTCCCAGCCGACGATTCTGACGACGGTCAATCTGCCGCCTCTGGCCACGACCATCACCATGAGCTCGCCCATGACCAAGCCTTACGGTGAGCCGCCCGCGAAAGCTCCCTTAGCCCTGCCGAGGAACCGCGACTGACCCCCGAGGGCGTGCCGCTCCCTCTCTTTCTCTCTCTGCAGTGACCGACCAGCGGAGCGCGAGCATCGTCCACTCGGACCTGGGCAACAACAGCGGCTCGGACGGCAGCGAGGACGAGGAGGAGGAGGAGAAGGACCCGATTCCCGACTTCGCGCCCATCGTGCCGCTGCCCGCCGAGGTCCCGGTCACCACGGGCGAGGAGGACGAGGAGGTCCTCTTCGGCGGCCGGGCCAAGCTCTTCCGCTTCGTCGAGAAGGAGTGGAAGGAGCGGGGCATAGGCACGGTCAAGCTCCTGCGCGACGCCCGGGGCAAGGTGCGCCTGCTCATGCGCCGCGAGCAGGTCCACAAGATATGCGCCAATCACATGCTGAAGCGCGACATGGAGCTGACGATGATGCCCAACAACGACCGGGCCTACATATGGGTGGCCAACGACTTCGCCGACGAGGAGCTCAAGCTCGAGAAGCTCTGCATCAGGTTCAAGACCAGCGAGGAGGCCGGCAACTTCAAGGACCACTTCGACAAGGCCAAGCTCAGCCTACCGCCCGAGGGCGGAGCTACCCCGGCAACAACGTAGGTCTCCTCGCTAGAGCTCGCCCCCGTTGGTGGTGGTCTCCCTCTACCACCAGCACCACCCCTACTTTGCTCTACCCCGTTCCTGTAATAAATAAACCCTTCTCGTGCACCGTCGATCAAGACGAGCTGCTTCGATTTGCCTCCTCTCTCCCCCTCTTGACTCCCCGAGCCTTCGAAAGGCCCCTGCCTAGTCTGCCTAGCCTGCCTTGCCTTACGAAAGACTGTGGCGTGCTTACAGAGCCGAGGAATTCCCGGGAAAACCGACAAAGGTCGAGGCTGGCGATAAGAAACCCGTTGAGAGCATTGGCGGCTTTTCCTTCACGTCGACGCCGATAATACAGAAGCCATCCACGCCAAACGCCTCGAACTCCTCGGGCCCAAAGAAGCCGGAGGAAACACCAAAGCCCAGTCCATTTTCCTCCCTGATCTTCCAAAAGCCCTTCGACATGAATAAGCCCACGACGGGCTGCTTCACTTTTGGCACGCCGACATCGGCTGCTAATAAATCCACTATATTTGGCAACGATCGTAAGCGACCCAATCGTTTTTGTTTCATTTTTTTTTTCGTGAATCCAGCGTCTGAAATGAATCTCGTGACAATTCTTTTTCCCCAATTTGACAATATTAATTGCCCATTAGTTGAATTAAAAAGAAAACGCTCAAGCGGCATGAGTTTTAATCCTTCGCTTCTATAATTGCTTATCGATAATAAACCAGAATAAAACGTGATGTAATTTTTACAGTTTCCAAGGCTAGCCCTAAACAAATTTCTCAGGTTCAGTCACCTCCATTATCTAAAGGTACTTTGCGTAAAAAAAAAAAATTGCACCTTACAAATTATTGATTTCCCCGTACTTTTACTGAATTCGGTATTGATTTTTTATAGTGGAAAATGAGACGAAGGGAGCTTTAGAAAGTGACGAAGTCGTCATAATAGAGCAGAGCGTCAATCTTTCGCTTCTAATTAGTGGTACTGAAGTATGGGAAGAAAAGGGAAGCGGACTATTAGCGGTACGTTAAATGATAGGATTTATTTCTTCGTCCAACATAAAATTATAATTCATTGCTGTACGAATATTGATTTTATATTGTTTTAAAAAAGATCGTCTCACACAAACCAACCGGACGGATTCGTTTCTTGATGACCAAGGACATAAGTAAAAACGTTATTTATAATCAAGTGATTTCAGAAGCTACGGCTTTCGATTTGAAGAATTGTAAATTGACTTGGAAGATCGATAAACCTTACATGAAGCCTCAAACCTATGCAGCAAGATTTAAAAATAAAAATCAGGTACGCGGTAAATTCCCTAAATTTCTTATCGACTTAAGTAGATATTATTTATATCAAAAAAATTCTATATCATTTATCTAATAAAAAAAAAAAAAAAAATTACTCGAGACGTTGAAGGCGTAATTTAAATATTAATTTAGATGATTTTAATTTGGCGATTTCTTTTAACATAGTATAATAACGATAAAATAAAAACCCCTCATATTTGTACAATTGAGCAAGTTATCGATTCCAACAATTATGCTTAGGCAACCACTTTCCACGCGAAGCTGAATTCCCATCTACATCCGCCATCCAAATTGAGCAGCAAGCCTGTCGCCACGGAGCCAAAAAAATCTCTCTCCGAATTATTCAAGCCGGCTGCCGGTAAGAGAGAGAGAGAGGAGAGACCCTCAAGACACCTCTCGAATTTACGAGCTGTGCCGTGTCTACCGAGGAATCGCAAAACACGGCCAGCACCGGTGGGCAACGACTCGATTAAACGCTTCCGTTCTTTGCAGGTTCATGGGAATGCAGCGACTGTTACACTCGTAACGAGGCGTCGGCGATGAAGTGCCTCGCTTGCCAAGGGCCATCGCCCAACGCGAGCAAAGCGGCTCCGAGCGCGACGCCCATGGCCCAGAAGCCCCTGTCGCAGATATTCAAGGTGCCCGGCTCCTGGGAGTGCCGGCAATGCAGCGTCATCAACAACGAGAGCGACAAGCAGTGCTCGGCTTGCGAGTTTGCCAAGGACTCATCGGCAGATCCTAAGCCCAATACCGGCACGACCAAGTTCCCCAGCGACTTCGGGACACCGGACACCAAGGGCTTCACCTTCGGCATACCCCAGGTAAGCCGCCGCCGCCGCTGCCGAATCGGATCATCCTTTGCTCGTCGCCTCTCGCAAGGGCAGCTCTCTCTCTCTTGGCTCTCTCGACAAAATCATTACCGAGTAGTAAAATTCGCTTGCGATGGTAAAAATTATCGAGCTGATCCAACCCGCGAATATTTACGGTTAGCCAACTTTGGTCGTTGGACAAGGATGCCAATTGATGAAAAATCAATTTCCACAGAACATCCAGCAGACTCCGAGCAAAGAGCCATTGGTCTTCAATTTCGGCCAGTCGGCTAAGATGAGCGAAAAGTCGGCCTCCTCGCCGGTCTGCATTTTCGGGGCCAATAAGACCGACACCTCGAGCACTTCGGGCTTCCTCTTCGAATTGCAAAAGCCAAGCGGGACTGGCGACAACGAGGAAGCCTCCTCCAACTTCGGCTCCCCGGGCAAGTCCTTCGACTTCCAATTCCAAACAAAGTCGTCGCCAATAAAGTCACCGGAGCGCGTGGAAACGAGCGACGACGACGTCGTGGAGGAGGCCGAGGACGTGTACTTCACGCCCGTCATACCCTTGCCGGATAAAATCGAGGTGAAGACCGGCGAGGAGGACGAGGAGATACTGTTCAATCATAGAGCGAAGCTCTTTAAATTCGACGTGGAGACGAAGGAGTGGAAGGAGCGAGGGCTCGGCGACGTGAAGCTATTGAAGCACCGCGAGACGAGGAAGCTCAGGCTCGTGATGAGGAGGGACCAGGTATTGAAGCTCTGCTTGAATCACGCGGTCACGCCGGCTCTAGAGATCACGCCTAAGGGCGACAAGACCTGGATGTGGTCGGCCGGGGATTACAGCGAGGGCGAAGTCGAGTACATGCAGCTGGCCTGTCGCTTCAAGACCGTTGACATAGCTCAGAAATTCAAAGAAGCCATCGACGACGCCTGCAGGTCCGTGGCAACCGAAAGCCCTGCCAACAGCAAGTCCCTAGGATCCGCCGAGGGCTCTGTCGCCAAGCCCAAGGAATCCGCGAGTGACGCGTCTTTGGATTTACAGGTTAAGACTTGAGCCGAATAAATATTAATTCCGATGATTATCGGTCGTCCTTTGTTTTACGCGTATGAATTATTTAATGATTGCTTTGCAAACTGTTGTACAATTGGCCTTTGTGGTATTTTTTTTTTTTTTTTCGATCAAAATTTTAAATTAATTTGGAAATGTATGGGGATAAAAGCCGGTAACTAATAAAATTACGAATGAATCCAACGGTAGGTTTTCACAAGCCGTACGCTTTGTCAAGTAAAACCATACTTGATTTTTAGCAATGTTGCTTCCGACTTAAATTTATTGTTCGTTTAAGATTTTTATTTCTTTACGAATTGAAACTTCGGACTTTGACCAGCCTACACTTGATTTTATTAAAAAAATAAGTCTCTATTCGATTCATTTAGATTCTATACGAGTTGAAAGTGAATGCAGCGGAAAGAGCCGCGGCCCTTAAATTACAACTGCCGAAGAACTTCTACGCCTACAAGTACAAGACGAGCAGTTGTCCTGGCTGCATAGGATGCGAGGATTACGACGAGAAGGTCTCGGACGCGAGCAAGGCGAAGCAACAGCAGCCGCCGTCCTCGGGAACGAATCTGCCGACTTTTGGATACAAGTCAAACGAGTCGGGCTCGCCCTCCACCACCACCACGTCGCAATATAGCTTCAACAGCGTGTTCGGAAAGCCGGCCACTACCGCGCCGAGTACAGCAGTCAGCGATTCGGCTCTTAACATGATATTCGGAACGCCGACCAAACCGATCTTTGGCGATGGTAAGAAGCCCTTTGACCGTGTGATAATGAAGTCCCTTTAAAGGCCGAGCAACGATGAATCGGCTGCAGTGCTTTTCATCGATAAAGGCTAGACCTCGATGGGCGTTTAGAATAGCGAGGGATGAGGAGCCGTCCTCTTAGTCGGGAATAGCTAAATTCGGGTGAAAATTTCAGGAGCAGCGAAGTCAACGAATTTCGTATTCGGCGGGCAGGCGCCGGCCAAAGAGACCGGCCTCGAGAGCCTGAATATCTGTAGCCCGACTACGATGGCCCAGGCACCGACCGGGACGACAACGGCAACGACCAACATTTTCAGTGGCAGCGGCGGCGGCGGCGGCAACGTCTTGGCCCCCGCCAAGTCCCTCTTCTCCGGGGGCTCCATAAGCTCGACGGACCTCTCCAAGCCGCCGCCGAGCAGCTCGGTCTTCGGTGGGACGATGTTCGGCGAGGCCGAGGGTGGCGCGGCCGGCGACGGCAGCAGCAGCAAGTCCTCCATCGTCTTCGGGCAGCCGAAGCTCACGGGCACGAGCATATTCGGCGAGGGCAAGCTCCCGAGTACGAACATGTTCGGGGGGACCGCGAGCCTCGGCTCGAGCGACCCGGCAGGGGGCTCGATCTTCGGCCAGAGCACCGCCATGAAGTCCGGGTTCGGCGGGCAGACGAGCGCCGCCGCCGCCACCCCGAGCTTCGGCTCCCTGGCCGCCGAGGGCAGTGCGCCCGGGACGCCCTTCGGTGGTAAGTCAGTCTTTTGTTAGGCGCTCCTTTGTAGAGTTGGCCGTCGGGTCGGGGCCTGCCCCCCCCCCCGGTGAACGTTACGATTTTCCGAACAATGACCGAGGCTTTAATTAACTCTCGTCGTTCCAGGTACCTTCGGCTCCAGCGCCTTCGGCACGACCACACCCTTGGGATCCAATCCAACTTTCGGCAGTGAGGTGCCGACCAACTTCTCCTCGAAGCTGACCTTCGGCAAGAGCATCAGCCCGACGACCAATAGCATCTTTTCGAGCTCCGTGTCGCAGCCGAGCAACATCTTCAACTCCAAGCCCCCGACCGACGATAAGAAGAAGGAAATCGTTAGCTTCCTGCCGACCGAAAATTCACTGTCCTTCTCCACCCTCAACGCCCAGAGCAATTCTTCGGATAATCCCGGTTTTAAGATTGGTATTTATTCGTCTCTTCCTTATAAAGCTCTCTCGACCTCCGATGAAGGGCCGGGGCCCAAAATTCTTCCCATCGGCCTTACGCGGATGCACGCGGGGATCCATTAGTAGCCTCTTCTGTGCCTACCACTTTTAGCCTTACCCCATGCTTAAGAGTTCATTCGCGTACTTTGCACACGAGGCCTGTAATTTTCTCCCACTTGCAGCCGATCCGAATTTCACATTCGACGGAGCAGGATCTTCGGTATTCGGAAAGAAGCCAACCAACAATTTGGAGATAAGGAAATCGGGAAATTCGCCGAGCGTGAGGAAGGATAAGAATGCGAACGACAACGACGAGGACGAAGAGGGAAACGAAGATGATAATAAGGATGATCACGATCCCCACTTTGAGCCTATCATTCCATTGCCAAATGAAATCGAGGTCAGAACGGGCGAAGAAGACGAAAAAAAAAGTACGTGGAGACAATTGCTTGCTTCGAAGATTTAAAAATATCGCGTTCAAATGACGGCGAGACAAAAGTCTTGCCGCAACTTTTTTGCTCTCCACCCTTCGCGACGAAAGTCCGAAGAATCTTAATTGCGCGATTGATTTTTTTTTTTTTTTAACGGTGGATACAAAGCAAAATTCCTCGACGGACCGCGGAAGGGTATATTTCGGGCGATTGGTTTGAAAAATGCAAAGATGATAAAAGAAAGGACAAAAGCCATGACGCGGCCCCGCCGTATATTTTTGGTCCACAGTGTTCTGCAATCGAGCCAAGCTCTACCGATTCGATCCCAATCTGAAGGAGTGGAAGGAGCGCGGCGTGGGCGAGATGAAGCTCCTCCATCACGCGGAGAACGGCACCTACCGGCTCCTGATGCGGCGCGAGCAGGTCCACAAGGTCGTCTGCAATACCCTCCTCTCGCCCGAGATCGAGTTCAAGAAGCTCAACATGTCGGCTAACGCCTGGATGTGGGGTAGCATGAACCACGCCGAGCCCGACAATCCGGTCATCGAGAAGCTCGCCGTCAAGTTCGCCAATCCCAATCTGACGAGCGAATTCAAGAAGCAGGTCGACCTGGCCCAGAAGATGTTGTCGCTGAAGCAGCACGAAGGTAGATAATGCCGGCTTGGATTTAGATAACAATGCCTGCTTTATACCGACCGGACCTGCCGCTCTTACCGGATAATCTAGAATGCCTTCCACTTGGAATGTCTCCGTTTTCATGCATTATTATTATTATTATTACTACTACCACCACTACTAGCACTGCTTAGATTGGGCGACAAATGAGTATTGATGGCAATCGCTGACAAAATTTAATTTAATAGCGCGCAAAATGAAGCCAAAGTTTTTTTTTATCATCCGATCATCGTGATGTGTAAAGTATTGAGCAAGCGCGGGCGCGCATACACAGAGCACATTTGGATACACCAATGTTTAGTCATTTAGTTATTGAATCTGGTTCCTTGTCAGACTGAACGGTATTATTGGTAATGTTGATTCCTATTTAAAATATTATATTTACGAATAATGGCAATTTAGCGAATAGTAGGATTCCGAACGCTAAGAATATTCGTAGAAGTTTAAGTAAATTATCAATTTTATATACGTATATAATAAACAACGCATTTATTTAAATAAAACTCAAAGATGTATAAGAATTTAACTTTCGTTAGCAATTCGTCAGTTGTAAAAATTTAATTTATTATATAGATCTACCTTTACACAAAACATTAAATAAGTAATTAAACAAAGTATTGAATATATAAGAGTATTGTGAAACTAAAATTTATAATTATTAGCACAAACAGTTGAAGTTACTAGTAGATGAGTTCTTAGCAAAACAGATTTTTATACAATTCTTTACAAATATATATATATATATGTGTGTGTGCATCTTATTGTTTAACCATGTAATGCATATTTAGGTGCTATTAAACAGGCTATAATAAAATGACAAAAATGTTCCATTAAAAATACATTTATTATCTTTCATCATTTAACCGCTTACTTATTACTTATTTCAATCGTCTTGCAAATTATAATCAAAATCTAGTTTTTATATTCGGTATTGATTTGACAAATTGAATACCAATGAAATCAGTGGAAATTATTCGTATGTATTAAACGCATTTAATAAAAAAGTAATTCCTAATCAGTATACTTTACATTATCGTTAAATGTAATTCAAAACAATTCTCGAGATCGTTGTTTATAGCTCGAGTGTAGTCGTAAGTAAGGTATTATCGTTCTAATATTACGTGTCTTAAACAATCAATGGTGTTGATTGTGCGCGCACAATTAATTAGGAACAATAATTTCCCCATGAAGATTCAAGCAAACAGATGTTTTCATACGATTCGAACCCTATTGCCGAGTTAATATTCAATTAGAAGAAGAAGAAATTACGCAGAATTTGTGCATTGCCATTCTCCGGGTGTATCAATATTGAAATTAAATACACAACTTGCGCGCTATTCGCTGTATAAATGCCCGTAATTATTGTCGCGCATCCCGATTAAAGCCGATTTTACCCCTAAAAGTCCACACGACGTCGATCGGTTAAAAAAAAAAAGCTAATAATCGCTCGGGCGGTTAGCGTAGAATCGAAAAAATCGGCTTTGCCGATTCGTGCACTTGGCAATCGATAACGATCTTTTGGATCTCGTTCGAAACTGCTGCGCGGAGGGGGGCCACGAGCGACCGCGAATGGACGAGAGCAGCTCGGCTTCCATCAGGATAGAATCGACACCTCCGTCTCGGCGGCTTCCCGGGCTCCGGTCGACTCGAGCCGACCGCGCGCGCGACTCGGTGCGAAGCGAGCCTTCCGTTGCGGCGATATCGGCGCGGTCGAGTTAAATAACAAGGGCTCTTCCGTGTTTTCGTTGTCGATGCGAAGGCGAGGTGAGCGTCTGGTCTCGTCGATGCGCGATTACCGTTGACGGCTTCAATGCGGGACTGACGAGTATCGCATCGGTGTGTGCTAGTGGTGGTGGTGGTATATTCCTTGCGTGGTCATCGATGCCCGGTCGATATCAAGCATCACGGAGGGCAAAGGAAAGAAAAGCAAAAGACTCCCCGCGCGCACGATGAAAAAAAAAACCCCCGGAGATCGCAATGTTTCCATTAGGAAGGTAATTTACCGAATCGGGTTTTAAATTCGGATTCTCGGCCAAGCCTCGACTCGCAAGATTGTACTTTATCGTTATTGATAATTTGTACAAAGGTATTGGGTACAAGGGGGGGGGCGTACGCATCGGTTTGGGAAAAAACGCCCAGTCTTCGCTCGGAACCCACGGGATTGTTCGATGTCGATGCACCGCGGTGAAAGAAGTAGGAGAAGAAGAAGAAAAATGATCGAAAGCCAGGCGTCTCGAGTTAATGCAGCGAGAGCGATACATTTCGAAGGGGTTGCGAGCCATTCCTTAAGATTTCAATTGTCTCGATCGATGAGTTACAAAGGTGGCAGAGAACGATCCTCTCGAGCACTTTGTACACCAATGAAATAGAGTATCTAAATAGCTCGCGAGGCGCGTTTGAAATAAAGATAGAAAAGGAAAGAAAAAAAGAAAAACAAGTATCGGTCGAAGGGCCAGGATGTCGTAGAGCCTGTCGGACGGCAATCGATGCTCGTGCCATAGGAAGCGAGGATCGACCGCGAAGCTGGGAATCCTTTGCGACTTATATCCCGAGGAGTGTCCGGCCGATATCGAGCCGCTGGTCAATATATCCGTCTTGAGCTCAACCAGTTCCCTTGCGTTGTTCGCAGATTCGACATCGGCGTACGACAACGAGGAGCAGGACAACGACTACGATTGAAGCCTGGAGGAGTGTACAGAGAGCAGTGGCAAAGAAGGTTAACGATCGGTCGATACGCATAAGCGGTGAGTTTTTTTTTAGGCTTCCTTGCTTCAACCGCAGGACCGCACCGCGTTTCATAAATATCTCTGGCTCGAGGCCCCGCCCCGCTCGCCCTTATTGTTCTTTGCTCTTTGTTTTTCAGGCACGAGCGCACGCCAATAATGAGACGAGTATCGAAATCCGAAGAGTGTGCGATTTCAACATTTTTATGGCTATCCTCCGCTTATCGGCGCGCGCGAGGAAAAAGAAAACCGGCGGCTCTAGCGCACCGACAGACCGATATGCCCAAGTCCGAAGTAAGCCTCTCGCGATTGACCGTTCAACAAGACTATGTAGAATTGCTTTTTTTTTCCGTCGCGCGCCTCTTGTGAGCGCGCCGCGCTCACGATAAAAGACTTGTCACGTGTAAATTAAATAAAAGCAGCAGGATAAAACTCAGATCTTTTTGTATTGTCGCAACGTTTCTTATAATGCAGCAGTGAATTGCACTCGACCTCGCCAAACATTGTAGATATTTAGAAAGATCAGCCACTGTATGTTATTATTGGATGGTCTGTGATAACTATTGTTCAACATTATTTATAATAGTTTTTTATTATTATTATTATTATTATTATTATTATTATTTAATAAGCATATTTACGTACTTTAATGCGTAAGTTTGTATTAAGATAACGTAATTCACATAATTATTAAACGATCCAATAGAAAAGTTTTCTTATATTGCCAAACCTTTTTCAAACTTTTGCCCCTTCGAATTGAAAATTATCCTCGCAAGATCCCCATTTATTTCCTTCCCATGGCCTTTGCCTCTGCCTTTTCACATCAAATGATATATTTATTTAATGTGTACTCATTTAACGAACTTTATTATTCATGTTGTTATTTGTTTTTATAAAAAAAAAAAAAAAAAAAAAAAATTGTAAACCTTTGAGAATCTTAAACTTTCAATAAATATAAAATAACCATTGAAGCAATTGAAAAATAATAACAAGGTCGAAAGTTGGGATCTTAAAGTAGCTTATGATTTAATTGGAGATGTAAAGCTAATTCTGGCAACGTATTATAAAATAACAAATTTTTACAAAAGACCCGTTAATTTTTTTTTTTTTCAGTGCAACTTTTATTCGATAATGGCATATTTTTAAATTATTATTCAAGTTATTGGCAAATTTCAAAATGACTATGCAACCCAAACAATTATTGAATATTTCCTTGAACTTTTCGTAAATAAGATTAATTATGAAAAAAAGTAAGTGCCGAAGTATAAGTCTGTTTTAGGCACACGCGTATAAATTAACATACATATAGATAAAAGATAATGTAAAAAATATTAATTTTGTTTATTGTAATCTTGTTTTAATTGGAAGCTAAATAACTCGATCGCTCTATATTGAAGAGATACAATTGAATTTTATTAGTCATTGTATGCATCAAGAATAATCAAGATGATTGAGAATTCAATGTTTAGTCTAAGGAAAATGATCATAGAGCTTAAGTTCAAGGATAAAATCGATTTGATTTAAATAAAAGATTACTCAGGCCAAATATATACGTACTTATATATATATGTGTGTGTGTGTGTGTGTGTATATGCAATTGTGAGGGTGTACACATCCATACATATTTATATATATATATATGTATATAGATATGTGTGTATTATATTCTTACGATAGTGCTGACTCATTACTTTTTGAATCAGCGATACGCGCCGCCTTTGCATTTTTGCACAGCAAGTAATACCATTTGTACGAACGTATTTGTCGAGTGTTGACGTATCGTGGTTCAGTATAACATTTCAATTGTACGCTCATATAAATAAAATAAAAAGAATCACCAGAGATTGTAAAAATGAGTGCTGTTACGAAAGGTAAGAACGTAAAAAATTATTTTTAATTTGCAGCAACGTGTAATTGATATTTATTTGAAAGTTACGGTCACTTGTCGAATGGACTTTTTCGTCCTTTTTTCAAATGGATTTTAATCGAACGATTCGATCAAAATTCATTATTGACTTTCTTTTGTCTCAAAATAAACACTTTTCTCATTTGCCTACATATATAAATATTTATGCATGCATATATAGATTAATGTATGTACTTACATTTAAAAGATTCCTTTAACCGTGATGTATATTTTTTTGGTTAAGCCTTTGGCAATAAGTTTTGCTCCTATGTACATCTTTTTCACACTAATGTATATTTATTGTTTAATTTGCTTTAATTTGTTTATACAATGCCATAAATTTTCAATTAAGCGGTGAATAATGTTTGCAGGGATTTTTATCGTTGGTGCCAAGCGTACCCCATTTGGAAAAATGGGTGGAGTTTTCACTCAGAAAAGCATAACAGATTTATCCGTTGTGGCATCTAAAGAAGCATTGAAATCTGCAAATGTACAGCCAGAGCAAGTGGACAGTGTAATAATTGGAAATGTATCCTCGGTAAGTACTACTATGAGAAAAAATTATTTGCATACGATTCAATAATGCAGCTGTCGTTCAATTAAAGAGTTCATCATCGGATGGTGCATTTATGCCAAGGCACGTATTACTTAAATGTGGAATTCCAGTCGATAGACCGGCCTTAGGAGTTAATAGATTATGCGGTTCTGGCTTTCAGTCTGTAGTTAACGGTGCTCAGGTATGGAATATAAATATACATAGATATATATATATATATTGATTCAATTGAAAGAAGGTTAATTTTGTTTAAATCACGATCCAGAGTATTTTAGCCGGAGAGTCCAACATTGTCTTAGTAGGCGGAGTGGAGAACATGAGTCAGATGCCATTCGTGGTTCGAGGCATTCGCTTTGGAACTGCCCTAGGCCAAAAGTACGAATTCGAGGACTCGCTTTGGCTTGGTCTATTGGACACTTATTGTAATCTACCTATGGGGATGACTGCCGAAAAGCTTGGAGCCCAATTGAAAGTAACCAGGCAAGAAGTGGACGACTTATCGTTGAGAAGCCACCAATTGTGGAAGGCTGGTCTGTAGCACATGGTCACACGAAACATTGTACATTATCCAGGCTTGGCGGGGCAGGAGCTCTTAACGAAAAATCAATTCTCTTCCCTAGCCAACGAGGGCGGCCACTTTAAAGCCGAAATAGCACCGGTGCCCGTCAAAACGAGAAAGCAGGAAGTACTGGTCGAGCTCGACGAGCATCCCAGGCCCCAAGCCAAGCTCTCGGATCTCTCGAAGCTGCCCTCGATCTTCAAGAAGGACGGTCTGGTAACGGCTGGTTCGGCCTCGGTAAGTACACGAGCCCAGTGCCGGGATCGATCTTAGAATTCCATCGGTCCTCGATCCTTCTTCTTGCAGGGTGTCAGCGACGGGGCCGGAGCCCTGGTTCTGGCCAGCGAAGAGGCCGTCAAAGTCAACGGACTCAAGCCGTTGGCCCGCCTGGTGGGCTACAGTACGGTGGGTGTGGACCCCAGCATAATGGGAATCGGACCCTCCCCGGCCATCAAGAATCTCCTCAAGGCTACGGGAAAAACGTTGAACGACATAGAAATGGTGGAGGTAGGGACTGTCCTTGGATGGTCGTCGAGGGCTTTGAGAGAAAGCCGGTAGTCTAAAGCTTCGTCCATTTGATTTTTAGATTAACGAGGCCTTCGCCGCCCAGACTCTGGCCTGCGTCAAGGACTTGAACCTGGACATCGCTAAGCTGAACGTTAACGGGGGCGCCATAGCTATCGGGCATCCTCTGGGAGCATCCGGATCGCGAATTACCGCCCACATAGTTCATGAATTAAGGTCGGCTGCCCAAGTGATAAGTTTACCTTAAACTTTTAAAATGCTGCGACGCCCGTCGAGTCAATGGCTTCCGTTCATCGAACGGCCATTGGTCTTAAAAGCTCGATAGCCGCCACTGGCGTGGCTTTGTCCTTTTTCACGGGCGTTTGTTTTCGTTTCAGACGGAGAAATGCCGGAAAATTGGGAATCGGCTCGGCTTGCATCGGCGGTGGCCAAGGAATCGCCGTTATGATCGAAGCTCTTTAAACAAAGCCGGCCGCAAATATTTCCAATTACTTTACGCTAAAGGGCTTCTTTACCCGTGTACAATTACAAACACATTTTAAGCAATAAGAGATCCTGCGATGCGAACTTCAATCATTGTGCAATACATTGTCATTAATTGTATACAAGTTTTTCGTTGCGCAAGCAATTTGTATAAATATGTAAAAACTAGATGAAAATTATTTTTACGAATGTATTTTTTTATACACATTTTAAAGCTACAATATATTTCTAATAAAAATTATTACAAAAAACAACATTCTCTCGTTCTCGCATTCGGAAGCAGCTCCTATTGGAAATAGTAGGAACAATTGCATGCGTGAATCATTTTCTTTTCCTTTTTTTTTTCTGTGAGAGTTCTTTACAAAGGCCGTAAGTGTCATTGAGAACATTTTATTTTGAGGAAGTCCAATTGCGGTATAATTAATCTATTTTACTTCGTAAATACATACATTCGGTATAAAGAAAAAAGAGAGGAAAAGTGGTCTGTTACAATAAAAAAGCATAAATAAATTTATTTATTATAAATAACAAAAATTACAACACAATTAACCTTATAAACAGTCGTCGATTTACTATTTCAAGTATTATGGAATTAAAAACATTTATATAACGATATCGCGTAAAATACAATATATGTAGAGGAATTTTAGTTCTGGCAGATTTTTGTTTTATCATTTAACGTCCATAAGCCATTTTCTTTGATTTTTTTTTTAATTCGTATATTTTAAGATAAGGCACATTATTACAATAGATAAATACAATAGTAAATGTAACTGATTAAAGATAATATGCTTTCATAAAGTCAAGTTTTGAATTTTACAAATAACTAAGCACTGTAAAAGACGCGATTAAAAATAAGTTAAATATATATATTTTAATCATATTTATTGACTCTATAGCTTAGGTTTACGTATTGATCTCATATGATTTCAATGATGAAAATCGAATTCCGATAAGTTTCGTTATATAATTTGAGTATTAAAAACGATTGTTTCCCTGTATTTATTTGCATATATGTATATGTATATATATATATATAAATAACAGAAGTTTTTAATCAAGTTTGAAATAGCGTAAGCGTGTAAACAATAAATATGAATAATTCAATACAAAATGCAATTTGTATTAAAAACTTAACTTCCGTAAGAAATTACTCTACATTTGGTTCTATATTCAAATAATCAATGTTTCATAAACTTTGTTTACAAGAATAATACACTTAACATTGCTCAATACTTTAAAACTCGGTAAGCTCAACAAGAACAATTGCAATAATTGTATAAAGAAATTCGAATTAATTGATAACAAAGTAATAACCGACGTTAATTATTGTTCCGCAAGTACAAAAGTGCAGTATAAAAAAATATCTTATCCGTTGCGTGTGCGCTTCTTAGATCGTAGATCTCATTTTGGCGGCGTGTCAGATAATCTTGTGCTTCCAGTTTGAACTCCCCCGGTATATAAGACTAAATTCTCTCTCTTGTAAAAGGGTATGATCTCGTCGATGCTCGCAAAGGATTGTTCGTTGGGCTTGGACGAGCCCAGGGCGTACCTGCAATCATCGATCGTTTCACATATACGTGTGTTGCACGCGTTAATATTAGACATTTTCTTCGCGCGCGCGCGCGCTAATATGAATAATTTACGATAGGCTGCAATTAGTTGCGTCGGCAGGTTTGTTTTCGCCGCTATTGCCGATCGCGCCTTACAAAGAAGCTGTAATCGTCCCCGTGATTGTACAGCCGATGCTAATGCGAAACACGCGAGTAAGCGTCCGTTAATGGCATACCGTGGCATTATCGAAGGGCACTCGATCGCAATTATTCAGGGTCAGGGTGCGCACGACTCGTCGTCGTGAATTACCTATTGTCGGCTCTCCTTCGCACAGGAACATTGTAAACTCTGTCTTTGCACCACAGCACCAGAGTCAGTGGATTATTTGGATTTGAAGTTGAGGGCCTCATTAGAAAAAACCCGTCGGACGAATTGCCGTAAGTACATTCTGAAAATAATAAATACAATTGCGCAATTCAATCGGCGCGATTGGCAATGACTAATCTAAGCCATTTGTCTATTGTTTCGCAATGTAAATAAATGCCTCGGCAATGGTCTCATCCATTGATTTCTCAATACGGATGTTTAAAAACATCGCTCCGCTAAGGATAGGCGCGCTTCAATAACAATTCCAATGCTAGTAATATGTTTTCAACGCGCGAGAGCAAATATCAACGAGGCAAAAAGTGTCGGCGGTAGCGAGCAGACGAGACTGCCAAGATGCCCTCGCGGTTTCCGAGCACCATCGATAAGTAATCGATAATTATCTTGAAGTTAAGAAGCGTAACCTTTATCCTCCTGCTCGTACTCCGGCACAGTTAGAAGATACGATTTTTCACCACGATCGTCTTAAAGGATCCCCATCGGCGTTTCGCGCGACAATCAATCCCCGTCGATGAGGCGCCGCGCGCCAACTAATGTCGATCGTACATTCGCTCTCGAGCGAACTTTCACTCGCCGGCACGCGGACGACTCGCGACCGAGTCGATGCCCGAGCAGCGTCGGCGTTAAATCGAGGATCAGCGATTGAGCGGCAGGAGTCGCAGCTGCGTGGACCGATTCGGGATGTTAAAAAGAGTCCACGGAGGAACAATAAACGCGATTGGCCGGGGGCGAATAGCGGACGAGCGGCGGCTCAGGGAAGACTCTCACGCTCTTCTATAAGGAGATTGGCCTGCTCCCGGGTGAGATTGTGGAACCAGGGCCTCTCGTAGTAGGACTGCTTGTCCGGGGGCGGCGGCAGTGGCCTCGCGGCGTTGCTTATAGGCGTCGTCTTGCTCGTGGATACGGGCAGCGTCGAGGACTTCTTCTCGTGGGATCGTTCTGGAACAGCGAGAAGCCCCGAGGGGCCAAGGGTTAAGGACGACTCGCGGCCGAGATCGGCGGGAGGGCCCGGGGGCCGCCAAAGCCCGACGGACGCTAGTCGAGGGATCATACGAGCCGTCCGACCAATGGACGGTTCGAGTCCCTGGAAGCGAGCGCTCCTCGCGATTCGGCCTCGATTTATCCTCGGTTCGGCTCGGCCCGGGCGTTCGGTACTCCGTCGCGCTCTCGAATTCAATTAGGATATACGCAGAGGGGGGGGGCGGGAGCCGCGACAACCGAGGATCCAACGCACTGGCGAGGTTGAGGCGGGCCTGGGTGAGCGTCTCCTGGGTGAGGGTCGTGTGGGGCCGGGGCCGACCCCTGGAGGCCGTCCTCTTGCTCTCGCCCATGAGGCTCGCCATCCTGGCGCGCAGGCCGCCGAAGGCACCGCTCGAATCCGTCTTGGCTGCTCCGGACGAGCTCCGTCGGGGCTCGCGTACACCGACCGACTGCCGAGGCTCGCGCCGTCGCGCCGTACCTCGGGGCCTCGGCCCACGCGTTGGTCGCCCTCGGCATGGGGTCCTCCGGCCCTTGGCTTCCCGCGGTTTTCCACCAGGCGGCGGCGGCGGGAGGAGAGGGGCTATTTTTACCCGGGCCCGAGGACGCCTCCCTCGACCGGTCGGGGCTCGACCCTCAGTCGGCCCTTGGACCGCGGCTCGAGCTTATTGTGCGAGCGCGAGGCGAGGGACTGCTGTACCGGAGATCTCCCTTGGCCTTCGATCGTATCCTTTGCGAGGAGTACTCGGTACGAGGGCAGCCGAGCTCGGTGCCGGGCACCTTCAACGAGACAATACTCCGCCGCGTTATTTATCCATGAGTTGCGTGCGATGAGATTTTCTTTGGCGTCGAGGCGCGCTCTTCTTATTTTGTTCGGTATATTGAAGAGCGAGGCAAACAGCCTTTGTACTTTGAATTGCTCAAATTGCTCGAATTTTTCTATATTGAAGGTTATCCATTGATTTGTTAACGATGGCCAATGGACATCGATGAGTGCCGGCTTACGATTAGATGAATTTATTTTTGGTAAAGTACACTCGTTTGAAAAAGTATTAATTTCGTAAAAAAGTGCATTTGGTGTACGTTCAATCGCAATCGTGACTGTTGGCGGTGATTTTCTTTCGTTTCACTTGGCTTTTCGAAGCCACGGATATCTAACACGGAGCTTTTCCTTTGCCTTGCAATAACGTTATTAAATTACGCGCTCCAATCTCCATAAATTAGGGAAGCTTCGAGCGTACTCGGGTCATACGTACTATTTTTGCCTTTTCTCAAGGTTGCAAAATGTATCTGTAGAAATGTACCTGGGTCATCGGCTTCGGCAGAGTCGCGAGCAATTGTCCTTTTGATCCTCGCGACCAAGCTTACAAAAGGATCTTTCCATCCCGATGCCGAGGGCCGAGTATCGATTGCCCTAAAACTCTTCATCCAAGCCGCGAGGAAATTAATTATCTCCTCAGCCACCGAAGGCGACTAACGATCCAAAATTACGGCTTTATCGGTGTATGCGTCGTTTGCTCTGCTCCTCAATAGCGACCGCGCCCTTAAATATTATTACTATTGTCGTTCTCGCCATTGACTCGGTGGAGTGCAGCCGATGAGCGGAGGATCGAGCAGCAACGAGGCAGAGTTCGCGAGCCTCTTGTTGATTCGGCAAATTGCGTTATTGCCGCGAGATGATTTTTTAGAGTAGCTTCGCTCTGTAAATGCCCGCCTCGAGTACGGCGCGGGCGTTCAAATCTTGTCTCGCGTTACAAATCGAGCGATCGTTCGCGGAATCGCCCTCGTCGCAGTGGAAACGAAAATCATCGCGCCTCGATATGCGGACCGTCAACAACGGCCTACCGCTCCGAGGCAGACCCCAATGATATCGCAAGCGATCTCTCGACCGATTCAGCCCTCGATAGAACCCTTTAGCTCCCCTCCCGCAACCCTTCCGGGGAATAACTTTTTCCACGAGATCGCGACCCTCTCCCCGCGATCGCTGCGACAAGACTGTGAATCCCAATGACGGGCAACTGCATTGGACCCGCGAGCGCGCGCGGCACATTTGTCCTGCACGTGTTGAGCTTTTTCCGAGTTGTTTTTTTCTTCTTCTTCTTCTTCAACTCGGCCCAGCCTCACGCTCGGTCCGGTTTTTTGCCGCTCGGCGAACGGTCTTATTTTCGAACGAGGAGCAGGGCCTCTATCCGAGCTTCCGGCCCGAGCGAACTCTCGCGAATCTCTCAGCCGGCCGTGAAAGCAATAACCGATTGGCTTTGGCTCGAGGCCCAAGGTCGCGGGCCCGTCCCTACGCTCTCCTTAGCCCTCGATCGACGGAGCGCTGCCCATCTTAAATACCGAATGATACGAACCAATTTTGGCGTCCATCCTGTGGTTCTGCGCGGCCGTTACATTGGGAGGTGGTTTCGTGGGCAGCGGGGGCGGATGCTTGGGGCTGGCCTCCTGCTCGAAGTCGCGGCCGTTCTCCTCCGGCTGAACAGTGCAAACAAGAAGGCTTACAGGTCAGGGGCATTTCGTCGAGCTTCGGGACGGAGGAGGCGCCCCTGGGAGCGGGTTGGGGTTTTTCCGGGAGAGAGAGAGAGAGGGGGGGGGCGGGGCTCCTCGGCCGAGGCGCCCGAGGATTCGTCGGCCTACCCCCTCGGTGATGGACTCGTAGATCTCGTAGGGCTCCTCGTCCTCGTGGCTGGCGGAGCTCGGGGGGTGGTAGACGCTCTCGAGGGAGTTCTGGGTCGCGCTCGAGAGCGACTGCCGACTGTCCGGCCTCAGGGCGGAGCCGCTGCGCCGGTGCCGCTCGACCAGGTGCTCGTCGAAGGCCTCGTAGTCCTCCTCCTCCTCCTCCTCCTCGTCCTCGCTCTCGTCCGCGGGCCGCGTCGTCGGCAGGTTCGCCACCAGGTCGAAGCACCGGATCGAGGCCGGGGGCTTGGGCAGACCGGGGCTGACCTCGGTCGCGAGGCTCGTGGGCTTGCTCTGCTCCCTCGTTCCTTAAACACAGAGCACATCGAGAGACGCGTGACTAGCGATTGCGAGCATCGGCTTTTCAAGTTCGTTGGACGGCACGCGAGTCGATCCCCGGGTATTCGACCCTGTCCTCGGAAGAGCGTTCAGCGACGATTTTACTTTAGATCGATCTGCACGTATTACTTAATCGTAGATCAATCGCCCGGTACGATAGTAAGCCTGCGATCGATAGGGTCGATTCGACAATTGTAAAATCGCAAGACTCAAGGAGATCTCGATTATTGACTTTCGCGCCGAGCACTTGGACAAAAGGTAGGCTCGGGACAAGGACTCGGGCGTGGCAGCCTTAAGATTAACGAGAATCCCTCGCCAACGCGGGGGCAGCGGCTCTTTTTACGTTATCGCTGGATCGAGCGTCGCGCGAGCGCAATTCATTATTGTCGAGAAGAAAGGAAGAAGCGAACGGAAGGACTCGTGAGTCGCTGCTTGCCTACTTGGGCCATCGCTGAGGCCGTTGAGCTTCAGCTTGGCGCCCTTGTGAAGGAAGGAGGTCCTGGGCTCGCTCCTGCGCGGCATCGCCTCTTCCCTGGCGCCCCTCTTGCAAAGGGCCTCGGGCTTGGGGGCTACCGCGGGCTTGGCCCCGATGAGCATCAGCTGCTCCTTCAGCTTCTCGGCGAGGCTCTTCTGCTGGGCCTCGCTGCTCTCGCCGCTCGGCCGGGACTTGGCCGGCTGCTGCTTGGGGCCCGGCTCCGGGTAGCCGACGTTCGCGTAGGTGCTCTCCTGCTCGGCCGAGGCCCCCAAGTTGGCGTAGGTGCTCTCGGCGCTCGGCAACTCGCTGCTCCTGTCGAGCCGATTGTTGATCCTGAACAAGGGAAGCCGCCGTTAGTCTCCTTTACCATCGGCCGGAGGCAAGCGAGAGCATCGATTGCCGATCGGTATTTGACGGGCGGCCGATAGCAAGGGGAGGAGGAGGAGGAGGAGGAATGGATTGCTCACGAGTGCGAGGAGCCTCTGGCGTGAGCCTCCATCATTATCCTGTCGTTCTCTTGAAAGAGCTTCAGACTGCTACGGAAGTCCGGATTGACGCCGGCCGAGAGCCTCGTTATCACCGGGGCCCCGGCGTCGTTGCCCGGATCGTCGACGCAGTCCTCGAAGTCTGTGTCCCAGGAGCCGGTGTCGCTCAGCGCTTCGGCCTCCAGCAGCTGAACGGGCTGCGACTGCGCCTCCGACTGCGGCTTGTCCCGGACGTAGTCCTCCGGGCACTTCTTCAATTCCTCGACGAAATTCCACAGGCTCCTGTCGATCGGATTAATTTAAGCCCTCTGTATCGTTTGGGTGCGCGGTGCATTGCAGCGCGCGTCGAATTTTTTTACGAAGAGAGAGGGGGGGGAGGGGGAGGGGGGAAGCTCGGTGGACTTACTCGTTGGATTGGTCTAGGAAGCTAAATTGGGGGAAAATTTCAAAAGGGATCTGCTGCTCTCTTTACGGGCACGGGATAGGATCGATCGCGGCGGCCCTTCGGCCCCCTGGGGTCGGGGGCCCTGGGTCCGGCAGGAGGGAGGCCAATGGGGAGAGGAGAGGTCGAGGCGCGAGTCCCGCGAGTACAGCCAGGCAAGAGAGAGAAGAGAGAGAGAGAGAGAGAGAGAGCGCGTCTCACCATATCAGCGGCCTCGTGAGATCGCTCTTCCAGAGCGTCAGCTTCCCCTCCGTCAAGTGCTGCAATTAAAGTGAATTAGTCTGCGACGGCGTCTCGATGGTCTCAAAGTGGCGAGGGGAGGCGCGCGGGTGGTTGGGTGGGGAGGGCAGGGGCGATGGCGGCGCGCGCGCTCAGGGGTGGCGGGAGGGGCCCTCGGGGCCCGACCAAAAGCGCCAAGGGCCGCGACTGCGATGTCAATTGCGCTCTTCGCGGAATCGGTGCCCGGAGCGCGGGGGCGCGCGACTCCAGAGGGCTGCTCGCCTTGGAATCTCGAGCCCGCTTTAAGGACGCCGTCGTCGTCGTCCCGTCGCTTCTCGCTCTCGCCGCTCTGCCCCTGCTCGTGTGCCTGCCCCGAGCGGTCGGGGATCCGCCGCGTTAAAAATTTTTCAACGCCTTTCCAACTCGCGCTTTAGGCCGATCGAGCGACGATTCGCTCCTTCGTCCCGGTGCAGTTGTCGCGCATCGCGGGTCAATCGTCAATCGATTCGTTGTTGAATTAATATACATTTATATCGAATTCAGGGGGGACTCGTTTATCCGTATAGAATTTAACGGAGCAAGCGAATGGAGCTTTGGGGAATGACGCGGCGGCGGCCTCCGCAGTTGGATGTGAACTTTCGCGTATTTCGAACCGCTCCCCGACCTGTGCACGAGCATTGCTATTAAATTATTTATCGCAATTGCGTTACTTTAATGCTATTCTGATATTTAACATACGTAACTTGTAATTAATCGCTACTCACTAATAACTCGTCCCCGTCAATCTGGCGTTTCTCGACCGCCTTCCAACAGGCCTCTTCCACTCCATTCTACAAAAAAAAAAAAAAATAAATAAATAAATAAAAAAATAATAATAATAATTATTATGTACGTGTAAGGAAACTCAATTTAATATACAGCAGTACTGATCAAGTTTGTATAAAATTGCCGCTAAACAAATCACCTTGAAAAATTTGAAATTATAATTTCTTAGGCATGGCCAAACATTTCAGATGATGATCAATTTTGCTTAACTTCTCGATGCTCTTAATTTAATTCAAACATATGTACATACATAATATATATATACATACAATATAAAAATACTACATCGAATTTATGCTTATTATTTTACACATCGTTGACATCCTTCGAATGAATTTTTTGCGTACAACGATCTTTTCGTATTATTTATTTACAATCCCATTACAGGGACATTTACAGTCGATCATTAAATTAATAATATTTTTATTACTCTGAAGAATAATTTTAGCAGTAAAACAGCTTAGACACTAAAAATATAATTGTATTTCTCGTCTTACGCAAATGCAATTTTTGTAACGACGCATTTTAAAACAAATTTCACGGTCCAGCATATTATAGAATGTAGTATCAAAGATTGTAGTATGAAAGAGCAGATGGAAATATATGAATAGTAAAGCTATTTAAGCAAGCCAAGTCAAAAGTCGGTATGTTATCAAATAGCTTCATACTTAATACGTATAATATAAACATTAAACAAATGTCGTCCTATCTGTAGGGCTGCATTAATTGCAAAATATTTTTCAGGGACTAGTCCAGTTGATACAACAAGTATCTAACAGGCGTATATCAATTTTTTTTTTTTTTTTTTTTTACATCAATTTTTAGAACCATAATAGTCAAATGTAAGAATCTGCCTCAATTAATGTTATATTCGCATTCGCGTATGGTACGTACGCGTAGGTTTCAGTTTCATCGAGATTCTACGAACGCTAAAGAAAGAAGAAAAAAAAGTTCCACACATATTGCACTTGGCGCCATTCATTGAGACGTACGTGACTAACGATTCAAAATCTCATCTGTCTCTGTCTTGTAAAAAATTCAGACCTACACTTACGCTGCATGTAATTTCTGAAACATTATTATTTAAATGTACCGTAAGGACGTGTAGTAGCGTCGGGCTGTTAGTGTAAAAAAAATGAATTTTAAGCTTCAGAAGTTTTGAAATACAGGGAAAAAATAATACGAGTAAAGTAAAGGGTACAACGAAAGTACAAGATAACTGTTCGAGTCGTCATTGTTATTAAAAAATAAATCCAACCAAAACACTTTTACCAACAAAAATAATAGCTTATGAATATTATCTTAGTAATTAAAATAGACTTTATTTTGATACCTTAGTTATTAACTTTATATTTTTATTAACGATGCATTTTAATTTAAACACGTTATACCTCTATACTTTAATCACGTTAATTTACAAAGTCCATCAGAAAATATAAAACATTTGTTATAACTATAATTGTGCATTTACTTATATCCGTTAATTGTGAATTAGTACTTGTCAATCTTCATTCAAGAAAATGTTATTGAAATTTTCGATGCTCCTTGGCAATCTCAATTCAGCAATTTACTATATAATTTTTATTTGAAAATAATACGACTTATTTAATCAGTTCGTTAACAAATATTAATTCCTATTTGTAAAAGCTGTTATAATATTTTTATAAAAAAAAAAGTATCCTCCTTTGTAAATATGATTATATTTTTGAAAAATTCCATCAATACTTTACTTAACATAAATTACGAGCCTTATTCTAGTTAAACTAGTGGTTTGTAATGATAAAAGGAAAATGTTCCGATTCAATAAAACTAAAGCACTTATGAGTGTTATTCGATAGCTAATACGGCATTATTAAATTTTCATTGTCCTTACAAGACAAATGCGGGTAAAAATTGGCAATGCCCGTTACGTGGTAATAAATTTCTCAACTTTTGCGCATACACAGATTTAATGTCATTACTCAAGCCGTTGAAATTCATCCTCAAGTTTCGGTTGAAAATTGTAACACAGGCACGCTAAGCTTTACAAATCATTCAATTGGTTAGCGTAACGACTGATGAAAAACGATTACGAAATCAAGAGGAGGACGCGCCTTGTAAATGCATAGAAGGAAGTAACCTGCTAAAATAATCTGAAATTCAATGGAATTTCTTTTCATGCTCCACAGTTTAACATCTATCTCAGGTTAAAGCTGAATTATTTATCGGGTATAAACAGTTATTTGTTCTCAAATTGCAAAGACACTTCGGATAGATGTTAATATGGCATTTAGTATTTTAATGCTTCTTTTATATTTGTGGGATTGCTCGTTACTTTTTAGTACACACACACACACAGTTGAAAATTATTAAGGGAGTTCATGGAAATTCAATTAACAATTACAAATCGCAAGGCACGGCAATTTGGAAAACAAATCACATTTCAACGATACATCTGTATTTATTACTTATGCAATGGTGTTATCGCCCAATGACCACGGGCAAGGAACAATTACGGCTTAATTAAGCGTTAGTTATATTAGATACGATAATTAGTATTTGCTCGATTAATATTCCTCGTTGTTTACGTTTACTTACACGCGCGTGCATCTAAATATACGCGTCATATACACACACACCCACCCACACGTGTATAAAAATACGTACACCAACATCATACATTTTTTATTACGACGACCGTCGATAATATTGCTACTAGTATTACAATTATATTTCATTGAATAATTTGTATTTTGATTTATGGCTTGATTTGCTCGAATGCAGCATTACCGCGGAAGATTAGCCGTATCGGATCGAGAATTATTTACGAGGCTTTAATACGGGCTCTCGCTGATTCCCCGTAAATCCGCGCCATCGTGGAATTTTTTCAAAAGCCGCGTCTCCCAAATGGGGGATACTACGAGGACTTTTCGGCCGCGCTTATTACCGATGCGAATACAGAGGCTCGGGGGCTCGTTTCAAGAGCGGCTCCCCTCGCTCCCCGATAATCGTAGGCAGTGGGCACTTGGGAATTCAGCGCGCGCGCGCGCGCATGGTTACAATCAATTGGCTCGTGAAAGTATCTCCATTCAAATTTCTTATCTCCCTACGAGGCATCGGTCTCCGCGATCCCGGCTAGAGGAGCTAAATAAGAACCTTGTTTCTCCTTCCATAATCAAAATCACGTTTCGTTAATAACTAGCGAGCGAGCGCTCGCTACTCTATCATTGTTTTACAAATGTAGCACTCGTGTCTGCGCCTATCAACTCCGGTCCGTCTCGTTGAATTTTTAATATTTGCTTGTGAAAATTATGCTGCCCGCGGTGATAATGAACATCTGCTTGATTGTCCGTCCAATTTGCAGGGATCGTCCTTTAATTCTATCGGGCATTCTCGCGTGAAATATCACCGATTCGGTTCTCTTCCGTCGTCGTTGGCGTTAGATTCGCGAACGCGCTTTCCTCGCACCGTTGGGAGGTAAAATTTAGAGGATTAAAAAAAACCGAGAATAGAAATAGCTGAGAATAGAAATTGAGCAGTTTTGTGCGCAGAGTTTTTTGCGCGAATCTGTATATACGCGCAAAGCAGCCTCTATTAAGCGAATCCAACCTGTATAATAATTGAGGTTACACTAAACGTAAGTATATCGATAAACGTCAATTTATTGTATCGCTTATATTTTTCCTTAAGCTCGCGTAGAGGTGAAACCATTGAAGGAAAAACTCCATTATTAAGGTCATTAAGGCGAAAGGTACATTCAAAATTCGGTTGATTTTTTGCATCTATTTCCGACGTACTAATAAAACAGATAAGAATGCGGAGTTTTCATTAAATTTTTCGCGGTGACGGAAACATCTTTGAAATTATTTTAGATATTGGTAATGTTTTTTATGCAAATACAAGGTCCAGATAGCTTATACTAGAATAGATATTACATTTTCCTAGAGGTTTTATTATCCGTTATTCAGGAATTCAAGAGCAAATTAAAATTGCTAATGAAAAAAACCTGTCAATATTGAGATTAATGGCGAATCGAGCCTTCAGAATTTTTTATTTATATCTTCTTATTAAGCCGAGTCAAATTGAAATAAAACCAAACTGCTGTACTAATTATTTATCTCTTACGGGAGCATATGTTTAGCGACAGCGTTTTTAATTAATTAAAGCAGGCAGTAACGATTAAAATTAATTAGGCAAACAGCAAAATTGAAAAAATTATTAAACATGGATAATATTAATCCAATATAATGATTAAGCGATTGTGTTGCGAATCGTGAACTTTGTGTAACGCGAGCTATGTTTTTCAGTGAGACGATAATTTATTAACGAGCATTTACGTAATTTATAGGCGCCTTTCAGGGATAGATTTTGACGTTACCCTAAAATCTTTGCGAAAACTATCGAGTACAAAAACACCAGGTATGAAAGCGCGCTTGAGGAATCGATTTTATCAGGCTAGCAATAAAAACCGTCGAGACAATAATACTAAGAATGAGACATTGGTACGGATCGGGAGGCGAATCGTGGCGTATAATTAGTCATTCAGAGAATCAAGAGTTATCAAGAGTGATCTTTGGTACTGCGCGAAACGATAGGCGGACAACATCACGCCGAACGCATAAAATTGACAAATATATTTGGAATACGATGTATTTCGCATTCGCGTCCGACATGGCTGGGACGATAAAAAAAGAAAAAAAAAAAAAAAACAAAAAAAACAAAATCGAGCCTCGACAGAACGACACGCGGAGAGCGCGTAGACGGTCCAGAATTCGGCCGAGAGGGAAATCGAGTAGATCGCGCATCCGAGCCTCGGAACGGTTGTTTATTTGTTAGCCGACGCCGTTGCGGCCCGACCGCTGAAGAGTTTGGCCAAAAAAAAATTGCTAATAAGCCCGGTTAGCGAGCGAGTGGCCCCGGATCGAGGGGGGGGGTCCCGGCTGCTCGAGAATGCCGGGGCTCCGAGGCGGAGCGAGGGGCCAAGGCCGAGAGGAAGCCCGCGGGAAATTCAGAACCGAGTCAGCTGTTACCTGAGTCTTCTCACCTACGGCCACTCGTTCGGTCTCTCTCTCGCGCGGCGAGTCAGCTGTTGTAAACAGCGACGGGGGATTTGGTTTTTTGCTTTCTTTTTTTTTTGCCCTCCCCTCCCCTCTCTCTCTCTCTCTCTCCATCCATCCATCCATCCAAAGAGAGACGACCAAGAACGTACGTAGATCCGCGGAGGTGAGCTTGGCGAGGTAGGCAGGCAGGCAGAGAGGGAGGGAGAGGGAGGAGAGGAGGAGCAAAAAGAGGGAAGAGAGCGAGGGCCCGGAGGAGAGACGCGAACGCGTGGACAAGGAGGAGCGAGCGTCGCCAGGTGAGGATCCTTTGTTGGCGCTCGTCGGCGTTCGTCGGCGGGCGACTCGCGAGGAGGTCGCGCGCCACGGGGGACAAGGGCCGGCTCGGCCTCGAGGGGCCACTCGTCCTAATTGGCCCCTAGCGGGATGATGATGACGAGGAGGAGGAGGAGGAGGAGGAGGAGGGACCCCTAGGCGGGGT
Source organism: Kradibia gibbosae (assembly GCA_018907135.1). NCBI lineage: Eukaryota > Metazoa > Arthropoda > Insecta > Hymenoptera > Agaonidae > Kradibia > Kradibia gibbosae. The sequence continues at coordinate 14,839,247 of JACCHX010000007.1, forward strand.
AGCAGCGAGGGGGGCAGCAGCCCACGTACGCGCGTGCACGCGCCCGACCGCGCGTCTGCGTGCGTGTGCATGAAGATCCGGCGGAGCGGGCGGGGCGCGGGCAGAGCGAGGTTTACTGACCTTCTTGAGGAGAGCCACGACCTCCGAGGTGCCCCAGCCGGATATGTCCTCCAGGGCGTCGGTGCGCGACAACCTCGGCATCGTCGTGCCCGGCGCGCATAACCTCACCGAGGAGGAGGTTGGGCGAGGCGGCGGCGGCTCCGTGCCAGACTTCCGATGATCGCCGCGCGTTCCTGTCCCGCTGTCAGTGGCCGCGCGAGTCCGAGGAGAGGGAGCACACAGTCGAGCGTCCACTTCTCTTCTTCTGGATTATCTCGGCCGACGCCGCCGCCGCCGCCGTCGTCGTAGCCGCCGTAGCCGCCGTCGCTCGCTCGCTCGCTCGGCTTCCCCTCCCGCCGACGCACGCAGAAGCCCGTTTTCATTTAATTTTATCCTCCTCCGCTCCCACGCGGCTCTCTCTCCCCCTCTCTCTCTCTCTCTCGCGATTAGGGGGCCTCCTTTCCACGAAAGCTCCTGGCCGGGCTGCTCCTTTTCACCTCGCGGCTCCTGCCAGGTGCGCCCTTCCTCTGTAGCGCCGTGCCCTGCCCTCCGGGGGGGGGGCTCCCCCCTGCTCCTCCTGCGGCCCACCTCAGCTGCCACCGATCGAGACGGATGGATCTCTCGCGCGCGCGCGCGATCCCTTCGACTCAGCCGAGCGACGACGATTCGCTCCTCCTGCTCGCATCGCGCGGCTGTATTTGATCCTCTAGCAAGGGGGACCGATGGTCGGCGGATTTACCCTGACTGCTGCGGTCCTCACCGAGTCGCGATTAATGTCTCCGGCTTCGGCTTCCTCCTAGCTTGCCAGGAGTTACCGGCGACGGGCTCGGTCCTATCGACGAAACCCGATACCGAACCATGTGGATTTTTTCCAACTCGTTTTCCGTTTATTTCGCTTCTTCCCTCGTCGCTGAGCTCCCGAAAAATTGTCATCCACTCGGGATCGCGGATTCTTTGGCTCTTCTTCATTGTCCGCGTCCGACTGAAGTGCTACGTCTTGTAAGCCATCGCACATCGGGGCCTTTCGCCAAGGATTTTCGCCTGGTTTCGCGCTCCGCGCATCGGTTGCCTATCAATGCCATGGATTTTAATTCCGGTCTTCGTTGAAGCTCGAGAGAAAATCATTCTTTATGCCATTTATGCCAAAATAGAATGAGACCAGTCGTGGTAAAGTATTTGCAAAATTATCTCGTAAAAACAAAGCATAAATACTATGTAGGAAAAGTTCTCTAGCGTGTTTTTACACCTACTATTTTTTATGAGATTATAATTCACACGCTGAAATAAATATTAACAATTGTGTGCTTAAGAATATCAAGAATCGAGATAAGCTCTTGAAGAAGCAAATAATGTAAATTTCGATAAGAGGAAACAACGGAGTTTTAACGAGAGGCGTACTTTTTCATCCTGCCTATGTAATTTTGATCTTAATTGTACAATTTACTCATTGGCTTAGCAGCTGTAAATACCTGCTATTAAATCTATACTTCCGTAAATATACATTACGATGAGTCATTTTTTTCTTTTTCTTTTTTTTTTTTTTTTTTATAAAACTACCGATTTTCATAAAAAATTATAAATAACTAACATTTTCGCACAGCGATAAAAATAGAAGCGATTAAAAAACGTTATCAACCGCAAGAGACATCCTTTAATGGATTCTTATACACACAATAAGCCTGTGGCATAAGTCCGAGCAAAAATAAAAAAGAGATTTGCCTCGTAATTCAAACGAACCTTTAAACGAATATCGATAATTAATTCCGTTGAGCTTGCGGGAATAAAAAATTGCTCGACTAACCGCGACTCAACTTTGTTAGATAAACCATTAATCATAGAGCTTAAAATATCATCGGACTCGTTAGTATAATCGACTTTGTTTGTCGTATCGTATCTAGCCGACGCATGTTTTCCCACAATAAATAATTGCTTAAGGACACAAGGCTACGTGTCGCTAAAAATATTCCGCAAAGAAATCTCACCTCACCTCTCCGCAAATATTTACGAACTGACGGGCGTAAATCGACGCAGCCAAAACGCGCTCGCAATCGGTATGAATCCATGGCGCGCGCGCGCGCGATTTCCCCGAGCCCGCATGGATCGCCTTCCGCAGCACAAAAACAATTGCCCAAAGTTCCAGCCCAAGGCTTCTCTCTCTCTCTCTCTCTCGGAGCGGCTGTAAAGGGCCGCGCTCGACTTGGCAATTACCCGAACGACCGATGATCTCTCTCGGCTTTCGCGAGCCGGGCGTCGATCCTAAACCATTCGCGGGGTCCTAAGAAGATCCTCTAGATCGCTGCTCTCGATTCCTCGCCCCGGTCGCTCTCCGTCGCTTCCGGTTCCGTTGCTCTCGATGGCTCTGCTCGCCTCGTCCCCCCCCCTCTCCGCCCCCGAAGACTGGGGATCGCCCCCGTCGATGGGTCCGGACCCATCGAAGCGGCACGAGCGGATCGGATCTTCGACTCGCGGCGTAATAACTTCTTCCTGCTGTGCTCTAGATTGAATACCTTCCGGGGGGTGGGGGGCCCCCCGCCCGACGACTCGCTTCCGCATAAAAACCAGGAGCCTCTGTCAACGATTGACGCTCCGCATCGCGCGGCCGCTCTTATCGACGATTGCCATTTTTAACGCTCGTTATTATAGGGCCTCGCGAGCGCGAGCCTTACGCTTCGAAAGGTTAAAGAAAGTCGATTCATTTTTCATGCGACGCGCTCTGCATTATTGTGCACGCTTGCACAATCGTGCGTAATCGAAAAATTTGCTCGGCATCCGAGCCGAATCCCCCGACTGGGTCTCCGTGTGCGTGCGTGCGTGCGCGTGTGTCTTTTTTAACTTTGGCCCAATTCATCAATATTTTAACGATGAAATTGAGTCACGTCGATATTAAATGGTAAAGTGTTGTTTTTTTTTTTTTTTTTTTGTTTCTTACAGTGTCCGTTTTTAGAGCTCTTGAAACGATCTTTTTCCTCCGCAATAAATAATATTGCAAAGAATTTTCAATGGACAACTCCGTTCAATTTCACCTCTGTATAAGTTTCCGTTTGACACTGTGACAGTCGGTTAACATATTATATAGAGCAATAAAAAAAGTTAATTGCAGCTCTACTTGCATTGTGAATATTGAATGAATTAAGTGTTATACAATACGTGGGTAATTCAATTTACTGCTGAACCGCTATAAAAAATGCGCTGTTCGTTAGCGTAAACGTATTTTAATGTTAAGCATTCGGCACTGCGCCGATGGGAGCAGCCGAATAAATACAATAATACAATTTCGAAACTCTGCTCAAACACGAAGTAACGAACATAAATTTAATTCATCGCGAGAGAACTGCGTCCCGGTAAATCATTTTTTTTTTTTTTATCTAATGCTATTATTATAGGTCTGATATCGCTGTTTGAATAACGACGGGTAAATTTTTAAACGATTACTTAAATCCAAGCAGGTATTATTAAGTAACGTTCGACAAGAAAAGAGACGTTACACAAAGGCTAAAAAGTCACAACGGACTACGGTGAAATAAGTAAAATAAAATGGATTCGTGCAGGGCATATTTATTGCAAATAAAAGGTGCAATGAGCTTTGCATTTGTGCGCTTTTAGTTAGAAATTTCATTGAAGAATTTATGACGAAAGTGTAAGAATGTATTATAGACATCAGGTAACGGCCATTAGATTATAAAATACTCAATGCCTTAATTAGTACAAAGAATCGATTGTGCCCACCGATGCGTACGACTGGCCGTTAATTAAAAGTGTCGCCAAGCAAATTATCGCTTCCTTCCTGCGGCCTCGCGATACGCCATTGAGCGGCCGTGATTTTAATCAACGGCCGTATCGATAAATTCGAGCGCAACGATGATAATGTTGGCCTTAATTGTCCGCGTCTCGAGAGAAAGTTCGCGGAAGTAAAGCAGCGGCACGTAACGAAGAAATCCCGAGTAACGAGGATCGCACCGAGTAAACGGGTATCGATACATCGGTGCCGGGAGAGGAAGGGTAAATCGGAGCCGTCGACCTTTGTGGCCATAAGTTCGGTCTCTTGGGTCGGGGCCAGGACGAGACCGGGCCATTCCCGGGGAGGCGCTCTGCACCAGCGGAGTCGGCCTCGGCGTTCCGCCAAGCGGTCGGTGCCCGGGCGTCTGGGGCGGCATCGGCGAGCGGCGGAGGCGGCGGCATCGTCGTCGCGGAGGGGCTCGCACGTGGGCGCTCGGCCGATAAGGCAGGCGGCCGGAGCTACCGACCTAGCAGACGACGAGGGCGTCGAGCAGCGCCAGCAGACGACGGCGAGGAGGCCCGAGATATTCCGACGCAGCGCCCGGGGCGGTGGGGGGGCAGGCGGCCCTCGGAGCGGGAGCCGCAGCCCGAGGAGGAGGAGGACGCCAGCGTCGGCGGCGGCGGCGGAGGGGAGCGCGGAGTCCCGCCGCCAGCGCCGACTCGGCCCCGACGCTCTCCTACGAGTCCGACGTCCGGCGACGAGTCCGAGCAGACCGACACTCGCTCGCGCGCCGCGCTCGACGACTCCTCGTGCGAGCAGCCCCCCCCCCTCCCCGGGTAGGAGGCAAGCGCCCAGTGCGCCCGGCCCCTGACTCCAGGTCAGAGCAGCAGCAGCAGCAGCAGCAGCAGCAGCAGCGCGAGCCTCCAGCCTCCAGGATGGACGCCGAGGCCTTCCTCGACATGGCCAACCAGGTGGTCAAGCTCAAGATGTTTCCCTACTTCGACATCGCCCACTGCGTCCTCTGCGCGCTCCACGTCAGGGAGGACCTGGGGCCCGGTGAGTAGCTCCCCCGAGGGATTCTATTATTAAAAGGGAGCGATCTCCCACCGCCGACTACGACTACGACGACTACGACGACGACGTCCCTTCCTTCGCCGCGCCGCGCTTTTCCGCCGGGGGGCGCGTCGCTTGCACTCCCCCCCCCCACCCCCACCCCACCTACCTTCCTTCCCCACTATCGGCCCCGGTCCCGCTTGCCACCCTCCCCGCCGACCCCGCGCCCGGCCGCGCCGTCTCCTCTGCCTCTCCCGATTTGGATCTTTCCCCGGCGGCTCTCCTCGGCCGCCCGGGACTCGGGTTACAGTGCCGAGGTCTCGATGCCTCCGACCCCGAGGCCTGCCTCGCTACCGGTGGCGGCGGCGGCGGGGCTCCCCTTCCGGGATGGGCTCCCGAGGTCGGGGGGCTCGGGCTCTGGCCGCAGCTTCCCAAGGCGCCCAATCGAGGCTTCCGCGGCCCGCCGATCGGCAAGTGTCGATCGCTCGAGCCCCGGCTCTCCCTGGCCCCGGGAGATCGAGCGATCGGGCTCGCCCTCGCTCCCCCCGCCCCTTTTTCTCGCGCCGATTCCCAATTGGCTCCTGGCCCGCGGACGAGGCCCTGGGACCGGGCGCGCGCACCCACGCGTCACGTGCATCGGTGCGTCCTCCCGCACCGTCGCCCCCGGTCCAGCCTACGCGGGCCCCGATCGTCGCGGCTCTCGTTTTATCGGCCCTCGCTTGTTACCGAGGCGATGCCGTTGAGCCGAGGCTCTCCGCGCGCGCCCCCCGACCGACGCCCACCGAAGAAAAAAAAAGAAGAAGAAAAAAGAAAAAAGAAGAAAAAAAAACGAATGCCGCCTCGCGTCCGTCTGGCCAACGTCGAAACGCCCGAGACTTGGCCCAGAAGTTCAGCGGCGACTCGTCGAAAAAGTTTATTTTTCAAAGTCACGTCCAACCGGCGAAAACACGCTCGTTTTAATATACGCGCGCCCGCGTCCAAACTCACACGTACATATATATACATATATATATATATATATATATCTGATGTGTAACGTCTACCTTTTTTACAGTATAATTTTACGTGTACAGCTTAAGGCCAAGCAAAAGCATTTTTAATTAGATCTATCGCCTACGCGACTGCTCTTATCGACATTTTCAGTCTCGTTCTTTTTCACCTGAATTCATTTAACGGCAATGCTTCGTTATAGGCTCTTAACGGAAAGTACGATAAAGGTACTCTTCGCTATCGTAAAAGTATGTCGAATCTCTAATGTCAGAAATACATATCCATATTGCATTCTTCTTGAATTTTAAAATTAATGAAATTTTCTCTAGTTTACTTCGTTGCACTGTTCTTCAAGCCTTTGGGAAAATTTGTAATTTTTCTCGTTAAAATAGAATTCTCGAACAAATTATCGTCCACTTAAATTTAAAATTAGTTTTTTTAAGCTTTGCACTGTTTTTCAAAGTCTTGAGTATAAGTGACACATTGCCTTTGCATAATGTGCAGGCAATATATTAATTATAATGCAGGAAAGTTGATTCATGAGCTGCCATTTATTTTTGAATGTATTATAATATTATTGGTCGTAAATATTTTCTTGCGTAGATACTAATATAACACGCGTAAAATATATTTCTTAAAGTCTACGTAAATTGTAACTTCTGTATTAAACAAAGTCTGTGCTAAATTGCCAGATCATCGATCAAAAATAAATCTTATTACTAAAAGTTTTAATGTAACGTAAAAAGTCATGACAGTTTTGAACTTTTAGTTTGTACAAATTCTTGGCACAATCGATACATAGTTCTTAGCATTCGCTTTGCCCAAGTTTCTCCTACTAAATCTATTTCTGTGTGTGTCTTTAGTCACCAGCCGGTGAAACTTAAACATTTCAAGCTCATTCTGTATCGCGAGAGCTTTCATTTTTCCTTATGCTACGGAACTGATTCTCGATTAGTTCATAAATAATATCAGGGGCCAAATAAAATTATTCCAGTAAGTCCCGAATTCGATAACTCCTCGTATATCTTGTTTGGCATTTAATCGAAATGCTTTCTAAAAGCAACGAGACAAAAATCAAGGATGCGCTTGCACTTCCGCATTATTTTAGTTAGATTTTAGAGATTTGGCATAATTATTTAGTTCCTCGTCTTAAGATTTAATCATTGCGCGCGCGAATATTGGCAAATAGAAATAGAAAATGTTGAGTTTTCTCTAATAAATTGAGCAAACGAACGTGCGAACGCGAAAGCATTTTAGTACATCGCAATATTTTTCTTCCGGATGCTTTTTTTTTCCCCTAACCCAAACGAGTAAAGCACAATTGCCGAATCCTATTTATCCAATCATTTATTTATAAAAATAGAATAGCTCGCACAACATCCTTGGAATAAAATTTAATCCCACGCAGACGGATTGATTAATAAACATTATAAGATGTGTGAAAAGCTACGTAGCAAAGCGCACGTATGCCCTCGTGTATGCGTAAGTAGCATTTAAAGGGTTTCCGGCTAACCCTTGTGAAAGCTGCACTTGTGTTCGCTTATATATATATAGGAGGAAGAGAAAAGGAAGAATAACAAAGCAATTGCTTCAATGAACCGCGAATGCATGTCAACCTCGCTAGCTGAAACAAGACGGAAAGGAGAAACGTAGACTTGTGGGATACTCCATCTTACGAAGAACAAAGCACGCGCTCCAACGCCAGTTAATTGTAAAAATGCTCTTTTTGCGCGCAAACGAGCCTTGCTTCCAAGGCACTCGAAAGACTCGCCGTTGCCGCGGAGACGAATAAAAAAAAAAAGAAAAGAAGCGAAGGCCCCGCCGGGCTTTATTGCACGCGGTGTCGACCGATCGTTGATATTGTAATCGATGGTTGGCTCGATCCTTCGTTGGAAAATCCTCGGCAAAATCCTAAAGCCAAGGCTAAAAACTTTTTCAGGGGCTCAGGCGTTCTCGAGGAAGCATCCCCTCTCGTGCTGGCTATCGACGATGCTGGTTGTATTTGCCGGTGGCATGTTGTGCAACGGCTTGCTCGGCGAACCCATTCTTGCGCCATTGAAGAACACACCGCAAATCGTTGTCGCGACCGTCGTCTGGTTAGTTGGCCATAAATAAGCGTAACACGAGGATTTTCAATTCTCTCCATTGACAGCTCAAAAAATGCCACCTCTAATTAATTTTCAGGTACTTCGTATTTTACACGCCGTTCGACATTGGTTACAAGGTCGCCAAATTCTTGCCGATAAAAATTGTATGCGCCGCTATGAAGGAAATATACAGGTAAGTGTCTTTACGGGGCTTCGGGCAGCTTGATCTCTACCCCCCCCCCCAAATTTACCCCGGCTACAATGAAAATTCTCGTTCGGCAGGTGTAAAAAGGTTTACGACGGAGTCAGCCACGCGGGGAAATTATATCCTAACGCGTATCTCATTATGATACTCATCGGAACGCTCAAAGGTATTTATAACGAAGCTCTAATAGATAAGGATCCGATGTCTGATAAAGCTTACGAGTTTTTCAAGAGGGATTTTTCCTTGGAAAAACAAAAAAAAAAAAAAAACGGATTGCCTTTGAATTCAGATGCACGCGAAGATATTTATCGGTTTAAATTTTGCATCCGCGTAACGCTCGCATACGAGCGAGCATTACGTTTGCATTTACTTCAATGGACTTGCCTCGACCTATTCGAAATTTTCAGGAAATGGAGCTGGCTTTACAAAATTATTCGAGCGGCTTATCCGCGGAGCCTGGACACCAACGGCTATGGAGTTCATGCAGCCCAGTTTGTAAGTACGATTAAAATAGCGTTAGGCGCATCGAGCATCAACCCTCAAGACTTACGAATGGCTATAGGCAATATTAACCTCTGTACATTTCAGCCCCACAAAAGCATCAATGGTCGCCTCGATTATTTTCGTCTTGGATAAAAAGACCGATCTTATATCAGCACCACATGCCTTAGTGTACTTTGGAATCGTCATTTTCTTCGTTTACTTTAAGGTTTTTATCTTTCTTTCTTATTCTTCGCCATTGAACTCGGAGCAAAAGCTGCTTTTTATCGGTCACAATTTTTCATGACACCGCTTTACTTGCTTACGCAACGCTTATATATATATATATATATTATACGAAAGGTACAAGCCGTGTTTAATGAGTATAATTTTAAATCTACATAGCAATGCTATTGTATTTTTATTACATTTCATTATAAGAAGAACCAACATGTGTCTTTTCCAATTTTTCTTAAGGCATTATAATATTTACACATCGCATGAACAAAGTTTTAAAGGAATTTATGAATAATTGATAAAACTTATGAGACTTTAAATTAGTGGACCAACAACTAATTATGGGTTTTTTTTCTTTTCATTTCAGTTATCTTCCATTCTGTTGGGTATCCACGATCCATTCGTTCCGTTTGAGAACTTATTCTGTGCACTATTTCTTGGTGGAATTTGGGACTCCCTCGCTAAAATATTAGGACGCGGGCAGGCCAAAGATGAAAAAACAGATCAAAAAAAGATGAATTAAATCACGTAACTAAGATGAAAGTCTTTTGAACAATTATTATAAGTTCAATTGACCGTTTCATTTTCATCTAAGGATTTATTGTCTTTCGGTCGTTACTTTATTCTTAAACTCATACGTTTAAAATTAAATTTGTATATTTTTTCTCATATCAAAAAACATCGCGAAGAGTGGAAGATAGAGTTTTTATTCATTCAAAGCATAACTGCTACGCGATGCAGTTTTGGAATGTAAACTAGTCAATTTTTTGATTCCTAGTATAAAACAGTTGACCATTTATGGAAATGAAAAGTACGATAATTTTTTTACATTATATTAAATACGATGATTCTTAAGTCACATGATATAGACAGCAAAAAAAAAAAAAAAAAAAACAGTATTATAGGTACTGACTCTAGGAAAAATTACATAGTATTATACAAAAACAGACATAAGTTGTGTATAATTCTATGCGATGCTCTCCAGAAATGCGGTGTAATGTCTCATCATTAACTTACAATAAGTACTTTAGCACGAAAGAGAAAGTAGCGTTGAATAAATTTGCAAAATAATTATGCGTACAATCGATTATTGGTCATTCTATAATACAGCTTGATTAAATTAAATACATTATCTTTTAGAAATAGGTTTGAATATTTTAATGTTATTTATAATCAAGCACATGCTCACACAGGTATACAATAAATTTATCATAAAAGGTGTTTTAACGTAGAATTTAATTTAGAAGAGTATAGCTACGAGTTAGTCGACTTTGTTTTCAATCACGAAACATTTTTATCAAAGCTTTGAAAATAATGTATTGAACTTTACGTAGCCCATGAATGATAACACTTTCTTTGTTATAGAAGTAGAGTAGCTTCTGCCTTTAGTTTAAACGTATTATTTGTACGTGTAAAATATATTTCCTTTTTACTAAATCGCAAAAATAAAGTAATTATACATAAATTAACTATGGAGCTATTTACGATTCTGTACGCCTATTTTACCCATTAAATTTGACAACAATGTTACAAGTACTTAAAAGACGGATTTCAAATTTAATAAATTCAGCTTATCAATCGAATACTGAATACTTTTTAAATCCTTGATAACAGGCAGAAGATGCCAATTTAAATTAAATGTTAATATTAATAGATTACTCAAACTTAATTATTAATTTTGCTTACAAAGTATATTAAAAATGTCATTGCTATTTTACAAATATAAATGCTACGTTACTATGAAGTGCAAATCGTAAATTGTATTAAAAACATTTTCCATATATCATTTAAGTTAATAATATTTGAAATCAATTTTCTTTCTAGTAAATATTATTTATACTTTGTTATAAGTTTAATGCTAATGTTACATAAATGTGTATGCAACATTCATGCAAAAATTTGCTCAAAATTATACAAACATGATATACAACACACAATATCGCGAATGAAAAGTAAAAAATAAAATACACTTTCTAAACCTTTTATCATTTATTTTGCGTCAATTGTTTGTTTCATTTTCACAGTATTAAATCAAGTAGAGTACTGAAAATATTTGGAAATTTTGTCTTATAACGTTTACTGGTAAAAATAATAAGCTCATTATTCGTATGAATTTTACGTGCGTCACAGATAATTGTTATTGTCTATCTTACATATTATTACATTCAGAAATATGGTAAATAGACAATTAGCAGGCATTGTAATTCTGGCTATAGAAAAATACTTCAAAAATGTCTTTGTTTCTATTATATTAAAGTAACATATTTGTAGAAAATAAATATTTCCATAACGTATTTCATTATGCGTAAATCAGGAAATCGACTTATTCAACAAATATTTAATGAAATGGAAAAATATTATTTTAGCAAATTGTAATTGTATTAGAAACATCGAGTGTGTCATTGTATTTAGTATATTTTACATAAGTATTGAACAATATTGTACAAAGAGCTATTATATAAAAATATTGATAAGTCAAAATTATTTGTTTTATTTTTTATCGTTTGCTCATATTATAATAAATAATAAATTTAAATTGACGTTTAAAATAATAAAATCGAAAGCAGTCTAAATTGGATAACTTGGTATTTAAATTGAAAACTTGTCAGTTGTTAAAAGTGTTTTGAAGAGAAAGAGAATCATTACATTTACGTCTTGCGAAAGTAAGCGGATTAAAATACAAGGTAAAGTCTGATGTGAAGGTAACCTTGAAAATAGTTAAATTATTGTAAAACTTTAAAATTGAAAGTTTCGAGTCATTTAATCTTGGCATTATTTTTATAATACACATATAGAGAGACAAAATTACGCTGCATGGACTTCTTTAAAAACATTTAAAAATAAATAATTAATGATACGGATAATTTTGTACATTCTTTTAAACTACATATAAATAAAAATTTATAAGAAAAAAAAAAAAAACAAAAATTATTTTATTTCAATCTTCTCGTAAGTGCTTGTTTAATCAACGTTAAACATTCAGCTGGCATATTAGTATAATGTGCCTTATTATAAGTTTATCTTTAAAAATTGTTAGGTCCGCCAGGGTGCAGGAATCCATTGAGCTTTTTAGGAACGTCAGAATAAAAACAACGAATTTTTTAAGGCTACGATGCCTTGCATAATTGAATTTTTCCGCGCAAAGAAGTTGTAATGGATACACTAGTTGATAAGTAATTTCTTTGGCGCGATTTCGAGAATACGATTTTAAATTTGATTAAGGGGCTCTCATTGGTCCATCGAGTTGCTACCCTTTTAAGCGAACCACGTTAAATATCTTTGGATGAAAGCGGGGGTGGTTTTTCATCGTCACGCTTTGGGATACGACGGATACTCTATTGAATAACAATACGTTATTATTTTGTATCGATAAGCCCGATTACCGCGCGCAGCACTCGACGGTGGGGGGGGGGGCAAACACCTCGAATAGTATTATTTTAATGGCGAAGGGGCGCTTATCGGGCTACAAGCCACTGCTTGTAAAATCACGATAGCAAGATACGGAGAAGGTCCGGGCGGAGAGCATAGAGACCAGGAAGGGGTAATTAGATTTCAAAGAATTTTATTAAAAAAACCCCTTCGGACGGAGTTTCCACGCGAGCCGATACAAAGGTCGTACGGCCAAGGGCTCTCAGCAGGTGTCGAGCTGCAAGGGATAAATTTGCAAGGGGTCGTCCGGGCAGGGGGCCAAATGCCTCCGGGGCTCGACTATCTCCCTTCGGCCGTCCAAGTAGTTGAGGGCGACCTCGTCGACGAGGCTCATCGGCTTGCCGCGGCAGCGCAGCGAATCCGGAAAGAGTCCATCCTTGTCCTCGGCGGTCTGCCCCGGCTGGACATTATCGGCCGGCTCGGGCTCGGGCTGTCCAGCCGCCGGCTCCGCTTGGCCCACGAGGTACATCGAGAAGTCTGAAAAAGTCGAGGCCCATCGTACCTCGCCTCGGCCGCCGAGTGGACTTGGCTCGGGTTCGCGAGCCAATTCCCCTCGGTCGCCCTGCCCAATGTGCGAGGCTCGTCGAGGCGAGGGGATCGCGGAGCCGCGCCCGGCTCTCCCCTCCCCAGCAGGTGCCGGGGCAGAGATCCGCTAAGGATTAGAGCCCCGAGCATTGGAGACGCAGGGACGAGAAGGCCAACAAACCTTCCATGCGGACCTCCGTAGATTCGGAGCTCGGCGAGGATGTAGCCGTGGAGTCCTCGACGGGGGCCTCCTTGGCTCTCGACTCGGCCCTCGAGAGGCCGTCGCTCGGCAATTTATCGGAATCCCCGGCACCTGGCTCGGCGCCCTCGAGGTCCAAGCAAACCACCCGGAAGACCTGATCGAAATTGGCCTTCAGCTCGGCCAGGAGCTCCCCCCTCGTGTCGTCGGTCAGCGTGTGGCACACGACCGCGTCAGCGGCGGGCCTCTCCAGCGGCGCCGAGAGCTGCTGCTCTTCCTCCTCCTCCTCGGGGGCGCTCCTTTCGGCCGGAGGCCCGCTCGCCGGCTCGGAAGCCTTGGAGTCGCGCGGGCTCCCGGGCTCGGCGCTCGTCCCGAGGCTGCCCTTGGACGAGCTCGGGGGCTCGTCTCGGGAGCCGTGGAACAGGTCGCAGGGCGCCGCTAGATCCTGCTCGTCGCAGCAGGCCGCGCAATCGGCGAAGCTCGAGGAGGTCGATCCGGGAGTCTGCCCTGTCGGTTGGGGTAGCCACGGCGGTGGTTAATACACTGGGGCGGCATTTGTTCGGAGGAGAGCCCGCGTGCATCGCCCCTAGGGTCGAGGCTTACTCAGGCTCCGCTTGATCAGGCGCTCCAGGAGGCAGAACCAAGCCTCTCGACAACGGAGCCCGGAGCCCCTGGCCATTTTCCACTGTCGAGCGTAGCGCTCCCTCAGGCCCTCGGCCAGTCGCATGCACGCCTTCTCGTCGACCTCCCGCAGATTGAGGGCCTCCGCGATCTTCCGGTAGGCCGATAGCCTTGCCGATGCCCTCTTGTAGCCCGAGTCGTAGGCGTTCCAAAGGACCGGAAGCGACTCGTACAATTGCAAAAAGCGCAGGATATTCACGTCCGTCCATAATATTGGCTGCGGAACGGACCTGAGCCACCACTGAGGATCAACGTCTAATTTTGCCCTACCGTCGATGGTCATCCTGGGATCTTATTTTTGCTCCTTGCTCACGATTGATTTAATTGATTTGTGAAATGCGTCGCGACTCGCTAGATCGTCTATTGTTTTTGGGCGCGCGATTCGAGGCCAATGTGAAAATGGCTCGAATCAACGCGTATCGATCATATGTTGCATACGCGTGCAAGAAAATTGCGTCTTTGTACGTTAGATGGTATTTCTAAAAGTTTTTTTTTCTTCAAATTTTCTTTCTCGTACATTTTATGCTCGCTTAACTCGAGAGAGCTATTATAAACGTACTTACTTATCGTTGAATACCTATTGTGCATGCTACAAAAATACTTACTTATCAAGGAAAATGCGATATAAACGGATAAATTTATCGAATGTCCTTTTTTTAAAAAAAAAAGAACGATTGAATACATGCAGAATTTTTATTTCGTATATTTGACGAAGGATCTTTGCAATCGTAAAGAAAAAATTTTTCGTACATGATTTTGAATTGTAAAACGTGTATTGCTTTTTAGAGTCGTTATTTTAACTTTAATATTATCAAGGAATATTGTCAAGGAAGACATAATTGAACGCTTCAAAGCAGTCGATTTGGGCAATCAGAAATATGCTTATCGCATGTAGTCGTATTTTATAGAATCTATAAATAACGTTCGATCAGAAGTTTGTACTCAACAAGCTCAATATATATATATATATTTACATGGTTTTTAAAAGTACTAAAATACGATATCACCTACGCGATAATGCACACGCGTAAATTGTGCACAGCGCGAAAAGAGTGCACTTGGTTTCGGAATCGAAGGTACTTTACTAGTGCGCGGGCGAAGGGCTTCTAGGGCACTTATTTTAATTTGAGACGAAATGCCGGGAGCGGCCACTTTCAAGATCCTCGATGCCGAGAGTTCGGTTCTTGGCGCCGGCGTCCTCGAGAGCGTCGGTTCTGCATTGCCCTTAGGCCGGGCAAATACATCCTATCTCGTGGCCGAGCTCTCCGGGCGCCGTTCGCACTCTCGCCGTGGAGGATCGCTCGGTCCGATCGGGCCTGGCGCAACCGGTCGGGGGGGGGGGCGGTAGCATTGGGAGCGGTGACCTCTGCCATTAAAATCGGTCGATCATCTTTCGGAGCCTGCAATGGAAATCGCATCGGCTCGATCAAGGGATACGGCGATTGCCCTGGGTATCGGTAAAATTTAAGAGGCAGCTCGATCGTTCCGATGGCCGATCAATCCAATGGAGGCGGTGTGTCCCCCCCCTTGCCCACGAGGATTGTACTACTTGCCGGCCAAGAGCTCCTCCTGCATCGAGTGCCGTCTCGTCCGAGGGGTTCCGGCACCCGTTGGTCGGGAGTTGCATTGGCCGGGAGTCAGGACTTGCGGGCGAAGCAGCTGCAATCAACGGCACCGGTCGCTTTGTCGGGCTTGCACCTTAGGCACTTGACCTGCATGCAATCGTCGCTCTTCGGCGTCGCGGGCGACGTGAGGGGACGGGACTTGGACGATTTCGAGCAACAGGACGCGCTGCAGCTCCTGCCGCCGAAGGCCCGACACCCGGAGCACCCGGGGCTCTTCCGCTCGCTGCTGGCCAAGTAGCTAGAGAGGCAAGTGTCAATTTTACTTAAGGTTCTTGCGAGGGCCCCCCCGGTACTTTTCAGGCTGGCTCTCTTCCGGGCTGAATTTTAATCCTCGGGTAAATTGCCCCTTACGCCCCTCGCAATTATCGCGAATACTCGAGCTTTCGCTATCGTTTTAACAATACGGGCTTGACTAAGAATCGTTTTGAGATGAAATCAAACTTATATACATATATATATATATATATATATATTCGAAAGTATTGATATTCCTTTGCAATTTAGAATTACAGTTATTGTAAACTTTTATCGGAAAGCGATGCGCCCCAACTGTTACCGCACCTCCTGGAATTAAAGAAATCTTGGCAGGATAGGGATTTGTCACTTATCGACTCCGAAGTCTGGGTATTCGTGTTAGCGATGGACGTTTTAAAATCCTCCACGATCCTGCACTGAATTGAGCAGTCGCTGGAGTCGCACTTGGTCCGACGGCAGCTCTCGGCCTTGCATTGGCAATCTGCGGACAAAAAGCCGCTCTGAAAGCGAGGCCTGCCGAATCGAATTCGACAACGGGTAAAAACAATGTTGACCGCTCGGGAATCGCGAGTGGAAGGTGCGCGCTTATGCCCTTCCTCTCTCCTCCTTTAAGGGCGCGATTCGCGTCACGGCGATGGCATCGCTGTACGAGCAAACGGCAAAGGGCCGATCGAGGGTAGGAGTCGAGGGCGGCTCGGGAGGACTCCCGAGTGAAATCGAACGTGAGAGCGCGCTTGCAAAAGGTAACTCTGAGAGCGGAGGATCGATTGCCGGACGGGGAGCCGATCCCCCGGGGGTCGGTCGAGCCTGCCGAGGAGGCGGGGGGCCACTCGGGTACTTCCACTCCGGATGCCGTGGGCCACAAGGCCGGATTACGGTGGGGCGAACCTTCTCCCCGGCCCTCGGACGACTCCTCGCTCTTGCTCTCCTGCTCCACGGCGGACCTCAGGACCTCGAGGAGGTCGCGCCTGAGCTTGGTGCTCCGGTCGGCTACCGCCCTCGAGCACCCGGGGCAGCGGGGCTCGCGCGTCGTCTCCTGGTGCTCGCGCCTCTGGGGGCACTTGCCCCGGCGGGATTCCCGGCTTACTGCCTCGACCTCCGCCGGGCCCCGATCTGTTCGAGGAAATGCTTTCTTACGAGCCCGAGGCCCTCCTGTGATTTCGGTGCTCCGAGGGCTATTCGGCACCTTTTTGTGGTTTTTTTCTACCCCGCCCCTCCCCCACCCCCCCTTTTGTTTTTTGCTCGTCATTTTTTTATCAGCAAACCTCATCGTCATCTTGCCTTCGTACTTGTGCGCTTGGCGTAAGGCCGAAGGCGTTTAAGCGACTTGGAATAATACTCGATTTAACGCGGATTAGAGAAAGAGAACAATCACTTTTTTTTATTTTAGGTTATTTTTTTTTTTTTTTAATATCGATGACTGATTAAAAACATTGTTAATTATCATGATGATTGAATAGCTGATCGTTGGCGAGCAAAAGGCATTTTAATACACCGTTCAATGCTTTCTTTCTTATTGTCTCTGGCTTTTCGTAGCTTTTACCTTTCGCTTATTAATATAAAATAATAACGTTTTTAACCAAACACCAGTTATTATTGATCGAGGCATACCTTTTTCTTCCAAATTTAATACTGTTTCCAAACAGCGCAAAAGAAGTTTAGTAGACGTCGAGGTGCTTTTTTCATCGACCAATGAATTTTGTTTTCGCCTCTCGTAATTTTGAATATTTGCTGCTTAATCGTTAGTCAGAATTGTTATTCTTCAAATAAACGTTAATCATCAGAAGTATTTTATATTTTAATTACTTAATCATAAGGGCTCGATAAATAAATTCTAATTTTAGCGTTACTTTGATAATTTATGAGTGCATAATTTGAAACGAAAATTTTACAATGAAAAAAAGAAAAAAAAAAAACGCAAACAAATGACGTTACATTCAATTTTAAGGTATATTTAATTTGATATTTCGATATATTTACAGTCTAAGAAATATTTCAAAACAAGAACTAATGACGTGATGCGATGACAAACCATGATTAAAAGCTTTTGATCATTGCCGATGTAACTTACACGTGCCTTTACAACAATCGGTTGAATCTATCCTCTCATTCATGGAGGACTTGATTTTTTCTAAAGGAATGTATTTCCCTTCGGGCGTCAACAGCACAAAGTCGTATGAATTTTTTTCAGGTCCTGCATCAGCGGCCGGATCAACGCAGCAGCGCACTTAAAAACCAATTTAACGTTGTGAGTCATAGTCAAGTACGAAGAAGATCGCGACGCGCGTAATGCCAACTCGAACCAATGACTCGTGACGCATCGAAATGGCAAAGAAGTACGGATACGCTAAAATGACATCGTTCGAGAAAAGCGCAGGATCGCGATCTATCGTATGAAAAGTATTAAAAAAAAAAGAAAAAAGGGACAACGACATCGCGGGGAGCATTCTAAAGCAACGGGACCTCCGAATAACTCGGCTCTCTGCCAAGAGCCAAGAGCCGAACGATCCGCGATCGGTCTTACCTGGTGGGGAGGTGGTCGGCTCCCGGTCGGCGAGCTCGGCTCGAGCCTCGCGGGCCCCCTCGGCGAGGCGTCCGGAGGAGGCCCGGGATCCGAGGCGCCTCGGCTCGCGCTCCGGCTCGAAGCGCACGGACTTGGGACTGTCCCCGGCGAGGCAGGAGCCGTCCGAGCACCCGGGGCGGCTCTCACCTGCGACAAGGGGGTCAGCTCCGGCAGTGGGGGGGGGGGCAGAGGCCAAAGGGACGTCGGGCAGTCGAGAGCTTACCTTGGCCGGGGCGGCTCGAGCGAGCCGCGTCGTCCTCGGTCCCTCGCAGCCGGCCGGGCTTCCTCTCGCAGGAGCAGCGGCGGAGGCCCTCGCTCGGGCCCGTCGTCCTCGTCGTCGTCGCCGAGGAGTTGGAGGAGCGGGGGCTCCGGGCGGTCGGTCGCTCGCGGCAGCAGCCCGACTCCTGGCGGTAGCTCGTCCCCGGGGGGGGGCCGGCCGACTCGGGGCTCGGGGGGCAGCGCCGGGCCGCGTCGCCCCTGGCCGAGCTCTCGCCGGGGGAGGCGCAGCCGCAGGGGCCCGGGGCCGGCCTACCCTCGAGGCTGCTCTCGCAGCTGAGGGTCCGGGCGCTCGTCGCCCGGGCCCCGGAGCACGGCGAGCGGGCGCCGCAGGAGCGCGAGGAGCTCGTCCGCTCGTTGGAGGGCTCCTCGCTGTTGCTGCTGCGCGGCCTCTCCCGCCTCCCGCCGCTCGTCCTCGAGCTGCGGGTCCTCCTCTCGCAGCCGCAGCTCCCTCTCGCCGGGGCCCTCCTCTCGGGCCCGGGCTCCCTCGGGTGGCTCCTCCTCGCCGGCGGTCCTGCTCGACCCCTCGGGGAAGGCCCTCTCGGGGCTCTCGCTCCTCGGTCGGGCGCCTCGGCCCTCTTTCCTCGATAAGGTTCGCTTAGCACGCGCTTACTCGATGGGCTCATTTGCGAGCTTGGGGTTTTTTGTTGGGAGAGCTTGGGCCAAGAGCTTTTCCTGGCCCGCTTACCCTACTCCCCAAGGGCGCTATCGATTACCGAAGTTTTCTCCTTGCTTCGCTCTTACGATAAACTCTTTGATGCCCGAGCCGCAGCTTATTCAAAAGCTTCGTTGAACTTACGTCGGATGTTAATTAATTCTTACGGTAATGTTGACGGCGAGGGGTAAAAGTTTTATATCCATAGGTGAGAAGGATTTCTAATGATAACTTATACAGTCAATTTTTTGATTACTGAGAAAGTTGGGCTATTTAATTAATTTTATTATTTACTACTGCTTATTGTGTGTACAAAGGTTTTGCATAATTCGTAAAATTATTGATCAATCGTTGTATGAAACGATGTACCGCGAAAATTCTTGTTACCTTTATTTGTTTATTTATTATTATTTTTTTTTTCCTTCATCAGCTTCGCAAGCTGAGCCTCGAGAAAAGCTTACTGCTGTGAAAAATGAAAAAGGGCTCTTGTCACGAAGTCGTAAATTTTCAAAATCTCCATTTATAAAATGCAAGTGAGAATAAAGTTAAAAAATGCAGTATCGTCGAGCAAGTCGATAAAATATCGCGAGCCTCCCGATGACGGGGATCGCGACTCTCTGCGTTCCGATACCCAAAGCTACTCGACGATCGTTTTTAACGCGCGCTGGAGAGTATTTCGCCAAGGAGGCAAGGAGAAAAGTTGGCGCGAGTAGGTAAAGTTAAGCAAGAGGCACTGTCTAACCGAAGGAAAAGCAAGGATCGTGGCCGATGTTCTCCACTCGGCTCAGTCGCTTAAGGTGCGAAATGTATCCGGGCTCCTCGGTAGCCGACGTTGAGCACTTGAGCTTGCTCAAGTAGTCGTCGCGCTTTCGACCCCAGGCGCTTTGAACAGCCGGACAACCTGAGCGTTGACGAGCATTGTTAAGGCGGCCCTCGAATTCCTCGCGCAACTATTATAGTCACTATTGGTCGGGTATGTTGGAGGGGACTTCGGGCAGCGGATTTATTTAGGCGGGGGCATTTGGGTAGGCCGCCAGCAGCGGAGTGAGAAAAATGTTTTCACCCTTTAAGTATTTGGGCGCAGTATCGAGAGTTAACCAAAGTACCTGGCTTATCGCAAGCGGTCGTCTTTTTCTTCTCGACATTGCCGCAAAATTTGCCCCTGTTCTCCAGCTTGGCCGTGCGGCTCTTCGCGCTATCCCTCCTGTTCCTTCTCCTACCAAAATTTTTTTCCTAATTTAACAAACATTAGTAATGCGTTTGCGATCGTGCACGGGTGTTAGATTAACGAGGGACTTTAGCATTGTTCTCAACCGCGGCTCTTTGCTCCGCGCTCGTCCTTTCAAAGTGCGCGCTTTTAATTAAGATTGTCGCGAGCAATAATTATCGAGGGCCCAAGTTCCTCGATGGCCACTGTGAGCATCGTCCCGTCGAGCCCCGCGGTGCCGTTTTCCCTGCGTCCCTTGCCCGTTGCTTCCTCGCAATCGCTAATTGTTATTTAGCGTCTCTCTCTCTCTCTCTCTCTCTCGCACAAACGTCCCCCCGGCCCGCGAAGCCCCGGACTAGGGCGGACGCGCGAAAAACCCTTCGGCCTCGGCTCGGCGCCCAGTCGAGGAGACTCCCTGTCGAGTGCCAGGAGCGAGGCTTTCCTCGTCCTGCTGCGATCGCCCGGGTAAGGGCCTCCGGTCGAGGCACCGCCAGCCCTCGAGCACTCGGTAAAGCAGCCCCGTTGGGTACCGTTCGACAGCTCGGCCTCGAGCGGCTCCTTCCCCTGGACTCGTCGATCGCTCGGAATAACGTACTCGAGGGATCGCTCGCGGATCCGGGAGGGGGGGGGCATTTATCGACATTCGTAATTTAATGCGCTCGTTAAAACTACATTGAATGCTGTTACGGTACGTTTATTATTGGCAATGGAATTCCTCCTTTTTCCTCGATATACATGTGTATAAGGAAACCTTACACTTCATTCGAGTTTTTAATTTCTCTTATTCGGTCGAGCCTCAACGCGCAGCGTTTAAAAATGATGTATTCTCAATTAATATACGCGATATTCTGAATTAAATCAATCAAACGGATTGAAGCGTTATTTCAAAAAGCTTTTGCCCGATAAATCCAACGGAGCAAATATTTAAAGGAGGCTCTTCAACTTATGTACAAATTATTGCAAAACGCAAGCTATCGAACGGTGCGTCAAGTGAAGCGGGCGTCAATTGCAGAGTAAGACTCACGTCGATCTTTTTATTAGCCTTAATGGCGGAAGGCTCTTTTATTTTCTTGCTAGAAGAAATCGTAGGACGGCAAAATGTCGTTGGCTTTCGCTGCTGCTTGTGCTCGCTTCGACAGGTAGTCGTCACCTCTTGGAGTTCCTCATCGTGAATTATCTTTTTCAGCATCGCATCGACGATGCGCTGCCATTTCGAACGATGCTTCGCCGATTGAACGGTACGATTGTTTCGAAGCTCGTTGGCCTCTTCCGCTACGTACCTGAATTGCACGGTTACGAGCTTTAATGGGAGGAATTGCAAATGATCGAAACGATTTTTGGTTAAAGCCGTTTTTGAATCTTACAAAGTGCGCGAAGCCGAATCATTTTTGTCCTCCTTTGAACTCGGATCAATGGCAAACAATTGCTTTTAATACAAATTCCAAATTTTGAAATACCGTACATTTGATATTACAATAAAACGATAGTTTTCCACACCACCCGTGAGGTACTATCATAGGTGCGTTAGGTTTTTTTTATTTACAACTTCAAATAATTTTACGATTTTTTTAAATTTTCTTATGTACGTACATAATGTATATATACATATATATATACTTTATTGGTACAATTAATTGAAGTCGCAACCGTGGAACCTTCGCCTGTAGCCCTAGTTTAACCACGTCAGATCATTTCATCATTAGCATTCGTTAAAACAATTAAAAGGATTTTTTACATTTGTAGTACAAACGCCTGCTTCTAGTCGCGTCATTGGCGCGAATTGAGCGCGAATCAAGGAGTGAACCCTTTGCGTTAGAGTTTTAAACTGCTCTACGACTGAATTTGCAAATTTCAGTCATTTATCGCGTTGAATGCAATTCATTGTTATACGGAAACTTTTCCAAGAACTACAAGTATCGTAGCAATATAACTCAATCGGAAATGAACCAGTAGACGCGTTTTAGCAAACGTATATATCGAAGCTGGAATTAAATTTGGATACAAATAAATTACAAATATTCGAAAAGTATGCGTTTCACGTTTTCAATATATACTAAAAAGGCCTTTTCAATGATTCCTCTTTTATTCTCTATCACGCATACACACACACACAGGCTCAATAGTCATATTCTCCAGTATTCCCATACTTCTATGTTTCGATAAACATTTATAAAAAAATTCGAATTATCTGCAATTTTCATATTAGCAGTTTTATTAATCGATAAAAATTGATTAGATTCTATACGGTATAAATCGCATTCATATTGACAAATGTATTTAACAATATTTAAAATACTGGTGATTGGATTTTTTTAAATGTTTCTGTTTTGCAAAATTTTTACATTGCAATATCTTAAAAATATTTATTAATTTTCAGTTGAGAATATATAAAACTTTTTCACTTAGTTAGTGCTATTGTATTGTAATGGAATACATTAAAAGCTAACGTTAATATTTATACAGGCTGGTTTTCGTTCGAGCACAAGCATTACTCGTAAATTAAGTCGATTAACTTATAAAATGTATAATTAATATAAATGCAAAATTTTAAAGATAATAAACCGTATTTAAAAAATAAGCATTTTATGCTACTTGTAACGTTAAGTAAGATCACTCATCGACGCTTAACTTTAACTCAAATAGCATCGTACTGGTAAACAATTTCATTAAAAGCACTCGAACGAACGCGGACTTTCTTAAGAATTCTATTTTTCACAATTTGTCATTTAAAATATTGCTGAATAACGTACTCGCCACGTGTATATTTTACCATTGGGCAGTTAAAGCCTACGATCAATATCTCTCACTCGACTGCCATTGCGTTACCGTTTATATTAAAAAAAAAGGATGCACAATGTGGTCGGGTCGCAAGGATGATTTTATCAAAGGTTTTTGGCTCTCTCCCACCTGCACTCGGTAAATCGTCCTAAATCGGACCGTATCTCGTGCTCGCGCCCATTCGACCCGCGCAGCAAAGGTCGATTCGTAATTCGCTTAAAGAAGTATAGCTTGCAGGTACTCGTTCAAACTGTCAGGAAGATTACAAATGATTTTGCTTTTTTAAAAAATCAAAACAAACTCCGTTGCGATCTTATTGCGTCAAAGCTTCTGAAACTACCGGGTGAACTTATTACGAGTTGTTAAATGTGACCTTACGACGGAAAACTGTTATCTTATCTTTGATAGTACTGTGCTGGTGGTCGGAAAATCTATCGTTTTATTGTAAATTTTTGCAACGTACAAGGTGGCTTATATTTTTGTAGATTTAAACTTTTGTCGATTGTACAGATAGGGAATATGGGGCATGCACTTTCTTCATGCTCATAATTGTACTGTGAATTAATATTACAAAAATCAGCATTCGACAATCAACGCTTTTTCATGGCCAATAATAAACAGCTCCTTGTATTATTGTTATTATTATTATTATTATTATTATTATTATTGCAATATCATTGATGTCAGTATACGTTTTATGAATAATCAGTGTAAATTTATTATCAAGCGTAACAGAAGGCGGAATATCGCCTATCCGTGATGTGGGCGGCTCCGCGGGCCCGATTAAATTGTAAGCATTTATCATATCAACGGCAAGCAATAATATTCATAATAATAAAATCTTCTAATTGTCGACTGTTGTTTTGTAAAAAAAAAAAATGACCCTTTTTCAATGCATCAAAAATAAGTCTACAATAATAGCAGAAAAAAAATGCATTTAATAAATAAATGACGGGTATACGTTACTAACTTCAATTGTCAACGTCAAAAACACGTTTGAAACTTAACTTTTCTCTAATTTTCCTGAGGATGCGCAAGCAATCCTTTACAATGACACTCTGCTTCGATACCTTAACGACCTTTTTAAGTGCCGCCCTCTTAGCCGAGCTATTTTTAAAATGTCGATGATAAGGATTCCAAAGGCATTCGTGCTTTCGGTACTCTTCGAGAAAGGTTTCGATGACTTCCTCGTTCCATTCAAAGGACATTTCTTGTCGGCCTAAGGTATTCCGAATTCGCACGCCTATGCATTTTTTGGCAATTTTTCAAGCTCTTAACTAAAACAGCGTACCAACGATAATTTTTTCAATGGTTGATGGTTACTTATCAATTTTCATGGTGCCCTTTTACAATATTCATGATATTAAGAAACTTGCATAATACAGAGTGTGCAAAAACGACGGACTTCAAGTGGTAAATAATTAAAAACATTTGACACGCAGTCAAGTTCAGATGGCGTAATCGCCTCGGTTGGGTATTCGTTCGTGTTTAAGAGTAAATCAATCACAAGAACAATTATTGGTTGAAAATAAACTTTATTTTTAATATAGCAATAAATACCTTTTTACACAATAGTAGTTGCACAAAATAAAGTTCAACGCGCTTAAAATGGGTTAAAATAATGTTCTATAACAGGTCCTGAATATTCAAATGGTAATAGGAAAATAATATATTCACAAGTAAATTTTATTACTAGTGAAATTGATTAAAAACTATTCTATTATATCTTAAAAAAATTATCAGGCGTCCTACACTTTAAACAAGATTCCATGTATTTGGTTTTATGTTAAATTTGTACTTAACTCTGTAATTACACATATATTTTATTACAATGGCATTTCATACTTATTATTTGTACACGATCTAGAGCATTGACTTCGGTTTACTTCAGATTAAAAATCCAATCAGATTACAAATCTGAATAGAAATTCTTGTTTATAAAACACTGTTGCTCGTAATTCTGTTAAAAAAAAAATACTACATGCAAATCAATTTTCTTTATGGTAAAATGCAAATCGGAGCATTTGTTAGAGAGACTTCATTTGGTTTCAGATTGGGACATTACATTATAAATTACCATATCTCATTTCAACAATTACGTTAATTCTATTGAAAATGTCGGTAGTCCTATAGAAAGTTAGTATAGATTGCATAATTAAACTATTCACTTAAGGTAAGTATTCTCATCCTGATATTAATTACGATCACAGCTTATTTTATTAGGAATGTATTTTATATTTAATGTTAAAAATATATTCTCAATTGAATCGGTTTTGTATTCACTGCGTAACACTTAGGCAAATGTAGTAAATTGTATATTTTTGCGTTTCTTAAATTAATTTTGCTTAAACCTAGAGCATGATCTTAAAAAAAAAAAAAAATAATAATAAACTATAATGTAACTTAAACCTTAATGCTTCTCAAAACTCAATACTCGGGCAACGAAAGAAAAATACAACAAGCCCTTTGTTCGTAATGCTAAAATCGATTAATTAGCAGAAATCCAAAATTCTTGTGCTTCAATCCATATCTCAGGCATTTAAGAAACAAATAAAAAAAAAAGAGGCAAAGAAGAAAGAAGCGAGGGCAGAGAGCGACGTGGGAAGAGTAATTTTGGAAAATCGGTTCCCTTAGGACAATCGAACGATAGAAGCTCTTCAAAACTTGTATTTGAAATCCAATTTAACGACGTATTCCACCTTGACTTGGGCCACGTCGTAAACAATGAATTCGTTGTAGAGCAGGGAGGATTCCTTCTTGAGCTCGGCCGACACCGGGGATCCGCAAGGCACCTCGACCCCGTTCTTGAGCTTGACGGACTTCTCGGGATCCGGCTGAGTTTTGCCCCGACCCCAAGTCGAGTGCTTTCCGTTGGGCAGCTTCTCAATGTAGTCGGCCTTGTAGAGCTCGTGCATATTGCCCAGGGCCACGTCGCAGAGCAGCAGCAATCCTTTGGAGTCCTTGACGTTGGTGCAGCAATAGTTCGCGGACTTGGAGACCATGTCCGCGAAGTAGATACCTTTTCAAGATTAGGGAAAGGAAATAAGCATTGTCAATTGCTTGGACAAGATCATTGGCCGGTCTCGCCGGTCTCGTTTGGATAAGTTATCGCGATTGAGGGCTTGGCACTCGCGGCTAAAGGCTCGTCGTTCGTGCGCCGCCCCATTCGGGCCAATTCCAAACGAAGGAATTCAGTTAGCGAGCGAGGGCTAATCGAATTCTGCGATCGGCCGCGTCGGGACCAACGGCAGGAGGGGGTGGGGTAAAAAAGCAATGGGCACGAACCTTTCCCGAACATGTAACCGGTAACTGGCGCCTCTGGCGGGGCGATCTTCAGGCCCTGCGAGAGTATGCCGGCAAAGTTGGTCACCCTGGAACCGTGCCACAGAAGCTTCCTGTTGGGGAGCTTCTTAAACGGCTTGTATCTGCGCTCCTCTCCGCTCCTCCTGGTGACGAAGACCTCCTCGATGACGAGCTCGAACTGCTTGTGGGTCTCTCCGTGGGTGTTCTTGACGTACTTCTCGATCAGCTTGAACTCGTCGCTCTCCTTATCCAATACGTCGATGTCGGTCTTGAGCTGCTCGTAGTGGGCATCGAGCGGATTCTTTTTGGCGTCGGTCTTCGCATGGAGTAGGCCGTAGGCGATCTCCATCTCTAGCAGGGACTCGAGCATTTCGCTCTTACTTTGAATGTCAGCCTCCGTGTCGATGATACTGGACAGTGAGGGGGGAGGGGGGCGAGATAAAGATAAATAAAGCTTCGTAGGGTATTTAGGCTTTCGAGCAAATCGCTCGATTATTGCGAAGCAGCACCCGACCCTCTCGCTTACCTCGGATCCTTAACACCGAAGTTGTGCGGTATGAGGGTGTAGAACTTGTTGGAGGCCTCGATGTACTTTATCCTATCGGAGTCGGTCTCCTTGACGAGGGCCGAGAGCTCGGTGAGGACCGCGTAAGCAGCCTGAATTTGCTTCTTCGATATCTTCCCGAGGGGCATCTTGTCCATGTCGATCTCGTACTCCAGCATGGCCTTCTTCATGGAGTTCACGTCGAAGATCATGCGTATCAAGTCCTGTACGGGCTTCTTCAGCTTGCTCTCGATATCGGATTCTAATAAATTCGAGCTGTCGATCTCGTCCCCGTGGTCGATGTCGATCGGATAGAGCTTCTTCGGCATCTTCTCGAAGCGATCGCGATTCTTCCACAGGTTGCCCGACTTCTCTTCGTACAGTCTCTCGAACGTCTCGATGCATTCCTCCAGGGCCATGGAGTCGCAGGTGTTCCCACCGATGGTCGTGCCTGTTGCATCGAGTCCCATTTGAATGACAAAGGAAAATGCCAATGCCCGAGCATTAGTTCGGGAAGCGTGACACGGAGGCGCGAAGAGATTCGAGGTTGTCTTTATTACGGCAGCGATCGATGGGAAAAGGTTGCCTCGGTGTGAATAATTTTTTGGCCCGAGGTTCAAAAGGAAACCAATTTTTTGTAAGCCTACTGCTGCTACTACTACTATTACTAATAATAATAATAAATTCAAATCACTCGTAATTACCAATTCTACCCCAACTTCGGAACAAATAGTACTTCTTCTTTTTGTCGTGCTTGAGTATTTGCAATTTGTAAAAGCTGTTCTTATTAGTCTGAATGTCCGTAAGACCGAGGGTGGTAGTGTATTTGTTATTGCCACTCTGGTACACATGAGCGACATCATCGAGTCCACTGTCGGGATCTACGGCGCCTCCACCTTTTACGCGAAGCTTCACTTTACCCGAGGACGACTTTTCGAAGCTGCTCTTACTTTTCGCTGCAGATTTCTGAAAGTGCACGATGAATTAATGCATCGATAAGATTCCACAATGCGACCTACCTTCAATGGCAAGTCGCTGCAATTTTAAAGAATGCACCGCTTTACTATTGTAGTATTGAACTTTAAATACAAAATTACCTATCTATAAATAAAATGTATGTATATATAAATTTAATGGCAAATGCAAATAAGATCCAGAAACGTGGGTAAATTTATAACGATAAAACGATTGTATTCGCAATGCAATTACGATGATTCGGCTTACCGTGGCGACGGACTTCGAAATCCTCGTAGACGGGTCCGCGCCCCAGGATGCGATAGATTTCTTTTTGAACAGCATGAGGGGAGTATCGGTGAACTCGTTGGCTTCCTCCACGAATTCTTCGGAGACAACGTGTATGTCGTACTTCTTCGCGTCTTCGATTTTCCGGCTCAACTTCTCAACCTCGGCGGCCGTCGCCACGACCGCGGCAGTCGTCTCCGTCACCTCGGGCTTCACAGATCCGCCCAAAAGCAAAATCGCCCTCTTCAGGTCGTCCCTGCTCTTCGTCGTTTTGCCGACAATCACGAAGTCCAAGTACTTCAGCGGTCGGGGCTTGCTCGCGACCTTCGGTCCCTCCGGAGCCTCTTCCTTCTTCACTGCGGCCGACGTCGTCGGAGCCCTGACCTTCAGCAGCCGCCGGCGTACCTTAGGCTTGAACGAGGACCTAAAGCGAACCCGAGTTTATCGATTGTTTCCTTATTGGAGGGCTGCTGGAAGGCCGAGCTTATTTACGTCGAGGTATGTTGCAGCAGGCATTTGTTAACGAGCACGAAGGCTCTTACAGTTATATACATATATATTGATAAAAAAAAAGACTCGAGGACCTTGGTCTTGGCTACTTACAAAAAGGAGTTCTCTTCCTTCAGCTTCTTCGATACGTGGAACTTCTTTCTCTTGGGATCCTGGGTGATGAACTCGCAGGCAGTCCACTCCGATACGTTACCGGTGCACTTGTATCCGGCCCCGGATTTGTAAAGCAGCTGACCGTTGCATTTCGAGCAAGGCTCCAGAGCCCCGAATAGCATGGCATCCGCGAGGGCGTCCAAGGTCTGCGGGCGTTAAGGGCAAAGCGTAATTGAGCAAGGGGCGCAAGGGTCGAGGAGTCGGGTGTGAACAAAAAAAAACAAAAAAACAAAAAGGAGCAGGCCCACACCTCGCTGTTGCCGCTGGGCACCTCCTGGCCGTTGTCCCTGAGCAGCTTGGCGAGGCTCTTCTTCTCGAGCCCGGCCAGCTGGTCCCTGACCGCGAAGAGCTTCTTGCTCTGGGCCTTAAGCTGGCGCTCCTCCTCCTCGTCCTCGGGCTCGGGCTTGATCCTCTTGGGTGCCGCGGGCGCCTCCTCCTCCTTCTCCGGCTTTATCCCCGGCAGGAGCTCGAGGAGGGCCCGGCCGTCGGCCTGGCCGAGGGACTCGTGGCCCGGTAGGCTCGTCGCCGGCCCGAAGAAGCCGAGCTCGGACCTTAGCTTGGCGAAACACTCGGCGTGGTGCCAGCGCTCGAGGCCGCCGAACCTCCGGGCGTCGTCGCTCTCGTAGTCCTTCTTCGACAGCCGCATCTCGCCCTTGACTATGGTCTCCTCGCAGCCCCGGCACTTCGACCGGTTGGACTTGGCGTACTCGACCCGGAAGTCGCCCCCGGCCTCGGCCTCCGCCGGGGCCTTCGGCCGCTTCCTGCTGCCGGCCTTCGCCGGCTTGGCCGGCGTCGGAGCCGCTCCTCCGCTAGTGGCGATCTCCTCTGCGAACAGCCGAGGAGGCCTTTCGTTAAATCG
This sequence comes from Kradibia gibbosae, assembly GCA_018907135.1. Classification (NCBI taxonomy): domain Eukaryota; kingdom Metazoa; phylum Arthropoda; class Insecta; order Hymenoptera; family Agaonidae; genus Kradibia; species Kradibia gibbosae. The sequence goes on from JACCHX010000007.1 coordinate 14,868,920, forward strand.
GGGCCCGCTCGTCCCACGTTGCCTTTACCTCCTTTCCCTTTGCTCTGTAGCCCCCCCCCGCCACCCTTTTGCCATTAGAACCGTCGTCTTTAACCATTCTTGTGCCGAGCCCGACTCGCGCCTTCCCTTCGAGACCGGGATACTTCGGTACCGGAGTCTGGGTCGATTCGTTCTTTCCTCCCTCTTTACTTTAATTTTTTTTTTCACACGGGACGGTTTTTTACACAAGTCGGAGCTCAGCCAAAGCTATTCATTTATACTTTGTTTCGGTTTCGTTTTCTCATAATTACTTGGCGTATTAATGGAAATTAACCTCTGCTCGAAACTACATAGGGGATGCAATAATTTAACTATGCGTTTGCTTGTTTTTTTTTTTTTTTTTTCAAAAGTCCTACAAAATGTAATAGACATGCACAAAATCGAATTCTCGAAGTTATAAGCTTTATAGGAGTACGTCACAAAACATAAAAGCGGTAAGACTACAAAAAGAAAACTTTCACGCTCGTGTGCATTTTAGCCCTACTGATCTAAGAATAGCGATATTGTTCACATCGATAGAATTTCAATTTATTTATTTTTATTTTATTTCATTGCAAAGATTAAGAACGTTTGATATTGGTAAAAAAAATATCGATAAAATATATCAAATATCAACGAAAGCAACGGTTGTCCTTACAAAATCCTCACCGCAATAAACAAAATTCTATACCCATTGGAGTTTACAAATACACGACGTTGAAATAAACGCACTACGAAGTCGTTCCATTGTTCAACCATCGAGTAAAGTTCTTGGTTTTCACGTAGCATGGATTGTAAATTCGTTATTAAATGATTAACGATACTCGGCAGAACTTTGCACGTGCCCAATGAGACTCCCACCAAAATTAGAGGCACACGGTGTGCAATCCCCTTCCCACTGATTGTCCTTATAAGTTGGCTAAGGCAAGATAGTGCGCCAAGCTTTGCGGAATTGCCCCCTGATTCGATTACTTAACAAATAAACAATTTAATCCCCGTTGAGTGCTTGTCTTCGAAATTCCACCGAGACTTCATTCGATTGGATTTTAATTAAAAATCTCTCTTTTTGACGAAACGAATTTGTAACAAAATCACCAGTGGTTGAATTATCAATAATGCATTGAAAACCGACCAATGGGAAGGGAATTTCTTTTAATTTAAAGCATATATTAAATATCGTTCGCGTAAGAAAATGGATATTTTTTGCGACGAATTTCAAAGAAACTTATTGCACACTGAATTCTCTCGATTGAACTAGCCTCTGGATCCGTGCAATGCGTGTCGAGGAATTTAGAAAATCCTTCTTGGAAGTCGTCGGTTGATGATATTCATCGGCAAATTCTTTTAGCTTCAATTTTTCTTAGCTCGACTATGTTAAGTGGCAGGTATACGGATTAGCCGTGCAGTTACGCTTTGATAGTTTCTACCGTTTCTTCTGTGGTCTGAATAGTAAATCTCGTCATTCGGTATTGGAAATTTCGTTAAAAAACAATGTACCCACTGTTAAGAATAACGAAAGAGTCGCTTTAGGCCTTACATTTTGACGAAATAAGTTGTTTCTTCTGTAGCAAAAGCCAAGGCCGTCCAAATTTTTCGTTCAATTTTCATTCAACAACGATAAAAGTCGTAGAAATATTTATTCTAATCGAAGCATACTGTGCATTATGTAACGACTAACAACTATGAAGGTTAACGAAGATCTTTCATTGCAATTGTACAATTTAATAATTTACAAGTAAATAAAGTCATTTTTTGAGTCAGGATTATACTGGTTACCCCATTTGTTTAGAAAATCTCTGTTTTAGTATTAATTAAAAAGAGCAGTAGCAGCAACGTTGGGAAATAATTACGTAACAGACGAAAATAAACCCAAAGCATAAAGAAAGTTAGATGTCTCCGGTTCATTTAAATTAACAAAAATTTGTCTTTCATGAAAATACTTTTCTCTTTTATAATTGACATAAAACGTTAGAATACAATGATTTCTCAAATATTCAAAACCTTCGAGGCATTTTAAACTCCTATGTAAGTCGTACCTTAAAAATCTTAATTTTCTTTATAAGCTTGTACACGTACAGGCAACGAAGCCTTTCCCTTAATAGCTGTAAGGCATAGCCATTTAAATTAATATAAGACGTTGAGTTATAAAAATGTTACAAGAACGCAAGTCCCACGTGGCTCGATACAATTTACCAGCCAGGCACATCGTTGCGGCATTCGTGATTATCCTAACGATTATTCTAGCACAGAGAGAGAGAGACAGAATAGCTTTTAAACAGTATTCTTAAGCTTTTAAACAGTATAAGAGGGCAACGAGAATAGATTAAGATAAAAAAAGAAAAAAAGAACGTACCCATTTTCTTTTTAATAAACTCTTGGTCATCCCAGCGTATGTTATCGAACTGGGCAATGTCACCGACTGACTTTGGGCGCTGTTTTTTAAAGAAGCAGGCCGCATGATGCCATCTTTCCAATTTGCCATCGTGGAACGGGCTCTGTTTTAGAAGAAGAAGAAAAAAAAAAACAATACAAGCAGTGAGTTAATCGAATTAAAAATGTCCGGGTAGGGAGGATCGCCTTGCCTGGGCAAAGGCAAAGAGAGGACGACGTCCACGTGGGTAGGAGGACGGGCCCGCCTCGACCGGGTAGCGACGTAAACAATGGGGGCCCGGTCGGAGGGGGATAAAGGTTAGAGCGGCCGTCAGTCACCTGAACAACGGTGGCGATGCGCAGGCTGTCCTTGGCTATCGGATTCTTGCAGACCTTGCAGCCGGCCCTGCCGCTCTTCGAGTACTCGACCCGATAAGGCAGATCGTCGGTCATCCTCGCGGGCCCGAGGCGCACTCCGAGGGCTCACCGGTGAAAACAGCCGAGGAACTGCTCTACCCCGTACCGGTTGGCTGCCGGGCTTCTCGGCCAAATCGACCGACTCCTCGAGCTAACCCCGACCGGTGGATGCAGCGAGCTAGAGAGAGAGAGAGAGCGAGAGCGGAAGAGAGGCGGTCGTCGGCACGCGGCGATTCGCGCTATTCGATTTCGGCGGATTGCCCGCGCGGCCTTTGACTTGCAGCTTCCTCGGCCCTCGCCGCTGGTGGCGCTGCTCTGCTCTCCTCGGAGCCTGGCTCGAGAAAGCCCCAGGGATTCTGCGCGCCGGGCACTCCTGGTGTGTCGCTACTAGCCTCCGGCCAAGGAGAAGCTCGGCTGATTGCGGGCGGCGGCGGGGGGGGCAGGGGACTCGACTCCGAGTCGCGGCAAAATAGGCTCGGGCGGGGAAGTCGCGCGCGCGCCCCCTTGGCTAAAAATTTTTACCAATAATTCTCATCCCGGACAATGGGAATGGGATTTTCAAATAACTTTTGCACCTTTACCGGATAAGGCTAACGTAGGCGATCGATCGAGCCTCGTACATCTTTTACCCATGATAATATATATATATATATATGTAGGATGAATGTTTGGCGCTGTTGTTTCACAGCTGTGTTTTTTTTCCCCTCGATATTAATGCTCCCAGTGGCTTAAAGTTTTACGCGCTTGATACGCTCTCTCTTTGAGGAGCATTGATTATCTAGCTCGCGTAAGAAGCGTTGATTCGTCGACCCCAACGAAATAATTTAATCGTTTAGAGCGTTGCTCTTAAAAATCATTGTTTAATTAATCCAAGAGGTTGGTGGCTCTCGTATCTTATAAAGGAACGGCGGTAAGCCCACGCCCCGTAAATGTTACCGCAGGCTTAATCTGTATTTGCATTTCAATTGTATTCATGCGTTTTTATTGATCGATTATCATTGTCGCGCGAATCGGTAAATTCACATCGGCGGAAAAGTCGTTTGAGTTGGTTGCTTCCCCGGGTGCGAGGGAGGGAACGACGTTCCCCAAGGGCTGGAGATCTCCTCGACGGCTCCATTGGCCGCGGCTCGGATTCCCAAGGGGGTCGGGCTGCGTTTCGAAAGTCCCGCGCCGGGACCTAATGGCGGAGATCCGCGCCTCCGTTAGCCCCAACTTCGACCCTACGGGCTCCGATTGCCACCTTGCTTTAGCTCCCCTTAGACTCTTGATTCCGTAACAGACTCACCAGCTTGGTGCGAATCCAGGAGGGATCGCTTTCACCGCTCGATGCTTCTCCTTAGGAGCCCACTCCTTCGTTCCTCGGTGCCAAGGCCTCGTCCCTTTACGCGCAGGTGTCGATTCTCCGAGCGAAGCTCTTCCCCTTTTACTCGGTCTATCTTCTGCCTTCTTACTAGCCGCGTTCCTTTTTTGATATATGTATGTATATATACATAGAGATTTATTCAATGAATTGCAAAGGATTCCATGACAATTGTGTAAGGTGTAACAAACAATTCCTGACTCGATTCATAACTCAGAACTCTTGTTTATTTTCTCGTCTTCGCGCGTAACAACATCCTTTTATAATACATGGCAATGTACTCCTACAACAACCTCGCTACAACTAATATTACAATGATACACCGATCGAAGTCGTTCCCACTTAAAAAGCCAAGCTTAGCTCTCGTGCGCGAATTACGAATTGTCCGGCTCTCTAGGACCACCGCTGGCTCAGGATTAACAAAAAAAAAAAAAAAACAAGCCTCGGGATCGAGAGCGGCCTTCGATTATTATCAGCCGATAACTTTGAGCTCCTTTCCTATCTCCGTGAAGGCATCGACGGCTCTATCGATATCCCCGGCCGAGTGAGCGGCGCTTAGCTGGACCCTTATTCTGGCCTGTCCCTTGGGCACCACGGGGTAGCTGAAGCCGACGACGTATATCCCTTTAACTGAAATCAAGAAGTGGGCGGGCGGGGATGAATTAGCCACTCCGATTGGGCGACAGGCTCGATCTTACCCAGCATCCTCTCCGCAAAAGCGCTCGCAAGCTTGGCGTCTCTCAGCATCACGGGACAAATGGGGTGGGCATCGCCCCTGATCTCAAAGCCAGCGCGAGCCATTCGCTCCCTGAACAATCCTGTATTGGCCTTCAACTTTTCGATCAAATCGTTACTCCGGCCGAGCATCTCCATCACCTGAGTGTTTTTCATAAGTGCCAATTAAGCTTAACTCGTTATCGATAGACGATAAGGGGACGTTCGCGTAAAGAGCTCGCGGGGTACTCGGCTGAAGAATATCGATAAGATTTTCCTGTATAATTTATCGGATAGTCTAAAAAAACAAAGTACCTTGATTCCTGATGCAACTACGGCCGGTGGCAATGAATTGGAAAAGAGATACGGTCGACTTCGCTGCCTTAGCAAATCGACGAGCGCCTTGGAGCTGACCGTGTAACCACCGGAAGCCCCTCCCAATGCTTTACCCAAGGTCGAGTTTATTATGTCGATTTTACCAAATTGATCAAAGTACTCCTCGGTTCCTCTGAAGACAAAGAGTTAAGCCAGATTGGAAAATTCATCAACGAAGGAAGGGCACTTCAAATACCTGCCGGTTTTACCGAAGAATCCAGTTGCGTGGCAATCGTCTACAAAAGTTAAGGCCTTGTATTTCTCAGCCAGGTCAATTATGTTTGGTAAGGGTGCAACAGTTCCATCCATTGAAAATACACCATCCGTTGCGATCAGGCGCAATCGCGATGTCGAGGTCTCTTTTAGTTTAGCTTCTAAATCCATCATGTCCCTGTGCTTGTATCTAAAACACGCGCGATTATTATTAACTTATCCTTATTGGATGTCGCAAATATTTTATCAAAAGTTTTATCGTAACTATTTTCCCAACATTTTGTAAGTTATGTCCAACGTATAGCTTACACTTCTATATATATAATATATTTAACATTACTATATTATTATACTAAATATATTATACTATATTATATATTATACTTATATATTATTATACTAAATTATATTAACATTATTATATATAATACATATATATATATATATTTAATTAAATAATTCGTATTTAACCTGAGCTTTTTGGCCTTACAAAGTCGTATACCATCGATAATAGAGGCATGGTTAAGTTCATCACTAAGAATTGCATCGTCGGGAGTTAGCAACGTTTCGAATATACCGGCGTTGGCGTCGAAACACGACGCATAAAGAATTGCATCTTCTCGATTATGAAATGCCGATAGTTTTTTTTCAAGTTCAACATGAATATCCTGTGTACCGCAAATGAAACGAACTGAACTTAAGCCAATTCCATATTTATTTACAGCTGCCTTGGCTGCTTCGATAATTTCTTTATTATACTGTTGAAATAATAATGTCAACATTAATAAAACATTAAACTTATAAATAATATGTGCATTACTTTTAGATAGTAAATTTTTCGAGCATTAATCATTTTTAAGCTATAGCGATATTAAAAACTGTAATTTCATTTGGGTAAAAAATTCTTCGTTTATTTTTATAAGCTTACGAAGAAGTAAGCGTTGCTATGGAATTCGAAAAATTCGCAATACTTTAAAAGACTCCTGGTCAACGATAACTATTGAAAAAGGTACATTACTTCGTGAATAAATAGATTAAGTTGGGTGACAACATTCGGTCGCTAATATTGTTTTGCCAACGTTGCTTCTAAAATGACAATTAGGAAACATATTTCGCTAGCGCTGCTTCTTTAGCTTAAACTTACCGATAATCCTAAATAATTGTTGGCGCAAAAATTGAGAACTCTCTTCCCGTTCGACAATAAAATTTCGGCACTCTGGGCCGATGCTATCGTTCGCTCATTTTTCCAAGTCCCAGCCTCCTTGATAGTCGTTAATTCAGATTCCAAGACGGATGTTAAATAGCTTACGCTTCGCCCGCCAAAGTATTTACCTAAACAAATATAAATAAAGGCACTAAGGTTTGCAAGTTACGAAAATGACGAATTATACTAACGACAGTTCATCGTCCTAAGGTTTGGATCGACGCGCTGGACGTGCAATGATCAGCCGTTTTTACATTCACAAACGCTCAGAGTAACTATAATAAACCGGTTTCATATATCGGCTTTTTTTATTCACGGGTAAAACTTTCCTCGTCTCTTATAACAGATAAATACCAATGGTCTGATAAATTAACTGTAAATTTAGAAATCGATAATTTCACATTCTGCTTTGCTCATGAATCAATACTGATTTACTTATGCCTTCGAGCCTTAAACTTATAAACGTAATTTTCTATACTTTTTTTTTACTTAGACATAGTTTTTTCTCTTTCTTATTATAAGTCTGCGTGACAAAAAAAAAAACGTTCGTAATAAATATTGATCAACATTTATCAATGCAATATTCTGTTGTAAGGAGACTTAATAAACGTCAAATAATAGAATAACCACATAATTGATTTCAATAATAACATCTGCCTTTCAATTTTAATGTTCTTAGTTATGATTTGTTGCAAGTAACAAGGCTACGGTAATATATCATATTTATATTTGCTTATTTGCTCAAAGAAAGACTACATTTATTTTAAGCTTCAATTAGCATATGTAAATAATTATTAAAACAAAAAAAAGGTGACGTATTAAATTGCCAATAAAAAATCAACACGCATTGAATTATTATTTACAATGCATTCACTTACTGATAATTTATACTAAGTTATTTAAGTTATTAAAATAGAAGAGATTTATACCAATGGGAATGAGGTAAAATTATCAACTTGTGGCAAAGTAAAAATTTATAAAAATTAAGTAAATTATTAATTTATACAAAATATTACCAATGCAGAAATTAAAAAACTTAAGCGAACGCAATATTTATGCATGTTTCTATTTTATCTTAGAATCTTAACTTTATTTAAAAAAAAAAACTAAATAAATATTATAAGATTTTCAAGTGTGTTTAGTAAAAAAATAAATAAATATTATAAGCTTTCAAAGTGTGTTTATACAAAAAATATGGGTAACTAATGGCCAAATCTTTAAAATAGGCAATAAAGAACTTTTTTGGCTTAGGTGATTCTTTATTCAATAATTTGTATTTTAATAATCGTCGGATTCGACCATAAAATGAGTCATTTCAAGATTTTAATATTTTCATCATTTGTATAGTTATTAATACCATTTTGTGGTGTATTTTCTCTCTCTCTCTCTCTCTCTTTCTATATATATAATATACCAGTATAATGTACTAAAAATGTTACAAATTTGTACATTTCATTATTAAAGTTACTTAAAATACATACAATGGATTGAAAAAAAGTCACATGATACAAAATCAGAAAATTACAATGTATTTAAATTTTTTCTAACTACATTTATTCAATTTTTATATTTTCAAAACTATTTTTACAATTCGAATGGTGCAAACAGTCATTCTCTATGTTTTATTAAGAAAAAATGTAACGTTAATATTATTAAAAATAGTTAAACCAACTTTTTATTACGAAGAATAAAATCCAACTACATTAATTAAGGGTATTTTTTGTCTAGGTTAAAATAGCTGCATCAGAACTTTCCTAAAAAACTTACCTAATTTGATCATGATGGTTTCAAGAAGGTACTAGTATATAATTAACCTTTGACCTGCTGATCATTATTTACCATATACGTGCAAGACTAGAATTATAAATGAGTGTATGTATATTTTAAATAGTTATGGACTTGTGTTAGTAATTACTTTTCCAAAATCAATAGGACAGTACATCATTTTTTATCGTATGCCATAGGAATAAATTTGTAACAACTACATGTATTGTATTCATTTCTTCATCCGATTATAATAATAATAAATATATAACATTGTAAAGATCTTGAAATTAAAGCAATTGTACGAAAATAACTACAAATTTTATTATACAAAAGAATATTACAAGATGATAAGCTGCAGGGAAAGTAGGCAACCATTTGTAAAGGCTTCAATCATGTATTATAAATCTACAGACAATTAATTTGTAAGATAAAAAAAATGTAGGACAGTATATTTCTAAGTACGCGTCTTCGTCGTTAATTACATTGACTGTTATTTCTCGACATATATCAAGGAATTTTTTTTTCACCATTGTTTAATGATTATTAAAACTTCGATTATGCTGTAAATAAAGCAATTATCATATTTTAATGAATTCCTATTGATAAAAGAATTCTTTAAGAATTGATTTATTATGTTCTTGTAAATTTATAAACATTATATTGTAACAAAGCACAGGACAACAAAATGTTCTGTTATTAATATAACTGTACAGCTATTCTACAATAAATTTAACTCATGTACAGTATTTATATTCTTAACAAAACATTCTTTTAACTTTATTTTCAATGGAAAAACATTTTTTATTCTAGAAACTATAATTATAACTAACAAAAACACGCAAAATAATTTATTTAGATTATAATTTACTTTTTAAGATTTGCAAACTATTGTAAAATGTATACAATTAATGACTTACAAATGGTCTAATGCAAACACTCGTGTCAAGCGAAAAACACTTCACATCATATACTTTTATCGACGGTAAAAGTATTTTTAAAACATATAAAAGAATGAGAGACGAGTAAGATCTCGATCACAGAGTCGATTGCATTATTTTATATTTAAAAATATTTATAAATAGACATGAACTTTAACATAACAACAAAGTACATGACCTACAATCATTTACAAAAATTTTGGACACTCGAGGTAATTTTAATTTTACTATTTACTTCTAATAGAAATCTCACTATATTTTATGAGAATTTAGAATGAGAGTTTAGTACGACTTCGTCTTGCTTGAAATTCTTGTAGCAAAATTATATACATGAGGAAAATTGTGCACTATTAAGTATACTGCTCCCAAATATGCAACAATGGCTATTGTTAAAAATAGATCAAACACTGCAGGTTTTACACTGTAACACAAATGTATACAAATTTTAACGAGTACTCAATTTATATATTTTAAATGTAAATAACAAACAATTGAACAGACTCAACTAATATATTTTTAAGCGTGCATAAAAATTGAAAAATTGGAATGCTTACACTAAAAAAAAAAAACAAAAGATAATAACAATTATGTGGTAATTCAGACACATCGATGCATCGTTTAAGACCATAAACCTTAAAATTTGCAAAAAAATAAGATTGTGCAAAGTTTTTTAATTGTCGATATTTCTTATTGTTATTTCGTTATTATCAAATGTTTTATATAAGATTGAATTTAAATTAATTTAATATATTAATTCAATTCTTGTATTTCACCTGTAAACATTTAATGTTGCTTTGGTTACATCGTAAAAAACGAATTCTGGATCTCGCCTATCTGGGATGTGAAGTGTTACTTTTACGTCACCAAGGTACTTTTGCATTGCTTCTTTAAGTGTATTGACTAAGAAATTTTGTTTATCGGCTAGTAATGATCCTGCTCGAGGCTGAGATGCTAAGAAATTCATCCACATGCTTAAGGAGTCTTTGGAAACGCTCTGAAAAAATTTAATATTTATAATAATTAGTCAAGCACATGCGTTACGGTTCAATAATACAATAAAAGTTTGCCAATGTTGCGATCGAAATCAATTATGAAAATAAAAAATTTGATAAGAATAATACTGAAATTATAGCCAAAAAACAAAAAATGATATTTCATTGTCAAATTTTTCTAAACGCCAAAAAATGTAAATTATTCATTATTATAATATGCGTATTATTAGCGATACGAATTATGAGTTAATTAATGTACACCAATGCACGTGAAATAAACTTCAAGACGCAAAAGTTATTCAAATCAAGAATAGCATCAATCCCAATGTAACGAACTTACCAATGGTTCAGCAAAAATCTGACTGTAACTTATATTGTACATGTGCCTGGCAAGAGCCTCGGCTACTACACTGGTATGCTTATAAAGTTTATCCACCTGAACGTCTTGCACGGTATCTAATATAGTATGCCTCAATGGATCTTCGTGACTCTTGAGGCTCGAAAGAGTGGCAGCGGGTAATCTCCGAATACTGTATCGCTCGTGTTCCCAGGCCAGACTCTCCTCTGCTAAGTTAATTTTCTTATGGATTCCCTCAACGGTACTAAACCCGAAGCTTTCCGAGACGGCTTTGAGCTCCTTGTAAAGGAGGCCACCCGCTGATGATTCTTTAGGCGGTTTCGACACGTGCACGTACAAATTGTTGCTCGACGAAACCGAATCCAAGCATATCACGTAAGAAGCGTCCTACGGTGGATTAAAAACATCGGCTTTTATACATTTATCGTTAAGGATTTATAATAAATACACTGTATCCCCTCTTAAGAAACATTGTTCCGTTAGACTTATAAGAGCTCTTACTTGTATGACGGATCCTTCGAGCCCATCAAGTTGATCTTCCAACCACTTCTTGCTTCCTTGAAAGTTAAGCTTTCCAGCTCCGGTAACAATGAAAACTAAGTTATGACGCGGCCGGGATCTTCCTATAGAATATAGTACAGAAAACAGTCTGGCAAGTTCAAGAAGCATCGCTAATCCTGATGCGTTGCTCTCTGCCCCGAAAGATAATTCCTGTCGAGGATGATTTTTGTTAAATTACAACAGATTACAATAATCGTCGTTTAATGGCACGCTGACATTTGTTCAATCGTTCAATCGTTCAAAACATAAGCCTTACTTATTTTTGGTTAAAAATTTTAAATCTACGATTTCCTGCATTTAAATTTTATTCAATATATTTTTCTTATTACCGGTGCTACACCAGTGCTATCGTAATGAGCAACCAATGCAATGGTCGGTAGTTTATCGTCTGCTCCGCTTCCAGTCAATTTTCCCTGCAGCGTTGCAACTTTAACATCAGTTTTGGCGATCGGTTGACTAGTGGAAACAACGACTTGATAACCGCTGGCAGAAATAGAATTAAATAAAGCCTCTGCTGCAGACCCGGCCTTATCGTCGGTGATGAAACCATGCTCGACATCCTGTAATATTACTTGGAGCTCTGGATTCCAATGAACAAAGTACACGGGAATCTGAGTCTCCGGACCATGAATCATGGACTCCTCTAAGGACATAATATGCTAAAAGAGAAATTTGTTTTTCATCGAGCGTCCATTAGTATTTTATAAATGCAGAGGACAAATTGATCCTTCGTTTCATTTTACGATACCTCCATCTCGCTTCGAGTTAACTTGTTTATTTTTTCCGGGAGCACAACAATCAGCCCTCCGGCTTTCTGCCTAATGGATTGAAAGACTTCCGGAGTTAGGTCTAAGGCTCTGGCAACGATACAATGTCTAGATGTACTCCAGCCGGTGAGCGACCTTGCTTCTAAAGAGATCGACGAACTGCGACAACCTTGAATAAGAAAATTTCCATCGTGAGAATGGCCATTTGTCGGGTCGATAATTTTAATCGAGGGACTACATTTTATCCCATTTACAGGTACAATAAAGAGAAGCCTATTCGTCCATCATAAAGTTCCATCATAAATTGCAAGCAATTAGAGCAACAAGTATTCAAAAGGCTAACAATTGATCCTAACCCCTTTAAAAGCGAATAAAAAAAAAAAAAAAAAACACGTCACCGTCCCCGCGAACGACCGAAATGACGAATTAACGAATAGATTCGACACTTGATCGAGCGCACGCAAATTTAAACGGCTCCTTTTATAAGATAAGTTGAAATCGGACGTGGTTGGCCGAGATTAACGACCGGGGCAATTAGCGTCGAACGTGACGCATAGCGCGTCTCTTCAATTCATCAAGCAAGATCGATCGGAAGCTATTGCCAGCCAAGGGAGGAGCAAAACAATGGGCAATTTCGGCAAGTGGGCAAAGTAGGGCCGGGGGGGTCGGGGGCCCCCGGGGCTAAACGACAAACTCCATCGGGAGCACTCACCGTGAGGTACGCCGTGCAGGTCGTACTGACTCATCCTGAAGGCCGGGAATTCGTGAGAGGCGGTCACGGGATTGGCTGGCAAGATAATTATGAAGATAGGGAGGAAGACGAGGAGATAATAGGGCAGGTAGCCGCGGCACAATTCCGCGAAGCCGTCGCACTCCTCGACCCACATGGCCCCCGGGAAGTCTTTAGCCGAGAGGAAGGGAAGAAGGGCGATACCGCAGCGACGACCTCCGCCCGACGGGAAGAGTTTTACAACACGCCAAAAGAGTCCACGCGCCTCCCCGGCTTTGTCGGGCCCTCTCCACGTACTCGACTCGTGCCGACCGCGTGCACCCAACGACTGCCGCCGCCGCCGCGCTGCCTCGACTCGAGGCCTACTTTGCCGGAGCCACTCCGAGCCCCGCTGAAGCCGCTGCCCTGTGCGACTGCGTCAGGACTCTCCGCCGCCTCCGCGCTCCCCGGCGCTCGAGTCTCTCGGGCTGCTGCGATTCTAATAGAGAGAGAGAGAAGAAGAAGAAGAAGAAGAAACAATTCGGAAGCCAATGGACTCTCTGGTTGAGAAAGCTGGGGCAGCCGACTTTTATTTTTTTTTTTTTTTTTTTTTTTTTTGTTTTTTTTTTTCCCCGAGAAAAGCCGTCGCGTGACGTCAGCTTCCGTTGCGCGTCGTTGCACGCGCGGGGCTAAGGGCCGATTCGCGCGAGCGGAGGATTCCACCTACCCCCACTGCCGCCGCCGAGGATCGCCCGGCCCGATTTACAGGTGACGACAGAGCGACGCGAGTCTCCCGGCCCGGATTCGAGCCGTCGACGGCTCTCCCGCCGGCCCCCCTCGATCCTCCGTACTACGGAGTCCCTGGGAGGGATAACCGCGATTACCGCGTTGGCCGCCCATCGGATCCTATTGCCCTTTGACTCTTAACCCGCTGATGCTTGTTGAGCCTTGGAAGGCCCGAACGCTCGCGCAGGCCACTTAATCCGAATCGATAACGAAGGATACAACGCGCGCGTTGTACAATATTAGGGGGGCCCGGGGGGAGGGGGGGAAACAAAACTCACGTCTTCGCAAATTATAATTGAGAATATTCGAAAAATTGTGGAAAGTTTGTAATGGTTGTCAATTACCTTATTCCGATGAAAATTTATTATAACAACTTGTTTATCTCAACAATTGTTTAATTTTTATTATCCGTTATTTATTTTTTTCTTGAATCCCTTAAATATTTCTGTTCTCTCTCACTCTCTCTCTCTCTATCTCTCTCTTTTACTCATTTCCACTACACTTATTAACATTTAATTTCACTTGCGATCAGTTGTATGCGCTGTATAAAGCTATCGTGCTTTATTATTTAAAATTGTTACTGTGTGTGAATACTGCGAAGTCAGCCTTGTAGTTTTTAATCCCCTATATTATAATTTGAGAATCTTTTAAAGGACTTTCCGCTTTTAAACGTAGGCTAGTTTTAAAAGCAAAGTATAAAACAAATAGCATTTACAGAAACATTGTTTAAAGTTTTTTAATTATGGATTTTGAAATTAGCCGTCGAATTATTTTGCTCAAGGCTTCAATAATCGTAATAATAATTGTAGTTATAAACTTGGCTCCTGGATTGATGAAAAATAAATAGAGCTTATAAAAAAATATAAAAAGGTTTTGTAATTAGTTTGATTATATTGTACTTTAAAGAAAATTAATTACATTTTAACTTCTGATTATACATTTATTATTCAATTACTATCGTAAAACGATTTGAAAGAATTTTGATTCCAATGAATTATTTCCAATGGACTTTGTTTCATTTCTTTCAATTAATGCTATATTGAAACACGATATCAGATTAGTTAAACTTCTTTCGTGTTAATAAATCCATCGATTATATTGAACTCACTTGCCCTGTACAACTTGAAAAAGGCGCGAGGACACGGCAGACCTAATTTTTCATTCGCTAAATTTCTCACTATGCGTTCGTATTCTATGCCGTGCTTTCTGTCGTCGTAATTCCCCTTCATCACGTAAGGTTATGCTATTATACTACTGACATTACATAAGTGGGACATTTTTAAAAAAAAACTTGATATACAATTAAGTAAGTCCATTGAGTAGCGTAAAATTCAAATTTTTGACAATATTTTATTCCTATTTGTTAATATAAGTTTTGAAGGTATTTAACTTTTATCTCTAGATTTTGATTACTGATCAATACAAATATAACCTCCTATGAAGTCATCCCTATATTATTATTTAACCCTTTTGTTTATAAATGTTTGCCTAAGCACGCAAATTTTTCTCCTAAAATTACTTTATTTCATAAAATATCTAAAAATTAACAATTTTTTTGTTCTTCTTAAAAATTATATAAAATATTATGCTTACTACAAACTTGTATAAACATTGCTCAGATAAATTTAAACGAATTCTTTTTTGGAAAGTTTCATTTTTTAAAGTGTTTTCACTTTTTCTTAATTAATTTAATTTAATCATATAAGATTTTTGTTACTTTTATGACTGATTAATATTTTTATCCATTAAAATTGAGAGTAATCGTAGAAGTTCTAAGCATAAATTAATGTTTCATCAATCATTGTTTTACTAGTGTTAATGATTTTAAATGTCTTCTTAATTTTGCGTAATTATCAATTGTCAACAGAATGGGAGGAGGTCATCATGGAATTCCCAAGGTTCCAGATGCATCAACCTTTGTAGTAGAAGGTCCAAAATTGCTTAAATTAAAAAAAAGGTTAGAGGAAAAAGGACTGAAGGATCCTTGGATGAGAAATTATGTTTGGCGTTACGAAGATTATAATAAATCGAAATTACCTAATTGGACTATTGCACGTCTCTTAGTATACGGATGGAAATTTTGGGTTCCATTAGTTGGATTAACGATTGCAGTAGAGAAATTCTTAGGGATTGATTATAGCGGACATGATCATGGACATGGAAACCATGAAAATGGACACCATGAAAATGGACACCATTGAAAGTGATATAGATATAGAAAAGTTTTGTTTTTTATTATAATAAAAAATGCAGTATATACTGTTGATGTAAGACTTTACTTAAATAAGAATAAAAATGTGTTAAAAAAGAAGATACTTTTATAAAAAAAAAGTTAAAAGTAAATGTATATATTCATAAACGAATCATGGGTATAAGTTTACACTAGGATTTTACAAATATAGTATCAAAATTATGTGTATAAATTATTTAACTCGTTTAAAGTTGAAAAAAAATTATAACAATTTAGTAGCATAAAAATCACGCATAAATTTATGATAAAATTAATGATAATTTGTCTTATTTATTAATTGTAAATTGAGCATTCTATAATTATTTAAACATAATAATCTTTATAAAATTACTTCACTGGAATTTCTAAAAAACCTATACTCAATCATATTTCAATTGGACGTTATATTGAAAAAGAGTTTAGTTATATTATAGAGACAAATAAAAAAAGCTTAAATATATTGAATTTTATTTTAATTTGAGAAAAACGATTGTGCTATTTTTTTTAATTTTCTAAATTAATATTTCACCTTAAAAATATTTAAGTTATTCAAATAAGATTTATTTTATTTTTTAATTTCACATCAATAAATTTTTTTTAAACGAAGACAGTTCTATTTTTACAATAGCAAAAAATTTTTCTCGAGATAAAAAACTATTGGCATTATAAATAATTAATATCCCTTTATTCATCACTGCATTTTATTCTTATACTTTTTATATCTTAGGCATTAAATAATATATTAGGGATTTTTTAACATACATTCCATACGTGGTACAGTAAAAAATTAAGATTTTTTTCGGGATTTTAAGATAATTTATAATAATAATTAGCATCTAAATACAATGATATAATCCTGTAATTTATTTTATTTCGTTAGAAGATCGTAGATTTACAATAGTTTCATAGGACTTAAATAAAATAATACATTACTTTAAACAGACAACGGATAAAATTTCGATTTTTTTAAAATATCTAAAATAGTCTATGAATAATGATATGCCATTAAATTTGATATGACATTTTTTAAAAAAGCTTTTACTTTTCACATTGCTTACCTCCAATGGGATATAGTTTATTCCGATAGGTTTTCTTTTAATATTTACAGTTTTACATTAAAAATCTTTCATCGATCAATGTCTTCTTAGCCAAATTTCTTTTTCCATTTATTCTACTAATAGTGATTAATGAATGAGAAATCAGCATTGTAAGCATACAAGCAAGAATATAATCTTCAGCCAGAGTTTGAGCAAAGACAAATAGAGTAATTTCAAAAGTTCCCAGCGTCCATTCGTTACCGTAAAATATAACTCGATCAAAAGTGTTGTTATTATCTTAAACAAGAAATTGGCGCCAATTATTATTAAGATTTAATATTACAAAATAAAAAAAAAAGGATAAATTTCATTATAGACATATTGCAGTAACTAAACTATTTTTAATGATTCATTTTACAGAAATTTTTAAAAAACATTTCTGCAATACCATAGTTTTTTTGATCAACTAAATTTTTTTTATAAACAAAAAATTATTCCGATTAAAAACTACTGCTTGTTTTTTTTTTAATTCAATTTTTTTTTTTCACGAAAATGATTAATGTTTAATAATACCTGTATAAAATGTTGATTGATCATCATTCGTCCCAATTTCAATATCACAGAGCTTCTCCAGAAGAAGTCTATCTTTTATAACATAATCCAGATCCTTGAAACAATGATCTATAAATGCCGTTAAAAATTTTTTAATCTTTACATGAGTTTGAAAATTTTGCTGCCAATTTAAAGATCCCAATACGTCACGTCTTAAGAATCTGCTGTCATTCTTAATAATGTGAAACGTCAATTGATGATAAACTTAAGTAAATAATGTTGAATTAATCATGCAATAAATTATTTACCTTGTTATGTAAATCTAGGATCTTTTGGTAAATATCTCTAAAAGAAGAAGATAGCGATGTTATAAAAGTTTGATTGGTTGCTCCCGGAATTAATCCTCTATGGGCACAAAGATTGTTTTCCTCTTTTTTCAAATCGTTGATCAGAGTCTCTAAATTTGTATCGGCATATCCATGAACGGACCTACCGTGCAATTATAAATTTTATACAAATTAAACAAAGCTGTGAATCATAACAAGAAGCTAAGTAGAATGAGATGAGATTTAAGTTAAAATGAGAAACGATCCATTAATTCAGGGACAGTTTACAACAATTGTAATTTTAACATAGTTTTTAATTGAAACATAACGAAGAATATTTCAGGTCTTGAGGCGATCGTGTGACTCTTTTGGCATATAATTTTTATCATTCTCGTTGCACACCTTATAAAGAAAATGTTTAAATCAAAGGGATATAATTAATAACGAATACGATTGCTATTAAGCACGCGAAAAATAGAATGTATGAAGTGCACGTAAGGAGAAACGGTTGGCTTTTATTAAAAAAAAAGAATTCATTCTTCTTGTTTGGGTGCTAAAATTAAGGAAATGTAATAAATTACGAATGGCTACCTTCCATGAATGTAATAGCCATAGTAATCATAAGCAAAGATAAATATGCTTATGTTCGCTACCGAGCACAAATCCACGAAGTGCTGCATCCTATTTTTAATATATCTCTCGTAAAACGTAACGGAAATAATCCATTGCAAGCAGTAGCAAGTTATGTAAACCAAGGCCCCAAGGCCGAATCTCAGGGTGAAGTTCTTCTCGTTGAAAGAGTAAATTTCATTGTCGTCGATTCGTAATTCGGGCGTCGCCCGTGTCCAATATTTCAATCCCAGTATCTGAAAGGCAAGCAACGGCTCCCTGAGCAATTTCATCCTAGCCTCCGCGAAAAGGGGTGGGGGTTGGTACCCCGGGGGGTTCGATTTTACTCCTCGACGATTCGCGCGAGAGCATTTTTCAACGCGGTCTCGCGATGGCAGCGAGACCCCGGGCCAAGTAAGATCGTCGACAAGGGCCAACGGGGGTCGCGCCCCCCGCGCGGCTTACCTCCAGGGCAAAGAGAGTGAGGATAATCTGGAGGGCGAGATTGATTCTGCGCTCGGTCTGTATCTTGAACCACTCGTTGGCCACGAAGTAGGTCCTCCATATGCTCACGGGGAGCTGCTGGCCGGCCTCGCTGCCGGCGTTCTCCGGGTTATCCGGCGGCTGGCCCTTGGGCGTCCTCGGCGGGCCCTCCTCCTCGAATCTGCCCCCGTAGGACTTCTTCAGCGAGGTGCGGGGCGAGTCGTAGCGCGACTGGCCCTGAATCGTCCTAGGCTGCTCCCAATCCACGAAGAAGACGTTTATGTTGCGGTGCCGGTATATCAGGGCTCCTACGTCGACCACCTGGAACGCGACTTTTCGTCACTCCACTCGGCCAGAGTCTTTTTCTTTCTTTCTTTTTTTTTTTTTTTGCAGAAAAGCCAACGAGCTCGGCTGGAATTCAGCCGGACCGAGCGATCGAGGAGCCGAGCCTTCGGGCATCGGTGTCAAAGGCATTTTTGCTCGTGTACCTACGAAGGTTATCGCGTTGCCAACGAAGAACCGCGATGGCGATTTCGCAGAGAACGTTAAAAAAATCGCCCCAGCCGCGTATTAGAAGTAAGAGTGTACCCAATATTAAAATTACCGATCCGGTGCTCGCGCCTATTATCGCCCGTACGCGAACTCGACATTGGCGCAAATGCGTTTGCACTTGTGATTTGTATTGCGAGCCGTTGGCCGGTAAGAGTACGATTTACGAATAAGCTGAAAATAAGTTGTAGCAATTGTACCTTAAAGCAAAATGCAATTATTGTGCACAGGTATAGCTTTGATTCGATATTATCGGTGGGCAGCAGCGTGTGCAGCACAGTTTGCCCTTTGTAAAAAACGAACGTGTACATACAAACGGAGGACGTTACTAAAAGCAGTACGTTTCCAACTGAGCCCAAGCAATATATAAAAAACCAAACGAGAACTCCAACGTTTAGGACGCCGTTAAAGTTTCGCTTGCAATAGCTCCAAGCCTTTAATGCTGAATACATTATCGCAAATCCTGATAATACGCCGATCGCAATCTGTAAATTAAAAAAATATTGTCATCAATGCCCGATGGACGAGATAACGACAAATAATACACATGGTATGGGCTTGTACAAGATTTCGAACAGCTATCCGTTAATATTATACGGATAGTTTTATAATTCATTCAAAAAAATAACAACGCCGTTTTAAACGTAATTGAAAAGTACACGATTAATATATGCTCTTGGTTACACGATGCGCTTAAAGAAAACATAATACAACTTGTTTCGAAATGAACGGTATTTTTTTTTAAGATTTTATTGGCTTACTTCTATAGAATTATTTACACTCGTGTTGGTTAAAATAAAAATAACTTTATAGTCCACTGTGACTTGCTTATTCTCCTGAACGTCCTGTTTTTTTAATTCACCATATTCGATAACTATTAATGGAGCATAAATATGGCCGCCTTCCCTATCATTTTGCACTGTAATTCTAAAATAATTAATATATATATATATATATTATAATGAGAATTAATGGGGGGAAAAAAAATATTTACAAACTTACAAAAGTTCTAGGGACTTCATGTATCGAAATATGGAAATTTCATCGTCTCTTTTAAACGTATCATCTACTAAATTAGGAATCGCTCTATAGCTAGAAATACTATCGATAAGAAAAAACCTTTTCAGAGGTTGCCACTGAAAAAGATTTAAAACTTTGATACTATTGTCTTAATACTGTTTAATATAGTTTAATCGTAAGTCTAAAATAAGGTGGAAAATTTATTTCCCAACGATTACTTTTACACAATGCAATATATCGGAGGCGTGTAAAATAATAAAACAAATTTTTTACAAATACTCACAGCTTTATTCTTAGTAAAAACAGGTAGAGTACTTAAAAATAGCTTTCCCTTCTCGCTGTATAATAAATATGGTATAAAAAAATTAACCCCTCTGGATAATAATTCCTTGGCATTGATACGGCATTTTTTATTGGCATTTATGCCAAATCTGACATCGTTTAGAAAAGTGCAGAAGAAATCCGGTGTATTTACATACTTTAATATTCCATCAGTGGAGAACGTGGCCATTGTGAAGTTCAAGCGATTATTCTGTTGCAAATAAATGAAGGACCGTTATAGTAAATCGGCTTTCCTGATTAAAAAATAATTCCGAAAGAAAATTAAATTCCTCCTCAAACTCACGGCGTTATTCTTTCCCAGGGCATACTTCATTGGGATGAGCCTATTGTTTGCGATCACCGGGTAGCCATTGCTCTCGTAAAACATCCAGGAAATGGAACGAGGGCCTTCGTTGGACCTTGATAATTTGCACGCTGCGCTTTTGTCGGATAGCGTCAACGCGCACATATTGGACAGGCGCTCGCACGCCGCTTTATCCTTATTCTTGAAAATGAAAATCAAAGATAGGAAGGGTGAGGCTCGTCGATGGGCAAATTATTGCCACCTACTATTCTGTATACCTTCCAAAATTACGTGACAATACTATCGTCAATCGTTTGCAATCGTTTTTTTTTTTTTTTTTATTTAATTTAAGAAGCTCGGCTACTATTATATTTACCTTGCACAAATAAGCAGACAGCCGTAGCTCCTTTCTAAAGTAATAACTGTCTATGTTTTCGTTTGAAAATTGCACCGAATACGTATTCCTAATGTCCAATAAGTCGATTTCATTTCTTTTGAAGCAATAATCTTCGATTCTCACGTGGCTTGTAATTGGACATACGCAATTATTGTGGCTACTTTTAGTAATGTTATTGCAAGGAATGCATTTTAAACCATCAGCAGACGGATAACTATTATCGGAACATTGTACGCATTTAATGGCTTGCAGCAAGTTCGAATTTACATCTCTTTCGACTGAAAACAAAAAATGAAAATAAAATTTTTTTTCTTCTAATCTTCGATATCTATATATATATATTTAAATTTAATTTATATACACAACTGAAATTGACAGATATCGTACAGACTTCTGCATCCTTATTAACGAATTATCGAAAACGAGCGGGAGTGTAAAGAATCTTTTGTATTGTAAGAACATTATTGAAACTTAAAAAAATTTTATTTGTCAAATTTTAATTATGTAAATATAAAAAATTTACTCGATTTTGATAATACTACCAATTCAAAAATGTGCATCCATTAATATTTCTTCGCTATTGCAATTTGTTCGTTAATAATATTTTTAAGCGAGTTTTTGAACAATATTAATAATTCAAATGTTTGATATTTAAATTTAAGCAACAAAATTTTTCTGTCAAATGTTAAAAACAGCATTGATTTTATATCAATATTTCGAAAGCTTAGCAATACCTTTAATTTCGTTTGTTTGACAACTGCAAGTAAAATTGTCATCTTTTCCACATGGTATACAGCTTTTTTTATCGGAAGTCAGAAATGTGCCAGGTTTACATCTTTCGCACTTTGGAAAGTCATATTCGATGCCAATCATCCTGCTGAACTTATCGCAAACACACGTAAGACCTGAAAAGATGAATTCTTGCATCGAGGACGAGTTTACGATGTCGATTAAATTTAAAGGTAATACTCAACCATTTTCGGCAGGTGCCAAATTCTTTTTTACATCACATTCGATACACGAGAACGTATCGATGCGAAAGTACTCGTTAACTTTACAATTTTTTCGATCATTGTACGGAAATACGTAATTTTCATGCTCATTGTTGGCCTGGATAAATATGGATAACGTCAACAATAAATATAATATTGAAATTTTATCGTTACACAATGTATGCATTTTTAAATAATTGACGTTCCACAATAAAAAACATCGTTTTTATTTATAACTTTCGTCCGAGTAGATCCGAATTCGGTTTGTATACACAATAATACTGCAGCGTTGCTATGGGAATCAAATATAAGGAACTCTCATCCTTGCGGGTATTTTAATCATTATTATTGTTAAATAACGTTAGGGTATTATTTTGTAGAGTTTACGTTGTAGGAAAGCCAAGGATGGTCGAATTTATTTAAGAATAAAATTGAACGGTAGTATCGATGAGACGCATTGCGTATACATTGAATCGTGGATGGATGTAAGCGAAAGAGAGAGAGAGAGAGAGAGAGAGAGAGAGAAAGATTTTAATTTATGATACAGTTCGCGTACATTATAAGTCACGCCGTACATTATTATTACAAATCCGAGTGATACGAGGCGCGCATGTTAGACGTGTACTCAAAGTTGAAAAAAAAGTTATGTGTTAGGTAAAAAAGGCATGTTTGGCCTCAAAAGACGCCTACGCTAGTTTTCAATGTCCGCGTTCAATTTAACCGTTTGAAAGTGTTTTTATTTGCGTTTAAATTTAAGTAACAAAAGCGTGAGTATGTTCGGAAAATATTTTTTTTCCGAACATACGGGTCGCAACAAGAGATTCGTTCGGTTAAAAGAGTAAAGTTATCGCGTTCGGAAAAAATATGACCGCGATGTTGATTTCCAGAAAATATGCTTTCGCGTTGAACCGTCTCCTTATTATATTGAATGCAAGCGATGTCTTCGGCCACGTGCCGTTTTTAGTTATTTGATTGCGTCTAGGCAATGCAACGGAAAGCTCCCTTCGGAAAAGGGACACCCCTTTTTTACTGCATACGTTTCGCGCGGTCGGACCGACCGCGCGAAAGATGCCCAATGACCTCGCGAGGAAAAGACCCTTTTCCTCGATGAAAGGGTCGGATTTTTATTGACCGTGTTGGGTCGACCGACCCAAAAGGATTTTCTGCCTCGCGCCCCGTTTATTTGAACAAGCGATAATTTTAAAAAGGATACTTTTTCCGAACGTACGATTTACACTGAAAGCAACTTCAGGATTTTCGTCGATGTGTCGCGACAATGAAGTCATTCTTAAAGGAAACGATAAAGTGATTTTTGTGTAACGGTCAAGACCATTCCGCCTTCCAGGATCGCTACGAATTGCGACTGTTATTACTTGTAGTTTTTTCCCATGTAACCCCCCTCTCGGGAGTTTCGCCTATGCATGGGCCTGCCACTCATTGTAAACGAAAAATACGTTAACGAACGGCGAGTCATTTGATATCGGGAAATGTTGTAAGACTCGGACAGTTCCACCTAAAAGTTCCACCGGAAAGTTCCATCCCGAAAGACCATTATAGAGTCCCACCTAAGAGTTCCCTTGAAATCGTCGAATAAAGTGCATTGAAAACGCATCTTCGCTCAGTCCACTCACTCTCCCCTAAACTTTGGATATCTCCTTGCGTAAGGTAACGAGATCATTGCCGAGCAGAGATACAATCGCTTGTAATACTGCTTCGTAGCACACCGCGAGGAAGAGGACTTCTCTTAAAAGTGCAGTTGAGCACCCTCGCGAGGTCTCAACATCACGGGTACAGAGTCACGGACACCGACCCCCTGCCGCGCGCGGCGTCCGGCCTTCCGCTTCGCAACCTCCAATACCGATCGGCGCGTGCAACGCCGTTGGCCATCGTTCCTTGTCGGGGCGGCGGCGGAGGGGCGAGTGAGGGTCTCGACCGTCGAATCCAAAACGGACGCAAAAGGACCCGCGGAAGTCCGGGCTCCGGGGTAGAGGGGCGCAGGGGCGGCCGCGTCCGGCTCCCTCCGGCCGGGGGAGGAAACCGAGAGGCGCGACTCGTGTTACGCGGGCCGGGGGGGGCGGGAGGGCGCCTCGGCGTGTCGAAACTCGAGATTATCTCGAGATGCGCGATAGGAGGGCGAGACTCCGGCGAGGCGGCCAGAGTCGCCGCCGGGGGTTCCTTCGACGCTCGATCGCCGCACGGCTCGCTATCAGTTTTACACAAGGCGCGCAAGGGGGCCGAAGTAGCCCGTCGCGAGTCCCGCGAGCTTCCGGTACAATATCTCTCGGCTTCCGCGCGACTCTCTCTCTCTCTCTCTCTCTATATCTCTCTCTCCCGAATATCCTCCCCCGGACTGGCCCAGGTAAGCCCCCCTCGCCCGCTACGTTCATCCCACCGGTGAACCTCCGCTCGAGCTTTCTTTATTCTCCCGATATGCCCGCGATCCAGGGGTCCTCGGTCGACGCGGTCGAGGCTCTCTCTCTCCCCGTAGGACAAGCGTTTGTTTGTTTGTTTGTTTGTTGTCGTTGGCTCGCTCGCCTCCCGACGCGCCGAGCTCTATTATTTCCTTCCAAAAGCGAAAATAGCCGGCCGCCTCTCGTAGACGCTCGCCCCCCGATGCCGCGATCCCGCGCTCGGTTCTCCTTCCCCGCAGGTTTTGTTCGCTTCCTAACCGACGAGGTCGTGCTCTGAGCCCCCCCCCGCCCAGCTAATCGGTAGCTCGGTAAGTCTTGTCGGGGCCTCCCCGATAAAAGCTCTTCTTCGAAGGCAACCCACGATGCGGTTGCACCTGTAACGAGCGATGTTTCCCGTACTCCTCGAGGATTCGTCGCGGCGGCGACCCTCCCCCAGGAGGTTTGAATGCCGATTCTCGAGACGCGGTTCCTTGGCGGCCGGCGCGGCCCAGTCGAAGGGAAATAGTCCCGCGAGATATCTTTAACCCGGGAATCGGCCCAAGAGCGACCCAAATGTACACTCGTTGATGCGAGCACCCTTACCTATTGTGTTTTAGGCGAAGGAAGAAGCCCGATAAAGACGCGTTCCTAGTAATTTTAAGTGTAGCCGAGAATAAACATGGCTGATGAAGAAGTGGCATCGAACGATATTCGGTAAATTTTAGTACAATCTTTTCGCCTCGCTTGCCTCTTTCAATCGTTTGTAATGAAATATTGCCTCCGATTTTTACTTACTTGATATCGACTGATTATTAATTTTCTATAAATATTTTACAATCGCTGTTTCAATCATTTTTGTAAGAGCTTATTCAAATTAAGGAGGAAAAATTTTTTCCCATAATACAAAACTCCGTTTAATGCAAAATAAAGCCATGCAATAAATCCAATTGGCGAATCTATTTTATAAATTGCAAATTCTTAAATTGATCTATCTCTTATCGATGCTTATAATAATGTTGGTATTATTTTTTAGAAAACCCAATTTCACTCTGTATGTTACAAATATACCGTCGGATTTGGAAAAGGTTTGTCGTATTTGAACTTTAAAATTAATCTTTTTCACAGTTATCTTTTGTACTTGGATTTAACGATGTATGCTTTCGTCTACACGTGTAGGATGGAGTTCAAAGTATTTTTCTTGAATACGGAGATGTAACAGGTGTTATATTGATAAAGGGAAAAAATAACACTAATCAAGCGTACATTTCATATTCTAATTATAGCTCTGCTGAAGCTGCTATTAATGAATTGGATAACAAATTACCACTTTTATTGCGTATTCGATTCAAAGATAAATACTTAAAAAAAAGTCCCATGACTAAAAACATAAATTTATCATCTCCGATTGATGACTTCAGAGGCAGAGAAGATATTTTGTAAATATAAAATCATTTATCATTATTTTATATATATTTTATTGACGTGGTATAAATATTAAATTAACTTATGCTACGTAGAGACTTAAATTTTTTTCATAAATTAAAGAATAAATTCAACGCAATTTTCCAAAAACTATTTCACACAAACTAACTAATCATTTCTCTGTAAGAAATTTATGATGATTTGATGAAATTAAAATTGAATATATTTTTCAACTATGAATAATATCATTAATACTCGTTTAATTAAATTCTTATAATATAAGAAGAAAAATTAAGAAATGGTTTTACACATAAATTGCCATTATTTCATACAGTTAATTATATTTTTAAAAGTTTTAATACAAGTTTAGCTATAATTTCTGAAAATATATTTTAACTAAATTAAATAATGTTGACCTACTACCCTTTCATTTTAGGAATGATACAAAGTCTGTTGATCTAGTTAGATCTAATTGCTCACCATCCTTACATTCCAAGGCCTATACACACGAGGATGATTTACTATATCCAGTACCAAGTAATTTAGTACAATTTAATCCCTATGAGCCTATAGATCCATTTTATAATACAAATTTGATGTACACCAGGTAATGTTTATAAGTATGAAAAGGCTTATTCTATTTATAAATGTTTTAAAATACTTAAGTCAAAATGAGCGCGTATATTTTCGGTTTTCAGAGGTACAGTTCAATTATCTAAAGATGGACGCAGACATATTTCTTCTGGCAGGGGGACAATTTTTTATGAATTACCCGATCCGCATTGTAAAATTGCAACATATGTACAATGTGTGCATGAAAAACGGGAAAAGGTATATTTATGGAATTGTTATTTTTATTCTCCGTTAAATAAATATTTTGATAATTATTTAATTATTAATAATTACAGGGCTATTACAAATATGCACCGGAGCCTTTCGAGAACGAAGTAAATAATTGTAATGTATGTTCCACCCCTACTCTTTACTATTGCGAAAAGTGCAGCGTAACGTTTTACTGCAGTCCATCCTGTCAAATGGAAGATTGGCCAAAACATAAATTTGAATGCCAATCGATGCCGTACGCTTTTTTTTTCTTTTTTTATCAATAACCTATCGATCTTTCAACAAAGTTAATGTTTTTAATTTAAAATTTGTCACTATATTTAATTGTCCACGCCTGTTCTAATTTCCTTTCGATCAGATCATTGGTGAAAAAACCAAATTCTACGATCACGAGGCGAAATATTGGCGAGCCTAAAATTTTTAAAGAGGAGGCTGACCAGCAACCAAAAGAAACTGTACACCCTGAGGGTAAAA
Organism: Kradibia gibbosae; assembly: GCA_018907135.1. Lineage (NCBI taxonomy): Eukaryota > Metazoa > Arthropoda > Insecta > Hymenoptera > Agaonidae > Kradibia > Kradibia gibbosae. The sequence continues at coordinate 14,896,418 of JACCHX010000007.1, forward strand.
AGAAAAAACCATCGAACCGAATGAAAACCAATTTGGAAAACGTAGCGCGCCGATGGAGTAATATGGGTAAGAATGCATTTGACTGGCTAAGTTTTTCTAATTTTCCCTTGGGAGGGGGGGGGGGAAGAAACATGCGTTTTCAAATTTGTCAAAATTTGATATTGTATCTTGCTAAAATAAAGCACGGATAAAATGCGCCTCGGATCAGGCGCTGCGATAAATCGAGCGCTAGGAACGGAATTCGAAACCCATTGTCCGAGCCACGATGAAGATCGTGCCCCGCGCGAACAGGATATAGTCGGTCAATGGGGCAGTTCGGCGGGTCGCCCCAGTAATGCGGCCCCAATACAAAACGAGCATCATCCGGTAATTTGGCCAAAGCGCAGGCGTTGGCAAAATCAAAGGGTAAGAGCCGCGGTGGCTCTTGCTTTTTAGCCCGGCACCCGTTAGCTTGGCTTTTAATCGTCTTTACAACCAGCTGCGACTCCTTTGATTGTCGCACGGATCAAGTTGACCCGCCGACGCAACCGATTATTCGAGAAAGGACAATTGATCCGCAAGGGAACCGGCCCATACGGTACGCTCGCGCTACACCAACACCAACGCAATGGTACGATAAAAAATGAACGGGTACTTTTTTCTTCATTGGTCCAGGGGTGTTGATTATTTGAAAGCCATCCGGCAGCGCGTCAGAATCATGCGCCAATCGTCAAAGCCAGCCTTCGTTTAACGGCCGAGGCATTACGTTTTCAAGATCTGGTATCGCGTGCTATTGAGCTCGCGTTTGCAAAAGACTTATTAATTAATTGCACAAGATATTCTATGTACGTTTGAGAATTCTAAAATAAGAACGATTCATTGATTGTGATGCGGTGATTCGATGATTGTATTTCAATGCAATTCTAGAAAAGAGAGTTAGCCGAAAAAATTATCATAAGAAAATTTAAAATGACCTTTTTAATTTCAACCTACAAGAAAGTTTAAGAATAAACATTTTTAGTTAATATTTTTTAAATTTACCCTGCACAATTGTTAAGCACAGGATAAAAAGTTATTAATATTATTTAAAAACCTTTGATAGTACGACACGTCGCTTATTCGTTTAATTGGTGAAAAATAAATAAATGTTTATTGTTCATTTAGTTTCATAAGAGTTTAAAAAAATGTATCGAATGCATAGATTCTTCTAGTACGATTTTTATTATGAAAATTTTATTACGAGCATAAATATTCTAAGAGTTAAGAAATAATGAATTTCTATGTCAAAAAAGTAGTCAAAAAGATAGTTAAGATTTTAGAAAAAGACTTCAAGCTTACGAATTGGTGCTCGAATCAATTTTTTTGAATAATTACATAATAATGAAAATAAATAATGAAATATTTATCATCTTTTTTTTTTAATGTATACATGTTAAGAAGAAATTAATGACGAAAAATCTATAAATTTCACCAAGGATGAATCTACGGAATATAGTAAGCCTTCACCTACTAGAAATAAAACGAATAACGATTTAGTCAGCCAGGTAAGAAAATAATTTTTCAATATAAAAATGTAGAGCTTGAAAATCGACGTAAGAAATGCATTATAATCGTGAATAACTTGGATCCTTAAGATTATTTATACATTTTAATTGGTTATTATTTTACAAAATTGGAATACATCGTTTGCTAAGTATTTGAATGCTTATTAATTACGGTGAGAAAAAATTTTGCAAATCTACGAAAAATGTACCTTCAAAAGAAAGAATATAATTTTTTTTTTTTTTTTTGCACAAAACGTAAAATGAAGTACGGTACACGTTCAAAGTGCGATGCAAACCTTATCGATGCATAATTCATATTGTTTTAATTGTGTTCGCTTAGATGAAAAATTGTAGCGTTAAAAGCAACTCGTCATCGGCGAAAGAAACGATAGAGTTCTTTAAGAGTGACGATGCTCTTACGAAGCTAGAAAAATTTCCGTCAATAATAGATAATGTGAGCGTTGGTGAATCTGGTTTAATCCTAATCCACGCAATATTAAGCCAAAGAGAATATAATATAACGCTGGTGCCGGAAAGATATTTTCAAGACTTCAGTAGCTTGTTGGAAAATATGAAGGAGCACTGCTTGGAGAAATTAGCCAACAATCCCGATTTCAGGTGATAATTAATCATTTGCTACTCTTTGCTATTATTTATTTGTAACTCATAAGACCGAACAACTGTTTATTCTACAATCGAGCGTTTTCTTAATTTTTTGCAACCTATTTAAAATCACGAGCTCAATGTCTTGAATTGATCGTTGAGGAATTTTTAAAATGCCAGAAGAATTTATACGAATGCCAGTAACAAAGCAAGTAAATAATTTATATGAATTATAATCGTCATTAAAATTCTTTCACCACGACCGCATTTTTATTATTTTTCATAAACATTGAACAGAATACCGGATAAGGTTTTCCATTAAATTTTCGATCAATCGACAACAATCAGGAAGTATATTTGAAATTGTAATTAAAAATCGAATTGCAGAAAATAAAAACGCATCGATTGAAAGCATGGATATTACACGAGCCACGTTATTCTATTTTAATTTTGCATTAACTAATCATTCTGCGTTTAAAATACGAATTGTATAAAATTCATGATCATGTACCGAACTAGTTTATAGCTCTGTGCGGTCCTTTTAAAAATTCAAAATAATAGAATTAGTTTAAATTACGTTTCGTCCCAATTAACTCAATATCACATTTCGATCGTAGCTCAAGATAAATTGTCGCGACAAAAAACAAAAAATTTCTATTTCAAATGTGTTTCAATGCGTTTAAGTTTTGCGCAAAAAACGAAAATGCAATACCTATCGAAGAAGCAGACATTGTTAAAAATAGCTCCGCGTTGAAACGTAACAGAAGCTTACGAGCCAATTGTGAAATTGAACTTACAATCGGAGCCTCATCGTTGCGCGCGTTCGTCCAAAGTCCGCAATGAAGATATTTGCCAAAGTGCCCTCGGCAATTTAAACGAACTGCATTGCATCTTTCAGACCCGAGGTAGGCGACTTAATTTGTGGCGAAACTGCAGAAGCAAACGAGTGGTTCCGAGGTATTGTCCTGTCGACAAAGCCACTAATAAAATTAGCGGTAATCGACGAGAGCCGAGTCTTTGTACCAATTAATTGCACAACAATATCACAGCAATACGGCGATATCAACAGTCTTGGTCTAGTTTGTCAATTTCCCAATGACGGTAAAATGGTACGAACTCGTGGCTGCTATTGCCTCATTATTCATTTAATCCTCAAAATTGTGCTGCCCGTAAATGCAATTTTTATCAATGCGCGTGCAATATAAATTTTACTCTTTTTCTTACTCAGCCTAATGAAATACCCGACAGTGGTAAATTCATTGTCACAAAAATATCAAAAGATGCGGTTACAGTTGAGATAATCTTCGAGGAAATCGATTTGTCTGTAAAGGACGTTATATTAAAAAAATGGATCCCTAAACTGGAACAGAAGAGCCTAGAATGTGTACCTTTAAAAAGCGGAGATACGGTAGGCATTGATTAAGCATTTCAGGAAAATGATATTTACAATAATGATAGCTTACATTCATTCCACTAAGTTCTTCATAACGATTTAGAATGATACATTAATTAACTGTTATTAATAATTAGCAATATTTTATTGTAGGTTAAAATGGTGCATTTTTCTAGTCAAAATTTAATATATGTGCAAAATCTGGAAGAGGAACACTTAGAAACTACCTCTAGACTGGAGCAAAATATTGCTAAATACGCTTTAAATAGTACGAAAGTTAAAAAAAAAATCCTTATTATTATTTAGAAAGTATTGTCGCTTAATTTTTTAACTCTGCTTACATTAAAATAAATTTTTATTTTAGAAAAGTCATTCTCCAATATTCCTGTCATTGGAAAAATTGTTATGGCTCATTATAAAGCAGATAATAATTATTACCGAGCTGTTATTACCAGTACAAAGAACGAAAGAGTTTTAGTGAAATACATTGATTATGGAAACGAAGAGATTATTGATTTGAGTAGAATTTTTGTTTTGCCAGATTTTTTAAAAGAAGTAGGTACTTTAAAAACTCGATCGATGATTTAATATTATCGATACTTCTCAAATATTATATTTCGGCTACAGAATTGGCCCTCGGTTATTCATTACTTATCGCGCGTGAAAGCAGTTTATTAAGATTTTATTTCCTATAAGAGGTTAAAAAAACATTTCTATATGAAACCCCTGATAATTGTGTTTTTTTTTTCAAATTAATATAATTTTTAAGTAATATTTGCAACTTCTAACAGCATCCAGCTTGCGTGACAAAAATTACACTGAAAGGTATAAGAAGCGATATCCCATTAACTCAAAACGTTACGAAATTATTCCAAGAACTTATTGGCAAATCAGTTAAGTTAATATGTACATTTGATAAACACCCATTTGAAGATGGAGTGGTATTGACAACACTTCAAAATGAAAATATTAATTCAAAAATGAATAAGCTGATAACACCGAGTTGGGAGCAGGATAGTAAAAATAAAGGTAATTTTCTTTGTTTGAGGTGCCCTCTCTTACTGTAGGGTAAAAAAAAATTCAATTTTATATTACACATATTAGTAGATATTATTTTAATGAAGCTTTAGTATAAAAACATTTAAAAAAAAAGTGAAAATAACGATTATAACAATTAACGCAAATATGGAGTGTACCGTAATATCGCTAATTAAAGGTTAAAATAATTTTGTACAAAGTTTATATACTTGATATAATTTAAGCGGAGAAAAAAATTGGCACAACGTTTCTAAGGGAAAAAAGTAGCTTTTAAAATTTTGAACGTATTTTGACCTACGTTTATAATGAAATATTTTGTTACAGATAATATAATATTTAGCTTGAGTGATTTACCAACGTTGAAACTAGGCAATGTAGGAGATACGGTTGAAGCTGTAGTAATTTTTTATTCCGATAATAATTTGTTTCTGGGACCCAATGACGATGTGGCAGCCAAAGCCATTCAAGTAGAAATGGTAGACAATGTATGTATACTTTATTAACTTCAATTATAAATTTTTTTTATAGACGTATCGATTATGGTATTATCCTTTATAATCTTATTAATTATAAATTTTCCGATCGAATCGATATTTATGAAGTGTTAACATTTTTTCCATTTACTATAGATCTTTTGTTATTTTGTTTATACTTGTTTTTTTTTTTATCGTTATATTAGAATACTATTTTTATCCTCATTTGAAAAGATATCGATAAAAACTATTTCGTGCATTATAATTAATAAACAATGAAATTTCGCTAAAGTACCTTATACCTTTGAAATGAAATGGTTGTAAATTCTGTAAAAGTAACTTTATTAGTTCTACCAAAATTAATTATCCTTAATTAAGTGGAAGCGGAGTCGTAATATTTATAATATTGGCTACTGATACTTGCAACAATTTCGGTACCAATGATGAATATACGATTAAACTTTGAATTAAATTTATCGCTTATGTATATGTATAAGATGTCGGTGTTGGTGAATCTTGCATTTTAATACAGTAAGAGGTGATTTTTGTAAAATTTGATTCTGTTATCGTTATTACTTGTCGATTTTCCCGTGTGCCACTCGCGGTAAAAAATAAGTCAAGATTTTACCGAAACAGCCCGCACTAAATACAATGCAATTAATCTTTCAATGAATTAATGCGACAAGATGAAAGATGCTCGCTCGTAAATTTCACTGCGCAACGAATAGCATTGAACGTACGATCGCAGGGTATTAGCTAACGAATAAATCAATGGCAAACGAGCAATGCCAAACGCCATTGGATCAGCTTGGAATTTACATCGCTGCCCCACCCCCCCGCAACCCCTTTATTCGTGCACTGATGATCTTATTGTTCGCGCCCAACAGATCGCCGATTACGTAGCCAAGACAAAGGAGCACTACATACCGAGGGAGAGCGAGCTCTGCATAGCCAAGAACAAGGATAAATTTTATCGGGGGCTTTGCCTTCGCTCGAGTGCCTCGCCCACGAAGTCCCTGGTCTTCTTCATAGATTACGGGCAAATCGCTTGCGTCGAGCACACGGACATTCGCGTCTTCGCCGAGGACTTCGCCAATATCGGAGCCTTCAGCACGCTTTGCACCATGACGCGTAAGTTCATCGCCGGGACTCGCGATCGACGAGCATCGGCAATGGCTCGTTTCTCATTGCCAAAGCCCCCGCCCCCGCCCCCCTTTGCACGCGCTGCATCGAGAGCCCTTTCGAAGCACCCTAAGACAATTCCAAGGGAACGATGCAAGTTTCAAGGGGGCGGGGGGTGGGTGGGCGAAAGCGCTCGCCCTACTCGTAAGCCCCGTGTCGCCAATACCCTCCACTTTCGAATACATGCGCCACCTTTTCTTCTCTTTCTTTTTGCAGCAACGATGCTTCCTTCGGGTGAGCTCGCCGATAAAGCATACCAGCGGATAGTCGAGTTCTTCTCGGAGTCGGATAGGATCGTTATTAAAATTATCAAGGAGGACACCGACGGCACACTGGAGATCGACGTGCCCGCACTTCGCCAACAATTGACGGCAGAGGATTTGATATAAGTTTTTTTTTTTTTTTTTTTTTTTTTTTTTTTTTTTTTTTTTTTTTTTTCTTCTACTTAACTATAAATATTGGACACGAGAGTATATTTTATCGGCCGATTATGATACGACTTCGTAAAAGAAACTTTTGTATTTTTTTTCGTTTACAATATTGTTGGTTTGCTTGCAATGATGAAAGGAAAAATTTGCTTTTATTAGATCGACGTTAAGTACGGTGAACGTAAGAAACTAATAATTAGATTTGTATTTTTTTAAGAAACATTTTGTTACATCAAAGGCAGGACTACGTTGAATTTAATAGTCTCCTGAAATAATGATCAATGGAAGTTCTTATTAAATGTAATTTTCGTTAGAATATTATTATTAATATTCTTAGGCAACGATTCGATATAAATTTAATTTTTATTTTCGTATCACTTGGCAAAAGAAAAAACGACTGTGTATTGTCAATGATAATTTCATTAAATTATGAAATAAGTATATTTTTTAATAAATATTTTTAAGTAAAACATTATTACGTCTTATTTTAAAGCATGAAATTCCAAATAGCTTAGAAAATTGCAATGTACATTGGCATGTTGGGATAAGCATTGTCTCTATTAAAAAATTATTCTCTCGCGTCGGTGTTCCAGCACGAGCGATAAACATCCACGATTGGATGACGTAATTGAAATACTTTTTTAACGATTTAAGCAATATATATATATATATATATATCTTTTATTTTGCCTTATCGATACAATTGTCGCGTGCTCCGATTGAATTTCTCAAGAATTCAATAGCTAGCCAAATCAAATTACAAATTACGATAGCATTAAGAAAGTTAAGTTAGGGTTAATGCCGAACTTTCTTATTGTTTTCAAAATGTGGAAATATTTTTTGAACTACGCGCCTGGCGTACTTGCAACGGCCTGTGTTGACCGTCTTGCAACACCAGAGGGCTTCCTTATTCGATAGGGAATCTCGCCGGAATTGCTTTTGCCAAAGTATTTTCTACAAGAGAGCAATGAGTCGATGCTTAAAATATTACTCAGTTGCCAATTTATTTATTACCAAGTAATGCGGACGTACACTTGTCCAGAATGTATTGTAAATAATAAGACTCGTTCGTAACGCTGGAAGATCAAAATATTTGTGATAATAACCAAGTAAATAAGTAATGATCAGCTACTGTTATAAATGTTGCGTATGACTTGGTGTGGACGAAAATTAATTTATAAAGTTCGCGATGAGCGTACAGAGCAGGTATCCTTACGAAGGCTTGCTTCATAAATACACGAATGCCATGAAGGGTTGGCAGTATCGGTGGTTCATTTTAAGCCCAGAGACCGGGGAACTCCATTACTTTTTAAGTGAATCCGAGAAGAATCAAAAGCCTAGATGTTCAATTTATCTCGCCGGTGCTGTTATTGCCCCCAGCGACGAGGATTCTAATACCTTTATTGTTAATTCGGCAACAGGTATGATTTCTCGATACATACGAGTCTACAGTTCTGAACAGTATTCTTGAAAGCTTTTTAATTTTGTTATGTATTTATTTTTCACGCAGTTTCTGATTTATTATAAGTTTAAGAAGATATAAGTTATCGAGCAGAGCATTGTCGATAATTAAAAATCATATTAAATTTACAACAATGATTCTCGACGAGTGATTTCGATAAATCTTTGGATTTGTTTTGCAATTTCAATTTTTTTAATTAATAGCAATAGAAGAATCGATAAGTCACCTTTAAACGTATACAAGGACTTTTTTATTTATAAAAACAATAAGCTCTGTCATAATTGAAATAGTTTATTAGTAAACATGAAACTTTTTATACTCGTACGGTGAATCATTTTTTCCATTCCTTTGGTTCATCGATTGTCAATGAATAATTAACGCTTTTTGAGAAAATGGCACAATATCAAAGGAAAATTATGCACTAATTAATAAGTAAAAAAAAAAAAAAGCAATTCCGTAGCGTAACTCAATGACGTTTGGAGAATCATGGTTAAGCAAAAGCTCAATGTTGCTTCTCAATCACTGATAGGGGGAATCGTGCCACAAGCAGGCGCAATAATGCCGAGAAAAATTTTGAAAATCAACGGCCTCTCAAAGGTTGGCCGGAGACGAGCTCTCTTGCCCCCCCCCTCCTTCCCACCCTCCCCCAATTTGATTAGGAAAGAGGCCATTACGGTGACGAAGGGGGTGGGGAGGGAGGGAGGGGGAGAGCATTAGAAGTCGGAGAACGTCGCCGCACCGATTGCGGGTATAACAAAAAGAGCCGGGAAAGTCCGTTAAATCCATTGGAAACAAGTCGATCGGCCTTGTAAAGCGACGCGCGAAGCGATCCTCGTTTCTCGGGCTGCGCATTAAAGAAAAACTGCCTTTGGTATCGAGCGATGCGTCGAGCGGAAAGCGCGAGCGCAATACAAACAGCAGCAGCAGCAGCAGACGCGACTCCAATCGCCTCCTCTCGCGGATATCGGATGCTGATCGGGGACGATCGGATCGGCGCGCTCGAGCGCGGCCTCGCGGCAGTTTCCATTCTTCTTCCCCTCCTTCGTCTTGCTCCTTCCTCCTGGCAAGCCGCAACGTCGCGTCCTCGAGGGAGGAAGGAGCTCTCCCCGTAAAATCCCACAGGCCGAGTCGCGATTCCTCGCGCGGCCCTCGGCTCGATCGGGCATCGCTCTACCATCTGCCGTTTCAGCAGCGATCGACGACGTCGGACGGACGCGACGACTCGTTAAGATATCTCCTCGCGTGCATTTTCCCCCGGGTCGATCGTCGCGCGCGCGAAGAAAGCTTCGTTTTTCACTTTACCGTTGGATATTTCCGTATCGTCTATTAGCTATTTGAATTAAGGGTGAAACCATTGGAGGATAGTTGTTCAGCGTTGGTATTTAATTATCGTACCGATTGCTTTCAGCTTCTCGGGACGCCTCTTTCCATGTGTTATAAAAAAAATGCGGAAATTCAAAGGACTCGAGGCCTAAATTATCGAGCTTCGATGCTTCCATGCAATAATGTAATAATCGCTTTAAAATTTCAAATAAACGATAACGCGCGCCAGCTCCTAAAATTCGATGAAAAACTCAGGGACAATAATTGTAAATTTTGTTGTAAAATTTTTCACGAGAGCTTCGCAATTTGTGCATTATCAATGAAAGTAATTTATGCCGAATGCCATCTGTATTTACTTTACGTCTCAATGGCTTTTACAGTCTTTGACCACTTGCCATAATAATTATTGATAATTTTCATAAAACTTAGAATCAACGATCAAATTGGGGCGAAGAGTACTAATCGATTAACGTAATGCCAGTATACAATGGTGAAATTGACATTTTTCATTTTGAGAAATTTTAATAATGCATCGTTGCGGTTTCGCATCGCGTACGATACTATTAAAATTTGAGAGTTCATTCCGCTCGAATGTTCGAGTATCGTTCAAGTGAGAAAGTTTACCGCTCTAAGCTACGCGCGTAAATGCATTGGATTGGGGGGGGGGGGGGAGGGAAATATCGAGCAGTTCTCTATCCGTCCGAGGAAGTTTCCTAATTACGCGAATGTAGCGCTAACGCGCGTCTATCGACGACGATTTGTCCTTCCCGGATAAAGACGAATCTTCGAACGCGTAAAGGGTAACGTCGATGGCCGAGCAGCCACCGATCGCCTGTTCATTCCGGATGGAATTGCTCTACTCTCGCTTCGCTCCGATTTTCCCCCGTAGGTCGCGAAGGTGCGATCGAGCAGGCGGGGGGCCGCCGCCTCGGGAGAGAATCCGGGGCCCGAGGGGCAGCTCCTAAAGCCGAGTGGTCGTCGGTTACCGAGGAAATCGCTGCCGGGGCGCACCAGAGAGCGAGAGAGAGAGAGAGAGAGAGAGTGGGGAGAGGGGGTGGCTGGGGAGCAACAAGCCAAGGGCTAAGAGGATCCCGGTCGCGTTATCTGCCAACAGGCGACATGATAAAGCTGCGGGCGACGGACGCCCGGGCGCGCCAGGAGTGGGTCGACAAGCTCCGGGCGGTGACGGAGATGTACACGCGGGCGATAGCGAGCAGCCACCCGCCGCTGCCGCCCCGCGACCACCCGGGCAACCTGCGGGCGAACCCCGTGGCTAAGCTCGAGGTCCTCGACGCGTTCGCCAATTGCCGGGAGCAGCTGAACCGGGCCGAGAAGCAGAGCCAGTCCCTCGCCCAGGCGATCGAGCTCTCGAGCCACAGCCTCGAGCCCGAGCTCCTCCTGCTCAAGGCCACCGCCCACGCGACCGTCTACACCCTCAACCAGTGTCTCAACATCCTGTATCAGTAGCGCGGAGTGCGCGGGCTCGGGGCTCGGGTCGTGCCCGCCAGGATCAACGGGGGACTCTGGTGGCGGGGCCCCCCCTCTATCGTCCCGCCCGAGTCGCAACACGAGCAGCAGCAGCAGCAGCAGCAGCAGCAGCAGCCTCGGACCAAGCCGGGTGCCAAGCCCCTGCCGAGGCTCGACCTGCGTTAGAAGCCTCCTCGATCACTCCGAGCTTTCCACCCTCCAACCTCGCCCGCTCGATCGAACAAAGAGGAGACGAGCCAACGTGCGGAAAACCTATCCAATAAGCGAGGCTCCGTTCCGCCCTCACCGATCCCACAACTCCGGGGGCTGTTGTCGCCACTATTGGTTATTGCTTATCGATCATTGATACGCTATTGGAAGTCGGCATTGCCGCAACCCGTTGTTACTTCAATCGTCGCAGTCCTCGCTAACGCGGCCAAATCGACGCGCGAACCTTTCGGGCTCGCTGGACGCCCGCGCCCCCACCCTACACTCTGCCCCCCCCTCCGGTCCCCCGGTCCCCATTCGTCCGACGCAGGCCCGGTAATCGGTCGTGGCCGGTGTACCTCTAAGCGAGCTCCGGATCGTACCGCGCCAACCGTAGCGGCGGGCCCTTGGAGGGCGTCCTCTCCCCGCCCGGAGCTCGGCGTTCGGCTAATCGCTAGCCGCGGCCTTTGGAATCGGTTTAGTTCTTCCGCCTCTGGGCCAGGCTTCTCGAGCCGGCGCGGCGGCGGCCCGGGCCCCTTCTCCGGCTTGGCATCCAGCCCGTGCCCGGCGGAAGCCGAGACCGGAAAAAAGGGCTCTAGCCCCGGGCCCTGGCCGGCCCGTATTTTTCGCAATGCGATCGGTACCTCGTTCCTCGGGACTCGGGACCAACGAGGGCGCGACTAGGCGCCGGGCCTATTTACTTCCCCCTGTGTATTTTTATTATCGAAGGGCTCTTGTACGATAGCGATTGCCTCGTGTGTTATTTAGTGTGTAATTTCTTGCAGTAGCGTCCTATTGTACCGCCCCTCCCCAGCCGCGTTGAGTTCTCCAGCAGCCGAGGTTCCTTCGTTCAATACTCATTTGTCTAAACCCCCACCCCTCCGACCCTACGAAGAGTCCGCGCTTAATACGGTAATGTCCATTCGTTTCGTACGACATTTGAAATGGGCGCCGAAAAGTCCTTTGATTCGCGAGAATTCTTTCGGCCGATCAAAGTAATCTAAACTGTAACGTACTATTTTCTATCTATTGAATGATTAAAGAAACATAATAGTGTTTAATACGTCGAATAACGCACCCTAAAATCTACTTTAGAGAATTTCTTTGCCTTTACGAGTGCAGTACAAGTAATTACTGCATACCTACTATAAGGAAATAATAATACTGAATTTTTTCGTTCGTGAAACATTTGCATTTTTTGCAAAGTTATTTTCAATATAACCATTTCTATTTAAGAAGTTATTCAGAAAATCTAACATTTAGATTTTTTGAAATTTACTCCGTAATTGTACTCAATCTAAGCAAAAATCTCTCCTGTATATATTTATATATACATATATATATATATATGTATATATATATATATATATATTATACCTAACTTATTAAATAAGAGAATCATATAATGTCAATATTGTTAAATTGTACGAATATTCCAGCATAGTCCGATTAAATTCTAAAGATAATAAAATTTCGATAGTGTATGAGAGATAAGTACAAAATATTTTTTAATGAAATTACTCTGTACGATCAAATACATTATTACGTTAAAATATTTAATGATCTCGCAAGATTAAGTGTCATAATCTTCTACATATCATTGTTTTTTAACAATAGTAATAAACGTATTGAAGCCACTTGCCTTCCAGAATTTTTCTAATATTTTTTATGTCATTCTGTTTATTGACAGTATCAAGTGTAAGGCTTTGTTAAATGTGTGTATTTTGTAAATTTAAACATACTTTTCTACTTCGATTATGTAAATGTACTTTGGTAGTTTTATGGATAGCTCTTATTTAAATTTTACTTAAGTAAATATGTCTTTATGCATTGTAAAAATAGTCCGAGCACTCATAATTACGAGGCGTAACATGTAGATACGTATTTTGTATGTAAATGTACATTGCCGAAGGATTTCAGCAAATAAAAATTGGCCGTTAAAGTCTTTTATTATTAATTACTGTGTCTAATTTTATTCCTAAAAAAACTCTACATTCCCACATTTTTATATTTTATTTTATTTATGCAAAGACCAAGTTAACTTAGATAGATTAAAGTTTGTGCGACCTAAAGTCGATCGATATAAACGAATAATTTCAACTCTGTCGCTATTTTTTAAATAATGTAATACAATAAAATGTATGGAAAATATACATGCCAAGTGATTCGAGCGGAAGCATAAGTCTTTATTAATTTTCTTAATCTTTTCAAAAATGCTACACTTGAATACTTGCTATTATTTTAATTTTCCTTATTGGAAATATTGTATTTATTAAAAATTAAATATCGTTTAACCGTTAAAAAAATCAGTACTTTGTAAAAAAAAACAATTAACATTTACATTAGTCCAATAATAAAAAGAATATGAAATTGGATTAATATTTTGACAATGGTAGGTAAGCTAAATTCTTGTAACGCATATTACTTATTAAAATGTTCTCTCTCATTGAGAAGCAGGAAAATAAAAAAATACAGTTATGCAGTAAGTTTTTGATACAATGAACAGTGACCATTCGCGAAAATGTATAAATATTAATTTATATATCAAGTATATTAACAAAAGTAATCTTATCGTTTTGCTAATTTTTGCTAGTTTTTTTTTTTTTTTTTGGTACAAATTGATTTTCCGACTGATCGCATTTCTCACTTGAATTGATACGCATAATACTTGCACGCTTATAACTCACAGGCTATTCCAGAAAGTTTGAAATTACATTTATTCTAAATAATCTACAAATTTATCAAAAATCGCGTTCAACGTTTTATCTGAGCTCATTGTCCCTGCTACATAAAAGCGTGCCGAAGCTTCGACCATCGTTAAAATGAAATCAGATTTTAGAAAGTGATTTTATGATTGGGCATGAACGATTTTTTTTCAAATCACGTAAGCACTTGAAAGCAAGTTATCGAAGGCCTCGAAGATGTAAGGCATTTGTTTGATAAATGACGGTACGCGCATTGACTATAAATAGTTTTTAAACTATAATTGTTTTATCGTATTAAATAAATGAAATACGAGCGTCTGGAGTTTATAAATTGCATTTTAATAAATTGACTCAATAATAATGAATTCGCTGGGTGGAAAGTCACGTTCAAATGAATCATCGAAATTTACTTGAAGATCTCTTTAATTTAGAATTTAAGGTTTTTTTTTTTTAATTAAATATTAAAATGCTATACTAGAAATTGATGACGTATCGTAAAGTAACAAATTCGACCGACTTTCGAGTAAACTCGTTAGATTATAATCAATTAACAATAACGATTCTTAAGAAGATAGCTCCTCGCCTCGCATTGAAAATTAGTAGTCGGCGAACGCGATCGAGGGCTCATCGATTCAGCGATCGATGCAACGGGTCAACTCCAATCGTCAAGCCAAGCCTGGCAAGTACGAACGGTCGTGAGATTTCGCTCCAACCCGAGATCTCGGCTCGATCGCTCGATCGCTCGCGGCCGGCAGAGCCGCGAAAGAAAAGGACATTGCTCAAGGTCCGGGCGTGTCCCGAGCGATAGAAGAGCTAAAAATAAAGTCCTCCATTAGAAATTCAGCAAAAGCTGCGGCGGCGCCGCTCCCCGAGTCGTCCGAGCCCTCCTCGCAACGTACGAAGAAGAAGAAGGAAAAAAAAAACTCCTCGGCCTAATATCGACGCGTGTTTACTCGATTGCGAAAGGCGGCGGCGGCGGCGGGCCTTGGGGCGCCTCCGGCATACGAGATTCGCTCAAGGCGAGTCCCCGAGTCTCCCGGGCGCCTCGGCTCGAACGGCGGGCCCATCGTCAGCTCGGCCAAGGATACGCGGCTTTCGCACTCCGGGAAAAGGGGGGCGGGGGCGGGGGGCGGGGCTCGGCACCACGAGATCGGCGCGACTCCCCCGAGGATTCCCGCGCGCATCGGTGCCCTCCCCCGGGGGCATAGGACCGCTCCGCCGAGCCTGGCTCGCTTTCGCCGACATTGAGGCAGCGGCGGCGGCGGCGGAGGCTGCGGGTCCTATTGCCAAGGGCGGCCGAATCCAGGTGAAGGTGAGCGGCGGCGGCCGCGGAATGGGACTCTCGCGTTCAGTCGATCGCGAGCCCGAGCTCAGTTAACGAGCCGCTACTCGCGCCTTCGCTTCGCTGGCCTCCTTCCCTCCCGCTGATCCTTGCCGCTCGGCCACCGCTGAGTCTCCCTTAGCCTCGCCTGGCTCGCCCTCGACCCAGCCAATGGGCCTTTCCATGGGCTGAGCTGCCGGCGACCCTCGCGGCCCGAAGCCTCCCTCCGTTCTTTGTCCTTCGTCCGCGGCGCTGAAAGGCTCCCCTGGATTTCGGGGAGCGTCGGTACCGCGACCGAGGAGACGCCGTTCGCTCCAGTTTTTTTTAGCCACGGGGTTCAAGATCGTCGCGCGCACTTTGGCAGGCTTCAACGCGTGTCTGGGTTTGTTTTTTTTTTTTTTTTTTTTTGTTCCTTTTTCACCTAAGAATTTCGAAATTGCGTTAGAAAGGCGCGCATTGGAGAGCCGACCGATCGCTATCGAAGATATTCGAAAAGTTTCCAAAGCCAAGTCTTTCGCTTCGTTGCTTATCTGAACCGCTCTCTTCGATCGAGGCAGCGGATTAAATAATTTTGGCAGCTGTGATCGAGCGATCGAGGCGAATAATGATAATAGCCCTCGGCCTCTTAATTTTGCCCCCCTAACAACAACGGTTTCTTTTGTTTTCCTAACGATAAAAAGAAAGCCACCTCTCGAGCAGCACCAAGGTCAAGAGCATTGGGAAAGATTCGTTCGGACGATGTGCGACCAGGTTGACAATGAGCCGCGCACGCGCGGCCCAATGATCGCAATAGGAAGGGAAGAAGTCGTCCTCGATAGCGAGAATTCAAAATTGACGGCCGACGGGAGGAAGTCGCACGGCTTTCATCTGGTCAGATCGAAATGGGATCCTTATCCTTGGATAGGATCGGTGGAGAACGCGAGCAGTGCCGACATCGCCGGATTAAGGTATCCGATATTATTTCTCCGATCGCATCGATGGAATTGCTTAGCGCCGTAAGCGGTTGCGGGAACTCGGACAGCTGGAGGCAATTTGTACGAAGAGCTTTAGATAAGATGACTTTGATGCGTAATATTTTCAAATCTATAGATAGTGCACAATTTGATCGATTTGATTTTCAATACAGTTTATTTACTGCGAACGATTGTTTATGGTTCTGTAAAAAAAATAAAAAAAAAATGAAAAAAACTAGAAAAAAAAAACTAGAAAAACACGCAGTTGGTCGATGTTTCGTATTAATTATTTATATAGCGAATGAGAGGATTAAAAGCGACGAGGTGTAACGGGTTTTAAATTAAAGCGCAGGCAAGGTACCGTCTTAAATATTAAATAAGGTATCGATGAGCTGCAGCCAATGAAATTGAATATCGCGAGCAGAGAAGGAGGGATAAATTTTAATCCTTTAAAAAAAAAGAAAGAAAGAAAGCGGCGAGCTAAAGGGTCCAGCCCTCGCTCCGATAGAGCGCCTCTCCCCATCCGGTAATCGATAATCGGTAAAACCAACAGATCCGGCGACTGCCTGATGAAGGTGGAGGATCGAGACCTGCTCGGCTTGGAAATGAGGGACATCGCCTACTTGATCGGGAAGGAGGAGCGGCGCGTCAATCTCGGCATCTGGCGGCGACCCCCGACGTCGAGGAGCCGGCCCGCGCGACTCGAGCTGGCCAGGCTCGAGCAGGGCGAGGAGGAGTCCCGCTGCCCAAGGGTCGAGCAAGCGGTAAGGGCGGCTTTGCGGGGAGTCCGGGCGAGCGGCCCCACCCCCCCCCCCGGCGCAGGGAGTAAGCACTCGAGGCTGGACCGAGCTGAAGCTTTCAGGAGACGCTGCTGGAGGGTCCCCTGCCGGAGGTGGCGCGCAAGCTCGTCAAGGCCGTCTCCGGGCTGGTGAAGGCCCTCGAGTGCCCGGTCTGCCTCGACAGCGCCGCGCCCCCCGTCTCCCAGTGCGTCCACGGGCACCTGCTCTGCTTCGGCTGCCGGCTCAAGACCGCCCGCTGTCCGGTCTGCAGGGTCAGGCTCGGCCAGGGTCGCTGCCTACTCGCCGACAAGTCCCACCGGGTCCTGGCCGAGGCTCTGCTACCCGAGCCCGAGCCCGAGTCCCCGGTTAGTTGTTCCTCGACCGACCGAGCGGCGCTCCTGGATTGCCCGTTGCCCTCCCCCACCCCCGGCCTCCGTTTGGGACTCGTTGCCTTGGCCGGAGGAGCTGCGAGTCCGACCGCGCTTCCTTACTCGTCCATCCTTATCCTTATCTGTACTTGTATTCCCAGAATGTAGACCTGATTTTTTCTCCGACCGTTGCTCGTCGTGACATTCCCGGAAGCACCCGAGGCTTCTCGCGTCTGATCCGACCTGACATTTTTTATTTTGCCAATCGTACATAAATGTGTGTATATACATATACATATACATATATACATATGTGTGTGCGTGTGTATTTAAATGTCCCGCGATAAGTATCTCTTCTACGCCGGACCGATGATAAATTTAATCGAGCGCCTAACGACTTTCAACGTTGGTCGAAGTTAAAAAATCAATGCCACTCGATCGAGCGCTCAAGATATTATTCCCGTGACACGTGACGCGAGTCGCATCGCTCCTCATTGGCCTTGCATTACAAATTGCTCTTGACATTCGCGATGCCAACGCGAAGGCATCCGATACAGAGCGGGAGACCGAGGAGTTGCGCAACGGCGGCTATCGGCTCCTCGATATAAGCCAACGATCTCGCGCTGGGATCGACTCGAAAAAGCCGCGTCCGTCCGGGAAAGAGGAGGCTCGAGCCAGGATCGTGGGGGGGCTGCTCCCTCGGCTCGGGCACCTCGTTGACCAGCAACGCGAGCAATAAGGGAGAGAATAGCTCGGGCGCCGTCGGCCCCCGCGACCGGTAAAGCTAGAAGAGCCTCTCGGCCTGACGGTTGTTGCAGGTCCGCTCGCTGCGCGAGAGCATCTTCGGGGAGTGCCGGGCCAAGAGGCGGAAGGAGCCCTCGAGGGTGGGCCGCAAGGCCAAGGGCCTGGTCTCGAGGCTCCTGGCCTCGGGCGGGCCGCCCCCGGAGCCGGAGGAGCTCAGCGTCTCGACGGAGAGCCTGCCCGCGACGAGCTGCGCCATGGACGGGAACCTCCTCTACGGGCGCAGGTGGCTGCTCCGGCTCTACGACAGGAGGAAGTCCGCGAGCACGGGCGAGCTCAGTAGGGGAGCCGAGGAGCCGAGCGGCTCATTCGGGGAGCTACGCGACCACGGCCAGGGGAGCTCCAAGTCCGGCTCCTTGCTCAGCGTGCCCCAGGTAACTAAGCCCACGGGCGAACGGACCCCGGGGATAAGAGGGAGCCTCGCCCTGACGCCTGCTTCACTTGCTTAAGACTCCTATTTGGGGCGGATCCACGGAGTCTATGGCCCTCGGGAGACTGCGCTGCCCGCTCAAGGAGCGCACCGGATGCCAGGAGACCCTCGATATCAACACACTGATGGAGCACCTGGCCGGCCAACACCTCGGCCCCCTTGTGCAATTTCACAGGAGGACCATCCTCCTGCCGATTCCCATACCCTTTCAAGACGAGGCTGTCTACGTGCTCAATTACAAGGACGACAATTTCGTACTTCTGGTAGGGCCCACCCTTGACTCTAACCGACCCTCGATATTTTGCACTTACCAATGCTGCACTTTTAAGCATTGATTCGCTGCTATATATGAATTTCAAATATAGAGAAATGCTTAAAGATTTTTTTTCTTCTGATCTCAATATAATATATATATATATATGTCGAGCGTCGATTAAATTGCTTGCACAAATTATACGATTCGAAAGAAATTAATGTAAGCGGCTATGAGTCAAGCAATTTGTTCAAGGTATTATTTACTGTTTGCAAAAGAAGGTAATTCGTAATTTTTTTTATCGTTCAATGTAATGCCATAGCGTAATTACATTGAGCTCCGGTACGCGTAAGCATTTCATATTTAAAAAATATATATATTCGTTGTCATTTTTACATTTGGTAAAAAAGTATCATCCTTATATACCTGACGCGTACCCAATCGTACCCTATTGCGGGTTTCTTTGAAGCTTCAAGCTCAAAACATTTACAACGATAAGGAAATTATTGATTGAGAATGCTTTTAATAATATTGAATATTTTTAGAGCGAAAAAAATAAGATATGGATATCGAATTCCGACATCAACAGCGGTAGCAATTGGGAATGGAGTTTGCATGCCGTATGCAATAATGGCATTGAGGTACACCTGAGACAGGAGGTCTGCAGCCTTCGAGAATCATCCGAACTTTCGCCCTCTAATGTTGCGACCTTGCCGGATAATTTTTCTGGATCGTCGGTCACTATTTCACTCATTGAATTGGATGCGGACGGAGGTTCCATTAATGTCTAATAATTAAAATGCCAACTATTGTATGTAAAAAAAATCAATAAAATTGTTTATTCTAAGTAAAATTGTCGTAAATTTTAATAAGGCACGTATGATTTGTTTACAGTATTGGAGATCATGCTTAATTTAAGTATACAAAAACACTATACTTAATAATTACTACGCTTAAAAATATTCTGGCTTACAATTTATATTTGCGTATCGTGTGCGGGAAATGTTAATGATATCTTATTGTAGTCATTATTATAAAAAAATATAATATAAGCCCGTGATTGTGTGAAACGAGAGCGTGATGTGTCGATAAATATTTTTCGCGCAGGGTGACATTTTCCTTGCTGACATTGTGCAAAAAATAAATTAATTTCAAAGTTTAATATTAATTAAATTACAAATAAAGGCTAGATTTGTCATTTAACGAATTGCGCCAATTATCGGCAGGTATGAAACAACTGAATTGCCAACAGCTCAAACTGCGTATATGAAAACAAAAAAAAAAAATAAACGCAATCGAAACGAACGAACGTCGCATAAAATGTACCGCGTCTTGCAATTGTAAAAAGTGAGCCTCGATTTTACGCATTCGCATCCGGGGAGAATGCGCGCGGGGGGGGATGGCAGAGTCGCGACTGATGAACTACAACGACGAGAGCCCTGTCGAAGCCTGGGCTGGTCGGAGGAGGGTATTAAAAAACCAAAAAAAAAAAAAAAAACACACATCGGCATTTCACGCTCCCTCGCGCGAATTATCCATGCAGGCCAACGAATCACTGATACTTCCGCAGTACTTCGTCCATGTAGGGCTTGTACAGCTCAATATTGTCGTTCCTTATTCCGGCGCCGGCCATAACGTCGTGGGCGTACTTGACCACGGCGTTGGCATTGTCCTTGCCGACGATTTCCAAGCTGATGGAGTAGACCTTGGCGTCGGTGGAGACCTTCTTGCCGGGGGGCGGTAGGACGGGCACCGGGGTCGCGGCCTTCCTCTTCTTCCCGGTGCCGATGGTCAGGGGGTTCTCGCTCTCGCCCTCCTCCTTCTCCTTGTCGCGCTTCGGGCAGCTGCAGACCCGGACCTCGAGCTTGCGCCTGCCGAGTATCTGGTTCTGCTCCGTCTCCAGGGTGAATATCAGCTCGGTCGGCCGCCGGTTCATGCCCGAGGTGCAGCTGTTCTTGCAGTAGAACACGAAGTCCATGGGGACGTTGTGCACCCCGGCCTCGGGCATGCCCAGGGGCGTCAGTACCGAGAGGTGCCCGTTGCCCGCCTCCTCGTAGCTGCTCGTGTTGTGGAGGCACCTTATTACGTGCTTGACCTGACGCGGGTCGATGTTCCGATTGCTGCTGTTGTCCGGGGCCATGTGATTGTGGCACCTGAGGACCGGCTGGGACCTGTGCTGGTCCAATTTGTACACCATCGTGGCCCTCACCCACAGGCCGTCGGCCGGTGGCGTCCACTGGAATTGAAGCGGCAGCACCTGCTCCATGTGTATGAACACCTTGGAGAGCTTTTCCGAATACTGCTCGGGCAGGGGGGGGGGCAGATGAATTAACGATTTTTCTTATAAGTCTACAGGCTGCTGTGAGCTTTGGGATTTTATTGATTCGCTACAAACGAAATCCTACCGCCTTAATAATTTGAAAAGAAAAAAAAAACAATCCCTCGTTTACCTATATCTTATCGTAATTCTTTAACTGGATTACAAAGCACTTTGATGATATTATAAATCACGCGTTAAAAAAGTCCGAATGCCAACTGAAAAAAACAGATACCGAAGTTTTGAATTTAAAAAATACGGCAATCCTTTCATCGCATGCACGAACGATTTTTATTTGATACGATTTGTTCACGCGAAAACCATCGAATTCAATCGATTTCAATCGAATAATTTTATCAGCTTATCGCAAATAATCGTCGAGCAGTCGATTTCAATTTCGAATAGATATAGGTATTAGCTAATTGCATTTATTTCATCGTTTTTATCCAGCACAAAATCTTTTTCTATTTTCTTTTAATACGAGGTACCTAATTTAAATAAAACTTGATAAAAAAAAAAAAAATATCCAAGCTTGTGAAAATATTAAAAATCAGCTGCAATGTTATTATTCACTGAATTATTAAATGATTAATTTTTCATTAAGCAATAAATTATTGTTTGGAGGTAAACTAAACGCCTCTTGTATTACAACTTAATAATACATAAACAAAAAAAATTTTGTGCGTTCACAGACTTCAATTTGATAATAATAATTATTTTTTGATTATAAATTAGAAAATAATAATTCAAAAATAGAAACAAATTATAATACATAGACAGTTGTTTTTTTTTTTTTTTCTTCTTATACAATACGTTTACTTACAACCCAATGTTTCCCACTATTCTGATGATTCAGAATTAACTGAAAATTAAATTGGCCGGCAAATTCTTCCTTCCCCAATATCGGGGTTACTGTTGGTTGTTGCATTATCGACATATTTGGATGCATTGGATACTTTTCATCCATATTAATGTGCTGCTCATCATTATAATTGCAATTGGTCAGTTGTTGGCCGTTTAATTCTGGCGATAGATTGTCCAGTGAAAATGTAAATTGTAAAGGGTCTATATCTCTGCAAACAAAATTGCTCATTTATATGCCAAGTTCAATATAAATAACATATAGTGTTAATTTTGTGATAATAACAATTTTTGTTTAAAAACATGATATCAATATATTAAGGAATTTTACAAATATTTTTTTAATCTTTGAAAAATTATATTTGAAATAGGAGAAAAAGCGAACTGGTCGAATAAGAATTAAAAATGTTTCTTTCGGAAAAACATGTAATACGCTTACAATCGTATGTGTATATGTACTATTTTAAAAAGGAAAATATAGTAAATGGATGGAATGAATGGAAATGGAAATGAAACATGTAATGAAATAAAATTTGCGTTTCATTAATTAAATGCATTGGCTAAAAAGTATTACATCACATTTCACCCTTTAAATAATTACCATATGATTGTAAACGTATTTTGAACAATCGTATTGAAAAACTTATTCAACGTTCTTGTTACAAAGATAATTAAAATATAATATTTCTATACGGTTAATATTGTCTTAATTAAACAAAATAAAATAAATGTTACTTCAATAGTTTCATTTAATGATTATAAATATAATTTATTTCAGATGTAACAGCTTCATAAATTTTAAAACGAATCTAATAACAGAATTCTCAATCCCGATATTTAATTATATTTTTTTGAGATGCAAAAAAAAAATAGAATTTAAACCAATGAATTTGAATAAATTGACTATTCTATTGAATGTTTTTTGAACGTGCACGTATTAAACATTTGATTTCGAATTTCCTTTCATTGGAAATTAACGTTTATCGAATTTTATTGTTGAGTTTAATACGACGTCGAAAAATATTCAACTAAAGTCGATTAAAAATAAAATCATGTCAATTTATAATGGCATTCTCAAAATACAATTCAAATGCTATTTTTTGCTATTGTTTTTAGTCTTACTGGCATTCAAATACTTTTCCGCGATAAAAAGACATTTTTTATTGTTGTTGTTAACAAAGAGTTTTGAGAATAGTTTTTTTCTAGGCACAATACTAATTTTCTTCTTATTAATACGTTATTAAATTTGCATCAAACTTTTTTGCATATTTAAAAACGGAAAATAATTGTTTGATTAAACGCATAATTAATGTCGATGTTATATATAACAGCCATACAAATTAATAATAGCAAGAAAGACTAATCGTTGATTAAAAACTTTTTTGAAAAGTTGTACAATTCGTTTTCCAAGAAGGTACTTTTTTTATTTTGAAATATCAATTTTTAATATAAAATAAACTTATAATTAATTTTAAAGCTTCTAAAATTGTTGATAAAAATTCAGATAAAATTGTGTCGTAGATTAAGTATTTTAATGCATTTAATAAATGATGTACAAGGAATATTATTTTAGACTATTGATAAGAAATTAAAATGAATAGATCGATGTATATTTTTTAAGAATAATTTCCATTTACCTGATTTTTGGATCACAGTAGTTCATTTCCATAATGAAAATGTTTGTTAAAGCAGTAGAGATTTCAATACTTTTTTCAATTTTTGTACGTGCGCTGATTTTTAAATAAAATAAATTAAATAATTCTCGAATCCGAAACTTTGGTTTCTAATGTTTACTTAACACCGCACTTATGTCTTCTAGTTCTATTAGATGATTTAAAATCATTTCCAATTAGACTGTTTACTACATTCACTCGAGTTCTCAATGTCCAATGTGTGTTTATTATTTCGTCATTAGGAAAAATAATTTTATTGTTATCATCTGTTAGAACTGAAACTGTCGGTGGTTTCGATTTACCTTAAATTTTTTTGACGAACTTGGCGCAATACGAGGCAGGATTTTAGCCATTGGATTCATCTTGAGACGATACCGATGTACCCAGAGGAACTGTTTTTTTCTTAAGTACCTAATGCGTGCCGATAATAAGGATTTTTCAATTGTCTCCTATTTGTTTATTTACTTGTTGGTATAAATTAAACTTTGCAAATTCGCGGCAATCGATAAGTGTAAACACGCTCCATCTCTACGACGTATACATTAAGACTACGTATTTGAATTGATAAATTTGTTTTCGTTGATTTTTCTAATAAATTGCTTAACTACCCAATGCTCTCGTACATTTGTCATATGAATTATTTTATACGTATTCTTTTTAAAGCAATGCAATTATGGTTTCATACTCTTTGAGGGCTTATATTGTTATTCGAAATTTTCCATATTCAATAATTAAAAGTATCATTAAATAAACATTTTCCGTATCCCTAATCATCCCAATATGACACCAAGTTTTAAACGATTATTATAATTTGAAGGAAATTATCCAACATATTTCATCAATCTTACGAATTTATGAATATTTTCACGTCCACATTTTTAAAATTTACATTATATGAGTATAAGAAGATATTGATTTTTTACTTAACATTTATTCTAAATCTGCTGCCTGTCCTTTATATTACACATTATGAAAATATAAAGTGCACATATAATACATGATTATTTTAATCAAATTGATAAAATCAGTTATGCTTATTATTCTTTTCTTTTTTTTTTTTAAATAAACTAATAAGTGGCCCTATCATTAATAAAAAAAAATAAAAATTAGTAAACAAAATTAAATTTTAATTGTAGCAAAAATATTGCCATTTTATCTGTTATGTTTCAGCGTTATTCAAGGGAGAGTATTCTAATATTTGTTTTATTAATTTTTTAACATCTACAAGTACCATTTTACAATATTTTTACTATCAATTATTTAATTTATGGCATATCATTAATTTTGGCCTTTGATTTCTCAAATAGAACGATGCTAAAAGCATTACAAGGTTTTAAAGTTATCATACTTTTGAGTTTTTTCTGGATACTGTATTACATTTATGTGCACACGTTTAACGTAAAAGTATAATAAATGGCAGTACTAATTACAATAAAATTAATTAGGATTTTTATTAATTAATCATTAATTTAAAAACCAACTTTATAATTCAATTATTTGCTTATGAATGTCTTGTATCGATTGTGTACACATGTCAAAAGTGTATAAATATACTAATTTTTAAAATTAGTCTCATGCCAAGGGATTATGATTTTACTTTTTTTTTAATTTAATCAATGAATTATCATTTATCTATTTGATTCTGTTTATCTCTTATCGGGTAATAATTTACTACTGGCTAAGATTTCTCAAAATAGTTTTAAAACACATGCGCTCAAATAAATATGGTTACGCTCTGAATATTAAAAGAAAAGATCACATGGAATAAAATCACAAGAGTCGATAAACTGTGGTTACTACAATTAAATTGATATTTTCATTACTATGAACGTTTCCCATGGGGTTCTTAGTAATAGTTCAAAACCTGTAAAAATGTAAGAATTTAAATATAAACAAAGTATTGAAAAATGAATAATTTATTCAAAAAAGAAATATTAAATGCATTTACCTTTGGAACAATGTATATGCATTTAATGGCATCTTTAAGCATAAATATATATATTCATGATTCAAGCCTAATCAAGTTCAAACCTCTTTCAAACAACAAAAAAAAAAAACCTTATTAAAAAGTTGTTAGAATAGAAATAAGCGCACAGTTAAGAATAACAATAGAAATTGTACAGGTGATAATAAAAGAGTAGTGATGTAGCGACAAGTAACAATGGCGTGTGTTTGCAAATGTCTTGTGCGCGTGCACGTGCTTAAACGATTAGCGAAATAGTTAGTCGGGGTGTACTGGACAGAGAGAAATCCACGTCCTACATTAGATTTTATCGTGCGCGTCTACAAGCGGGTGTTAATGCTACTTGTTGGCTTGCTTTTGAATTTTGCGCACAGTTGAGCAAAGCTTCTTTGACGAGCTCTGATTTTCGACAGCGCTCGAAGCTGGAGACTTAAGACAAAAGGATCAATCATTTCGGATCTGTAAATCATTGGTGTATCGATTGCCAACGGAAACTTCGACTTTAGTACGTTGAGAAGTGAAAGCTTGTTTTATGGATAAATACGTTTATTATGTTACGCGGGGAAGCGACACGCGTTTTTGTAAAAAAAGAAAAAAAAAAATTTGCAAATATTAACATTGAAAGATATGCAAAGAAGATTAATATTGAAAAAAGCAGAAGCCCTCGCGACGAATGTTTGGAATTCGAGCAACATAGTGAAGTTCCTTGTTCGCGACCGTGTAGACGAAAATTCCGTTGCAACCGAACGTCTATAAGCATAGGCACGCTCGTCACGCACACACACGCGC
Organism: Kradibia gibbosae; assembly: GCA_018907135.1. NCBI lineage: Eukaryota > Metazoa > Arthropoda > Insecta > Hymenoptera > Agaonidae > Kradibia > Kradibia gibbosae. The sequence continues at coordinate 14,922,730 of JACCHX010000007.1, forward strand.
AAATATATATATATATATATATACACACGTATAAATATATATATATTAAATATGGATGCGCAGCATAGGGACCGGTGTTTGCTTTTGTCGATGAGAATGTGCAACGAGAAGTCGGCAAGGACTGCGCGCGGCCAAAAGGTTCGCGCCGGCGGCTCGTAGCGGAGGAGGGGCAAAAAATAAAAATAACGGTCGAACGCGAAGGGGCCGCAGGGGTCGAGGCGCGGTGCGGAGGGAAGGAGACCTGTTGAGACAAGTGCATGCTCACAGCGATGCTGGACAAAGGGAGGACGATCTCGGGTAGCGTTCGGAAGAGTCGGGGGGACCGGGGGAAGACACACGCACACACGCACGCGCGCACAGGAGCGGCGCGAGTCCGCGCTACCCAAGGGGACCAGCGGCAGCAAAAACAACGGCGACGATAACGAACAACGCGGGGGGGGGGGGGCAAACGGCCAAAAACGCACGCGGCCGCGGTGACAGGTGCAATATTCAAATGGGCGTCGAAGGGTTCGGTTGGCGGCGGGCGCGCGGGTAGGGATGCCGAGGCTCCAATGAGGGGAGAATGACGCAAGTCGGAGCCTGTCCGTCGCCAAGCCAAGGGGAGTAGGAGGAGGAGGAGGAGGAGGAGGTTATACTTGAATTGCTTTTGTGCACTTACATCTGTGCGTCGAAATCTTTTATTATCATATACTCCTGTAATAGCGCTTCCTCCTGGGAGCTGGTGAACAATGACCCTTCTTTGGTCATTTTCCTCCGGGTGATCCGCTATCACGGGGATTTTTAATTGCACCATAAACGCACGCCGTTAGGCCGAGTCGCACAGCATCGAAAACGGCACAGGCCACTTTACGCGTATTCGCGAACGTCGCGAACCGCCGCCGCCGCCGCCGCCGCCAAAGCCGCCGCAGCCAAAGCCGCCGCAGCCGCACAGTTGGTATTCGTTGTTGCCGCCAAAACCAACGTTTTTCTTTTATTTTTTCTCCGCTCTCCCACTCTGCCACGGACGACGGGGCCTCGCGCAGATCCGGAGCCGGTACTGCGAATCGCGTCTCCGCCGCCGGCTGCGCCCTGCCTCTGTTGTTACTCCAACTGCGTCGGCCATGCCGAGATTGCCGACATTCCGGCAGCCGAGCATCTCTATGCACGTGTGCGTACAATGAGTGGGAATTGAGAGAGAGAGGGGGGGGGAACGGTCACAGTTCGATGTACGAGACAAAGCGGATACTCGCAGAACTCGCTGTTTGAAATTGCGTTCCAAGTACAAAGCTTTAGTTTTAGATCGGTAAGGCTTACGGATAGATTTACGAGGTACATCCTTAAATTCTTTGAAATTCGGGTTAAATTATTGCATACATCAATTTTATCATCCTTTATTTTATTTATTTTTTTTTTTTTTCATTTCACCGATGGGGTCGAAAATTTATTTAACTCTAACTTAATCATCCGAATGATGCGCCGTTCGTATTGCATTCCAATAGCTTGCAAAAAAAAAATAAATTAATCTTACGCTAGTAGCTAAAAATGTGCTCTCTAATTTTTAAAAAAGTTTTCGGTAAAATATCGATACAAAATATTCAAAGAAAAATATAAACTTTATTTTTTTCGAATGCACCACTGCACATCAGATTTTATTTTATTTATTTATTTATTTATTTTTTTTTTTTTTTCTTAACCGACACTTTGATTTCAAGGTGACCACGCTTTATAACTTGTCAAAATACATTTCCATCGTCAACGTTATCCCATAAGAGGCCGTCGCCATAAGGTCCATGAGTCGAGGGAAATAATAGATGAAACCAGCTTCTGCAAAGTAACACCTAATTAATTTTAACTAAATTTAATTTATATATTTTCGTAAACAAATTTGTCTACTTATTAAGAAAAAACAATCGTTACCTATCGCGCAATCCTAGAAATAGTCTCCAATTTTCTTTTTGTCCAAAATCATAGGGATTCTTATATGTTTTTCCTTCGGCTCTGAATTTCTTTTCTAAGGTACTATTGATACGCCCTTCGATGCTGGTCTCTCCTCTGCTAATCAAACCTGCATGCCACCATGTTAGAGCACCTAGGGTCGCTAACGTTGCTATACAAATTAAAGCTGCCAAAATTATTAATTTTCTTCTATATTCGCTTTCTTTTCTCTCGGCTGCCTGTTTGACTATTTCCTCTCTTTCTTCTTTACTGAGATGTTCTAATGATTCCGTCTACAATTTCAATTAATTTTTTAACTTTTATAACTATCAATTTTAATTACCTTAATTTTAAATAACCATTTAAATAAGCTGATTGCTTAAAGAATAAACTTACGACTGGAATAATTTCGGAGTTATTTATACGTACTGGATGACCATCGAGTTCAAGTTCTGGAGAAAGGAAAAATTCTTCGTACGCCAATTGTATTCCAAACACTATAAGAAATAAAATTCCACAGCCTGTAAATGCCATATACTGAAAGAAATATCTATGATTATAATGCCCAACACAATTGTTGAGCCATGCTATATATGTACTGTTAAGAAATATAATCATGTTTTTAGAAGTTTAATATATAATATTATAAAATATTACATATTACACTTTTTACCGATGAGCCAGAAAATTGCACAAATAAAATACCTTTTGACATTAAGGGAATCAATATAAATAGAATAAATATAACTAAAAAATTTATTAAACATTTCTGCGTTATAGACCAAGAAATAAGCTTAGAAATTTTAAAAATGAAGAATGTTTTTTAAACAACTTGTCAAATATATCTCAGGACTTTTACATTGATTTTGTATTTATATTTTCAAAATATATACCATTTTAAAGATATCTAGTTGATATGATCAATGGTAAAAAGGATACGACAATGATGATCCATTTTTAGAATGCACTTATTACATACTGAACAGTGGTGCGTTCGTGGTGGCTTTGGTTTGATGCATTTTTTACAAATACTAACAGCTTCAGGTATAAGCCCACCCTTAGGTGGATAACCTGCTGGGACATTAACTCCCATATAATAATGAAAGCAAATATTCATTAAAAGCCAGTTCCCAATAATTAACAAAACTATTGTAAATTCTGGACTTTTTTCCCACCAGTATGGCAAACCTATATAATAGGCAATATAGACAATTAAGACTGTTAGCAAAGTAACCATTACTACAAATATCTGTAAAAGAAATACAATAAATAACAACATTATACATGAAATTTTGATAATTTTAAAATAAAATAAAGCTAATTAATTACTATTTAACTTATACAAAATATGTTTAGAAAAAAATTTAAAAAGACATAATTTATTATAAGTTAAACAATTCCTGATTTTTAAAAAAGCACATTGCCAAATTAATAGATAAAACAGTAATACTCACAGGACCGAGACAGGCAGTAAAATTTTCAACGAACCACAGAATTGGTTCCAATAATGTATCACATACATAGTTCCAATTTAAATAATGATTGTAAAATAGAGATTTAAATATAATTTTAAAGCGAAATAACATTTGATTAAAAGTAAAACTGGAAAATATTATTAATATATTGATTATCATTACCAACAGTAATATAAAAAGTTTTTTCTTACCTTAAAATATTTGATTTTCTCATTACAAACCAATGAATTTTTGCCATTTTTGTATATATACAATATTAACAAAGTACAAAATATTATATTTATATCACATAATTGAAAAAATTCAATGTCTTATCCAATAGACCATTTACAAAAATATTGTTGATTGAACATATTAATCAATATTAGTAGGTTGTTCATAAATACACGATGATTTTTTAATTGAAAGCATATTTGAGCTTCTTTGAAGAATATTCCCCTTCTAAAAATTTTGATATGATATATTAGCTGTTTAAAACTTAATTATATAATTAGTTTGACCGCTAAACCGGTTAAAAATATGACCACCTTGTTTATGTATACATTTTTATGCGAGGTTATGTTTACCTAACGATGATAATAATTCAAGTGCTCAGTTGTAGAAGAAATAAAAATCATGACAATCGTGATGTTAAAAATTTAATATTTTATCTAAGTATATGAATAAAGAAGTTAAAATATTGCGTTATTTTGTAGTTAAATTTAAAAATTAAACGTCGACACTCTGTATAATTATTTTAATCTGGTAAGAGGGTGTCTTTTGAGTAGTACAATTTTTAATTTTTATCGTTAAATTCATATTTGGATATTTAATATATTTATAAATATTTTTTAAGAAAACGATGATAAGATATATTTTATGTAAATGCAAAATACTTTATATAATATTTGTATTGAACAGTTGTAATATGAATGTTTAGATTATTTTTCAATTAAATTTAAAATTCATAAAATTTGAGAATATTAAACTTAATTGACTACATAGTACATATTATATTATCAATACACGCCTTATAATATTAATAACAGACAACAATACTTTTTTACAATAAAGCTAAGCATTTATTAAATATCTGTTATTTCGTTAAACTTGTTAAGTTAAATGCGAATTATCTCAATATTTTAGAAAAAAAAAAATTTTTTAATTTAAAAATCAACTTCAAATCGGCATTACTTTAAGCTTAGAAACATGTATTTGTAAAAGAAATGATTTAGTTTATTTCAAGTTCTTCATCATAAGCAATTGTCAAAAAATTTAATGTGTTCAGTTAACTATTAAAGTCAAAGCATGTAAAATATTTCAAAATCATAAATCATTATTGTAATAATAAAAAACAATATAATAAATTTGTATTGTATTTAAAAATAAAATAATAATTTAGTTACTCTAAATTAAAAATTAAAAATGTCTTCCATTTGTATAAAATAATTATCAAAATATAAACATTTTCCTTTACAAATGCATGTGATTTCATAAGACCAATTGTTGCATTTGAATTTACTATCCGCCACAACTTTTTTTAAAATAAAATTTATTAATTTCGAAAAATTACATATTTTCATTTTATTCTGTACCAAAAATGAAAAACTAGATTAAAACTAAAGATGATAACTTATTAAACAATTTATGTTATAATTTTCAGATATATATTTTACCTAGTAATCAGTTTAGAAATACCGGCAATTCTAATTTGACGTAAAAATGGTACAATGTGCGGAACACAAACATAACCTATTATATAAATAATAAGAGATATTTTCAATTGTTTATTAATTTCTATGAAGATTGCATATGAAATTCTTTATGTAAGTGTTACTGCTCTTTATTAAAACTAAATAGCGATGAAGTAATTAAAACACCGAAATCTTGCGTCAAAATTAAAAAAAAAATATTATTTATTCCAGTGCTTTTCAGTAAAGTTTGAAATATACGATGGCAAAATCCATAACTAGTTTAAGTGGTTGGAGAAAAATTAAATCGCTCATAGGAGTGACCGGTGGTGGAGTCGTACTGTTCGCTGGTATTTCCCTGTACGAAGGGCATGAAAAATTTTATGAAAACATTGCCATGCCCTTGATTACTTTAATCGAGCCTGAAATCGCTCATCGCTTGGCTGTAACAGCAGCCAGATTTGGCTTAATACCGATTCAAAAAAATTCTGACTCTGCTATACTCCATCATAAATTATGGGACATAGAATTCGAAAATCCTCTTGGTATGGCTGCTGGTTTCGATAAGCATGGAGAAGCTGTCAAAAGCTTACATAAAATGGGTTTTGGTTTTGTTGAAATTGGTAAGAAAATCTAAAAAATTCAGAAAGATGATTTTAAAAGAAAAATCTGATGTGACTATTTTATTATTCTTATGATTTATACGATTGTTTTTACGATTGTGTTGTCATTGTACAATTTTTATTATTGCTATTTTACTTCCAAATTTAAATTCCAAATTATCTTAAGCTTAACTTATAAACTTTGAGGCATGCATAATAATGAATAAAATATTCATATGTAATGCATGCTTAGTTTTAAAAAAATTTTCTTGAATTTTATTAAAAACAATGACATTATTAATTTGATGTTTTGTAGTGTTTTATAATGAAAATTCATGTTAGCTCATTAATGTACGGCAATACATTTTGAGTATACGAATAAGATTTAATTCTGTTGTTTACAAATATAAGCAGTTAATATATACAACTTAACATTTTGTAATGCTTTAAAAATAAAATACTTTTATTTATTTATTTTTTGTTGTAGTGGAAAAATGTTTACAAAAATAACAAATGGAATTTTAAGCGTTTTACAGTATAATAGTTCTGAAGTAAAAATATATTTTTTACATAATTCATTAATTAGACACTCGTCTTTATGACAATTTATATTTAACTATTAACAGTACAAATATTCAATAAAGACAATGACATAAGCATTTAATCAGAGTAAAGAAAAATAAAAGCAAAATATTAACTTCGTTTGCAAGCAGTCGATTGACGAAGACGCGAGGAATATTCAACGGGATGTAAATTATTGCGCGAAACAATTTTAATCCAAAGTTAGCTCTCCGGGCGCGAGGCTTAGCCTCGTCCGTTCGAAATAGAATAGCGTAGCAGCAAAGGAGAATAAAGGAAGGAACGATTTTTAGGCTCGGTCACGCCGCGTCCTCAATCGGGAAATCCGAAGCCACGAGTGTTTCGATTGATCGAGGATCGAGCCATAATCAATCGCTACGGTTTCAATAGCGAGGGCCACAGGGTAGTCCACGATAGACTGGTGGCCTTGAAGAGCTCCAACTTCCAATGCGTGCTCGGCGTTAATCTGGGGAAGAACAAGGAGTCGAGCGGCTACTCGGCTACGGACTTCGTCGAGGGCATCGAGAGGTTCTCGGACGTGGCCGACTACTTCGTCCTCAACGTCTCGAGTCCCAACACCCCGGGGCTGCGCGGCCTCCAGAGGAGGGCCGAGCTCGAGGCTCTCCTGACCGCGGTTAACCGGGCGCGGAGGCTCGCCCCGAGGAGGCCGCCCCTCCTCCTGAAGATCGCCCCCGACCTCTCGGAGCAGGAGCAGAGGGACATAGCCGGGGTCGCGCGGGCACCGGCAACCAAGGTCGACGGGATCATCGTCTCTAACACGACGCTCGACCGGTCCAACCTGGCCGACGACGTAAGTCCGGCGAGCCTCGGTCCCGGGGGGGGGGCGACGTTTCGGCCACCAGCCAAGCGCTGCCGCGACGGTCGAGGCCAGAGCCAGGACGCAACGTCGCCCCACCCCCCGATCCCGGATAACCGCGAGGAGGAGGAGGAGGAGGAGGATCATCGTTGACGTCTGTGTTCGCAGCTGCGCCACGAGACCGGGGGAGTGAGCGGGGCGCCGATAGCCAAGGTCTCGACCCGCATCGTCGCCAACATGTACCGGCTGACCGAGGGCGAGCTCCCGATAGTCGGGGTAGGCGGCATCTTCACCGGGGCCGACGCCTACGAGAAGATAAAGGCCGGGGCCTCCCTCGTGCAGATTTACACCTCGTTCGCTTATCACGGGCCGCCTATCGTGGCCAAAATCAAGCGCGAGCTCGGCGAGCTCTTGCTCAAGGATGGGCACGAATCGGTGGCCGAGGCCGTCGGCACCGAGGCCGAGCGCATTTCCTTGTCCTCGGCCTGACTACGCCCTTTGCGCTAACCCTTCCTCCTCCGACCCTTCCCGCTCTTCGCGTCGGGTTCGCTCGCGTCGATTTTGTCCCCACGTCTCGCCACGGGTGGTTCGCTGTTTTCTTTTGCGGCTAAATGCCCGCGATGCATTAGTTTTGGCGTTTTCTCTCTCTCTCTCTCTCTCTCTCTCTCACTCACTCACTCATTCTTTTTCTTTGCTCAAGACTAATCTGATGATAACGAAGCTTCCTGGGGTGAAAAGCAAAAGGCCGATGAACCAACATCGACGATCCCCCAAACATCGAGTCCTATGTATATAATGGTAGTTTTTTATGCAGGATTTTTTGCGAAACTGTTGATGATTTAATGAATGGGTGCATTTCTATACATTCGATCTCTTTTCTCACGATACCGAGCGTAAGATTGTAAGTTTTTTTTTATTACAGTGGTTGTTATAAAATAGCTTAAGCTAAACTTTTTGAAAAAAATATGTCTATAGCTTACTTGACTTTGCGTGATTCTTCATTTTTCATATTTATTAATGATATTTTATCGATATTTCTTTGAAAAACACGCATATATTAATATAAAAAAAAACATATATATTTTAAAGTCAGTTTGTATATTTCATAATTCATAATGCACAATCATATCAAATATGTTACGATTCATAATTTACTTCACTCGTTATTCTTATCCTCAGTTCTCGGAGTTATTCGTTTATCCTTGACTACTGATTCCAATCTTGAATAAAAGAGTACTACAATAGAATAATATTACTATATACTATATAATAATACTCCCTGTATTTCATTTTTCACGTACGTTATGATTTATATTTAACTCTATTATTTACTTATGCGTATAAAAATACTTTTTTTACGCTAGTAATTGTTAATTGTTAAATGCACAAAAATCACGCCTTGCATAGCATGTTAATTTTAATCGTTGCATTTTTATTGGCTACTCGTGCAAAATTTAAGATAACCGAATCTAAAACTAAAGAGAACAGCAAAGGAAATAAAATAATTGCTTAAATAGTTAGCTTGTATTTATTTTCACATTACAAACATTATATAAACAATTATAAAAAAAAATTTGAGCGTCTAATTATGAAAAAACTTTGTAAATGCATTTTATCTTCTAATACTTATATTACTTTTATTATTACGTATAAACGAAAAGTTCCACACTTCTTGCATTATTGCACAATATAAAATTATTCCTAAAAACGCTTTAGTTGATAGATCACTTACCAGTTCTATGTGAACTGCCTTTGTAACAAAACCCACGAAAATTGCCACAAAAACCTTTATTTTGCCACGATTTCTAAATTTCTTCTCCTTTATGATAAATGGTCCGCAGTAGTCAATACCAGTATTTAGAAGTGGGCGAGTAGGCACGACTCTTTCTTGGGGTAAATTACCCATTATGTACGTCGGGGTTTGTGCTTTATATTTATGGCATTTTATGCATTCATGTATTAGTTTTTTAACGTTTGATCTGCCTGATATCGGCCAATATTTTTCTCTCTTAGAGTGTAGCGTTGCTGCCTGCACTCTACTGTGCATATTTTTTCTGTGATGTTGTTGAATTATCATGTCCGTCGCATGATTATCCTTTGGGCAGAATTAAAGGGCGTTTTGTAGAGAAGGATAAATTTGAATTCTTAGTCGTCCGCCGACTCTAAGCGATCCCTTGTCGTCTACGAAGGGGTCGAGACCTCGTAGTTTGCCGCTTTTTAAAACATTTTTCTGGTTTTTCAATTGTAAGTATTCACTTGCCAATGCCTCTTGTTGAACTAATCTTATTGTGTTATTACGAGCCTGGTCGAGTTCCTGAACACTTAATATGCCGAGCTGTTTTTCTGTGGGATTGTTCGCGTTCTGCAAAAAGCGCTGCACGCATGCCACTATTCTAATAAGCTTGACAAAACTTGAATATCTTGCGAGCAAGTCAGGATTTGTCGTTGGTTGTCCACTGCTTTCGTGAAGAACAAATTTTTTTTTTTTTTACTTCGCATAATTGAACGTTGTCGAGGGTCGACTCGGGCCATTCTGATTCTTTTAGCCTTAGCCAAACTGGGCCAAATCGCAAAAAGTCGTTATTTACCAGTTGGGACGGCATTAGCCCTCTTGATAATAAATCCGCCGGATTGTCCGTTGATTTTACCCGACGCCAAGCTGCGACGTATGTGGTCTGCCGAATCTCGGCTACCCGATTCGCGACTAAGGTATTTAACAAATGCGGTGACGTTCTAATCCATTGCAAAGCGATGGATGAGTCCGTCCATAAACGTATCTTGTTTATCTCCTTGTGCAGCGCTCTATGGGCGTTTTATAGCAGACGCGCCAACGATAAAGCGCCGCGCAATTCGAGTTTGGGCAGAGTAATCGTTTTCAAAGGCGCCGCTCTGCTCTTGGAGCCCAGTAGATTGATCCCGATTTCTCCGGCCTTGTTGCTTGACCTCGCGTAAACGCGAGCTCCATAGGCGCTTTCCGATGCGTCGGAAAACCCCCGTGCAACTCTATACGGTTTGCTTGTTTTTCCAAGATCTTCTTGCCAATTGCACGTCTTTTAATGCAATTAGTTCTGTTTTGAACTTCGCCCAAGTTGTGTGGACGTCGGGGGGGGGGGTATGGGCTCGTCCCAATCGTTATTGCCTTACCAAAGTGCCTGCATTATTAATTTTGCCGTGATTATCATAGGTCCTAACAACCCTATGGGGTCGTACAGCCTCGCTATATTCGATAAGATGATTCTCTTAGTTACGTTTTTTTTTCATTGATCTGTTGGACTTTATATGTTATTGTATCTTGAGTGGAATCCCACATAAGTCCCAAGATGCCTAATGTGTCTTGTTTCGACAATAGATCGGATTTCTCGGATTCCTCCCTCCTTGTGCGCAATAATCGTTGGACGCCCATTTCCGTAGAACGAATTTTCCTGTCCCCAGGCATTTGATTAATTCGTTCTTCAGAATAACAGCCTCTTCGATGGTCTCGGCGCTCAACCGGTCAACAAATCATCGACATAAAAATCTCGTTTGATTATTTGTGCGATGCGAGGGTCCTCTTTATTGACGTTATGCCTTGATTTTCTCGTTGGGGTTCTCGCGATACAACAGTAATTGATAATCGGCATCTTGATTGTTCATTTGTATTTGCTTATAAATTTTTTCTATATCGGCGCTAATCGCATATTGACGAGTGCGGAATCTTAATAATACGGCAGAAATATCGTCTTGAATGGTCGGCCCAGTTTTGAGACAATCATTCAGTGAAATACCTGAAGTTGTTTTCGCTGAGGCGTCGAATACGACTCTTAGTTTCGTGGTCTGACTGTCCCTTTTAACAACTGGATGGTGAGGCATGAAGTAACCTGAATTGCTTAGGTTTTCTTTGACTTCGACCATGTGATTCAATTCCATGTATTCCTTCATGAATTTGCTGTATACTATATGTAACTCAGTGTTCTTGGTTAATTTTTTCTCAATGGCTAAGAATCGCCGGTGTGCCATTTCATATGAGTTTCCGAGATTCTTAATTTTTGCGTTGAATGCGAGTCGAACCACCTATCTGTTTGATTTTTTATCTCGAACAACTGTTTCTTTGTAGTGGTTTTCCACTTCGAGTTCTTCTTCGGACGGAAACCTTTTTTCTGTGATTTCTTCTAGCTCCCAAAACCCTGCCATTTGTTTTTGTATCGCGTCCGTGGATAAAAAACATTTACTCGTATTTTGCTTGTTCATATTTGCCTTTCAATTGGCTTCTTTTACGTTTGAAATGCGTCAACTCATTTTTGGGCGCCATTTTTTGCGGATCGGGGCAATACGAAATCGAAGCAAGGCTTATAATTGTTTAGCCTTTTTTACTTGAATGTAAAAAATCAAGTTGTTTTTGTCGAATGAAATATATTCGACACCTTGTATGTATCTATGCTTATTTGTTCTCATTACTAAAGAACCTTCGATATTTTGAAATTGTCTAATTTCTCTATTGTGAATATAGTGCGCACTAAATTTGAGTTCCACCTCTTAGAATGATTTTGGATTTGTCAAATATCTGTTTCTTCTATTCGATCTCAACACTTGCACATATCACAACACTTGTTAACGCATATGATTGACGCTATTCACGACACTCTTAATGATAATCGATCCGACTCGAAGGACCAAAGTCTCTCTGGAAGTTCTTTTAGAGGGAGTTCGCACAAAGTGCTGCTATTCTAACAGCGATGAAAGAAGGTCCCTAGCGAGCCAAGTGCGAAGCAGTGATCAATCGCCATGCAAGACATCGTCGAGCAACTGTACGTTAGTTTCAGCCCGGACGTACGCTTCTTATTACGGAGATAAGCCATCCGAGATGACGAGGACTTCGTCTTGATGGCGGTCGGGCAAGCCCGGAAGAGTTGGGGGAGGCACGCGCTTATTGGGCGAGGGCTTAGGGCACCCAAATGGTGCCCCGCAATCCGCAGGGGTCGCAGGAACTGTTCCGGGGCCGGTACAACGTACCAACGGTATCGGCCCCAGCACAATCAACCCGGATGCCCTTTTTTCTCCGTCTCCCTCCAAGGCTTTAACATCCAAGTCCTCGTCGACTCGGGGACGGTCCGCTCCTACGCGAACCCGAGGATCGCGGATCTGTGCCTATAGCTCGGGTGGAGAGAAATTCACGAAACCTCCGTCGCCCGCCTAGCGGTCGGAAGTGCATATGCCATCGAAGGATCGGCATGTGTTAAGACTTCGCAAGGGTGCTCGCTGCACTTTTAAGAGAATGCTCTTCCTCGCGGGAAGTTACGTCGCAGTATTATACGTAATTGTATCTCTGCTCCGTAATGATCTCGTTACTTTACGTAAGGAGATCCAAAGTTAGGGAAAATGAGTGGACTAAGCGAAGATGCGTTTTCTAATGTACTTTATTGACGATTTAAAAGGAACTAACCGAGTCTTACAAAGAATCCGCTATTTAAACGACTCGCAGTTCTTTGCTTAATTCTAGTTTCACAGGGTGGGAGGCCCACGCATAGGCGAAAACCTCCCGAGAGAGGGTTTAGATAATAGGGAAAACTCTAAGGCGTAATATTTGTTACCCGTCGAAATCCGGAGGGTGAAAATTTTTTTACAGGCTTAACAAAATTGTATTGTTATTTGACTCTCGAAAAACTCATTGTTTTTCGACGTCAACGAAAATATCGGATCGCAAACATCGTTTTAATGTGCGTTAATATCATGTTCGGAAAGGGATGCCTTTCCCGGACATAATTATTGCCCTTTTAAACGCACATTGGACGTGACAAACGAAAATCCTCTCGAGTCGGTCGATCCGCCGCGGTCAATACAGTCCGACCCTTTCGTCGCGAAAAAGGGTCTTTTTCTCGAACGGTCATAAATCGTCTTTCGCACGGTCGGTCCCGCGCGAACCGTATGCAATACAAAAAAGGTTTGTTTTTCCGATTATCAGGATCATTTTCCTTGGATATTCGCGATCATATAGCTCAACTACAATCGGTCGAAACGGCGCGTGTGTCGACGGTCATAAGGCATCGGTTCATCTCGAACATGTGTTCCCTAGGCTTAACGTCGTCCTCATTTTTCCGGACGCGACAACTTTGGCTTTGAATAGACGAATCCTTTCTTATGGCCCGTATGTTTTGGAAAAGAGGATATTTTCCGAACATACCCGCGCTTTGCTTATCAATTGGTTACGCGAATAAAACACGGTCGAAATTAAAATATGAACGAGCGCATTCAAAAACGAGTGTTCGCCATGTGCTTTAAACAATGCATGTTTTTTACCTAACAGCATGCGTGAACGGTAAAACTTGTAATTTAAAATGTGAAGTAATGCCGATCTTAGCCTACGATACGCTGCTCGGCGTGGAGACGTTCGAGGAGCTGAACATTCGCATGTCTATGGGAGATGCGATGCCGCTCTTTAGCGTTGGTCTCCTGAGCAGCTGAGCCCCGAGGAAGAGGCGGATTTGATAAAATCGATCGACCGATAAAAGTCTGATACGGACTCGATAAGGGCACCCACCTAACAAAGAACGGGTATTGGCAAGTAGCGCTGACACCGGTTAGTAAGCCGTAGAGGGGCTCCACTCCGGCCCTGCTGTGTTTCAACGGCTCATCGTCTCGGTCATTGCGCCCGTCCCTGATCCGTGCGTTTTCTCCTATTTGGACGACATAATTATAATTTACACGATATGAGCTGAGCATTAGAGCATCGTTGAATGCGGACTACGTCGCTTACGCCATGCGCGAATGAAGCCCAACTGGGAGAAGAGTTTTTTCATGGATGGAGTGCATAAGGACCGAGGTAAGGTAAAGGTCATCCAAAAGATGAGGCCCCCCACCTCGCTTCGGGAACTGAGGTAATTTAACGGGCCTGGTTTAGGGGAGTTGTCCCCAATATCTCAAATGGGGAGAAATGGGGAGAAGAACGGCAACAGGTATTCGACGAGATCAGTCGACTGTTGAGTAGGGCACCCGATCTCACTTCTCTGGATTTCACGGTGCCCTTTACGTTGCAAACCGATGCCAGTAATGAGGGCCAGGGAGCGGCCCTTAAGCAGAGTAACGAAGGCCGCGAGTGCATTATCGGACTCTTAAGTAAGCGGAAGGTAATTACTCGGCAACCGAGAGATAATGTCTGGCGGTGAAGTGGGGCATAAGGAAAATGTGAGATTACTTCGAAGGCTACCAATTCAACGTCCTCACTGATCACCAGGGCCTCAAGTGGTCTCGCCAGTTGGATAATTCCTCCAAAAGAATGGGACTTTTAGGTCCAATGGACGGTGAGCCAGGCAAAGAGAACGAGTTGGTGGAGGCGAAGGGAGCCCTGACAGCCGTGAACATCGAAAGACGATATGCGCCGACGTCGACCGGACGAGAGGAGCTGCTGCGCCTCAACCACGACGCCCGGACACCTGGGGACCGAGATAACATCCTGACACGCATAGTTTGATACTACCGGACATGAGGACTGACATAGACGAATACATGCGTTCGCGTGTCTCGTGTTGTTGATTCGCGATTAGGTGCGGGTTGCACGGTAAGAAAAATTCTTCTTACGATCGCGGGTGATACGCTAAAAATAACACAGACACTGTGTATTTGTCGCGTATTAAGCTCTGTGCTGTAGGCAGGGAGGTTCACAATTAGGGATACAAAAGCGGACTCGAGAGTGGTCAGGTTAAAGTCTTTATTGATCGTTTGGTGGAACTGATGAATTTTACAAAACTTCCTCCTTATAAGGATTCCGTCGCTTCGTTATAATTTTCGTTGTTTACATGGTGGGAGGCCCTAGGCCTGGGTGCGCTCCGGAGAGGGGTTAAATAACAATAAAAAACTAGGGATTGTGATATTTGTCATTTGTCGAGAGCATCGAAGGCGGGGCTGAAAATTTGTCTTTTAAGACACGTTCGGATTATAAAATTATCGACTAGTCGAAACGTGGTTTGCAGCTTTCGCGATGTTTTTAAGTAAACTCAGTCGGTCTCACGGGTCGTCATATTTTCGGATTAGTGCAATAAAACCCTTTCGAACAGTAACCAGAAGTAGTTACTACGATAGATCATTCATCGTAAAACATCTGCGACAATCGTCGTTTAATTATCGCGGCGCTTTCCTTCGCGCGGTCGGTCTCGCGCGTCCTGCATGGCCGACAAAAAAAAGGGGTCCTTTCCCGAACGTGAGTTTCCTTTTTATTCTCGTGAGTCCGACAATATAAGAAGGTTTCGACGGTCGAGGACACCGTAAACAACGCATCTCTAATAATAAACTCATTCGCGAAGCTTATTTGTCTTAAAGGAACGTTACTTTCTGTTTACGGCAGTTTTTCTGCGCATTAATCCTATTTTAACGGCGGGTCTCGCGTGCCCGCATGTTCGTGAAAAGTTTATATTTTTCACGAACACAATCGGTTTTCCTTTAATATTAAATTTCGGCAAATAACCGGCAAATGACCGTATGGTCGGGAAAAAGGGTCCTTTTTCGAATGGTCAATTCGCACGCTCGGTCCCACGCTACCGTAGGCAATAAAAAGAGGGTCGATTTTCCTTGTGTAGGCGTGACCGAATGTCTTCATTGCATTCGGCCGACCATTGCGTGCATTTCCCAAACAATAATTTGGTAGATCGCGAAAGTCGTTGGTTCTAAAAATTGAACGCGTGCACTCAACATTGAGCGCAGACGGATCGTCTTGGAGACATATTTTTTTTTTTTACGTAACACGTGCCAAAAGCCCAAGGACGGGCACAAGTTCGACCCCCGGGGCTTATGCTTAGGACTGAAGTCTCGCTGAACCTAGTGGGCCGCTGCCCAGGTCATCCCTGCTCCACGCGCGGGTGAAAATAACCCCGTTGCGAAAGGTGACAGGTCAGGACGTCGCCTGGGAATTTTTGGAGCGGGTGGTATTACGCCACGGAAGTCCGCAAATCGTTGTTAGCGACGTTGGGCGCCAATTCAGCGGACGGTAGTTTGAAGCCGTGTTGAACGGGTGCAAGATCCAACACCGGCGTACTCCCCCCCTCCCCTACACCCCTAAGTGCGACCCGGTCGAATTGGCGTATCGCGTCATTAAAACCATGGCGGCGCAATTCATCCAAAAAAGCCACGAGCCGTGGGTGTCGCTGCCTGTCCGAACTGCAGCTTCCCTACAATACCGCGGTATTAGGAAAGTACTGGCAGCACACCCGCGTTCCCTAATACGGGGAGGGAGCTGACATCCCCTGAAACGAAACCCGCTTTAGGACGGAGCTCTAGAGGCGAGACGCGAACAATTGCGTTTTCGCGCCCCGAGAAAAACCTCGCACCCTTCGCCGGTGGGATAATAACGACAAGCCCAGCCCGTCCCTCCGTACTCTTCTGCCCGAGCGCGACACGCGTAACGGGCGGCGTACGAAAGGTGCGCCTAATTTTAAGATCACTCGGAGCGGAGGGCTGAGGGGCAACCAGGGGTAAAACCGGGAAACTGCACGAGGTCGCGAAAACGGCAGGCGGAAAAGGGATGCGGGCGAGAAGCGCCAGCCGCTTTCCTAACCGGGCGTCGGGAGACTAAATTGGTAGTTGCGCATTCGAATTCGAACGCGACACTCCCGTTGAGATAAAGCAGGTTGCTACACCACGGGTACGCGAGAGCTCGGACCAACCGAGGTCAGAGGGCGCGCAGAGGAACCTCGGATCGCGATCGAGCTCCCGATGGAGTAGGAGTGAGCGAACTAGGGTACCGTGCCGCTCTCCCCCCCCCCCTCGGCCACAACTTGCCGGCGAAGACGATTGTCTCGAGGGAGAGGGCCGACCCGGATCAGCGTCAACGTTCGCGAGGACGTACACAGGCAGCGAATCCGAGGGACTCCAGCGAAAGGGGCGACTTCCCCACTCGAGTGTATAATGCCGAGACGCGTGATTACGATTACGTCCAGCCTAATGGCCCAGTGCGGACTGTGGCGAAGAATCGAGGCATCCGCTCGTGCGGACACCGAGGACGATCTCGCCTCCTGTTTCGAACAGCGCGTCGATTAGCCATCGTCGGTATTATCTCCGGAGTTCGCCTATGCGTCGGCCTCCCAGTCGCAACAAATTCCATCGCGCTGAGGTTTACCGAGGAAGATCCGAATAAACACTTATTAAGCACCAATTTGTTCAGAGTCCGCTAATTTATCCATAAAATTGGATCTCCTAGCGTGTATACGGTATCTGTATATTTTGCTCCGGATCACCCCGCGAAGTAAGGAGCATTCGTTAAATGTGCAAACGTTCGCGATGCAACGCATATTGTTTATCATGTACAAAGTCTTTTTTTAGCTTGTTAATTATTTCATCATTTTGTAAATTTTCTTTTTGTAGTCTTGTAAATAAAAAAAAACGGCCTTGCATCTCGGCAACGGATCGGAGGAATTTAAATAATTAATGTTTAGCCCCACTTTTTTTTATTACGCCTCCTCATCCTATTCACTTAATACTTCAAATCGAAGCTTAAAACGAATAATGGATACAAGCAACGAAAATCATCTTCTGTATCTCTCACCTTTGCATACCATCAGTCGCATCTTTTACGCTTTCGCCAGTCGACTCTCATCTCTCCGCGCGTATGCCTTTCGTATAAGGCAAGCATCCTTCCCCCCTGCATGAAATCCACTTCGTTACCTACTCATTTTCACAGGCCAACGGAACAAACTTACGAACTGATCCCACGAACGTAAATAGGGAGTGAGTTTCCAGCTCCGCTGCCCCGAGCCGACCATCGCAGCCTCGGAATTCGCCAAAGATCCTCGTCCCTCTTCTATTGACTCAGCGGAGCCAGCTAATCGACTATCGTAACTGCGTCATCCGCTCTAATGGATATCGTTGCCGTTGGGGCGAGCCGAGGATCGATGGACCCAACCCGTAGACTAGCGGCACCCGAGCGCCGATCCAGAGGCTAGTCAATCTTGCGTTGCGACGTCCTCGGAGTCTCGATTACCGATGAGCAACTCCTCTTTATGGCGCGAATCGATCAACGGCGGTCCGCTGTGGGATTCGAAGTCTGCGACGTAAGCTTCCCCGACCTCGACCTTTCTTACGATCTAATAATTGTCCTAGCTTCGCGTTCTTAGCTCCTTGTATTTTTTTTTCTTTTTTGAGACAACACGTTTGATTTGGCCAGCGCGAGGTCGTCGATCCGAGGACCGTCGATCGATGTTGTCGACTTCGTTCTGCCGCTCGAAATGCCCGCGATCTTACCTCTGTTTCTTGTTTTTTTTTGCCAATGCGCTCGCCAGTGTTCGTAATCGCTCGCTATCGTGTATCGGCGACTCCTCTTTTTCTCTTCTGCATCTGTCCAGGTGGTGGGAGCT
The DNA here is from genome assembly GCA_018907135.1 of Kradibia gibbosae. Taxonomy (NCBI): domain Eukaryota; kingdom Metazoa; phylum Arthropoda; class Insecta; order Hymenoptera; family Agaonidae; genus Kradibia; species Kradibia gibbosae. The sequence continues at coordinate 14,941,102 of JACCHX010000007.1, forward strand.
TCCAGCCTAGATCCAGGAGAACAGGGCCGTATCCGGTGGCTTCCGAGACCGCAGCGTCTTACGCAAACTCTGCAGCTGCGGGGAAGCATCGATGCCCACGTTTTTTAGCCCTGCGTACTGAGCGACGGTCGTCTTGATCGAGCGACTCTCGCCCCTTTCGCGAGGGCTACAGGAGGTAACACGTCGACGCTCTGACCCTGGATGGGGCCGAGCAGCTTCTGAAATTAACGATCGATAAACCGTGGGCTGTTTTTCTCTCGTTACGGTGCGGCGCGGGTCCCGCTAAATGGTGAAATAGTTTCGCCACTGCTCGGCTCGTCGAGCTTTTCGAAAGGGGTCGTCCACCCGTTCGGTAAAGCGATCCAAGCCAAGCGAACGAGGCTCCCCAGATCTCCCAGAGAGAAGCTATCCTCCGCCCGGTGCGTCAAGCTCGGAGGCTTCGATCGCGGCAGCTTTTTAAATTGGCCAGGGCCGGACGCACTGCCGAGCGATAGGGGCAACTGCTTCAGTGTTACTTAAGCGCCCCCCGTGCGGTCTCGTCGTCGCGATCGGCGAGGCCTTGGATCGGCTCGCATTTAACGAGGAATCGCTTAGCGCGACCTCCGTTGTTCGACGGTTGCGAGCGCTCGGGCGTCCTCGGCTTGTCTCGAGTGGGGCGAGGATTTATATTCCACCTCCGAGAGCCACCTTTGGCGAGCTTTGGCGACCAGCACTCCAGTCTGCCGGAAGAAGGATTGTCGAATTCGTACGACCGCTCGATAGCCGGCATTTTAACGATGGTTAAGCGGTAGTCGTCATCCGAACGCTCGCGCTTCGTTCCGATGTCCCGCTTCAACGCCGAACATTCCGTTCCCGTGGAGGAATAATTCTTCTCGGCCGGCTCAAGGCTGCGGCTCGCACGCGATACGATGGCCCTCTTGCCCTGCGATAAACTTGCCCAAAGGTAGTTTCCAGGCCCTCGTCAACGACGTCCGCACGTAACGCAAAAGGTCCGATGATCTGTTTTTTCCCAATTTGGGTTTCAAGCCTGCTTTGCGCAATCTTCGCCAAGCACAATCGGTCAGGCCTCCTTTTTGCTCTGCCTACGGCCTAACGAAGCAACGATAAAATCGTCCAACGAACGCGGGACTCGAGCCAAGGTGCTAAAAGTCACAGGAGGGCATTACAGCGCATCCCTATCGAAGCGCACCGATCCCTCGATAATCCTTCGAGAAGCCACCGGTACTTCCGTCCGTCGATCCGGCCAGTGAGCTTTCAATCGATCTCACTTTTCCAAAGAACGAAACGGATCTTTAGTAATCTTGCAAACGATTTTTGTTTTGGAATCGCAAAAATTAACCGCCAAAGTCAGGCTACTCCTACGCTCGGGACGGATACCTGATAAACCCAGACCTAGTTTTCTGCTGTTGTTGGCCCCTCACCGGAGTTCGCCCATGCGTGGGCCTCCCACTCCGTAGCGAAACAAAGCCTAACGAAGCAACAAGCCTTTAAATAGGGAAGGTTTTTGTGTACGACTAAAGTTAGTTCCACCGACGAAGCGAAATAAACCACTCAAACCGAAAGACGCGACAGTACATTAATTTACACCCATCAAGGATCTTCTTTCCTACCGTCGAGAGATCAACGCGTATCAGATCTAAAACTCCTGTAGTTTCGCCGCGCGTCTTTTACCCACGAAACAATGATCGCCCGCTTGCGGCACGGCGAAAACGGCGTCATTCGCGGCGGGGAAAAAAAAACAAAGGGAAAGAGACCAAAGGAAAGATCACGAGGAGAGAAAAAGGAAGAAGAAAAAAGCAACTTTCCAAAGTCGACTCTCAAAATGGATTTTTTATTTATTTATCACAGGCTCGCAACAAGGAAACGAAACGGATCAACGTAGGCGCGAAGCGCCTATCAGTACCGAAGAAGGGACAAAGACAGCGCAAGCAGGAAAAACAAAGAGAATCTTGTTTTGATTCGTGGCCCGCCGGCAAGGTAGATCGCTTGCGTAGGCGCTTACTCGCCGGTCGCGGGCCGTAGCGTCTTCTACTTCCGAGTCCCGAGCAAATTTGTTTCGATAACTGTGCGTTTGGTCGGTAACCAAGGCCCGAGGATTTATTTGGCCTGCCATCGTCGTCGTTTTGCGATGCGAGGAGCTCGCGGAGAGAGGCTTTTGGATTTCCTTCCGCCAGAATATATATATATATATATATCGGTTGAGCGGTTATAGATAATCGCGATACAGAAACGATAGGAAGATACGGTCGATGTCGCCTACGCGATGCAACCAGGAGCCTTTCGCCCCATTTGTAAATCGGGGATCGCTTCGCTCAAACTTGCCGAAAAATTGCCGGAATCGAATGTTCAAGGGCGAATTAAGCCGATAGCGAAATATAAATATGTAAAATAGAGAGATTAAAACTGCGAAAAGGTGTTTTTGCACCAATGATCTATTAGGAAATTGTCGCTCCAATGGATCGTTAAGCTCGGGATCGAGACAACCTCGCGCTATTGAAGAAGCATCTCTTCGGAAAGTATAAGGCTGCCGAGTATCTTGCAGCGAAAACAAAAAATCAAATCTTAAATAATAATTTGGATGGATCAGTTTGCGGTAATAATGCATAAAAAATGCATTATAAGGTAATCAGTGTTTCTTTTTTATAGAGAGTTAAGATTATTTTTAGAACGTGTTATTTATATTGAAATATAGAGCTAGCGGAGTTGGAAGACATTTTGTTTAAAAGGTCGGCAATCCTTGCAAGCTGATCGATCGATTCATGCACCAAAATAAGACATACAACTTTACAAGAACATAAATTGGTAATCGATAACCAAGCAGTCGTCGATAAAAGATAATATAACGCAAAATATTACTTAAAAGTAATAAAGTTAATATAGTTTTTGTAAAGTTATAATATCATTTAAAAATCAATAAGAAAAAAAAAAAAAAAAAATTGATTTGAAATATTTCAATCATTTTGAGGAGAAAAAAAAGTGTAATTATTATATTTATTTTTGCGACTCAATTTTGATCAACTAGTTTTCAAGGCTTTTTAAATGCAATTCCTTGGTTCGGTTATTATAAATTAATACAAGCTTACTCTTTCAATGCCTTCGATATTTTACGTAAAAATAAAATTTAATGCAAATACAGCAATTGTTTTATTTGAATAGAGTTTTTACTTCTACGTACGAAGATTTAAGAAATATACAAAAAGCTAATAAGACATCTCTACGTAACTAATCAGGAAAATACTTTTCTTAGACATCAACAACATTACTGACGAAATGTTCTTCCCGTAGTAAGAATATTATTATAAAAAAAAAAAATTTTGTTCGTATAAACTAATTTCTGCTTTAACGGCTATATTAATTTCTCGGCTAATCTCTATGAAGCCATAACGCTGTACAGCTGGCCATTATATTTTATAATAGCTTATTTAAGCTTTAGTTGTGAAAGCTAGAACAAAAACATAATGGATTAGGCATAAATAAGAATAGGAGATTTTGTTCAATAAAATATTTATTGCAGACGATCCATGATAAGAGTTGATAAGAGGCTTTTTTTTTTTTTTTTTTTTTATTTAATTCTTACAGTATTGCTAGAGCATTGTTCGATAAGCGAGAACACAAACTTCCGCCAGTTACAGAGTGGGCAAAGATTTTCATATTTATACGCAGTCTAAATATACTCGTATTAATACGTAGGACGCAAAGGGTATATTCGCTGCTACGTAATACGAGTGAGTATTCGCATACAAACGAATAGACGATGAGCTTGCATGTATATGTACAATTTAATGTAATAATTACATGCTCGGACAATAGTAGCAATGGTAAATGCGTCCGTCTTAATAACTAAATAGTAAGAATGATAATAATATAAATATATATATATATTATTTATCTCCACAAGTCAAACCGTTTCCACGGACTTAAGATTCTGTTTCTTAAGATCCATTTGCAATTGGTTTTGTCTCTTTATTCTTGGGAATAATAATTTCCATCCTGTAAGTTAGATACTTTAGTGAAATATGATTTGGTTTGGCGGAAGAGATTTTTTTATTTTTATTTACTTCTTTTTAATGATTATTAATGAATATTATATATAGCATTCGTTCAAAAACTTATTACTTTCACCGATGTATTTAAATATATATTTTATTTTTGTACACAAGATGAATCTAAGAACGTAAAATATAATTACGAAATCATTAATTTTGCCCATTACTTGAAGTAAACAATATAACGTTAATAAAATATTAATAAAAAAAAGCCAAATTATAATATTTCACAAAAGTTCCAACTTCTTTTTTAATACGAATGGTAACATTTATTCATTACATTATTCGATGCACGAGTTCGCCTTTGCCAGATGAGTATTTTAATTTGCCTTTCTAGCAATGCTATTAATCAAGATTAATTGGACTTATTTGTCTCTTGTACATCAAGTATAATACAGTATTATTAATCTTTGTGCAGTGCTGATTAAAAATAAAAGAACGTTCTACATTTTCTTCCGAATTGTCCTTGATTTTAAAGTCAACTGCATAGTGGTTACATTTTTTTAAAACTTACGTCGTTTTGCGCAGTAATTTTTATTAAAATATTTCAAGCAATTTCAAACTTTTGTTTCCATTATTAATCATGACTTTGGTTAATATATAAGCCTTTCAAACATGGTCCTTTTTTATAATTTAAATTAAATAATGATATTAATTTTTTAATTTATAAATTCATTGTCATTGTACTGAAGGAAAATTTTTAATTTTACAATAGCTTACTTCGCTACTGATTTAGCTTTTTCAAAATTTTTTTCGAATTTAAATCGTCTATTTGTATTAATAATTATGCAATTAACAGGCAAAAAGTAGATGAAGTTTTAACAAGAAATGCTTCGAATATACAAATTCTAAATTTTCCAATAATGTGCTACAAATTTTTAAATAAATAAGAATTTATAAAGAAAAATATTGAATAGAACGAGCACAGACAGTTATTCATAATATTTATTTGAAAGTCTATTTTCCAAGAGCTAATAAAAGATCGCTAAATCATTCCTTCCATTCAACTAATATCTAGTTCTTATATCTTCTTCTAACCATCGAGTTAAATATCATAATATTACGATTTCGAGCTTTAATAATAGAAATTGTAGGACTGAAAATTTCCGTAAAGCATAAAGGGGCATATAATATAAAAGCGCTGACAAAGAGAAGAATGATTTTTTTTATTTTCTATTCTCCTCGTTCTGTTTGCGGATGTTTCGAAGCATTGTTACATATTGCTTGCCAATTAGGGAACGAAGTGCTTGTATTTAGTTACATTATTTGTTGGCACAAGTACGCCTTCAACATCATGTGATAGTTTTTTTTTTTTTTCGATCTTTCGATTGTGCATTCGCAATACATTGGGAGTTAAATGAATATAAAGAGTTTTTACAAATTTGGATAACTACTGTAATTTAAAAATAAATGACTAACTGTACATAAACTATGCGATGTGTTATCCAATCGAAGAGAAGCAAATTAAAGACCGAGCTTTTATTATACTACTTTGGTACGATGTAATGCTTATTATTTCTTTTTACATATTCGTCTATTTTTCCAACGATAAATTTTTACCTTTATTAGAAAAATTTATATTTATAAATTATTTTTCTTTATTACGAATTGCACATTCCATGCACTTTTTCCTTATTACTAACACATTATAATAATATCAATTTTATACATAATTTTATTATGCGTTACTTTATGTAATAAAATAATGTTATACGCGGTTACATTAGATCGATACATTCGAATAGCGAAATATGTTAATAGTTTATTATTTTATCACATTATAATTCAATTTACTAGAAAAGATTTTGTGAAATTTTTAACAATTGTTTAAAAGATGATCCCAGTTCAGTTAGAGATTTAAATAACGATTAAAAGGATTTAAAACTTTTTCTAAGATCTACTTCTATTTTTTTTATCATCCTGAAAATCACATATACTTTAATTAAACGACATTTATGTGTTACATTTAATGAATATTTATAAATTTTTTTTTAATTATTATTTAACTTTAAATATTAATTAAAGCTATACTGAAGAAAAAAACACTTGTACATACAAACCATTGAATGGTCAAATTTCAAAAAAACTACTTTATGATTACTAATTGTAAGCTTACACCATTACTAAATTTTCACTTATATTATGTAAATTAAAAATTTACTGTATTTTGTTGAAGTTAATTTTATGTTAAGCTAGATACAATTTATTTGGTACTTTACTAATATATGGCGGTTAGAATCCGCAAGTGATTACCAAATAAGTGATTAGTATTAGTTTTGTTGTATACCGTTTCTCACTTTTCTTCAAATGCAAGGTGCTTTAATTCTTTACCTATTCTTACATCAGGTTATTCTGGTCAGGTACGTCACATAGGTCTTATTTACAAAAAGAAAAAAGCAAACAAATTGTGTAGAAAAAGTACTACATTAATAATAAAACGTTTAATATAATTTTACAAAATGTTTGCTGTAGTAAAACTGGTCATAGGAAAAATTTTCAATTGTGATAGTGCATTGATAAAACACATTTAATATAAAAAAGGGTTAAAAGTGAGATTGCAAGTTCTGCTAAGCGAAAATTCTCATTGAACATAAAATCACGAAACACGATGCCTGCATTTTATTCAAGTTAATTAAAATGACTAAAAATTGAAAATGTAAGAGAGTTGGTTAAAAAAATTCTACATTATTAATATTATAATAAATCATGATTTATTTTAGTATCCGCTAAACCTCCTCAATGATCAGTAAGACGTATTTTTTAAATATAAATAGTATGTAATTTTATCATCTTTATATAATTTTATTTATATTTTTTAATTATAGGATCAGGTACAAGAAATTCTTAGTAAGTACAATTATCGGATTCTAAGACGAGATTTCCTATAAGTAATAATTTTTTTTTTTTTTTTTTCAGAATTGTATCAGGTTTGTTACAATTTTTTAAAAGTAGTAAGAAACCTTTTTTTTTTTATATGCGTCACATTTGCATACAGAATATTGTAATTGTTAATTTAATGTATCTTGCATGCTATTGTAAAATGCGAGTACGTAATAAGTTATAATTAATTAAGCTTTTGTAAATATTAATTGTAACATACAATTAAAAAATTTGATTTTCCCTTGTTTTTTTTTTTTTTTTTTTTTAATATTTTTTATTTGTATAATCTTTGTTGAATTATTATCTAGTAAATCATATTTGAAAATTGCAGCACCTTTTCTTACATATTTTGAAATAAGTAATGTTTTTGTGAATAATTACCTATAATTACATTACATATCACAATGCATTTAATACATGAAATCATCTTTACTTAATTGATTATCATTAGACTTATAGTAATTCAGGTGCTATAACAACTTATCTATTAAATACTGTTAATTATTACTTTATTTAAGTTATTTTCTAAAATATTTAACATTTTTTAATGATGAATAAAATATGTCGAATACTAAATGAAATGGAGATTTAAGTTAAAAATGTAGTTAATAAATATACTTTATTTATATTGGATGAAAAAGTTTTACCTAAGTCTGATATTACAATTTGTTTTTAAAGCTTACCGGTGAATGAATTTGTTGTCTATGCTTTGGCACATTTGATAAAACAATTAAATTGATTATCAATATAAAATCAATGATAATTAATATGTTAATTGAGTTCAGATAATAATAATTTAGAAAACGTTAAACCGCAGGTTACACTAAAAGCCATCTAAAATTAAAAAAAAAAAATATTGGTCTGTATTTAAATTTGGGTATGGCATTAAAAAAAAAGAATTAATTTTATCGGATTGAAAACATCAGTGTAAAAATTGTGACCATGTAGTATATATCCATAACAGAATTTTTAACATTTTTGTTTGTAGAATATTTAAATGCAATTGATTCCTATTCGCAAATTTTTATTACAATAAATTAATTCATGATTAATTTTTAACGTAAATTCATTCACCGGTGCCGAAAATGTTATACGTTCCGTCGATCCTACGTATAGAACAGTGTCAAAAATTGATATTTAAAAAAAGAGTCGCGGAGCAGCTTCAATTCAAAACGATTAATCCATCCATTCATATTTAGATTTTAAGAACTTTCAAACCTAATGAATAATTCAATTTTTATCATTCCTTAAGTTCCTTAATTAAAAAAATATTTTCATCGTAATGGATACAATTCAAAGAATACTTTAAAGTTACGATTTCATTCGATTATTTAATCGCAAAAAGCCCGTATTATTATTATCGTTGGCTATCGATCATTAATAATTATTAAGAATTGTAAAAATTATAAAAATGTTTCTTCTTATTAAAGCCTCGCTCATTTTTCACGATTCATTTTACGGATTAAAACGATAAGAATAATAAAGCGCAATTTAGTCAACTGTTTATTTTTCAACGTAGAGCACAAACGTTACCGTATGGAAAATACGTTAATTATTGATAATAATTAAGATCCGGGGGGAAAAAAAATTGTACTTAAATAATTTAAGTTATCCGACATTCAAAGCGCTTTAACAGTAACAGTTGGAACGACATAAGGGCGTCATTATTGAGTTGGTGCTTTATTCAATAGCCTGCGATTCGTTCCTTACACGAAACTGGTATTATCCAATCGTTCGGTTTATTGATATTTCCACGAGAACTTTTTACTCACGTTCTAAGGGCTTTGCACCTTTGGTAAAGGGGAAAAAATTATTTTCCACGGGCACGCGGATAAGACCCGCGGGCTTTCTTCACGCGTGCAAAATGAGACTTTTCGGAGATGGATCGCAGAGAACGAGAGAACGCAACGAGGCGCGAGTATAGGACACTGAGAAGAACAGGGAGGGAGGGAGAGAGAGAGAGTATAAAGAGCACTAGCAGCTAATTACGCATAAATGAGTCTCGATTCTACAGACAGACTCGAGGGGCTACGCGCGTCCTTAATCCTTCGTCCTTGATCCACGTGCGTCAAAACTGGAATTCGAACGGCCGGGAGTTGCCTCGCCATCGGGAGCTCGAGCTCGTCCTCACCGATCCTTCACAGGACCGTGTCCAAGGTGTCGAAGCTCCGGAGAAGATGCTCGTCTTTGGAGCACCACTGGATCAATTCGTCGATGGTGACGAAACCGTCTTTGTTCGCGTCGATTAGCTAAAGAAAAAAAAAAGAAGAAGAAGAAGAAGAAGAAAAGAAAGAGAACAGAAACAAAAACAATGCAGAATTTATAAAGCAGCCAGGCGCTTCGCCCTTGATACCGATAATGCGCAGGCCCCCGAGGCGCTTTTATTAAAAGCCTCCTCGTAAGCTCGCCAAGGGACTGCAATCCTTACGAATCGGGCGACCCCGAGTCAAGATGGGCGACATGATTTACCGATCGATGGCAAAGCAAGCGTTGCTCGTAATTGATAATTAAAAGCCCCTCGAAATCGACAGTCTCCTCGTGATATCGAAGATTTCGAGCAATCGTTGCGCGCGTCCGCGCCAGAGCTCGGATTTGCACCCAGAAGCCGTTGATTCCAATAGAGCGGAGCTACGGACTTGGTCTCAACGGGGCAATTCATCAATATCACGGCCGGGCACAATACGATAACGATGCAGCCTTTTTCGTGGAGACGGGCTCTCGGGAAAGATCAGGGCAACCCTTCCGGCGAGAGCCATTGTCCACGAGTAAGAAAGACCAAGAGACTCGAGTCGTCGCTGCTTGCGAATCGGTCCGGGGGAGGGTTGGTCGAGGAGCAACTCGACGCCTAGTCGTCCCGAGCCCTCCCGCTCGAGCAGCGACGTGTCTCCTTCAACCGCAGCTGACCAGTGGAGCCGATTGCCTCCGCCCCCCCCCCGTCCTCAATATCACAACGGTAAGATTTAACTCGTTTGATAACGATGGGTTGGCATTCGAGCGTTCCATCCGAAGGTTTCGCTCCAACGATACTTTGATCGATAGAGGGGGCTTTGATAATATGTGCTTTCGGTTGACGTTGATCCGACCGCGGGGGGGGGGGGGGGAGGGAAATTATCGAGCCCTTTCCGAACTAAGCACGAACGAAAATGGTAATGGACCGGCGGGTGAAAATACCATTGCCGACAATTGAGACTCTCTCGGGCGATTGGCTGCCGGCAACGTCTGTGCTCGTTAGTGGGAGCGTGGCTCTTTACTTCTTAAAATATTGCCCGCGACGCGCGTTACAATTAAATGCTTCTCGATACGCGAGGATACACTCGGCCGGTCAGCATTCGTCATTGTTCCTTATATCGTAAGCGCGATTAATAAAATCTCGAGCACTTGGCGATAAAAGGTTAATCTTCGGCCAAAGCAACTCAAGCCAAAGCTAAAGAAGCAACGAAGCCGTCAAGGGAGCGCAAGATTGGACTCGGTAAGATCCAGCGTGCTTCGCTTTGTTATAAGCGCGTTTCTTCTTTAATCCATAACAAGCCTTCCGAGAAGGGCTCTAAAAAAAAATCGCCCGGTAAATAATTCACGTAACATCAAGGGCTCTGCGATAGTTGCGCTTTAACACAATGCGAAATTTCACACGGATCAACGTCGATGGCAATTATAAGAATTCGCTCAACGAACAAATACGCGCTTGTGATATCTTAATAATCAAGCTCGATGCATCAGCGAAGAGGAGGCAGAGAAAAATATGAAGCGAGAAACGAGGGGAGGATGCGATCTCGCAGTCGGATAAGACGCGCGCGCTTTCGCTTCAAGGCCCGGCACTTGCGAAAAGCTCTCGAGTCGATGCGAGCTCCTTCCAATGCGGAACACAGGCGGGAGGCTCTCCCGTAATCACGGGGGAGGGGGGCAAACGTCTGCTACGGGCCGAGGCTCGATTAACAAGACGCGCGCCGGCAAATGTTCCGGAATAGAATCGGAATGGCAGGAGCGGGATTATCGCTTTCCAGGGTCGACGACGCGTCGCCTAGGATTGACGAAGGGACCGAGAAGGAGCGAGAGGCCTCGAGGATCGAGAAATTGCGCCTCGGCGGCTGACCTTTTATTGAGAAATGCCCGCGGCGATCCTTCGCAAAGTGGTCGCAATCCTTGGCAAATGGTGCAAAGGCTCGCGCCTTTAATGAATACATCAGAGATAAATTACCTTTATTGAGTGCCGGTATTAGCGGGCAATTTATGGCCGGCCCCCGTTTAATCGATAAGGTAAAAATTGGACGCAGAAGTATAAAAAGTCCATTTGACTGGGAACAATTTTTTTTTTTTACCGCTCGTGCACCTTCTCTAGTCACCAGGCGCATAAGTAATGCCGTGGTATTTTTATGATCAAAATGAAAATCAAAACAAACATCATTTGTTAAAATGACAATGTTTAAGAAAATTAACCAAGGCATATAGGCTAATGAATATACCCTATTCATAGGGTTCGACTTATAATAACATAAATTAGATTGGGATCAAGGCATCCCGGCTAATTTAACCAAATGTAAATTAAAGTTATGCGCTTCAAGGCGGTTTCCGAGTAGCTCGTACCCCAGTAAAGCGTCGAAGCTGGAAGTGATTTTAATTTCGTGAAAATTCCTACGGACCCTTTTGTCGGCGGTAATTCGCAAACCAAAATAAAATCCAATTAAAAACCGAATTGACGGCATTTGATTTGCCGACCGGGCACTAAAAATTATCTTTATGTACAATCTTAATAATAATGTAGACGTAATATAATATAAAAAATATTAGCCCAGCGATGGATTTCGTTAGGGCAAATGAAAGGGTTTCAATTTTTCCCCATCATTCGGAGTATTTACAAACTCTCATTCGTAAAGAAGAAAATATAATTCCTTTATAAGCACACGAAAATGTTACTACGGGATTGTCCCCGTATTAAATTTTAACAGAAGGTAGCAAGGGTTTAGTGAAAAAATCCACGATAACATTCATTATCGTTAAATGATTGAAAGGTATTTTTAATCATTTTTATTATCTGCAAAACCATTAGATTTTTGAATCCAGGGTGTTTAAAATTGTTCTGCATTATAATATATCATGTGAAAATGAAAAAGTGAATGTTTAAATCAATGAAATTCGAATTGACCATCGTCCCTCTAAAATGTATGTAAATACATCCTAATTATGTGAATATGAATTTCATTTACATTAGTTTTATTTTTAGCGGCATTGAAATTTACGTGAAAATTGAATTAAAAACTAACTGTTGAAGAAAATATTTATCAAAATTTTTTTAAAAATTCATAAATAAACCGTACAATTTTGACAAGGAATAGTAATTTTTTTTAAATAAAATCACTGCAACAGAAGCATCAAATTACGTTTCTTTTTACAAATACTATTCCAGCTCATGTATACTTATTAAATTAAGCCAGCTTTTTACTTTATTAACCGTCGCAACGAGGTTTTAGAATAATAACTTATGCAAGGTTGTATACACGTATACACACATATATATATATACATATATGTATATTGCGTATTTATTATTTACATAATAAATAGCTTTCGATGCGCACAATAAATATAAATAATTGTAATTAGTTAAAGGTTTTTTTAAGTTATACATTTCTTAGATTTATAATAATCGCAATATAAGCCGTGATGATAATTCATCAATTTTGTCATTCTTCACAATTTCAAAGCCTTCTTTTTTAATTAAAAATAAAGTTTAATACAGTGTAAATGAATTTAAAAATGCTCGGCCTCTTCAAACAGCGCCGACGCTTATAGAATGAATATAAAATTGCTCCGCTCCATCGACTAGCAAATTTTCCGTGGTATTTTGTTTTATATTATGGCGGCATAACATTGCTAGGCTATTTGGCCATATTTTTTGGGACACCGGCGCTAAATTGGCGGCCTTGGAGAAGAAATGTTTTCTATTTATCGTGGCAGTGTTTATGAAATGCCAACGAATCGACATTAAATTTATTATAATACATCGTGGGTCTAGATCGAATTGAAAGTGCAGCGCAAGGCCGCGTTTATTCCGCGTAAAAATTAATGATTCGACGGAGGAGGTGAAAAAAAAAGAAGAAGAAGAAGAAGAAGAGATGGTACTTCGACGATAGATCGATAATCAATAATAATATTTAACTTGGAATGTATTAGTTTTGATTGGACCATCTGGAGCGTCGAGCAGCTCCCCCCCACCGAGGAGCGAGCGAGAACATTTCCCGAATATAAAAAAAAAAAAAACGATCCCGATTGCCAAGGGCAAGATTTTACAATCGATCGCGTTGATGTTCACGTCCCTCTGCCGGAGAACCGAGCGAGGCAACTTCTAAGTCAGCAGTCGTCCTCGTCCTCCTCCTCCTCCGGTATTATTATCCTGCGCGTCGCGCTCCGGCTGGAGGCTCTGCCACCGGCGACTCGTACCTAAGCGACTGATTTCCTGGATTTTTTTATTTACCGCGCCGCGTCACTCCTCGCCGAAGGGGCGAGACAGAGAGATCTCCCTTCTCGTGGCTGCGAGATCGCCCAACTCGAGATTCTTGAAAGCCGACGCCACGAGCGTGAAAATCGATCCCTTCGAAGCTCGCCGAGCTGAAGCCGAGCGGGCGTTTACTCGACCGACGGATCGGTCGGATTCGCAACTGCTCATTGTAGCTCACGCCTCCGGAGTGAATCAATATTATGCTACGTATTGTTGAATTAACCCATTCGGTTGCGGGCTCTTGTCCCGGATGCTACTTTACTTTTTCAATCTCTGCTTATATGGCTGTTTTCTTATTGGGCGGAGTGTAGCGAAATAGCACAATTCGTATTATATATATATATATTATTAATAATAATGCAAACCAATATCATATATATATATTTATACCGATACGAATTCTCTCATTTTAATATTTATAATCACGCGGGATACTGTTGTGTTACTCTGTGCACTTTAAAGATAAGACGAACGGATATTCATAATTATCGTTTATCGACTTTTAAGATTTTTGACGTATTCGCGCTGTAATCTTCCCACGGATGGGGAATCTTTGCAATTCATTCCACACTATTTTGCACGTGGACGTCATTGCTTCTTGAGTAGACCCCTGTTTATTAAATTTAATTATCAAAGACTAGGTGAAATAAGATGAGCGCAATAATTAATTAACTATTGCATGGAATTCGTAACGGTTATTGCGTTACCCGCGATAAATTTAAGTACTAATTCGTACAATGAATTTCGAATATAATTTTAATCAAAGTATTTCCACGAATTCTCGGTTTTGCGGATTCGTCTCAAGTGCTTATACGAAGATTCACAAATTCGTACGGTTAAAAATTATTTTGTAAACATTACGGTACGAATGGTTGATTACTCTCCAAAAGAGGGGGACAAAAAAAAAAAATAAATATTTTCCTTCGAAATATAATTACCGATTTAATATAATCCATCGAATAATTTCTCTTAATGTATAAACGACATGTGTACGTTTGTACAAGCAAATGCAAATACTCCGCGCGTCCAGAACTGAATATCATACGCATAATTGAAGTGAAAGGAAATTAAATCAGAATCAATTTATGCGATTATGGTGCAACAATATTAAGCCCGCAAAATACAAATTAATTTATAAACGAGGAATCCAGCAAATTATTGTTGTAAACATTGGAGTCGAAGGGCAATTGTAAATAATATTGTATTTTTAATAAGCAAATTACTCGTTTGTACGACGCCGAGAATGTAAATAAAACCATTGCACGAGCGGTTATCGATAGTCGGGATAAATCTTTTGAGCTACTAATTCACTTCCGCCTCGGTGAATCGAGCAGGCGGAAAATCTAGGACAGCGGGGGAGTCTCCGTCAAAGAAGCGGGGGGGGGGGTGCGAGGCGCCGGCGGAGCCACGCGAAAGACCGAAGTCGAGGGGCCGGGCGGGAAGGCCGACAAAGGGGAGGGAGGCCGAAGACCGCCCCTGGATTGGTCCGGCTCTCGCGGCAGGATTGTCTGCCCCCACGTCAAGGGGGTGGGGTGGGGTGGTGGTGGACTTCTCCCGAGTCGTCCACTGGCCTGCGCGGAGCCTCCCCTGGACCCGCGCGCGCGCGCTCCCGACTTTTTCCTCGCGGGGCTCCGGACGTCCATCGGCCGGGAGGATTTTATTCCTCCGGGTCCGCTGGCCTCCTCCACGGCCGATTCTCCCCTTGAAAAAAAAGATCGCCCCCGCTCTCGAGTGACTTCCTAGCCGGGCTCAAGAGCCTCGCCGACCTCCTCCATTTAAAAGGTTGCGCTGGAATTTCTTCCAAAACCTTTATACAATGCAGAGAGGCTTCGCGGCGCGGCTTCGGATTATGGATTATTGCGATGGTTACGGCGAGGGCGAATCTAATTCGAATCGTCTTCTTTTATTCCTTTCCATGCTTATATGTCCGTCTATACCGACGTATTGATGAATGAATTTGTTTGGCTCTTACCCTCTTACTTGTAATACCGATTTTCCCTAATTTCTCGTTACCGCGTATTGCGATATTTCCATGTCGCAATTTTGGTTACTCGAAAATTGCTGATTACGAATTGAAATGTAGACGCCGCATTTTATTATGCTGAGCT
Source organism: Kradibia gibbosae (assembly GCA_018907135.1). Classification (NCBI taxonomy): domain Eukaryota; kingdom Metazoa; phylum Arthropoda; class Insecta; order Hymenoptera; family Agaonidae; genus Kradibia; species Kradibia gibbosae. The sequence goes on from JACCHX010000007.1 coordinate 14,956,629, forward strand.
TTTTTTAGTGTGAAACTTCGTCGATGGCAAAATAATTTTATAGACTCTTCCGTGGCTCATATGGGTAACAATATTATTTTGTACGAGCGCATTACATTACAGAAATCGTTAATCGTCAATTGCTAATATAGCTTTATCGCTCGATTATCCATGTTCTTCGATATTAAAATTACTTTAAACGATTAATTAATAAAATTGACGCTTTGAAAGTGGTACGTTAAATTGCTTATGCACGAAATGGAAATATCTTGGTACATTGATTGATAATTCTAATGCATATTATAGAGCCAAGCACAAGTTCGCATCGAACTACGAAAAAAGGTCGTTCAAATGAAATTCTTGATATGAACTCTTGATATGAAAAAAAAAAAAAAAATTTACTTTCGAGGTCGAATAAAACCCGCTGTAATATTATTAATGTATTTAATTAATGATAAGTAATGGCGCCACGGAGTTCCACGTCGCCGGTCCGGAAAGTAGATACGGGGTAAATATAACCAAGGCCACGCGTCGAATCCAACACCCTGCGCTAACGTGGCATGGTATTCTCGGGGTAAAAATTATTACGTTTCTTTTTTTTTTTTCCTTTTTCTTCTTTTTCTTTCTTTCCTTTGTTGAAACAACAGCGACAAAGGCGGTAAAGATTCAAGGGCAACGCGGTGCAATCGCGCTAATCGAATCGAATGCTTACGCGCGCATAGGTACGCGGCTAAGGAAACGCGGGCGAGCTCGTAAAACGGACTTTTGTACCGAGGTTGAGGTGGGGGAGAAAAAGAAAAAAAAAAACGATCGTCAAGAACTTTCGCGAGATAATGTCGCGCACTAGGTCTTATCCCTCTTATCGGCCGGCTGTCGCGAGGAAGCCCGAGCCAAGCTCTGGCCGGCTTACCGGTCGAAAAGGGGTGGGGGCAGGGTGGGGGCAGGGGGCAGGGGGGCAAAAACTCACGTGGAATATGCGATCGACGTGTTCGCGGGCCGCGACGTGGGGCTCGACGATTTGAGGGGTCGTGTAGCGTCCGAGCATCTCGTAGATCGAGCCGACGACGTCGAGCATCTCGTCCTTGCTGATGAGGCCGTCCCCGTCGAGGTCGTAGAGCCCGAAGACCCACTGCAGCTTATCCTCCACGGTGCCCCGCGAGATGTTCGACAGGATGGTCAGGAATTCCTGCGTCAACGTCCAAGACATTCCACGTGTTTCATTGGGTTCGCCTCCTTGCTCTCCTATGGCGCGCCGAGCCTCTCGACCACTCCGTATCCCTTGGACAATGTGCCGAAGGGAGGCCTCTCGGCCCGGACAAGAGCGACCCCGCGCGACATCGTCCAATGGCTTGCTCTCCGAGGGGAGAGAGAGAGAGAGAGAGAGGCTGAGCGAAAAAAGGTGCGGCGCGCCAGGGAAAAATCAAACGGACCGATTCCGACCGGATCGCGTTCATCTCTACGGCGTATGGCTTTTGTTCCTTCGTTTATCGTTTATCCTTATCGCGTTATCGTGCTTGCTCGCGTCTTTCGAGAATTGCAAATTATGCTCCACGCCTACCGCCGTTTACAATGGGCAGCATAGATTATTAGTTTCGAACTGTTTTATTGACGTTGTAATGATAGCTTCGAGATATTCTAATGTAGAAGCGCATAAATATCGATGGGTTAAGTTTAGATGAGGGCATCCGTCGGGAGAACGGAAATTCCCTTATTCGATTTCCGGTTATATATATATATATACAGACACGCGGTTCGTACTTATTTTTCTCGAGATATCGAACTTTTAATACGAAAAAGCTTCGTCTTCTTTATTAAGCATTCCTATTCCATGTCATATTTCCTTATATTACACGAATTTAAGATGAAATCGTTTTTGTGGTCAGATAATATTTTATAAATATTTCTATTATTGTAGACCACCAATTTTTACCAATGCAGTAAAATTATGATTTAAAGACATACTTGTCTGTTTCTATTTATTAACTTAAAAAAAGTAAAGAAACTCTTAATAATTTGTCATTAGCTACATGCTAAAATTTATATAAATAAAAATGCTTTCTTTGAGTTTATTCAAGATTTATTCGAAAATTATTCAAAAGTATAAAATTCTCTTTAAAGCAAATAAGATTTACATTTTAAATATAAATACATATTCATCTCTTTCTTCAAATTAACTGCGCATCATGTATTTATATTTTTATTATATCGTTGTAATAATATTACTCATCTTTCTTCGCTAAATTATGATGTTTGAACTTTAATATTTACTTATTTTTTATTTATTATACCTTATATAAATTGAAAGTAATCGAATGAAAATAATTGTTCCCTCTAAAAATCATAAAGCTCTCTCAATATCGCTTGTAAATAAGAAGGAAAATCTTATCATTGTTATGAATTTGATGTTTCTTATTTCTGCTTTGTTCCTGTATAAATTTGAAAAGATAGTATTGAATTTTTTATATCAAGCAAGCGAGCATTTTTTTTTTTATAAAATAAAAAAACAAATACAATTGAATCGTACAAATTGGAAAAAAAGTTTAGAGTACGGCGTGTTTTCGCGTCTGACTATAAAGTTTTCATGTCACTGAAATTTACTTTGCTCAATATATATATACTTTAGCCTTACATGCATTATCCGCAGCTGTACTGTGATTTAATATACATGCATTTAGCGGAGTTAGTGAATTAGGAAAATTAGCGAAAAGAAGTATTTCATAACTGTTGGGCCATTTTTGAAATTTTCACAATAATATAATGTCGTCGAGCATGGAGAACAAGTAGACGGACTCAAAGCATCATTCTATAATATATATTTTATTCCATAAAGAAGGAAAGTTGAAATTCAACAACAGACTGCATTAAAAAAAAAAAACTGATTAAAATAAACCATTTTGAAATTAAGCGGGGGAAGAGGTTTATTTTTCAAATAAATTAAAATTAGAATAAAGAGCGATTTGAACGATGTTTACTCGAGAGCATCGTCGGGCATTTTTGGAGGGCGGAACGCGCATCGGGAAACGTTAGACGACGGCACTCGTGATACAATCGTTGGAAGGCCACATTAGCGGTAATGAAAGTTCGGCGATGAAGGGCGTTTATTTTTCATTTGCTCACTTCAATCTAAAGCATTGGCTCGCTTCTCGTTGGAGAGCCAACGATATTGCCCGGTCGCGGAGACCCTTTTTTAATTAAGTAGCGATATATTACGAGAGAGAGAGAGATAGAGAGTGGGGGGGGGGGCGAGTAATGTCAACAATGGCAATGGAAAATAATTGGAGTAAAAAGGCGAGCCCTACAGCTCCAAGTGAGTCACTCACCTCGAAATTTATTCTGCCAGACGTCTGCTTGTGCTTTATCGTATTGAATACGTAGTGGGCGTATTGACTTGCATCTGAGGGCAAAGTGACATCGTTGCCCATTGTGAGTCTGCGTTTGCGTGCTCGGGTGTTTGCGCGTGGTTTTTTTTTCTTCTATTTTTTAATATAGAAAGAAGCACTCGCGATTATAGGGAGCGATCGAGGGGGAAATGAAAACTGGGAAAGCTGCTTTCCTCGTTATTGGGAAATAAATGCGTGGCAGCGTAGCCTCCGCCGTTTATTCCTGATATTTTTTTTATCGGCCAAGAGAAAGGGGCTCTCTTTAAACATTTATCGATTTCTCTTTTGTATTTTACGCATATTGAATCGAAGCAGAATTTAAAACGCGTGGAAAATCATACTGACCCCTCGCCGGTTATTAAGTACTCGCAATAGGGTTGGTATTTCTCCAATGGCGTATTACATTTTTTTGTGGCTTTAATTTGTTCGCATTGAAGCCATACGCAGATGACAGGCGAATGCCAAACTCGTGACACGCGTTTTCGTTTTTTATCAAGCAGCTACGGTGCAAATCTTTTATTTTTATGTTATTTCATTTTCAAATTGCACGCGAAGGAAAGTCGAGCGCGAAACGCATTTTTCAGTAAGAGAACCTCTGACGATATTACAACAATTTTAATTTCGTTTTTAATTTTAATTTAAGTCTTTTGCATTAAAATTAAATAAGGAATTTATTACTGCTCATCGCAATGCTTACTTCAACTCAACATTAAGTTATTCTGATTGAATATTTGATTATATATATATATATATATATATATATATATAATATTTTTTTTTATATATTTATAAAATAATAAAAAATCTATAATTTATTATAATGTTTTAAATTTTATTACGACCGAATATCATATATTATATAATACGTATATAATTTAAAGCGATGTAAATATGTTTTAGTAATAAATGATTTATAATTTACTGCATATTTCGACCAGCAGTGTATTAAAATGATAACATTTTTAAAATACGATCAAATTTAACACTACTCATAAATATGTATGATACATTCAAAAATATATATTCAACAGAATTTATTGAAGGTATTTTGAAAAAAAAAAGTTTTTTAATAGAAAGTTTCTTTATAAAAACGACTGAATAATAGCAACTAAACGCGTGAAAAATAAGGTTCTTAATTTGACGTTTAACTTTAAAATAACAATTTTATAGGCTTGGCATTTATTTTGTAACGAAATTGGATAAGTTTTCTTTCCAAAATTGTTATATAAATAATTGAAAATTCTTTTTAGAAATTTGTTTATTCGAGAAAGTAAAGAATCGCCAATGTACGAAAGTTTCGAAGATAAATCGTACGAATCGAATAAAGCATTTGTTTAACAAGTACACGTCAAAATATAAAATTATTAAAAAAAGACCTTACGCGATGAATTGTTAATTTTTTATTTAATTGAAATTTTTTTTCGGGCTTAAATTGAATGCGCAATAGAAGTTTTTTTTTTTTTTTTTTTTTTTACAAATTTTGCGTAAGATCGTGTTATACCATTAGCATCAACGTTAATTTTGCATCAAGTCATTAGCTTTCATTTTAACAAAGCAATTTCACAGGAGTTTACCGTGCTTTAATAACGCCATTGCAATACCAATTTTATTATTTCATAATAAACTTATAATTATCATTAAATAATAACGCGTATCATTTTAGCTCCCCGTGCGAGGCATTGAGCAAATTAAGTTACCTCTCGCTAAAAATCGGGCAATAATAATAAAGCTAGGCGTATAAAATTTTAGCGCAGAGAGAGAGAGAGAGAGAGAGAGAGAGAGAGAGAGGGAGAGAGAGGGATCGAGCGCAGACAAATACTTTTAAATTCTTGCTCGTCCGTGAAGTTGCAATCGCAGCCTTATCTTTCAGCGCGAAGTACGAGCAGCGGGAGTGATTTCGAGCCGCGGCCGGGAATTCCTCGTAAGCGCGAGATCCGGCCCCGGGGCCGGTTTTGCAAGATATCGCCGAGTCGTAGGAGCCGCGACAAGGGAGGCGTTGGGGGTGGTGGACTAGGGAAAAAGGCCCGGGTCCGGTCCGGACGAGGCCGAGGTTAGTGGACTCACCGCCTTGGGGGAAGAATTGCGAGAAGATGTGCTTGAAGGCGTCCTCGTCGACGTATCCCGTGGGGCACTCCTGCTTGAAGCCCCGGTAGATCATCTGTATTTCCTTCTTGGTGAAGCGCGTCTTGGCAGCGAGGGTCGCCAGCTCCTCGGGCCGGTGCCTGATGCCTAAGCCGACCGTACCGGAGCCTCCTAAAACTCCCCCGAGATCTTCGATTTCGGCCTCTGGAAATGCGAGTCAAGCACACCCGGCGCCTTTAACACCTTCGTTCCCCACGGCCAACCTGCCGCTCGGGACTTGCCCCCCCCCCCGCGTCCTCAGGCCCCAGGGCCCTCGATCGATCAGCGAGGCCGGAGCTCTCGTCGTCGAGCGCAAGCGGAGAGCCGTCGAAACGATGCTTGCGATACTCACAGGCCGAGGCCGCCATCGACTGAGTTGTCCCTTTCCGCGCCCAACCCCCGCCCCCTTCGAGAAGCGACACTCGCAGAGAAACGGCTCGGCCTCCTCGGTCCCCTTCGGATCGATTATCGCTCTCTGGCCATTCATCCGCGGTGAGTCCCACCCGGTCGCCCTCGAGCGCGACTTGCGGCCCTCCTTCCGACCGAGCCCCTTCCCTCCCCGCCCGTTCATTCGCCTTAATTATTCTCGCGCATTGGCCTCGGCTGGGCGCCTCTTCCTCGTCGATTATCAAAAGCTATTCGAGATTATTGCCGAGCCGTCTCAAAAGAGTTAACAACTCAGTCGATATTGGCATTATGAACAAGTTCCTGCGTTAGCAGGCCAACGAGTTCTGTAGGGTTTGTTAGTAAAGAAGTAAACAGTGGGAGAATTTCGTGTGGTACGAGGTAGACAAACAACGACAGAGATATATACTTAGATAGATTTATATATATATATGTAAAAAAAGTGTGCGAAAAGGAGAGATAAAGAAAGAAGAGAAACGTAGATCGATCCTTATTCTACTTTGCAACGCAGAAGAGGAAAAACTACAGGCGAGTTACAAAGTAAGGGAATTTTCTCTACTAGTTCTATTTGTCATGAGAGAAAAGTGAGAGAGAATAAGGTTCGCTAATGAAAGTTTTCAAAAAGCTTTAAAAATGCAAGTAAAGAAGTCGGTTTGGTATCGTTGAAGTGCGGTGCAAAGAGAGTCAATTACCGAGATGCCAAAAGCGTCCGGGGACAATCAATTCGGGCTGCGACGCGCGTGCAGACGGACAAAAGACCTTTTTACGAAGCAGCCAATCCTAAAGGTCATCGGTCAGGTCCATTGCTCCTCGGGCGTCCCACTTTTGCTCCCCCACCCCCCCCTCTCCAAAGAGACTCCCCCCTCCGTCGTAAGGAGTCGGCTTTCGTTGCCGAGACGCTGCGCATCCGAGGGCTCTCCATCGCCACTCGGTCCTTCGACTAAACTCCGCGCAAACGGGTAAGCAATTACCTGCTCGATCCATCGATCGAGCCCTGCCGAGGGTACGGGCAATGGCTAACGCAGCCACTCGCGGCCCTCCCTCCAATAGCTCGAATCGTAGGGCTTCACCCCCCGTACGGAGGAGGCTCTCGCCCGAGCTCCCGAGGCCATCCGCGAGCCGGCGATCCGGAGCGAAACGGCTCGAGGCGAGGCTCCGGGCTCTCGCTCGGATCGCGGCCCGGACTTCCGCGGGAGGGCCGCGTCACCCGTGGTTCGGGAATTGCCCTCGGGACGCGGAGGGCTTTACCCCCCTCCGCCCCCCCCAGCGAACCCTCGATGCGGCCTCGCAGGACCGTTGCCGGTCTCCGGCCTTTACGGCTCGGCGGCTGCTCGACGCAAAAGCCGAGGCCGGTGGCTCGCGCGATTTTGCGAGCGCCCACGAAGGGACGAGCTCCCGATGTGCTTTTTCGCCTACCGGTGCGCTCTTTTTTTTCTTTTTAAAGCGGCTAGGGGTCTTGGTGGGCCCCCCGGTGGCCACCGACGAACGAAGCCCGAGTGCGGCAGTCGATCGCGGCGTGTCCAAACGACGTACCCGCGCGCGCAACAGTGCCGGAAGAGAATTCGTTGCTTGGTTACGGGCTTGCGTGAATTAGGCGCCCGCCCCCCGCCCGCGTCTCTCTGTTTTCGTACTCGTACACCGTCGCGCATTACTTTAGCGGGCGTTACTTACGGAGGCGAATTTGCTTTTGACGTCGTTCCCTCGTTGCAATTATACGCGAATACGGTAAAATACTTCGCTGCTTACAATAAAATCTTCTCTCTTTCGTGTCAAGAGCAAAGTGTTTGCATCTGCGCTGAAAAACTGATATCTACGTAAAGTTATGATAAAAATTGATCCGTCGAAATCGCAAAATTATTTCTTCCTTGTCATTTGTCGTGTGCGCTCCTTTTATAAAAATTGCATTTTTTTTTATTTCTAAAAGTCGCGCATCGAGGAATTTGTGAATTTCGCAAATGCTTAAAAAGTGATTCTTTCCAATCGGAAACAAGCAATCGATTGATTTATTAAATAATAAGTAATGATCTACTTACACGGAACAATAAATTATTGTTTGCTGAATTTACTTATTTTAAATATGAATTGTATTTGAAGTATTGTAAAGACATTTTATCTTAACATAAATACTAAATTAATTGCAAATTTTAAACATTATTTTGTAAAAATCTTTTAACTTTTTCTTCTTCTTGTCAGCGATTGCATAGACTTTTTCAAATATTAGTTATTCTTTATTCTTTAATTATATCTTAATATGGTTTGATGTTAACTTAAAATAATTACATATTTCAGTATGAACATATTTTTTTTTTTTTTTTTTTTTTTTGAAACGTAGAATCTTGATCACGTACAATATCGAAATTTTGATCGCGAAATAAATCAAATTAATTTTCTTTAAAAAATTGCAGTTTATCAAAAATAAAATATAAAACGTTTATCATGTATAAAGTTTCAAATCTTATTTTCAAACTCATATACTCGTATACTTAATTTATTGGAACTACTTGTCGCACAGTTTGTTATATAGAAAATTTAATTAATAAACCTAATTAGTGCCACGCAGCCTTGATTTAAAGCACAAAATCAATGTATCATTTGTTAAATATTAAACACTTTCTATACAATTTGTGTTTATTTCAATAAAACATTAATTTTGTTTAATTATCAATCATTTTAAATACAATTGTTATAGATATTCTACCGTTGAATAAAAAAAAAAAAACATATTTGTTCGAATCGATAGAAATTCATACATTTTTAAACTAAATTCGAGCACGGTCCCAAATATTCATTGATTATAATACTTTTGTTGAGTTGAAATCTCTATTGTACATTAAGATGCACAATAGATCTTTCGAATGGCAGAGAGAAAAAAAAAGAGAAAGCATTTGTAGTTAGTAAATGTGTGTGGGAAGTCGTAAGAGATAAGAAGACAAAATCTTAAAGTATCATAAATTTTGAATACAGTTGCGCGAAAAAGTGTATGTTAGTCTTAGTCTTACGCTTTTCCACTTTTGGACTAGATCTGATACTTTTACCGGAGAGAGTCAAGAATATTTAACGAGAATATTTATGCATTCGAAACTTTGGAATTGTTGGAGCGGTAATAAAATTATATAATAAAAAAAATTCGCGTTTCAATAAAATAAATTATAAATATAAAATATGTAACTGTAGGCTTATAAGCAATGCGTGCATTTAATTTAAATGTAAAATCTGTAAGTGACACGTATGAAACTATCGCAAAATGTTAAATTTAGTATTCACGTCAAGTGCAAGAAGCATAATCGCCTTTGAATAAATGGACTCTTGGAATCCGTTCTTAACTTCGGAATATTTATAAATTGGCACTTGGATGAATGGTCCAAGGAGAGAAGATGTCAAGAAAATCAATGATTAAAACTTTGGGCTTCGATCCAAAAACCGCTATAAAATATACCGACCTTGTAATTGTGCTTTTTACTTAACGTATGGAGAAAAAAAGTCTCGTAAATACTATATATTGCATTTAAACCATTATCATAATAAACATTGTAAACTAAAGAAAACTGTTAAAATACTTCTTTCGCGTACCTTTAAATAAATGAATTATTACAAAATTATTAGAAAAGCTTGATTCGCAATTATAGTGATTTTACAATTGCCACGAATAAGCTTACGTATTAAAAAATTGCTCGACTCAAATTAAGGGAATCTGCGAGGCAAAACAAAAGAAAGAAAAATTATTTTGAAAATATCTTCAAAAAGTTTAGCATATGGTGTACATATGTGTATATACATATGAGAAAAAGTATTTCTGTGCAATAATATATTAAAATAGAAAAATATCGAAAAGCCAGACTAAAGTGTGTTTCATTTTCAAGATTCTTGATATTTGTATCGCTTATCTCATCTACAAAAGTTCCAGAATGTTCGCTAGTATTTATTTTATTTATAATTGTATTTGTCTATATATAACGTTGAATAATGTGTTAATAATATCAAATAAATAAGCTTCTTTAATATGTCTTTGTATAAATAGCTTTAACGATGTAAATAATCAAATCTCACGCTCGTATGACGTTGCAACGAATTTATACCTTTAACAATTTGTTGACAATAGCTGAAAAAAATGTGTTGAAATTTAATATGTATTGAAGTAGTTTGAACATGTATAGAATATTGCATACTCGCAAAAGGCATCGACTTATTCTAATTTTTTGTATTCAGAGAAAATTTTCAATTTCGAAATACTTCACATTCTCATACAATACGAAGTCGTATAACAGACAACAATTTTAATATAAATGAAATTTATTGCCCATTAGAATAAATATTCATTTTCAGTATAAAAAATAGTTTTTTAACACTAAATCATTGCTTTTTTTTTTAAATTTTTCGCTAACGTAATATTTTTTATTAATCTGACGTAGTGAATTGATACGTTTACACATGCCAGTTTATAGCTAGATGAATGTTAAATAAATATTCTTGTTTCAAAGGATCCGACGAATGTTATTTTTTAATAAATTTACCATTAGGATATAACTTTTCTTTTTAAAGAATTTGTATTCTCATTTAAAATATCATATATTCAACTAAGCGTATATATTTTGCACAATTCGTTTTTTTTTTTTGGCCCTTAACTTGACGTACGAATATTACCTCTTGTGATGAAAGCATACCTAGCGTAATAATTATTATGAAGCATTTGCGGTGAAACATAGCTGCATTGGACAAACGAATATTGATCCTTTTTAGAACGCAGTACGGCTGGAATTTCCTATGTTTTTACGCGCAATTTTGTTATATTGTTTTTGCTTGCATTCGGCGGAAGCTTGCAAAGCAAAAGAGCCCCACCGATGCTACCGCGGACGGCTGAAAGGGACGAAAAGCAATCCACTTGCTATGAGGTTATAGGAATATAGGAGATTTTGTTTCGGTGCGTCTTCGCTCAAGTATACATTATTCAATTTCGCTAATTGCATTCTGCGAATCAGGTCGCTCTTGCGCACACGCACTTGTCCTTCAAGTGGGAGCCAGCAGGCAAGTGAAGAATGAAAGAACGCTCGAGGGCTCGAGCTTTCAACGGCGAAAATCATAATTAATTGGATTTATTGTTGGGGGTGGGGGAAACATTGAGCGCACAGCCATTGGCAAATCGATGAGCTTACAAATCTTCCTGAGGGCACATAAGAATACACGTAAGCGTGCGCGTACATACCTAAAAACGCACCGTACACGTATATTTGTATAAAACTGGAAATAGGTAAGTTTTTTCTTTTTTCTTTTTTTTTCTTTTTTCAAAAAAACCTTGAGCTTTCGTTTTATTCGTCGCTCTTTGATTACAAGAGGAAAGACTTATGCAACTTTTAAGAATGTAATTAAGTTCAGTCGAGTTTTGATGTTTGAAATTAATTAAAACTAATATCAAAATATAATAATAAGGTGCAACTATAGATAATTGCGATGAAGAGTTACGATTGAAGATTTCGTTATCTTTATTAAAGACAATATACAATTACGAATGAGTAATTATATTTACTTCTTGAATACATTTTTGAAAATTTTTGCTTATTCATTATGTTTTGTAAGATAATTTTAATGGAAAATTTAATTCTTCGAAGAAGAAAAAAAATGCCTTCGCATTAAAAGCGATTATGTTAACAAGGCGATGGTGAACTGTTAATTTTGAAATACATTAAGAATTGTCGTTGAAATTTTGATGTTAAATTCGAATTGAATATGTTAGGGTCGTTCGAAAGGCCGGCAAACCTAAGCCGATGTAAAATGAAAAGTGTATCAAAATCTATATTCCAAAATTATAAATTAAATAAAAATCCACGCGAGAACATTGACAATCCATCTTTGCGATTGTTTTTTTTTTTTTTGCAAATTTCACGTCGCCTCTTGCCTCGATCGCCAAGCGCAATAAAAGATCGAGGCGTTAAAATTCGTAAAGACCACCTCGAGCGGTGAGGGGTGGGTGGCTTTCGGAGAAGCCCCTTCGGGATAGATAAGGATGGACGGGTGTCTCCTCCAATGGGAAAGAAAGACAAGAGAAGAAGCTCTCCGGTAAAAGTTCAAAGTTAACATAGGACCGGGAGGATAATGGAAGGAGCTCGAGGAGCGTTCGCCGGTAGGCCGCTAATTCGACAGGGTAGCTCGGCCCTGCCCGTGAGGTAATAAAACAGGGGGGGATGGAGAGAGAGAGAGACAATAGAGCAGCAGCCCCCGTCGAGCCACGCCGCCGCGCCTTATTCCTCCTACCATCGAAGAGGGCTCTCTTCTTCCACCCGGGTGTCGGCGTGCCATTAGCCATTAATTGCCACGCCATTAGGGAGAGGAGATTGCCGGCCCTCGTTCCTCCGCCCCTCCCCCCAGTGCACTCGGCCCTCTCCGGCCGGGGGAGAAAGGTATCGGCGCGGGGCTCCGCTCGGGAAATTTATCGACGGCTCCCGAGGAGGAGACGCAGGCGGCGAGTCCATTAGCCGCGAGCCCAAAGCCCTCCAGCCGTTCCAGGATTGCCGCAGCTCCACGGCCGACATCGATGGATCGGAAAGAGAGAGAGGGAGAGAGAGAGAGAAGGGGGATGGATTGTCCAGAGCCTCCTTGATTGAGAGGGCCGCATCGGAGCCCCGAGGAGGAGGTTCCGTTGTACGGGAGGTCACGGGATCGGCGTAGAGACGCCGAGCGACTCCCGAGTTCGGTTCTGGCAACGGCCTCCGAGCTCCGATCGTACTCGCAGCGAGTTGAGTATCCGCGAAGGCTCGAGCCCCGATATCCTTTCGAGGTAGGCGCTAAGGGGAAATATCTTCGCTCGGGCGCAGAACTCCCGAGTCGACGCGGAGCTCGAGAGAGCTTTCACGACCACGGGGCAGAAAAAATCCCTTCCGACGACTGACCCTGCCTTATTGCACGGGCTACTGCGACAGGCCCGCCAAAGTTAGGACTCAACGCGCGCGGGATAACGAGATTAGTTATCGGGCTTGGATGGCGTCGGACGAGCGCCGAGGATCAACGGGGATCCGCCCGAGGGGAAGGTCGGGGCGACTCGAATCTACGCCGTACCTTCGAACACTGGCATTTGGGGATGCAGGAGCAACGAGGGGGGGGGCGACAGGGCCGGCAAGGGGTATCTTCTGTAAAATCTGTACCTCCGAATCTGTAACTCCTGTGGGCCACTCCGAGGAATCCCTTTGTTAAAAGAGCTTCGGTTGTTATCGAGCACCTGGAGGGCGGCTTGATCTTTCCCCTCTCTCGCAAAGGGTCTGAGAAAATGTTGAGCAATTGCTCGGGCTATTCGATCATCGAGGAGAATCCAGGCGGTCGGGGAAGTCGCCCAGACCCAATAGGCGACAGTGTAATTTCATCGAGAGAGCAGCGTCTTCGCGGTCGAAGGAACGATTTAGGCTTGCGTTGATATAGAGCGACGACGAATGGGCGACGGATAACGATCGATCTCCCCTTTTCCTTCGTTCTTGGCTTGGCTTTACAACCTATTGGAATGCGCGATAAATGTTGAATTATTACGTGGGCAGAATCAAAATGCGTCGCTCTCGAATGATTTAACGATCGCGAGCCGTAGGGTAACGATGCCTACGAAAGTACGCTAAGCAGGCGCTAAACCATCCGCTGCTGTAGGGCAAATCCAGGTTATCGTTATCCTTGTCCCGGGGCCTTTTCACTCACGCGCCCCGAAGCTTTTCCATTTCCTGACGCTGAACCTCCGGCGATAGGATCCCCCGGCGCTTGACGCGCGTCTCGCTCTATAAACTCCTATTGCTTTATTACTCGCGTCGAGGCCTGTACTTTCTTTCGACAAGGGAGGAGCAGCCCCAGCTCTCTCTCTCTCTCTCTCTCTCTCTCGACCAAAGCTTCGGCATCTCGACAACGGCCCTCGAGGACTGCCCGGGCACTCCTCCCACGGGACTCCTCGGCCGCGAGTTGTCTTTGTAAAGAAAAAAAAAAAAGCTCCGACTTCGTTGATCCGGGTGCGAGCCGAGCGCTGCACTCCGCCGAGGATTTTGCCGATCGCTGGCTCGACGAGGCTAAGGGCGCCGCCACCGCGTAGGCCGAGGCTCGGCTCGTCCCTGCCCGGTCCGCGATAAAAAGAGCTCCAGGTGCCCGCCGGCGAGAGAATCCGAGCGCGTGTGCGAGGTTTCGAAAAAAAAACATATATATATATATATATGTATATTATTCTTTTTCCTCTCTCTCTCTCTCTCTCTCTCTGGCGAGCTGTTTTTCTTTGATTCCGCATGCGAGCTAAACTACGGAAAATCCCCTCGGAATTTCTTCATTTTTCATAACCGCTGGCGCGCGACGCGACCTACTTTTGTTGCCCCATTGCGCATAAGCTCGTGGACTTTGATTATTTTGCTTGGGCGCCCGGATTAATAACGTTAAGCGCAATTCTTATCGAAATGGCAAAAGCAGGGGGAGGGGAGAGGTAAAAAATGCTCCGGCCTTGCTCCTTGCAAGAGGATTTTCTATTCTTCGCTTCGCTTTACCGGGGCCGCAGGTCGTGCGGCTTAATTCTCGTTACCGAGCGCGGCTCATTAATCGCGCGGTTCCTGATCAATTGCGTATTAATTTAAAGGCCCTGGGCTGTGATTCCACGCATCAAATTATACGCGCAATTTATTCCAAGGCCTGCCGGGAAGGATTTCTTACGCGTGCTACTTTACACGGGTATTACGGCAATTGTCAATGGACCAATACTGCAACTGGAATTATTGCTCATACTTGGAAGGGATTAGCAATTTTTACATTAATTTATTGCCCGAGGCATTAGTTTTTACTCGCTCGACTTTTAAATTCCTTCGCTTTAACAATTGTGAGCAATTTTTTTCTTTCTTTTTTTATAAATTAAACACGCGACATTCGTGCTCCGAAAGACTTTTTTGCCTCGCCGACTGTTGTTTAATCTTGGTAATTCAATTAAATACATTTTGTTCTGCTTTATAATTAATTTATTTTACCATTTTGCTTTAATTTGTAGTTAATTGGACTCTTCCGCTTTATAAAAATGCATTTCACATTTTAAATTGTAATTAAAAAATCATGTAGAAATAATTATTATTTTCACATGTAAATTAATTTAAATTTATATTTAGAATTCAACAAAAATGTTTATTTATTTTATCATTGAACCTCCATTTAACATTTTTTTTTTAATCCCGTTATAGCGCTGTTAAACAAATTTTTATATCTTTTTGTTTTAACCATATTTTATATACGTAAGGACCATTAAATACTGCAATTAAAAATTATCATTGGAAAATTATGGCATTTGATTATTCGTTTAAAAATCATAAATTAAACCAATAAGTCTGTATGTCTGTAGGCAAACTCTTCGTCGTGTCTTATTACGCTTAAGTGTGTAGGCAGAAAAAGAAGAAAACTTTGATATGGAATAGTAAGTGTATTTTAGTATAGTTCGAAAAGTTGGTAGAGGTAATGGTAGGAAGGTAAATAATTTGTAAGTTGATAATAATTAAAAACATCCACCTTCCAGACATAAACAATACTTAACCTTTAGTCAATAATATAATTATGAAAATGCTCAATTGGAAATCTATCATACCATTGAAAACTATTGCAAATCAATGATAAAACCATCGTAACATAATATTATTTTTCTGTAAATAATTGAAGCGTTTGTACTTTTCAGACGCAGTTGTAGGAAGCGATCAATAATTATTAACAAATCCAGAAACGAAAAAGAATGCACAAAAATGACGCAGTTTATCAAAAAATACATGTAAAAGATTCATCATTTCACTGAGGCCTTTTTTTTCTCGCCAAATTGTTAACCTTTTTGATATTTATAAAATATAAGTTACATGAATCATTGTATGAATATATTATCCACACAAACATACACAAGCCTTTGTATATCCAGCCAGGGAATCAAATTATATATATATTTATATGTAAATATACATATACATACAAGTTATAAATGCAAAGTTTTCAACAAAAAAAAGTATAAAATAAGTAAAAAGTAAAAAAAAAAATTTTTTTTAAATTCACACAAACGTTTTTACGTAAAGAGTTGATTAAGAATTAAATGACTTTTATTATTTATTTCAATGTAAATAATTTCTTGGTAACTTTGAATAAAAATATTGTGTCAAGATTTTATTACAGTATATTTAATTAAGTGACATTTTTTTATTCTTACTTAAACGTATTAAATAACTTTGAAAAAATTAATCATCCGATTTTGTATTTTCTTTTTTTTTTTAATAATACAGCGTACAAACTTCGTTTTTAATAAATTAAAACGTTTAATTGTTTAAAAAGCTGGAAGGCTACAATATTACAATTCTTAATTACAAAACTCTTTAACTCGCTAAATGTTGTACTTTACAGATCATTAAAATATTTTATCGCCTTCACAAATTTAAATGTCTCGTAAAAGCTTCGCTATTTTAAAGCTCATTTGAAATATATTTAAGAAAGCGTAAAATATAAATTTGTCCTCAGTTAAGTTTAGTGCACGAATCGGGTTAAATAATAATTTTTGTCGGCTGCACTTCATCCAAACTGGTGATATTGAAAATGTTAGCCAACGTAATAATAGAGCCTTTAAGTTATTCAAGGTTTGATGAATGCAAGGCTCTATCGAGCATCTATAGGCTTATTTTAAATTCATGTAAATTTGATTTGAGCAATACAATTTTGGAATTTCCAAAAATTTAATTGGAAGATATTCTAATTGGCGGGCAGAGTTTGTAATTATGCGCAAAATTTGCAAGAATATAATAGAAATTTATTTTTCCATAAGCACTTAGTTTTATTTTATACAATACGAAAAAACCTTTAATTCAAAGTAAGTTGGTACTCTTTAATTAACAAGAACACGTAGTACTTTGTATTCAAAAGAAAGTCTTTTAAACACGAAACTATAGTTACATATGTAATAGAGTTACTTGCTTAAGTACATAAAAAAGCGTGCAGTTTTAAAAACATTACGGTTGGCATTAAGTATATAGGAAAGGTTGGGACAAGTATGTAAAAAATTAAAGTAGCTTAATAAGAAACGAAGTAATTATGATAAATGCAGTAAGTTCCATGATAACCTTATCTTACTTAGTTTAAATTTTAATAACTGATATCTATCTTTAAACAAACTCGGATAGCTTTTGCAAACTCTGTTAAATTCATAGCGAAGGGAAAAAGACTACTTCAGATTTGACTTTAAAGCCCTTTCCATATTTCACCTATGCAATAAATAAATACGCGTTAGTTTCGACAATTTTTGCTTTCGTTTATGCTTTTGACGAAAGCGCACGACCACCGATGGATACGAGGAAAAAAAAAAATATATATATACATACAAACATATCACGTTGCCGAATAAACAAATTTTCGGATGCGAATTGCCATTAAGGGAAAGAGAAATCCCTTGCCCCCCGGCAATCGCCGAGTAAATAAGTCACGGAGAAGCGAGACCCTCGCGGGAGAATCTTCACATCATCGGCTGCAATGCAGAGGGCAAATAGAACTTCCGAGCTCGTACTCGGCTCCGCGCCGCCAGAACTAAATCCGACCAACCTCGGATCGCGAGCGATCGCATTTGGTCTTACTCGAAGCTAAGCTCGTGGATGAAGCTCGTCCCTCGCCAGTGGCGTTAAAACACAAATCTCCAGAAGCGTCGCCGCCACCCACGGGCTCCTGACCTACTTGAGCATCCTTTAAGAGTGGATCCGTGTACTCCTGTTCCTCCTCTCTCTCTCTCTCTCTGTCGCCCCGCCTCCTCCTCCTCCGCGCCGCGAGGCCGTCAATGCCAGCCCCCCGGAGAGCTCGTTGATTCTCTCCGAGCCCCCCCCCCGCGCCGCCGGTAGCCCTCCTCCGGTCGACCGAGGGGGGGCTCGTTCATCCCTCGACGAGATCCTCTAGAAGCGCGTCGGCCGAGCCTGTTTCCACCTGTTTCCGCCTGAAGGCCCCCCCTGGCCCCCTTGCCTGTTAACGCACTCGGCCGCGGGGGGTTGATCGAGGTCGTCAGAGGCCGATATGCCAGCCCCGGTCGAGCGCGCGGGCCCTGATCCTTACAAGCCGCGATGATCCCTGACCGATAGCCCGAACGGATCCCCGCTCGGGCTCCGCGTTCGAGAGTCGTCCCTCTCCTTTCGCGCTCGAGCGCTCGATCGAGTGCCGTCGTCGTCTAGGGTCCCCGAGGCTGACTTTTTTCAAGCGCCTCTCGAGGCAGCCGAGGCGACAAAGTTATTCCTCCCCCCCCCCCGCTCTGTCGAGGAATCCGGCCCGCTCGACTCGTCGCCCGTCGCCGGAGCGGCGAGTGCCCGAGTACGAATACCGAGCGTAGGTTTTATTTTAATCGTGTGTACCCAAAGGCGGTGGGGGTGGGGGTGGTGGTGGTTTTCGTTCCATCGTCGGCTAAATATTATGGCTGATTTCTTTTGGAATCCGGGGTAGGGCAAATTACCCGTGAGAAATGGGGCGTTGATTTTTTTTTGACCCTTGAATTGGTTCACGCAAGACGTCGGCTTGCCTTTTTAAAGGGAATCATTGCCTTTAAGCGAGACGAGGAAAAAAAAATTTTTTCATCCTATCCTGCACTTTGGTATTAAATTTGTGTGAATTTCATTTTGCAATAGATTGAAAATTTTGAATGAACCTTCGAGCTCTGAGCTATTTTGAGCGTTCAAATGAAATTCAGCGCGGTCTAGAGTATATAGTTTTACCGAGTTATCTTTAACATCACCAGTTGAAACGTCAGTCAAAGCAAAGCTTTCTCTTTATTATGACAATCTCGATTCTTTAATTGCGGATACGTCAGACGCACTAAGTAAATTGTCTATAGCATCTAAAGAAGACTTTCAGTTCTATTTTCTCGAGATCGAACGCTTTTATATTATGTTTACTTGACCGAATTCATCACTATTCATAATATGTTTTTATCGATAAATTAAAAAAAAAAAAAAAAAAAAAAAAAAAAAAACTTTTTACGATGATTACAATTCGTTTAATCATTTATTTACTTCTCGTTTAATATAAATACGCGCGACTTTTAATACTGCCATTAATATTTAAAAACAACTTTCTGCACAACGATACGCCATTAAAATAAACATCGTTGACGGATCTTATATGCGCGTACATTGATTTAAATGGGTTAGATAGATAAACGTTGATTTAAATAAATTCCTGCCCGTGCAATGAAAAAGTATAGCACAAAGATATATAAATAACATCGGCAGTGCTCCCGATAATATTAAATAAAACAAACAGTAATTTAAAGCATTTTTCATTCGTAACAGTGCATACCCTTTATTGTAATATCTCGTCTTTAATAACGAACTTTTATAGCTGCCGTAGGATTCGTTTGATCGCTACTCGACCTTTTCTATAACAAATTCAAAGTTTTACAACCGCCGTAAAAGTGTTCGATAACGTGTTCGAACTTTTTTTCAGGGAAAACATTTTTGCATTCCATTTAGTAGGTAATTAAGTTACTTAATTTGATTTTATTCTATAAATGCACTGCAGATCGCGTTAAAATTATTCTCCGAGTACTAATTTTTACAAGCAAAATTTTGAATCATTGAATTTTTATTACTACCATATATTATACGATATACACACGTACTTTTATCAGTAATTAGTTAAAATTGCAATAAAAGAGCCTCAAAATTAAAGTGCACCCTCGGGCAGTATGACCACGACACGTTATTATGATACGTGCCCATTCAAACGCTGTCTGCCGTCTTTTGCGACAGGGTTGGATAAAGAGAAAGCAATACACGTGAGCCTTCGACGGCCATTCGTATTTATCGATCGTCGAACCATCTCTCAACGCTCGACCGTCGGCCGGCTTCGATCGTTAACGCGCTACAAGTGCTTATCGGTAGCTTCGTTGAAAAAATCACGGGCAAAGAGCGATAACGGGGGAGGGGCGTCAGGCGTGCGCGGCGCCGAAAGTACGAAAGCGACGAATTCGGCCCGCGTCCTCTCGCTATCCATTAATCGATTGCCATTAATCGGCCGACCGGAAACTCCTCCGCCGCTCTCGCATTTGCGCAACGCCGCGCAACGGGGCATTACGATTGTCGAGCTCCTGGGCCGTTGGGCCGCAATCCTTTTTTTTATAAGCTGCTCGCTAAGGACGCGAACCGAGGGAAAGCCGGGCGAGGGTGTGCGCAAGGCCCCGAGAGGCCTTGGGATCGCCTGTCGAGCTCGCGGGCGCGAAGGGGGGCCCCCGCCCAATTAAGATCCTCCTCGTCGATCGGCGAAGCTCGCGCGCCAATTGTTTGCCCGCTCGTTTAGATTCGAGGTTGCTTTTAAATACGCCAATTGTCGATGGATGCTCGTCGCTCGCGAGCGGAAGAACCGGAGGATAACAGATGCCGGGGCATCGGAGAAAACGGGTTTTTTCCCCGGCTCCGCGTCGACCCAGGAACGACGAGCAAGGTTCTCGATCGTTCGGAAGCAGCGCGCGACTCAGCAGGCGAGCAGACCTCGGCACTCCGACTGTTCTCGATTGAGCGGCTGGAGGAGAACCGGAGGGAGGAGCTCCGCTCGCCTCTTCGAGATAATTTGGAGCCTCCCCCCGCTCGAGCCTCGAGTGGAGAGACGCGACGCCGATAGGTTTGAGGACACTGAAAACGCACATCTATAGCGACGCTAAGAGTCCATTATATGTATGTGTATATATATATATTCGGTGACTCTGACTCGATTTTCGTTTGTTATTTTCATATTTTTCATTGCCGAGCGACATTCCGAATTCACGAATTCTAGGGCTACCCGAGCCCGCCATCGCAACAATATTCCCATAAGACATTACTCGCGTAATTGCATTTTTATCAACGAGAATTCCTTGGCTTCCGCCTCACAAACGAGTACGACTTCGACAGCGACCTACGAGCGATAGTTAAGATATAGGTACGGCGCCAAAAAAGCTTTCTGAGCGGAGCATCATCTTGTGTATATTTTTCCTTTTCGGGACTCGATAGATCTTATATTAGCAATTGTTACAAAAAAAAAAAGAAAAGAAATTATTACGTCCCGTAGCCATGCTAACTCGCAAAGTAGGTTAAGGGCCAATTAGCGTGTAATAATGCTATTTTAAAGTCGCTCAAAGTATAAATTGCGATTAGCGAAAGTTTAAGGATTGATTCAATCAATTTGATAGTCCGGGAATTACACTTATCCGACACTTGACACGTTAAGTTGGCTGATCATTATCTTGAAAGATCGTGTTTCAATCCACATGGTCTTGAGTAAACCGCAAAAAGATTTGAGGCCCGAGTTGCCAAGTATTACGCGTCGAGTAAGTCACTTGGGCGAGTATTAACGACACATTCGCCTTTTGCTTTTTGCTTTATTTTTCCAATTTCATGGGCAAGCGATTGCTCTTAATTAATATTTGGCAATTATCGAAGTAAGCATTTGATCAGGGCGCACCTGGTTCCGCACTTTGGATTTCCTAATCAATGGATTGCAGATACAAGCAACGTGCTTGCAAGCTCCCCCAGCCATTATTAGCGCGATGTTATCGGATTCCAACTGTGGAATACCAACGTATGTCAAGGTAGATAGAGCAATTGTGAAATTATAGTAGTAGTAGCAGTAGTAGTAGTAGTAGTAGTAGTAGCAGTAGTAGTAGTAGTAGAGAGAGAGAGAGAGTAAACAAGGGATATAAAGACAAAAAAAATAAATATAGATGTAGAAATGAGATTAGAGAATTGTAATCGATAAATTACTATCCCTCGGTAATTTATAAATTCCCTTTAGACATCATTCCTGGATTATCCAAGGTTTAATCCACTATTTCTTCTAAAGGTAAATTCACGTCGTATTTTGATTAAATTGACCGTCCGTGTGTTGAATTCATAATTTATTATCTAAATTACATTGTGCAATACTTCAATGGAAATATTTTTTAATTAAATAGAAACTTATTGCTAACATTGAATTCGCACATTTGTATAAAAATTGTAAAGTGACTTTATGCGCAGCATATCATAATATTATCAATCCGATGAGCTTAATTTACACCGCAAATATTAAGCCACTTTTTTCAATAGTTCTTTAATGTAATGTTTCTTGCTTTTAATTTAAAATTATTATACATATATTAGACTTTGAACAAAATTGTGTGTATTAATAATACTTAGCATTTCGTGGTAAAAATATATAATGATAATTTGTATTTTCAAATTCAATGCAGTTTATGTTTATAATTACAAACTATTAAAATACTCTTCGTTTATTATTTACACTGAATTTAAATAATGTCATAAAATAGAAGCAATTTTTTTAAAAAGTTTTACAAAAAGTAAGATAAAACGATCAATAGTATTAAATTCGTTATTTGATTCAACATCTTGTGCAGAGGAAGCGATAAAGTTTTAAAAATAAATTATCAATAAAGTTATCCAATAACAATTAAGTATTGCTATAACAATGTCAATAATAAATTTCCATAGCAACAAAACATTAATAATTTAAAAATAATAAACTCCCTTTGAATTTATAGCTGCCATCGTACAACAACAATATTAAATAAAAGCTTCTTATGTCTCATTCATAATATATAAACTTGGATCAATATATTATATTACATTATTGCATTAAGTTTACTTTGCGAAAATACGAGATTCTATTATTTGAAGTTCGAGTCATCGAAAACTCAAATTTTTTGAAACTATTGGACCGTGCCATATTTAGCTATAAATTCACCAATCGAAAGAAATATGGATTTTAAAAGTAGTTGAAAGAAATTCTTAAAGTAAAAGATCGCTTTTTTGCTTAAAATGTAAAGTGATAAAAAAGAAAGACGCAGAAGTAACAAGATAAAGTGTAGAATAGAAAAAACGAGGAGAAGAGAAAAATTGATAGAAGTATGTAATATATAGGTTGGCGTAAAATCATAATTCTTGATCAGCTACGAGCGTGAAGCGCTTTTATACTGAACACATACGAAGTAATTGACATTCTCTCATCAATATGGATTATAATGTGCAGAAAGATTAGCTCGTGGAATAAAGGCTTACAGAATGAAAATCAATAAACGTTGTAAAATATTTGTATAACAATAAATCATTTAAAAACTTCATCTGCTTAATACACTCAAGAATACATGTTATAATTTAAAAAATAAAAGTGTTACTATGCGTTACTCTCTAGCAGTTTTTGTAAAAATAACGAGTGGCATAAAGGCTGTTCAAGAATTCGCCACGAAACGCAAAAAACAATTTAAATAAATAAATTAGTGCCATGAGACTAAATTTTCATTTGACTAAGAAATTGGATTTTTAAAAGTCTCTCAGTTTTTATTATGCAACATACAAATATATTTCGAATACTTGAACTTAAATTATAAAGAAAATAATTATATATATATATATATATATATATATATTTAAAAAAAAAACTTTAATATTTAATAGTCCTTATATGAGTGCAAACTATAATATTTAAAATTAAAGATGGGCGCATATATATTTTAAATTCTCCAAAAGTATAGAATCTATAAGTAGTTGCAGAGTTACATTGTATATGTAAGTCGAATGTTCATAAATTAATTTCGAATTTCGTAAATGTACTTTTACAATAAAATAATTTTAATGCATTGATGCTCGAGAAGAGACATGTATGTTTAATTGCAAATAATCATTTAAAATAATAGTAATTGAATTTGTTAAAAATTAAATTTAAAATTTTAAATGCACAGGTGTTCGTGTTTTTTTTTTTTTAATGAATACTTAATACATATAGAAAGGGAAGGTAAACATTAGTCGGGCTTTAAGAAATCTTTTTACGTGGCAATTTATATGTTACGCAGCTTATGAGAAATATTTGTCCCGAAATTCATATCGATTGTATTCCAAACTATTTTGCCAGCTTGGCATATTTTTCATTCAGTTTATAAATGTTGTCACTCTGTTAATACCGTTAAAAGTATTGTTAATTTAAACGGAAAAATTATAGGCATTGAACTTCGTCACAATTTCTAAATTCAATATTAAATTACAAACGTAATATTTTCAATAGAAATATATTGCAAAAATTCAATCAATATCGAATTTCATGACTAAATATCATGTACTGATATCCCATCTATTTTTATATACTTTCGAAATTACTACTTATTAAATCTACTACTAATTAATCTTTTTAGAAAAGAAACTAACGCCAGTTTATTTGCTAATGCAAGCATTACCATATTTCATGGTATATGTACAAGTATGTACGCAACAATACGTGAACTTTCATTTGCCATATTATAAAATAAGAACAGATCTGCTTAGGAACAAAGAAGGAAACGAGGGATTTTAGTAAAAATTAATTTTAAAAACTTATTTAAGAGACTATTCTAATTCATTTTTAAGCAAGTTAAATAATTAAAACCATTGAATAATATAAAACATTTTAATTTCCTAATCGTATATTTTAAGTTTTCTGGATTATTTGTAAAACTTATTCATAAGATATTAAAATTTCGACAGTTATTTATTGATAATCGATATCTTTAAGCGCAATAAGTAATAATATATCATTAATATTGGTAGTTAAATTACAATTGATGTAAAAATATTATAATATTGATATGTTTTATTTATTCACAATTATTGATATACATAAGATAATTGCACTTTGTTAAGAAAGAGATAATTTCGAGCAGGTATACTTTTTTAAAAAAATTTTTATGTTTGAATAAAAATACGCAAGGAAAAATAAATACATAAATGAATAAATAATCAAAATAGGTAGAGCAGGGAAAAAGATAAATTAACTAATGTGTATGATATTTGTATAAATATATATATATATCTAACGTAAATTAAATGTATCGAGTTTAAATTCACATAAGATCGCAAAAAACAAAGTAAATAGAAGAGAGAAAATACACGAAAAAGACGAATCTTACGATAACTTACAAAAAAGCGAGACGAAAAATACTTTTATTATCTCTCTTAAACAATGTAGCATAAGGCTTGATGATAAACTAAGAAAAAGAAAATGAGCGAAACAAAATTCGTGGAAGAGTCGGATTAGCGGCCAAGTAGTCAAGTTTGGAACGGGTCAGACACATTGTATACATTAGCACCACATCGTAGAAATAGAATATCAATTTTATATTATTTAATCCTGTAGCAGAGTTTAGTAAAAAAAAATTCCATAGTTATTGATAAACGTATTTATACAGATAAATAATGTAATTACGTGTGATTTAAAAAAATATTACCTCATAGGTTTTCTTTGAAATATTAATACCAAATTTGATGCTCGTATGCTTCCTTGTTTAAACTTTTCACTCGTCGAGTGTAAGTAAAATCTATTACTTTTTATGAACATTTTACAAAACAATCATAAATATAAAATATAATGTGTTATCGCATGTAAATATACGCGATTGCATACTACGCGTGTTTACTATTTGATATTGATTTGTACTATAATTTCAAATGTGCATTATAAAAAAAACCTGATTTGTATTATAATTGTTTTAGAATAAATAATTCCTTTAAAATATATTGCTACTTTTGCTCTAGTTATATTATTTATAATTTAAATCGTTAAAGAGCATTATACACTGAATACATACAAAAAGATTCACAAAATTTGACAAAGTACATGATTTTATAACAAACTCTCCAATATGCGTTATAAAAACGAAACTTCCACCAACTTTATTCATTTATCATTGTTTTTTTTTTTTTTTTTTTTTGCGCTCAAATTTATAAATTTGAATAGAGATGAGTTTTACGAAGGTACCCTATGATTCGCTTGAATATTATAGAGATATTACACTTTTAATCGTTCGATATGCTCCACGGTAATTAATATCAATGATATCGTAAAATTAAAATACGCTGGAGATTTCTTTCGCAAACCGAATTATATAATCCATGAGATAAAAATATTGCGTAAAGTTTAATAATCGCGCAATTGTAATATATCCGCCGTATCCAAGTGAAAATCGGAAAATATTTTCTCTACGGGAACAATTCGTATTCCTATGCAATCGTAGAAAAATAAACCTCGTGAAATAAATGAAAAAAAACTTCTCCCCTGGAACGCAAAATAAAAAAAAGTACCTTTATGGCTTTAGCATCTGACTTGTCGAGAGGCGGACAATGAAGAGAAGGGGGGCGGGGCACATCGCACGAAGGACCAAAATAACGCCGAAGGAGGCGCGGCGAGCAAATTGCCGATTAAAAGCGCACTACTCGAACGGAGCCGATGCTCGATAGGTGCAGGCGCGCAGAAAAACAATCGTTCGAAAATGGTTAGCGACGCGCGCCAAGAATCCAGAGCTCGCACGAGTCATCCGCGGGTGCAGTTCCGTACGGGCAGCGGAGGCCAAGAGCATCCGGGATCTCGGAGGCCTAATGCGTACGCGCGCAATGCAAATGGAGCTTAGCGAGGCACGGGAGGTTAAGACCTTTGCCAGGAGCCCGGTGTAGTATTCGGTCTCGCGGTACCTGCGGAGCCACTCCTCCCGCCCGGGCGCGAATTCAAATTGACACGCTGACGCGCGATCCGCCGACCGCCGACGCCTCTTCAAGAGCACGTAAGCGAGCTCTATCGACGCGATGTGCCGCAGCCCCCGCCGCCCCCGCCCCCCATAAAATTCCAAGCAAATCCGTCGCCGCTCGGAATGATAAAGTGTATTCGCGGAGATGTCGATGTGCCGTCGCACGATTGCGCCGCGAGGGTGAATGTTAACGACGCGGGGGGCTCGTCGGGGCGATGACGTAAAAACTGTCGATTGGAAAATTGTATCGAGCAGCTGCGTGAAATGGATCGTAAAAAAAAAAAAGGGAGAAATCCATTTCAATGTAGGTAGAAACTGGTCTCTACTGTTATGTGTATATATATATATATAACTCGGTATATATTTATTTAGACTGACAAGGAGTGAATAAAACACATAACGCGGTTTGCCTTTCTACGCAGTCTTCGACACTCGTCTGAACGCAAACACTTGGGAATTTCTAGGTCGACGAGTGCAAGCTGCAGGTTAAGAATAATGAAATTCAAGCTGGTGGATCAAATACACTGGAATTAAATTAAAACAAAAAAAAAAAAAAAAAAAAAAAAAAAAAAACCCCGTAAATTCGTATGAGATGCAAAGTTTTCGAGATATTATCGCGATTGCATTTCCGTATTAAAATCAGCCCGCGTTTTATACACCGTTCGAGTGTTGTACCGCTAATACCAAAAAAAATTCTATTTCCAAATAGATTTTGCTTAGAAAGGAGTTACCTCCTTTAACGTATTTGGTACTAAAATTTTACGTATCCCACCTTGGACTTTATTATCGCACCCTCTTACTCGATGTATAAATTTACCACGAGTATCCTGTAGCTTTGCAAAAGGTAATATAATTTATGTAAGAAACGGTTGTGTGATCAACAACAAAGGGGTTGTTGGGTTGTACAACACTTACCGTTACTGGGATTCAATTTTAATAAACTAACTTTTCTTCAACCGTCGTATATTAATGAATATGATATTACGTATATTATAACAATGTTTCCAATTAATTGCGTGCGCGTGAACTGAAAAAAGTGTTCAACAATTTTGATAAATTATTAAAATTAATAGCCGATTTTTCGTAATGAATAATTCCCTGTATTTTTATAAAAGGTCATTTATATTGCGAACATGATGCGACTGCCTATAATTTAAATCGACATGAAGTCCGCACGTTATACTTGCTTAAAGAGCAGGAAATTAGATTTTGAAATTTTGAAGAATACAAAAATGGTATTGGCCTTCAAAAGAAAAATGTAATAACGTGTGGGATTACATCGATGAAGCTCAAAAATAAAAAAATCCAAACAAAAGACTATCAGCTGTCTTCCATTGTCAATTTTTCTCTGGGTTTTGAAAAATTGCTAAGAAATAAAATAAAAAACTAATTTTTGCTACAGGCATATTTTATAAATTCTATTCGATAACGCATAAATCTTAATATTAAAGCGTTAAATAACCTTATTACTCATAATATGTAGGATCGTATAAAAAAAAAACTTATTTTGAACATTGACATTTTATTTGTAACAATATTAAAAATTCCAAGCGTAAAACTTCGTGAATATTAAAAAGCTTATTATTGCATTAAAATTTTTTATGATACTATTATTCATATTAACGTTTAATTTGCTTTCAGTTTTAATTTGTAAGGATTTCTTAATTATTAAATGAAACAGTATCATTTACTGAATAATTTTGTAATTATGTGAAATCAAAATGTCGAGAAATCCACACTTCTTCGAAGATAAAAGGCCTTCATTCGGCAATTGATTTTAATACCACTTAAATTTACGGATAATTTTCCAAATTAATTTACTTTGCATACAATTCTTATCTATAAATTGGAAATTTTTACCGTAAACTAAGAAAATTCCATTTCCAATGTTAATAATCATTCTGTGAAAAATTCTTTGTAAAAGAAAAAAACCTTTTTAATATAATCGTTCTCTACTAAAATAAATTTGATTAATTATGACTCTTAAACGCACGATTAGAGGGATGAGTCTTGAAAAGCGATTTATAAGTTGAAAGTCGATAAGAACTTATCGCCACCGCACTCTCGCTCTAAAAATTTTGCAATTTCTATAATTGCCTTAGGCCGATTATTGCACCTTTTGTGACGATTCAAAGGAGAATTTCACGCCTTTTTGGTGCACAAAAGTGTTCGCTATCGCGTCAAAAAGAAAACGAGGGAAGAATAGCGACGTCGTGAAATCATCTGTAATACAGGGAATGACGAATTTGACAATGAAGGACGAGGGACCAAGGGGAGGGGGTGATAGAGAGAGAGAGAGAGAGAGAGAGAGAGAGAGGAAAACAGAGAAATAACGGGCGAATAAGAAAAGCCGTTATAGGTATACAGCGATAAGGAGAAGGAAGATGGGCTTACAACGAAAATAGAAAAAAGTAAATATTCATATATATTGTCTCCGTATACGTACGTACATATGCAAGCTTAGCGATAGAAGGAGAGAAATCGACGGAGATAGAGATAGAGAGAGAGAGAGAGAGAGAGAGAGAGAGAGAGAGGAGAGCGACAGCTCCAATCCCGGGTATCCCGGGGGTTGCCATGGCAACGCAAGAGAGGAGCTCGGCTTTGCTCGCCCCCTCTCGCTCGCACCAACCGCTACTTTAGCGCCGTCAGTAAGCCGCCACCCCCTCGCCGCCCTGACGCCGCTGAAGCAAGCGCCAACCCGCCGCGCACCGCTACACCAAAAAATCCCGCTCCCTCCCTCCCTCCCACCCTCGCTCTCTCCATACGTATCTCCCTACGGCCTACGCGGGGCGCAGCTATTTATAATCAACGCAGGATGACTTGGGCTCGCAGCGGCGGCAGCGGCAGCAGGAGGAGGAGGAGGTCGCGGAGGCTCTCAGCAGCAGCAGCAGCAGCTTCCGCCGAATCGCGTAGGACACGTCGGCTGCTGCGTAGATCTTTTCCAACGGGCGCTCCCTGCTTTATCGACGAGCCGAGTGGCCGCTGTTTGATAATACTCTCGGGGAGGGGGTGGGGGGTGGCGGCGCAACCGGAGGAGTCGAGTCAATCGTGACCCGCGGACAAACGCGGAGGCCACTCTTTTGGCCGGCCACGGCGAGCCTACCGAAACCATTGAAATTACAACCGCGGTAAAGTTGGTGCGCCCCCGACGGTTCGTTCGTTCGTTCGCTCCTTTGTTCGCTTGCTCTTATTCTTATTATTTACGCTGCGCGGTAGACGCGCCTCAACCCCTGGGCTCTCCGCTGCTTCCCAAGGTTACCAAAGTATTGCGAACTTAATTTTGAAATTCCTTCCGGTGATCCATGAGTCCTCGATGTAAAAAAATTTAACGCCTTTCCTTAACTAAATACGCGAAGCCGTTGCTTCCCTACTCTTTTTACCGTGCGCTTATAATTACCGTATCCCTGATTATCCCATCGCTTGGAAATTAATTGCATTCTTATATCGATTTTGAATAAAATTTGTATGCTCCTGCATAAACTAAGCGACTCTCGCATTTATAATTTCTTATCTAAATTATTACTGCTTAGAACGGTTGACCGAAACAATTCTTGTTCATTATCTTACCGTAACTTATGTTTTGCTTATTGTAATGCAAAAAATAATGATATTTATATTTACATTTCTTGAAAAATCAAATGCAAATTTAATCTGAATACTTAAAGATTATACTGATGTATAAAAATTGAGGTTTTTAATTTTGTATAGTGAAACGCGAAAACTCTGATACGTAATGTAATAAGGATATTTACAGAACGATTTCCTATTGGTAGATATTCCCTATTGGTGCACATCAATTAACAGATTATGATTAAATATGTGCATTCGGGATACTTACCTAGAAAAGTGCGACATTTTTTTTTAATAACGCATGCATTTCTTTAACAAATGTTAAACGCAAAATCTCGTAAAACTATTCAGTATAATTTTAAAGGCACTAAAACAAAATAATAGAGCTACTAAAAGATAACTTTATGAAACCTTTTACAAATAATTTTATAAATTATCGAACGGTTAAGCTTCCGTTGAATTAAGGTCACTTATATCAGACAGGGACTTTATTTAGCACGTAAAAAATACCCTGTTATTGATATAAAAATGTATGTACCCTTCATCGTGAAAGTCATAAGTTAATTATAAAAAAAAACGTGTGAATTTATATTTTATGTAGCTTCAAGTTAAAAAAAATCAATTTTAACTATTAGAAATTTTCTATTAGAAAATGAATAATAAAAAAACTTATCTTTTTAAGATATATATATATATATTCCAATTAATGTTTTAAATGAATATAAAAATGTTGATATGTTAATAAAAACATTGAAAAGGCATATCAACCTTGCATTACGACACATCACGACCAAAAGCATAAATAAATTTAAGACTTCATTTGATTTTATGTTCAATATTATCTTTTTTTATTACAATAAAATAAGAAAGTTTATGCAACTATAATACGATTTAATACAACGAATGAGAAACCGCAAAATGACTTGCTTATATATAAATATAAATATCAATAAAGAAAACGGAGGTAATATTACAAAATTAACGTGAAAGAATTTTAAACATTAGTACCTTTATTGAAAATAATAAAGTTAAAGCATAAAGCTAATAGCGTAGTGTAAAATGAAAAATCGAAATTCTTAAATATTTTATTTATTTATTTCAATACAATACACTAAGCAGATATATATATATATATATATCTATCTTATAAATCAATACTAATCAATACATTATTTTAATAATTTGGATGCGTTACTGTCTCATAATATACATAATTAATATGATTAATCAATATTTCAATGTTTGAAGAAGGTATAATTATAAATATAATATTTTCATGTATTAGTTTCAATAATCAATAATTATTAAATCTGATTAATTAACGAATCAGTAAAATTATTTACAAAATTTGTATTAATGTTTGAAGGATTCGAATTCATATTTTACATTACGTATAAAATTAGTATTTAACATGATGTGAATTATAAATTTAAAAAATAATCAATATTTGTTATATAATTTCACGTGAAATAATTACGTTAAGAACTAAAAAATCATGGATCTTAAAAGTTTTCCTCCATATTACGATAATTAGTTTCTACGATAATATAAAACTTTTAGCTTAACAAATAGGCTTTAAAAACCATTCCATTACTTTTTTTTATCTACAGTGTTTTATCATTAAATGATAAGTCAAGCCTAATGTATAAATTTGAAAATATAAAACCTACTTTTCTCTTCGTAAAGTTCTTTACGGAATTTCTTTACGGCATATAATTGACTGATTGCTTTAAGTGAAACAAAATTCTTGCTATCCGTTGTGCACTTACACTGACAATTAAATAATATGTACTTAATCGATTATCAGCGAATGAATAATACCAGGTTAAAAAAAAAAAAAAAAAAAAAAAAAAGAGAAAAAAAAAAAGAGAAAAAGTTCAATAATTGAAAAACCCATTTGAAATACACGTAAAATCGCAGTATCAATTGTTTATCATTGTTTCAACTTAATTGGAATGTCTTGTTGAATAAAAGAAAAAGAAAAAACCAATGAGAATCGTTTGATAATTGTATTTTCAGTGACGATGATCCGCAACGCATTGAAACTCATTATCAAGATACGGGGGGCTTCTTCCGCCTGTCCTACGGAATCGCAGAGAGTACCAGCCCCCACTTTAATTTGAACTCCCGGGGAATATTGCGCTCGTTCCGAGGGATTGGCGGGGCTTTCTTTTCAGTCGTCGAGCCAACGGAGCCAAAATTAATGAGCTCGGCACCGGCTGCCGAGATCACGAGAGTCTGGATTACCTGGAAATTAGAGGACCGATTAAGGATTGGCCAAAGCGAGGCGCGATCGGGGCCCGATTATCACGCGAAGGACCTTCACCGTTTGTTTGTTTATCCAGCCTGCGCTTCATTTCGACGGATTTGTACTCGAATCTGCTCTTTCGACTCATAGTCGGGACTTTGTGCCGGAGAAATTTTTCGCTACCGTTCAAAATGGCTTATCGCATTCTTCACCCTGAATACTTGGCTGGTAAACTCAATGCGAGCGCGCACCTCTTGTAATTCATTCTCAATTATTTTATAATTTACCGTTTAGTGCAAAGGTAGTTGCCGAGAAAGAAGCGGTTATTATACATAAAAAATCGCCTTCGATGACACGACCACGATTTAATTACACGCGTTACGTGTAATTTTACCTACGAAATCATTGCATTATTTTATAACTGCGTATCCTTTGAGCATTGGCAATATTAATATTTGTAATTTACACGTTAACTACTTGTAGAAACTAACGCCCATATATTTGTTTCGCCATTACTTTGCTTAATATTGAAATACATGTTATAATTACTTCGTCTTTAATAAAGTTTCCCTCATTTATATTCAAACAAATTTATTTTTAATGATATTCTAAATGTTATTTTTATAAAGCACTAAAACATCGTACATAACGAAAAAATTCTAAAAAAAGCAGAAAATATTTACAAATATTTTATAATATAATTGAATTTGAATCATTTTTAATTTAATTACTAAGCCAAGTTATTTATCACATCTAGTGAAATAATTTTAAATTTTCTGTAACTAAATTTTACACAAAAAATGCGAGACAAAATTACAAGATAAAAATTATGTAACAAAGATTTTAATTAAAAATTGCATTTAATTTAAAAATTGTTGAAAAGATATTTTCTATATAAAATTGACCCAATTTTATACTCAACCAATTATTTTAATAATATAAACTTCAAGATGTATTTATTCAATGCATAAAAAACTTTCTATTTTATGTTTTATTGTACATCACTAAAATATTCATGCATAGGCTTTGCTAGCAGTTGTATAATAGAAATTTTTTTTAAATAATTTATCTTTGAACAAATGTAAATACTTCTAAATATAATATAAAGTTTTCAGTTATAAAAATTCCAAAATGTAAAATAATTTTATTGCAATTCTTTTGTAATTTTTATTAATTTACAAGTTACAAAGATGAAATATGTATTTTTGAAATGGAGATAACTTTTTAATAATCGGCAATATCATAGCAGAAATATTAATTTATATTACTCTTTAATATCAAGTATTAACATGTTATAATAAAAAAGACATGATTTGTTTACAAATGTTATAAGAGTATATTTGTATTTTTTATTTAATATTATGTTGAATTACATTTAAAAAAAAAAAAAAAAAATTTAATAAATAACAACAGCTTTTCAGATACTTCGATAAATCTTGATTTATTATTAAATGTACGTGAGAAAAATCACATTATTTCCAAAAAGTAATTTAAAAAAAAGAAAGCCGTAAATTAAAAGGCCTTACCGTTATGATATAATTGGAGCAATAATCTTAAAAATTTGTATTCACGGAAACTTTGGATACCCTAGCATTGATAAAACTAAGCAACAACAACTTTAAATGAAAGCCGCTCCACGAAACTATACTGATCTTACGAAATTACTAATTTTAATATCTTCATTGGCACAAAAATGTTTTTAATGCAATTGCTCGCATTACCAAAAGCTATTGAGAGTCCGTAGACTGCTCACTATTATAAAACAGATCACCCTATACTTATACGTATTCACATAGTTTGCATTCAATGCTAAAATAATATTGATCTACTTATTCGTGTGATACATTAAATAACTCATTCGCCTATATCTGTTAATTGTTTATAATTTTATTTATTATATAGAATTATCATTTCATTGTTACGTGCACAGAAGATATTTTAGAAGTTTGCTAAATGTGATAAATGTACGGTACAATCTCAGATTACTGACCAGTGACTTTTTTTAAAGCCTCAACACAAAAGCAATAAATCAATAGCGTCACGTGTGCAATTGAAATTTCAATCTCTAAATATTTAGGTGTACCTCTGCCTTCAAGCTCTACCATGTCCTTTAGCATTTATATTTCAATGTTATCATTAAATATTATTATAATCCAGAATTCAAAGAACAAAATCAACGATGTGCTCTTAGCCTTGTGACGCAAGTACAAGTGTCTAATTTCACGTTCTGATTACGACGCGGGGCCGTAATGAAAAAGAAGTCGTATAGACATCGTTAGTTTAGGTAGAAATAGAATCCGACGCGAAAATGAAAGATCTCGGCTTAGATTCCCAGAACTGACTGTGCCGATGTTTTCAAATTCCTCCATCGCCTTCTCCGTTTTTGGATTGATTTACGATTAATTATCGGCAATCGATTGCTGCGTTATGCAAGGAGGCAAATCGGATTACGGAATTCAAATAAAGCTTTTTTGGGAACAAAAAAAATTCTCAAAACCCCGAATCTGATATATAATTAATTAAAATTTTAATTCCTTCGAAATCAACGGTACATCCTCGCGATTCGTCCAACAATTGAGCGGATTAAAAAAACCCGCCGTAAAAAGATTCAAAACTTTCGCATGATAAATACTTTGCTTGTATAATAATATTAAATGAGAACGTGTAGGGGTTCGAATGCAACATCGTAATTCATTCAACGCGCATAGAAAGGTAAGTAAAGGATCGATCTTTAAATCTCTAATTCAGTCCTAAAAGGTACGTTTAAGTTTTTTTAAAAATTGAGAAAGCTTTTTTATTTAATTTTAAGATACATTGGAAATGTTAAAACCTTTTTTTATAATCAGAAGAATGAAAATAAAATTTCTAGCTCATTAAAATATTACAACCAGACCTTTGACATGTCAATATACACATACTACATCACACATGTTATTTTATCGGCGTTAAAGCAAATAAGATTTAATAAATAGTAAATTGAAATTACAATTTGGCATAAAGATGAAAATAGTATTACTTAAAGACTTTGTTCAAAAAATGTATTTTTCTTTTTCAATGCTACAATGCGACGATTGAAGACTAATAACTAATTAGTATTAACTTTACTACTAATTAATATTACCAGATTTTATGAATTACTTCTTTAGTATTCAAAACTTGATAAAGATAACAATAGGCCAAAGGACTAGGCAGAGGTAATTATTAAGCTTAATTTTTTTATACTGCGATATTACGATGTTTATCAAAGTAAATTTTACAGGAAACGAATACGTACAATTCAACAAACCAGCTTTTTAGTTATTTTTCCTGTCCTCGCAGAAGCAAAAAGTGCTACCATTCTTGTATTATAATATTATTTGTTTCAAATATAAATGCAAGATAAATGTTTTGACATTAATAAACGTAGAAAAGTTTCAGTCTCACAAATATCATTTCATTGGGAATAATGTATTTACTAGCGTTACTTCAGTTCTACTGAGTCTTAAAAATTAAAAATTGTACAATATAAAATGTCTAAAAAATGTTTAGAAAATGACGAGGAAAATTTTGTATTAATACAATAAAGAACTAATAAAGCTTATATAGATTTCATTGCTATTATTATCTGGATAATGTTAAATTATACAAATTTTGTTTTTTCGTTACTTAATGATAATATATTTAATATTTGCATTTAACATCAATTAATGTATTGTATAAATATGCGGAATGATAGAAACTCTTTGCTTATTTTTACTTAAAGCAGGATTTAAAAATATCTTTTTTAAAAAGAAAATATACAACCCTAAATCATTTGACTATTATAGAACAGAAAATTGATATTCCCTAGATGCCGAATATTATAAAATTTAGTGTTTTTATAATGAAATATAAGATGTATGTTCCACAATATCTTCCCTAATGTTTCTTCTAGTTTAAAAAATGATTGTAAAAGTATTCAGAGGAAAATTTCATTTGTAAGAAAAACATTTCTTATAAACACAAATGCAATGAAACCATCTTAAAAATGTACAGATTGTTAATTTCTTGTTTCGGTTATGAAATAAATAAAAATCGTTTTATGGAGATCTAAAAAATTTTCTTTTATTAAAAATTCACTGATCGAGAAATTTGATAATATTTCAAATAATTTTTCGGACTCCTTTTATTATCATTACACAGATAAGCGCGATTTATTGCAAAGACGTTTACCGTAATATAATGTAATAAAGTGATTTATGAGTAACATGAGTGTAGCAGTAAATATGTGCATTGCTTTTTATGTTTTATTTCAAATGCATATAATAGATTCAGTAACTTAAAATAATTTGGGCTACATTTGGCAAAGCCAATAAATTGAGGATAAAATCTTTATAAGCCATTACCGTAGTAATGTGTAATGGTTTTTGGTGAAAAATATCATTTTTGGTTTTGCACGGTCGCGTAATATTAAAGACAGAGAGGCAAGAGAAAAAAGGAATGATTAGGAAAAAAAAAAATGTCCAAATATGTAAATGTCCTAGTGAAATTGGTAGCCGAGATTCTAGATTATTTGAAAACCCAAAGGAAAGGCAAAATTAGAAGCCTAATTAGAAGGTATCGATGTGGAAATCCTTCGATAGACGCAGTTTTCTAGAACGAAGGTGGAATTTGCGAAAAGGAGCTGTCAAATATGGCTCACGTAATGAAAGAATATAGAAATATATAGTAGGGGATAAAGAGATAAGAAAAGTACTGAATGCAGGGGTCTGATTCAGAAAATAAAAAGAATAGATCGAAGGTAAATAATGAATGTACATACCTGAAACTTCAAGAAATTTAAGCTCAACAATGATTATTTGTTAATTGTGATTTTCAATTGTGATTTTCATTTTTATTTATAATTGGGATTATAAATATTTGTAACGATCAGGTAAGTTAAATAGTCTTCAAAAAGATGTAAACAGGGTACAAATCTTTGTATATTGTTGAAATACAGTTAAATAAGAATATTGTACTGCATTGTATTATGATAATGGTAATAATTTAAAATTGATTAATGTAACTTTAAGCAGCTTACAAAGTTTATACAATAAAGCATTTACTAAAGGTATCCAATGTCTTTTGTATATCACTTGACGATTGGATTTTCATTCTTGTGCTAATGCTACATCGGAATTATTTAGACGATGATGCTGCAAAACCGACGTCCCTCGTTGCGCTCACTAATTAGAGGAATGTAGTAAAAAAAAAAAATGTAAAAGAAAATCTTTTCAATTAATTAACATTTCTATGAATAAATAAATGATGAATCCTCGCTTACACGTAGAACAAAAGTGTACACTTAGA
Source organism: Kradibia gibbosae (assembly GCA_018907135.1). Lineage (NCBI taxonomy): Eukaryota > Metazoa > Arthropoda > Insecta > Hymenoptera > Agaonidae > Kradibia > Kradibia gibbosae. The sequence continues at coordinate 14,994,130 of JACCHX010000007.1, forward strand.
TGAAAGGCATCTTCAAACAAGAGTGATTTGGTGATATTATATCACTTTAGTTTCGGAGTCAGAAGTGTCACGTAATATCAATTGATAGGACTTTAAGTTGAATTAGTTTTTTATTAAAAAAAAAATGTAACACGGTATGGCTTTCCTGATGTAATAATTTCATAAGCAACGTTATCATCTAATAAATGTGGCACTTTAATAATTGATAAATGGCTCGTACACAAATGTAAAATCGTAAATTAAAAAGTCTCATTAGGATTTGATGTACGCACATTCGCATAATTCTCTCAGTAAAAGTAAATTAATTCAATTAATTTAATTGTCTATAATTTTACATTAATATATGCTGATGAAAGGCCATCAAGGATATTTAAAAATAAAAAACCGTTTTAATTATCAGATTACCAGCAAAACGATAAATCATTAAGAATGCAGATGGCATTCTTATTGGAAATCTTTGATTTTCCATTTAATTAGCATATGTTAAGTATAACAGTATAATAGAATACTTTCAAATACGAGTCGCTATTGAGTTATTTTATTCCGCGGATGAAATACTATATATATAATTATATATAGGATATTATGCGATTGTTAATAATCTATTTTAAATTTGAACTAATCATAACTTCATCTATTCTTATTAAATAAATCAACTTTGACGCTAAAAGAATAAGATTTATAATAGATTTATAGAATACTTAAATTAGTAATTTTGTTGGTCTTAATACAACAAGGGAATTAAAATATTATAATAGATAAGCTTGAAAATCTATATCTATCTCATCGCTTCAAGTGGAGAGCCAAACGATGTATTACTTTTTATGGAAAGAATGATTTTTAAATGCTTTGAACGCCATTTATAAATATATATATATATATATATGTACGTAAGCTGCTATTAGCTGTAAAGGGGTCGAAAAGAAAAGTAAAAGTACCCGACAATCCTTCAATTTAAGATTAAACGAACGTTGAAGCTCCATTTGCTTAAGAGCGTTATCTCGTCAGGGCACGAGGAGCGATTAAATTCCAGAACGTAGGACAATAAAAATACGATCAACGCGTGCAATCGTGGCGACGCGAGTGACCGAAGTGTCGCGGGGCGACGACGGCAAGGGGGTAGGCGTTGCGGGTTGGGGGTGAGCGGCGAGCGAGAAACAGCCACATGTCAAGCAACGTGAATTGATTAGCAGGAGAGAAAATTCACCGAATATCCAAAATCCGCTCGAGGGCCACGTCACGAGCGAATAATCGCTCGACGGCCTCCCCGCGTCAGCTCGACTTCGTTCGAAATTCGCTATGGGCACTTCGGCCCGTCTCCCCCCGACCCCGACCCGCCGAGCATAAAGTACCTCGACGCCCCCCGATACCGCGATCGACCCCGCGAACATCCGGGGGGAAGAGCCGCGCGTCGCTCCCGAAATCACGTCTCGGTCGGGTGAAGAATCGCCAAGCTGTTGCGCCTAGTTCGGAGCCGCTCTCGCGAGATCGACCCGTGATTCTCGCCTTGGCCGAAAACCGAGAGCGGGATGGCCGGGGGCCGGGGGCAGGGGGCGGGGATATCACCATCCACGAGGTCGGCTATATAGTCGGACCGTAGGAGCGAGGGCTGGCTGCTTCTGGATTGCTCTCGGATGGCGCAATCCGTGAAGTTCGGTTACTCGACGAAATAAATTTCAACGGGCCGTTATTCCCTCGAGACTTTTTTTACGGACCGAGGGGGGCTCGAGCAGCCTCGATAGCTTTTATTGTGCCTGGATTCGCCGCGGCGGATCTTTAACCGCGCGACGCCTTGATAAATTGCCGGTAAGATTATACGAGTTGGAAATGGGGGGGGGGCGAGGGAAAAACGCAGTGGAACAAGCGCTTGGCAAATTTGAACGATTAAACGCGGATTGTGCGGAATAATTAACTTCGGTCTCTCCGTTCATTTTTTAACTATACGCGATAAAAGCAGCGAAGCTTAATTTCCATTTCCATTCGATGTTATGTAAATTATTTAATACTGCGAGAACTCGAACAAACTTCCACTCTTCGGCTTTGTACACAGAATTTGAACGTTCGATGTGCATCGATTGGTTTGTATTTTTTAAAAACCTTTATAGCTAATATTGAGTCGATTGGTCATCAATTATACGGTGCACTGCTAAAAGTACATTTAGTTTGTTATTGAAATTGTTATTATAATGGTAGTTAAATTAAACTTTCAAGTGAATGTACATTTGGTAAGATCAAAAACTAATTGACACAAGCGTTTCGAGTAAAATTTAGTTTACATTATACAAATCTCTTACTTATCGGTCACTATTATAAAAAACAAAAAAACAAAATTAATCAATTACCATCGGTAATTCGTAATTAGTTTTTGCAAGATGGGAAAATATTTTATTACAAATTATTGAATATTTACATTAAATGCTCACTATTAGTTATATAAATTTCTCCTCTGAAACGTATTATAATCCCTTAAGGTTACGGCAACTGTTTAAACAAGTTTACTGTAAAAAATACTATCAATTTTTCTCGGCTCCACGCACATTAGACATTAAATGACAGATCATTGAAGAAGCATTTCACGGTTGATCCCTATCTTCACACTGAAGTATATAGGTTTTGAGTCAGGAATTTTATGACCGATGTCAAGCTTTATTCGAAGAAATGCACTCACCTGTCAAAACACTTCTCTAATGAAAAACAATTTAGGGCTTGCAATAAATCTTTGCTCCGACTATTTTCCGAAACTAATTTAACGAAGAGTAGAATTTAAGAAAATTGATCGACGAATAAATGTGCCAGCTAAAATATTGCAAAATATAATATTCTGCGTAACTCGGGTAGATAATCTAAGCGACAGTCCCTTTTCCGAAATTGCAGCAAGTGCCAATATTGTGAAGAGGGTGCGTTGCTTTAAATGAAGCTTTCATATATCGAACCATCCCTAGTGCGTTTAAGCAATTATTAAGATACATTTCGAAATGGCAAAATTGATCCTAAGTAAGAGCTGTCGACTTTTGGAAAACAACGATTGGTTTAATTATTTATTTTCGATATTTTTTTTTTTTTTTTTTTTTTAATACGGTACACCTCACGGTGAGGAGTGAAACTTGTACTCGTACACTTTTTTCTAAATTTTGAATTACTCCAAGGTCTTCCCCAAAATTTGCATCCAATTTACGCTTGTTATTTAGGTGTTAAATACGCCGTGTGTGTGTGACTTTTATCTAGAGGTGCGTAGACATCGAAAGCAAGAGAGGAGTATTAAATGCAAAAGGCGCTAAGTAAAATAGTGACACAGCAAAAGTGCAAAATAATAATTGCCACGAGCAAAAACAGGAGTTCAGTCCGCAAGCGATATTATCGTCGTCGTTAAGCCCGACGTTATAGTTGGTCTTGTGATTTTGTTGACAAATTTTATTCTTCTCCCGGCGAGTCGCGAACGATATCAATTGCTCTACCGATACTCGGCAACGCCCTCGAGATCCGGGGCGGACAGCGAAAGATTCGACTCGGTTAGATTCAATCAATTATTAATATCGCGACGTAAGGTTTGTCCCGCTCTTCGATCAAATCGACGAAGCATCCGATTCCGTAATCGGGAGAAAAATTGATCCCCAATGGCGCCGCCGCGTAGGGCAAGCCCGCAGACGAATCTATTCGTAATGAGAAAAAGGACCTCGAGATCCGCGGTCGAGGAGATAATAGAAAGAAGCCAAGGGGGCGGCGGCGGGGGCTAAAGGCGAGCGCGCGGCGCGAGGTTCGTTCGAAGCAAGAGCGCGCCAATAACGCAACGACAAAAGTAATAATCCGGAATCGCGAGCGCGCTAAGTGACAAATAATTAAAGTCCACGCGTAAGAGGGTATATCATCGATCGAATAAAGTGCGTCGAGACCCGTCCTCGCTATTAAAACCCGAGAGCCCGCGACGGTTTTCAGCCGACCGAGTGCGACCGAGTGCGACCGGCCCCGGGAATCGGAATCGAGGTCGCGAGATCGAAGCCCCGCCAATTCTATCCAAAGCCGATCGGGCGGACACGCGGGGCCCGGTCGCGCGCGGAGTTCGAACACAGAGCGGAACGCGGACCCGGCGTTGCGGCGGCGGCGGCGGGGGGGGGTGCGGGAGGCGGGCGGGCTCGGGGACTTACTCTTGTCGGTCTTCTTGCGCGGCTTGGCGGTGGCCGGGGAGCCGGGCATCGCGCGACCCTCGGCCGACGGCGGAGGGGGGGGCGGGGCCAGCTGCCTGGGCCAGGGGGATGAGGCCGAAGACCCTGATGACCAGTCCCGGGGAGCGCGCGCGCGGCACTGCTCGTCCTCGCCGACGTCCTCGACGCTCTCGCGGTCCGGAGCGCGCGCGCCACCGAAGCCGCCGCCGCCTACGCCGCCGCCGCCTACGCCGCCGCCGTCGCGGCCCGGAGCCGAAGCTGCGCGGGAAAGCGCTTTCCCACCCAACGCCGGCGGCGGCGGCGGCGGCTACGACGCCCCTATCGACGAGCGGCGCTCCTGGTGCGCCTCGCCGCCGGGACGAGATTCTAAGGGGGAGCCGGCGCACTGTCGCAACCCCCGCCGCCCCCGCGTCTTCCGCCGATCTTGGATCGATCCCGGGCCTCTCCCTGCGCCGCCTACCCCCCGACGATCGACTTCGGCTCGCGCGAAATGGTTTGCAATTTTCAACGATGAATATCCAAAGCCCCTCTTCGCCGATATGTTAATGCGACCGGGGCAGAGGCTTACCCCAGCCGGACGCGGCTTAACCAACGCCTTCGGGTGTCTAGTGGATTTTTCGTACCTACCGGCACTTTTATACGCCGCGCTCGGTCTTCTCCCTCCGGGTCCTTAAGCAAAAGGATAATGGCATTTTTTTTTTTTTTTTTTAATTCGCGCGTTCAGCAACAATTGCGGCCCCTTTATCGATGCTAATTCCGAAGGCAAAATCAACTTTCGACTATTGTCCCCCGGGCTCGCTTCTCCTTTTAACTCCGTTCTATTTTTATGCGATATTTTACAATATGCGTAGGTGCGCTAAACATTTGCTCGCACCGATCATCAACTAGTCCTTCTGCTCCGCTCTTTATTTTACCCCCTATCCTTGAGGCACGTTTAAAGGAGTATTACAATGCCTAAGTACTTACTTGCTTTGCAACAATCGAAGTTGTCGGTTAGATCAACAAAAGTTATCCAAAAACTCGTTCGATTACTCTTCGAGCTTGTTATCAAATCAGAGTGCGCGTGCCCCTTTTATCATCTATGCATCGATATCGTCTTGATTGTATTTGATACATCGATAAAAAGTACCCGAAATTATTGGGCAACGTAGTACAAGAATTCCATATTCAAAGTAATATTTTATTCCCGTATAAAAAAAAATGTTCCTAGAAATTTGTCAAATCTTTCGCATGCCTGATTTAACAATTTAAAATAAGCGGCGCGTGTCATTCTTCCCTTTCCTCTTCTGCTGTTACGCAAAAAACTGATCTCGATAAACATATATTACATACGTGTATACATACACATACGCACACACATGGCGGCAATCTACCTACGAATGTTCGCAATAGCTGCTTCGTAATGTAAAAGAAAATGTTATAGAATTTAAATAGATAATCTTGCAATAATAATGGGTAAAAAAATTTTAATTGCCAATGTTGAACTTACTTACTTCTCGATTTAAATAAAACTTAGCAACGCTTTTTAAGCTTTGTAACAAAAATTTTAATGATTATAAAAAAAAAAAATTACATACAGTACGAGGGCATCGCTAAAAAAAATGCATACAGCAGTTACGCTTTTGAGCTCTTCGTAAATTTAAAAAAAAAAATATTGCTCTAAGCCATAAATTTAATTTAACACATAAAAATTTTGATAACAATTTTAATAAAATTACCATTGATAACTTTATTGGTACTTTTCGTATATATATACAAATAATCGTCAAGCATAACAATGCTAAACCGTTATAAATAACTGGAATATACTTTTATACACACATATATATATATATATATATATATATAATTGATTTTTAATAAAGATAAATTATTTTAACAGTGCCAAGGGATAACATTTTTTTTTTTAACATACGCCAAAAAAAGTTTTAACGGTGAGTTAACAAACTTTGTAAACACGAGCCCAAGAATATCAAATTACTTCAATTGAATTTAAATTGTACTTTCATTCAAAGATCTTATGTTCCTGGAAACAAATACCGTTCAATATAAATTAAAAATCAAAGAAAAATTAAAAAATGTTAATTCTCTAAACGTAATAGAAGCAAATTAATAAAAGAGAATCTATAATAGAAATGTATAAGCATTTTAAACAATGGTTTCAAAGCACGCGCATAAAATGAAACTTGTTCATAAATGCTTCGAAAATAATCGAACCATTTTCAACCAAGCATGGAAGAACAAACTGTTTCAACCATTTACTGAAAAATGAACAAATGCAAATTAAACAAAGATTTAATAATTATAAACATATACGTTCCTATACCTGCTGCTGACCTGAAAAAAATCTGTATATAAACGACGACTAGATCTTTTTCACTAGACGGTGATCGCATTGCGGATGAATTTTACGGCACGTGCACAAAATGTTAAATAATGCCTTAAGCTAACTATGAAAGCTCCACAATTAACAGCCACATATACTTAACAAACGTAAACGAATGCTTAAAAGGAATAAATTTTTTTTTTTAAACCTGTTAGCCTTACGTGCTTATGCATCTGAAAGTAGAAATTGTAATGATATTAATAGTTTTATCATAAAATGTAACCGTGATTTACGTTACAATATATCCTTTGCTTATTTTCAAATGTTTTTTTTTCAGTTTGATAAATACTTAAAACGAATAAATTTAAAAATAAAAAAATCCACTTACTTCAGCACGGTGTCGCTTACAAAATTTTTTAACATTTTTACGATTTAAATACAGACATGTTTGTGTACACGTATGTTAATGCGCATACAATATGGATGAGAATATACGACTTTAATTTAAATTTGAAATACGTAATTTTCATTATATTTTTTTTTTTGTTTTTTTATTTAAAAATTATATTCGTTTATCTATTAAAACTTTTAATACCTACTCTAATAGATTTTAAGAATCGCTAATGTGAGTAGATTTATAACTTTTTGTGTTGTTTTAAAAAACAATTTTGATTGTATTTTAAGTTAAAAAGTTTTATACACCTGGTTAATTTAAAAGTGTTACTCAAAGTTAACAAAAAAAAAAAAAATAATAAAATAATTATTCAAACTGACTTCATGATCTTCATTTAAATCAGTTTTTTTTTCTTTTTAAACGAGTAATTATTATGCTGTAATCTTTCTTAGAAGAACTTATAGAATGTAAGTCCTATTAAAACATCTCGCGCTAAGAGTATCGAAATCCATTATCCGAAAGATTCCGTTACTCATTAGAATGAAAAAAGCAACGAAGAATAAGTAAGAGATAAAGTTTGCACAAAGAAGATCCCACTCTTGAAATACTGTAACCCGTGCATAACTTGGAATTTTAATAACAAAAATTACAATAAACGGGTACGCGGCCCTAGAGAAGAGTTTCAACATTCTAGAAGCGTCAAATTAATACTCGACTCTGTTTAGAGCAAGGAAATTATTGAGCTAAATCAGCTAATGGGCCATGGGTGAAAATCGCGGATTGAAATAAAACGCGCGATCGAAAAGTCGGCATTGAGTCCTCCTCGAAATCAAGACTCTTTCTAAAGAGGCGACCAGTCGCGCCAAGGTCACTCGGGGAGGGGGGCGGAGATCGCAAGGTCGCAAGCCACAACACGGGCGAATGGTCGCGAGGGCCGGCCTAAGCCAGTAGCGAAGGAGGAGGAGGAGGAGGAGGAGGAGGAGGAGGAGGAGGCATTGGCCCGATTCAGGTAGAGGGCCCGGACGCCGGTCCCGTGCCTGCGCGACTCGGAGAGGAACTCGGCCAAGCTTGTCCGGGACCCTCGAGTCGCGCCGAGGATCGGCACCCCCCCCCCCGGCCGCGGATGGGGGGGCGAGCGCGCGCAAACGCGCCCAGCATCGATCCGCGGCTCTCCGGGCCGGCCGCCGCCGAGGCGAGTCGTCGACGGGGAGCGACCGACGGGGCTGGAGGACCGCGGGCGACGCGTGCGACTCGTTAACCATCGCGACGCCCCGGGGGGTAGGCTCTCGAGTCGTCGGCGAGCGGAGCATCGCCGGGATCGTTCTCCCGAGCCAAGGCCACCTGCCGATGTCCGCGATCGGGAGCCTCCTGAACCGACCCGACCAGCCGCCGGAAGTAGAGAGAGAGAGAGAGAGAGAGACTATGAGCATCCCTGAAAAGCCGCGAGTCCGCCCTGGCTGACGCTCGCCGTGCCTTTTATCCAAGCTCAAAGCCGCCCCCGACCAGGAGAAATCGCCCAACTGCTGCTACCGAACGCGGCCCTCGTCAGCGGCAAGGGAGACGACACACGACTCTGTCGCTCCCGGGGACAAACGCGCCGGCTTCTCCCCTCCCCTCCCTATTATTTGCTCTCCTCCTCCTCCTCCTCCTCGAGCTTAGCCCGAAGTCTTTTGTAACGCGTGCGTGATTAACCGTCGTCCGGAGGATGGGTAGAAGGGACCGGGCGCGACGGCGAATTACAGCGGAGCTCGTGACCTTCCTGACGCCTCCCTCGGATTCCTTCGATTCTGTTATTAGTCGAGTCGACGATAAATAGTCGATCGATTATTTTGCGATTGAGTGGGGGGGGGGCACGTCTCGCCCCCCCCCGGCGGCATTCGGAATTTCTTAATTTTTTAAATGCCGTATTCGACGCACCTTAGTCCGTTTTGGATGAATTGCGAGAGCGATTCTTCGGCAAATTATCGATTCGATTATCGTGAATTTTGAGGGATAATCTTTTTCATTCTTCACTCGAACTGCGCAGCAGAAGTACTTTTCTCAGCATTGGATTTAGTAAAATTATTAAGTTCCCCGATAAATCGATCTGCTTATCGAATCTCTGTTCAATCTTCGCTCTAGCTCGGATCTTAATGATAAAATAAAAACACGATTAATGGGAGAATTCGATTTTATAATGATGAAGATGTCGCTTTAAAAAAATTAATTAAACGGCTAAATGGTATTTAAAATTTCTGCATTATCTACATCGATTTCGCATTTATTAAACTATAAAACTTATTTAACTTTTAATGATTTGTTTACTTAATAGTAAAATGGCAGTTAATGTATCTCACATTTATCATTTTACATGTAAACAATTTGTAATCTTACTGCATATCTATATTTTGTACTTTGAAAAAGTAAAAAAGCATTAAAAATTAACTTTTCACATTTACTGTGAAATTTTTACAATCTTACAAAAACTTAATACTAATGAGCGAGTAATTTATTTTGGGGGAAAAAAAATTTGTATTAACCATCACAATACGAGGCTGAAGCAGCAAAAATATTAGCAAAAAAATTAAAGCAAAGACTATTTAAATCAGTAGAATTCAAGGCATTTAAGCCAATGTAAAAGGCAAGTGTGCAAAAGGAAGTACGTAAAGTAAATTTAAAATATAATACGGAAAATTAGTCCTCATGTGTTGTTAAGATAAACTAAGCTTTGGAGCTTTCCACGAAATATTAAATTGCGAGGACAAAAATTTTATTTGAAAGTAGGTCGAAAATTATTTAGAAATTATTTCAAAGTAATACCCTGTCGTATTTACTAAATTGATTTTACGATTGTCGACTTTCCGTTAAATGATTTTAATTTTAGTCAATCTCATCATTTTCAATTTTGCAAACTGTATGAAATATATATATATTATACAAGGAATGAGATTTTTTTACAGTAAGTTTTATATCACACTCTTATCGAGCCTGAATTTATTGCTCAAAGTAAGGGTAATAAGCTTTCAGTTATTATGTACTGTTTTTTTTTTTTTTTTTTTTTAATAATATAATTTTAACAGCGAATGAATATTAAAATCACAAACAAAGGTAAAAATTACCTTTAAGTTTAAAATGATAATCATTAATAATTCATCCATTTGTAATGATCAAATGTACGAAATCATTTGATGTTCAGAGAAATCGCATAAGTACTTAGAATCCGGCGAATTAAAGTACTTTTGAAATATTAAAGGCCTAACTCGTGTCGTATTGTCCGACACTGGCACATAGACGTAGGATACATTATTACACAACTAAATATAAATTAATCGTTAATTAATTTTTTTTTTTTTTTTCTTCTACAAATTAATGTTACAAATATTTACCAATTTCCTACGGAAGCATAGGCGCAACACTTTAACACTACCGCACAAATACATCATCAATTATCAACGAGTAAGTGCCAATGAAAGCGTGAAAATCGTTGGTTGTACGAAGGAAGAGAGTACATTTTTGAAATTAGTCGTAGAAGCTCCGTTAAAATCCATCCGTGAGCTCTTTCGATCGGTGGGGCTTCAAAGGCAACGATCGAACGAGGAAAAACGTAAGGATCGCGGGCCGCGAGATAAGCGCGACATCGCCGAGAGCGTGAAGTGTTCCGAGGGAGCCGTTAATCCTCGTACGAGGGCAAACGACGACGGGGAAGAGTTTGGAACCCGCGAGCGTGTTTACAATCCAAACAAGTACCTCCGGAAAAAGGCGACGAAAACAATCGCGCGGCTCCGTTGCATCTCGACGGGAATCACAATCGCGAGCTCGAGGTAAGGTAGAGGAGCTTTCGCCGAGGGCGGCCTTAGGCGACATCGTCGATACGGCAAACGCGGTCCGGTGTACGAAGCCGACCGCCCCCCGCGTAGAAGCGCGTCGGCAAGGGCAGGAGGTCCGGCCAAGGGCTCTCCCTTTACCCCGCGTAAAAGCGAGCCCCTCCCGGATAGGAGGGGAAGGGGGGGGCGATCGGCGGCTCGCGCGTGCCGCTGCATTCTTTCTCGAATCGACGAATTTTCGAAATCCTCGTAGGCCCGAGGGAGCGCGGGAGATTCGGCGCGGATTCTTAGCCGAACGATCGTCAGCGATGCCGTACGCAAAAGCCAATGGCCCCGCTCGAAAGCTCTCCGGGCCGGGATCTGGCGCGAAGAGGGACAAGGACAAAAAGGAAAAGAAAGGAACGGAGGAGGGAAAGCGAGGTCGGCGCCGCCGGGGGAGGCGGAGGGTCGCCGGTGCGCGCGCGCGCCTGCCTGCCGTTGGCGAAGGGCGGCCGGCGGCGGGGGGAGGGAGGTGAACCGGTCGGGCCTCGATTGGCCAGAGGAGGGAATCGTCGGTAGCTCGCGGCGGCGCGACCGGAAGGATCGGCCCGAGAAGGAGATCGAGCGGCTCCGCGACGCGCGCGCGCCGGGTCCTGGGGGGGGGGGGGCGAGGAGGGCCCCCGAAAAACGCTCGGAGCTTCCGCGGCGCGGCGCCAAGCCCGGCGCTTGTGGGAGGGGAGGGAAACGGTCCTCTCGGCGTTCGAAATCCGCGAATCGGGAAAGCCAAGCAGCCGCCGGCATCGGCATTCCTCGGTGGCCCTCGAGCGCGATTCGCGGGCGTAGACGCGCCCCCCCGTGGAGGGACGTTCCCTCACCCTCTGCCGCGCTCCGGAGCCGCCGCCGCCGCCGCCGCCGAGGGAGAGGGACCGGCGCGAGCCCCGTAGCCGCGCTAATCAGCCGCCGGGGAAAGCCGCGGGTGCATCGAGGCCCGGAGAGCCAGACGGGAGCGAGGGGCAAAGCCAGGGGGATAGAGAGAGAGAGAGAGAGGGAGCGAGGGACCGCCGTCTATGCGTCGCCGGGATCGTCATCTCGGGCGCCCCCGGGGGAGAGGAAGCGCCGCTGCCGCTCTGCTCGTTGCCGGCAATTAGCACCGGCCGCTCGACACGGGAGGACCGCGGGCTCCTCGATGACAGAATGAGCACCAAGGACTTGTCCATACTGTCTTACAAAGAGCTGCAGGCCCTCGCCGTCAAGCATCGCGTGCCCGGCAACATCAAGGTGAGCCGCCTCCCGCCCCGCCCCGCCCCGAGCCGCCCTCGGCTCCAGGGGACGACTCCCCGCGTCGCGATCCGTTGTCGGGCGTGAGCGCGCGCGCGCGCGCCCGCGGCTACGACCGGCCGACTCGCCGGACACACCGGACTTCCCAGTCGATCTCCTCGGTTCGGGACGAGCGGCAACGCCGCGGCCTCGGACTCCCTACACCTGCCGACCGCGCGAACCCCGAGGGATCCGCGAGGGAGCGAGCGACCGACCGACGGGGCCCGGGGCTCAAGGCTCCCCCCGAGCTGCGGAGGTCGGACACCGATCGGCGACCGATCGCGCGCGCGCGCGAGAGCCCGGCCTCCTCGTCGTCGGGGATATCCTCCGCCGAGTCTCTCCTCCCTCCCTCCGCCGGCTCGCCCCTACCACCGCCCCCGGTGTGCTTTGGCTCACGCTCATCCGAGCATCGTAAATGGCAACAGTGCCGTTCAACGAGCTTTTCAAAATCGGCTTACGCTCTCCTCTGCCCCCCCCACCCCACATCCTCTCTCCAACATAGTCGCGACGGTTCTGCAATAGTGTCCTGCCTCTTTATTTCCTCGGCCGTTGCCCGGCTCCCGTTCCGTCGGAGCTTTTTTCTTAACGCGGAACGAGAATAATGGAGCCCGCTTCCTTCTCCCTGTCTCCTCCGGGACCCTTAAGCTCCGATATCCTCGTACGAGGCGGCATATGCAATAATTTCCATTGTTAAAAATTAATATTTTACGACAATGTACACTTTACCGAGCTATGAATTTCCTCCTCCTCCGACAGTCGTAAAGTCCCTCCATAAATTTAACGCTCGAATCCTTACGATCCCTTTGTAGAAGCTTTTATTAGTGAAGATCCTTCATGCAGTCAAGTGTGGTAACAGCTTAGAGGTAACAAGGCTTCTTACGGATTTAAAAAAAAATCGTAAAAAAAGGACTAAACGCATGAAAATCATGAAAGCAGATGAGGATGGATCCGTACAAATTGCACTTCGCAATGACTCCCCGGACCTGCCCACGCAGCAGGACCATTACTTGTTTCCTATACAGCAGCAGCATCAGCAGCAATACCCATTTCAGTGGGTAAGAGATTTTAGCCTTCTTTTATTATTCCTCCTCGACGTACTCTTGGCTTATAATGTATCCGTTACTATTAAACTCGAGTGCTTGGATTCGCTTGGCCATTGCATTATTGGCACCGATGTCCTTTCTCGTAAAAATATATATTTTCCCATCCGCTTATAGCTGCATGATTCGCAGGTAGGAGCTGAGGAAGAAGTCGGTACCAGTAAATACGAAGACCTGAGATGCAATTTGAGTTACAATGACATTCGGCAATTGGTATTGTACACCTCGCACGGCGTTTATGGAAATTGCGACACGAATAACAACTCTACCTTACTCGATGAAATTATGGACTTGAGAACCGAAGCTACTGTATCTAATTATCGATCTACCATAGAAGCCACGCATATTAATAGTACTAGTCAACCGCAGCAAATAATACAGCCAACGGTGGACGAGAGCACGAGCAGAAAAATGTCCCTGTTACTTAAAAAAATGTTACAGGCTCCTGTAGGTGCTAATTTAGGTGAAATTGCGAGCCCAGTTGAAAGTAGGTATTTTTATTTTTATAATTATTTCCAGACGATGGAAAAAGGCTATTTACACAATTGTTTAATTTTTTTTGAGTTTGTAATGTAATTTTTTTAAATTTTTTCTTTATAAATATTCCACTTGGTAATTATTGTGAAAATACTTTCTTTTTTATTCAAACTGTTAGTTTAAGGACGGTTGCATACAATTGATATTATTATTATTAAAAAGCTTAAGTTAACATTATGAAAATTATCAATGTAGCACTGGTTTTTTTTTATAGAGTTAATCCTAATACAGACGTATACAAAACACACGTTGTACACGAACGGGCAGTTTTTTTTTTTAATAAACGGATTAATATAATAAATTTAATATTTAATTTGAATAATTTTTAGATCAATCGTATTAATTTAAATTAAAAATTACTGTACAATAGAAGGCATAAACATAATAAATAGATTTCGTTACCCGTGGCTTAAATAATCCACGAGACGCAGAAATATCAAACGAAGTCGCGCGAAATTGAAGATTGTTAAAAAGCCAAAAGTTTCTCGATGATTTTTTTTCAACTCATACGTATAAAAAAAATTACAAGACAGGATGATAATAATGATTGAACTGTACAAACAATGGAATTTATACTTTTTAAAGCCATTTCGAGACAATGCGAGAAATCCCTTAAGTTTGCACGACGCGCGTATTTGCGAAGAACAAAAATTATCATCGCGACGACCCAACGCGTACTCGCAGCGCTCGGCTTCGTAATGACATCATCGTCGGGTACTGCGAATCGGCATCGCGAGGCCGAGGGCGATCGAGGTGTCGCCCCACCCCCCAAAAAAAAAATAATACCGAACAGCCCAAAAGCGCAAAAGAGAGAGAGAGAGAGCGCCTTCGGACGCGGACAAAGAACGAATTCGCCCGACTGGATAAACTCTTCTTCGGGGGCGCTTCGCAGGCTGGTCAATGGACGCCTACCGGCTGAGGGAGCAATCGCCGGACAATTCGGAAACAATGACGGCTAAGTCCGACATTAACGAGAACGAGGACTTTTGGCAGGAGAGCAGCGTCGCCGGCCCTGTGACCGGCCTGTCCTGCGTCTTCGATAGCGAACGGGCCTTCAACGACAATTCCTACTACCGGCGTCCCAACAACAACCTCACCGCCTACTACAGGTCCTCCCTGGACAACAATGCCGAGCAGAGTTCTTTGGTAAACCGCCCTCTTATCACCCTGAGTTGAGGCCGGAGCACGCGAGGAGGTGTTTCGCTAATGCCGGGGGCCAACGAATTGAATTCCCTTGAGATTACCGAGCCCGGAGGCTCGCAACTTAACGACGCCGTGCTTTGTTATATATATATATATATATATATGTGTGTGTGTTTTTGTATATGTGTATAATCCCCCGCCCGCCGCCCGCCGCCAATTTATTTGCTTAAGCCATAAATCAGGGTCGAGCAGGTGATCGTTCGTGGGCGTAGTTAGCGGGCGGCCAATAATTTCCGAATTAGAAGCCGCTAAGAGACGAGCCGCGATGCTTTTACGGGCACGCGTCGAATTGCAAAAGCGGCTTCGTTATCGGCAAGAGTCGAGCATTGGCTTACGCCTAAATTCGAAGTAAACGAGAAACCTCGTGCCTTTTATCGAGGAGATCGCAAAGCCCAAATAGGCTCGACCGAGTGAAGTACAATGTTTGAGGCGCGTAATACGAACCCAATGTTTACAGCAAGATTACGAGCAGCAGCAGCAGCAGCAGCAGCAGCAGCAAACAACGTGCAACCCGTATCAGTTCAACTTCGTGACGCAAGCGGACGCCCAGGAGAACTGCCGGAGCTGGCTGGCCTCCAACAGCCTCGACATATCCGGTGTTACGGAGTACGGCCAGGGCGCGGTCGCGAGGCTGGAGTCCGGGCCGTCGATGCAGTACGAGGCCACCGAGAGCGGCGACATGATGGACCCGAGCCCCGAGGACGCCTCCAATATCGTCCAAGCCAATGCCCAGTACTGTATGACCGCCGATCAGTTGTATCCCGTAAGAGCTTCTCGGCAATTGCCCCCCCCCCCACTGACGCTTATCCGTTATCCCCTGGGATTACAGTGGCATTGTTCATTGCTTTGGAAGGGGTTTAGGGGGAGCCGCCCTTGACTCAATTGTCCCCTCCCATTGTTCAATTACGTGTTTGTACCGGTTGCGAGATTTTTTATATTTTTTTTTCTGTTCGCTTCTTAAATCTAATTTATATCTAATTGTACTTTATGGATTTCTTTGAATTTGTCAAAGAATCGCGGGCCGTTGTTAATTGTAAGTTGCATCCTTGTGTCTTAGTAATTTAATTAATGGCGCGTGTTTCTTTTTTACAAAAGGTCTTAAATCTATAAGGCAAAAGGAAAATTTGTTTGATAATTATATCTTCTCGAGTCTGTATACTTGGTTGCAACTGTGATTTTTATTGTGTTCTTTCTAGCACGCGTGTCGCGATTTCTTCGTTAAAAAAATGGATAGCCGCTGTGACTATTGTATTTATAATTAATTTGCCACGGGGCTTCTGCCTTTAATTGAACTTTAGCTTGCAACATTTTTTTAATAGAAAGCACTTGCTCTCCTTCTATTTGAAAACCGGCATTTGATAATTGGGACGACGATATACGGGCATTAGTAATGCGAACTTAGCCGAGCGTACGTCTTTGTGCTATTATTGAAAAATATCCATATCTTGTTATATTATTTACATAAAAATAAAGGCTCACCTCTTATTTTACGCTAAATGTTAACTACTCGTAACGCAATGAAACAAATTAATAAGCAGCTTTGAGGAATAAATTAGGTTCGAGGGGGCTTTAGGCAAAATTAAGATAATTAGTAACAAGGTTTACAAAGTTATGCTTCTATTCTTCCTAGACCCTAATGCAACACTAATAAGTCAAAAGTGATTAATGCGTTTTACCTAGAATTAACGTTTATCATCTTGCAAATCAAATTAAAACTATTCATTGTTTGTAATTCAGTAGCAAAATTTAAAAATGATGGACACATAGCAGCGATAGTCGTGAATTATATTAGAAAATTTTTTTTTTTTTTTTTTTTATAGAATAATGATAATCATTTAATTCAACCGTAAAATTGTTAAAATGCTCAAGAAACGATATATAATTAAATCGCATATGTAAATTTTATTTCAAAATAATTGCTCGTAATTTTCAAATTTACAAAAACATTATCAGTAACAATAATTATTAGATTATTCTTCAAGTAGTTTTATATTTCGCATCGAGGTAATGTTTATTTTTCTTTCCTCTTCGCGTTAACCGTGCCAATAAGTAGTTGAGCATCTTGTATAGTCAGGCGCGGGATGCAAAAAATTCAGTATAACAAGTATCAAGGTTACAAAGCCACGGACATCGCAAGCCTTGGGCAGCATCGACCGGTAGCAAAAAAAAAAGAAGAAAAAAAAAACATCGAAGAGCCAATGTATGCTTTCGTTCGCAGAGCCAGGGGTCGAGCGGCATCCTCGAGCCGACCGAGCTCGTGCCGGAGCTGCAATTCGACGCGTCCCGATACTACCAGACGCCGACGGAGATCGCGAAGCCACCGGAGCCCCAGGACTTCTACCGGCAGATATGCGCCACGGCCGACGGTACGCCCTTCGCCCCGGAGCTCTACGAGCCTCACCACCAGCAGGGCCAGCACAACCACCACCACCAGCAGCAGCAGCAGCAGCAGCCACAGGCGCAGGTGCAGGACCAACAGCAGCAGCAGCAGCCGAGCGAGCCGAGCCAACAGTCGCGCTACTCGGATTACGCGCAGCAATTGGCCGCTGCCGCCACCCCCATATACCACGTGGAGCTCGACGGGCCCAATTACGATCCCGGCTACTACCCGGAGCAGCAGCAGCAGCAGCAGCAGCAGAGCCTCATGTCCGGTCAGCCGGCGGTCGGGCCCTTGGCTCCCGATCCCCTCCAGCAGGTGCAGAGTCAGCCGTTCGAGAGCTACGCCGCCGCCGCCGCCGCCGCCCCCGGCGCCGCGATCCTCCAGAACAATCTGCAAGCCGCCTACGGTGGTACGTACTCGTGGGATCGGCGCGCCGCCCGATTTCGGCAGGACGACGAGCGCCCCCGCTAATTTGTGTGCCCCCCCCCCTCTTAGGCACAGCCGCGCTCGATCCGTACTGGCCGCGCTGGTCCTACGCCGAGCGCAACCTCGGGGCCTCGATGGGCGGCCGCTCCTTGGAGAACACCCTCAACCTCTGCACGAGCAACTACGTGGACTACGCCAAGCTGAACGAGACCTGCTGCGTCTACAGCAACAAGGCCCCGGTCATGACGCTGCGCAAGGGACTGAACTCGGTGCCCTCGACGCTGGAGGGCCGGGGTGCCGGGGCCGGCCTCGTGCCCTTCCTCGGCAGCGGCTCCGAGTACCAGCAGCACAGCTTCGCCTCCAATTGGCTCCTCTACAACGACGACGCCGGCTGCTCGGAGCTCGGCGCCAAGAGGAAGGACTTCGCCCAGGCGGGGATGCCGGCCTCGGCGGGCCTCTCCGGCTTCTGCGCCATAGAGCAGCAGCAGCAGCAGCACCGCTCGGATAACGTTATGTAGCGCGGGGGAGTCGCGAGGACGTCGCCCGTCCCGCGGGGCTCACCGGCCTCGAGGCGCTCCTCTCGCTCCCCCAAGGCTCGCCGTTTGAAAATCGTTTGTTTGTACAGTATTTGATACTCTCGTGGATTGTTGATCAATTATATTTTTCTATAACGCGTTTTTTACAAGGGAGAGGTAGGTTACATTGAAAGATGAGTTGGCTCTCGTGGGTATCGCGGGACTGTGTGACGTTGAAGAATTTATTTCTATATTAAGGACAATAATATACGATAACGAGCATACATACATTCTCCCACATTATTTATGTGCGCGTAGGATATAATATCGAACTTTTCCTTGACAAGAGCCGCTTGTTCCGACCACTAGCTGTCGAATAGCTTTTCCACGCTATTTGTGTACGACACTTTTCTTTTGAGATTATTTATAATACTCTTACCGAAAAATTAATAATGTAATCTGTGATTTGAACTTTGATTTGATTCAATTGTTATATTATATATATATTATTATTATTATTATTATTATTATTATTATTATTATTAATCGGTAAAATGTGGTATTTTATACCACGCGGTATAAGATAATTTTTTTAATCCAGATATATCGAGATAAATGATTGGAAAATTTTTTTCTTTTTGTACCGAGCCACACCTTAGCAGCTGGTCCTTAAGACTTTTCCGCATTCTTATTCGGAATTGATTTTTTTCATTTATTTGTGCGTTACCAGACATTTATTTGATGAAGAACCAAAAAAAAAAAAAAAAAATTGATAAAGCAACTTAAATATTTTTACTTAAAAACTTAAAAATAATATCGATTAATAAGATTAATATATTCGATGTAAAAATGTTGAAATCCTAGATGAATAGATTTAAAAAAAAAAAAGATTTAAATATTTATTTTTAACTGTACAGTTTCCCCGATAGTCGCTTAACAAATGAATAAACTATATTACCATTATTAAGAATGTGATCAATGAAATTATAGTATATATATATTAAAATAATTAATATTTGAATATATACGTATACATAATGCGTATGTTACGTTATTATTAAAGTGGCATCGATTTATTTATTCGCAATGAACATCATTGACAGTTCAACAAGAACCAACATTATCATGCAGAGTTAAATCAAGCCAAACGAAAGAGATGAAATACAATACAATAAAATATAATACGTAATAATTCGAGATAAAAGTGATTCCACAATAAGTATGTTTAAGGTCATTTAAATCTAAGTACACATGATTAATAAAAAGTGGATTTTATTAGTTTGCAATTTTTTTCATACTGAAAATTCAAATACAAAATGTAATGAAAACAAAGTAATATAAAATATATATCTTTTTTATGTTTTCAATTACAATTTTTAAGACAAATACGCCATATACGTAAAAGAATACAATTTTTGTAAAAGAAAGAATAAATAAGATACAGTTTTATTTTTCTAATGAACGTAACGAGAGAAGAATTGTTTTGGCAAACGGAAAACTCAATCATAGTGTTAAAAATATATATATGCATATGTATATGCATATGTATATTTACTATTTATAGGTACGGTTTTTATGAGATAATTAATTTTAACGAATGATGTGATAAAGAATGAAGAAAGTATCCGGCTCGAAATGATAATCATTAGTTTACGTGTTTTTGTATATAGATTTGTTTGCGATTCTTAGGGTGATAAATAAAGAATTCTGACCATGTGGTATGAGTCGCATTTCAAAAGCGTGTACTTTTCAATTAAATTCATCTAGTCGAGTGAGGACGATGAGCTTTGTAAAGAATATGATATAACTGCGTTACAATTATATAGAGGAGCGTTATCTTTATATATATATATATATAGTTTGAACAAGCCTTAAAGAGCAAAAGCGTGTGCTGGAAGTAATGACCGTGCAAAGCAAGGCTTATTTCTGGTAGAGCCGAGTCGCATAATAATAGATAGTATCAATTATAATATTATTCAGCATTATGCAATTGCCCATTCATGTCGACAGTATAAAACGCGAATTTCAATAATTCTGTTTAATTTAGAAACGATAATCATTGCATTAATTGTGCCCTTATTTTGTATCACTTTGAGATTTCTCGAATTTTTTATACTCAATAAAACTTTTCCGATCTTGTTTACACTCTTTGTGCATTGAATTTTCCATACTTGCGTCGCGCATTGGCTATATAAATTCTCGCTTGTTTTCAACAAGACTCGATTCCACGTTCAGTGGCCGATACAATATGCGCAATATCCTCGTGCCAAAATGTCCAATCGTTTATCTTCGGCGGACGCTCCTCTCGACGCGACGCGACGAGGGCTGCGCGCGCAAATTACTCCCACAGTTCAACGGGGGGGAAAAAATCGCGAACGAGATGCCAAATGAGTTTTCGCAAGCCAAGGGCGAGAGTGTACTCGAGCCTTCGAAAGATCTTCTTCGAAGATATAAAATCGTTAACAGCCGAGAGACACAAGAGGGCAGGCGATTTCGCGGTCGACAAAGCGGGCCATCGATATCCTCGAGCAGGGCGCAGGAGCCTCTCCGATCTCCGAGAGAGCAATGCATCGTTAAACGTTGTATTTGAAGCAGAAACGAAAACGTGCCAATGGCAACGGCCGGAGCCCGAGGTACCGAAAGAAACGCAACCCCGTTGGGGCGGTGGATCGCGAGGGAGATTACGTACGAGCAGCCCCGGATCGCGCGTAGCGAGAAATTCAAGCCCAAGGCCCGCGGGCCCAACGAGTTCCGAGGGCGATGATCGATGAAAGGGTGTCCGGCTCACCTGGCATCTGCTCCAAGTTGAGCTGCTGCTTGATGTAGTTGAAGACGCGGATCGGTATGGAGTCGCGGCGACGGTGCCTGTAGACGATCTCGCTGTCGGGGGCGCCGGAGCCTCCCCCGCTGCCGCTCCTCCCGGTCACGTGCACGCTGTACATCCTCCTGGCTCGGCCTGCGGGGCACACGACGAGGTCGGGCTCGAGGGTAAGGGTTTGGCTTTTTTTCCCCCCCGCCGCCACCCCCCCCCCTGATTATTTAGCCGGCGGCGAATCTCGGCAATGCCATCCGCGACATGGATCGACTTTTACCGGCGCGAGCTGCTCTCCAGTGCGCGACGATACTCCGGAGGACAACAACAGGGCGGTTCGTTTCTCTTCCTCCGTTGTACGATTATTAGGTTGGAGCGCGTTGTTAAAAGCGATGATTATATTTTAACGATTAGAAAATGGCCTCGGCTCTCGTCGATTGCTTTGGAACTCGGTAAGGAATATTCCACGGCCCCCGGTGATTTATACCGTTTTTTTTTTTTTATTTCTAACGCTTCGCCAATTTCATTATACGTCGGTCCGCGAATCTAATTTTTCCCGGGACACACACACACACACAGGCGCCTGACAAAATAAACGGAAGCAATGCACGCTTTGAGATCTGCGCGTCCGCGAAAGCTTTAGGATCGATAATGATAATGTAGGATAAGGAAGATAGGTCGCGTAACGATAGAATTAAATTTTAAACAAAGGCAAAATGGAGTTGGTCGGGAATCCATAGCGGGACCGCTTTCGAACGGTCTCGTTCTTGACTAATGTCAATGCGAAGAAATGCATTTTTAATCGGCGGGCCGAGCTTCCCGGCGCTAAGGAACGCGATCGAAGGGTGAAAAGCACGACGACGAGCATCCGCGAGTGTGAGAAATGCGGCCTAGGAGCGGGCAACGGACAGAGAGCCCATTTCGCAATCGTCGAGACGCAAAAGCTCTCGAGAGCCGTCCCAGAAGGCTCGCCGCCGGCGGCGGCTTCGAAAGAATCAAGCCGAGCAAAGAAAAAGCAGAAGCCCCCACTTACGCTGCGGAGGGGAGCGGGCGGGCGCGCGCGAGAGAAGGCAGACTCCGCCGCGGGCGATCGTCGGCTCGGGGCGCCGAGCAGGAGTGGCACCCGCGGGCAGCAGAGCGGCGGAGCAGCCGCGGAGCACGCGCAACTACCGGGTGATCGGCCAAACGACTGGGGCTGCCGGAGGTGCCTCGGTAGGAGCCAGGTGGGAAGCCGCCGCGGTCTCTCCGGCTGGGCTCGGCGCAGCGAGAGGACCGGGTAGGGGCGGGGGGGGCCGAGCGCGGAGCCCGGGTCTCCACGCGGATACGTGCCCTTCCGCGGGAGCTCCCACCCACGGCATCGGAGGCGTCGAGAGCACCTGCGATGTGTGTCGCTCGATTTACGCGGATGCCTGCCGCCTCGGCCTTGCACCCTTGCGCCTCTCTCCCACCCTCGGCCTCCTGCGGCTGCTTCTCTTCGTTTTACCTCGCGCTCTCCGCTAATGCATTCCGACGCTGCCGCCGCTGCTTTTTGCTCTTCGTGCATTGTTCTCGGCCGAGAGGAGTATTGATTTCAGACAATTGTCCGGTGCTCGCGCGCTCTCCAGGCGAACCGCGGGCTCGACGCTTTTCTTCCCAGCTGCGGAGAGTAAGCTTTGCCCTCGGAGCTGGACCCTACGGGGAGGGCGTTTTTTTTTTGACTTTGCGTCTCCGTGCAGCTTCCGCGCCATTGCAGTTGGCTCGGACTTTCTTCGATATTACAATTATTAGAGTTAGAGTTTGCTTTTTGCCTTGTGACACTGCAGGGGTAAGCTTTCCGCGTGCCTTCGATCCGGATTGTTGCCGAAATGTAGTCGCGTGCAAGAGATGGTTTTTTTTTTTTTTTTTATCTTGCCGTTGAGGATTAAAAATTTGCTTTTCTTTTTCTTATGACTATCCGTTGCGCGCTTGCTTAATCGATGACGCGTCCTCTCGATCCGAAATAACGACAACGACCATCGAGATCGATGACGCATTCGTAAATGCGATTCATTGGAATCGCGTGCGCGCTTATACGCATCTTCGTTCGCGGACGATAAGTTGGCGGGTAGCGTTTCGCCCGTGCATCCGTGCATTTGTGGAATTCCTTGGCACTCGCAATTCTTCAATTCGTCGAGTTGATCTGTAAGGTCGCGTATTTCGTGCCTTTGACTTCAACTAGAAACAACGCTGCTCTGCATCTTTAATGAGATCCTTCACTATACGGACTAGGGTCTAATTATTTTGCCGCGAGAATACGTGGAACCCTGCCCCCTTTTTTTTCCCCCATCTCTTTTGCCCGCATTACCGCACACGGCGAGAAAGCTACGCTTCGTACCGAGCGGAGAGTATTTCCGTGTTATTGTTATTTTTTATTTTTTGTATTTTAAACGGTAATCGTTGAGACATTGCTTATCGACGAGTAGGAGTGCGACGATCTTACGGAACCTTTGCAAAAGTCGCGTGCAAAAATCCTGGGAGCAAAGGAGCTAACATAAAAGTAAAATAATCCCAGGACTGAAACAAATATTTTAAATTGCGCATTGTTTGCCATTTTTGTAGCAATATTTTCAAATTATCCAACGAAAAGTCTCCTATTTCAAAATAAAATATAATGCACTTTTCATCTCTGCCTGTGAATTCTCATATTTCATTACCTCTTTCAACCCCTCTTTGATAATCGTATATTCATGCGAGCGTAAATACACATTTGAAGAAAAATAAAAACTAAAAGTTACAGATCGAACATTATTGAGTAATAAAATTGTCTCAATGAACATTTTAATAAATATTAATGATCGAGGGCACTTCGTTTGCTCTTGCAATCTTTATACGTGTCAATAGTTCCTTCAATTATGACTTCCTTCTAAAGATTGTGTTCAACAATTGTTTTACTACAAATGCATATCCAATCATTATCATCGGTGTCCTTTTTGCTCTATAATCATCATTATATACGTGACTGTTGGTTGATTTATTGAAAATTATCGCACGACAGGAGGCGATAATAAGCGTATACCATTTATATGCAAAAAAATTATACTGCTTAGGAGTAAATATGTGTAATTTCAACATATTTGTATGAAAAATGATCAAAATAAATCGAAGACTACAAAAAATCGGACATCGACGGTCATGGATACGAGCCGATGATTGATTGCTGCGACGAGAGGAAAAGCGACTTGTATGCTAAATAAAGCCATGGCCGCCACTACACTTCCTCAAATTACAGTAGACCCCAGGGATGAACAAAGGGGCGATTGATGCAAAGGAGCGATGGCGTGATACTGATGTTGTTCGAGAAAAAAAAAAAAAAAAAAACGGAGCTCACAGACGAGTATTGCTTTCTCGATTGCGTTCACGCTTTGGAAGGTATCGGAATTCTTTTGTCATAATATAAGAAACAGTTGTTTAGAATTAATCGTGCTAAAGCTTATCTTGTCGTTGGACATAAATTAAAACCTACCGATTTACAGAGCGAAGAGCTTTTCTCCCCTATTACTGCAACGAAAAATTAATTTTAATTAAAATTTTTCAAAGGCAAAATCCTCTCAACAAATTTCATGCAAACCCCGACTTGTCTTTTGTCCGTGCGCCTGTGCAACCTCGACGCGCACGATAAACTAGACAAGCCATTCCAGCCTCAGGGGGAGCTCGATTTTGCGTATCGATGGAAGTCCATAATGCTAGACAAGAAGGTAATAGGGCCCCAGAAATGAGTGACGCGAACTGTTAAATTGAAAAAAACTTTCGTACGCCTAACCTCTTCCAAAGGGTCGCACGAGATTCTGGATCGGGCAATCGAGCATTAGGGCAGCCTTTTTTACAACTGCCCAATAATTTCTTACTGTCCGAATAATACAATAAAAGGCACATTGGCAATTGCGACTAGAATCGATCCGAATGATGATCGCGAAGAGAGCTGGTACGTTATTACCAAACATCCTAGGAGTTGGTTAAGAATCTTTCAACTAAAAGCCCGGTACTCTTTTATTTACTTCCTTTACGGAGGTCGAGATAAATCGGAGATTCAAATATTTAATTATAGGATCCTCCGATATCGGATTAATCACGTGTATTGTATATTGTGTTGCTCAGAGCTCAGAATGCTGATTGCTGATTGCTGTTGCTCAGAATATTAAATTATTCCGTTAGCGTTAAATTTGCCAAAATCTTACTCTCGGGTTTCATCTCGTACGAAATCCTATTTTAAATTACAAAAAAGTAAAATGATCAGCCGATGGAAGATCCACAGACATACGTTAATTTTAACAATATGTTTTAAAAAAAAACCTTTATCAAGTTGCCGTTCGCTGGTTTCGTAAAATATCCGCGTGAGTATGGTACTGCAGCATAAAACACCAGGAAATGCCCAAAAAAAAAAAAAAAAAAATAAGCATAAATGAACCTTCGCTGCAATCTCGCATGTTTTTCACAGCCGGAGCCGCAGGTCAAATGCGGCATATGAAAGCCCCCTATCCTCGTGAAAACCCGCTGTTGAAATTTTTATACGCAAAGAGAACTAAGAATACACGATAAGTTCAGAGAATTCCTTCGTTAAGAATAATAAGATTATCAGTGCACTCGTAAAAATACTTATTTAGACGAATGCCACCAATTACGATGATAAATGGGAAATAAATGAAAGGCGCAATTGACTTTAGCATTGGATAAATAATTGTAAAGAGATGAAAGAGAAGGCAAATAAAAAGAGACAGGGACAATTTAGAAAATCCTTGTGAAGTTGTAGCAGTTACAAAGCTATTAACGGTATCTGAATATGAAGGAGGATGGATTTACTTTTCATCAGTGGGATGAGTAATGTAGTTCGTTATTTCCGTATAAGCAGTATAGAATTTTGAAGATAATATTTTTGTACATGAACCGTACATGGAAGCAAAAAAAAAAAAAAAAAATCATCGTCAGCTACGTACGCGCCAATTTATACAAAATGTGGTTTACATTTCCGTAAGTAATTTAATTATATTAATAAGCTTTAATACTGCATTTATCTATATGCATTATGAATATCGTTAACAAATAACGTATAATTTTGTTTCTGGAAATAATGTTACATGTAAATTGTTCAGATAATTGTACAAGCATTTTAAGTCACATATAAAACCATGAAACATGCCTGAATGAACATAAGATAAAATACATTTGCCAACTTTATTATTAATAAATATTGCCAATTAATTCATATTTTAGTTATGTAAAATTACTATTTGACAAAAATGACGTATTTAAATGGTTATCAACAATACTCCGCGCCGCGTATCGAAATAAAGCTGAATTTTATCAGTATTGAAAGAAAAATATAGTAAATAATTTGTACAACTGTTTTGAATCAAGTGATAGGCAACACTTCACTTAATAGGATATTGCTGAAGCTTGAACGCAATCGAGAAAGCAATGCTCGTCTGTGAGCTCCGTTTTTTTTTTTTTCTCGAACAACATCAGTATCACGCCATCGCTCCTTTGCATCAATCGCCCCTTTGTTCATCCCTGGGGTCTACTGTAATTTGAGGAAGTGTAGTGGCGGCCATGGCTTTATTTAGCATACAAGTCGCTTTTCCTCTCGTCGCAGCAATTAATCATCGGCTTGTCGCTTCGGCTTAAAAGCATTTTCCGAAACTTTAGATGGAATTTCGTGCATTTATACCAAAAATGAATAAAAAAACAAAAAACACATTACGTTCACTAATCGAGTGCCGCGCCAACAAGTGCTTAATAAATGCTCGAACGTAGAGAAATTGTAGATAATTTGGTAGAAGAAAAGGATTTTATATAAAAAAAACCCAACGACGAGTATTGTTTAATATAAAAAAAAAAAAAATCATAAAGTTCCTTTCTTCCGTAACAAAATTTATCCATAAATTATATTCGATAAAATACGCGTAAACAATGAACAATCGCCAGAGCCCGGAAGGCTCCTGTCGTTTAAAAAGTCTGCATTATTGTCATTCGAGAAGATCGAAGAGCTGGAACGAATATATTACTACAACTAATGTAAAATTAAAGTTAATTATGCATAAATAATGCTTCTTCATTCGAGCTATAAAATCTCTGAATTTATTGATGAACACTGTATATCAATTCATCATTCGCGATGCGACGGAAACATTGTGTGCACGTATCATACGCTAGTCGAACCATATTTGAGGAATTATATGCCCGATAAAGAGTAATGGAGCAAACGCATAGTTACAGCCGAGCTGCGATATATATATATATATAATGTACACATTTATATTACATACCTATATATTCAGATAACGTAATTCTTGATTTTTAATATAAAAAAGCTCCGATAAATGAAAAAATTGTTTCTTTCTTTTTTTTTTTTTTTTAAGTATTCTCAGTGTGTTAAAAGATGCATAAATTATTTAAGGCCTAAAATTAATTGGCGAATAATTGGCTTGCTAAGGGCATCTAAATTTATTTTATAAAATACTGATGTAAGAATAAATAATCCAGAGACTGATGTAAAATGGCGAAATTATACATACATGTGTGGGTGTGTGTGTGTGTAATCTTAGATGAAAGTACATATTATATATTCATGCTAATCGATTCATTGTAGCCTTTTATTTGAAAGTACTTCGCGGTGGAGGCACTCAGAAGAAAAATTACCAGGTATGTGGAATAAGAGATGGAATTTTCTATTTATTATTCAAAGCTGCAGTGCAGATGATTCACGACACGGCCAACGGATCCTGGCGGACTACATCGATTACACTTACCGTAGCAGTTATGAATTTCGTCTCACCTGCGTCACTTCTGCATAACCTTTGCACATAAATTTGTACGTGAGGGTTTTTGTGCGCGCGGGAATACGTTATAATGCGCTTAAAAGTAACTTTGAAAAACAACAAACGTAAGTCATTTTATATTAAAATATTCCAATAAAGGCTCGATACTTAATAAACGCGAAAAATGAATGATGGAAATAATGGATGTTTTTTTATTAGTAGTAGAGCAAGGGGTAAAATTAAATTTGGATACTTTATTTGGTCTACTAATAATAATACAACTATTGTTAATATTATAATCAACGCAATGCTCGAGTGACGTATTTACTACGGTATTAAAGGAGGTGGTTATATAAGTTCGAGCGTAGTTACAACAGCACGGGATAAAGCGTAATAATTTCACAATCAAAATATTTAGTAATGGCAGCTGGGGAAAAAAAATCTCTTACACGAGACAAAAAAAAAAAGGAAAAAAAGAAAGAGAAAAAAGCTGCTTGCCGTGGACTTCACAATCAGCCAATGATCGTTCAAGGGTCCTAACAAGCCACTTATTTGCGCGCAAGTGCTTTCTCAAGGATCCAAAGAGAGACCTTTGACTTTCAAAGGACTGCGCCGTTTGTGTATTATAAAGATCTTTATACTTTTTAAAGCAGCTTTAATAAACGATCAATGGGTTTTCTCGATTCGAAGTAACATATCCACGTGGTCGTTATAAAGTCGCTTTAAAAACGTAGTCTCGCATTCAAGAGCCAGGAAAACTTTTAACCTCATTTTTTTGCAGCATCTTTAAAGTTAGGGCACAACAGATTTCGTTGTACCTTAATTCCGTTTATTTAAGATTTTGTCCTCGTTTTTTTTTTTTTTTTTTTTTTTTTTTCTAAAGATTTCCCGCATACAATTTCTCAACTCATTAAGATTTTTATTCGCGAGGCTACAATTTGCTTGCAAATCTTTGACGTTTTATTTATTTTTTTTCTTCTTTTCTTTTCTTTTCTTTTTTTTCTTTCCAACCAAGACGCTTTGACGTACAGTGCACACTAATTCAATAATTATTGGATCAGCCTTTATCGGCCGGCCATCTACGGAGGAGCTCCTCCCTTATCGTGGTCGGCTTGGCAGCCGCGTAACCCGCGAGTGCACAGCCTCGCAGGGGGGCCCATTGCGAGCAATGGCGATTGTCCAAGGTAGGCGCGAGGTCGGCGTTCGAGGTAGGGCGAGGCGCGAGCTCCCCGAGGTCTTCCTCGCGGGATCCGGGGCGAGTCGAAACAGCGCAGCGGGCCTCGTTGAATGTGGCCACGGGGGCCACGCGGCGAGCGTCGAACTCGGGCAAAGAGAGCCAGGGCGAGGAGAGCTCCCCTGCCCCCCGTCCCGATCAGTTGGGCGGCGGACGGGCACTTCGGCCCGAGCCCAAGGAAGGATAGAGGGACTCTCGGCCTTCGCCGCCCTCGAATCATCGCCCGCGAGACAAGGGCCAGCGAGGGTCGAGCTCTGGTCTAGAGGGGGGACGACGAACGATTGCGCGCTAAGGACGAGCGAGGAGGACCGAGGAGGACGGCTCTGGACGGTCGTAGGGACGCGTCCCTATCCCGTAGTGCTCCCGGCTTTGAGACGATCGATGGACGAATCCCGTTCCCGTCGGGGCGGCGGCAGGAGGGAGAGTCTCCCTTCCCATTATTTATTTGTCGATTGATGTTCCAGCTAAACGGCGTCTTATCAACCTTCTCGGAAATTCCTCGGTACCGGCCGGCTCGTGCCTAGAGTTCGCCCCCGATAGAGGATACCGGATCCGACGTATTGTATTCTAGCCGGGTATTGTTTTACGAGATGACGCGCGGCCAGGATCGGGCGGGATCGAGGAGCCCACGAGCTTCCTCGTGGCGTGTTGGGCTGGGGCTGGGGCGGGCGGGGGATAGAGAAAGATACGCCGCTCTCGGGCAATGCGAAGCGCGAGCTTGAGGGCCGTGGCGGCACGGAGACACGATAAATCGTTGGCCGTTCGCAGTTTCGAGGGACAACAACAAGTGTCTCACGAGCCAATTCGAGGGTCTCGGGAGCCTAAGCGAGGGCGAGGGACGGCGAGCCCCAGCGGTTTGGCGTCCAACGCTAATGAGCGTATTCGAGAGCGCCTTTCCGTAAGCCTTCGACGCATAAAAGGATATATAAGCATTGTGAGCTTTAGAGTGCCTGGATATTACAGCTGCAATGAAATGCCAAATTAACGAGCCACGCAAAATACCAGACTCGTCATTGTCACTTTAACGATTATTGTTGATTGACAAATAATTGAAGGATGCGAGTGACCATTGATGAATCTCTCGACTCTAATGCTCGTTCATTATAATAACGGCTGCGTTAGATAATGTTTTAAAAATTAATTTTGGCACTCGAGAGCAGCGACCCCTTAACAAATCAAATGCCAATTTTCTGAGGGCTATTGAATGGACCACGCGCCTCAAGTACATTTATAAATATATTCCCAAATGGCGCTAATAGCGATACGCGATGGAGGATAAAGCCAATATTCGTGATTAACGTAAATATCGCAAGCTCCATCGCTCAGCCCCCGCTCATTAATACTAAAATAACAACCTTGATACTCGCTAGCCCGGTAAAGCTTGCGCTAAGCTTCGTCGAGCTGTTGACAAATCATTGTTCAACAATCCATGAATGGAGCCGATAAGATTTCGAGTAATGGATGCTGATACTGCAAAGCGGCCCAACTCTCGTACAACAGCTCATTAAATTCACGTAACAATAGGATCTCAAATCCCAAGCTTGCAATCGCTTGTAGCTTACAAACAATGTCAAGATTCACTTGGCTACGGGAATTTATTAGGCAAAGAGATGATCGCGCCTTTTCGGCATCTACGTTCTGTAATTCGGACTTTCGGAAAGCATCGTCGGCTGTTAAAAGGATACTTTAAACCTTTCGGTGTTGATTTTGTTATCGTACGGATAATCTGATTGAGGAATGAAATAATTTGCATAATCGATCATGTTTACGTCTAAGATTGAACAATGAGAAACATTAGAAATTTTTTGATAATTTATTAGATTCGGTGAAATTATAACAATTCAAGCATTTTTTATGATTATTGAAGAAAAAGATGCAACAAAGCAGAAACAGCGAAGTAAGAGAAATCGTACTGTTGCTAAAATTAAAAATTTATAAATCATGACATAAGCATATAATGGAAAAGTTTTAAAGCTAATTTCTCACCCCTTCATTGACGCCCTAAAAAATTGCAAAATTTTCCGAAACATCGAGTAGGTTCATTATAGAATTGAATTTTTAATTTGGTTCGTAAAATTTTAATTTCGCGCTTTTACGTACTAACCTAAAATTGAAACCTGCACCAAATCATTGATCAGTATTATCAGTCAATATATGCTGTATGATGAACATGTTGTATAACCTTATTTCGACAAACCAGTTTATTTATTAATATCATTATCGATAAGTTTATAAAATAATCATAATATTAATGACAATGCCCTAGTGTCGTAACAAAGGGAGCCTCCACAAAAGCTGTATTTAATAGTAAGCTATAAAAAAAGTATTCTTGAAAGTCTATCGCTTTATTTATACAAATTTAAAGATTCATATTATTTCAGCCAAGAAGCAAACAAAATGCAATCAACAAAATTAATTGGTAGCAGTCCACTAGTAACGAGCTGCGTACACATTTTTCGTTTTAATAATTTAAACTCATTGTACCAGCAAACTCTCCGATGGAAGCGAAAGCCCATTTGGCTACCGACAGCAAAAAGTAAGGTATTTCGAGTACCTAAGAGACCAGAGATACCGAAAGATGAATTTCTTGAAATTCAAAGATTATACAATAACTACAGAACTTATTATCGCTCTGTTAGGTAATGACACAAGAATTTTTTTATTCAAATGCTTGTTATATACGTGTTTATTTTTTTTTTTAATTTATTTACGAGTACTGTTTTACTTTATATTTATTCGTTTATGGTAAATTACTGTACTTATACTGTTTGATCAAAATCATTTTAAATGTTAAATAAATAAAACTCTAAAACATTGATTCTAAATTTAAAAATTCATAAAACATTTATAACAAATTACTTCATATATACTATTTTAATATTATTTTACACCTAATTAGTAATTTATCCACTTTTGTTATTATAACTAATTGTTTTTTATCTAAAATTAAGGAAGTACTTTATTCAAACTGTTCAAGAAAATGAGGTACAATTTAATCCGCTAGTTCTTGAAAAAGCAGAAGAAGAAGATTATAATACTAGTTATAAGATTAATGAAGAATGGAATAAGAAAATTGCAAAAGAACGAGATGAGCGATTGAATTTAGAAAGGGAAGCTCAAAAATTAAAAATTTTAGAAACATTGGAACGAAAAAAGATTAAGGAAGAACAAATTAAATTAAATGTTGACAAAAAGGTAAAAAACCTGGAAATGTTAACACCTACATTCATCACAAGGGAAAATCTTGATGTTATGTTAAATGAAATCTTGAACACAACTGTTGATTATAATCAAGCTATTGACAGTAAAGGAAATTGGATGAAAGATCCAAATGATTTAAATGAAAGTGACAAAAAAGTAACACAAAATCAAACGTAACAAAGAAATCTGTACTGCCTACTGTAAATAATAATATTATGATTAATAAATAGAATTATATGCAAATAAATGAGTGCTGTTCATTATTTTGAACATTAGTTTTTTTTTTTTTTTATACAATATAAGTCGAGACACTATTTATTATTGAGAATAGTCACATACATTTTCGACTAAATATACATTTTTTAATTAATCGTAATGCAACAAGTTATAAATATATCGTCGGAACATCTTTGGTGTAGAGACATACACGATTTTTCTCTTAAACTGATTAAAAAATAAACAAACAAAATAAAAGAATAAAGAAAATGTGGAAAATAAAATAAAAAATTTAAAAAAAAAAAAAAAAAATAAAAAAAAAGAAGAAACCCTAAACATTGAATATAAGTTTTATTTTATGAATTTTCACACTACCAAACTTTTTGTTTCAAATTTTCATGTTTAAAAAAATAATGTTATTTAGATCGATATACTCTCGGATTCGTTTGGCAAAGTTGAATACGTATTTGGCTTGGTTATTTACTGCATTGTGAACGTGAAAAAAAAAGATAATATACAAATAAATAAAATCTAATAAACATTATACAAATCTATGTATTAGCCCCTGGAAGTGTTCAGGTATATATAATTTCGCTATGAGCGAATCTACGGAGTGCAACGAGAACAATATTCGAAAATGAAAAGGATCTACGCACTCGATATAATTTATGTATTATTTCAGGCATATAATTGTTTAGCAAAGAAATCAGCTTTTATTTCTTGCCGTGCAGATTTGTCAAAGTGTATGACGTCGTGTCAAGAGTATTTTTTCATTAATTTCCATTTTCATTGTTTCATAACAGGAGACGGGATTTCATCGCATTAAAAACTTCAGTTTTAAACCAAAATGCTCTACAAATTAACATACATACATACGTACATACATGCATACATACATAAACACACCCACACACACATATATATACATACATACATACATATATGTGTGTGTGCACACACGCGCGCATACATACATATATATTTTTTTTGTTTAAAGAATGTAAAACACAACCATGACGGTCTTTCTAATATATATATAGAAAAAACGACACTAACGTACAAATCAACAATGCGCTTTACCTAAATTATAAAAGACAAAAATAAGACTAACGCCATTACTTTTCTTCATCTTGAGTTTACACTTGTAAAGTAAAGAAACGCCATCTTTGCGAAAATTATTATCAAAGTTCGTCTTCGTTATACAAAAGTTTTCACAAGCGACATAATAGTATACAATTGTATGGTGACGTAGAAAAGAAATAATTATACAATAAAATGAATGTGCGAACGTTCTATTTATATTTTTGAATTCGAAGTATAATAATGAGTAGGGTAAACAGCTATTTTAGCAGCTACTCTATAATATTGTAAAACTTACTTGCAACTATGGTAAATTATTTTCATTCGTTCTGCTTAAACATTAAACGCAATCTTCGACATTCGCACTTAATATTTTTAAATCTTCTTTACTAAAAGTACCTCAGGCGATGGATCAGGGAGATCGGAAAATAATTGTACATAAATTATAAATGTTTAAGATTTGATTATACATGCTAATACATAAAATATTTCTTTAGCAAATTGTTTCGAGAGACACTCATTTGAAAACATATATTTATAATACTCTGCAAAGAAATATTTTTAAATTATCTTTACAGTTGCGCAATCTCAAACTGTACCTTTGTCGAATCGGTTTTATCTAAATTCTTATAAAAACAAGCAACCAGTTTAATCATCTGTAATGATAATAAGTGTAGGGATTTTAATACTATCCTTAGATAAAATGATTTATAATTATTCAGAAATAGATTACATAATATTCACATATAATCATTCGAATTATCATAAGTAATTTATACACAATGGTTTTCCTGGGGGATTCTATTGCACTTGAAAATGCCTTGGTTCTGACAAAAAAAGAAACAATATTACGTTACAAATTTATGGTTAAAAATGACTAACGGAGAATCTGTCTGTGTAAATATGTTTCTGTACAATAAGGTCATTCGTTAAAGTATTTAGTTATGTGTGTTGGTGTGTGTGTGTGTGCGCGCATCCGTATGTGTGTCGATGCACGGTATACGATGCGCTTACGAGTAAGTGCGTACGTATGGTGTACAAAAAAGATAAAGGCCTTGAATTAAAAAAGGAAAAAAGAAAAAGAGGCTTCAGAGCTTTGATTACAAACCGTTGGCATTAATTTCGGCAGCTTTTTTTTTTTTTTTTTTTTTAAAAATTTTCACGAGCTTCGACTTGATATCAGTTCTTGCAGTTACGAAGTATTAACGTTTGTATACAAAATATAGCGATCGAACAAAGTCATTAATAACATTGTAATATTATTCGATACGTATAATCAAGGATTTATTAGAATGTTTTTTTTTTTTCTTTTTTTTTTTTTAAATATTCTCTTATAAATACAATGCGAGCCCCCTAAATCCTCGTTAAATATAATCGGTCGGCAGGATTCCTCTCCACTAAAATCTACCACTTTCGTTTCAACAATATTATTCGATACATTTTTTGTCCTTTGTTTTTATTGAAAAAAAAAAAAAAAAAAAAAAAAAAAAAAAAAAAAAAAAAAACACTTCAAAGCTTTCATTTTTGTTCGTACACCATAAAAATGTTCAGTTTCGGGCACATCGTTATTAATCTGCTGATTTCACGCAGGATAGTAGGCGTTTGAACGTTGTACTACTTTTATTTGTATTTCTTACGGATACCCAGGGCTCGTCGAGTCACGCGCTGTGGTACACTTCACTTTCCATTAATTTCTTTTCACGTAAAAACGATGAGAATATGTATAGAATATATATATATGGCTGTACGCATAAATCGAATTTTGCGTCTACGTACAAACATACATAATAAGTAAATTTTATATATGTACACTTATATGTATACACATTTCAGCCTTCATTCAATTTAATTGTTCATTTGGAATACGTTTTCTGTGTACAAATCTATTATTATAAATATTCTTTGAAAATAGTTTTCCAACCTTTTACTAACGCTGCATTTTTTTTTTCTTCAAAGAACATAAAAATTTTTTCCCCCTCAAAGAACATAAATTTTTTTTTTTTTTTTTTCAACTATGTACAACGTAGAAACATTATATTTTTAAAAATAATTTTTAACTTTCATCGTATCGTTGAGTAATGATAAATTCTAAGCCTAACATGAAATTGAGTCAATTTATACAAAAACCGTATGCTCGTTTGAGTAGCATAATATTTTTAAGAATTAAAACAAACTCGAATACCTAATGTAGTATTTTTGTTCTGTAATTATATATCCCTAAAAACTATTTCAATTTTTCTTACATGTTAATTGATATTTCGAATAAACTAAAAGATCATGAAGGAGACGGTGCAAACTTTTTTGTCTTACGTATTGTGTAATAAATATAAATTTTTTATACAAATTTAAATAAAATCTCATGTACGTTAATTTCACTTAGGACTTATTTCTACAATATATATATGCATCGATACACATATTTGTACGTATGTACGTATACATGTATGCTCATATGTATGCTCGTGAGTGTATGAAAGCCGTTGGCAACATGTAATACTTGAAGAAATTGTAAAGCGAAAACGTATTCTAAAGTTGTCAATTGTAAACTGAATGCGAACGATTAAAATCTTACATGAATACGTTTGTGCGTCTCCCACGTGCACGACTTTCTTTCATAATTCTATTTAACTCTTTCATCCTTTTTCACATATGTATGTAGCATACAAATATACACATCCTCTAATTTGGTTTCCACTTCTCTCTTGTAGGCATTTTTTTGCAGACAAAATCTTGCGTGCACATGTGACCCTACGTTATATGTTACTTTATTCTCTCGTTCTCTTGTTCAATTTATAATTTTTATCTATAGGTTGAGCACCACGATTAAAAAGTGTGCCGCTTTATCCAGGTTTCATGTGCTTGCGCGTGAAAAATACATGATTTGTAAAAAATTCCTAAATCTTATTCCCCCATTATTATTTAGTATTAAAAGATGGCACGTTCTTTATTTATTTATTCATTATTATTAATGTTATTAATATTCTTATTATCGTTATCGTTATTATAATAATTATTATTATTATTATTATTATTTTCTGAAGCTACAGAAAAACCTCTTGTATCGACTCGCGTCTCAGATCTTCGTATCGCGCGTTTTATATTTATTTATAAATTTGTTTGCTTTTGGGCAATGTGACATTCTACTCCTTTCATTTTTTCATATCTTTTTGTATAAAAAAGGCATTATACACAACTACGTAACGCAGGCTGCAACACTGAAGTTCTAATATTGGCAATTTCTATTTTTTTTATTTATTTATTTATAAATTTTATTTTATTTTTATTTTTTTTCGTTCTTTTTTCCTTATTTAACATCACAGTGCCCTTCACTCACTTTCCAGTCTCTCTTTCTCAAAAGCATTGTCCCTTTTTTTATTGTGAAAATCAGAGATATAAATCTAAACTAAATAGAGTATCGTGTTTATAAGACATTAACAATAATTTTTACAGTTACAACGTTTTAGAACAAAGTATATGTATTTGTTTTAAAATATTTTAATTGTAAAAATAAAATTAATTCTACTTTCTATTTAATTTGCAACCCCGGGGAAAAACACTTTATGTATATACTTAAAAATTTACATTATATCGTGAAAAAACACAAACCTTGAAAAGTATTGCTAATTCAAAATTGTTTACTTGGTAAAACTACCTAAGAACAATATTTATACACAAATTACATATTAATTATATTAAATTATGTGCAATTATACATGGATCTTTAATTATGAGTTGAATACACAGTTAGTCGTTTGCAAAAAAATTAAAAAATTTATAAAAATTACTTTTTAAATAATTAAAAATATGTATAATTCCACATGTGTATTTTCAGACAGCCAATGTAATATTAATGTAATATTAGAATTAATTTTATTCTAACGCTTATTTATATATATATATATATATATATATGTGTGTATATATATATATATATAATTAATATGTAACTTACATATATAAATATATTTGTTTAAATATACGTGTAAAATTCTGAATATATTACTGGCAGTGTAACTCTGAAAATACCAGCCACTGCAGCATAAACCAACTTGAATCTAAGCAATAATAAAATCGAAGGAAATCAGAGTATAATGACCATGCGTGATGATTGAAAAAAAAAGTATTAAAAAAGAATAACAGCTGTTAACTCTTAGTCTATGTGTAATTCAACTACTTAACTGGCATCTACACAAACGTGAATGATAATGTACATATGTGTACGCTTTTATGCGTGTATATTCTTTGCTATATGATTGCTTAATAAGTATTTTAGTTGAATTGGTGCATAATTATGTAGAGAAAATTCCCATTTAATCATACACTATGCTTTCGTTATTCATCCTTGCCAATCTTTTTATCGTTACGTAATATCATCGTATTTTTCAAATATCATATATACGAATATTTTGTCCGGGTAATCATAATATAATAAAAGAAAAGATCATTAAACAGCAAATATATAAGTATTCAACAAGTATTACATGATAAAGTAACATTAAAAAAAAAAAAAAAAAAAAAAAAAAACAATTGGAGGGAGAACAAACATTTCTACGATACGAGGCTGACAAAACTTGCCTGGAAAAATAAAACGCTGATAGCAATTTGTAAAAAAAATTATTAAAAATTTCATTAAATTATTTCACCTCCAAAAAATGTACATCTACGGCACATAGTTTAAGACCCTTTTCGTATGCTTTCGATTTCGTTTAGAAACAGTCCATAATCAAAACACCCGTTAAATAAAAATTTTAGCATTCATTTGTATAATTTGTTTTAGAATTGTTCAACATTTTTTATAATTTTCATACTAATGTATATTTGTTATATTTTTCTATGCACAATTACCATACAAGAGCATTAATTTAATTTGCATTAATTACTAATTTTTAGCACCAAAATTCTTCAACTTAAATTTGGAAGCTTTGGGGGAAAAAAATGCAATAATGCACTGGTTTAAAATGAATTAGATAAAAAAAAATGTTTTAAAATGATTAAAAGTGTATCTTGTCAATCATCGAGTAAAAGGAAGTTAGGTATAAAATTTGACTACAGACATACTTCCAAACATAATATGGAACAACGAGATGTACTACCCACGACAAAATACACATATCTATACATATATATACATACATACATACATACATATATATATATATATATATATACACACGCACACATACATGTATATTTGTTTTTGTATTAACGCGGTAATCGCTTCTTTATATTCCTCATTATTTTCATTTACGAATGCGTGTAAAAAGGCGGTTGGTTTCATTTATCTTATTCTCTTTCTTCGTCTTTGTACGTCACTTCATTATAAAACTAAATTCTTCATTCATCGTTGATTTATAATTAATTTACATCACCTATTAAACATTCGAATGAGTTGCACACAATTATATTATTATCTAGCATGCTATTTCTCGATTGTAGACTGTATTATTTTATTATTAATATATGTATTGTACGATTTTCTCGATTTTCGATAAAATTCGACTTCATTTTCCGCTTTGTCTTTTACATATCTTTCTTAATCTCTCTCTCTCTCTCTCTCTCTCTCTCTCTCCCTGCCATTCTTTCTTTGTCGCTCTCTACCACTATTACTACTACTACCGCTACTACTACTGCTACACTACCATTATTTATTATACTTTTTTTTCATCATCACTGGTTCATTTGGTTTTCCGAGTCTCTTGAGTCTGAGAGCAACAATAATTTTCTACGTGTACTTATACCGCCGGCCGCCTCCCCTCCTCCTCCTCCTCCTCTTGGCCAAGGGCTTCCTTGCGACGGCGGCGTCGTCCCCGTTGGGCGAGGGCATGCGCGCGCGCGCGCGTACACGCGCAACCCTCTGGCCTCCCCCTCGTCGCGGCGACAAGGAGGCATTACAATCTTATCGATACATCGGCGGCTCGCTCGGGGTACTATTCGATTCCGCGTGGCCCGTCTATTGGCATCGTGTGCAGCACTTCGTCGAGGAGCTGCAGCGCCCGATGCAGGTGAACCTGGTTACACAATTTGCAATCCTTCGTTAATCCACTTTGCTTTAAAGGCCACTTATCGCCTCGAGCCGCAGTGCTCGGTTTCAATTAAAGGGATGCGTTGCGAATCGAGCACAGATTAATTAACGTTGTAAAAACGTTCGCGGCTCTCTCGGCATTATTCTCGATGCCCGACTTCCGAGAACTATTATAGTTTTCCTCGTTGAAAACGTATCTTGTGCACAAAATAATTAATATATATATATATATATCAATAATGAAAAATTAATTCAAACGCATTGTACGCGTTTGACGCGTTTGATTCAATGCGTTGCAAGGAAATTAAAAGAAGAAATCGGGCATCTAATTGTTACGAGTAGCGGTGTTTTCCTTTACTCAAAGCAACGTCTTTAACTCTTTACGTTAAAAGAAGAAGAAGAAGAAAAAGGGGGAAAAAAAAAATTAAAGAAAAGCTGAGCAAAAACTTAAAGCTAAGTTACCTCTATCCAACACGGGGTTTCCTTGATGCTTTGTCTAGGATAATCAGGTCCCCATCCTTTCACGAAACTTAAACGTAAAATACACAAACGACGGAGATCATCGACACCAATGCCAGCGGCTGCGCTGAGACCTAAACGAAATTGAGAATCGATTTAGTCGGCGTAGGGGTAGAGTAAGGGGTGGGGGTGGGGGGAGCAGCGCGCGATAAGGGATCGCGTGTCCTGTCCCGAGCCCGATGGGAGCAGTCGGCCTTAGGACGGGCCCGGGCCCCCGAGACGGAAGAAACGCCGGACTTACTCTTGGTGATGGGCGCCCCGTGGGTGAGGTGTCCGGCGACCGCCGCGGCCTGGGCCGCCGCAGCGGCTTGGGCCGTCGCCGCCTGGCCCCGCATCTGCTTATGGCACTGGCGCAGGTCGAAGACCTTGATGTAGGCCGAGGGGTAGATCTTGTGGACGGCGTCGCCGGGCGCTCGGCCGGCCTCCCTGTCCAAGTAATAGGACTGCACGAAGACGCTGTGCTCGCTCTGGCACCTGAGCCAGACGTCGCCCTCGCCCCGCAGGTCCAGCACCACGCCCTTGCCTGC
This sequence comes from Kradibia gibbosae, assembly GCA_018907135.1. Classification (NCBI taxonomy): domain Eukaryota; kingdom Metazoa; phylum Arthropoda; class Insecta; order Hymenoptera; family Agaonidae; genus Kradibia; species Kradibia gibbosae. The sequence goes on from JACCHX010000007.1 coordinate 15,034,651, forward strand.
GCAATCGGAGCAGCCCACGCTCGGTCTTTTAAAAAAGGGAGTCCCCGCCGTTGACCGGTGGGGGAAGGGGGGGGGCAGGGGCGGCGGCGGCGAGCCCCCGATCGAGGAAGGCTCGTCGTCGTCGTCGTCGTCGTCGTCGTCGTCGCCACCTCCGGCCTAGGGCCGCCCTCGCCGAGCGACCTTACCCGGAGGGGGGAATGCGACCGACCCCCCGCCCCGCCGCCGCCGCCGCTCCCCCCCGCCGAGAGTACTCGGAATCGACGGCCGAGTCGGGGCCGAGCCTCGGGGCGGCGGGGGGGCGGCCCCCATTGTTGTCGGGGGGCGGCGGGGAGGGGAAGAGAGATTTACCGATAGCGGCCGACAGCCGTGGTAAAAAGGCCAAGAGTTGGCGCGCACTTACCGATATGAAGCCGAGACCTTTCACTTTGTTCCGTGCGGTGGACGTTGCTGAGGGCCCCGAGGCAGAACCTGTTGCCGCCGCTGGGATCGACGTAGCCGTCGACGGTGACGGTTGGGCAGCCGCTGCTCACCTTGAAGGTCTCGCCTACCTGCGTGTCGAGCTCGAAGTACGCCACCGAGCACCAGTACTCGGGAGCCGGCTGACTCGATAGGAGGCCACCCCCTATGCTACCTGCCACCTCGCCTCCGTGGTTGCCCCCTGAAAGGATCGATCGATCGTTGCACTGGGGGACCGAGTTGGCCCCGGGCCCCGGCCAACGTAGAGGACTGGAGTCGACGCGCGGGGCCCGCGAGCCGATCGAGCCGCGCCCGGCCGACCGGGCAAAAAGAAAAAAGAAAAAAAGAAAAAAGAAAAGAAAAAAGAAAAAAAAATCAAACTCCCTCCGCCGGATTACCGGCCTGGACTTTTTTTTCCAACTGGAAAATCATGGGCCCCGCGGCTCGCGCCCCCACCCACCCCCAAGCCCCCGCTGATATTACGAATAAGCCGAGGGCCGTTGGGAGGAGGACGCGTCCCCTGGATCGCCGGCCCCGGGCTCCAGGTTCCCCCGAGTTCCCCGCCGACGAGCCGTTGCCCGGTTATCGCCTTCTTCGGTGGCCGAATCGGCGAGGTCGAGGGCGCCCTTGGCCACCGAGCGATAAGGGGCCCGCGGAAATCGACGGGACCAAACGAAGGAGGGACGGGCAAAGACGATAGGGAGGAACAATTCGCGTCGTCGCTCGTCGCCCTTGAGGCGCGATTGGCGCCGCGGAACGTCTGCTGTACAGGGGGGGGGCGGGAGGGGCCGCGCGGAACAAGACTCACAATAAGAAGTCGCATGAAGATGTCGATGATCGGGAGGCTGCATGCTTTGTGTGTAGGTGAGTGTGTTCGCGCCGGTCCATTGCGGCGCTCCAGTGTTGTATGGATTAGCGACGGTCGCGACTGCGAAACCGTTTTGATGATGAAGATGGACTGGTGATACTGGTGAACTTTGACTCCCACCGGCTACAAAAGCATTAACAACGTCAGTCGAGTACCTTCCTTTTTTTTTTTTTCTTTTTTTTTTTTAATGAGATCGGCGGACCTATCGCAACCCAAAGCAATAATCAGAGTGGTACATTTTTTTTTTTCTTTCTTTCTTTCTTTTCAATGGCAACGATGGCGACGACGATCCCTCCTCGGCTCCTTGCTCTCTACCTCGCCCGGGATTTTATTCGAAACTACGCGTGCGTTACTTTGCCGTGGACGCGCTCGGTTGCCTCTCGTGTCGACCGACAATTGAGCGCTCATTATTAATATCCGATATTACGTTGGCCGAACAAGTTCCGAACTATTTGTTTTTATGCCGACCAATAGTCAAAATATCAATTACTCGTTACGTAATTAAAATGATAAAATTAGCAAATACGGACGCGCTCCCGCCCGCCCGCGTTTGCACACACACGCAAATAAATAACTATAATGAACAAAATTTACACCTGCGAAGTATAATTACTCTTTATTTGTTCCTGAAATTTTAAATCAAAATTTCAAATCAAGATCGATGATCACTTAGCCAGAAAAATTCTTATTACTCGCATTCGGCTCGCTTATGTTTCATCGTTTGTTAGTCCCGAAATATTATTTTTTAATTAATTACAGTATTTTGTAAAAACAAAGAGGCTTTTATACTTTTATTTCATACTTTTATACTTTATATTAAATCTATTGATAATTTGTAACAAAATTATTCCTCAGCGTTATATTTTAAACAAAATTTTTTTTCATACAAGTCATGAATTTATTTACGTCTGCAAATATAATCTTTAATCGAAAGCACTTGGTTTTCTTTATTTTTATTTTATTCTTCGTATTTTTTGATAAATTACTTTATTGTAAAGAAATTCGTTTTTTAGCAATAAACAGTCTCAGTGAATTCTATTGTACAATTAATAATGTATCGAGGATGACTTCGCTAATAATAATTATATTATCTGGGCTACAATTAATGTGTGCAATTAAATGAGTTAAATTGTGAAAAGTAAAATGTGGTTGTATAATGGAAAACATAGATTAATAAAATTTTTTTTTTATAATTATTACCGAAGAATTTAATCTACAAAGTTTAATAAAGCTTGCACTGTTCGTTTCAAATTTAAATCAAGATAGAAAATTGTTATAATTTATTACTGATAATTAACAAAAAAAATTAAAATCTTCCGACTTTTATCGTAAAAAATTCCTATACAGTAAAAATCCTTTAAGCCAACTTTTTATGGTAGTTTATTGAAAATACAATAATGAACTTAATTTCTCCGAAGAATTTGATTTTTCTGAATAACGTTTTAAATATAAATAAACGCGCGAGGTGACCTGCATATCTTCAAAATAAATTTAATTTAGATAAATAAAAAAAGCAGAAGATCGTATAAGAAAAATTAAAAACTTTGGTCCATTTGAAATATATCAAAAGTTTGAATGTATCGAAAATAGTAATGAATTAGAAGTGTTGTCAACATCAAACCAACATCAAACGAAAGATCAAAGGGGATATATACAAACCAGAATAGATTTTTGAAAAGAAAGCAAAAACGCAGTGGGCAAAACAAAAAAATACGAAATGAGTTGAAGAATGGAAACGACGTTGTAGATAAAAATAGTTTGTTTAATATTTCATGACATTGTTTATTATCTTTATACAAATATTTATCAAGCATGAAAATAAAATACAATCACATAATCTACAATTCCGAATATTATTTTCAAGTGTTGATTTTAAAAAGATTTACTAATTATGTCATTAACAAATGCCAATAAATTTACAAACATTGATAAATTATCAAATGATTTGATTGTAATTAATTATAATAGCTAGATCTCAAAGTTTATGAAGTGGGGTATGATAACGAGATAAAAAATTTAAACGTTAAATAAGGAGAAAAACTATTTTTAATAAAAATATAAGACTCTAATTACTGCTTGTGGTCCTATACAATATACTATCTGAAATTTCATTGTAGAAATTTTACAAGAAACAAAACAATTATCGAAATAAAATATAATTGGGTCTTTACCAATCACGTACCAAGCCACGTACACACGTACGCGCGCGCGCGCGCGCACACATACACACAGACACATACGTAAACCTATATTTATTATTATTATTATTATTATTATTATTATTATTATTAAATTAAATTAAAATAATTAAAGTTAAATTACATTGATATAATTTCAGATTTATAATTAAATTACTATAACTATATTATAATGCCAGTCAAAAGCGTCTTATTGCTTAGCACTAAAGCATTAAATTATTAAATTCAACTTGGGAATGCGTTATCATATTTCTACCGTAAAGCAATCTCAAAGTATATTTAAATGTTTAATTTGAGATCATATTAATGTTTCAGAAGATAATGGAAAATTGCAAGTTTTAGATGTTATTTAAAGCATAGAACGAAATAGGATTATAAGGGCAAAAAAGAAAAAGAAATATATTACAAGATTAACGTTAGACTTTGCTTATAACGATATCAACCGAATATCTTATCAAAAAAATAAAAATGATAAAGATTGATTTGAGGAAAATAAAATACAAAAAACTTTTGATATATTGTATAAAATGTATTACAAATTTTAATAAACATGAATTTTTGTCAAATTTTCATTTGAAAATGCATACCCCTAATATGTATTCAAGTGATTCCTGGGCTGTTTTGGTTTATGGCTCGTATTTCGGAAGAGTATACGTTTAAAAAATCTGCATAAAGAAAATTAACGACGTTTTCCCACGTAAGGTTTTAAATATTAAAATTATAGGATGAAAGGTAATTAACAAATTTATTAAATTGTACCATCATAAGTCCCAAGATCTTTATAACTACGGTCTATTATTTTTCGTATTTAATAAGTACTGTACGTTAATTTACCTACATATTTTACCGGCAATATGAGAAATGAACAAATCTCTCGAGCTTTTTAATAAAACAAGTACAATATCATTAGACAGAATTCTGCAAAGCTCCGTCTAAATTTGAGTTGGCAGAAGTTATTTATATCTACTTATTTCTTTAAGTTACGAGTGTAATTATAAAAAAATACAAAAAAAAAAAAAAAAAAAAATACACGATATTTTCGAGGATTTAATCTTCACTGGTACTTATTTGTCATATTTATATATATATATATATAACGTCGACGGGGAATCGTGCGATGTATGATTAGAGGGCGTATTTTAAAATGAATCCTGTGTTGCGATTTAAAATTACACAACGGGCATAAAGTAACGGCTTTCGAAAGAGCGAATCGAAACGCTTTTGTCTTCACATTGAAACAGTATTGTATTTAATGGGGTAAAAAAAAAACTTACTAAGCGTAGCTGTCAAAGCATCAACGGACGACGGCGCTTGATTGAGATCCTGTGGTGGCGTTGTCGTACTATAAAACGTATCACCGCCTTGTCCTTGCGAAGGATTTAAAATTTGACCGCTACTATTAGCACTCGTTGAGTTTAACGCCTGCTGCTGATTACCTGCGATTATGAGCCACTTGTTCGTACATGTTGCTATAAATTTCATTCTAAAAGCTTGTATTAGGGTCGGCCGTGTATCGACAAACTACATCGAATTCCTTAGTTACTTTCAATATTGTTGTGACTTTTCGAGAAGCCCCGTTCGTTTGCCCAACGGACAAAAGACATTCGTTTGGCCGCGATTTAAGCACGATGCCAAAATCCAATACAATGATAATTTACGGTAGCCGGAAAAAGCCATATATATATTGAAATTGAAAAAAGCTGCTTAGCTGGGGAAAAATGAATTTTTCGCATGATGCGCTCGTAAAGGAAGGCCTCGCGACATCGATTTGCTCGAAAGCGTATCTCGCCGCCGTGCGAAATTATTATTCTCGACCGAATTATCGCGATACCTGCCGTCGGACCTATCGATCTAAATAATCTACACCTGCGCGGTATCTATCGTTTATCCACCATTCCGAGACACTCGAGAATAAAGTTTCTTTAACTCGACTTTGCAGGTAAAATAAATCCAAGGATTTGACACGAAGACTGAAAACTATTGTACGTAAGTATAATTCTTTAAGTGCACGTAAGCCGTTGACACGTGAAAATTCGACGTAATTTGAGCTTCGACGCATGCTTCCAACAATGTCATTACGTTAATACTCTGGAGAAAACGCGGTTTTTTTTTTTTTTTTTTTTGCAACGCACATTACATTCCCAAATCATTCACGACATTACAAGAAGAAAAAAAAAAAAAAAAAAACTGAAATAATAATAATGACAATTTTTAAAAGTGCAAGTAGCTAGATACACAGTAAGATAAGAGAATGAGAAATGGGAGTTGGTACGCATTAGCAAAAGAATGGGATTTGGTGTTAGAGACGGATGGAGACAGATAGAGATAGAGATAGAGAGAGAGAGAGATAGTGGGAGAGACGGAGAGAGGAGGGCGAGAGAGAGAGAGAGAGAGAGAGAGAGAGAGAGAAAAAAAACAGAAAGGTAAGAGGGTAAAGAGACAAAAGCCGCATAGCCAAGACGGGAGCAATGTAGTCTACGTACAATGGTGTATGTTTCGCGCTGAGGAATGGTGCGGCGTGGGAATCCAAGTCTGCCGGGGGCATGAACTACTATCTTCCAGCTTGCCGCGGGGATTAGCACTATTCGCTCCCCCGTTAAACATTCCCTCACCATTAGCTGTGTGCCAAACAACATGAGTAAAAAAAAGGGGGCGGTCGGGGGCGGTCCGGGGCCGGGGAGAGGGGGGGGGGGAGAGCAGAAGGTCGGGACACGGGATTCGGCGGCTGGACCGGGGCTGGACCGGGGCTGGACCGGGAGAAGGACGGTCGGACAGCGGCGTGAGCGAGGCGGGGAAGCAGCGTTGGGAGCAAGAGTTGACAAAAAAGTGCGTCGCTCGATTACTGGGAATGCAAAGGTTCCTCGCCACCTTAATTCTCTTTATTTCGGATTGCACTTGCGGGGGCAAGGATGGCTCGATTGGAATGGACCCTTCAAATAATCAAGGCGAGCTCTTGCGTATGGGACGCGCTCTGCCTCTGCGAAGCCAAGCCCTTGAGATGCGAGAACGCTTCGACGCCCAAAGGACCATCGACCTCGTTCTTCCTTGTCTCTTGCAAATGCGATGCGAAACCGGGGGGGGGAGCAGGGGAGGGGGGAAATTTTAATAAGCGCGCATTTACCGGAGAAATGGATTGCGCGAAGGCGAATAGCTCGCTGAGAACGAGGAGTCTCGACAATGGGAATCGCGCTTTCCTTCGATGGAAATTACGAACAATGCGCATTGTTGAACTTAAAATAATTAACAGTTTTATCATTTGCTTAAAGGTATTTTAATTTTGCGCCATAAAATTGTAGTTACTTTGAAATATTCCCGTGACTCTGTTTCTCATTTATCGCAATGCATACATTTTTTGGCTTCTTTTCATAACGATGCAGTTTTATTTCTTTTTGCAATAGATTCCTAATGTTAATACATTGATCCTTTGCTCTGATCTGATAACCGTTAATGTTTTTATTGCACGATGATTATCGTTTTAATTTAATAATTTATTGGCTTGAAAAGTTTTCTTGTAATGCAGTAATAAAATATTAAGATCCACGAGAAAACCGGATAAACGTAAAAAAATCATCATTATTCGTACTTCGATCAATGTATCATTAACTTTTGCATTCCCTTGAAAGGGAGGGGGTGGGGGTGGGGGTGGGGGTGGGAAAGGAGTATAAATAAAAAAAAAAAAAAATTAATTCAACAAGCCTCGCTACAAATCTATAGGCTATTTATTTGTAACTAATAGAGCAAAATAAAACAAATTAAAGATTTTTCTCAATGCACAAATAATACAACGACTATGTGACAGGTAAACAGCGCTGAATGCTCATATTATATAGGCTGCTATTATCTTATATTTGACGTTAAGAAAAGGTCTTCCCAATCGTAACGGATAGAAGATCATTCCGCGTTCGGTCACCGATAGATTTATAATCTGCCAGTAATTTGAGGATAAATAAATCAATAAACAAATGAATGAACGCGACCCGTGATATACAATTAAGACACAACCGATTGTTGGCACGCCATTGAGAGAATAATTGAACTTTTAAATCGATCGAGGGGCAAAGTAGTCGACGAACAAAGTGAATATTAAGCGCTTGCTGTTAGCCCGATCAAGTTCATAATTATCAAAAGACATTTAGCAGCATCAAGGCGGCTTACCGTTACCCACAAAACGCGTGTAAAATACCAAAGGCTCGTCCGCGTTGGCCGACCTTACCGACACGCCACCCGCGCAAACATTGCCAAGGACGATATAAGATGCTAATCGAGAATCGCCCTTCCGAGAACGCGATAATCGATCGGGCGGCCGATCGCTCGGGGATCCGGATAGTCCAGGAGAGGAGTCACGCGAGCCCCGGGCCCGGAGGTCCTCGGTCCGAGCCACTCGCGAGCGCGCCCGGGGCCCTGGGCTCCCACGAGACCCCTGCGGGGGTGGGGGGGTTGGGCTGCCGCGGTCGGTAAGGCAGGCCGCGCGGTCCAACCCCGAGCCCGGAGGATCCCCCGCGCCCGCGGGCTACGGGAGGACGATCATCCGGTGGTCGGCCGGTGGAGTGGGCGGGGAGGGGCTGGCTGGGCGCTGGGTCGGGTTGGCGGTGGGCTGTGGGGGTCGGGGGTGGGGGCGAAGGGCCCCCAGGTAATTACCGGCTGTCGGCGGCGGCAATCCGGGCATGAAGGGCTGCTGGGGCTGCTGGGAGTTGCTGGGGGCCGGCACCTGGGTCGGCGGGTGGTGCTGTATCGTCTGGTTCATCTCCCCGTCGACGTCCATGCCCGAGCCGACCCCGGCCACTGCCGCGTTACCGCCGCCCCCGACGCTGTACTCATCCTTGACGAGGCGCCCGCCCGGGCCGACCCCGACGCCGGACTGCAGCGTCAGGCCCGAGAGGTCTGTAAAGAATGGGTCTGCGTGTGCAGGGGACGGGGAAACCGAGCAGGTCTCGTCATATACACCAAGGCGACAACGATGAAAGGAAAATTTCTTTTTTTTTTGAAGCGCTAGCGCTGCCCGCAGGGAATATCCTGCCAAATACTTCTTAGGACCCTCCTCTTAAGTCCAATTGCATCTCCTGGGCTGGCGAACTACCGGCGATCGCGAGCCATCGTTGTCAACTGCGATAGTTGTACCACCACCCCCCCCCCGTTCGATCGAAGATAATCTACCGGGGAACTCTTGCTCGCTGACCCTTTCTCTTTATACCAATGCTCTTTCTTATCACCGAACTTTGTCTATAATAAGCTCCCTTTACTTTTTTCCTTTGGCTTTCGTCCCGAATCCTCGCCAGCTAGGATTATTACATTTGCTCGGAGTTTTCTTTTCAATGGCCGCGAATCCGGGAATTCGAAATTCTTTCTTCCTACATCTTAAACTACGTACGCACTTTGTATCCCTTCCATCGTCTTTAGCGCGCGAACATTAGAACGCACAGGCGCCCCTTCGAAAAACAGGCAAACTTTACTACTGACTATCTGCGCTTGAATAGAAAATGCAATTGCTGTCGCACGACTGGTGCAACGAATATATATCACTGTATTATTATTGAGTCGACTCGTCGAAAGGTATCTCGAAGTATTTGGCATCCCTTAAAAAAAGCTCCGGTAACTATTCTATTCGTTGTCTGGACCACTGGTAGGTGAATTTTAACATTTGCAAATTTCGTTTAAAATCTAGCTTTGGGTTACACAAAAACACTTCGAGCATTTTGTCCCGTACTTTTTCAAAACAGGAAATAAACTTTTGAAACGAATAGACTTAGTACTTGCGCTTCTTAGAATACTCAGTCTTATAGATTTTCTTCTTCGTAAAAAAATACATACAATGGAACGCGCAATGGGTAGGCGTTACTTTTATGTACAAGTAAATAGGTATAAAAAGAATTTTAAATAAATGCGATAAAAGCTTAGAATTTTATGTTTTAATTTACGCGCATGATAAATAATGAAGACCTTAAGACTGATTTCAATTTCGTTCAATGCATTAGAATTGCTACTCTCTTTGTATAATGCTATATATTTTTTAATAACATAGAGCCATAAATTTCAAAATATTAGTATGAAATCGAAAGATTCATAAAAGATTACGTTTGTAATTTAAATTCTCTACTTGAAAGTAAATATACAGTTATCAGTAATACGCTTTTATAAAAATAAATGATTACATTTCATACTTATTTAATATTATATTCTATTTAGATGTTCTTAAATATATATATATCTATATATGTAATAGAATACTAATAATATAAAACGTAATGATAAAATAATAAAAGAAAATTTTTGGATTAATTTTCATTTAATGATTTAATGATATATAATTAATGGAGAAAATTCAAGCATTTTTAGTAAGTTGTATTCCCATTTTTATTAATATATCCAATCAAAACTTTACAATCATGAATAATTAAGAGCAGGTTAATTTAAATATTAAAAAAGCAAGCAAAAACGTTTCAGCTAGACTTATTGAATTAGTCATTGATCAATACAGGTGTATCGCAGCTGTTGAAAATTTTAATACTCATTCAAATAATTAAACAAAATCAAACGTGTTATATAAATTAAGGATATTGAATAATTTGAATTAAATTTAAGATGGTTTTACAAAAATTTGTTTGACGACAGTCATTTATTGGCTTTAAGAGTAACAACTCTAAATGATTGATTTCATTTTTTAGCAAATCAACGCTTAGAGCAACATAAGCAAAATCATTTTCGTTCTTTGTAAGCTCAGTATTCACGTTTTTTTTTTCTTTTTTGCTAAAGAGCACAAAAAAATCTCAAATATAAAATGCTTAACATGATGCTTTCACAAAATATTACGATTACAAAAAAAAAAAGAGCTCGCAATTATCAAACGATTTGAAATTATTTTTAAAGAGGCAACAAAGTTCGTATTAAAGAATTGTAAATAGTTGATAAGCAAAGCTCTAGCGAATCGAGAATAAATATTTCAAGTCAAAAACGAAAATGCTACTTTTTTACGTATAAAAAAACGACATGTAAAGCGCTAATACTCACCGATTCCAGGTGAAACAACTCTTTCGTAATGATAGGGATTGACACATACAGAATCACATTTAAGATCAAAAGCAAATTGGCAATATTTGACGTGTTTCAATTCGTTTTTATGAAGATCCGGCCACCTCCAAATCCTTGCGTAAATAACGTGTGGAAAACCTTTGCGTCCAGCAACTTGCAACCTACCATCCAGTGTCCTTTGTATCGTTACACATTTACTGGGATGCGCTCCATTGGTCGTGATGGCGGTGATCAAACTATCTAGTTCGTCTCTCTTTTCCTGAGTTGATCAAAACATTATACAATTAGTATTTTTTTTTCTTTAGCTCAGCGAGATATATTTCACATCAATATTACACAATTTATTCATAAGATAATAATGACCCGAGGAAAAAAACCCTGTAGCATAGAAGTGATTTTTAATATCTGCTTGACTTTACTTCAACAAAATGAGGCATTATTTAACAGTAATTAAGTTTCAACCGTTGCATTGCATTGTCAAAGAAGCAACACACCACAATTCTAATGTATAAAAATAAAGACTTTGATACGTATGTTCAAGGATCGAGCAGGCGTCAACTTTGTCAATAAAACCAAGCCAAATTACTACAACACGTAAGCCGTTAATAAAAATACTTACTTTTAATTTTTTTACCAGAGATTCAATTGCACGCTTACTAAAGCCTTCGCTTTCTCCTCCTTGTCGATGACACATTAACGAATGTACAATACTCAAACAAGCATCGGCACTGGTTGGAGCATTCGGAGTCATTCCAGTTTCCCTCACTGTAAGACGAATGTTCACACGATTAGTATTGGAAAGAGTCAGATGAGAAAAAGGTTTCTTATTTATGGGTGTGTTATTTTTTTGTTTCGTTAAGCTTTTTACTGTAGCTCTCGTGGACATTAACTTTTCTCTATAATAGAAGGGTGTCGGGGATATCAGGTTCGACGAAAGGAACATGACAAAAATTTAAAGCCTATTTCCATTTCCAATAGTTAAATTGAATAGTTAACGGCGATAACAATTGAATTTTAGCACGAGAGAAAATTTATAACTATTATTTAAGTCAGAAGTATAGTAACAGGTACATCAAAATTAGTTGAATAGTCTAGATTCTTGTGTGCATATCTCTATTTAAAAATGTGTAACAAACGAAGGCTGTTGACCGGTCAAAGACTAAATTCAAAGATTTATGAAAAAGATGACAGAATTGAAAAGGAGCAGTCGGGATCAAAAAGTACAACGACAGCTGTTGTCCAAGACAGTAAGCTTCCATAAATTGTATCAAAAGAGGTGGCGAGCAAAGGCATTCTCTCGTTATAGCTCATCGATCCATCAAGAGCGCACAAGCGTGCTAGACGCAGTCCAAGGAAGTTTCACAGGGTGGTTAAGACAAGCAAAGTGAAAATAACATGCCCAGCCGATGAATGGAATTGGCAATGGTCGACGATCCAGCCCAAGAGGGATTGCCAAGTATTGGAAGGGAAGCTCAATCATTGGGCCGCTGGTTACAAAAAGAGCTTTGGCTCGACGAGGGGCTAACGAGAGAAAGCCAATGGGTAAAGGAGGAGGAAAGAGGGCAGGCCCTTGAAGATGGTGGGCATCGGTCGACGACCGCGAACCAGAGGCCGGAGGCGAAGGGGTTTTGGTTTTTTGTCGGTAGAGCAGAGGCGTGGGTTGCGGGCGAGGGCGAGGGCTGGAGGAGGGCGGGAACGGAGGCCTCGAGAGGGAGAAGGTAGCTAACAGGGGGGGGGCGGGAGGAACGGGTGCGGGCACGGGATCGGGGGTGGCGGTGGCGGTGGTCCGCGAGGTGAACCTGACAGCTGTAGGACGACGGCGAGGTCGAGAGCGATGGCGTGCGCGCGGCTTACGAGGGTGATTACTCACGCTCCAGGTTAGGCTGCATCGGGGGCGAGGGGTAAAGGTGACCTCCCCCGCCCGCCAGGCCAACCATCTCGGTGAAAGCCGTGGCGGCAATCGTCGTAGTTGCCGTTGCCGATGACGATGGCGAGGAGGAGGACGGGACGGGGAGGGCGAGAACGGCACCTCGCTAGCTGCCACTAGTGCGGCGGCCTTGCGATAATTGCCCTCGCTCTCGACGCTGCTGCCGCTGCCGCTGGTGCTGTTGCTGCTGCTGCTGCTGCTGCTGCTGCTGCTGCCGCTGCCGCTGCCGCTGCCGCCGAGACCACCTCCAAGCCCGTCTCGCACCAGTGGCAATATCGCGGCGAGTCTCGCGCCTCTTGTCTTGCCTTTGCGTCGTATACCGAAACACTCCAGCCCTTTATGCTCGACCATCTAGCGAACCTTTTGCGAGAGAGGAACCCTTTTTAGAGTTTTGTTGTTGCCATAATATCTCTCTTGCGCTCTCCCTCTCCCATCTTCCCTCTCTACCTCTCTTTCGCGCACCCACTCGCCCCCTCTCGCTCGCTCACGCACGCGCTCTCGCTCTCTCTCTCTCTCTCTCTCGCTCTCTCTCGCTCTCTGCGACTCGCACGCTTGGCCACTATTCCCGTCTTCCCCTCTCACCGACTCGCCCTCGCGACGTTTCGCACGCACTCGGACTGCGTAGCGTGTGGCTGTGGCTGCTGCTGCTGCTGCTGCTGCTGCTGGCTACGAGCTCCGTCCGAGTACCACCCGAGCTGCTCCCTCCCTCGCTCTCTCTCTCTATCTCTCCCCCTCCCCCGCCGAACCGTCCTCTCGGCCGACGTCCTTCTCTAACTCGAGTTCTCAGTTTCCTCGGTATCAGCAGCGGCGCGCACGCACTGCGCACAGAGAGCAACAAAAAAGCACGTACACGCAGATTACGGGTAGATGTTCCCTCTTCTCGGGCTGCCGTCCACTTCTGCTCTGCTCTGCTCTGCTCTGCTCTGCTCTGATCTCTCTCTCTCTCTCTCGCTCGCTAGCTGTCCCTCCCCGCGCCGCCCCCGCCGGGCCTAGCGCGCGCACCCAGCCCCTCCTCCCGCGAGGCCCCGGCGAAGGCCGAGCGACCCCCGAAGACGGCGGCACCGGGATCTACGAGGCCGGCAGGGAGGCCCGGCGAGGTCCGAGCCTCGGACTTGGCCTCGCCCCCATCGATCCTCCTCCCCCGCCGGCGGCGAGGTCCGCCTCCGGATGCCGGAGAGCCGACTCGGCGGAGGCGCTCCCGCGGCCGAGGGATCACCCGGGAGAGGGGTTGGACGCGGAGCCGAGCTCCTCGACTCTCCGAGCCAAGCCACGAGTCTATCCCTCTAGCGATATTCGCTTGTTCCGCCTCCTCCTGCTCCTCCTCCTCCTCCTCCGCCCGGCCCGACCGAGCAACGCGACCGACAATCCTATTGATCGATAATGCGTGCGGGGCCGGCCGCGCGACCGAGATCTTCGGATCGTACGGTACATTTGCACGTGTACAACGTTCGCGGCCTCTGCGACGACGGTTGCTTTCAAAACAAATATCCTCGGCCCTCCCCGCCCCCCCCCCCTCCCGACTTAACCCGCTGGCGCGTGATCGTGGCCTCGCGCGCCCGCCGCCCCGACCAAACGATCGCTGCTCATCCTCGGGAAATCGGGCAACTCGGTCTCGAGCCGCGGCTGATCCTCGGCACCCGACTCACCCTCGCGCTTAGCTGCTAATCTTCGGTCTATCGCCACCTTCTTACCCTCTCCCTCTGCCGAGAGTCCGGTAAGAAAAATCTCTACCGAGCGCATCGCAACGGCGCGGCCTTTACATTTTTATAATCGTGTTCGAGAATATTCAAAATTTCAACTCAAGATAACGTTATATATATATATATATATATATATATATGCACGTGTTTGTGTGTGGGCGTGCGTTTGCATCAAAAACGTTTTTTCGCCAGCTATCGCAACTAATTGCGTTCATTTTCCCCTCGCTTAGCTGTTATACGTAAACGATTTTCGAACCTTTCGAAAAATGTGCGCTTTCGTAATAAGGAGCCGTTGAGCGTAAAAATTTAGGAACCTCGAGGTTTCGTAGAATTGCTTTTGTAAAATGTGTTTACAAAATATCGAAATTCGAATGTTGGCGCTGCCTCGTATTAAATCCACGTTGTGCCGAAATCTTATTAAAGCATTATTGCGTCGTGCGCGTTCTTTTGGATGTGCCAATTGTAAAAGCCTTAAAAAAAAAAAACTTGGATCGGCACGAAAATGAGAATGGAGTAGCCAGGAGAAAAGGCATTGGGCGAGGGGGGGTGAAACATTCTAGAGGAAGGCGGAGAGGATAAAGAGAGAGAGAGAGAGAGAGGCGAGAGAGTTAAGAGAGAAAGAAACCGAAGGTAATTATCGAATGGATAGTAACGGGTAAGCGCTGGGAGTCGCGGTGTCAATTCTCAGTGGGGCAGGACTACGTTCCCTGAAGTTAGTCGCGCTTGGCTGCAGGCAGCAACAGCAACAGCAGCACCAGAATCGCTAGAAGACGGAACAGCGGCGGCGACGGCGGCGGTGGCGTTTTGTCAACTGTCAAGTCGTCAAGACCGTTAAACAGTGCACTGGGTTTTTCAATCGCTCCTCCTCGCACCCTCGCGTGACCCTGTTCGCGCATCTCCCCCCCACCCCCCTCCCCGACCTACGGTCGTCCTGTCCTCCCTCTCTCCCTCTCTCTCTCTCTCCCTCTATCTCTTCCTTTATCTCCTTTGGCCGAAAGAATGAAACGAGGGATTTCCCCGCTCTCGTCTTTTTTCCTCGCGTGCATGCGCTCCACGTTCTATTTTTGCCCGCACCAAGGAAGACGTTGCTCTACCCCCCCGCCCTCTCTCTCTCTCTCTCTCTCACTCTCCTTCTTTCTTTCTCGCTCGTCGCCGTGCCGAGCTTCCCGCCACCCGCTGCTCCCATGCGCTGCGCTTTTATTATTACACGGAGAAAGAAAATTACTGTCATCCCGAAGGAACCCGATGGGTTCGGGTACTCCAGGGGTGATTTTCCTTTTAAGTCGACGATGGCTTTTAATTCAATTTCGAGTTAAATTGAACGCTAGCGATCCTCCGAAATAAGACTACCGCATTCCATTTTACTTAGCAACATTTTGTTCAATGCACCTGTATTTACGTTGATATTATCAGTCATCATATTAGAATTAGACTAATTGCATAATTTTACAAACTCTTTATCGATATTTCAACATTAACGACATTCCGATATCGTAAATTGTTAGTAACTCGTTTAGTAAAAAGCTTATATTAAGCATATTGCTTGCTCTTTCTATAAATAAGTTCTATTATACAAATAAAATTAATTGAATTGAGCCCACATAATCTCTCGTAAACTTTATGTACCTTGCATTGATTTTACTTATCCTGCTTTGCATCGTGCACAAATGATATTTCTCGCTTCTCAATATAATGTACTAAATAGTATTTATTATTCTTATAACGGTAGAGTAATTAAACTTAAGATAACACTGGAATTTACAAACAAAAAAGTAAATAGTTTTACTTAAATTGACATTATTGAAATGTAAGTACGCAATATTTAACTATTCAATACTTAACTAGTTGAAATCACGTTTATTGTTGAAATATCAATAAAAACTTAAGTATCTCTTATCGTGAGCATAAATAATTATATAAACATAAATTTAATGGGACTTTAAAACGAGTTTGATGTTTCATGTAAAAATTATAACACACCTTGTGCTCGCTTATCTATTTCAATAATTAGATTTATTCGATCGTATACATATTTTATTGTTATTCTAATTAAAACAATGTATAAAGAGAAAATAATTTATTATAGCATTAATCGTAATAATTATGAAATACTACAAATAAGTATCTAAACTTCCTTTTTGTTTAAAGTGATATTTTGAAGAAGAAAAAACTTATTTTAATAAGTTTGAAAGGTAAGATATATTTTTTTCGACTTCGGAATGTTTAGGTCTGAAATGGAAATTATGCGTTTGATTATTTATAGATTACTTATTGATTTTTTACAGGTCTACGTTTAAAAAATAAGATTTCAACCAAAGTCCCAATGCCTATTAAAAATGTCATCCTAGGCTTGTTTTTTTATTTTTGTTTTGAGAAGATGATGTGATCTTGTTAAGAAAACAAATAAAATTTTTTTATATAAATTAATACTAACTGTTATCTAAATAAAATTGTTAATGTATATTTTATTGTAAAAAAATTTTTAAATATCAAACAATTTCAATTAAAAATGCATGGAAAAATTTAATCTGAAATTCAAACATCATTCTATTTTAGAGAAAGCTTTCTTCGAAATATTTGATTGGCGGTATATTAAAACGAAAGCCACAATCTTATTTTTAATAGTGTAATATAAAACCTTTTCTTGTATAGTCATTTTATAGTTACATATATAACTATAACTATCCAATTTAGAAATATAAGGCAATATTAAATTACTTTAATAGTCAAATATAAAAGTACATAATAATAATGAATCAAAATATCATGCGAAGCGGAAAAAATATCGACTATTAGAGTTTAATGAATATTGATAGAGAATGGCTGTTCTATCTCAAATCATCATATGAGTTACATACAGTAAATGTTAAGTTCATAAGATAAAACAAAATAATGATTGCTTATTAATGTATATTTATTGAAATTTAGTAAAAATATTAAAGACAAATATATTCACTCTTTAGTACTAAAATAAACTATGAAAAAATTTGTCAATCATTTACATAACATATGTGCAGTTAATTAAGCTTTTAAATATATTCTGTATAACATTGCTGGCATTTTATTTAAAAACATATACGTTATTAACAAAATCGAAAGAGATTCACCCTATTTCAGAATTTATTTATAAACTTTGTTACATTTTGAAACGTAAGGTATCAATATTTTAATAGAGTATCTCTTATTTCATCCTCTTGATTTGACGTTGATGATATTAATTTTGATTGAAATTATGGTAAAATTGTTTTTAAAAAACGATGGAGTCATATTTTTTTTACATAAAGAATTACGTTTATTGATTATCATCTTCATGAAAATTATTCAAGAACTTGTGGACAGCGAATATATTTAGGGTCCGATACTAACAATTACCAGTAAACATTTTTTTTTGTGGAATTTTGCGTAAAAAATGTTAAATTATAGATATGGGTTATTGTTTTCTGTGGTTGATTAAAAGCTGCCTGTGATGGTTCCAGTAATACTTACTACGTATTTTACATCGTCGATTATATTGTATACACTACGTATCATTTGTAGATTTACTCTACAATCTGCACTCATATTTTTTTTTACATTTGCAAATTAATTTTACAATATTCAAATTGTTATAATACAGCATTACGAACAAACAAATGTTTTTCAGATCCTACAGAGTTTCACTAATTAAGTAAACGCTTTATTAATTAATTTTTTTATACATTTAAAATATGGTATGTTGAAAGCCAATGACATAATAAATGAATATTTTATGAATTTCAACAGTAATTAAAGTTGTAATTTAATTTATGACGAATTTATGCTCTAATAAAATCAATATTATTGTTCGCTTAAAATTGTGTAAAAAGGCTGTTTGAATGTAGGCATATATATATATATATATATATATATATCAAAAATTAATTACAATGAAATCACGAACAATATGAAGAAAATAGTGAATTAATATATATACGTTATTGTAATTTTTTTTTATAAAATTTATTAAATATAAAAATAAATAAATTAAAATAAATAAATAGATTTGAATTTAAAAATACCAGGTTCCAATTTTAGGTTATCTATTTCTGTTATATAAAAGTCAATAATTTCTTCATTTTTTATGAAATACACAAATTAGGTAAATTAAATATTAAAAAAAATGGAATCGAATATATCATATTTTTGACAAATGCTGATCCAGATAATCCAGACACGAGGCTGCGCACCCGATTTTCATTACTTATAGTGAGTACGTATTATAAAAATACGGAGATAAAACTCATTTCATTTGGTATAATTCTATGAAACGGATTCGTAGCTTATGTATTTATTACGAAAATTGAATGTGGGTTACAAGCACACGCTGTGATTTGTTCCAATTCTCCTCTCTTTCTCTCTCTCTCTCTCTTCTATTTAGTTTCTCATCTCCTCCTCCCAAACCCTGTACGATCTATATATTAAAATTCATTGTAGTATTTAGTAGCATTGGTCGGATGCTTACTTTAAGGTGTAATACATTCGCTCTTTTAAAAATTTAAAGTGAAAAAACTATTTCGGAAATTGCGACAAAATCCACATCATACTGGATTCAACTAGATTTAGAACTTTTAATTCATTAAAAAGTTATTCAAACAGATTCTATTAATTGTAGCATAGTATTACATTTCCAATTTGAGAACAATCGATTAGATGAATCAAGTCGAAGCCGTATTTTTAACATCAACATTTAGAAAATAGTTTGGAATATCACACCATTTAATTATGAAATGGCATATAACGGGTATACCTGTGGCAATGTAAATTCATAAAATTATTTGTAACATGTCGCCACTGTATTTTACGTGGTTTTTCTATCCTCTGAAAATATATTATTGTTATTATTATTATTATTATTATTTTATTTGGAAATTTAAACTTGGTGCTACGCATTAGAAAATATGACGCTTAGTTTTGGAATAAAATGTGTAATAGAAATCGAAATTTTGAAAGGAAAATGCTTCGTAAACATAATACTTTCCTCTGCTATCGTTTTATTTAAACTAATAATTATTATTATAAAACCTACAAAATGAAATCATTCCAAAAATTATCGCTGTTATAAAACATTAGTATCGTATCAGCATTTTATTATGACTTTGTAAAAAAGGTGAAAATTAAAAATTAAAAAAAAAAAAAAAAACAAATTTAGAAATAAACATCTATTTAATGCGCTATTGAAATTGATTTTTCAATATTAGCAGTCATCAACATTACATAAATTTTCACTTTGTTAAATGTACCCCTATTCATCATATTAACAAGTCGAATTTTAATATATTTTAATTGATATATTGAACGTAATATATTGAATCGAACGAAGTTGAGAACGAATGCAGTGGAAATATTAAGCAATTAACACGACCCTAGTTAAAGTACATTAATGCAAGCTTTAAATTAGAATTATGAATAATAAAGAATTTTTATACTACGCGTACAATGTATATTTTAAAGTAGTCATTCAAACTTGAATATCCCGGGCTTTAACTCTCAGTACGTCCGTAGATTATGCATCATTGTAGAAAGTTGAATTGCGATTTTTCGACCCCGAATGTTCGGTTTGAAAATAATTTGAAAATAATAATAAAAGCGAGCAAAGTTTTAATTACCCAGTACGATATGTAACGGAATGAACAGATTTTGAATACTGGTCGAGGGGGTGTCTTTCGAATTTTAGCATCCGTAAAATTAACAAACGCGCCTATTAAAAATTAAAACGCCGAGGCACGAGCCAAGGAGCGGATATTTTACCCGATGGCCTCAACGATAAAATAACGCACGAGGCGATTGCAAGGCTGCCGTAGTAACCGATCGGGAGGATGCTTTTACACCTGGTTACCCTCGCCGAGGCAATAACAATGCGGTAACGCGGGACGTTGAAAAATCCAGGGATCACCAACGCTATCGGCGTTGAAACTCGAGCTTCCTTTCTTACGCGACGGTTCGTATCAGCAGGCCGCGTATTTTACCAATTTAATTAGCAACGCGAAGAGCGAAGATTACCCAGAGATCAATTACAGGAGCGCGGGTCGAGGTCGCGTTTCGAGTAGTGGCGCCAACCAATGGTAATCGACGATTCGTCTCATCGAAAAATATAAAAATGGGAAAAAGCCAGGAGGAAGCTCCCCGCGAGTGAGGCCGATATTAACGAGCAGATAAGCCGAATCGTTGTTCGACGATAAGGACGCGGGCTTGGGGGGGGGGGCGCGAGGTCGGCGGACGATAGGAGAGAGGACAAAGGGCAGAAGGGAGACGCTCGGCGATCGACGTCTACCGGGTAGCGCCGATGGGGGATCTCGTAGCGAGCGACCGGATCCAGCAATCGTTTGCGCGAATGTCCGCGACTCGCGCGAGTTCCGGGAGCGACGACTACCAACCTATCGTCGATCGGGGCTTATCGGGCCAGCGATCTTTATCGTATCGGGCCTGCTTAGCTCCGCATTCCGCGGAGGGCCGAGTCCACGGGGGCTTGGAATGGAAGACCGGCGGCCGCCCAAAGCCGAACGACGCGCTCCAGGCCTAATCGCCATCGTAGCCGGCTCCACTCCACTCCGCTCCCCCCCGCCGCCGCCGCGGCCCATGTACGTTAGGGAACCAGGCGGCGCGGCGAGGAGGGAGGGCCGGCGCGACTTAGGCAGGGGGGGATGGCCCGGGGAAAGCGGCCTCGGCGGCTACCGGAAAGAATAGGAGAGCGCTCGCCGAACAATATTAATAATAAAAGAAGCCGGGCCCGGGTTAAAATGTGCCCGGGTCTCCCGGCCAAGACGAGGGGGGGGGGGCACGCGCGCAGGGTAAGTAATTGCCGGTGGCTCCGCGCGGGGGCGCGACCCGACCGCGGCCCGACTGGTGGCAGGACTGATTTTTGGCTGGCGCTGAGTCGCGTGGACCTAACCGGTGGCCGTAACCTGGTAGCTGGCTCCCCCCGGCAGGGGGCGCCCGCGAGTTTGCGCGCCGGTCTACGCTTCGTCGGGGGCCGGGGGTACGAGCCAGCCTGCGGAAGAGAGAGAGAGAGAGAGAGATGGTGGAGAGGAGAGGAGAGCGGCAAGCCGTCGAAAGCCGGAGAGGGGAACGGGAATCGCCGAAGCTGAAGAAGGCAAGCGAAGGAGCGAGAGTTTGGTTAGGGCAGCGCCGGAGATGCCCTCATTGTTATAGCGGGGCACGAGTCGACGACGAGTGGCAAAGGTTCGAGGCGCGGGCGCGCGCAACTCCGACCGAGGAAGGATCCCCGAGCTAAGGAAACCGCGGCAGCGAGTGGAGCGCGGGGGAGGCTCGTTTCCCGATCGCCGAGTCGCCGCACGCGAGCGAGTGTCCCTGGGGCCCGGCCGCGCTTTCGGAGGTCGGCTTCTCGCGCGCGCCGATCTACATGTCGATCCGGGGATCTCGGGCCGCCTACGGAGCTACCGCCGCCACTACTGCCGCCGCCGCTGCCGCCGCCGCCGCGGCCGCCAACGTCCTCCTCCTCCTCCTCCTGCTCCTCCTCGTCGCCGCCGCCCCCGGCGCTCGGCTGATGAAGTTAGTGTACGCGCACGTCGCGGCGGTGCAGTAGAATTACGGCGGGTCGCCGGCTGCCATCTTGGAGCTCGCTCGCTCGCTTTCGGGGAAGCCGGCCGCCCGCGGGTAGGACGATTACAACGGCCACGCGCCCGAGCTCGCGCCGCAGCCGGCCCCAGTTACTCTTCGCTGTGGCCACGAGGACGGCCCGGGAGGCCAGCCCTACGCTCCAAAACGGCCAGAGTTCGAGCCCGGAATGCGTTAGGTGAGCACTGGTGCTGTGGTGTTGTCGTTGTGTCGTCTCGTAGTGGTGGTAATGGTGCCTGGTGCCTGGTGCTGGTGCTGGTGCTGGTGCTGCTGCTGCTGCTGCTGCTGCTGCTGCTGCTCCAACTCCTCCTCCTCCTGCAAGCCGTCCACACTCGGCCTCCTCGCCCTCGCGGTCCTCGTCTCCCCAAAGTTCCGACCACGGGCCCCTCTACCTCCTCTCTCTCTCTCTCTCTCGCGCGCGCGCTCGCACGTCCCGTCTCCCCCCCCCTCCCCCCCGCAACACGCGCACTCACACGAGCGCGCATCCGTGGGCGCGCGCGCGCCCGCCGAGGCCCGCCTGCCCGCGCGCACTCACGCGGAGGGGCGCAGAGGTCCGTCCACCCCACGCCTCTCTCTCTCGGCCCGACGACGACTTCTCGGCTTCCTCCGCGGCTCGAGGGACGTTCGCGCGCCCCCGCGCACAAAGGCTGCATGGCGCGGGCGCGCGCTCGTTCCCCGCCGCGCACGCACGCACGCACGCACGCCGCGTACGTGCGTGCGGAGGCGCGCGCTCTCTCTCTCTCTCTCTCTCTCGCGGTGCCCACGTACCGCCGACACGTTAGCCCGGCCAGCGAGATCGCGGGGCGTGGGCCCGGTCGGGCGGCCGCCTCCTCGCGGGCCCTACCGCCGGCGCTTCCTCGCCTCGCCCCCCGCCCCCCCGGGCTGTTCGTCCGTCGCCGCGGGCGCGCGCGCGCGCGCGCGCTACTCCCCCCCTGTCCACGTAGGCCCCCCCGCGACTCCTGCTCGGGTCGACCCGCGCGAGGAGAGCGGCGGCCGGGCCCCGGGAGACACGGAGATTCCGCGCTGGAGCGACGGAGAGAGAGAGAGAGAGCGGATCGGTGTGCGTGAGATTGTCGGGGGGGGGGGGGGTTCGGAAGAGTGTCGCGTGCCTACGTGTTCTGACTGCGGAAGCACTGGCGACCGGGGCGGGGCGGGGGACGAGGCGCGATCCTTCGCGATACTTCCACGAGGAAGATACGCAGGTTAAGCCGGCACCGAGCCCGGGAAGTCGGCAACTTCCACGCCGTGTATTCCGCACCTCGGGGTGAGCCCCGAGCAACACGCGGCGGCTCATTGTTTTGCGCACGTATGCGTGCATGCCTATCTGTGTAATTACTCTCCCGCACCCCATGCACTTATACGCACGCGCGATTTCCTATGTAACGTTGGAACTTATTCGCTTTTCTCTCTCTCTCTCTCTCTCTCTCTCTCTCTCTCTGTCTCTCTCGCTCCCTCTCCATCCTGTAACATTTGCACGTTTTTACATCTTCCAGCGCCACAACTTCCTTCCTTTCCTCGCTCGCGAAAACTTTTCACTTGCCATTATCGAGTTTGTTTGCTTTAAGTGGAAGAAAAGGAAGAAAAAAAGGAAAAGAAAAAAAAAATCCCACCTCCCTCCAGAGCCTACACATTGCATGCTCCATTTATCGATTATTCACCACTTTGTGTACAATTTATCCCATTAATTTGCCTTGTAACGACTATATTGCATAGGTATCGTTATCTGCGTGACATCGACTGCGAATCCTCGTCAAGATAATCACCACTAATTGTTTAACTTTGACGAAATCGACGAGTTCCTTGGCACTTTGAGGTTACGTTCAATACAATGTCTGGATAAGAGCTTTCGTTCTACAATTTTACGCATAAGAAGATGACTTACGCCGCCGCCAGTTACTGACCACGCTTTGCCGATCCGAATTTCACTAATTAATTACACAGCTTGTCTTGATTGTCGCCCAAGTAAATTCAACTGTATTTTATTTCTGATAATACTTCGACCCGATGTTTTATATTACAAAAGTGTCTCGTGTTCCCTCATCACCATACTAACGAGAGCTTTGCCGAATCTTGCGATCCTATTCGATGTTCAATTGTATTTTGCTCGTGTAATTTACTATCAATACTGTAACAAAATTTCCTTTTTTTCATTTGTAGTACTCCATTGCACATCCCGGAAACGTTCCACATACACGCGTTCGCTCGTACACAGCGTATACACGCATTCGCGCAAAACAGTTACAATAATAATAATTATTCATAAATGTAGCACACTTTGAGCATGTGTAATGAATGTGCATATATTAATTGTAGATTGGAATTATCCATTGCTTTTGTTTGAGTAAGCTTAGCAGTTTGTGAGCTATTTTTTTATCTTAACCTGATCACATGAACAACTAGTAACAAGATCTGATACGTGTAACAAGCATGAATTGACAGGAATTATTGAGTAATTTAAAATTTTTAACTCAGTTATGGCCTTTATTTATTCAGAATTTACTTTGTGACTCAATTTTTAACCTATCATTTTTAAAAAATTTAAGTTCCATTCTCATTCACTAGTGGGTAATAATTTTAGATTAAAAATAAGATATCCAAATTACAATTAGCAATATTATTAATACGATCATGATTTATAGCTAATCCATATTTCATTCATATATATTGCATATTTGCGTATTCTATTTTAAAGTAAATATTTGCTTACAGGTTATATATAGTCATAAAATTAATTTTTGCCCACCGTCGTAATTATTTATAAATGCAATCAAAAGCAAGAAACTATTTAAATTTTTTATTTATATTGCAATTCATTTACAATTTCAGCAATTATAAGAACTTACTTTTTAATGCCATGCATGCATCATTTTCGACGTAAACAATGCATGTTATATACAGTTATTAAATAAAGACGTTTTATGTTTTAAATTATATAATAAATAATGATAATGATTCTTTATGTAACTAATTTATTAAAAAAAAAGATTACAAAATTAAAATTATTACAAGTATCATTTCAAAATCATGTATAAAAAACCTAATTTAAATTGATAGTCGTGTACTTGCTTCATTATGAAATTATATCTATATAAAACTTTATTACAACATTAGTTTGAATTGATTTAATTTAATAATCCCTTGAATAAAGTATCAGACTGTGTTACTAAATAAGCAAATAATATTCAGTATCAAGCCTTTAGTTTATATACACTAATGACTAAATTTTACAATTTTTTTTAATAAGAGTAGTAAATAAGTAATTTTTTATACAATTAAAATGATTTTATTCTCATCTGCTCTTTCAGGTTTACTGATTTACTCATCTATCAATAGTTGGGCCAAAGAGACAGATATAGTCTTTAGAGGACAACGTGCGTTTTCAGTACAAGACCAAGGTAGTTTGATAAAGAAGATTGAAACAAGTAACCATAATCGTCAGATTTTTAAAAGAATGGCGCTTCCAAGTAGATCCCGAGTGTATACAGATGTTAATTCACACAAACCCAGAGAATACTGGGATTATGAATCATATGTTGTTAACTGGGGGTAAGATTAATTGTATTGAAACTTATTGTTAGTTTCAATGAAATTTGTATAAACTTAATTATACAAAACAAAAGTAACATAAATATTGAAATTTTAAAAAAGTTGATTCAAAGTAAATTAGCAATATATTATTCTGCAATATTAAATAGAAATTAAATGCAATTCTTAATAGTACTTTTTTTTTTTTTTTTTTTTTTTTTTTTTTTTATCAATGTAACAATTTTTATTTTGTTTTTTGCAGGCAGCAAGATGATTACCAGTTAATTAGGAAACTGGGACGCGGCAAATACAGTGAAGTGTTTGAGGCTATTAATATCATAAACTCAATCAAATGTGTCGTTAAAATATTAAAGGTTCTTAAAAGCATATATAAATTTTAAAGATTGGTACATTTCAATGTAATTACTGAAACTTTACCATTTATAGCCAGTCAAAAAGAAGAAGATTAAGAGGGAAATAAAAATCTTGGAGAATCTTAGAGGAGGGACCAACATTATAACACTCCAAGCTGTTGTTAAAGATCCAGTTTCTAGGACACCAGCATTAATATTTGAATATGTTAATAATACAGATTTTAAGCAGCTATACCAGACTTTAACAGATTATGATATACGATACTACCTCTTTGAGTTATTGAAGGTAACGTTTATCTTAAATTTTAAAATCAGTTTTTTTTTTTTTTGTTTTTTTTTTGATCACCGCTCATAATTGATATTAGAATTTTTTTCACTCTTACATTTGATACTTATTGTCCCGTGTGTACTTGTAGGCATTAGAGTATTGCCATAGCATGGGTATTATGCACAGAGATGTGAAACCGCACAACGTTATGATCGATCACGAAAATCGAAAGCTGCGGTTAATCGACTGGGGCTTGGCGGAATTTTATCATCCGGGTCAAGAATATAACGTGCGTGTAGCGTCGCGTTATTTCAAAGGACCAGAACTCCTAGTAGATTATCAGGTAACGGTCGATTTAACCCTACCCCAATTCCGGCCCCCTTATTACTTGTCTTCGTCGTCTTGCTCGTACACGTAGACATAGTAGATGAAACGGAATGTATAAAGCCTGGGCAGTGGGCTAAAAAAAAAAAAAACATTAACCTTCTCGGCAATTCGCAGATGTACGATTATTCGTTGGATATGTGGTCGCTGGGCTGTATGTTCGCTAGCATGATATTCAGGAAAGAACCTTTCTTCCACGGCCACGACAATTACGATCAGCTGGTAAGGATCGCCAAAGTCCTGGGCACGCAAGAGCTCTTCGAGTACCTTGACAAATACCATATCGAGCTCGATCCCCGCTTCAACGATATACTGGGTAGACACTCGCGCAAGCGTTGGGAGCGCTTCGTCAATCCAGAAAATCAGCTCCTCGTCTCGCCCGAGAGTCTGGACTTCCTTGATAAACTCCTGCGTTACGATCATTATGAGAGACTAACCGCGCGCGATGCCATGGACCATCCATATTTTAGTGAGTAAACTGGCTTGATTCGCTTACTCTTTTGCTCTTGAGCCTTCCTCTTTTTAATTTCGGTTTTTCCCCCAAAGCGCGTATTTTCGACTTTTTTTTGTAAATTTTCAACCTGTTTCAAAATAATCCAAGACACGTAGTGCAGATCATAAATATAATTTACATTCATTCGTAGTATGAAAACTAGATAAATTTAATTATTAACTTATTTTAAAAATTTTTAATTCTTTAAAACGTTATCTAAAAAAGATTCGGTCGACAAAAAAGGCTTTCTGTAAATTTTTTCTTAGCTACGCTCATTTTGTATCTCGTAGCGTTCTACAAATTCTTAATTGTACATCAATGTCAATGAATTTAATAATATTATATTTTGCAAAGGTTAGAACGAGTAAATACTCTTCTGTGTATTAATTTCAGTTATTCTCAGAACCCGGAAAACTTATCATCTCGTATACTCAAAAGTATTTTATTTTTCTTCTTTTTTTTTTTCTTATTCTTTACTTTGACGTGACCCAGATCATTTTAATCTAATTTGATTTTATCCTTATCTGTTTTAAGGTTTAATAAACTCTAGAATTTTCATTAGAACCTTCTGCAGTGAGCTTGAGAATTTATCGTTAATACTTGTATATTGATTTCAATTATTGTGACGCATGTCTTGAGAAATAGAAGTTTAATATGCATTTTAATTGAACCTTGAGTAATACTATTAACATTCAATTATCAATTAAGAAATTTACTTTACATCGGAAGATGTTTACTACGGTTGGATGCAATAAAAGATCTTTTTTTTTTTTTTTTTTCAATTTAATTACTCGGATCCTCGATAATAAAAAAAATTAAAATACATTTGAAAAATATCAGATCTGAGTTGGAATTATTTTGCAGAGATTGTAATAGCTTTGATATCGTTGCATAAATGAAATACTGTACTTTGTACAGGAGATAAAAAATTAATTCTTATTAATTAAATATTAATATTGATGCAGCCACGTTATACACTTAAGTAATCACTACTTTGTACTTTAAATCCTTAGTTTGATATTTATTCAGTTTGATTCGCGATAAACAGAAATAGATAGTTTTCGTATTTTTTTTTCCAAATCAATTATTGTAAGCAATTCCGTTTTTTTACTTTTAGCCCCAGTTGCAAGTGTCCGAAAGGCCATGACGTCGTCGTCACCTACTCCCATGACAGGCTCATTGCCTGCAGGTGAGTAGCGGCCCAGGTAATGTCATCATCTTAATTTGCTTCTACCTTAAAACAAAGCAAAAGAAAATCAGAAAAATGAAAAAACAAATTATTAAAAAACTATATTAATGGCTTCAGTAACTTATATGCTTTGGCATATGCATGTTAAAATTGCGTATGTGAAAATTTTAAATTATGTAAAGCTCATTTTGGATTAATCACAAGAATGCCTTGCTCTTTTCGAAGCTGAAAAATGTTATTAGTTTTTATTTTATTTTATTTTTTATTTTTTTTTTTTATTATTTTTATTATTATTTTTATTATTATTATTATTATTATTTTTAAATCCAAGGAAAAGAAGTAAGAGCAATCGTGTATGAAATTTTGTACGAGAAAGCAATTATTAGTCGAAATATTAGTACTACCTGAACAGAAAGGAAAACTAAAAATTGGAATATTTCTTATTCTTGGAACAAATGTTGCATAGTACCAGAAGAACTTATTAATTATTAAACAATGCGAATAGTTTAAGTTGATAAAATTTATTTATTTGTGAAGTCATCTTAAGGCAGTCATATTTTTTTAGGTATCTTAGTTGATATATGAGAGAAATATTAAAGAAGCGCCTGAATGAAATGAAGCTGATGTGCATTGACTCTATTTATTTTATAGAAATTGAGTATTTTCGAGACTTGTAGAGGTCATTAAAAACGATTCAAAAGTTGCTTATTTTGACTTTTTTGTTTTTTTTTTTTTTTTTTTTTTTTTTTTTTTTTTTTTTTTTTTTTTTTTTTTTTTTTAAATTAAAGTTTTATCAATTCGCTTTTTCAATAAATAGTCTTATTTGTTCCGACGACCATTTCTCATGTGATGTACAATTAATTATTTTCGAATTGGTGTACGTCTATTTTTCATTGTTAGTATAAATACGCATTAGTTAGGGTAACAATTTGTAATGTCCATGAAGTGGTGACAAATATCGTTACATGTACATAAAAATTTTTAAAAACTTTATTAAATTTTAATATTTTGAAAGATTATTATGAGAACTCGATTCATTTTATAAAATTTATTCTTTAGTAGATTTAATACTTGCAATGTAATTTCACAATGTTAAATTTAGTAAAGTTTTTAAATAAAAATAGAAATTCAAAGGAATTAAAAAGAGCTGTAACACAAATAAAATGATTATTTTTATTTCTGAAAAATGACGATTAATAAAACTCAGTTTTTGATTGTATAAATTATTCTGTTATCAGTGTTTATTATAAACATAACACTAAACGAAAATTCATTTTCTAACAAACATCCTTCTTCTGTCTCAAAATCCTTTCATTGACTTCACCCATACCATCATTCAATCGCCATCATCAAAATTACGAATAAAACTAGCAAAGCTCGTCTCTTATTTTGCCTTTATCGTGTATCCACAAAACATGTTGACTTTACTTTGAAAATGATTATTTTTGCATTTGATATAAAATACATGATATTGAATTAATAATTTTGTCTACTGTTAAAACATATTGTGTTAAATAAGCTTTATGCAATTCATAACTTTTTTTCTCTATTTTTTTTTTTTTTTTTTTTATAATTTAGTCTTAAATTCTTTCTTGAGAATTTTTAATTTCGATAAAAAGTTACTAATATACATTTGCTATATGTACTTTCAATAATTTATAATAAACAAAAAATTATATAACAAGTACTGGTGGACTTTAAAGAGTATTTACTAATATCTTCTTCAATTCATCATTAAATAATTTCTTTGAAATCTTGAAAGGTAGGTATAAATTTAAAAAATTTACGTAAAAAAGTATGATATCAATTATATTATTTAGATATATGAATAATCATATATGTATAAAGTTTTGTTTGTTTGTTTTTTTTTTTTTTTAACTTTTTTTTTTTACTTCCATATTTAGATTTCAAGGTTTCTAAGAAATAGATTTTTTTTTGCGAAGTCAAATATTATTGATATAATTACATATAAAAAGCTTAAGAGTTAACAAAAATGTTAAGTGGTTACATAGTGTAATTATTCTTTTGTCACAGTATGTATGTAATACATTAATAAATGTATGTATATTTTATTCATTAATTTATGTTGGTCCTGTTTTACGAAGGTAAAAATATCGGTAGATTACTATATATATATATAGTACAATTTTTCAATTACTTCTATTTCTAAACCAATAAAAAATTAACGGAATAAATTTTTTACATTTTAATAATAAAACTTTAAAATTTCATCATTTCTGATGTACATATCGTTTTCATAATTAACGTATTAAAATCATTTTTACAACTATCTAAAAATTCATTACTAACAAACCATATATATATATATATATATATATGTTATATTAAATAATATTATTATTAAGAAAAGTGGGCATCCCAGTAATCCATTGTATGCTAACATCACCCAATTTAGTTGTGTATTATATTTTGAAAAAATTTTAATCACATTTGATCATTTTGGCCAAACAAATTGATTGCATGTTAAAGATCACGACATCTCATCTTTATAATTATTCGTTTTTTTAAACTTATATAAATTCAATAGTACTGATTTACAAGTAATTTACAATATTTATATTATAGATATAATGAAAAACGTATCGAGTATCGTTCAAATATTTTTTTTAAAATTGGAGCTCATAAGTTATTCAATCCGAAATTGTATTATGAATTTTTTTTTTTTTTTACAATTCTTTGATAAAACTGTAAAATAAACGGTAAATGAAATTTTACAGAAAGAACTTTTTTAAGCTCTCGTTTTTTTACCGTTGAATTTATACTCTTCAAGCAAATAGATTTGTAACAATTAAAGCATCCTAAATTACAAAGTGTTCGCTTATAGAAGGAATACACAAAAAGCAACATTAAAGTGAAGCACGATTTCTCTTACGTGGAGTCGGTCGGACACACGCCAGTCCTACGGTATTTGATACCAATCGACGAAATATCACGATTTGTTCCACCGTCATTTTGATCGTCTGCGTACTTAAATAGGCATATTTTATCATTCGACTCGCGGGCCGATGGTTCAGCATCGATCGGAAGCTCTTAACTTTATATCGAGAGTAAAGGCTTGATCGATTGGCCGAGTGCCAAGCACCCGTTAAGTAGATTTGGCATTCTCGAGAGAGATAGCAGCGCGCTTGATAAAGGACCCGATAAATCTCAACGGCGCTCGAGTTGGACTCGAGGAATTATTCCAAGTCGACCGAACGGGGGGATGGCTTGCGCCTTCCAACGGTTGGGGCCGGGGGGAGGGAGCAGAAATAGGCCAAAAGCAGCATCCCGGAGCGAGGTCCGACTCGAGCGCGGGCCCAAGCTTAGGTGGGTGGGTGGGGTAAGGATGGCCAGACGAGTAGCTAAAGCGCCCGGGACGCGCGTTCTGCTTGTGCTACAGATGATGGAGGCGGGGCGACGGGAAGCCTGTTGCCGGCATCCGGTTCAGCATCCGGCCCCGGGGGCGCCCACGACGTGGCCGAGTCGCAGCTCGAGGTCCGGGCCCAGCAGCAGCAGCAGCAGCAGCAGCAGCAGCAGCAGCAGCAGCAGTAGCGGCGTCGGCGGCGGCGGCCACGGGGAGCGGCGCGAGGCAGCGGCGGGAGGTGGTGGACCAGCGGCAGGGCCGCCCTCGTCGGCCGGAGGCCCGCGGGGCCCGCGCTGCCCACGCCGGCGACTCGTGATTGAAGGCCGGCCGGTTCCCAGGCCCCCGCCGGGGGAGCTACGAACTGTTTTTATTCATGTGCATAAGCGTGATGTTGTCGTGCCGTCGCTACCCTCCTCCCACTCGCAGCTCGTCGCCGTCGCCGGTCGCAGGGCCCGACGCCACCGCAACATTATCGCCGATACCTGCGCTACAACTACGACAACGCCAACAACGTACGACCGCACGCGCGCACCCACGCAAGCCTACCAGTCGGAGATTGATGGATAGTTAGACATATATATATATATATAATTAATGGAGAGATGGATGGGGAGGATGAGAGGGATAGAGAGAGAGAGAGAGAGAGAGAGTGAGATATCAACGCATCCGTATAGAGTATGCAAACTTACGCGAATTCAATTCAACTCATGCACACACGCACCAAAGTACGGACATATATATATACATACGCATACACACACACACACACACACACACACACACACAGAGGGTGGGCCGAAGCGGGAAGAGAGAATGATCGAGTGCGGTTTGTTATGGGGGGAGGGGGTGGTGAGAGAGAGAGAGAGAGCCTAGATTTTGTCGCGTGCAAGTGCATAGCGAGGAGGAGCCAACGGTGACAGGAGATACACGTTTCACTGGTTGGGAGGGGGGGGGAGACAGGGGAAAAAGTGATGGGATTGAGCAAAAAATAAATCGTGCGAGTGTGGAAGTTGTGGCGGTCTTGTGGCGCGAGAGAATAGTATTTGAAAAAATAAGGAGATCCGAGTGCGTATTCATCATACCTTAGGTCACTCAGTTTATATAGTATATTAAAATGATAAATGAAAAGACAGAAAAGAGCGCCGCAGTATGCAAAAAAATTAAAACAGAAAAAAAAAAAACAAATGTTCATTTATATCTGATACAACAATGATAGCTGAATAAACTGTTTGTTATAGCCAAGTACTCTTTGTGATTTGTGAATACCTATTATCATCACCATTATTTATTATTATTATTATTATTATTATTATTATTATTATTACTCCAACAACAACAACAACTACAACTACTACTGCTACTACTGCTACAAACATTATTATTATTATTATTATTATTATTATTATTATTATTATTATTATTTTATTATTATTGTATAAAATAAATACATATATGTATCAAAACATATTGATATATCTCCAATGCGATTCACACTGAATCCTTAGCAGACATTCAACGCTGATCCTCACTGTTCATAATGGAATACCATATAAACATTTCAGTCATTTGCAATTGAAAACAAATACAAAATACAAATCCATTCGACCGAATTGATATTTTGAGATATACCTTTTTAATCTGATTAATATCATTGTGAGCACGCAAATACGTAATTAATAAATAAGAATAAGCCTATAATACTTACATTAGAATTGTTTTATAAGCATCACGTCACTATCAAACGTCACTTATACGAGTATAATATAAATTTATATTAAATTGACATTCGTCCGACTCTTATCAATCATAAGCTCATGCATCAATATTCTTATTGCCGAAGCTACGGATAAGCAGGCGATGGATTTGCTCACCTTAACATTTATAAAAGATCTAAAAAAAATACGTCGACTCGTTTATGTTTTAAAAAAAATTACTCCACGCCGATTTTGAGTGCAACGCCCAGGATATTATCGTAGGGTAATGGAAATAATTTTAACTTGCAATAGGATCGTGTTTTCCTACTCCAGAGAGAGAGATCGTAGTTGGTGTAACAGCGCCGCTGAATTGATAAAAAAAAATTTCATTATAAACTATAATGATGATTGTTACTTGAAAGTATTTAAAAAATTTACCACGAAAGCATTTGAGAGTATTTTTATTCATTGGAAAATGAATTGTTCTTAGTCCTCGATACTTTTAATCTCCGTCTCAGTGTTATCTAACACTGGAGTCAATTGCATTCCGATGCAAAGCTTACGGTGCAGTGGTTAAACAAGCATTTATACGTGCAACCGTTGTCAAGATTTTATTTCAAAAAACCCAGAAAATTTTTCATTGATGACAATGTTAGGTGAAGAAATCACACACACACACGCACACATATATTTTTTTTTAATTCTAGAGACAAATATTGCTATGGCATTGTTATATAACAGTTAAGTAATCTTGGCAAATTAAGGTCTTTACAGTTTTTTTAATCCATATAAAAATACTTAATTTCATTGGTAATCGCTAAACTGATACTATCAATTATTTTGAAAGTAGTGCTCCCAGTGGTAACACCAGACTATATATATATATATATATATATATATTATAATATATAAAAATTGGGTTACGGTACTTTCGTTACAAGCGTTTAATTAATTAAAAGAAGCTTGAAAATTAAATTTACTCTTGCAAAAGAACGTCGTCAGCAATATAATAGAGCATTAATTGTCTTAACAAAGAAATCTCACCGAAACGTCGCTTATAGTTTAAAATTTTACTCGTCATATATCGACGCTTCCTCAAAATTGCGATTAAAATTACAATCGTAAAACGCACTTTATACATAATCTTACTTCTATCGAGAAAGCGAAGCACTCGAGCCGAAACGATACGTGGATTATCTTTGTTATAGATTAATAAATATGTCGCCGCATTGAGACAGCAATAAAATAATTTTATAATACCGATGTAATATAAACGAAGGACTGCCTTAACGACAGCGATGCATAAATAAATGTTTTCAAAGGCTGACAAAGCCGACGTATAATTATTTTTCTAATAATTTTACCGTGGATTCTCATGGAGCGTTCGATGTTTTATTAAAACGGCTTTGCAATATACCGGCTAATGTTTCTTTTGACGACGGGCAACTCTTATCGAGGTGCCTATATTATAAATATATTGGTTTGCTTTTACGATGCCTTGAGTTCATTATTGGTTACATTCGGATAATTAGCTCAATAGGACTTTATTGCGACTCTTAAGACGGTCGCAACTTGGGCCCGTGTCTTAACGGATAGCTTTTGTTTGTTTTTTTTTTTTTTTTAATAAACTGACGTTTCTTTGCCGCGAGGAATAGCGAATAAAATTATAATAAAAAATTATATAAATTATAATTGCTCGTTTTTATTAGTATTGATTGAATGAACACAGAACTGCACCGCCTAATTAACTTAAAGAACGAACTCCATTGTTAAGACTTTGAAACACACGGTTGCCGTCGTATAAAGACTCAAAGGCCCCGAGCATAAGGATTCAAAGAGCTTGCAGATTTGGATAAACGTGAACGTAGCTAAAACTTATTATATTAAAATCACAAGTCGCGCCTGCTTAGACTCGACGCTACTTCGACAAGAACAAAGCTCGTAAGATTCGTGACAAACGGTATAAAATGCCTTGGATCAACCTGGCAGGTTGAAATGTACGTTGAAATTTACGAGCGGAAAAGGTGCGATAATTCACACGGGCGGTATTCCATTTGGCCTCTAAATGGGCACAGCTAAAAATCAACCCTGCCGCAGGAGCGGTCGGGGAAAACTTATATGCTTCGGTAGAAGTCGATCGACGCCTTCGAATTAGTCACCTCTAGCATTAGAGCGTTGGTCGACCCTAATTTTCCTTATAATCCCCTCGCATCCTCCGCTCGTCCCTTGGCTTTAGCCGAGGTGGAGAGGAAAGCTCTTCTCCGGCTCTCGGTATTAATCCTACGCGCGTACGATCGAGGGCTCGTCTCTTACCCCGATCCGATCGAGTGTACTCGAGGGTGGCCCTACGTGGAGTTTCCCTTTCTAATGGAATATCAATTTCGTCTCGAGACCTGCTGCGTTCCTTGTCGGCTTCGCCAGTCGCTACTTCCTCTCTCCGCTCCGGCAACGCCAAAGCAGTAACCTTCGGCCTCTCGGTGGGGAGGCGCACCCCGGATCGCCAGAGCCAGAACTCCAGGAGAGCCGAGACAATCGGTTGGTCGAGCTCGGGTGATTGGTGGCACT
This sequence comes from Kradibia gibbosae, assembly GCA_018907135.1. Classification (NCBI taxonomy): domain Eukaryota; kingdom Metazoa; phylum Arthropoda; class Insecta; order Hymenoptera; family Agaonidae; genus Kradibia; species Kradibia gibbosae. Next base: position 15,070,275 of record JACCHX010000007.1, read on the forward strand.
CGTCGGCTGATTAAACGGTATCCCTCGACTCGATATCGAATGATTTTTAATGGTCTACGATCGGAGCGGTTTTATTCCTTTGCCTACAACGACAACTTCTAAAATGCCATGTTAATCTTTTTCGCTCAAAATTATATCGACCGAGTTGAGTTAGTGCTTTTTTAGTTCGTCGTCCTCGTGTGCGCACGATGCGATCTTTCGAAGAGTCATTAAAGCATAAATTTATAACTAACAGCCGGCATTGATTTGAAAGCCAATTTGCAAAAGTAGTAGCCATTCGATTAGTTAAAATCGATACGATGCTTTTATTATGAAGTTTTTAAATTAAGGAAAGCTATTTATTTTTATAAACGCCGTCTAAATAAATTTAAGCTGGTAGAAAATATTTTATAATGAATCGTATCCATTGGAAAATAATAGTAAAAATTCAAAACGCACCTTTGAATTAAATTACGAATGAAAGCACGAATAAAATAAATAATCCTTCCACTTGTGATAGAAAAACTTTCGTTAAAGTCTTTCCCCTAATTCGCAAGCGATGCGATATTAGTAGGGCACATTCAATTCATAAATTCAATTGTTTTATGGGGGAAATATCATGATAACCGGATATAATTTTAATCTTACAAAGCTCGGATGATATATTTATAAATTCATACTAAAATTAATAAATTAGGCACTTAAAGGAGTCACGTCGCAAAAGCTTATTCCGTAATCGTGCTTAATTAATTGATAAAAAATATCAGCGTAAGATAAATCAAATTGAAAAATTTATGTAAAATATTGCTTTTAAACTTAATTGAATTCTGCCGCAGGATAGTACCGCGCAATAAATTTTAAAAAGATTGCGACCGTTAAATTAAATATTCGTCAAAGGATGCCGAGTGAAAAAAAAAACGCCCCGTAAAGATAAATTACATTCGTTCGACCAGTTGCAGTAAGCAAGCTTAGTTAAATTATTTGTCGGGTTGCAAGCGCATCGCAGATACAGCCGGATGAAAATTAAAAATTTTATTACGTAGCCGAAGCCAGTCTTATTCTTACGGCCCAACGAATGCCCATCGTAACTCTTTATTACCTTAGCAGTGAATTCAAATAAGGTCGCGTGGCAGGTTGGCGCCGCGACAATAACATTAAGCTTGCTCTCGATACGAGAAAGACGAGGCTCGGGGGTCACTGATATCGGTTAGATTACAAATCGGCAAGATTCGTAAGACGAGAACGTCGGCCGAGGCACGAGCCGCGACGATTAGGCAGTCGCGAACAATAGGAGCGCGCGGAATAACGAAAGAAAATGTCTCGAACCCCGTGCAGGGGCCAGTAATTTCAATGCTCGAGCCGAGATCGAAGCAACGACGCGACCGCAGAAAAAATGCCTTACTTTGCGCGCCACCCTAAACCAGAGTATTGGAGAGCATCGGCGACAAAGCGTTAACGTTCCTGGGATAATTTCACCGCTTTCGCGCATCTTTAGTATTGTGACCTTTGACTCGAATATCTTGGGCGCCACTCGACAGAAGCAACCAAGCCGAGGAGACTCGGGGGTACGCGCGACTCGCCTCCCTTCGACCTAGGCTCCGAACAAAGGCACGTCGATATCGCTCGCGACGAATGAGTATCGATAGATATCGGGCAGCCGCGGGTTCGGCCGGCTCCATTCTTTTGTTTGTAAATGCCATAAAAGGCACTCTTCCAAATGGGATGGAATTCTATTGGTTCCGCATCTGGTCGAAATATTTGCTTGCGTGAAATTACAGTAGGATCCGATTAACAAGCGCGTGTTTCCGCTCTTATAAATAAATTATAAGGAAATATAGCGAGGAGGCCTCTTCGTGGATTCGTCGAAGTACAAAAATCAGTTGAGTCCAATTGAGTTGTCGGTTCATCTGCGGTAATACTGCGCTGTGTAGCGTTGGTAAATACACTTGTACCCGTACATTTTAATTGAGATAACTTACAATCCATGAGCTTCCTTTTAATTATCGGCCATTTTATAATATGACGAAACGACGCTTCAGGTGTCAGCGTGAAATAAAATCTTAAAATGTACTTTCAGCTATTGGTAGGCGACTATTCCAGGCGTTGCTTCCAATTGTCTTTTCACTTTGCTAAACAGCTTCCGCCGCCTCCTGCTCGTGCTTTACGCTCAACTGCGTAGGCACAAAAAAAAAAAAACAATTAGCTTGACAGGAAAAATATCCCATTCGGTGATCCATTGCGAATCTTACGTAAAAAATGTATAACATTGTGATATAAATGAAAATCAAATACAGCGAGGCATGATATTTTAATAATGATAATTCTCAAAAGTTGTGTTAAAACTTTTAAAAATAAAAGATAATTATAATTCGAATTGTACTTACTTAAATTATCGTAAGAATCGTTCGATAAAATTTAAATACTTTTCGTAATTGAAATAATAATTTTTCAATAAGAGCCACAAAGTTCAATACTCATAATTTAGATAAATTATATTTTCATGCTTCGTTAATTAATATATTACACACTGATCTTTTATATATTCACAAGCTAGGATGTATGTATTTTTATAATACACTACTATGCATACATATTAATATAAGTGTATATTTTATGAAAAATTGTGCAAAATCGTGTACGAAATTATGTATTGCTTTGGATAAAGAGATAAAAATACAATGAAATTGAAATTTTTAATATTAATGTTGATCTGGAATTGCCACGTTTAAATACTAAAACTTTCATTTGAACGTATATTAAAAACAATAAATGCATATTATTAATTAATAAAAATAATAAAAATAAAATTATCCACAATATAAACAGCAAATTATTTAGTATCTTACCGAATTATCCATGAAATTATAAATACAATACTTTATAGTTTATTTATTTATGTTTGTTTCTGAAAATATTTTATAAAATATTCCTATAGTAAAAATTATGCACGTTAATAACTAATAACTTACTCCAATTGCATCAACTTTGAAAATCCATATTTGAAGGAATAAATAAACCGCTACCATGAATTATGAAATTTATATGATAAATATTTAAGTGATTCGATATTATAGAGCTAAATTAAAAATGTATTTTAAAAAATTTTCATTAATTGAAATGTGTTCTTATCCTTTATAAATTATAAGCTATTTTATTTTAATACAAAATTTTAATCCAAAATATTAATGTTACTAGAATACGATTTCTAATTAAAAAATTCGTAATTCAGTTTTCTTATTATATCTCAATATAATAAAAATGTTTAATAAATGTTTAATATTCAGTGCTAGTAATATAAAGCAGTAAAGCTAGTAATATGTACATCACGTTATGCGAAAAAAAAAAAAAAATTTTTTGTATAATACTGTATAAAAAATTTCGAAAATTGTGTATTATATATATATATAATTTTAAAAATCGTATTTTTATTTTGTTTCTAATGCATAAATACGTAGCATTTATACATTATTAAAAAACTCTTTGTATCACATGTTATAACTTAGAACCAAAAATGGGATCTTTTATAACAATGAGACCTTTTTTATAAGATAGTAAAAAAATATGAACAAATATTGAATTTCAATCATTACTGGTTTTGTTTTATTATTACTCCATTTAGTGTAACGATTAAAAAAACAAAAAATTTTAACATTAATTTTTTTAATTTATCGTTGTAATATATGTTAGTTAAAATTTGAATTGGTTAAAAATCTTTGCTATGTTGGTCATTAAATCGTAAAAGTAACTTAACTGTTATTATTTTTTTAATTTCTGGTAATCATTCATTTGAAAAATTGTGTTTTAGAATTTTTTTGTCTCATGATGTATTCAGAAATTTGTTTACTATATTAAATAAGTGTTGGCATCTTGTAATATAATAAAATATTCACAACATCTTTATAAACCATTTTCAATATAGAGTATAAATAATTTTTCATGTTATGTATGATTATTTTTATGTAACTGTAACAAAGATGATTTATGAATGCTTTTTATTTATTGCTATAACGCTATTAAACCTGTAGTAAAAATGTATCATACAAGATGAATAAAAAAATATGATTACTTATGACATATAATTTATAAGCTATTCGAAAACAATAAAAAAAATGAATATGACAATTTTCTTAAAGTGAACTTAAGAAATGTATGATGTTGTGATAATTTTTTTTAAATTCATACATTTTTATAAAATGAAGTAGTTTTTAGATTGAAATTTTCTTCAATGTATTTTATCGAAACGTATAGGATTCAATTAAATATTATTTGCTTCTTGAACTTCTATACTGTATAATATATATTTGACGACGTAATAATTTTTATCTTTAAGTATTGGATACTTATTAGTGAAAAAATGCGTATAAATTAATTTTAGTCTGTTTTAATAAATTTTGTCCACACACCTCTTTTATATAATACATATCTTCTGCTGGCAATTTTTCTGATATTACAAAATTTTGTATACAAAATGGACGATTTAGTTAAGCTTTCTTTTGTTAATAAATTTATTATATGTTAAATTCTGAAATAAAAGCAAATAATGTACCGGAAATTTGTATACGTACACCAAAGAAACTATATTATTGTATTTTAAAATTATTAATTTTTATAACTATGAAAATTCTATTCTTAAACTCTTCTAATTATCTTTTACAACTGTTCGAAAGTTCTCTAACTGTAACCTCCGTGACTGTACTTTTTTCGTTGTCTTTGCCATGTGCTTAATTCGCCTCTGAGCAATTAAACCTTCTAATTCTTTCTCTTACCGTTACGTATGTTTACCACTTGTATCAGTTGTTTTCATTATTGTTAGGGCTTTCGTCGATTTTTTCTCGACCGTTATCTTCTACTTCTCAACGGTGAAGAATTGCTTTTGAATATCCTATTGCTGCGCGTTCACCTGCACGCTTATTAAAACATTAAATGCGAATAAATTTCAAATTGAACTTTTGATATATTTACCTGCTTTATTAGTTGAAAAATACCATTGTGAAAGAAAAAAAAATTGATTTCTCTTTCGGAATGAAGTAGCCAATGCCGTCGGATCGTAGTGCAGTTTGCCTAATAAAACATTTGTCAACCTTATTCGAGATAAAAAAAAACATGCACGGTTTCAATTATTGAAATTCAGATTTTTTATTTTTTGCGTACCCTGTACATTGAAATATGGGCTGTTTCTTGCGATTACAACGTAGCGAGTAACAGTGCCAAGGCGTTGAAAGATACGATAATAAAACAGATAACCATGTATTTCTTTTAAAGTCAGTAAAATTAATAATACGCAGATGAAATTGAATTCAGAAGTGAGTTATAAGGCAAGGATTATAAATGAGAGAGTGTGTGTGTGTGTGTGTGAGAGAGAGAGAGAGAGTGTACTGTAAAGAGGAGTAAAAAAGTTAAAAAAAAAAAAGTAAACCTTGCAAGGGGTAGAGTTTTTTAGCTCGTTACGCATTGCGTATGCATATCGGATGCTCTAGTACGAGTTCATACGATCGAGGTAAGCTCAACGATTCCATTGAGAAACGTTATTCCTACTCGATAAGTGGGATTGGAGTCGTATTAAAAATTAACAATACCGGCGTGTGGCAAAAGACACGCGCTCGAGCAAGCCTTTTACTTTTAAAACATTGTATTTTGTACGTTCCCAGAGTATCACTTTTTAACTATTTAAAGATCATCGGATTATTCGCAAGTGAATTATTTATTCGAGCATTTCTGTTAGGTGCCAGAATCTCACCCAAAAAAAAAAAAAAAAACTTTTCGGTTTTTTTCATTGGCAAATAGCTTATGATATTTAATATTACTCTCTTTCGAGTGAAATTACATTGTCTTTACATTTAGAGCGAAAAAACTGACCCAGCGCTTAAAGCACACAAGATCAAGAGATTGAGATAGAGTTGAAAAAAATGTTATCGATAGAACAATAATCGCGACTGGACTTTTTTTAAAGCGAAAAGAATAAATCTTCGTAATCTTAATGATTAGCCATTATCAATTGTACAGAGTTGTGCCCGGCAGACGATAAACGCCATTGCTCAGTGTAGAATTTATTGACTGCAGCATTGCCGATGAATACTCAATATTTGTACGTTTGATCATATATTATAAGCGTATCATTTTTAATCGGGTTTCGTGCTAAACAACATCGCTAGAACACGAGATTCTCAGCGATAACGCAGTGACTGCGATGTGCTAATAGTTAATTTCACGCGATTGGAATATATATATATATATATATCAGACTAGATTTTTTCATTATAATTAATTATAACGTTAGAGGAGAACCATTGCGACAACGAATTTCGCTCGGACGATCGAATGAAATTTTCAATGCTCGTAACCTTGCCTCCAACCCACAGTGCAGTTCCTAAAAAATCGTTTATACAGTCGAATAAAAAATGGCTACTGTGCATGAAATAGAGTCGACGAAGCACCGATGCGTTAGCTAATGTTTCCCAACCTAAACATAGTCGCCTTCGTTTCAAATAATGCGAACGCCTCGAAGGCTTGCGCTTTACTGCCTTCTCTCAATGATCGAAGGCTTTTTTTTCTATTTTTTTTTTTTTTTTTTTTTTTTTTCGATATATGAGACTTTTTATTCATAATTACTAGCCGAAGATTTCATGCAATAAAAACCAATAGAGGGGGAGAAGTACCGTTCGGTAATGTGTCGTGTGTATTAATCATCAATCGTCACTGTGCCGTAAAGCTTTGACTTTCCGAAGACATTTGTAACGGTACGAGCCTAGAGATCCTTCGATGATCGAATTACTAATTTGAGCATTGGCTCGAATTCGTCTTCAATTCATTTTATCCTATCGAGGCCGGGGAATACACAATTCACTGTAATCCGAAGATGCGGACGCACTTCTCCATGCGATGCACTACAACGAATGTTAACGTCCCACTTTTTGGCCTTTTGAGAAATCGTGACATTCTTGCGTTACGTTGCCGTCTGCAGATTTATGGCTCGCTGCTTTTGCCTTCTCCTGAATTTTCTCTCGATCGCCCAGCGACCCAATGACAAGCCTGTTACAGCAATATCAACGATCTTCGTTACGCGTGCAAGTCGGCCGTTTGTAGTGGCTTATAAAATCAAGTCCTCCGAATCGATTGAACAAGTCAGCGTGTAAATTCATATTCTTGGTTTGCAGGTCCTTTTTGTATTTTTAACAGCGGTGAAAAGACAGTGGGATCACCTTGACATGAGTCACACGTGCCGAAGGTCGGAGTCGTTTCATTTTTTTTCTTTTTCCCCCCAGAAACTTCAACTGTAAGATTTTATTAAGACTCTTGGTTACGAAGACATTAGCATTTGTATAGCGTGCCATCTTAAAATGAGAATTATCGCTCACTTTATTGTCGTGTCCCTTTGTCGCAGCAATGCGACGAGAACGGCCCAATCTCTCTCGTATCCATTCCATTGTACGGTTGCATTATTTTATTGCCCCCCCCCCGGTTCCTTCGCTATCCAGAAAATGCGAATCGGCTCACATTCCTCTTTTGCATAGTTTCAGTTATTTACGCGCGCGCGCGCATATTTTTGACTTGTGGATTCTTTGCGAGACACCCTATTCGTTAAAGAAATGCATCATTTTATACGCGAGGAGCGCGGCTCGTTTGCTCCTATGTCGACCTGTAATTCCTTGAATTATATCGATACAATCCGAGCACAACTCTTACGATTAATTAAATCGTCGTACAGCGTTTGCTGAGCTTTAAAAAAAAAAAAAAATAAACGAGGCTTAGCTCTTTACACCAGTGTAAGTATCGATGGTGCAATTTTCAAATAGTTCTTCAATTACAAAATTGACCTTTTCTTCTTAAACCTATCTTCGCTTCGTATCATTATTTATTTTAGACAGATCCGCGTGTTAATTATATCGTCATACGATATTCATCGAAAATACTTTAAATATCGTATAACAAAGCAAAATTTTGTTCCTTATATTAAATGGCTTTAGACCGAGCATCGTTTCAGCACTGGGGGGATGGGGGTGAGACGAGGTCGAGAAAAATGAATTAGATAAGTCCAACGCGACGTTTATATTTATTTGTTTTTATTTATTCTAATTACTGTACTTATTAATTATCTCTTACTCTTCGTTGCAACAATAATAGCTCTTTATTTTGATTTTCCTAGGGGATTATTTCTGTTGCTGATCATAAAATTGTTCGCATCTCGTCCTTATATTCCTTTGCTTAGTAGATACTGCGTTTGTGTCATAATCTGTGGTTTCTTTGCGCTCAATTTATCAATAGCTCATTCGGTAAATAATTATAGTAAAAGAGCCTTAAAACGTTTAATTCATGCATCCTATGGAATTAAGCTCGCTAACTTTATGTAATGGCAATTTTAAGAAGTCCCAATGATATTAAAATCAATATTGTAAGATTGTAACGCTCATCGTCACTTTGCAACGATTAATCAGCGATCACAGATATCCTCAACATTTTTTTCAATTACGAATGCACAGTTATCTTTAAAAAAAACATATCGACGAGCCATGTGGACAATCGTTATTTTCCGTTTCCTAATTATACAAGCTTACAGCAACTTGAGAAAGGGAGTTACTCGTAATCTGCTCGGATAATCCATCCGCGCTTTCGCGGCCTCTTGAAAAGTGATATTCCCATTTTTTGCCGTTTGCTTCTGCCCTTTTGCAAACGCTTGTCTTGCGCATCGGGCGCTCAGTCGTGGTCATTGTTGATTCATAATGGACGCAACTCGGTCATTGATAAAATGATTCTTATTAACAAATAGGCAAGTTTAAAAAAAGAAACGGGGGGGGGGGGAAACATTACGCGTCCTCGCGAAGGCGACACATAATGCAAATCCATTATTAAATCAAGTTTACGCGCAATTTGTTTCTATTTTACCTTAACTTATTACAAAAGTACTGTACTTATAAACTGTCAGTATCAATCTACCAATGGTTTCTTTTTTTCTTTCCCTTTTTCTTTCTTTTTTTTTGTAACGATACTTATCAAATCATACAGACCTAATGATTCCAGACAAAAAAAAAAAAGAAAAGAAAAAATCAACAACGGCAAATGATAATTGTCACAGTGGTCCAAGTGCGATCGACCATAAGCTATACGAGGGGATCAAAGAAATATACAAACATGCGTGGTACACGCGAACGCATCAGTACTTTGATAAATCGAATCAAATCGCTCTCAAGCATTTTGCCTTAGGATTAAAATTGAGAGGAGCTGACACGCTTAGGGTTGCCGTCGCGGACAGGAGGAGCGCACCTCGTCGCAGCGTAGCTCGCTTAATAATTTGAATTTTGAACCACTCGAGGGGGTGGTGGGGCGCGCGCAACAGGGCGAGCTTTGCGACGGTATAGACAGCGCAGGTGTTTATAAAAGCGGTCGGTCGTGGTGCCGCTTGCGTTGCTGCCGGCAAGGCTTTTCGCAAATGTCACTTTAAGATAAATACTTTTAAGATGAAAATGAGTCCGTCGGTATTTATTTTGGACAACGGTGGATGGACCTCGAAGGTCGGATTATCCAGCGATGCTCCCACGTAAGTGAACGCGATGAGAGTTAGGTTAGGTTGGGCGCTTGGCCCATTGTTATTAACGCGATAATGTTTATTTAAAACAGGGTCGTTCCCAACTCCATAATGAAGGCAAAGAGCGAACGGAGAAGGCCCTTCATTGGCAATCAGATAGAAGAGTGCAGGGACGTTTCTGGATTGTACTTTATGCTGCCATTTCAGAAGGGCTACCTGATCAATTGGGATATACAAAAAACGGTTTGGGACTACATCTTCTCCAAGGAATGCTGCCCTATTAACTTAAGTCACACCTCCTTGATAATAACGGAGCCGCCCTTTAATTTTCCATCCATTCAAGAAGCAGTGGCGGAGATTTTTTTCGAGGAATACGAGGTCGCTAGCTTTTTAAGGATTAATCCCTCGTCCCTATCTTGTTATAATTATAGGCACAAAAATCCTACCTCTAAATGTTGTATCATAGTAGATATTGGTTATAGCTTCTGTCATGTTATACCGTTTGTTAATGACATGAAGATCAAGGCTGGAATTCGAAGAATAGACGTCGGCGGAAAATTATTAACGAACCACCTGAAGGAAATTTTATCGTATAGGCAATTACACGTTATGGATGAAACTTACGTTGTTAATCAAGTGAAGGAAGACTCTTGCTTCGTATCTCAAGACTTTTATGGCGATATGGAAATAGCAAAATTAAAACTAGGCGATAATAGCATCGTTAAGGATTATGTACTGCCTGATTTCACAACTATAAGAAGAGGATATTTGACAGATCCGGGCAGCACCGCCGATCAGCAGGTCTTAAGGATGAATAACGAAAGGTTTTCAATTCCTGAAATACTCTTTCATCCGTCCGATGTTGGTATTAGACAAATGGGTATACCAGAGGCTATAATGGATTGTTTGAAAGCCTGCGACGAAGAGACTTGGCCACATTTATTATCTAATATTGTTCTCACTGGTGGGAGTAGTAAATTTCCAGGATTACAGGATAGAGTACTAAAGGAAGTTAGAAGTCTTGCTCCTATCGATTATTCGATAAGAGTTCATTTACCGGAGGAGTAAGTTTTTCTTTAAAATTAATTACTTTACAAAATTAGATTACGAGTAAATTTAAGAGAGTAAAAATTAAATTCTTTTAACTCAGAATATCAACATTCATAATTCTTATTCATAATTCACCATACCATATAGTTTTAGTTAATGTAAATGTGCATCGTCGATGATTATTTAAAAAGGTTTTTTATTTCTTAAATGTATATAAAATGTTATGCTTTTATTAGACCAATAACGTACGCTTGGGAAGGTGGAAAACTATTGTCCAAAGATCCAGGATATTCCAATTTAATCGTTAAGAGAGAAGAATACGAAGAGGAAGGTCATGCCCTGTGTTATGATAAATTTGATATATGAAACAATACGTTTTATTTAGTTTTTTTTTTTAACAAAATTGTATTTTTTCTTTTTGAGGATTATTTGCATTTAAGTTTGTACATATAAGCTATTGCAGCTATTAAAATTGTAGATACGTTGGTATATTTTTTAAGAATAATAAATAAAAAAATATATACGCACTTGGGGAAACGTGTAATTTTCTTTTTAATCAAGCAGCCCTTACAATCATTTGTGAAGTATTACTTTAAAAGCAATGGGTCTTAAAAATAAGAGAAAAATTCACATGGACTTCAGTTTTGACATAAGCTCATCTAAGCTTTGATCGCAATTCACTGTTTTAGAATCGAAGTCGATGCTCTCGTCGGGTAATTCATAAGCCTGCACCAAGCCTGGTGCGATGCATCTGTCCGGCTTGGTATCGACCGTCTCGTCGATGAGGGATATTCCTGAAATTGTTCATTGCCCCGGTGAAATTAATTGTGAAATTAAGGATGGCGCCTCCTACCGTCGAACCCGATTCTCCTGGATTTTAAAGTAGGAGAAAAAGGGGCCCACGTTTCTAAATAAAAGCACACGCACCCCATTCGTTGTCCTCGTGCAGGGGCTTGTCCTCGACGCATTCCTCCCGATGCTCGAACGCGGGCTGGCTGGCGAATTCCCTTTGGCGCTGCATGCAAAATCTGTCCTTGCAATTGGCATTGGGCTTGAGGCTCATCGTTGGGAAGAAGTCTTGCATGGCGTTGTAGCCGAGGTAGTGCGATATCGTTCCGAACTTCAATAAATACTTGAGGCTGCTTTGCACTAGGAAACCGGCGACTACCCCCATCGTCGTTGGCAAGGATGCCGCGCAGACGCCATCGCGCTTCAATGTTTTCTCGTCGACGCTCGATGCGACGATCAAGGGCGGCACGCACTGAACATCGTTGTTGGGTTATTTGTTTGCGGAGCTGCATTTCTCTCGGGGGGGGGGGGCACACATGGCTATATCAATATAGTTACACGGGACATAATGAGTACATGAGAATTGCTCGTTTCGCTGTGAAATTTATGGATTCAATCACGTGCTCGTTAAGCAGAATCGTTTTAAATACGGAAATACGTTGCAGAGCTCTTGGTTAATTAAAGGGCTTTCGATAAAGAAATCAATGCCCCATTTTTCCTTTAAGAGCAATAACCATTTCATTTTCATAGGATGGAACAAGACAAATTTCGATTATTTGCCCACTCGCCAAGCTTTTCTCTTTCATTAGGTTTATAATTAATGTAGATGAGGGCGTCCTTCAAAATGAAGCACAACATTTGCAAAGTACTCACTGCGAAGCATGCTGTCATACCAGGGACAATGAATTGCACGTGACCAGAAACCGCATTTTCCGAAACACCGCTTTCGAACCAATTTAGATTCAATTCGTTGCAGGCTGTATTAATTACCATTCTGGCCTCAAAGTTATCAACGCAGCTTAACAATAAGTCCACGGGTCCCTTTCCAATGCCTGAGCTCCTGCAATTGTTTACTCGTTAGGATAAATTGTAAGGGTGAGCCCGGACGCTTAATGCAGCTGCAGCCATATTATCGGCGAGTTTTTTTAATTTCAAAACAAGAAAATCTACTTTGTTCTCAATGTGATTCAATGTAAGGCAATCGTGATTCGCAATGTTTGATAATGCACAGGATTATTAATAAACAGAAATCAATAAATTGATAAAACTAATAATCATACTTAATTGCAGTCATAAATTCATTAAAGTTCTCCAATGTAGTTATATTATAATTGTGAGTTTCTATTTCAACATCTGGGTTAATAAACCTTAGAGTTCTTGCTGCAGCTTTGACCTTAGTTTGCCCGACTTGATGCGGCTGGAAGAAGAGCCTATTCATATTGGCCAATTCAACTTTATCATAATCAAATAGCACTAACTGAAAAAAAAAAGAAGAAATTTGTTCCTTTGTAAACTGTTCTATTGAGGCATTCATTAAGCTTACTATTTATTTCAAATGGAATACATTGTAAAAGCAGAACGAACGTAGTCTTAATGAACAAACCATGGCATTTTATTTAAGTCGAGGAATTTAAGCATCTTATAGAAAACCACTGTTGCAATTACTTAATACTTTTTAATTTATGATTTTTGCATTATGTACCTTTCCAATGCCACACCTTGTGAGCATTTCAGCAGTTACACTTCCAACTCCACCCACGCCAACAATAGCCACAGTCATATTTCGTATGTTTTCATAGTTTTTAACAATACCCATTCGCTGTAGAGCCAATAAGCGACTGAAATAAGCAAAATTATTTCTGCCTGAGTGCCACCATATGTAAGTAATCCAATAGTCAATACTTAAATTGGTCGAAACGACGACAAAAAAGTACGCATCGTACGGATTATTAATTATAATGAGACGATAAAAATATATTGCACATTTGAAAAGAACACAAGTAATAGCAATAATGAGAGTTCAAGGAATTGAAGAAAATAAGCAATCATCGCGAGCGATTGAGGTTTTTTTTAATCTAAGAAAAGAGTGACACGATAGGCAATGATTCGACAATTAGCGTGACAATTAGTCAAATGAAATGAAAACAAAAACAAAAAGAAGAAAAGGATGAGAAATTCATCTCGCAAGAATGCAACGAGTGAGGGCCCAATGTAAAAAAAAAAAAGAAAAAAAAAAAGAAGAAAAGTACTGATTACGAATGAGTTGGCATTGGACGGAAAAAGTCATCGACACCTGTAAGGATTCGTGTCGACGACTTCGCTGGACATCCGCTCGATTCTCTCCCTCGCACGCGGCCCGTCATCGTTCGATTTAGCCTCAGCGAGCTCCTGCTCCAGGACCCTGATCCTCTCCAGCAAGTCCTCGACCCTCGTCGTCATCTCCTTGGCTCTCGCTAATGGCGGCGCCCAGTCGTCGAGTGATGGCTTCGAGGCGATCGGTCGCCAATGTTTCCATATGCTCGGCGCTCCTCCGCCGCCTCCGTCTTCTACGACAGCGCGAAAGCCATTGGCCTCCGCGGTCTCTCTCTCTCTCTCTCTCTCTCGCTCTCTCTCGCGGCTGCTCCTCCATCCCCCTCCCCCCTACTCCTCGCCCTGCCGGCCGCTCAGCCCGTGCATTCGCGGGCGTCGAGGCGCTCCGGGGCGACTCCGGCCGGCGACGGGGCCTCGGCACCTCCGAGGGAGGCGGCCCGCCTCGACTCGCCCGGAGCATCGACGGCCGCCTGCCCCGCGAGGTGCGCCTCCTCGCGTCGAGCACGTGCGCGTACGGGACTGGACCGCGGGGGCGGGCGGGGCGGGGAGGGCGAGGTACGAGCGACCGCTCGACTCGTCGGATAACTCGGATGTCGTCGGATTATCGTCGGGCGAGCGGCTCGACGCCGGGGATTCCACTGGGCGTCGCTGCTGCGGCCTATTTTCTATTATCCGCCCATCTGCTTTAGCGCGGGCCCTTTAATTTGCGGGCCGTTAGCAACGTTAGCGTCTATTTGCGTATAATTACGAGATTGGGAATGTAGCCTTAAATACACTCTATGCAATTACGCGGTGCGCCGTGGCTTTAACGAGCCGCGGCAATTGAATTACGCGTTAAAATTACTCTTGAAAAATTGAGCGCTTCTTTTTCGCTCTCGATGCGAATCAAGAATGATTCGGAATTTCTAGGAAGGAGCGCTTGCGAAGTCGACTGCAATCTTGGCTCTGCGACTTTGTTGCGGACTCGTGGCTCGCCTAAAATAAAGCGCCAACGATTTAGATTTTTTATTGTATGCCTAATCGAATGTTGCGCTTTTAGGCTGTTTTTAATGTCGACGAAATTATAGTCTCAATTCGTTCCGACCGTCGAGGTAATAATGATAATATATAAATATATATATATATTGCATTTTACTTTAATCGTTTATACACATACATACGTGTGCATAAACGTGCAGATATGCACACAAGTACACGTGCACACGCATACACTGACATACGTGCGCAAACACACGCGCGCAATTGTTAAATTTTGTAAGTAAAAATTAGATTGCATCTGCAGCATATCGATATTGTTAAATAAAAATTCAAATACAATATTCATATTAATGGCCGAGCAGAAATTAGTTACCCACAACCTTGCTATGAATTTACGTGGGTCAGTCATTGGAATTAAAAAAAAAATATATATATATATATATGTAATAGAATAGAAGCGTATAGCGATTCTAAATTTACAAGATATGCATGGGAAAAGTTGTGGAATAATTTTATTAACATTGAGCATAGTAGTACTGAAGTAATGACATTATTTGAAAAAAAAAAAAAATAAATAAAAAAATCGTAGACATCATCCGTCACGAATCAGCCCGATTGGACTCAATATTTCAGAATGGACAATATTGTTTTGTTTAAATCATCATTTTGCTTTTTTTCGTGATTGCATAGCATTCTCGGAAATCCGTTGATGCTGAATTGTACATAGATTATACTTAACAAGCCCAGGGTACGTTAATGGCTATACTGCAGTGAAAAACATTAGATTTGACTTATCGCGTGTGTGCGTGTGTTTTTTTTCACGGAGTGTAAAAATTTTAATAAAAAAATGCAAGCAAGTTCCTTTTTAGGATACAGTTAATTTTCGAGCGCATAACGGTATTTTCGCAATATGAATTTTCTAATATTGCAGCTCGATTAATTTTGTTGCAAAGGAAGAATTAATCGATGCTCCGTATGAAAATTATTCTTACAAATTAAGTGTAATGCTAATCGAGGTTATATCACATTAAATACTCTATTAATATGATAGCTCGTTCAAAGTAAGAAACGAGCCTCCTTCGATCGTATCCAAACACTGTGTTAGAAAGCGACGATATACATTAATATTCAAATGAACAATTCTGGACATGGTAGAGAAAGTGTAACGGGGTATTGAATGTTATCGTGGGCGTTGCGTACATGACTGGATTGCAAAAAGAAAGGAAGAAAAGAAGAAAAGAAGAAAAGAAGAAAGAAAAAAGAAAATTTATTACGAATTGAAATAAATTGCGCAATAAAGTAATATAAAGCGATGTGAATCAGCGAGTAAAGCTATTGTTTGGTCGACTGGAATGAGACGTTTCATTAGGAACCAATTAACTTTATCTTTCTAGAAATGTGGAAGTTTCGCGCTCGTATTTAGTAATGCTTTTCTTAGCGGCTGAATTTTATCGCATGGTAAATATATGACTAAGGCAAGAGATAGTCCTAGTAAAAATGCTAATGGATAATAAAAATATCAGGGGATTTCTCGTAAAGCGAATAATTAAAAACAATTTGGAATATTTGTTCATTGCGATTTCTTTGAATTTTAAAAGGGAGGCGTGTCAATAGCTCAATTGACGTGTCGATAATTTTAAGAGCTTTGCTTTTATAAATTTGTACAATAGAGGACAATTTAACACTGAATTAAAATAAATATTTGATTCGATGCTTGCTCAACATTATTTACACAACTTCGAACTATTCTACGCCGATCACCTTTTTCTTTTTCTTAGAATAAGGCATTGATAAAAAAAAGTTTTCTTAGAGTGCTAAGCTCAATACTGCGCATAAGTATCAAGCATTTATGATATTCATTACCTTGTCAGAAAAACATTTTTAAGCAAACTCGGGAAACATTTTCAAAAAGTTTCAAATATACTCGATGCGCGCTTATCGAGCGACTTTTAAATACTTTTTCTTTGTCGTAGAAATTTGTAACATTTTTTTACCAACGACTCGAATTACTACAAATTCACGGGGGTCGTTTTCCAGCTACAAGATTTTGTATTTTGAAATTTAACTTTGCTGTACTACGTACGATTATGATTCTTTGCAATTATTTGGCAAAAAAGGTAACTTTTGAATTGCAAATAAGCTGCGCAGTCTTGCAAAGTCTATATTTCATCTATCGCCGATCGCGTATCGAGGAATTATAATAAAAAATACCGCTGCTTAAATTTTAAATTAATTTTGTTTTTTTTTTTTTTTTTTATATCAAATCTACATTTAAAATTACGGCCTTCCTGAATTCATAATTAAATATTTTATTTGCTGATTATTTTCAATCGTCGCTCTAATAATAGCGGCGGCATTGCAATTTAAATAATATTTTTATCTAAATTAAAACAAAAACATATGAGAACACTTGGTTTTCTTTTTAATTGTAATAGCAGTATTAAAAAAAAAAACTACAATATAAATTGTGTAAACGAGTAATTCATCGTCGTACAAATATTACCGAATATACAAGCAAATATTTAAATATGCCCCGACACAGGACGTTACAAATATTCGTTGCATTTTTTAATAATTTATTCTAGATTCCGATCTCACGCGTGTCGCGTTGCCGACTTTCTCAGCTTTAATTTTCAATAAATAAGTAGACAACGCGATCGATATTAATGATTATGATGATGACGACGACGACGATGATAATAGTAATACTAATAAAAACAGCAGTAACAACAACAACAACAACAAAAGCGATGGCAGCGATAGACCGAAGGGACGCGGGAACCTCTGCTTTGTAAGAGCTAATTATTTAGGGCTCGAGCGTTACGCAGCTGCGAGCAAAGGGAAAATTCGCCAATGCCGTACGAGTTGGCGACGGGCGCGTGATCAGGCACATACGCAGGCAGGGCTTTTACCGAAAAGGGCTCATCTTTATCCCAGTTCAGTCGGGGGACGGGAGTGGGAGAGGCCCCGAAAGTAGGCGGCGGGCCTTCGGAAGTCTTTTAAGTATTCGGACATCGAGGACCGATACTTGGCTCGTCCGTCCTTCGGTCTGCGGGCCGTCGGACGGGGAAGGGCCGCTTTTCTTGAGCTTGGCAGAAGGCTTCGTCCTTGGTCGCGGCCCAGCCACGGCATTGCAGCGGATTTCAACGCGAGACATCGGCAAACGGCTCTTCTCCCTGGTCCTCCGGGCGGAGGCCTTCCAACCGCAGCAGGGCCGAGAGCCCTCGGGGATTCGAGTCGCCGCGGATTCCAAGGACGCGGGGGATCGATGGGGTGGCGATCGGAGGGGAGGAGCCGTGGCCGTGTAAGTTCAGCCCTGATCCCCTTCCCGGGCATCCTTGCCACTGCTTACGCGGCACCTCGGTCTCGTTGCCGAGGCGAAGGCTCCCGCCGAGGCTCGCTTCGACGATGCCGGGGCCGGGGAGGGGTTGGCGACCGATAAGAAAACAAAGCTAAGGGAGGGGAGGAAGGGGAGGCTCGCGACCTCGAGGTAGGCCGGGCCCTTCCCGGCTAGCGGCGGCGAGGAGGAGGACTCTCGGGCCCAGAGGCCCGGGCAGGTGTCGCCGCAGCCTTGGGGTCTTTTGCGCGGGGAGGCAGGCAGGGCGGCGTCGGGGGCCGTGGGAGCGGCGGCGCGCGCGCGCCTGGGCGCCGAGGTGGTGGTGGCGGCGGCGGCGGCGGGCGCGAGCATCTGGAGGGGAGTCGACGAAGCGTCTGGCGCACGGTCGCGCCATGCTTTCGTCATTGGAAAATTCCGTAACGGTACAGGGGAAAGCCGGCCGCCGATTGGCCGGGGCCCGATGACGTGCACCGAACATCCGATGTATTCTCGTTTCTGATCGACGTTTTGTTTATACGGCCTTTATACCCAGGCCAGGCTACGGGGGCACGACGGGCCTGTCGCTCTGCCGCCGCTCGACCGCTACTCCTGCCGCTGCCGCCGCTTCCGCTGCTACTTGTGCCGCGACCTCGGCCGCTGCCTCGACGTCGGCCGCCGCTCGAGGGCCAGCTAATGCCCAGGGTTGGCTCGGCGGGCTCGAGCTCAACGCCCGCGTCCTTCGGAGCCTCGCGCGACTCGGCAACTCGGGCCTGCCCGGCCCAGCCCTCGAGGGCCGTCCTCGGCCAAGTATGCCCGAGCCTCGCTCGCCCAGTGGCTCGGGTGTCCGGCTCGGTCGCGGCGCGCACTCCTCTCTTCCCTACCTCGCCCGAGGGCGGACGCGCAGCCAGCCGAGCCCGGGCCTGCTCCTAGGATGATCGAGCCGAGGGGCCGGAGCTCCCTCCTCCTCCTGCTCTAGCTCGGCAAAGGCTCTCTCTCCATCGGGTCACCGCGAGTGCGCGGCCCTCCGCGGAGGAGACTCGCCGATAGGATCGGCAGCCGAGGTACGCCCCCGTCGGTCGGCCCCCACCCCCCCCCCCAGCCGCGAAGGTCTTGGATCGATCGCCGGGAGCCGCCCGCCCGACTACCCATGCCAGCAACGTAAGTCCGCGGCTTCTGGGCGAGGCGCGAGCAGAGGATCGGCAACTGTACTCCTTATCTCCCTAGCGCCTGGACCGATCGGCCCCCGGCCAACATGAAGGACAAGCTCAGGATATTCAGGCTCCTGCTCTACAAGAACTTCCTCGTCAGGAAGAGGCACTGGAAGATGGGCCTCTTCGTCGAGATCCTGATACCCCTGTCGCTCTTCGTTCTCATACAGGCCTGCAGGGACTTCTCGGCCAACCAGCCGGAAAAGTGCGAGAACAATACCTATTACGAGGTCAAGACCAAGGCCGAGCTCATAACAAAGGTCAACTACATGAACATCATATACTTCGTTCCCGAGAACAGATTTACGAGGACCCTCATGGAGAAGACGAGGGGCTGCCTGAGGTTTCCCGACGACAGTGAGTAGTCGCGACTCCTCCCTCCTCCCCCTGTATTCCCAGGATCCTCGAGGGCTCCTGCCTGTGGCCACCCGTTTCCAGTCTCCCTCCATTTTTGTCCTCCCTACCGTTGTTGTGATTTTTCTTCTTCCTTCCTTTACTCTCTTTGCCACTAAGAGAAATTTTGCTTCCCCACCCGATGATTACTGATACACGATCTTCTCCCAACAGAGATAACTGGATTTTATTCCGAGGAAGAATTGC
The DNA here is from genome assembly GCA_018907135.1 of Kradibia gibbosae. Classification (NCBI taxonomy): domain Eukaryota; kingdom Metazoa; phylum Arthropoda; class Insecta; order Hymenoptera; family Agaonidae; genus Kradibia; species Kradibia gibbosae. The sequence continues at coordinate 15,090,025 of JACCHX010000007.1, forward strand.
TCAAAATGTACGCGCTGTATCAAAGTCAGTCTCCTATCAACAATATCATAGCTGTGGTATTCGATGAGAAATATATTAATGTTTCGACGAAGCACTTGAAGTACACCATACGTACGTCCTTTGCAATCCCGAATGTTCTGTACAAAATAGAAAATCAAGGTCCGATAAGGACAACCCTGGAGCACGCCTTCATCGATGTGATACCATTTGTCCAGATACAGATGTGCCTAGACGAATCGTTCATAAAAATGAAAGCCCCGAATCCACCCTTCAAGTCTCAGGTTTGCATTGCGTAATTATTTTATTAAATGCAGTTTGCACAAATCCTTTTGTTTAGATTTGTATTCATTGTATATTCAGTGTCCGATGATTAAATTAAAAATCTTATTAGTATTCCCAGAGATGTCGCTTGGGAACCTTGAATTTCCATTGATAGTATCTTGTATATTAAATTAGCTAATAATTATATTTAAAATTTGCATCAAAGGCTAATTATAATATTACAACGTATTTATCTCATTCTTGCCCAAGCTGTTCTGTATTGAGAATTCCTTTAAATGCATCTTTTAAATAATGTAAAACAATATGAATATACATTTTGTAGCGTGTGCATAAATTGTAAATACCTTTTTTAGTTTGCCGTTATTGTAAAAAAGTTCTTGCGAAATTTTCAACTCGCTGTTACCTTTGCAGGTATCCATACAGCAGATGCCGTATCCTCCTCATATCAAGTTAAACGAAAACGATATGGTATCAAGGATACTATTTTGTGGTTTTGCTGTCATTGCCTTTTTAATTCCATTGTGTGTAGAAGCAACCTATGCATCTGATGAAAAATTTATTGGAATAAATGTAAGTCAGTGCCATTGTTGAATAATCTATTGAAACATCAATACTTGCTGACTTTTACTTTTACTTTTTTTCATTATTTTAAAATACATTTATCTTACTCTTTTTTACAAATTTTTATGAAAATTTCACTCGAAAACACTATTACAAGTTCGAGTGATTCGGCCGAAAAAAAAAAAAATTTGCTTCGCCATTTCATTCAAGTGTGTCCTCATTTTTTGCCGTTAATTATTCTTGATTTGATAAAGTTATAAAGTTAAAAAAATTTGCTTTGCTTTCAAAAGCAAATATAATGAAATACGACTTTTACTGAATATTTGTAACAGTTTTTATATATTTAATTTCAGGTTCTAATGTCAATGAACGGCGTGCCAACCTATTTAAATTTGCTGAGTTGGCTTGTCAGTGGCTTGATTTTCAGCGTATCATATGTATCTGCTTTGATAATTTTGTTTAATTTCGCCTTTACTAATAACGTCCATCCGTATTTGTATTACGGAAATAGTTTTATTTTCTGGATAATGCTCATTTTTCATGTTGGACATTTAATAACATTTGGCATGCACATTTCTGCATATTTTTCGAAACGTAAGTATAGATGTGTTCTATTTTATATTTATAATAACATAAAAAGTCAAACCATTGAAAATTAAAGAAGTTTATTACTATTATTATTATTATTATTATTATTATTATTATTATTTTGAATTGTAATCAATTTTTCTTTTATCAAAATTTACATCATTGAAAATTTTCAACGTATCCTTATTTGATACAATGTATCATTAAAAAAATACTTTATTAACGTGTTTGATAATATTATTATTATTCATTCATTAAAATTATCTAAGTTAAATAAAGTAATCATTTTTCCTATATTTATTCTTACAGCTTTATTCATGATATCTGGTATTTTGGCACTCTATGGTGGCTCAAGTATGATGCAAAAGTACAGTATTAAAGGAGATTTTTATTCAGTAGTACCTTATTTAGGAATATTTTTCCCTAACATATTATTATTTAGAGCATTCCAAGAAGTGAATAATTATGAAACCATGTGTAAGTACTTTCAAGTAATTTTTATCATTTTTCTTTTTTTTTTTTTTAACTTAATGCTTTTAACGTGCTTGCTTTGATTTTTAGTAAGAGGAGTCCAGTGGGAAAACCTATTTGTGGTTGCGGATCCGCTGTACAAAACCGCCGGCAGTTTAGGAATGATAATGGTTTTTTCTATAATTGGAGCTTTTTATCACTTCATAATGACTATTTATATTTACGCTATACGTCCTGGAAAATACGGCGTTAAAAAACATCCACTGTATTTTTTGAAGGTAGTGTTTTTTTACGTATTTATGAGATATATTGAATTATTAATAAATAAATTAAAAACTTGTTGAGATCTCGTAAGTGGTGTTTTTTAAAATTTGTAATATAAAACAATTTTCAAGTAGAGTTTACATTGTATTTTAACAATTTAGGGTTAAAAAATATGTATCGCTAACTTATTTTGTTGTCCCTAGTTTGGAAAAGGGCAAAATAGAATAACTTCTGACGACGAAACAGAAGAATATGAATTTCACAATGTTGATGGAAAACCGTTTGAATCTGTGTCTAAAAATGCTTATACTCCTGGAATTCAAATTCGAAATTTGAAAAAGGACTATTCAACACATATGTTTAGTAAATCGGTATAACAACTTTGATTATCATAAATAAATATTGTCACCTTATATTATCATATTAATAATTGTTTTTAGAAAGTACAAGCTCTAAGAGGTGTATCCGTTGATTTTTACAAAGGACAAATTACAGCCTTACTTGGACACAACGGAGCCGGGAAAACTACTATGATGTCTATTTTGACTGGTATGTAATATTTATAAATATTAACAAGTAATTTTGGCTCAAAAAAGCCAAAAAAAAAAAAAAAAAAATGTTGCAAACGCATTCTATTGCTAAAAGTAAAGAGAAAAAAAATATTTACTACATTGATTAAATTTTCAATTTTTCAGGTATGATTAGTCCCACAGTAGGTACAGTTCTCGTAAATGGAAAAAATGTAAAGGAGGAGTCAAATGTAATAATAAACGATATGGGTTTTTGTCCCCAAGAAAATATGCTGTTCCCGAATCTCTCAGTTTCAGAGCAAATTGAATTTTTCGGCATGGTAATTTTGTAAATTTTATTTTGTTAATTCAAGGAAATTTTTTTGAGAATTCACTTTGGTGTTTATAACAGTTTAAAAATAAAATTGAACCGACAATTTTGTTTAATATTTTGTAGTTAAAGGGAAAGAACGAGAAGAAGGCAGTAATTAAAAAAAACGTAAATAATCTGCTTGCAAAGCTTAAATTATCCGAGAAACGCAATTCTTTACCGAAGCAGTTATCGGGTGGCCAAAAAAGGCGATTGTGTCTCGCGATGGCAGTCGTTGGGGATTCGAGCGTAAGTTCAGATAAAGTGCTTACGAATATCCTTGTCTTTTTATTCCAAGTAACTGAATATTTAATTTTAGATATTAATTTTGGACGAACCCACATCTGGTATGGATCCAGAGAGTAAACGCGATACTTGGGACATTATATTGGTAAGTTATACATATTGCGTAGTGCCTTTACGCGCGATCATTTGATTTATTTATTTATTTATTTTTTTTTTTTCAAAGAAATAATTTGCGTATGTTTTACAAACAGAAAATGAGAGGGCAAAAGACAATTTTGATAAGTACACACGATATGGAGGAAGCCGATATACTCGGAGACAGGATTGCAATAATGCATATGGGCCATTTGAAGAGCTACGGGACCTCTATGTTTTTAAAGAAATTACTTGGTAAATGTGCATTAATCACGCGGTGACGCCTTTGATTGGATTTTCTCTCGGCTCACGAGTCATGTTTTTGTAATATTAGGACAAGGCAATATGGAAGTGACATTATCTACGAAGCCATGGTGCGAGCCGCAAAAAGTCTGCAACGAATTGGATTCCAAAGGTCAAATTCTCAATATCGACGGTGGGAAAATAGTCTTGAGCATTCCTTATTCTCCCGAGCTGCCGGACTCTTTGGATAAAATGGAAGCGAAGAAAAGGGAATTCGGCGTTACAGGGATGAGCGTATCCTTGATTACGTTGGAGCAGGTGTTTTTAAAGTAAGCTCCAACCGCTTGCTCTCGAGGAGCCTCGAGAGAAGCCCCCCGGGCTGCGGGTACTCGGCGACGCGGTGCGTCCAGTTTTGAACTTGGACTCTTTTGAGCCACGCCTGAAACTTTTGTAACAATTGGCTCTTGGTGCGCTCTTCGCGCGTCACGTGGATTCAATCTTTAAGCAAATCACTTGGTATTTTGAAAGTATTTTAAATTGCAGGCCTCGCGACGGCTTTTGAATATTATCCGACCCGATAGAACCAATGCTCTTACCAGGCTCATTGATATTGTCGTTGAATTTAGAATCGACAAAGCGCCATTGAGAACTAAGAAGGATCGCTCGTAGTACTTGGACGAAAGTTCGAAAAGCAATGCCCACGAGCCGAGGGCAGTTTTAACGAGAGTCGTCGTTGTTATTTTGTTCACAGAGTCACTCGGGACAACGAGGACGCGACGGATTCTTGTCAATCGTCCGCGGGGGCAACGCAGAAATTAAAAGGCCACGCTCTCTTCGTTCAATCCATACTGGCGTTGCTGAAGAAGAAAGTAACCTACTCGTTGAGAAACAAGACCACTATAAGTCTCGTCGTAAGTAGCCCGTAGCAAAACGAGCTCTGGCAATGCCCGATTGGAGTATTAATCTCACCCCCCCCCTTCTCTATCCGCGACAGCTTCTGCTGCCGATACTCTGCATCATGTTCATGACCATGGACTACAATATGTCGGGCGACACGACGCCCCTCATATCGATGAGGCTCGACATGTACAGCAGTCCCCAGACTTACTACAGGAGCGACAACAGATTGTTCGGGCAGAGGTACAAAATGGCCACGGAGGAGTACAACGGCCGGGCGATCGAGTCCACCCACGGTCCCAGCATCAGCGATGGTAATGCCGCGCGAGGACAATCGTCGAGCGAATGCGAGCGTTAATAATGAGAGAGAGAGAGAGAGAGAGAAAAGCAAACAAACCCGTGTACGTCTATGCGCAGCCCTGCTGGAGCTCGGCCGCTGGGACTTGGCCTCCTACAGCAGCAACCTCATAGCCGCGGCCGAATTCAACGAGACGGCCAACGAGAGCCTGGCCAACGCCTTCTACTCGGACAACGCCGTCTTCAGCATACCCATATCGATAAATCTCCTGTCTAACGCTATGATCAAGACCGTGGCCGGGGCCGAGCACTCGATAAGCATAGCCTGCCACCAGCTGCCGCACTCCCTGCAGTACAACGTAGTGCCGGACGAGACCGTCTACGGGACGGTGCTCCTCTTCGTCTTCTTCTTCTTCCCGGCGGTGGCGCTCTTCATCATCCATCCGCTTAGGGAGTCCGTCACCAACGTCAAGCAGCTCCAGCGGATGGCCGGGGTGTCCTGCTTCACCTACTGGGGCACGATGTTCGCCTTCGACCTCCTCGTCTTTCTCGTCGTCATAGCTTGCGTCATCGTTGGCTTCGTCTGCATGGATTGCGCCATCGATCTGCGGATGTACGAGGAGACGGAGATCGGTGAGTGCCGTCGAGAGTCCCCCGGGCCTCCTCGTTGCGTCCTTTACTCCTAGGCAGCCAGAAGTTACAAAGTCTCGCGCTAAGGCCGATTGTATTAAAGCTGCCCCCCCCGCCCCACAGTGGCATTGAGAGGACGCTACGCCTTTTTTTTTTTTTTTTTTTTTTTGTCGTCCGAGCCTTTCGAACTCGAGCAATTAGCGCGAAAAACTCTTTTTATTCGTTGCTCGATTGCATTAATTGCGGAGCAACTCGAGCTCGCAGTTGCCGTTATCCCCAAGGCCTGAAATGCATAATATCAATTCGAAGCTAATTAAAAGTAACTTCAAAATTACACCTCGGCTCTTATAAATTATACCCTCTTACATACATTAAAGTACAATCTTACGTCATGTGTATTATTTCCTTCTTTCCAGGCATAACAATACTTATATTAGTCTTGTTCGCGATAAATGTTTTGCCATTGATTTACATATTCAGCTTCTTGAAAAAGTCCACCAGCACCGTCATAACGTTGCTGAGCCTCCTGCCGTTCGGCTTTGGTAAGTTCGCTCAAGTTTAAACTAACACGACTTTTCAATATAATTAAATTAGCTACCCTTGTACACCTGTACGCCCATTTAATTATCGCGCCAGCTGTACTATCGACAATTATTAAGTTTACAACCGCTTGTTTCAGTCTCCTTGGAGCTCATAATGCACGTAATCGCATTGAGCTTAAACCACTTGAAGATCGTGAGGGTGTTGCGAACAATTCAAAAGAAGATATTCTTACTGATACCGTATTTAAGCCTCTTTCACGGGGAAGTCTCCTTTTTCACGACCGCGACTCAAAACGCCAGGTGCCGAAGACTTCCAAATGTACTTCACGATGTTGCCTGCCTCATGAAAGATACTTGCTGCGGTAAGGAAAAGTCCTCCTCTTTTTTTTCTCCTCTCCTTTTTTTTATAACGATCAATCGTAATGATTCCGACGAGACACACCGAAGCAAACTGTATTAAAGTAACGATAAATTGAAAAGGCATTGCGAAAAAAGTAAGGCTCGAGCGAGTTTCGCGCCCAACGGAGGCGTAAAGATCGCTCGAGCAAATCGATGAAAGGTGTGACGCCCGGAGAGTGGGATTAATTACTCTTTGCACGACCTTTCAGATCTCGAGTGCCTCGACGGAAAGTGCAAGAAGAGCTTGAGCTACTTCAACAATTTCAAAGACGACATGTCCCTAGAAGAGAGTATAACGTACATGTGCTTTACTCCAATACTTTATTTTGGCATTCTCGCCTTGTTAGAATATAAATTAATACCGCTGATGCTTGCGAAGATACGGAATGGTAAATATGAAATTCTAGACGATCCTTGTGACGAGCAAGTTAAAAAGGAAAAGCATTCCGTTTCTTTTGAAATCGCAAAAGCCAGGAACCATTGTGAGTCTCTATGCCTTATGATATTCGGGACACTATATTCCGCACATTTTTTTAAAACGCACACCGAGCGCACCTTTCCGGGAGGCCCCCCCCCTACCCCGCCCTTCGATATCACACGCTCTCGGCGAGCCTCGGCCGCGAACGCCGAGCTCGTCGCTAACGGGGGGCCGTGGCGGCTCGTCGATTCGAAGTCGAAGATCGATCGGTGGGTTGGGGTGGGGGCGGGGGGGCGGGGGCGTGGGAAAAAAATCTTCCAAAAATACCCGCGATACGGGAAGAGGCTTAAAAAGGAGCGGCGTCGCCCCTCTTGGGCATTTCAAATCGGGATTCCAATTTCGACTAGAATCAGCGTATTCGCATACCTGGAATGCTGCTCGGGAGGGCCGAGCGACGCCGTCGAGCTTCGCCGTAAGCCAGTGCCTCCGTTTTAACCGGGGGTCCTCCCCCCCACCCCTCCCCTTTCGCTGATCTTGTCCAGACACGAGGAAGACGAGCAAGAAGTCGGCGAAGGGCAAGAAGGCCGAGACCAACGGGAGCGCGACCTGCGAGGAGAGCAACGCCCTGTCCAACAACGACAGCTCCAGCAATTACCTATTCTTCGTCTATCAGCTGAGCAAGCGCTACGGCAAGTTCCTCGCGGTCGAGGAGGTGAGCTTCGGGGTTAAGCAGCACGAGTGCTTCGGCCTGCTCGGGGTCAACGGGGCCGGCAAGAGCACGACCTTCAGGATGATGACCGGTCAGTCGGTGCCCAACAGCGGAGTCATGTACCTCGGCAACAAGGACTACAACAACAACCGGAAATACGTGAGTCCCCTGCGCTCGCCCCCCGTCGCCCCGTCGCCCAATAACCTATGTCGCTCTTCCAGTACCTCTCGCAGATGGGATACTGTCCGCAAAACGACGCCTTGATAAGGTGCCTGAACGCGGTCGACCACTTGAGATTGTTCGCCCGGCTGCGCGGCATCCCCGAGCTCCAGGTCGACGCCGAGGTGAAAAAGTGGATCGACAGGCTAAGTCAGTATAGCTGCGCCCCCCCCCCATTAGCCACCTCCCCACCCCGGAAACCCTCTCTCTCGGGGCTCAAGTGCACCGCTCTCCCGCTGCTTTTCAGATTTGAACGTCTGCGCCTCCCAGCCGAGCGGGACCTACAGCGGCGGCAACAAGAGGCGCCTGAACATAGCCATGGCCCTTATAGGCAGCCCGAACCTGATTCTCCTCGACGAGCCGACGACGGGGGTCGATCCGGCAGCCAGGAGATCCTTGTGGAACGTCATCGAGTCCTGCAAGACCACCGGCCAGGCCATAATATTAACGTCCCACAGGTGAAAACCCTTTTTGCGCCTGCTTCGTCGCGGCTGCCACTGATCGTGATTCGAATCTTATGATTCCCAACGGTTGGCCTCTAATCGCCGGCCTACGAATCGCGATCGATCGAATTAATCCAGACTGAATTTTTGTACAATAATAATAATAATAATAATAAAAGAAGGGGGAGGGGAAAAACATCGACGCGTTTAAAATGCGTCGTTTGCAATGGGCGCGGACGAACAGTTTTCTTTAAAGTCTTAACGAAGTACAACTTACCGCGTGTCCACAGTATGGAAGAATGCGAAGCACTTTGCAATAGACTTGTTATAATGGTTGGTGGACAATTGGTGTGCATTGGACCTTGTCAGGAGCTGAAGCAACGCTTCGGGGCCGGTTACGACATTCAAATGAAGCTCAATCCGGAGAAGTCGAGCAGCGAAGCGGACAATATTAAAAAGGACATCGAGGAATCATTGAGCTGCGAGCTCGTTGATGAGAATTCGGTGAGGAATGCACAGTTCAATTATTTTATAAATAGCTTTGACAATAAATTGTCTTGCCGATAGTAATCGAATTTGCCTGTCATTATTTCGCTCGTATCTTGAGGGAGGAACAATCGATCGAACATTGCAAAGCAATTGAAAGGCCTGAGATCCCGCTTGATTTTGCAATTTACGTGAATAATTTTATGATTGAGAATGATTATTATTATTATTCGAAAGTCATTTTTATGCAGGAGAAAAAATGCTTCTATATTATTTATCTATAATTATTAAGTTAATTATTAAGAATGCGAATTGCGCTGCTAACGATGTAATGTCTTATTTTAGGGTTTTCTTATGTACCACGTTACATCTTCTCAGACTACGTGGAGGAAAATGTACAACGTGATGTACGAGCTTAAAGGTAAATACAACTGTATCGACGACTTCTCCGTGCTGTCGTCGACCTTGGAACAGTTGTTTTTGCTCTTCGCCAGGGCAGCTAAGCGATCCAATCGTAAGGCGTACAAGTAAAGCGCAAAACTGCTAATGATGCTAGACAACGATATTACTGAGAACCAAAGTCAGGATGGTTAAGGCTATTTTTACGTGTGATATTAAAGATTATAACAAAAATCTGCGTAAATCAGGCAGGGGAAAGGGATAATGTCTTCGTTATTTCGATTTGCGACTGTCGAATTTGAAGGGACGTGTCTGTGACGCGTGAAATGTAAGCTCGCTCGAGATACGTTGTTCGAAACAATAGTTAAGAAATACGAGGATCTCTAACGGGAGAGGTATTAATAAAACTTATTCAAAAAGTATTTTTCATACCGAGCTGTGCTTCGATAATAATTATTCAGTATTTTTTTTTTTTTTTTTTTTTTTTGTATTAATCGAGTTATATCAAAGGCGCAATATACTTATCACGTATTTTCATTCGATTCCAAGTATTAGGAACGGCTTCAGTTCCATTCTAATTAAAATTGTACTGCTTGAAGTTTTTGAATAAATTTTCTTATACATCTCCTCAGCAGCAGAGCTAGGAGTTCCACTGATAGAATTTTGAATTATAAATACTATTATTAATACTTTAATTATATATATATACATATATATATATATATATATTGTAATATTGTCACTGAACTATGTTAACATTACAGTGAGTCAATAAGAGTATTGATTCTATGTCAATAACATTTTAGTGATTAGCCTTATTGATTATGCATATGTGGAGAATATGTAACCAAGTTACGTTCAAGTCAATTATCTTTAACGTGTTTTGTACATGTTTCGTCATCGTACGCCCACGTGTTTTTGGCCTTTAAAAGGATTAAGTAGTAAGAAGTTCACCATCGAACGCCCATCCGTGAGTCAGATTATTTTCATATTCAGTGGCATTGAAGGGCGTAGCTTCGTGTACATACCGTCTGAGATGGACGATGCGTTAGTTCGCATAAGACTTCATTATCTTGTGTATTGGGCAACTCTCTCGGGCACATCATTTTTCGTATCCTTCGCGGTACATTTTTAAGTTGATAAATGGCCCGGCGGTAGTCCACGGCCATTGTGAAATTAAAGATATTATTAATTACGTTCTCCTTAAGTTGCCCGTAAAAATGTGTCCCCCGACGCGTCTGCGTATTCTTCAATTGGAGCGCTCTTCCGAAGACGATGTGTGATCGAGAAATTTGAACGAATCAACAAAGAATCATATACCACAGCGTTAAATGGGCTTTGGCGAGCTTCGGGTATTGGCGAATCCCAAGTTTCGTATTTGTACTGGTTACAAAATAATGCCGAACCCAATACGTCGCATCATATTATTTCGGCCAACGCAGTAACGGATAGTCTGCCAACGGTATAAATTAATAATTAAATGCTGTATAATGAAACTTTTGCCAACAAGGGGATAATCTCCGTGAGCCTCTACTCGGGATCGGTAAAATTCACAATATCACAACGCCCAAGGCGTTGCTTATTCCCCCCACGGCCTTGAAAGACGGCGCTTCTTCGGGTCCTTCCGATAACGAACAATATCTGCTAATGTAGGTAAAATTATTTAAATAACTTTGATCGGGTATGCTGAACTGTTGTTCGTCTCTTCCTAAAATTGACGTAGAGGAATATTACAGTTGGGCGTTTGATTTATTTTAAAAATCCTCTGACAGCGCGACCTCTTGGCGAGGCTCGTGCAAAAAGCGCCAGGACAAGATGGAAAGTGCACAGTCTTTCGATGTGTGTGTAAGAGAATGAGAGAGAGAGAGAGAGAGCCGCCTATCGTAACGGAGATTAGAAAGTCAAACTTAAGATAAATGATTTTGTATCGAGCCCCCGCGTCTCTGGCATTGGTGTCTTCGATGCCAGGAGGTAGATTAGAGTTCTTAGCATTCTTATTATTTATTTAAATAAGGAAGGATAGCATAATAAACTAAATACTTTGACTGTCGACTTACCTTGTTCTTTCGAAGAAAGTGCCATCGATACATCTAATGATCGCGCATTGAAATGTATTTTGCAGTGCCTATTAAGGAGGCCTCCGCGAGCCCAACCGTATATCCTTAAGTGCTCCCCACATGTACTGATATCGTGTAATGGTCACCGGGTGTGGTCAGATCCTCGTTTAAAATTCATTGCGCTTTGGCCTCTATATGCAACGTTTTATTAGTTTCGTAAGCTCTGTTCTCATTACGTTTGTTTCGGATTAAAGTATTTATTTTGAATAAGACATCGATTTACACACACACACACACACTGCGCCTTTGAGATGGGTGTAGTCCTACTTTGTGATATAGAAGTTTTCTAAATTTAGACAGATATGCGCCCTTTTGCATATATCATTTCTAACATTAGTTGAATAAATTTGAGAATTCCTTCACGCATCGTCTTATTGGCTTTTTTTCATTTTTTTCTTCTTCTTTCTTTTGTTTTTTTTTTTGGTTTTTTTTTTGAAAAAAAAAACCAAAAAAAAAATAATTCGTGTTACGCTTTCAATTTACTTCTCGCTTAGAATACTTGAGAATTGTTGAGATTTTTTTATGTATTTTTGTACGCAAAGAGAAATGGTAGATTCTATTTTGGTTATTCTAAGTCATTAAAGCTTGCCACTTAGTATTGATGACTTGGGGCCTTTCGATGTGGTTGGATAGTAAGAAGAGCTCGAAAATGTTTCGAGCTCACTTGAGTGCAGGAAAACAGAATCGGCTTTACAAAATCGTCAGCTACTCATAATGTTCGGATTTAATTCTATCGACTGCATAGTTTTTTTTTTTTTTTTTACCAAGAAACAAGTCTTCAATTGGTTCCATCTTAATACGATTGTATTCTTGTAAGACGATTTGTTCAGTGCTGTCGAAATTGGATGTAATGTTTTTCTAAGCTGAGTCTGTACTTACGTAGAGATGCAATGCAGTAAGAACACAAAATAAGAAATCGAGAGAGAGTGAGAGATTTAATGTAAAGATGATTAAAATATAATTTGCCTATTTACAAGTTAATGTAAAAATGTTTAATAAGATGAAAAAGCTGTTGTTACAATCTTTGTAATTAAATTGTAAAAGTTTTTACCCTTATTTGAAAATAAGAAAAGCAGCTGAAAGCTACGTAGTTGGTAGGATGCAAATATTTTTATTAATTCGTAATCACAACCTTACCAGAACGATTATTATGACTTTAATAATTTAGTGTTCATATTATTTACAATCAGTCTCGAAGAATATAATTTTCGTTTATTTAAAATGAATGAAATTAGTCGTTTAAAGGACGATTTAGACGGAAAGAAATAAAATGCGCTCAGGATCAATTTAAAAATGAAATTTGTTATTTCGATAATGATAAAATTACTTTGAAATACAATTTATGAATATTTCATATACATTGAACAATTAAAATGTGGGAACGATTATTTTATTGAGCAGTATTGATAAAGTAGTTGAAAAAAGTCTGTTAGTGCTATAAGGTGAATCTCAATTGAAGCTCAAGCGAAGTTTGAGCAAACTGAATAAGGCTGCAATATCAAAATTTATTTGTTTCTTTTAATTCTAAATATTACTAGAAGTCGTAAAAAGCAAATCGAAGTATCGCATATATTAGTTATTTCTAACGCAACATACTAAAGTATGAGTATCGTCAAAAGTTTAAATTTAGATTTACTTTATATTTAACGAATTAAGTGTTATAGAGAATTTTCGTAGATTTTAGTTAAGAAAGAAAATGTTCTGCGTTTTACGTATTTATTTTTTTTTTGTTCCCTAAAGATCAAGTATTATAAAACCTTGTTTAAAATTATCTATTTTAAATAGACAATTTAAAGTTCATTAGATTTGTTGTTGATTTATGTGAGTATTTATAATGGATCTAAGTACATTAAATGTATTATTAAGCGACGATTTGTCGGAAATTAATCTGATTGAAATATTTACTCTTACGTTTGTTAATGCTTTGCATAGAGTGTGTTTTATTCCTTTGTTTTCATATACTAAGTAGGTTAAGTAAAGCAAAGTGCAATGCTGCGAAATTATAAGCAAAAACAATATAAAGAAAGCAAAAAGTATTATAACTTGTAAACGATATATTTGTACTTTTTTAAATTTTATGTATTTTTGTAATGTCGCTATATTTACAAGACAATTTTCGTTGTGCAATGCAAATAAGTAATAATTATAGAAATTGTATATAATTAATTTTAAAGGCACATTATATTTGCAAAATAAACATTTTTTCTATTCTTGATAAATTGAAAATCAATAATGATTTTTAATCTCACTTGCAAATTGAATGTACAAAAAGTAACAATTGTACAAATGAATCTTTCGGATAGTATTTAGCCGCACCAATATTTTACTCGTTAATTACTTGTAAAACTAATATCATCACTTTTTTTTACATTAACTGCGAATAGTATAATTTGCATTTTTCCTTCTCTTATCAATAATGCGTTTTCATCGTGCGTTTCTATGACTAATCTGTAATTAAGCAAGGTGCATATTGTAATAAAAATGCGTTAAAAAACAGATGGATCCCCCATTCATTGCAAAATTCACAACACGGGTAAAGGAATCGACCGCGTTACGGCTTAAAATAATGACAATGCAATGCTTATTTATTTGTTTATTTGTTTATTTATTTATTTATTTATTTATTTGTTTCATACAAAATGTACTTATAAATTATCACGTCATTTTCCAATAACCAGGCGGTAAGCTTTGCCCGCGTTTTTAACAGAATCGCTTGAACGCGAGCTGCTGCGCCCAGGAGCAGCGCAGCAATCATTAGTCGGCTGTCGTGACTTCCCCCAAGGTTATGCGGAAAAATCGGTGCCCTATAAGTATCAATGATGATTTGAGTATTTACAACAATATAACTGGTGATTAGCAGTGGCAGTTCAGTGGCGGCTCGACGGGCGTCGATTAACGTTGCGATCCTAATCGCAGTTTAGTAAAGCTTGATTGATTGCAGTAGGACGGGCGGGGGCAGCCGCTAATACTTGTATCCTCCTTGGGAGCTCTGGTAAGAGGTCGAGCCCTGGTACGAGCTTCCGGTCTGGTATCCGCCGCCGGAGGGGTATCCGCCACCTGCGGTATGCCAAGGTCATGGGACCGGAACTTCATTGCGCGGCCCTCGGAGCGGGCCCTCGATTCTTAGTCGGCCCGTCGCGGCAGGTGCATCGTCAAGGGGATGATTTTTCGAAAGCGACCGGGACAAAAGTGCTCCAATAACTTTGACCGCTTCTTCTTCTTTTTCTTTTTTTTCTTTTTCTTTTTTTTGTTTTTCGTATCCATCTTTATTGTCGTCGTTGCCATTGATGTTGCCATTGTTCGATGATACGTCGAGGGAGACGCGCGGCGCGAAAAAGGGGAAAAGCTCGGGGTCGAAATCGATAAGAAAACGCGAGTCTCGGAAGAGTCGAACGCGGCTCTTCGCTTCCGGTAATTTAGCAGGCGTTGGGAGGATTTTGTAAAAACCCGGAGGTGGGGGGGGGGCCACCCGTGGCGAATTACCCGAAAAGCTCGCGAGACTACCGAGCCGAGAAAAGGTAAAAAGAATCATCGGGGGGCGTCGCTCGATATCGTCGTCGCTTACCCGAGTGTCCGGGCTCGGCCTTGTAGCTGCCGTCCTGGTTCTCGCCGCGGGCCTCAGCCGCGAGGGCCTCCTGGATGCCCCGCTGGATCTCTGGCGGTATCGGGGGCGGGGTCGGGATGTGAGCGCCCTGGGCGTGGAAGCCGGACTCGTCGGCCGTGTAGCTGATGCTGTAGAGCTGGCCGTCGGGGCCGGTGTAGCTGTAGGAGCCGCTCACGGCCTCGGTGTTACCTGGATCAGAGGCAGGCCAGCGGGTGAAGGGGGGCGGGCGGCAGGCAGGTCGGTTGCGCGAGCCCGCCCGCCGGGAAGTGCGTCGAGTCTCGGGCGGCGGATGCAGAGAGTTGCGCGACTCCCATTGTCCTGCTCGGCCGCTCTCTCCACCCCCGCCCGGACGCCCCGAGCCGCCAGCGGTGCAGGCTCTGCTCGAGCCGACGCTCGTCTCTGTGAGATCGTCACCCCGGATCCGACGCGGTTCTACTCCTCGCGCTGCATCGCGATTCGCGGATTCGCGACAGGCTGAATTCCATTCCCAGGCAACCGTGATTCTCCCTCCCTCCCTCCCTCCCCCCCTCCGGCCTCACAATCCTGCCTCCGCCGTAATATTTCTCCTCTCCCTCCGATCTCGACAAAGGATATTTCGCGACTTTTTAGCACACGTGCCGAGGCCCGGTGTGTTTTTTTTTCTCTCTCTCTCAACTACTACGTGACGGCTGTGATTATAAGTAACAATAGTCGATGGATCTGACTTGGCGTGGCTTATTTACGATTATTTCATTGTCAGTTATTTCACGCTGGGGCTTCTTACTCCTTATACTTAATCAAGCAATATTATGTAAGTTGAGCGACGTTTCGTAATTAATCGGCCGATATAAATAGAAATAAAGAAAAGCAGACGTTATTTATTAACGAGTAATATCTTAAATTATGAAACTTTTAATTACAAGTCATGAGAGTTTCTCGAACTATAAATTCATCTATTATTCAATATTGTAAAATAACCGAGCTGATTCGGATCGTTATACTTACTAGAACACGTAGACTTACTGCAATCCAATTTCTCGCGAATTTATATATTAATCTTTTTTCCCAACAAATGCTGCATCGATGATTAATATTACCGTTTCACGTGCTTCCACAGTTACTTTCAAAACTAATTGTATTTTTTCGTAAGACTTATCCCTCCGTTTTTAATGCTGCATCTCACTTGGAATCAGCATTGAAATCGGCATTTCCAAAACAATCGTCACTCGCAATGGAACAATCAACTTATTCAGCGTACGTATGTACAAATATTTAAAACGATGATAACACGGTATTTAAAATTGGTAATTCTTGTTGCAGCTCGTTAAAGTATACGAAAAATGATACGCAAGAATTATAATTTGGATTTTGAAAAAGCCGCAGTAAGTAAGCTTCAATTACACTGTGACCGATTAAAAGATGCTCGTAAACAAGTTTGACCAATTTCTTTCAATAAAGACTAAAATTAACTTTCGTATATATTTTTTTTTTTTTTTTAAAAAACAGTTATATTTTCTATTCTTCAATTATACTCGTTATTTTATCTCCGCTCAATCAATGCATATCTCTAAAATGTTGAAACACAATGAGCGGCGAGCGAATTCAAAGCCATGCCGCACGAATATCGTTAAGGGGAAAAATGATTTTTTTTTTAAAGCACAAACGAAGGCACATTGTGCACATCACTGCTCGAGGTGGAGCTAAGAAACCCACGAGCGTCCGCGACGATAGAGCGTATTTTAAATTCCTCGCCGAGGTAATGGTAAGCAATTCGGACAGCGATAATTTCGTTCGTTCCAGTGGTCGCCCGAGCAACCAACAATTATATCTAACGAGGAATGATGATCGTAGTAGCGGACAAAGTTCACGCGAGTGCAGACATTTTGGCCGGGCCTCGTACTCGGCTTGATCGGCCCCGTAACCGCGCGCCTCTAGGTAAGAACAAAGGAAAAAAAGAGCGGCTCGTCAACCGATGCCGCGAAGCTCCGGTCCCGGAGGCAGGCCGAGCAGCCGCGAGAAGCGCAGCCCTCGCCATCGACGGTATAGGGCCTTACCCGACGGAGGCAGGATCGCGCTCGCTCTCTCTCTCTCTCTCTCTAGTGGCTTACCCTGGGTCTGGCCCTGCTCCTGGACCTGGATCCCGTTGCCGGTCTCGTAGCTGTAGCGGTAGTTGCCGTCGCCGCCGTTCTGGGCGTCGAAGGAGACGATGGGGATCTGGGGGGCGCCGCCGCTAGGGCCGAAGCTCCCCGATCCGGGGCTCGGGAAGGGCCCGGCCCCGCCGCCCGGTCTCGAGGGGAAGACGGGCCCGGGTCCGAAGCTGCCGGGCGAGCCGCGGTTGCCGAACGGAGCGCCGCCACCTAAGAGGCACAGGGTCAAGATCAGCTCTCGGGGGGCCGTTCGCTCTTTTTTTTCCGGGTTTTCGCGGGTTTGCCCCTTCCATACCCTCCTTGGCCCTCCCCCCCCCCACCCCTCGCGGCCCCGCCGAAGCTCCGGCTCCTTGAGTGCCTTCCACGATGGCAATTTTGTAACTCTTTCCGCCTCTCTCCCGTCGAGCGCCTACAATTTCAGGGGGGGGGGCGAGAGACTCTAGCTCCCAAAGGATAATGCCATCTTTTGCAATGCTCTTGGCTCAATGCCTCGGCGCCTCTACGTGTGCAACAATGGATGCTATTTTATTTCAGCAAATGGAGCTTTGTTAGGCAAGGGATATCTTCTCCTCGCAATGGAAAGGTACGCGGGGCCACGACATCTTATTTAACGAGTCCTCGTTGCACTTAATAATGAGTCCAATCGCTTATAAAATCGTTCCCTTAAAACTTGAGCTCTTTTCGAGAGATCAGCGATATTTGATACGGTTGCATGATTTGTGCAAATGTTTCGGGCTACGGGGATTCTATTCACAAACCATCGATAGACCCTGGCTTATTATTACCGTAGAAATTTTTTCCCTCGCTTTGTTATTAACAAACAGTATCAACAGGAAAAATAATAAAAGTATATATATAGCATCTGTTACGGTTTTTTTGAAATTCTAATGTTTACGCACAGGCGCAAATTAAGCTATTTTAAAAAGCCAATGAATTCTCGTCTATTTCCATCTATAATCAAGCTAATAATGCTCCTAATGT
Organism: Kradibia gibbosae; assembly: GCA_018907135.1. Taxonomy (NCBI): domain Eukaryota; kingdom Metazoa; phylum Arthropoda; class Insecta; order Hymenoptera; family Agaonidae; genus Kradibia; species Kradibia gibbosae. The sequence goes on from JACCHX010000007.1 coordinate 15,107,961, forward strand.
TTATCGCATTAAGCATTTATGTTGCATAGATCAATGAGCTGCGTCTTGTTTGTACGGGGGGATGTTTTTTTTTTTTTTTTTTTTTTATGGAATTTAAAAATTCGACGAGTGATCTATTTTGCAATGTTAAGCGGGCAATAACGAGCGAATATTGGGGACCGTTCGATCGCGTTTGTTTTTGCCAACGAAGAAAAAATGAAGTTGAGCGCCGTCGCATTCCAATAATAGCAATAATAATAATAATAATAATAATAATAATAATAATAATAATCAATGATAATCAATAATTATGATTATTGCGCAATTGTTCGACGTTTCACGGTTTTCTAACGTGAGATAAATAGCCTTATAATAAGAAATACGATCATTTTCAACATTGGCGCAACTCGACGGATAATTTGTCATCTTAATTACGCGATTATATTTGTTTGCATTGGAATCTATCAATGACAGGCATGCCTAAAAATTAATCGCAAGCCTACGATCGAGGAAAAATTCTCATGACTTCGGCAGCCGAGAGTGCGCAGGCTTGCTCAGTAAAGGAAAGCACGCGGAGGCGCGAAAAGCTTCGGGGAATTACGCAATTCCCGTCGTCGGGGCTTCTCCGTTAGCTCGGAAGATCATCGCGGTGCTAAATGGCAGCGATGGGAGTAATTCATTATTGGCGCGGCGGCGGATCATCGAAATCGAGTGGAAAGGCTTACTTATCCCAGGGGAGTCGAGCCGCGACAATCCTTGGTTACGACATTGAAATTACCGACAGGAGGGGACGAAAATCCCGCCTTAGCTCGGGTCAGGGCCTCCCCTTGTGGTCTCTTACCTAGTCCGGCGCCGGGGCTGCCGCGGTTGAAGCCCTGTCCTGGCGCTTGGAGGCCGGAGCCCCCGGCGGTGCTCGCGCTACCCGGTGGCAGGTAGGTGTTCTCGAGCCGGGCGGCGAGGCACGTCGTCGTCGCGACGAGTAGTACTGAGCTCAGCTGCTGAAACAAGAGCCCTGGTCTTGGCGTCGCTGCAGCCGAGGGCTCGGGGCCCCGAGCCGGCCCCTCGACTGCGCTTCGCCAACTTTCCCAACTTCCCCCCCCAAAGCTACCCCCGAAAGACTCTCGGGAGTCTTGCACTTTTTGCTCCCTTAGCCTCCGAGCTCACTTCACCAATTCCCCGCTCCGCGGAGGACGCGGTCGCTTTAACTCCGTAATCCAGGACCTCGGTTTTTACTCCCTCGCACTTCGGGCCCGCGGTGCAGTCGATTGCCTCGTGACGAGTCTCTTAGGGTGGGGGTGCGGGAGCAAAGGTGCGCAACGGTTACCGTCCAAATCCGTCGGATGCTCCCAAGATTGTCTCCGATCCCGCGACCGCATCGACACTTTGCGCAAATTAAGCTGCGCGAATATCGAGGGATTTCTCGTCTCAACCGTTTACCCGATTTCCGGCTCTTGTCTTTAGAGCTTACGAGCAAATAAAGAACCGAAGGGACATTAAGCACACCGCCATCGGGATTCGGTAGCCCTTTTGTTTTCGAATCGTTGCGAATATTTGTGTAGCAGAGCAAAGCAATAGTATGGATGACATTATTAGAGCGACACTTGGATCGATCTAAGGAGACGTTAACATTCGAGCGATTTGATATTAATTGTACCGGAATAAAAGCTAATGCGTTTAATAATTAAAAAGTTAATACAATTGGCTGGTCGACGTTAACTTTGGCTTATCGCGTGGATGCAAAATTAATACGGTAAGTAAATATTGGACGAAAGAAAACTCGCCGCCGAGAGTAATTTGCCCCTGCGAGGAGGGCGAGCGAAGGCCCTCGTCTGCCCTTCGAAGCGTCGGTATCCGGATTACGAATAAGAACTCAACGAGGACGCGACTCGAGGGTCAAAGAAGGGCCTTGGGGGAAAAATTGCCGAGCGCCGACTGGTAATTCGCGTGGTCGTAGCCAGCCGGAGCCCGGCCGAACTCGGGCGCGTCTACGTCGGGGCCGCGCCTCCCCCGAAGGCTCGCGAGGTGCTCGCGTACCAGCTTCATGTCGAGGTTGCGGGACTCGCGGGGCTGTCGTCCGGAAGCAAAGTCCCAGGCTCTTCGCGAGGTGCCGAGGATGGAGACTCGAAGCCGAGGATGCTGCCTGCTGATGATGCTGAAGACGAGGCCTGTGCGAGCTGAGGACTGCCGCGTTATTGTCGCCCATTCGCCGGCGCGCCGGCAACTTTTATACCTGGCGCGTCCTCTCACTCGGAGAGCTCGGCTCCTTTGTGCGGGGGACCCGTGGCCGATTCCATCCCCACCGCCGCGATGAGTCGCGGCCTCGCGGACCCAAGGGCTCTCCTCTTTCGGGGCGGCCTCGGGGTTGGGCCGCGGCCCCGCTCCCGTCGGCTTGGCCCCGGCCCCGCTCCCGAGCCGCTCGGCCGAACCCCTTGCGAGCCTCTTGCCCCGGGAGCAGCCCTGCTTCCACGGGGCGGGCGGCTAACCTCGTCGTCCAGGGGCTCCCGGGACTCCTACCAGCGGCCGCTGCTCGACGGGACCTTTTTGCTCTGTCCGTTCAGGCCCGCACCCCTTGCGCTATGCTTGGCTCCCTAACTTCCGCTGCTGCTTCATCGGGGACCTTACCGGGGATGCTGGGGGCCCTCCGCCTCGAGGCTCATCGGCCTCGCGTCAAATGTCGACGCTTGTCCGTAATTTTATTGGTTAAGAGAGCAAACAATGGCCACGAGATTAAGCGTCGACTCGTGTTTTCTATCACTTTCTATGTGGCCTATTAAAAAATATCAATGAATATCTTTCTTTGAAACATAAATTCTAATGTGTACATTGGCCGAAGTGAAAGACAACACTTGAATATGGAAATATCTCAAGTGGCTTCGGCATTTTTCCTCTTCTGTTTCAAAAGCTTTCGCTTTTTCCACTTTCCTTTGAAACAAATGATGAAATGTACCTGAATCCGAGAAGACGAAAGTACCTTTTTTTTTTTTAAGTTTCGCTACTACTTATTTGATTAGAATAATTGTAGAAGTTTTATAAATTATAATAAGAGTTTGCTTAGTACGCATAGTCTTTTCAAGCGAAGACTATTAAGTAAGTTTCGTACTGTTGTTTAATATTTACAGTATTTAATATTCATAAACTGACTCCTCGACGGCGATAAAAAAATTTTTGAAGAAACTTTATTCATAACATTATCAAACGCTTAATAGGCATCGTTACATTATTAGCCAATAACATAAAGATCCTAATTTATTTTATTAACTATTTTATTAACGCATTAACTAAGAATCGTAATTAATTCATACAGTATCACTATTAGTCATAAATTGCATCTGCTAATATTTGGAACAAATTTTTTTTTCGTAAGCGGCTCATTTGGTGTAGCATGTGATACAATATTTTTTTCATCGGTTAAAAAAATGAAAGACTATCATTTCTTATTATTATTATTATTATTATTATTATTATTATTATTCTGGGTAGATTTTTTTACAATGTACGGAACATTATCTAAGGTTTATGTACGAGAAATTTACTCATCGGTAGTACGTATTGAAATACATTTTTATGATTTTTTTGTTATATTACACTATAAAAAGCGAAGGAAAAAACTATTTTCACTCCATACATCAAAGTATTATAATGATGTTGGAATTTGAACAAATATTATGCATTTACGTGATATTCAAATTGTGATCTTGTGTCTTTCTATAAACGAGATATTATTAAATATAATATTTGTAATTAAATTTTAATAAAGTCAAGCTACGTATATATACTTTATGAAAACATCAGTCGTACAAATAAGGGTCATTATGAATCTTAAACATTTTAATTAATGGGTTTTTATTTAAATTGGAACATCGAAATGGAATGTTTGTTGCAAAAAGAACTGCACACGTATAATTACGTTTTGAATTATTCGTCTTAAAGTTAGTTCATAAATAATTTTTTATATTTATTATTGCGTGAAATTTTGACGTGGATATATATATTCTAGAAAGACATTTCTTAAAAATTTACACTTTTCAAAAAGCATCGAAAACTTTGCGCAAAACTTTATCCTTTCATATTTAATTATGTTTACCCGATGTACATTGATCTGCCAAAATGCATTTTCTCATAGCCTCCTCAAATAACATCCTTTAACTTGCTCAAAATGTTAATTATCATGAAGCAGATTTTGATATACGTGCAAATCTTTTCTTACTTTAGCATTTCAAAAGTGTAATATCATGTTCTCTAGATACTACATAAACATTTACACGAGTAAATGCTATGCAGACAACCGAAGTTTAGTTCTTTAGCAGATCAGTTTTTCTTTACAAACTAGATGATTGAGATTGTGACGTAAGGCTCTGAAATTATTTGCATTCGACGAAAATGTGAAACGAAATGTTTCCTATAATGGCTTCGAAAATGCTTCTTCTGCTGCAAGATTTCAAAATTATTTAACAATCCTTCCTTCATTCCTAATTATCTTCTTTTTCACAAAAGAATTATGATAGGAGTGGAGGAGAATCTTTAATCAATTGGATGTCGCACTGTGGATTCGTTGCTTAAGGAGACACATTTTTCTTCGCAAATAAATAAGCTTTCATAATAATACCTAGATGCTAATTTTTACCCTAAATCGGATTATATATTAGGCAAATTATAAAATAATTAATACCATTGGAGTATTTGTGTTTCCTAGTTGAGTTCAATTTTGAATAGGCTTGGTGTTATTGCTATTTGGAATTATATAATGGTAAAATAACTATATTTACGAATACAAATTTATTTGCACACTCATTAAATGTACGACTATTATTATGAAGTTGTTAGTTTTAAATATATGTAGATGCAATGAGCATAAATTATCGTGTTCATCGTAATACGAAACAGGTAAACAATAAATTCAAATTATTTCAACTGAAATACGCAAATAATATATATATATATAATTCAATTTTGGAGTTTTTTTTAAGCTTGTAAGCTTTTGCTTAGTTTGTCGTGACATTTACAATATGATCTGATATTTCCTATTCAAAATAAAAAAATAAATCTCATAAAAAACATTACGTTCTAATAAAACAATTGCAAAAGTTAGGGTAATTGTTTTAATTGATTGCACTTTTCAATAAGATCATATTACTAGGCCATTATATAAATAATATTCAAAATATATACATACAAGTAATATTCAAATAAATCAACACTATATTTATTTATGAGAGTCATCATGAAATATTACTAATACTTATTCCTATTTTGTTATATACAATAATTTACTCTTTTTTTTTATTGTTGTCAAAATAAGGTTAATTAAATCAATGAAATTTCTTAACCCGTTGTGTAATACATATTTTAATATTAAAATTTTTCCGTTATTAATGCATCAGTATAAAATATTTTATAAAACACAAATTTTGATTGTGCAGTGCATTTTATTTCATTTATTTGTAACAAAATAATTTACAACTGTCAGCGGTTCTTCATAAATCCCTCAGTGATATTTTAATAAGCAAGTAAATGCGTATTAAGCCTTTCAACGTATTTTTAAATAATATGCTTTTTAATTACAACATATTTTTTTAATATTTTACACGTGCGGAACTGTCCTCGACAACCGTACGTATTTTTTAAAATTGAATAATTTCAAAAAAGAAAAATTGTAAAAAAAGAACGTTTTTACAAGTTTTTAAAATTGTAAAATAAATTCCTGATTATGATTTTAATAATAAATCAAAATAAAATTAGTTAAAGCAGATTTTATTTGTAATTTTTTTTTTTAATTTAAATTTATGTTTTTGTTTTTAATTATATTTTTATAACGCGATTTGGAACTAGAACACTATGCAAATAATGTTCATATTAATATTCTTTAATATTTATCAGATACAAATTCAAAATTTTAATTAACGGTTCCAAACACTCGAGGATCGAGTGATAAATTAAGTTATTAAATACCTTAATATCTGTATGCTGGAATACTTTTAGGGGTTGGATTTTTGTAAAAATATTTTAATACTCTATTTTTTTGCATGAAAAACATAGATTTTATTCATAAAGAAAAATATTGCGGTTACTATTCATCAAGTTAGATATTTTTCAACAGAGTAGTTAAGCATCAGTGAGAAGTTCGTCTATTATCGAGTGATGAAGACTTATTAGCCGTACAAGTTATGTAAATAGTATAACCTAGTTAATAAATTTGCTTTTGATAAAAAAAAAAATCAATTATTATTATTGTATGATTTTTAATATACCAATCCATCGGTAATATCACACTGAAATTAGATCACGATAGTTTTAATATTCTTTAATAGTATCCATTAATTATTTTCCGAAACGTGGATCGGAAGATCAGCAAGAACAGAAGTGCGCCGAAATTGCAAAAGGCATTTGTTTCAATTAGAGCGCTTAATGAAAAGATTTGAATTCCGTTGTCAACGAACCCGAGAAAAAAAAAAAAAAAAAAAGAAGAAGAAGAAGGTAGGAAACAAATACAACGAAAAAGAATGATTTCATCTAGATTCACCCGCAGCGAAGTGTGGAGGAGCGGAGTTTTGAAAAATCGCACGGAAATGAGGTTACGCCGTTGTGTAAAAGTCCATACACACGCATAATGCAATTAGAAACGATATCAAATGCACTGTCGCAATGATTTTAGCCTCGGCACGCGTATAATTTTGCATGCGCTATTAAAGAGAGCGAGAGAGAGAGAGAGAGAGAGAGAGAGAGAGAATGGAAAACGGTGCAAAAGAAATGGGAGAAGTCGAGGCGCTATCGAAACGATACGCCGAAAGAATGCTTATGTAGGATGATCTTGTCGGCGGAATCTCGGCGGCTGCGATCGGTTTTGTGCGGCGGGGGGGGGGGGGTCGGTGGATGGGTGGGGGGCAAAGCGAGCGGCGCCCGCGGACCTCCAATTTGCGGGTCTTCAATTAATGGGAAGGATGCGCTAATGGCTCGCGGGTCAATGCGCGTGCGCGCGGCATCGTCGCCCTAATCATCAATGAGCCGGGTAATGACGTAGGCTCAAGGTGCGCGCGTCAAAGGTAAACTTGTGCAATGCTCGCCGATCGCAAGCAGTGCCTGTGCGCGAGAGGCGCGCGCGCGCAACGAGCCGAGTAATGCGTTCGGGGAAAAAATATCCATCATAATTCCATCCGACGTCGGAGGCGCTCATCTCGTCTCGGGCGCGATTCCGCGCAAAGGGGGATGTGAAAGCAACAGTTTATTAGCCGAGTCACGAATTTCAAGGAAAGCCAGCCAACTTTTATGCATCGGAAACCATTAGCACTTGGCCTCTGGGAATTCCTTTGCGAAGTATGTGGATTGGATGCGTTAGGATTGTCCATTGTAAAGTGACCTTCTCCGAGATAGCGGGCCAAATTCCTTGGACGGCTTGGGAAAGTATTTTCGCCGGCTTTTCGGGGACCGAAAGCACCGTAGCCGTTCGCGAATTTATTCTTACCCTCCCCCGGCGATTGCCAATCCAGTCCCACCGTCATCGGTGGACTTTGATGTTTTTCTTCTTCTTCTTCTTCTTCTTTTTTTCTTTAACAGACCATCGCGTGCCTTTTACAAATGAAGTTATTATCCAATTGCTGGACAATAAATCATAATTATTATGTAAACATAAAACAGAATAGAGCCTGCAATTAGGCCGTGCGTGAAGGTTTTGAAAAATTAATTTCTTAACATTTCTCTTTCATCTCGCGCCTATGATTGACTGTAATATCCAATGTTATTTATAAAGCGTTTAGATTTCACGCGGCAATAAATTAGCTGGAAATTTATAAATGATATTCTCGCAAGCTGACAGGGAAGGAATCCTTAATTTAAAATAGGACTGGCAAACCAACTGCGGTTCATCCGCAATGATCAGGCTGTTATTTAGTGCTGCTTGGCGTTACTGTGATTACAGAACCGTCTAGTACTTATCATTTCATTATGCCCTGGCACGTATATAAATTGTTAATAATTTATCACGAATTACACATCGGCTTCTCGTTTCGCGACTAATCTAAATATACATTTAATCATCCTGCCAATAATATCTTCTCTTCTAACACCCTGAGTTTCGAGCGGGGCAACCGTTTCTCGTGTAATAATATAAAAATCAGCTCAATAGCCCACCTAAATTTCAAGCTCGCTCGTGTTTTAAATAATTGAATAGGACTGAGAAATCTGTAGATTGGATTAAACTAAAACGAAAATCTTCTCGCGCTTGCTCTCATTCGCTTTGCAATGGCGCACAAAAAAGTCCAGGTAATGAAAATATCATAAACTGTTGTGAAACTTTTCACCAATAACTTTTAAAAGTACTTCTACTGGTTGATTATTCACTTCGAACTTTGTAAAATGATATATTAGTCCATTAAGAATGCAGAGTAAATTAATGGTGCGCTCAATGGATAAAGTTAATTTAGAAATAGTCAAATATTATCGCTAAATTATGATAAATGTCTTGTACTTTTGTAAAAACCGAGGCTTTTTGCAACTGTTAAAACTCAAAAAGTACAGCCAAAGGATGTTATCATGGCTGTATCTCTCTATATTATGGGCCGCTGATTATTCTCATACGGAGAAAAACTATTACTATACTTTGGTCAATTGATCAAGTTATCTTTTTAATAGGTAAATGTATCATAATTAAAGCTTGTTAAAGCCAGTTGACAAGTATCGGATTCTTTCTCGTAAGAAATTACTTTGAAAAGTAATAATTTGTATTTAATTTAACCCGGCAAATCATTTCTTCGCTTTTTTTTTCAAATTAATTTCATAATTTATATTTTATGTATATTCTTTGAAGCATAAATTTTATATTACGCATCTCGCTGCACTCACTCTTTCAATTTACATTGAAGTTTTTATTCTTTTGTCAATTACAATCAGGTTAAGTCTGTAAGCTTCAGAATACAAAATTTATGCAATAAGTCACTTTATTTATACATTTGTTCACAATAACGATGAAGGCTTATTAAGAAATAGGATTTATAATGTATAAATCATAAAAAAAATCGGAGAGACGATTCCATTGAGTAGCAGTCAATCGCAGTGTCGAAAGATATTCATATTTAATTATCCCTCTTTTTTTCTTTTCTTTTCTTTTTTTTTTTATCGTAACTTGCGTAAAAACCTCAACGAAATAATTTTTTCTCTCAATTTTTAAAGTCCGTCGGGAATGAAAACAATCGCGGAATTGTCGGAGCTTACTCAAGACTATGCAAAATTGTTCGTCCTTACCCGAATATTTGTTTAAGTGCCAAATTACATTACCGGGCAGGTCTTACTACCTTCATTATTAAGTATAAAAACATCGGCCTGTTTGCACTACAAACAGTACACGGTTTGACAAAAAATAAGAACATTAATTTTAATATCAATTTTATACTACTTAATTATACATGCCGCTATTGATGGAATACCAATATATTATATATTAATAATTACTATGCTAACCCATAATTATATATAATCAAAATAGTTTAAGGAAGGTATAAGTATAATGTCGTGGATTTATAAGAGGAAAAAATTTTCTTTAAATAATGTTTTCAATTGCTTACAAATTCGAAGATATAATGTAAAAATTTACCACTACTGCATTACTTACTGCGATTCTGGTAATTTCATTAACATTGTTATTGTACGATATTAACAATATTGAAATATTTTTTTTGTAGATAAAAAAATAATTAGCTTAATGATAAATAAGGTTACATGAACTTATCAATTAAATAACTGAGTCTACCCTTATTAATTAAATATACATTTAATTCTATTTATATTATGTATGTATGAAAAAATATGCAAAATGTTTATTTGAGGAAAATCTTTGTGCATTAAACGCTGCATAACTCAAATGTACGATTTCAATTTAAAAATTAATTAATTCCGAAACGTAAATAATAGTACATCATTAAAAGTTTATTTTTACAATTTGTCAATATATTAATTTAAAATATGCAAGACTTATATTTTCGAAGGGTATAACATCACGATGTGTGTGAACTAATTGTCGAAAACGGAATAAATACATATTTTAATTTTATTACAAGCATTTTTATGCATTATTTGAGTACTTACATAAAGTATTAATAATAGAGTAATTTTTTCGCTTTTTTATTGACAAACTAAATATATTTCTTCACAATATTACAAATGACTTAATAATATTCTTTGAAGTAATTTTTTTTGTTTAATAATCTAAATTAGTCACATATAACTATTTTCCGCTAAAATGAAGAAGTAATTTTTTTTCTAATTTATATGATCAATGCAATTATTTAAATAAGAAAAGTCCTTTTTAAGTATAATATTAAATAGATTAGTAACGCATGTGTTACTTTTTTTTGTAAATTTCGTGCAACATAAAGAGTTCGTAACTCCATATTAAAACTATATATTATGTAAAAGTAATAATAATGTTTCATTAAAAAATGAAAGTTTGTAAATTATTATGATACTATTAAAATATTGCATTATTTTTTTGTAAGCCAATTAACATAAAGTAAACATTCCTTATTAATAATACATTTCGTAAACAGAAATTAACGTTATTATAATATCTTACATATTATGATTAACTCTCATAATTTTTAAGCTCTAAGTTATTCGACAATTTTGTTATAATGCTTGCATCACTGAGAAATGCATACTATGACTAAGACTGAGTACAAATGTGCGTTCAAGTCAAACAATCAAAATGAATAGTATGACGTACCCCATTATAATGGAATACAAAAGTCATATCACTTAAGAATTCGAACTAATGAAATTCATAATTAAAAGCTTTGGAATTTGAAGATCTCACAAAATACAAACATAAATAACTGGTTATTGGGATAAAAGTGAAATCATATCCGTATTTCTCATTTCTAATGCCAATTGATGGATAATGTCAATCACTTTTGTTACATTTTGGACAGAAAAGAGTAAATTTTTAGATATATCAGAATGATATTTACGAATTTAAACGAACGTAATCTGTTATTTTTGTGCTTTATTCATGTGATTTCAGTTGCTTCAATTACGTTGTTTTTTTTATGAGTACAAATAAATTACAAACAAACATTGATGTACTATAAAATAGAAATAAAAAAGCTTAGGTCATAAGAATAAAAATTTTGTATTGTAAATTTAAAAGACAGTATAAATCACGGTAAACTACATATTTCATGTAAGTAATGATTGAAATTTAAAACTAAAATAATTTATGTTTTGTGAATGAATTATACTAGAATATGGTGAATTAAAAAGCATTGATGTTTTTAATGCAATTACGATGTGATCTATTGATTGATGTATGTTTTATTTTAATTACTTGGATCATGATTTTATAATTCATCGATAAGGTTTTCATTTTAAATTAACAGATAATAAAATTTTATTTATAATAAATAATAAATTTTGATGCCTATATGAAAAAGTGAATAAATATTTTTCAACGAGTAAAATGTAATTGTAATACTTTTTTTTTTTTTAAATTTCTTCAAGTAAATAACTACTTTTATATCTGCACATTATTTTGAAATAAATTTAAAATTAATTTTAGATAGGTATGTACTACATTATATATTTTAATATATTTTATGTGCTATATTCAAGAATATTTTGTAAACAAATAGTAAGTCATAACTGTATATTAAGAATACAGAATAAATTCTGATCGCAAATCTTATGAAATAAATATATTGAAAAATTTTATTGAAGTTTTTATTATAAAAAAGTACCTTGTTTTATCTATTTTGTAAAATATGCATACATCGTTGTAATACATATATATATACACTTGTATTTTTTTGGGTGTGTGTATTTGTGTTATATACTGACTACATGTGACATGATTAATAAACAAATTCTGACATAATACATAATAATTAGCGTTTAAAACTTTTAATGAACATAATTACTCATCGATATTACTCAATAGGAATTAAGTATTTCTTACATTTCAATAAGATTTATAAATACTGTTGGATTTTTAATGCATTTTACTAGAAATGGAAGATGCTTCTGTATTAAAAGAACGGCTGATGAGTAATAAGATATTTTCAAATATTCACAATATATACATATATATATTTTTTAAATAATACACATTAAAATAATGATAGACATGTCTAGTTTGACTCGAGATAAAAATTAGGTAATCTCATAGTCAAGCGTCTAATCTTTCCTTTTGATTCTATCAATATAAATATTAATTGTACGTATCAAGACATCAGTTGAAAATCATCACTTACTTAATTATGGATTTTGTAGAAAAATTTCAGAAGTTTCTTTTTCAATTGAAAACTTCTTTCATGTGACTTTACTTTCTTTCAACATATTTCCAATGAGTTATTTGTATTGCATATCTGCAAACAATTCAAAATGATTTTTGGGTCTAAATAACCGAGTAAATATTTATCTGTATAATAAAAAATATTGTTGACTCTACCGGCTCTCCGGTACCTAATTTAATCTACTACAATATCGAAAAGAAAACTAAAAAAAATATTACAGAAAAAAGTTTGGTTGCATTTTTTTTATTTTTTCAACTGTAGTACAATTATAACATTTTTTTGTCGAATTATTGCGTACTTAATTAGTACAATGTATGTATAGAGTATATAGTCAATTTGGTACAGATAAGAAAACATTATTTTTAAAAAGAAAAGTTAACGTATACGCGCATACTAAAACATTAATTCAATTAATTTGAAAATCGGTATTCCGAATGTAATTATTTCTTCAAAAGAAATTGTATTTATATAAAAACAGATACTACTACGTTTTTAACTAGCATCCAAAATCTTAAATGTAAATGTTAATTTAAACCAAATTTATCTGCTAAGTATTTCACTTGTAAATTTTTATTTGAGTTTATGTACTCGATTGATTTTATAAATATTTATAAAATAATGATAATCTTAACAAAATAAAATTGCAGTATTATTTCTATAATGATTTTCAAAAATGTATTTAGAAAATTACATTTCAATCCGTAAGAAGACTAAGTATATAATATAATATTTTACTTTTATATTCTATCATTAAAAGTTTAATATTGGAGAATCAATATAATTCAGTTTTGTTGACGTGGAAAATAATTTCAAAGTGAAGCACTTATAATTGCCATAACTGAAATTGAGCTTGGCTGTTGGTTGCAGTAATTCGAAACGTTGGGTTACGTTATTTTAAGTTACGTATGATTCGAAATTCATACACTTATACTATTCATATTATGTAATACATGTAAAACATTAAAATTTTATACAAAGATTAATGATCAAAATTTTTCAATGGATTCAATTTTCATTAGATTGTATAAAAAATTCGTTTAATTTATAGTTCATAAAATGTATAGGAAATTATTATAGATGTGTGACAAATGACGCATCATCATATTTAAAAACAATATCAAAACTAAAACTGTATATATCAATTTTAATTCTATTAAAACTTTGGAAGCGTTCCTAGTATTTATAAGTTAACGTTCAAAAAACTATTATCACGAAATTTAAATTAATATTATTATTTAAGATTGATATCGTGTGTAAGCCATTTATTCATTTTCTTTCATTGTGCAAATTTCAGTATTAAAGAATATGATAAATATTTGTGATTGTGTATTGTTTTGAGATAAGTTATTATATTAACTTTTTAATAGGCTTTTATATAAAGATAGTTAAAGCTATAGTTTATTAAACAAAATTTAATTTCAAATATATATATATATATATATATATAAATATAGAGAGAAAGATATATGTATATATAGAGAGAGAGAACATTAATATTCTTTATAACTAAATATAATCATATAAATCAATATGTATTGCATTATAAACCAAATTTGTAGGTGGAGGATCATGAATTTCATCTATCTTTTGTAATGCACGTTTAATAAATTATAATATAATAATGAATCTTAAAACATAAATCACTTGCAGAAACTTTTATATAAAATAAAAGCTCTTGCAATGAAATAATGTTTAGTGGTCAAAGCTTATTATATAGTCTTATATAACTTATTATTATATAGCAATACTTATTATATAGCAAGTGTTTGTCGACGGCAGTTGTTATTGACAATTAAAAAAAAAATTTATTCAACCGATGAATTGTGTTTTAATTTTCGTGCTTTTATACATAATTTTTAATCGAGTCCATTATGAATTCTTAACAATGTGCGTGTGAGAAATCGACAAAAAATAGTTCAAAACTAATGTTGGAAACCCTCATTATTGACTTCTTAATATGTTTACGTCATGAGTTAGTCGGAGTACTTTTTTAGTTACCAATAATAAGTACGTGGGCGTCTGTGGGTGGGCACGAATGTGCAAGTGTGCATTGTGTAGATCAATATCGCATCGAAAGTATTTAGAATAGTGTTCGTCTAATAAGTACGAGTTTGCAAAATTATGCAAATTGGCGCTAAATATTGAGATTGCGAACGAAGCGGTTATTTTATAGTAAATATCGGAGTGTTACACATATACATCTGTACGTATGCATGTGTATATGCGTATCAACGAACTTTCGTTGAGCGAGGCCGGCTAGGTATCGAAGTTATTAAATATTTAAAAATCGCGGCTCGACTCGATCGGGCGAGCGTTTTTCCCGGTGCGCATTCCGACGAGCGAAATAAATAAGGCTCGCGTCATTAGCGCGCGAGCGGCGCCGTTGCCGAGGAGCTTCGATTCGTAATGTGGCAGCGGGGGGTTTCTGGTGTTTCTGGTGTCCGGGGGCGGGGGTGGGGGGGGAATAAACGAGCGCGTAACGCGATTCCCATCGGCGACGGTGCTAGAGGCCTCGGACTCGGTCGACTGGCCCGGTCTAATTCACTCGCGGCCCAGCCGGCTAAAGCCTCCCCCCGCGACGCGGCTCCTCCCGCCAAAGGCAATATAAGGCCCTCCCGATGAGATCGAGCCGCGGCTCGCCCTCCGACTCCCCTCCCGGCCTTCCACCGGCCGAACCGAACGACGACGATCCGGCTCGGCCTCGGCGCCCGTCCTATTTCGCGCCTTTCCCAATCGCAGGCGAGCCGTGGTCTAAAACAATGGCCCTGGATCCCGCCCGGTAGCCGAGAGCCTCCCCGGGGGCGCGCGCGCTCCCGTTATCCCCCCCCCTGCCCCGAGAGTTTCCCGGGGCTGGCGATCCTACGATCGGGCGCGCCCGCCGCGCCTCCGGATCGCCTCCTGGCTCGGGCCGTCGTCGTTGACGCCGGGGGCTCGACGCCGAGCTTCATCTCGCGCCGCAGGCCGCCACCCTCCTCGGTCCCCGTTGCTCTCCGCCGATGTCGAGCGGCGGCCCCGAGAGCGAGATCGGCCCCCGGTTGGGCGGTGGGGGAGGGCCGGTGAGCCACGCGGAAGCCAAACGGCCCTCCCCCCACCCTAATAACGGCAAAGGCTTCCTCGCTTCTATCGGCCAAGGCCTTGTCGGCTGGCCTCTGCTCCCCTTCCTGCTCACCCTCCTGCCGAATCGGTGCCGAATCGCGAAAGGACGTTGGCCGACTTTTTTAACGGATCGCGAAGTCGCGGGTGCAGTGGCAACGCCGTGCGTGGCTTTTGCTTTCCTTGAAGTCGGGGAGCTTTTCGATAGAAATTATCCTTCTAAATTTATGCACAAGAGGCCTTTTAACGGTTGATTGCTCGTCGAAAGCAACGATCACGGCGTAGGCGGACTTCTATTATTATTATTACCATTATTATCATCACTACTAATACTAATACCAGTAGTAGTAGTAGTATTTGTAGTATAAGTAGTTATTGTGCTGTTGTTATTACTTATCCTGTATTATAGGAATTATGTGTAAAATATATTTTGACCTTTTCCATTCCTCGCAATTGCAATTTCATATTAATTTGCAAAATTGTATTTTATCCTTGATTTACTTCAAAACGATTTTACTTTCTATTATATTATTGAACTGCACCCATCATAATTTACGGAATTTAATTATTCCAACAATATCGAGTAATATAAATCCTTTATCTTGTAATGACGTAATCCCCTCCATTATTCGTTAGTTCTATCATAATTTTCTCTAAATTTATTCCCGTCAAATATTACTTTTCAACGTCTAACCTATTTTTTCTTTTCACTTTCTATGATCAATTATTTATAACGCTATTACACTACTTTTTCGAATTCGGAGCATTAAATCGTACAGAGGGTCTTAAAATTTTTTCAATTATTTTATTGTGTATTTTTTATTCATGTGGTGAATGCATTTTATCAAATTTTTTTTTTAAACCCTGTTCATCTTTGCAATGAAAACAGTTAATTAGATGATTACATGCTCTCTTTTATTCATCGATAATTCCACATTTTCCAGCTGTTAACAAAAATTATAAATTTTTTAGCACACATTAATCACTATCACGTATCGAAATCGAAGTCTAAGCCACCTATGCGCCCGTTCTAGATTTATTATCAGCTGTAGAAATATTTTTTCCACGTAACAGGCGAATCAATCAAGATCAAAACATAATGAAAGCTTATACAATTATAACGCAATATTTTTTTTTTAATTTATATTAAATAATAGGAATTTTTTTTATATTTTAGACATATTGAAATTTTGTTAATCGTTAAAATAGATTGTAATAAAATTGCAATTTTTTGCAAGTATTGCACAATCTAGACGAAAATTTACAATGCTAGCGTACGATATTTTACACTTAAGAAGTAATATTTTACTTAATGATTGGGAAGTCGAGATAATTGCCTGTCTAATTGTTACAATGTCTATTATCATTTTTGAAGAGAAACGAAAATGAAAACTACTCGCATCTGTTTGTTAGGGGGGTTTTTTTTTCTTATTCCAGATAATACCCATCCAGTTATTAGTCATTGAAATTAATTTTATTCAATCATGCCAGGTGAAATCTGTTGTTACTCTTTTAACGAATGCATCATGTGTTCGTTAATTTTCTTAATTACAGTGCAAAATTCTCGTTAATTATTTTCTTTTATTCGAAGTTAAGTATCGTTGATATTTCCATATTTTGTTTAAATATAGCGTTAAAGAACGTGTAATAGCTTATCCCATGATCTCGTCTTGCAGAAAAGAAAAATTGCGTTCGTCTATTATTAAACTGTCATCTTCATCTCAATTAGAAATAATTTTCAATCTAACTTCGTATTATACTTGGGACTCAGCAGTTGGTCGAGATTTTTACGATTGTTTCTAATATAGCCTGGCCTGTTGTCTTTTCAATGGGTAAAGGCGCAGCAAAGACCTTACGCTTCGGTCCTAATCTTGGCTTGAAAACATTTTCAGCTTAAGCGCCGGGGCTTTAATCCTCGAAGCGCGCACCGTTGCGAGCGAGGGAAAAAAATAAAAAAATAATCTCCCGCTAAAATAAAGGGATCGATAACTCCGGAAAAGTAAATTGTATTTACGATACGGTCGGTTGCTAAGGCCAATTTCCTCCGACAGGAGTGCCTATCTTTGCCCGTCTTTCGCCGTAAAAAAATATCTCGGCTGGTGCAATGCCCCGCGTGAAGTTATCGGCCTGCGTTGTTGCGCTGGTCTCCTTTCCGAAATTCCCCCCTCCCCCTCCCCCCGCACACCGCCAGGACAGGAGGATAACGACTTTAGCCGGTAACGTCCCTTGAATGAATCGAGTCCGCGGCGAGGACTGGGAGCGCACTCCACCTGCCGGGCTGCCTTTTTGCCCGGGCTCTCGGCCCCTGATTCCTATCGGGCTCAACACCTCGCCGTCGCATTAATGCAAGACCATTGTGCCCCGAGAGAAAGCCTCGCCTCGGAGCAACCGGGCGACTTTTGTTTATCAGCGCCGGCTCACGATGCTAATGGCAAAGTCCCTATCGACTGTCCGCAACTGTTTATTATTATAATGACGGCTATCCCTCATATCTGGATTACGTGTCGGCTGCTCGTAACTCGAAAATACAGTGCGATGCATTTATGCCGTATGGAATTCCATTGTATCTGGTAGTCAGAATTCGCGTTACGTCACTCGGCGCTTCAAGTTTTAGAAGACTTAATGAAATCCTCGATTATATTGTATTTAATGAAAATTACCCGTTGGGCGAACGGCCCGCGGATGAAAATGCATCCTAACGAGAGTCGGCATCGTTGAGAAATTTGAGAATATTGTAATTTGCCTAATTATTATATTGTGCTAAGAAAAAAATTCGTTAATACCGATACATTTGGAAATATTTTCCCGTGTAAAAATTGTTTAAAAAATTCCGGTGCGGGAACTTGTGTGCTTTGGACTCACAGAAGTAAATAAACATGGAACAATGTGCTTATTTTTAGCTTATTGATAAAATTTCGTCTTATTGTCTATAAAAAGCTTGATCGCAAGCTAATTTTTGCTTTTAAATTTTAACGAAGTTCACGAATTAAGACATTAATATAAATTCTAAGTGACAATTTATATCCTATCAATCCATATTAGATATCGTACAATTAAATTAATGATAATCTTGTTTAAACGCTAGTTCGCATATAGCATATATATTAATAACAAGTCAGTATGTTTAAGAATTATGAGAGTCGACATTAGCTCGTTAAAAAAAAAACTTATCATCGCATTTAATTAATATGAAAAATCGTTAATTTTTTTTTTTTTTGTACACTAAAAATGACTAAACCACGACAGCCAATACCGATCTATTTTTATACAGAATTAATTTACAGTGCGAGGCATTTTTCATCGTATATTTAAAGAGCATAGATCCGCTTGCGTAACCCATATTTATCAAATAAGTTAAAAACTTATTTGAAAAGCGTCGTGCTTCATAAAGAGGCTTCATGATATTTCCATCACTTTTCGCTGCACTCCTTTCAAGAAGATCGGGCGCAGCGAACAACACGCCACGGGCCCGGCTCGTGTTAATGTGCACGTCTATCTGGAGGATATGTCACAAATACAAGGAGTGCAAATAAAAGAAGTCAGTTGGGTAACTGCAGCCACTCCTTTCGAGAAAAAAAAAAAAAAAAAAAATTGAGACCGCGTCTAGCGGAGTAATAATACACTTTATAGGTACCCTAACATTTACGAGAGGAACACTTACGGTGTATTTTGACTTACCGAGGCAAGGCTGGAGAGCAAATATTGTTGTTCCGATGGTAGGCTCTAAGCGACGCTCAATGGCGATATGTAATTATGAAAAAATGTAATATCAATTTTGAAAATACACGGCGCTCGACATATTGACCCGCTAGTGGTAAAAGCGTGCTTAATCCAGTTGGAATATCACGTCGAACGATCTCGAGATATTTGGAGAAGGTAAAGAACCATTACGAAAAGCTACTCGTGAAGGTGTGGTAAAAATATAGCTGTCAGTAGTTAGCGAGGCTAAGCCAAATAAAAAGTAAGAGCTAAGAATGTTAATCATCGTCGTATGGTGTATGAATTTTCCGCTGGTTTTTTCTCTTTTTTCTACTTTTTTTTTTTTCTCATACACGGCACATGCATAACATATTATATGTAGCATCGAGATGCAAGGCGAGATAAGACATTTTCTTTCTCAATACATTTTTAACTCAATGCCCATTGAGGAAAGTAGATTTTTCCCAAAGTAATGTAACACGGTCGCGTGACTCTGGCATTTTCGAGCGCGTGAAAATACCCAACGACTTCAGACGGCGACTCTTTTATACGCGCGTTGTCTCATCGCCATCTATTCTCTCTCTCTCTCTCTCCATGCACCATCTCCCCGTTCACTCTCTTCTTTCTCTCTTTCTATTTGTCTCGTTTCAACTTCTTAAGACGCAAGCGGAGACGGCGATATTTTATTATTAAAAGGGAAGCACAAACTCGCGAGCCTAAATGGCGTTGCATAGATTTGCGAGACTATTACACGGCTTGCGTATATTAAAATTCAAAGGAATGAGTCGGCGATTTTTCAGCCCGACCGAGCCAGCGGTGCGTGGTGTTTGACGTATGGCATTGTTTCGTTAGCTCAATATTATTATTCATGAAGAAAGTAAGAGTAATTGAATGATTTACGTTGTCCCACGTCGTGAAATATTAAGTTAACAACAAGTAATAGAAAATTCTTACCTGCGATTGTAATGCTTTTCTTCATTAGCTTGTTTACTCATGATGTTATTTATTATCGTGTACTGCTAAATTAACAATAATATAACATATACATGGTTTTCAAAATCTTTGAATGTAAATATGTGAGTTGTGTGTCGGTATTTAATGCTTAGGGATACGATAACCCAACCGTTTGTTAAGCACATCAGCGATTTTACTTAAACAATTGTCGAGTTTTTCCCTTTTGGCAGAAGTTATTTTATATTCATTTGCATACTTAAATGCGCTTTCATCATCTAGGAATTTTTTTTTTTTTTGTATAAAATGAGTATTAATTAAATTTTCATCCATCATCTCTAATTCTATTATGATTATGTAAAGTTCATTCTATTTCTATTCTATTCTAAGTATATCTATTTTAAATTCTAGTACAAACTTGAAATATTAATGCGCATCTTGGGATACATTTTATTTTAAATAGTACACAGTGACGCAAATCCATGCGATACGTAACCCGAGAAGGGCCAAATGCTAAGTATTGCTTTTTATTCGTATTTAAGAATATCCCTCCACGCATTGTTTTTCGAAGTGCCAGAATCCGTGCTCCAATATAACCGGATAATTGTATGCCCACACCCCTGGTGTACGTTAAAATAAGATAAGGGGCGAGTTTAGAGGAATGATGAGATAATTTTTTTTGAAAGCTAAATATTAACGGTAAATCCTGTGTCTGCTATGTAAAGTACAAAGACAATAATCCAGGTGAATCAGCGATGTGTACGCGAAGCGCTTGGCTGATCCTGTACGGAATTACTTAACAGCGTTTAAAAAAAAAAATACGTTATTAATGAAGAATGCCGCAATTGCTGAAAATATGTTAGGATGGCGCAATGAAAATCTTGATGCGATAAAGCAGGTTGCGGCACGTTCGATTGGAGCGGCAATTTGTCGGTCGCAATTTTAAAAAAATGAAGATGTTCCGATAAAAGTGTTAGTAATAGATCGTGCCTTTAAAAAAATTTGCACAATTTTACAATCTCTATTTGGCCAATTTTCAAAAGGGCATTATTTTTTTCTCCTCAGTGGTATTAAAATGTTATAAAACGGTATGTTGTTTGCGGTCATTTTTTATCTGCTCTCTTTTAAGTACTTATTACTCCTTCCCAAGTGCGAACTTAAGTTTCCGATTGCTACGCGCTCTTTCGGATTTTAGGCTCAGATGCGATTTTATTAACATTGTCGATGAGTTTATTAAAAAGAGCAAAATTGAAACTCTCGATAGTTCCGTTTGACAGTTCTGTGCTCTAAGAAGGGGGGTGGGCGGGGCGGGGGGGGGGGCGGAAATCAGTCAGTAAGGAAAATAAAATTGATCTAGCGGTGCATAATTTTCTTAGCGTGAAAAATTCATCCCGTCGTGACAAATCGTAAGCTCGAAGTAAATACTTTAAATAAATCAACGTCTTTTCTATAATAATTTCATAAACTTTTATACCTCGTGCGGGTATGAATCAATGCATTTAAATGTTAAATGAAGAGGATCTTCCGGTGAAATCCAAAAAAAAAAACGTTCGACCTGGGGAGAAATTCGGATACAGAGACGAAAGGAAGAAGGCGTAACTGTAAATCCTGGGTTGCGCGCCCTCATATCCGCAAGGCTCTCCGGATCCATTATCTCCGCCCTATTCTCGGGATAAGAAGAGCGCACGCGGCAAAAATCAAGCGCTCTTCCCGTTACTCGAATCCAGGCTCGCGAGCCCGTCATCGATTGACCTTTCCAATCGTTGGGCAATCCTGGCCCGGCGCGTCGGCGTGTTCCTTACCCTAGGAATCGAAAACCCCACGGTCGACGGGGTCCAGCCGCGCCAGGGCCGCAGCCGACTCCCTCGGGTGTCGTGCGCACTGCCGAGGGTTCGACCCGGCGGCTTCTCCTTCCCCGGCGCCCGCCGAAGGGGGCGAAAGCTCCCTTTTTCCGCCGAACGGCCACGAGGAGTTTCGCTTTGTCGCGCCGACGTTAATGGCCGCGGTGACCGCGGGCGAGAGCGTCGCGGAAAGCGAGGCCTATTGGAATCCCGTGAATCGATGCTCTCGGCTGCTTTACATCGGCTTATCGAGAAATCTAGTCGAAGCTATTAGCCCGAGCGCCCGCTCGGGCATCCTTGTTACGATAAAATAATGCGCTCCGCGTGCAAAAATTTTGTTCGGAGCTTCGATACTTGGACGCGAATGATTATCTAACAATGAAAGGGATTTCATTTCATTTTTTTTTTTTTTTTTTTTTTTTTTTTTTTTTTTTTTTTTTTTTTGTCGAAACTTGGTGGTCATTGCGAACGACGAAATCGAGAAAGGCTTTCGGACGATTAAAATCAGAATCCGTTAAAAATTGCACAATAAGCTGCCGCCGATTATGCGCATTTGTTAACAAGAATTAAAGTGTTAATATCTCGATGCTCGTCGATCACTATAAGCCATTGGAATATTCGTAATAACATTACTCGTTGCTGTTGCATCTTTCAATGTAGTTATTTAATTATTTAATGCATTCCTACGATACTATCATAAAAAATAAAATACTCAGTAAATTAAATTGATTTATTGACAATAAGTCGCTTATTTTAATTTTTTTTTTTTTTTTTTTTTTTTTTTTTTTTATTTCTAGTATCGCAAAAATCTGATAAGATAAACTTAGATAGATTGCGGCTGTAATCTTGTATGCGCCGATACGCTAAAACGTTTTCAAGCGTCTATTGGGTTCGTTTACGCGTACACATGGACAATCGTACAGAACACTTGCACATCTACTCATACAAAGGATAAAGTACATTAGCTGCCCTTGATACTATCGCTAATTGAAATCGAAAGGATGGTTTCTATTTTACAGTAATTTGAAAGCGTTCAAGGAATATTGTACGTGTATTGTCAAAATATTACCTCGTGCTACGACGGAACGAAGTAGTCAAGACACATTTTTTCTAGTTTCAACAATAACAACAACTTGTTCAATTTATTGCAGGCTGTTGTTTGCGATTGCAAATTTTCGTGTACAGATATTACTTTTCTCTTAATCCAAGCACGTTGAAATCCGAGTAATATAATCTTTGAAAGATTTTGCTACTTTGACAACAAATTTAAAAGCTAATTAAATTTCCAAGAATATTTTTGGAGCAAAGATTTTACACTAAATATGATTTTAAAAGTACATTTAAGTAAGCCTGCTTTTAAATTGTATAAGTGTAGATTCTTGTATATGATTATCAGCATTCGATACAAATATTACATGTATTGATTATACTTGTATAAATAATTGGTGATAGAATAACGTGGGACGATAATACTTTCACCCATAAATTGAGCATGAAAGAAAAAGCATGTTTTTTGAAAGATTATTTCTCAAAGAGCATTTATGTAGTTTACTGTTACATAAATTTATACGAATATTTGCTTTTAAACAACACCGTATGATTTTATTATTTTTTTTTAAATTTCTCTTATCCTTTTACAATTTAGAATTTTGCCTGACTATGCGTAATAAAACTTTCATTATTGGAGAATTCTGATTCATTTATAGAGAACGACATACCGTATGAACGTAGCTGTCACAAATTCGGAACTCGAAAAAAGTAGAAGAAGAAGAAGAAGAAGTAGATAAAAAAGTCGACGAAGAAGAGTAATAATAAATTTATACGCGAGTAAAGCTTCACTAGTTTGACAAATAAGTTGAATTATTATAGAGAATAAAATCTTTCGTAGCGCTATGATCTTATAGCGCTCGACCGAAATAAAGCATCGCGATCGTTCATGATTTCGCACGCGTAAAAATATCGTTGCGATAAAATTTAATGCGAAAATTCAAGCGAGCAGAGAGCGAACTACAGCTACTGGATGGAGCTTGTCACGAGCGCGAGCTTCAATTGAATTTTCGACAAATTTCCAAATCCGAGGGATGTATAAGTAAAAGGTTGTGCTCGTGCACGAAATATCCAATGGCTCTAGGTTTTCGCGTACTGCCGCCGCCTTTGAGATTCGAATAATTGGATTCTAGGCTTGCATAAATGGCTACCATCGTCGTCCATTAAACCAGTTATGCGAGCGTTCGAGCTACGCAGTACCTGCATGCACGTCGGGCAGTTATGGTAAGCGGTGCTCATTTTCCCGGGAATTGTTCTACGCGAGGATAAAGATAGGATTTCATTATATTGACGAGGGCTCCCATTATGCGGCCCTCCTCCCGGTAGGATCGCCCACTTGTCCAGCGGAGCGAGAAGCGAGCCTCGGTGGCGGCGGCGGGGGCGGCGGTGGCGGTGGCTGGAGCCCGGAGCCTCGAAATCCACGCTCGCCGAAGAAGATCGACAGGGATCCTCGGACGTGGAACCGCGCGGCCGGCTCCGAGCCTTCAGAACCGGGCACCCCGCCGAGGCTGCCCAGGGCCAAGCCCGGACAGGGAGGAGAGGCTCGAGACACGCGCCGGGCGTTCGCTAAGGATCAAGACCACGGCTGGGCTTCCGGGAGGAGGAGGAGGACGCATCCGCGTTCGACGCCCATCCGTGACTTGGCCCACCAGCCGCGAGGCCCTCGAACATCACCCCCCGGGCCCCGAGAGCCCGGGTCGATTCTCTAATGCCGCCGAGGCTCGCTATCGATGCCGACCGACGGCGGCTACGCTCCCCGGCCCGGACTCCCGGCCGGGTTCAGGATTGCGCGACTATTTTGCAACGGCCCCCGATGCGCCTGCTTTCGCGGAGGAAACACGCTCTTTGAGATATTGCGCGGCTAAGGTGTTCCTGGGATATCGGCGCCTATCCTAAATACAGTGTGCCGCGCCGTTATTTATAAGCGTTGCGAGCATTCGTCCGCGACTCGCGAGGCTACTTCGAAACGTGGGAGTATACGCGATAAATATATCATCGACCGGCGTTGATCGTCCACGATCGTGGAAGATACTTCGAGCTCGGGAAATCTTTACGTTCCATTACTGTTTCGGGTATAAAATGTCGGTTTTTAGTATTACCCTACCCATCTAAATGTTAATAATAATAAAGTCCGCTTTCGTATTATTTTTATGCCCACTTTTCACAACGTATTCGCTGTGCAATTTAAACAAAAAAAAAAAAAAATTGGCATTTAAAAAAAAGTCCTGCATTTAACTGCGCATCTAACATTCGAATCGCAAAAGCTCCCACTGCATAAAAATTATTTCATTTCATCTTCCGATTGCGCTTGATGGCGATGTTAAAGTGGAATGTGTATTTTAAGTGTTGTAACTATTTCTAAAATGCAAGCGTCTCACAAACGAGGATAAACAAGAAATTTGCATATTAATGCAAAAAATGAAACGATCAAAGATCTTGTTGGTAATATTTGCTTTATATTACTTCATTATTTATTTCTGTTGTCCGAGATGCGTAAAATGTATTTTTTCACTTAGTAAGATATGCATATAATTTACCTCGGACTCATGGGCTTCAATTTAAAAGCACATTATACGTTAAAATATGCGTTCCATAATGTTTGAGTAGTTTTTACATAAGCTTAATTATATATCACGTTTTATATTCAAAAAATGATTTTACACGCTTCATTTCCATTGATTAAATAGAAAAAGTTACTCTAACTCAATTAACTTTCAAATGCGTATTATTTACGCAGTTATTTAAAACTACATAAAGTATTTATGTACTACATCAATAACATACATATTGCCTCCACGATAATTTAATTTTGTGACTTTCAATAAGTTCGAAAGCCTCGTACTAGATATAACACCGTATGGAAAATGTATTACAACAAAACTTTTACAACAATTTTTTTTTTATAATAATTGTTATTTGCACATAGCTGCATATACATATACATATATATATATATATATATATATGTAGGTGTGTAAGTGGAGTGGCTAAGTAGTTGATATGCGCGATGCTGCTGGCAGTAGAGTAAGACTAGATTGAATGTAAATTAAAGTAGTAAAACTGTATATACTGCAGCTCGTTTACATGCTGACAGATCATAAAATCTTCTTTTACTTTATTGAGTAATTTTTATTACGTACACAGTAATTGCTTTCATATTCAAAGGTATACAATGCAATATTTTGCACCTGGAAGTCGTTCGAAGTGGAAAAAACTGTCGAAAATCCGAGGGATTTCGAAATTTCTTTTATCCCGGAGAGCGTCGTGCGATACAATACATCGATACAGCAAATACATGCAGATGAGAGGAAAAAAAGAGATAAAAGAGAGAGAGAGAGAGAGAGAGAGAGGGAGAGGGAAAAAAATCCATATCCAAGCCTACACTTTCTACCGCTTGCATAATCGAGCAGTAGGTGGTACGTCCATTAGATAAGACCAATTGCGGAGAGAGACCCCTCGTGGATCCGAAATAGCGAGGATCAGCTTGGATGGAACGAGAGTAGAGGAGCGAAGCAAAGGCGTTGTTGTTGTGTTGCGCCCGTTGCGCAAATCTCGGCTCTCGGTAAAATGGTCACGGCTCGGGTGCCGAGGCCGCCGGGAGCTATAACGAGGGCTCGACGAGCATCCGGATGGGGCCAGTTTTCCTCGAGGGCCAGCTCTGGGATCCTCGTCCCTGCCGCGGCCCGTGGCATCGCCCACTCCCCGCTCGGGGGAGGCAATGGTCGCGAGGTCCCTCGCGCCGGAAAGGGACGAGGACCGCCGTTGGCCCTAGGGCTCCTGGCTACGAGGTTCACCCGGCGATTGGGCCTGGCTCCCGTCGGCGAGCGGCGTCTCGCGTTGCGTCGCCGAAAGCACCGCGTGGCCCGTTAACGACTGCTCTACTCCAATTAAAAGTAAAAAGGTCGCGCTCACCGCGGGACACACGGTTTCTCAATTATCCGAGCTTAAAAGAGGCGCTGCGACCTCCGCGGCCCATCGCAGGCTATTAAGCCGGCAAATTTAGCGCCGGGCTCTTTTCTCGTTCGCGCGAACGCCACCTCCTCGTTAACAATGACAATAATTTCATTGGATCAGCGTCTTGGCCGCCAACGGAACGAATGCTCCGAGCTAAGCCTTCGCAAGAGTGCCCCTCCAATAAGTTTAATTTATACGTTATTACCGATCGTTACACCTATCGGTGCAGCTAAGGCCACCGTCCCGGCGCATCCACGTCCATTGGGATCAAGCACTCGGCGGAGTGATTTCTATTTCAATTGTTATTTAAGCGATAATGACGAAACCGTTAGGCATCGTAGGAGCCGAAGATCCACCGAGCGAAATCCCATCGACGAGTCTCGAGTAAAAATAATCCAAACGAATATCCGAGGTCGCGATAACATTGCGTCGGGCTGCTTTCGTTATTTATCGCAAACCTGTATAACTTTCAGAAGCACGAAAACTAATGGAGGCGGCCGGGGCCGCTCGCGATCCGAGCGCGATCCCGTACGATTGGGCCTCTCGACGATTCATTTCGGTTAATGAATCTCTCCCGTCTACCGGCAACGCGATAAAGTCCCATCTGAAAAGCGGCGACCTCGAAACAAAGCCGCGGCCGTTTGGCTTTCATTGCGCGCTTACGCCCCACGATACGACCGATGAAATGCCGTAACGGCTCTCGACGAGGAAGCGAGCCGTTGGTCGCGTCCGCCCTTTCGGGCACTGCGGCGACGCGGCCGAAAGGAAAGTGGAAGGAGTTGGAGGGAGGGGGGGGGAGCGGGAGCGGGAGAGAAATTCGTTTCCGATATCAGGCAAAGTGCGCTTTAATTGGATTGCGGGCCGTTGTCGCGCAAATGGCCGAGGAGGTTTAATCGAATTCGGCGAGTCCGGGCGAGTCGCCGGCGACTTTGACCGAGTGCGACTCCGTCGCGGGAATCTCCGAGGCTTTTTGCTCGTTGGCGCTCCGTGCCGAAATCATCGGCTCTCGCTGCCTCCTCGTTGTTCTCCCGCCGAGGGGGGGGGAGGGGGGCGAGACCCAACCGCCTCCGGAGGACTCGGACCCAAGAGTCGCGCTCGCTCCCGTCGACTCCCTTGGACGAGCGCGGGCCCGAAGATTATCGAGGTCGCGGCTCGGTGTATTCCTACTGCTCCCCCTCCCCGGCCCACGGTAAAATTCCCTCGCGCGGATTCGAAAATCCCTATCCCCGCGGCTGCCGGCGTTTCGCGTCGGAGGGGGGCCGCGCGAAGCTCGCGCTTCTCAGGCCTAACTCTCGCAGCTGGGAACCGAGCCGCGGCACTCGATCTTGGGCTTTTGAATTGAGCTCGGAAACGAAGCTACGAAACGTCGAGCCGCCGCGACGAGCTCGGAAAATTCGCCCCACGGGCGAAGTCTCAAATGCGAATCTTTGCAGCCGTCGAGGATGCGAGTCAGCGCGCCGTGCGGGCTTCGTTCTGAGGACGTCTGGTTGGGATCGGCCGCGGGGGGCTCCCCGCCGAAGAAGCCATTACTTAGAGAGACAGTGGGTCGCGCGATGAGGATAGGTAAAAATATCTGAAAATCTACGGCGCGGGAAATATATTACCTTAACAATCTTGTTTGTATTAATTTTATGAAACATCGTATTTGCACGTGAAAATTATTGCCATCCTTCGATCGTTTATTTACAATCTAAGCTTGCAATACTCATTAAATCCAATTGAGTGATTTTTTTTTTTTAAAGGAGTTTTATGTTTGAGAAACACAGCATTGGCACAGATCTTGGCGGATGATAGAGAACACTTTTTATTGTACGATTCGCACGGCGATGACGAATACGATAAAATTTATAGATGAAAAAAGAAATGACGAAATCAATCGTTTATTTTCAATTATTAGTTTGGCGATTGTTTTGCGAGTCATTTACTTTTAATATTAATAAAGTTGCATTATAACATCTGAATTCGTGGAATGGTTAGCAAACAATAATTCAATGGTAAGAGTTTTATTGAAAAGTCAAATGATTATAATTGGGAATAATTATTTTAATTAATATTTGTTCACGTGTTTGATATTGCAAATTATAATGCAGACATACTTATTACTTGCATGCAATATTAGGAAAATAATTGAATCGATGATAAATTTTATATTACCCGTGCAATTCTTTTCTTATTCTTCACGCTCATTTGTAGACATGAACATTTTATATAGTTAAACAATAAAATAAAATGTAAATTTCTATTTCAGATTATCATATAAATTTGTATGAGATTTTCCACGATTACACAATAACAATGACTTCCACTGGCTTAATTATGTCAAAGTTTATATGCACCATAAGGCGTCGATTTCAATGATTTTTAAAGCGTTTTTTTTTTTAATTAGCGATAAGTTATGGAGGGTCGAACGGTTAAAAAAAAATCGAAGCGAAATATCGATGAGTAATATTCCAGGTCTTGAATATAGAAAAAATATATACATTTGCCGATGCTTTTTTACAAAATGTAATTAAATAAAACATAATGTCGATACGGCCTATGTTTATGACAATATAATAAATAATTATTCGATATGAATAAGAATTTAATGCGCCGAGAAAAAAAAAAAACAGGAGTATTCTGCATTCGAAAGAAAAATTCTTCACCAACATCGTATGTGTCTCATGAACACGTAGCTTGCGTATTATTACATTATCCTTAATGCGAAATTAAAAAGAGATTTACGCGTAGATTAATTTATAATTATCCATTTGTAAGAAAAATAATTGCGCGCGCGCGGATAAAAGTCCGATTTTAAATAAATGATATTCTTCACGGGGGCGGGTGGGGAGAAAAAACTTTAGGCTTTCGACGTCTCGACACGCAGCGAGGAGGCGAGATAAGATTTTTCCAATTTAAGGATATCCAAGCTTCGAGCGGTGCGCGAGCGAGGATCGCATTTAAGTTCCCTTACGAAATAATTCAGGTGCAATTACGGTAACTATAAAAAAATAACGCGCCAATTACGATGCTCTAAAAATGTCGTAGCACGTGTTGGTTAGTTGCGCGCGCCCGGCAGCGCTCGTAATTATCCAGCGGGGTACCGTAATTACCGGAGGGCCGTCCTCGGCAACGAGGACGGCGAGGGCGCCAGGACGACGGAAGGGGGACGGAAGGGCCAGGTGGGTCGCGGGCCCGGAGGCTCGCGGAGCCGGGTGTTGCGCGCGGGACGAAAGAAGGGCCCAAAGGACAGCAAGAGGGCGCGGACGGGGGGAAGGACCGCACCGGCGTAGGGCCTCGGCCGGAGGCTGCGTTCCGCCGCTATTGGCAAAGGCGTTGCCTCGGGCCCCTCCCGACCGAGCGAGCCCTTACGCCTGCCCCACCCTTCCTCGGGAACAACGCCCGAGACCCGATAATCGGCCGAGCTGCGGTCCGGGAGTCCCCCCTGGCCTCCCGCTTTCCGCGGGTGTCCGGCTCCTCCCCGTCCCGGCTAAATCCCCCGGTGGGAGCCGCGAGCTCAGCCGGGGTCGATCGTTCGATTGGCCCGAGGCCGAGGAGCCCTTGGCTGCTTTTGGGTCTCCTCTATCGGCTGCTGTGGCCCTGCCTCCACGATTTCCCAATGCTCGGCACGCGCTCGGTCGGGATCGACTCGTCGGCGGGCCCTGGCAAGGAGCTTTCGCGGTCTCTCTTTAGAGGCGGAAACGCAAAGCAAACAACGGAAGAAGAAGAAGAAGGATAAAGCTCCGGCAGTCGGAGTAGGTACGACGCTTCCAGGACGAATGCACCGGGGGCGGATACCCGCGCGAACCGATTAATTTCGACGGTAGGATCCTACGGCCGAGTCCTCTTGGTCGCTTAGAAGGAATGGCCCCCGCCCCCCCCTACTCGCCATCCACATGACATCCACATCCGACGCAGAGTGGAATTTTGCGCCGGGCTGAAAACGGGATGCAGGGATAGCCGAAGGCTTTAGAAAGGCGGATTATGGCAGATATCGTTGCCGCGGAGGGCAGACGAGAGCGAGGCGAGCCGATGAATGGAGTCGAGCGTCCGACCGGCCAGACCCCAATCGAGCTTTGGCCCTGCGCGCTCCGGCAATTACGAGGGATAATAAGGCTGTTTCTTACCCGAGCCCGGAAAGGGACTCTCGCTCGTCGTTGGTAAGGATTCGGCGCCGCTGCGATGCGCTGCTCGCCCGACGACGCGCGTCGAATATTCGCCCCGGTGAGAGGAGGTGGCGGGGGTTGGGGCGTGGCGGTACGGGGAGGGAACATCGGGGGGGGGGGGAGGCAAAGGAGGAACGCCGTTTAGCCGAGGGGCTCGCATAGGGAGACTCGCGATAGAGTGGGCCCTCAAAGGTCGACCTCCCCGAGGCCGAGCGCTAAGGTCCCCCGCTGATCCCGCAAGAACCGCCACCCGCTACTCGTGCCTCGGCGTTGGCGATTATTTTCCCTGGAGGATAATGCGAGAACGAAGCGGGCAAATAAGGGACTGCTGCTCTCGGCCGAGGAAGAGAAATGAAATTGCACAATGAGCTTCAAATAAATTTATCACTCGCTCAGCCACGGTAAATCACTGGCTCTGCTCTGATAGACAAGCGCGAAGAAGAAATTTATCGCTTTTCCGCAATCGGACGCTTATTTCTTTGCATTGATTTTTCCCCTCCTTTCTCTACTTTTAATTGAGCACGCGATCCGGTATGGGTTTTCGTCGGCATTTTTACAATGACGCCGGGGTCGAATTGAAATGAAAATCTTTTCTCAAATGCAGATTTTTGCAATTCGATTTGAAAATTATACTAAAATTATGGTGAACGGTAATCCTCGGTAAGGTAGAATTGTTTATAACGAGAAGGGATAGTCGGATAAAGAAGTTCTTGTTCTTCGTCCTTTCATTTGGACTTCACGCGACAAAGATAAATATTACCTTGGGCTCGCAGCTATCGATAAAAAATGTATAGCCGGCTTACATAAATTAAATACGAGCCATATTGCTTCGATGGCATTTTATTTATTAAGCTACTATAATCGAAGGTTTTAAGCAAAAGTAACAGTAGGCTAGAAAAAGTAGCGTTTTATAATTCATAATAAAATTACATTGTTAAATATTGCATTAGGCAATCGGGGATCTTTGTTAACGGGTGCGTGCACCTGCACGGAGGAGAGCAGGTATTGTCGTCGCCGAGGGTAACTTTTTTTTCGGCTAATTCGCTGAACGATGCCGGACGCCACAGTAGGGATTATCAAGCGAACGCGACAAATAACGATCGCTGAACGTTCCCTGGCCCAAGTGCTTTCAAACGAATGCGCACCTTTCGTCAAAGCTGTCGGATGTGTTTCGCATCTCTCTGTCAAGACGCTCCTCCTCCTCCTCCTCCTCTGAAAATTGAACGCTTGGCTGTGCTCGCCCGTAAAAGTGTCGCTCGCTCGGGGAGCGCGCAACGAAATCTTTGGAAGCTCAGCCGCGGCGAGGGACAGGCTGCCATGCAGGGGATGTCCTGGAAGCCTTCGGGCTCGTCGAGATCCAGGGCTGCTGCCTTTCCCCTGGGACCGGGCGCCGAAAGCTCCGAGGGCGACGATCGCCGCGCCCCGGCAAGAGGAGCGAGGAGGATCGGCCGAGGGCGACGACCGGCGTCTGTCGGTGGGCCCGCGAGCGGACAATTACGGGGGCCTCCTCTGCTTGTTCGCTTTTCGCGAGCCTTCGCGGAAAATCTCCCCACGGACGTTGTTACGAAACGAGTCGCTCGTTGAGAATTCACTGAGCCAACGCTGGCGAACGCGCCTGCAAGGGCCCTGTAAAAAGGCGATGGAGCCTCGATAAAGTGACGATAAATTATCGCCATTGGGCTCTCGAGATTTATATATATATATATATATATATATATACATATACATATACACACACGTGTGCGCGTGCGCTCCTTCTTCCAATATCATCAGGGGGACGAGCGGGAGAGGCAGGACAGAAAGGACGGAGGAGTCAGTTGTCGGTCCCTTCGGAAAGTCCTCAATCGCCCCGACGCATTAATCTCCAGGAGGAGTAGCACGCGGCCCGTCGAGCGGGGCCGGCGGGGCAGAGGGAGCCGGGGCGGGCGGGGGGGGCGGCAGAAAGTTTTATGCGCCTGTACTCGGAGTCCAGGTCAAATGCGGCTGGCTCTACCGCCGGCACAGCAGCAGCAGCGGCCGCCGCCGCCGCTCCTCGCGCGATTATTTTTCGACGTTTCGCAACGGAGCAGCGCCGAGATCGCGGCTCTCGAATAATGGGTGTCGCGGGTAATGGCTTTTCTC
Organism: Kradibia gibbosae; assembly: GCA_018907135.1. Classification (NCBI taxonomy): domain Eukaryota; kingdom Metazoa; phylum Arthropoda; class Insecta; order Hymenoptera; family Agaonidae; genus Kradibia; species Kradibia gibbosae. The sequence goes on from JACCHX010000007.1 coordinate 15,141,066, forward strand.
GGGGAGCCCCTGACGGTTCTCTCGATTATTCGGGATCGGCTTCGTGATGGCCGTCGATCTTCGCCCGGCTTACGCCAAGCCTCGCGTCCCAAGCTTTGAACTATCCGCGCTGTTCTCCGTTTTCGAGCTCGTATTTTGCTCGGCTTTTTTGTTTTTTTTTTTTTTTTTTTTTTTTTTTTTACCGCGAAAGGTACTCGCATCGCCCAATTTACGCTCCGATCACGACGCGCGTCAGCAGCGACTCCTTATCGCGATTAACCCTTTGTTCGCGCTTAATAAGCTCGGCCGCTTACTCGGCGCCGCTGCAGCTGCTAAATTAACTGCTAATGCTGTCATAATTTATCTATTTTTATTCGAGGTACGCCAACGTCGTTCGATTGGCGGCCCTGAGTGCTGAAATGCTGAAATCATTTGTCGAGAGCCTGTCCGATTGAACTTTTTCCCCCTCGTATTTGTAAGTATTATTAATGGTAATTTAGAAGCGTAGGCCGAGGATCGAACGTTAGCCGGAGCTTCGTCGAAATGAGCATTTTTTCGCTAATCGCGCTGATAAAATTCCCATCGATACATTTTTATTCGGGGCACAATATTTTACTTTCTTTATTTATAGAACCGTTATTTTTTATCGATTGAATAAATCAAACATTTTTAAATCGACCAGGGATTGTTGAATCATTAATATAATACTTAAACGTGGTAAAATCAAAGCACTAAGTACGAGGTTACGTTAAAATTTAAAAATTTATCAACAGATTTTGCCTCGCGCTAAGCCTAACTTATTGGCATGTTAAAAATGTCTGCATTAGTACTAATTATACGTTAATGTTAGTAATTATGTTAATTACGTTTTCAAGTGATTTCTCATTTTAATCATTTTGCTTTATGTATGAATAAGCGTATGGCTTTATGCGCAATAAGCAAGTATTTATTGAATTAATAATGAAATTAGGCATGCACGAGATCGTGACAATATGGCACGATATTATCTTTTGTCTTAAAGTTAATGAGAGTTTGTGCAGCAACGTAGAATGCAGATCAATGATGAGGCATAAAGGAACTTTACCAAAAAAAAAACTTTTAGGAAAAAAAAAAGAATGTAAACAATGGTATCGTAAAGACATTAAGACTATGCCTATATTTATTCGGCTTTTGAGAACTTCTCCAAAATAGTTTATTTTATAAAAATAAAAAGCCCGTTAAATAGTAGCAGTAGTAGTGTTTGTAATACAAGCAATGATAAACATGAATAATTCAAAGTAATCATCATTCGATTAACGAAATATAATCCAACGTATTGACTAAGCAAAAACTAAACCAACATCGATTAAACGCTTTTGTCAACAATCAAAGATGATGGTTAAGCAGTAAGGATTTTGAAGCAGGCCGAACGAACAAATATTATCAAAATTTCAATCGTAATTAATAAGCGAGGAATAAAAATTAATATTAATTAATAATGGCTGGATTATCGTGACAGTGTCGAGAACGAAGCGACAAGCCAAGATATGTAACTCCAGGCGCAATACACTAACGTTATCATAATAGAGATTCGAGTGACTCGTCTATTCGATTATAAAGATCGCTAAAACTCGACATACCTTTTTACAAGCAGACTATTGGCATTACTCTTATCTAAAAGCAGGATCGATACCGATAAGTCGGCACGAGCACGGCAAACTGCAGCGCTATCCATTAATCGGTCTGGGTGTAAAATGACGTTTCGCATTTTAATCTCGACAAATAGAGCGAGCTGGTTACGAAAGAGCCTTCTTCGATCGAGATTTAACGGGCGAGCCAGACGCTTAAAAAAATTGGCGTTCCTCGCAGCGGCAGCAGTGAAAGCAATCGAAGCTCTAATGAGAAAAATTGCACTCAATTTTAATTCCCAACGATAAGAGCAAGCGATCAATATTGGATACGAACGAAACGCTATGACCGGAAACCTCATTGAACCAATGGGCGTAGAGTGTAATTCCAAATATTGAATGTCGAATTGGACATTGAATTCGCAAGCTAAGTCGTTGGCATTATCGTCGTGCAAGATAAGAACGCTCCTCCCGCTGAGCCAACGCGCGCGCGCATCGCATTGACTTCGTTGAAAGCGATAAAAGCACCTCCTCGGCACCGGGTTAGCGACAAGTGAAAATAATCAACGATTGCCCAACCGTACAACGGATGTCGCTCCTCCTGCCCTCGCGGGCGATAAATACCCGATGGACGGGGGGGGGACTCGCGCAAAGGGTACGAGAACGAAGTCTCACGGAGGCGCGCGAACGAGGAAGAGGAGGAGGAAGCCTCGTGGGCGGCGACCGAAGGACGTTACCGAGCGAGCTGATTACGGCTGGTGTAGGGTGGGGGGGGGGGGGAGAGGACCCGGCCGAGGAAGCCCCTGGCGTCGACGGCGTGACTCACCGCGATGAGGAGTCACCAGGGCCGCGGTCGGAGGGTCGAGCCTGCGACGCCTCGACAATTGGCGACCGTTCCTCGAGCGCTCGGTCCCGATCTCCGAGCTTGGCCGCTTGTCCCCCGTTGGCTTCCCACCCCTCGCGACTGGGACTTCTCTGATCGCATCCTTGGGCATTGAGAATCCGCGGGCCGATCGCGCAAGGTGCATCGCCCCCGGGCTCGCGTCTGCTCGCGATCTATTTTCCAAAATTGTAAGCTGCACGCGATGCGCCGATTGTTGCCCCACACGCATGACACGCTTGGGCAACGCTTATTTAAACTCTGCTCTTCCGATGCTTCCGGCTTGGAGCTTCACGCTCCTCCGGGGCTATTGGATTGAATTTTATTTCGGGATATTGTGGCTCCGCGGCCTCTTGTCGAATCCATTGTTTCATCTATTTGCGAATGCATTCTGCATAGGAGCCGTTTAATTAGTTTTTGAGCGCGCGACAAGTCCTTGTAAGTACGGGAATTCCCGACGCTTAAATTGCTTCTTTAGGCTTAAGTAACCGATACGCCTGCATTTGTCGTAAATATATATATATATATATAATTTTTCGTTAATCATTTTTTTCTCTCCCCTGTGCGTCAGGACTAAGTGTAGCTTTAGCTCGAGCAATGGCACGGATGATTCATTCTGATTTTTAACTTTTTTGCTTGTAAATAATTTGACAGAACTTATCGTAATCTAGAGTCGAAGGTGGTTGTGATATGTCAACATCTTTATAAATACTTCTAAAAATCAGTTTGGCGTTATTATTCTCTTTATGTAAAAATTCAATGTTATTATAAGTATCAAGAAGCGTATTACCTTTGTTTAGCTATTTTTTTTTAATCGTTAACTTTTTATACACGCTTCAGCTCACATTGAAGAATAAAATTGCTTTTTTTCAATTTCAATTTCCGTTAAAAACAAAATCATATTCAGCGTTAAAAATAAATTATACAAAGGCTAAGATTTTTACATTAATTATAAAGCAGCGAAAGATATATTTGAATATTTATTCAAATTAGCCTCTATATTTTTTACATTGCCTTTTCAATGAGAAATAGAAATTAAATAAAATTACATAAATTATTTTAAATCAATTATAAAATCATTTATACTTTTATTTTGTAAAAATAAATATCAAGTAATCAATATGTGCAATATTTACGCGTTGTTTTCAAGAATTTATTTATTATAAGATATAACAGCTCAAGCCTCATTACTCGAAACATGAAATATGTGATGTAAGTAACTGCAATGAACCCATGCGTAATTTATAAATTAAAGTCAGAATAAGGCAGAGATATTAGTATTTAAAATACATACATTTTATATAAAATCTTGTAAAGGACTCCATAAAGGATATATTTTGCATAAAGTTATTCTAAATGGTTAAGAACGCTGATAGACTAAAGAATCGTATGGTTATATCAGCTTTTTAATACTTTGATATAATGCAAACACATTTTTTCATTTTTTTCAAATCATTTTTATTTAATCTTTCTATTATTAGGTTTCTGAACATGCCTACGTTCCCATTATTATTTTGCAATCCTGTACATTATTTAATTTAATAAACTTTACTAAATACTGATACAATATTAATTTTAAAAATGGTAAATGTTTAAAATAATTTTTAAGATTTTTTAAAAAATAATATTCAACATCATTAAATCATAAGGTTTAATTTAAACATCAACTTTTAAATATAACCTTCATAATTGAATTTATATATTAAATTGATTTTGCAAATTTAAAGCAATATAATTTCTTAATTATTAAATACCATTATTATATATGAATATATGTATTGGATGCCCTATAATTATTTTTTTTAATATATCAGCTCAAATCAATCACACAAAATGTTAATATGATAAAACAAGATAATTGACGCAGCATCAAATTTAATATTTAAAAGCGGTTGGACAAACATTTTCATTGTAAACTACAAATTATTTTCGATTAAGCTTCCATTATCAAATCACATATAATACCCATATTCCGAGATTCTTTTTCAAAGCTTTTAATTTTTATAACTGCAATCGAAAATGCAAAGTATAATGTTTAGGGAATAATATTAAATTCCAAATGTCATTCAAAATATTTGAGCTTAAAATTAATACAAATTTAATTCTTAGAGATTTTTTTACATGCTTTTTCATCTATAGAGTGAAGATAATACGTATTACTTATGAGACACTTTGTAATAACAATTCAATTTAGTTTGTCTATTTACAGATAATAATTACATAGTTTGTATTGCACACGTATCGCTTCATAGTAGTAAAAATATGTTCATTATCACATTTATGAATCACACGTTTTTACAAACTTTTTATATCCTTCGCAGTTCGAGACCATGAGAATCTAAGTGAAGGTCTTGACCTCATACCTCATTATTATTATTACATATATATATATATATATACATATGTATATATTTATATTTTTTTTTACTCATTTATTTATATTTCATGGCCTTTTATCATATTTGGAACAGAAGCATTCAATGTTATCAAGAAGTAATAGCCCTACCTATTTAATTATTAATAGTACACCTTGAAAAATCTAAACGATTATTTCAATTTTTTTTAAATAATCTCTTATATTATTATCTCCTTCGATATGATCATCACATATGCAACTACCTCGATTAGTTAATATCAAAATTAAAATTTTATACAAAGAAGTGACTAGACATCGTGAAAAAATCTTCATTTACTATAAATTACAACATTGTTCTACATAAATTATTGACCCAACAAGTATAAAGAAATATTTTTTGATTACTTTTTATAACTGTAACGTTTTATATACATACATAAAATTTTATAAAATAGCAAGTTGCGTACAACGTCATATTTCAATTAATTTCATTCCATAAATTTTAAATCTCGTGAGCAAACATACGAATACTCGCTGATTTTTTCTCTATAATGTTTGAAAATCGGTTTAAAAACGAAAATATTATGTATTTTTTAAAATTCGTATCAACTCAATTTTATTTAAAAACTTAACTTCTTTTTTCTAAGGCTCAGTGACATATATCGACGATGATCGGAAAAATATATCAAGGAGAACTTTATCGCCGTCAATATTATCTTATCTTCAATACAAGTCTATTGCTTTCACGCGCCCAAGTATCGACAATGAAATTTACGTTAAAGTGCACATAGAAGTTACAGTTTTGTCTTCATTTATTATTTTACAATACAATTCGATAATTGCTATTCATGAATAATTTGGAAATTATATTTGCGTGTAATTGTTAAATAATTCCTTTAAACTTAAAATAATTGAAGTCAGTAAAATCAGTTTGGACATATACGTGCTGAATGTGAAAATGGCGTGAGGTATTATTGCTTGAAAAAATGAATTTTGTTCATGATTGTGTCAATTAGTTTTACTTGTTTAAAAAGTTTCACATAAATTGTAATTTTTTTTTAATTTAATAAAAATAGAGTGTTTTTTAATGTATTTTGATTAAATTTTCTCTACTTGTTTATAACTTCAGTAAAGGTACTGAAGGTTTGTTTACTAAAGGTAGTAAATAAATATTATTTTTAACTACAAGATTATAATTTTCCAAATGTTTTGATTTAATCAGAATTTTTTTCATTGGAATTAATAATAGAAATACGTAAATATATTATCGCACTATATTTGTAATATTAAATTTTACTTTTCATTCAAATTTGCTAAATTTAATTCAAGTTTCAAGTTACAATATAGGCAATATATTAACCATACAAAAGACATAATTACTTTTTTTAATAATTATTATCATATTACTTGTTATCGAATAGGGTAAATGTTTACCATGAAGGATAATATTACATTGAAAAATCAAATTACTCCTTAAAATGTAATTTAATGTTTTTTATTTAAACTATTTAAATTAAAATGATAAAATTTTCCGAACAAAGAATTATCCCTAAGTAAAAAATTCGTGCTAATTAAACATAGTTGTCAAATTATAACCTTAATTGTTGACATGGCTCTAGTTTATTGTGAGAATGCGATAACAAAAACACAATTTTTCTATATTTTAAACAACTATCGATAATATTGTATTGATAATAATAATAGTATAACGTTATATTGTTAGTAATAAGGCATTCAATTCTATGTTTCTTCCATCTAGGATTCTAACCAGTCTTCATTATGACGGAAATTACAATATTTAAGAGGAACCAATTCATTATTTGCAAAACAATAATATATGTATAAGTATTTAATGGTCTATAATATTTTAAAAAAAAAGAAAACTAATATCTTATACGTTAAAAAGCTTATAGGTTCTATTATAAAAATTTCTATTGCGAACATAACTGTTGATACATGGATTAATGGAAATTTACACTGAATTCTTTTTTTTCGTAATCATTTTATTAAACGTATCAATAATGCTACTTAAGAATTGCTAGACAGAGGAAATGCGATAAATAATTTTTATAGCACTTAATAGATAGAAATCTGTTTTGTTAATTTAGTTTCATTGATTACGTTTTTGTGAAAATTTTCAACAAGAAACTTTAAAATGGCTGAATCATTGAGAATATTAAGGCTTCTGTACCGGAAAAATTTGCTCACGCGCAAGAGGCAATGGAAGCTGATTTTCATAGGAGAAATTTTGGTCCCCGTTGGATTCATGATGTGCGTATGGGCCGTGAGAAACCTGTCTGCAAAACCACCCGTACATTTTGAAAATAGTACTTACTATCAGAGTATACCAAAGGAAGTAATTACCAAAGATTTGTATTACAATGAAGTTAATTTATATTTTACGCCTAATAACAGTTTCACTGTGAGATTGATGGAAAAAGCGGCACAATGTCTTCGACTGAATCCAAATAACAGCAGTAAGTTAATGGCCCCAAATACGTTTGCTTGCCATTCCGTAAATTCACATTCGACCCCGATTGAAAAAGGCCTTTTATATAATATAACTCAATGCGTTTAAATTAAAAATAAACCCTTTGCTTCTTTTTTCCGTTCAATCAATCCAAAATCGATAGTGATTATGCAATATTTCAACAGCTTCGAATGGATATGCAACAGAGGAAGAACTGATTCGAAATTACCAAAAAATTGAAATCGGTCCACTAATGAAACAAGCAGCAGTAATTTTTAACGACCAAACCATTAATGCTTCGACCAAAAATTTGAACTATAAAATACGCACGAGCAATCTGTTGCTGAATCAACTGTATAATATACTTTTTTTAAGAAATATGTACCATTATTATACAAACGCAAACTTGTTTGTGCCTTTACAAATATGTCTAGACGAGTCATTCATAGCATTGAAAACAAAAAATATGTTATTTGAATCACAAGTATGCGTAACAAAAAATTACATACATATGAAAATTCTATTTAAATAGATTTTAACGGATTATTTGAATTATAATAGGATATTTGCTTATGCAGAATTGCAGTAATTTAGTTAGACTCGAATATTTGAATACAATCTTATGGTCCCTTTCTAAATATTCAAATGCAATATTTCCATCGTTACAGATGTTCGTGCAGCGATTACCTTATCCACCTTATACGCAGCAAAATTTAGCGGATGCTATAATAAGACAATTATTTTCAGCTGTTATGATAACAGTTTTCATGCTTCCATTATTTATTGAAACTGCAAAAGCCTCGAGTGAAAAGTTTGTTGGTATTCATGTAAGTACGTATAATTATTGCGCATTATTTGAAATATTTTTAATGTAAACGTCCAAGTCATCTTTATTAGGTAGGCAATATATCGAGTACGAAGAATTTCGCAAACATTGTTGCCAAAGAAGTTTTATTTAAAAAAAAAATGTTAGTTTCTTGTCTTAAATTTATTTTTACTCACATAGTTGGTAATTTTTTTTTTTTTTAATTTTTATAGTTTTTAATAATGTCAACATTTATAACGCTTCATATTATAGTATCTAACTTATAGATTTTTCATAATGCCATAAACCTATTTTGGAATTATGTGGCATGATACTTTTTATGATTAGAGTAATTAGATTTTTTTAAACTAAAAACATGATCATGATTTGTACTTAATTCCCTTTCCATATTATGCATGAATATTTAAAAAAAAAATTGATATTTATAATTCTTATGATATATTTTTTACTATGGATAGGATATAAATAATTTTTTTTAATTGTTAAAAATATTTGATACCTGAAATTCACTGTCGACTGTTTTTCTTCTGAAATTAAAAAGGAAATAACGCAATTTTATAGAATATAATTATAAATAAAATATATAATAAAATATAATATAACTTGAGAATTTTTTTAGGTGCTAATGTCAATGAATGGCATTTCAAATGCTTTGAATCTATTTAGTTGGCTAAGCAGTGGATTTGTTTTCGTTTCTCTCGTTTGTATAACGCCAATAGTTATTGTACTAATGTTTTCAACGGGCGATGCATATCCATTTATATTTTATGGGAATCCATTTTTAATATGGTTGGCGCTTACCTTCCACATTGCCCATCTCTTATCATACGGAATACATATTTCAGCATACTTTTCCAAATGTAAGTTGCACAGATACAAAAAATGGTTAATGCTGATATTGATGAATTGAAATTCTTTTTGCAGTTTTATATGTTATATTTGGCATTTTGGCTTGCAATATATGTTCAGCAGTATTACAATTACATGGCCTGACGGAGGATACTTATATGTATGCGCCATATTTAGGGATAATTTTTCCAAATATGCTACTCCATAGGATAATCGAAGAAATGAATTATTACGAAATAACTGGTAGGTAATTATTTTGATTCGAACGTATGAAAAAATAATTTATAAATAATAATAAAAACAATGATGATGATGATGATGATGATGATAACAGGCATTATTTATACGGTGTATTTTAGGGGAAGGCGTTCAGTGGAATAATATATTTATAGTTGGAATTGATTCGTATAAAATTATGGGAAGCATGGGAATGATATTAATTTTATCTCTATTCGGAACAATTTTACACTTTACAATGGCAATTTATATATATGCAATTAATCCTGGAAAATACGGTGTTAAGAAGCATCCATTATTTTTCTTGAAGGTAAAAACTAAATCTCCAAAATATGATTTTATATTTTGTTATTGATAAATTACAACATCATTTGAAGAGCAAACATAAAATGCGCATTGAGGATTACGTGGAAGGCTTGAGTTATGATGGATTTGATAATAAGTCATTTGAGGCAATACCGAAGCAAGCTTATGTACCGGGAATCCAGATGCGAAACCTTAAAAAATCCTACAATATTGGCTTATTCAATAAGACGGTATCTTAAATTTATCATCTGTAAATTCTTTTCATTTTATTTTTTAATTACAAATAAATGTATTATACATTAGAAAGTACATGCGTTACGTGGTGTTTCTGTAGACTTTTATAAAGGTCAAATTACCTCATTGCTAGGGCACAACGGAGCTGGTAAAACTACTATGATGTCTATTTTAACAGGTGAAGATTTGCGAACAAAGTGAGCAAATAAATTCGAAATAAAAATTTGTCCAACTAAATCTTATTATAGGTATGATGAGTCCCTCCGATGGTGTAATATTGATAAATTCAAAGAGCTTGAGCGACTCCGCGGCTGAAATAATGAACGACATGGGATTGTGCCCGCAAGAGAATATTCTTTTTCCGAATCTTTCCGTCAAGGAACAATTGTTATTTTTTGCTATGGTAAATCGCATCGAACTCCGTTTTATTGTAAATTGTGCACGCAGCATGCTAAATGACGATTAAACATTATTGCCTTGTGATTTTAGCTGAAGGGTAAAGAAAAAACAGATGCAGAAATTGGGAAAAATTTGTTGGCTTTGCTCGAGAAATTGAACTTACGGGAAAAACAAAACTCCTTGCCCAACGAATTATCTGGCGGCCAATGCCGCCGAGTTTGCCTTGGCATGGCATTAGTTGGCGGCTCTAGTGTAAATTAACATTAATATTAGCAATAAGTATTATACTTAAACGAATACTAATAGCGACATTTTCATATTTACTATTTTTAAGACACTCATCTTAGATGAGCCAACGTCCGGCTTAGATCCAGAAAGCAGACGCATTGTATGGGACATATTGTTGGTAAGAGGCATTGATCTACTCGAATGTTTTGAGCCAGGCTTTAAAGTAAAAAAATCGTGTTCTTTATATCCGAGCAGCGGATGAGGGGCCAAAAAACTGTCCTGATCAGTACACACGACATGGAGGAAGCCGATATACTTGGAGACAGAATAGCAATAATGCATATGGGGCAGTTAAAGAGCTACGGAACGTCCATGTATTTAAAAAAATTATTGGGTACTCTAAAGTTATTTATGCGCGATACGGCAATAAGAACATTTCTCGTACGAAGAGCGTTTGGGTGCGAGGTTAAAGCTTCCGGATGAATGTGAAATTAAAACTATGATTTGCTACATTGGATATCGCGTCGATAGTTCTTAACTATCGAAAAACCATTTAATTGAAATTGGCAACCTTTTATCTAGGAAAGGGCAATATGGAATTGGCCGTATCCGTCGAGCCTTGGTGCGACATCGAGAAGCTTTTGAAAGAATTGAATTGCAATGGCAAAGTGAAGAGCAAAGACGGCAACAGGATAATCATGAGTATCCCTAGTTCTCCGGATCTTCCGGACTGGCTTGATAATTTAGAAAGCAGTAAAACCGAGTGCGGTATATCGGGCTTGAGTATATCCCTAATTACTTTGGAGCAAGTATTTTTGAAGTAAGCTTATTATCATTATACGATGAGTGCGCACTGGTTTCGTTTGTTAAATTCAAATTTCATCTTGATCCAAGGGTCACCCAGGAAAGCGACGAGCTGATTAAAAAGCTGGACAAGCCTTTCAATGACATCGGGGAAAAGCTGACAGGCGCGTCCCTTCAAATGCAGCACATTAGATCGCTATTGCAAAAAAAAATGGCTTACTTTAAAAATAATACGTCGACACTGATAGTAATGATTGCTTTGGTAAGAAGATCTTCTACGATATGAAATTTCCAAGGATCGATATTGAATTTTTACTCGGTCTTTATTAATTTTTTTGCCTCGTAATAATAATTATTATTGTGATTTTTTTTTTTTTAGATATTTACGGCATTGCTAAGTATATCTCTGATTTTGAAAGAGAGAAACGTCTTCAAGCCCGCGGATAAATTAATTCCATTAAATCCAGGCGTCTATTACGATCCACAAATATATTACAAGAGCTACAATACGACCTTTGGAGAAAAATACAAACTCGTTTCAGAGAACTTCACAGCCGAGGTAAATGAAGCTAGAGAATCAAATCTGAACGACGGTAAGATATTGATTTATTAATATGATTTGACGTGAGACAATGCGCCCAACCCCCCCAAAAAAAAAATTATTGACGCTCCAATTATTTGCTCTGTTGCAGCGTTAATAAATTACGCGAAGAGGGACCTGATTTTCTACGATAATCATCTCGTAGCTGCAGCGGAATTCAACGAGACCGACAAAGGTCCCGTATTCAATGCCCTTTATTCGGAAAAAGCGACCCACAGCTTTCCCATTTCGATTAACTTGCTTTCCAACGCCGTCATAAAGACCCTCCTGGACAACAGCTACTCGATAAGCTTGTCCAGTCAAAATTTGCCCTCCCTGAACACTCTCGTTTATACCGATAATACAACGGTCAATGCCTTCACGACCGCGACTGTGTTCATTTTTCTATTTTTTCCCGCCGTCGCCCTCTTCGTCGTTCATCCTTTGCGCGAAACCTTGACCGGAGTGAAGCAACTGCAGCGGATGGCCGGCGTTTCTGGTTTCAACTACTGGGGAACGCTATTTATATTTGACCTCGGTATTTTTTTACTCTTAACAGTGATCACCATTGTCGGTTTCATCTCTATGGCATTTTTTCTCGATCTTCAAATGTACGAGCAAACTGAAATCCGTGAGTGCAATTTTGTCGCTTTGTTATATTTTATCTATACATCTATCTATACGTTTATCTGTACGTATGTATATATATATATACACACACACACACACACAGAGACATACGTTAATATAAACTAAACAAATTTACATTGTCGTTGAGGAATTATAAACGCACTTATTTAAATCCGTTATGAAAGATGTATCCTATTTTTATGTGGTCATTATTAATAGGTACACGAGTATCCATTTAATTGAAACAAGTTTATTAGTAAATGATTAAATTTCGTTTAAATAAATAAAAATTATAGCTCGCTACCCAAGTTATATAAAAAATGTTGTCAGATGATACGTGATCGCATGTAATATTACGTATGTACCTATGAGATCTATAAATGCATATTAAAGAATGCAAAAATTTGTAGAATCGTAACGATAGTTACGTCGTAATTGAAACATTATATGCATGATAAATTTTAACATAAGCATTAATATTATGTCGACAATCACTATTAACGAACTATATTCTAGTAATATCGCTGCTCTTATTCTTGCTGCTTGCGATCAATTCATTGCCATTCGTTTACATCTTTAGTTTCATAAATGCAACAACGAGTTCCGTAGTACGACTCTTGACTTACATACCCATGAGCCTCGGTAAGGTCAAAAAGCACATACGTATGCCATTTTAAATGCAAATTTTATAACGGAGTACTGAATATTTTCAGTTTTGTTGGAGCTTATAATGTGTGCCGTCAAGATTCGACTAGATGATTATGAAGTCGTAAATATCTTAAGGCCAATTCAAAAAAGAATATTTCTCATAATTCCCTTTTTGAGTTTCTTTCATAGCCAAATTTCATTGTACACGACTGCCCAGAAGAATGCTAGATGCAAGCAAATGCCTAATGAATTTTACGATACTATGTGTAACCCATTGAATCCTGAGATCGACATTTGCTGCGGTACGAATGTTCTTTAATTATGTCACACTTGCGTGTAATATTTCACCGATGCTTATAATTTTCTTGTACATCACAGGGCTCGAATGTTACGATGGAAAATGTAAAAAGTATTTGAAGTACTTTACAAATTTTGAAAATGACATCACTTTGGAGGAGAGCTTGATTTATCTGAGCATCACGCCAATAATTTATTTCGGGATTCTTTTTATACTGGAATCCAAAGTTATTCAGAGATTGAAAGCTAAAATGACAAAATCTATTCCTTTCGAATACCAGGTTGACGAGCAAGTGGAAAAAGAACAAATTTCTATTGCAGAGAAGATTTCCGAATTTAACAAATGTACGTACAATTCAATCGTACCATAAAACTCGTGTTTATTGATTCTGAACATTTTTATTAATTAATAAGTTTAAAAGATTGAAGCCCTTGCTTAAGCCAGAGCTAAATACAATCGTACACATCGGGACTAATTAATAAGGCGCAAAGCGTCGTTTTTATACATGATTTTAGTTGGCATAAACATTTCAGATGATGTAAGCAGCACGAATTCGGAAAGTTACACTTGCAAACTAGAAAACCACCTGCAAAATTCCTCGAATTCCATTAGTAATGTTAGCCAAGTCTTTCTAGTATACAAACTACGAAAACAATATGGTAAGTTATTAGCAGTCAAAGACGTGAGTTTTGGAGTCAATCAACAAGAATGTTTTGGATTGCTCGGAGTTAATGGAGCCGGCAAAAGTACGACATTCAAAATAATGACAGGAAAAGAAATCCCCAATAATGGTACTATGTACATAAGTGGCCAGAGAGTAGATAAAAATACCAATGTGAGTTTCAATAATGAAATATTCAATGAAAAGAATGAAAAAATGTTTGACGTACTCTCGTATACGGCAGGGAAAGCAATATTTTAATTTATTAGTGTAATTGAATTCTTAAATAAAACAAAAGATGTATGTTCAGAATAGAAAAAAAAAAAAAGAAAAGTTGTCTTTTCAATGCAATGTTACTAATAAGCTTTTCCTCATAATACGATTTCAGTTACTATCGCAAATGGGATATTGTCCTCAAAACGACGCTATAATAAGTTCGCTCAATGCATTCGACCATCTACGCTTGTTTGCCAATCTTCGCGGCATTCCTGAATATAATATTGAGGAAGAAGTGAATACGTGGATCCAGAGACTGAGTGAGTACGACGAACCTAGGAGAAGTTCATTCGGAGAATTATGCAACGTTACAAATACTTTTGATTAATTATCATTACTAATCATCTGTTAATTGATATCCTGTCAATTCTTTCTTAGCCAATGTTTACTTTTACAAAATTGAAATAACACTTGTATTATTGCGAAATACGTGCAGCCCTTAAAAAAAATGATCTAACGATCACCTCGCGAGAAGGCTTATGATTGATGCGGCATGCACGCAATTATTTAACCGACGCCGCGAGATTGTAAACGAGAACTTTTTTTTCTTAGATTTAAATGCCTGCGCCTTCCAGCCGAGCGGAACGTACAGCGGCGGTAACAAACGACGCTTAAACATCGCAATGGCTCTCATCGGCAATCCGAATTTAGTTTTATTAGACGAGCCAACGACAGGCGTAGATCCAGGAGCTCGGAGATCATTATGGAATGTCATTCAGTCTTGTCAAACAATGGGACAAGCCGTCGTCTTAACGTCACACAGGTTGGTTACTTTATTTAAAGACCAGTTTCCGTTTTAATAACTTTGATACAAATAATAATCCTACCTTTGGAGCTGCTTTATACAGTACCCCTGTAATTAATTAAAGGCGCATTGGTCGCTTTGTTAGAGCCACGGAGAGCAAAGGCATCGTGAGCGCACGATGCATTTGTGCGCGGAGGCGAGAAATTGTTTCATAATTCGGACGGTATCGAGACGTATTATTTAGCCTTTTTCTAAGCGAGAATGACTTGGAATAAGATTTTAAAGTTAATTACCAGGTCAAATATTAAAATGTACCAAAGTCGTAATAATTATCTATAGGTTAGATGTTTACGGTACACACTTTATAAATAAACTATATATATATATAAATAATAATTGCAAAACCCTCGTTATTTCAGTATGGAAGAGTGCGAAGCTCTGTGTAATAGATTAGCCATTATGGTGGGGGGAAGATTAGTATGTATTGGACCGTCCGAAGAATTAAAACAACGTTTCGGAGCTGGTTACGATATCCAAATAAAAATGAATCCGGAGAAGGCGAAAAATCAAATTAAGGAAATAAATCATTATCTCACTAATAGTGAGCTGAGCTTCGAGCTGGTGGATGAAAATTTAGTACGTATTTATTTTTCTTAACTTTATACATATATTAAGTTATTACATTACTAGTTCGTAGAACTTTTCCCTTAAAATAGTACCATTGAAAGATAATTGCATGGAATTATGTTTTCAGAAAGAATTAAGATTAAAAATAAGAGAATAAATTTCTATGAATTTTTTGACAGTAAATATATATATATATATATATATTTTTTTTATATATTATTTCGAAGCGATCAATTGTTCTATTATAATATCGTCGATATTTGAAAACATATTCAGTTTTTTTTTTAAATCCCTACTGCTTCGATTAAAAATCTTAAAGAGGTATATTTCATTTTTCGCATCTTTATCGTTAATGTTAAGAAAAATTTTAAACCGCCTATAGATAGAACTAAATGGATTAAAAAATAAAATAATTTACATCACATATATTAATGTGTAAGAAAATTTTACTCTTCCTGAGCAATTAAAGTCAATAAAATTATTTTTCTTATTATTGCAGGGTTACCTCATGTATCACGTAACTCCTACTAACACCACTTGGCGAAAAATGTACGACATTATGAACACAGCAAAAACAAAATATGATTGCATTGATGATTTCTCAGTAGTATCATCAACGCTGGAACAGTTATTTCTATTGTTCGCAAGATCAGCTGATAAAGGCCGTAAGCTTTGAGACCGAAAAAAATTATTAGATGTATCTTTGAGATAATAATTTTCTTTTTCTCACTTAAAGATATATCTGCACTTTTAAAACCTTATAATTTATATTATCCATAAGGATACATTTTTCCTTTTGTAAAGAAAGTCTGAAATAAACGTATACGTATCAATTGTATGTACTATCTTAGCCATTACGTAAATCTTGAATGATGTTGCTATATTTTCATCGCCCATTTAGTTTTATCTAGTCTTATTGGATGTAGATATAATAAAAAAAAGTAAGGTTTAAATTAATCATAATTTTATATCATGGTCAGTACGGAGGAAGAAATTCTCGTAATTCATACTAAACTCGTAAGACATGCTAAAGTGGAATGTCGACTTTTTTTGTTTACAGGATGGATAATTAGTTATATTCAAAATTAAAAATTTATGAATAAATTCTAAATTTTTTAAGAAGTAACACTCATTTTCTAAAGTTCTAAAGAAGCTTAATGTATCTGTGAATTGATGAATACTTTCAACCAACTTGACACTTTAGTTAATTAATTTTCATTTAGATTATGAGACAGAATTTACACACACACTTCGTGTAGTACAACGTAGTAATTAATTATCAGAATAATTAAGTGTCCTTACATTAAAAGTAAGCAGCTAAAGCAGAAGAAATTTGAAAATACTTTATTTTGAAGATTAAAATTAATAAGATTAATATTATTTATTCTCAATTTGACTAGTTACGCGTGCATTTTATTAAAAAAAATGTATTTTTAAAAAAATCAGATATATCTTCAATGACTTAATTATGCGTGTGATACATATCCATCAAAGTAATTATTATTTCCCATAAGATTGAATGCTAAAAATCATCGTTTTATATGTAATAAGTAAATTTAACGTCAAAATAAATGATTATTTCTACACATTCTTAATTGCCAGCTGCAATTACAACAATGTTTCTAAATATAAATATTATTTTCATTTTATATTTTAAATAATATAATTAAAAGTTATATACGATAACATACCAAGTAATCAAACGACGATTACGACGATTAATTCAATCTAGTGACTTTCGATAAGCTATATTGTTTCAAATTAAATAAAATATAATCTGCTTCTTCTGTAATAGATGATTCCAGTTATTAATTGACGTGAATTAATTCATTTGCACAAACAAGAAGATCCGAAGACGATTGTTTTTTTATTCATTTTTTGTACGAAAATAGTGATTTTTATTACGGTAGTCTAACATTTATTTACATTAGATTTAGTCACAATTTTGAATTAATTATAATGGCTACCGTGTAAATATGAGTATAGGAGAACATACTTTATGTTTAGGACAGTACATCGTATTACTGTATTGGTATTTATAATTTATATTTTGTTAAATTTAGCATTTATTAATGTTTACTGCTTCTTTTAATAATTAAAAAAAATTCTGATTTGAAATTAAGTAATAAAAGTAAAATATTAGTAATGAAATTAAGCTTTAATTTCTTAATTTATTAGTCAATAAGATTTAAAAATGAACACGAATTATATTTTGCTTGTAAGTGTCTGCTTAAAATTAATAATTAGTTTTAGTTGAAATTCTTATTAATTCGATTATGTTTAGCATTTTTTGAAAATCGTGAAAAAAGTAATCTATAAAAAGAGCAATACTCAAAAAATGTTTTTAATTTCTGTGACTAACAAATATCAGTGATCGCAACTCCATTTATATATTAAAATTGTTTAAATTGAAAATAAATGATTTTGAAATGGTTTTTAACGTTTGCAATTGGGAAATAGTTCAAGTTTTTTTAAAAATATGAATAAATCACTGTCATGTTTTTTTTTTTTTTAAATACAAGCCACGGTAGACAAAAGAAACAATCATCTTCGAGAATTTTGATTGAAACTCAATAAATATTTAATATCGGTAAGAATAAAATTGAATGAAATACTTAAGCATAGCAGAATGCATACTATTAAAATAGATTTATCATATATTATTAGCTGGTGCAAAGATAATATCGAATAATCTCGAAAAGCATTCGTGATTCTATAGTAGTAACAAAGCTAAAGTTAAGTTTAATTTCACGAAAGCAACAAAGAAAAATGAAATAATAGCATTAGCATCAATAGGCGATACGAACGTTGCGGAAATAACGTATAGTCGAAGACTGTGTTCGATACAAATGAGTCGAGATGCTCAGCAGTTGTAAACACGCAAGAGTTGCTGACTATTTCTAAGACGGTAAATTGTATTAATTTGAAATATTGTGCAAGGCTTGCTTTTCATGTAAATCCACCGCGGAATGGATTAGAGGAGTAAGTATCGAAAATCCATCTCGGCCAGATTAATCTTGAAAATTAAAACTAGCAGAGGCAGTATGTTGCAACATTGAAATTTATGAAAAATTAAATTACGTATTTTTCAGCAGATGGTATAATTACGGCTCGAAAGTACGCGGGGGGGTGGGGATTAGGATGTGTGGCGCGATGTAGAGGCGAAGGATGAGTCGGCTGTCGAAAAATGGGTATAGCGAATGGATGAGCACGTGATAACCGTAAGCTTTAATAAAGAGGCGCGTTCGAGTAACTCGCCTCGTGGTAGCAAGCATTATCACTTTACTTTCACCCTTCTCGAGCATAATCCCACAATATTATATTAAATGCTTCTACGGCATTATATTACATAAATGGCCAGCCGAATCCACATAGATTTAATCGACAATTCATTTAATGCGGCTAAAAATTTTATTTCGCGTCACTGAGCGTTGCGAAATCGAATATTTTTTTTTTTTTTTTTTTTTTCTTTTTTCTTTCTTTTTTTTCTGTTGCTTTTTATTTATTAACCCAACACGTAGTTATTAGCGCATTACGTGTGCACACATTTACAATTATTACATATTAAATGCGTAAAGCTTAATTTCAGCATTCTGCGACTCATAATTTATGCACCGACTCTTAAATATTAATAAAATTCCATTTGACTTTTAACGGGGGTCAATAAATAAAAGGGGCTTTTCCTGACTCTATCAATTGAAGCCAATGGGACAAGAACTGAGTGCGATTGATTGGTAGTAGGAGCGAAAAGGATAGAGTGAGAGAGAGAGAGAGGGAGGGGTAGGAAGGGAGCGAGGGAGGGGGGGAGACAGTGAGATTCCTTAGGTGTACGTATCCCTTCATCGGGAAAGACTCTGCAAAGAAATCGCATCAATTGGCGAAAAGTATAATTATGCACTTATAAGCCATACATAATTGTAAGCGGTTCAAATGGTAGTACTTAATTTTATAACGGCGTTACCTCACGCGTGGCGCAACACCTTCGAAAATAACATCGCGAATAAAGAGGAGTCTAGCGGCGATCGAGAGAGAGAGAGTGAGAGAGGGATAGAGAGAGGGATAGAGCACACAGAGGGTTTCTCAACGCAATGGCGTTCGCGCGCCTGTTCGTACTTATCGCCCAAGTGCAGAGCTCCCTCTCGATAACCAATGGGAGCCGGCGCGTGGGCGTCGTGCGATATTCCGATTGCGCGATGGATCACCCCCGCGCGCGCCCGCGCCCCCCACCCCCCCCACCGACCGTCACCACCGCGAGCCCCGGCAGGTAGGCACGATCGGGGGCGAGCTCGCGGGCAGCCGTGAAAGGGCCAGGAGGGCGAGGATCGGCTCGAGGAGAGCCGTCGCTGATCTGACGCAAGGAGAGCCGCCGGCTGGGAGGCCGAGGCCGCCGGTGGCGCTCCCAGGCCGGGAGCAGAGCCCGACGCGGGGTGAACAAAGGCCGTCGAAGGAGGAGGAGGAGGCACTCGAGCGACCGATACGAATAACCGATAGCGAAATCGTAGCGGCGATTGCCCAAGCAAGGACGACACTCGCGCCTTCCTCCGGAGGGCGCCGGCTCTCCTCCGTTCTGCCGGGCTCCCGCTGCCCGGGCTTCTGCGAGGTAGAGGAGGATGGACGGGGCGGGCCGGGCAGCCGAGGAAAATTTGGCCGATTCGACAGACCGGCCTCGGAGGGGAAGGCGATCGCGGGGATTCCTTTAATCGGGATTCTTTTAATTGGCCTAGCGAGCGCCCGAGGCTCCTTCGACTATTACCAATCTTAACGATATTGCGTCTCCCAGATATTTTATTGCGCTTTCCAGGGCTTGCGGCTTGTCAGACGTGCCGTATTATTAATTAACGGACGTTCGAATTCGTAATGTTCAATATTCTAGCCAGATGTAGTCAAACGTGATACGTTAATGATATGCTGGAAGTCGTAAGAGACCCGCGAGCACGGTTAATGATAAAAAAAAAAAAAATAATAAAAAGAAGAAAAAAAAACCGTCGGGAGAAATTCTGTCGCGTAAATAGCTTCATTCGCTCGCTATTTCAAAATGCGACGGCATTATTTCGCTCATTTGAAACAGAATGCGACTAATTTTAGCCTATCCCGTTCATTGTTTTTTGTTTTTTTTTTTTTTACATTTTTTTTTCTTTCAATTTCTCGAAAATCAGTTGCTCTACTCGAATGCATGAGGCAATTCTGCCTATTCGCTTTTTATCTATTTGAATAATTGAGAAAGTTGATGAATTATAATAACATACTGTGCTGAACGTAGTAATCATTATTATATTCTCAAAACATTATTGTAATATGAAAGAATTCGTTAAGCATATTCATTTTTTTTTTCATAACTATATTTCCAAAAATTATATATTTATGCAAGTTTTAAATTTTACATATTAACTTATAATTACTTGAAGCGGTTGGAAAAATGCCCCACCCTGTTTTTTTAGCTTTCTATATATATATATATATCTCTTTCTCGCCTTCTCATGTTTTAAGATAATGAAAATTTATAACTATTAAATCGTAATATGTTATGTTAAATGTACATACTGTTTCATTAACTTCACGATTTAATTATATTTTTTTGTACCTGATAGATTAAAAAGCTTTATTTTAAAAATGCATTGACATTAACTGATTAGCCTCTTTTTAGTAAATTAATAAAGAAATACTATATCCATCGAAATTAACCTACCTATGGTGTAGACTCCGATTCACGATATAACATATTTTCTTATTTCTCAGAGCACTTTAACTATCAATCTTACATATTTTTATTATTATTATTATTATTATTATTATTATTATTATTATTATTTAAAAAGGCATCTTTAATCAACATAATCTTCAATGTATCATTTGTAAAATAATAAAATTTACATTTACTAATTAATTATAAGCATAAATCTTCAATTGAAAATCATAATATGAAAATGAATTTCGATTTGTCTTTTGAAATACATTTATTAAAATACAACATATTTAAAACTCCTGCTTTAATAAACTATTCGTTACACTATTAGACAAATTACATTTATATATATATATATATATTACAATTTGGTATATAAGTAACTATAAACATTCTCTAACGGCTTTTATGTGAAAATTCTGTATTTACGCGATAATAATCATCCATTCATGATGCTTTCAATTAAAGCATTCAGATTTCATAAAACGATGCTACGTTTTGTGTAGCAAAGTAATACGACACTCTTAAATTCATTTATTAAGAGTATTTGATACGAATACCAAATAAAACCTTAATCTTTAATTTACTACAAACTTATAATTAATTATTTTTCAAAATTACACTCTTTTATTTAATGTAAGTATGGTCCGAGTTATCATTATACGGAGAAAGAGATTATAATTAATTTCGCGTAAACTTCAATAGTTGCTATTATCAAAGGGTATTATTGTTGGTTATGGTAGAGGAAAATTTTATTTTCCATAAATAAAAAAAATTCCTATTTATTATTCAGGATATTATTTAGATGACGGGACCGTCGCAAAATTTGACGCTTCCATCGAGGCTGAGGAAAAGCCAGTCCCTCTAATTACAACTAAGGACTATCTCACGTTTTACCTTCACTTCGCCTTCCACCGAAGCAGATTACAAAGCTTCAAAATGTGTCAACATTTATTCCAACCACCTAGAACCTATTTGAAGTTTTTAACTAACAACATGGACCACACAATCTTATAGGGTTCGATGCCTGTCGTCGCTCAAATTTCGGAGTTCTAGTGTTAGCATCGAACATTTAAGATCCTTGATTTATTCCCGACCAGTATTATATAAACGTATAAGCGGATAAAATTTGTAATTCTTTCAAAATAATTATTAAACTCGCGTCCAAACATATCAAAGCTCAAATAAATCAAATAGGAGCTAATTTGAGTAGCGGTATTTTTTAAATGCATTATTCATGGCTTTTTTAACTTTTGGTTTTAAATATCACAACCAATTATTATTTCAGGTAAGATATTCCTGCATTACAGAAATTTCATTTAAATATTTATAATATAAGTTTGATGATAGAATCACACCTAAAATTCCAATATAAAATAAATGCACAATGAGTCAGAATTTTCGTCATGCAATCTGATGAATATACTCCTAACGAACCGATCTATCCACAATACAATTACATTTGCTTTATATAAATTGGTACAAAAAATTTCTGTTCTCAATTAGCTGGTGGCCCAATTTTAGCGTAAGAATGGATCCGATCGCGTAAACTCATAAATTTGAAAAGGTAGCTCACAGTTTGTGCGTAAGCGTGCGCTCGTGTGTGCGTGTGTACAGTATGCAATCTATGCTGTTAGATGATTTAGAAACGATATATTTTATTAATTACTTCACGCCTCATAAGTATTCGTTTCTTGACATTTCTGACGCAGAAATTATCGCTTTACTCAAGCGAACAGAATGTTCAATGTAATACATGCAAGCATATTTAAATAAGTTAATACGTCGTTTCAAAATAACTTCAGCAATTGAGATGCATTACGTTCGTTAAACTTTCTTTATTATTATTTTTGTTTTCCGTACAATTGGTTTGATATGTAAGGTACTATAGGAAAATTATACTTCGAATTTATATAGTGGATTCAATTTTTATTTAAAATATTATTATCAAATATATTATCATAGACAATGTTTTTTTTGAACATTCTATTTTATTTGAAAATTATATTGAGAAATTATTAAAAAAACATTATATTTTTAAAAAAAATTACCCTTTTTTTTCACTTAAGCAATGCAAAATAAAAGAAAAATATAGATTTCATATTACTTATATGGTAAATTGAAATTAATTATGAATAATTACATTTTTTATATTCATTTTTAATAATTATAGAGATCAAATTAAAACAACATTTTCATAATAAAAATATATTTTTAATACACACGACGTGCTTTAAAAATCTATTAATCAATTTAAATCATTTCATAAGACAAAAAATATTTAACTTTGATATTATCATATAATATTTACAATAGCCTTACTTTCGACGACTGCGTTGAAAGGATCGTTTAATTTTTGTAAATTACAAAATAAATTTTGATAATAATTAGATATAAATTTTATATTTTATGATTCACGAAGGAAGGAAAATTTTCGGACTACTATTATACCCGTGTAAATTTTACAAATATAATAGGGGAGTTGGCATTATGAAAAATACTTTTAGCACAATTTCATAATATAAATTCTAATGAATACTTTACAACCATCTAAGAAAGGATCAATGAAGATTATAGCGCCTCCAGCTGAATAACTCACAGGTTTTCCCACATAAAATAAATTCAATGGAGTTTCACGTACTATAAATTTGCTTTTAATAATATAACTGTCAGATATTTTGGCGTGAAAAATTAAAAAATTAACAATTGAGTTATGCTCTAATATTTATATTATTTAAAAAATAATCAATTAATAATTGTTTTTACATTTGGATGTATTTTTATGAAAACAAGTACGAGTGACTCAACTTCATAAAAAAAAAACCTAAATTTTCATATTGAAATTAAATGTTAATTTTCTTTGAGCACTCATTTATAATTTAAAATTATGTATAAGCCACTAATACCACTTCCTTATTTATATACGTGTATTTTTATGAGTATTATAAAACATAATTTGAAAAGTTATATCAAGTATTAGCTGTACGCATATAATTCTTGTTTCAGCTTTAATTTTATTACGAATCAATAAAAGACTTTAAGAAGTAATGGAATAATTTATTGTTTAAATAACGACAGTAATTTGTGATGTGAAATCTTTACGTTTATAAAATGTAATTAATCTTATAATCTCCAGGAAAAGGTTATTTAGAAGAAAAAATCTACATTCACATAAATTACGTAAAACAATACATTTTCTCAATATTATGATTTAACCAAATATTTCAAATTTTAAATTACATGAAACAAATAATAGTTTTTTTATAAATGAATACTTTTAAATCTATTGTGATTGTATTGAATTAGTTAACGCTAATGTTTCCGTGAAAAATTAAGCATTCAATCGATTCGTGTATATATAAACGAATACACACACTTTCCTTACTCTATCGGTTTCTTGCCTAGAAAAGAGTCCCGTCTTGAGACTTGATATATGTAAAGCTTTCCTTACTCAACTGGCTTTTGGTCTAGAGATTTTGCCACTCATATATTATATATATATATATGTAGAGCTTTTTGCGCATTTAAAAACTTATCTTCTTACTCATCTCATTTATATAAAACCTTACAAACTTTTTAATTGTTTCTTACTCATCTCTATCACTTCCTATCATCCTTGTTTATTTCTTTTCCTTTAAAGTTTCTTAAAACCCAAACTTTCATTTCAGAACTTTTTTTGTTATTTTTTGTTATTTATGATATTCGAGATTCGAAAAGAGATCGATATCCTTTGTGACGAAGGATAACAACGTAGCTGTGTAGTTTTTTAATTTAAACGCTGCAAGACGGAATAATACTTATACTTCTTTACTTTAGCGCATTGACTAGAATTGATGTTTTTCAATTCCTCCATTATCACCTCAAAATCTTGTATGATATTTTTTCTAACTCGCCTGCCCGGTTTGGATTTACCCAGACTGTTAAGGATGGATTTTCAATACGGAAAAAGCAAAAATGTTCTTTGGAATGATTTTGAAACTCGTAATTTTTGGATACGACGTTCTGATTATTGCCTATGTAGTTTATACAATATATATTGGTAATCTCTTCTCGTCTGTAAATGGCTTGATTATATTTTTAATTCGAATGCATGCACAATAAATATGTGGCTGTAGCATCTAGTGATTAAATTGAATTAATATACACTTATTTTATCTATGCGGGAACTTTTAATAATATGTTTTTTGATGTTGGCCATCTAGCGGTTAATTCTTATTCTCCAGAATCCTACTCAAGTATACTTTGTGCTGCTGTTATAACTACGCGCAAGCCTCTTACATTGGGGTTTCAGGTCACTCGCCCTCTGGTGATAAGTGCACGAACTTTTTGCTTTTTGCTTTTTGCTCATCATTTTTAATTTATCGGAATCATTTTAAATTTGCCTTGTGTTACATTTTTTTTTTTTTATAAATTTTTGATAGTTTTTTTTTTATATATGTTCTTCCTCTTGATCCATTTTTTCAATTTATTAAACCCTTTGCTTTATAACCTTTTAAAAATATTTGCTCTCTTCACTCACTGCCTTCGTGTACTTTCAGTTGTAGAACACCTTTCATAAAATTGTTCCCTATAAGCTCTACATTCGAGTTTCCGCAGGCTGAAGTGACTTCGTAATGTCATCCCCTTTGGATTCTCCCCCACAAGCATCCCCGGCTCTCTAAAACCCTAATTTATCTATCCAGATGCTTTACGTGAAAGAGCTTTGAATTTTGCACTCTCTTCAGACAGAGTAAGGCTGAATTGAGTTCGAAATTACACCGTCCGGTCTCTCCCCCCCTCCCCCATTCACTCGCAATACAACACGTTCATAACACAGGCATTAATACTAAAACTAATCAAAGCTAACAATAATTATTATTGACTAATAAATACAATGCAACAATAATATATACACATATGCTAAAGTATGATGTGGTTACTAGTAATTCTAATAAAAATATTATTCAATATAAAGTATAAAAACAACTTATATCAAACAATAACACTTACATTCTCGACATAAATAAAAATGTTTTATTTTCATTAGATTGCTAATGAAATATAAAATGGTTTTTTTTTTATTTAATAAGGATGTTAACTAAATTTTTTTTTGATTACTTTAATGAATTTTGTGTGTAAAGATTCTCTCCTATTTTCATTACGTAATTTAATTAAGACCTAAGCTGCTAAAGAAAACACTTTTATTATCGATTAAACATTTTTGTAGAATCTTTTTCTATATGTGAAAATACCTGAACATAGCGCTGCAATTATTTATACATTTTATCATTATAAATTGTAGACTCTTACGTAGATTCAAGACTCCATTGCGCATATTTTCCATTCAAATTGAGCCGCTCGGGGAAGATCTATGTTAAAAAAAAAAAACTTTATAGCACGAACACAATATTCAATTGAGTGTTTATAATAAATATTTTTGATAAATCGCAGAAAATATGTTTTAACCAATATTATAGATATAATGCATCAAACTTATTGCTTACACCACGATTTAAAAAAGTTATTTATATTTATATCATTGACCTAAGATAGAAGAAAATATCATTTATACATTGATTAATTTTTTCTATTTCAAATATCATTTTCGAATGCCTCTATAAAACAATATTATATAAATAATATTAGAGAGAGAGAGAGAGAGAGAGAGAGAGAGAGAGAGAGAGAGAGAGAGAGTAATATTATGATTAATGTGAATTATACACGATGCAAGATAAATTATATTTACGTATATAATTAAAAGGTTCAAAAGCAGTTTTGTTCAGTTACTTAATTGAAGAGGTCTTAAATTTCTTATCGACCGAATGGACACGAGGTACGAGCCCCTTTTATCCTTTTTATCAATTCAGATAGAATTAAAGGTAATTTTTTACGTGGTGTATTATCAGTACATCGGGAATCCTCGGTGCAGCTTAAGAATCGGTTCGTCGGGAGTCTGCCAACTGGACCAGTATCGCCAATCGGAAAGTCGCCCGTACCGTTCGAGCGACGTCGCTGCTACACGTCGATCGGACACGTGGATGGCGTCGTCAGGGCCGGCACAGGGTAGGCTAGGGGGAGACGGGACTGACGAAAAGGCCTCGCGCGGCCCACGGGCCTGGGGAGGGGCGCGGGGGCGAATTTTAAAAATCTAGCGAAATCCGAGAGGACGCACCGTCGGGGAGGATACGAAGAGCAGGGAAAAACGCCGCTAAGAAGGCGTACGCGCGTTCCGGTGGCGACGCTGCGGGGGGAGGGGGTAGGAGGCCTTCTCGCGTAGATCTGGCAATACCGCGACCGCGTGCGCACCGTCGGGGAAGAGCCGCCGTCGAAGCTGGAGCGCTCGGTCGCTCTCACGAGGTGCGGGATGTTGTTGCCCCGAGAGTGAAAGTAGTAACGAGGGGCCGGGAGTGAAAGATGTTTACAGGCCGGCGACGTGAAAATGGTATAAAAGGAGCCGGGTCCGGTACACGAGATGGGTAATAAAGACCTTCGTGACGCCTCGTGTTTACTCTGCTGCTGCTGCTGCACCGTTTTTTTTTTTTTTTTTTTTTTTTTTGGCCTCCTCCTCGAACTGCGGACTCGCGTGATTCGGCACTTCGTCGTTTGAGCAACAACCGATGCCAAGGATCTCTCGTTAATTTCGCCAAGTCCTACGGCACCCGTAAACTCATCTCAGGCGAGTTTTTCTCCTGGCCGAAATTGCCGACGATTTTCCGAGCTCGACCCCAGCCTACGGTTATTATCAAAATCCCATGGACTTTGCCTCCCTAACCGTGGAGACGTGCACCGACTAACTTTACATTGGTTGGGCCCATTTTTATCAGGAGCGCTTTTGCACGATGGCTGCGTTACGGATGAAACCATGAACTCGCGGAAAAACCTACGAAATTCTTCGCTTTCGAGGCATAATCTACTTTGGCAATGAAGCAATAGATAAATCTTGCTAGCCTTCGGAGATCGTAGTATTTTTTTTTTTTTTTTAATCGACGTTTCGAATCTAACAATTCCGTACGCAAAAACTTTTGCACGAAACGAATCCGCAGGATAAACGTAAGATTTTTTAACTTGAATTAAATAAAGCCTTGCAGCAAATGTATTATTGAACAAAACTGGTAATACTTTTTGCATAGTATTATTCAGATTAAAGCACCATTAATACTTTTAACTAAAAGTTAAATACATTAATTTCACTCTTACGTTTTTTTACGAAGATAAATTTGTTTGCAATTAAAAATCGTTTAAAAAATTGTGTATTTATTCTCTCTCTTTCTTTCTCTTCTCTCTCTCTCTCTCTCTCTCTCTCTCTCTCTCTCTCTCTCTGTGTTTAGTCATATATTTTAATTATAACTCTCTTGAGAAATCGTTCAACATTTTTAAATATACTTTTACAACCTTACATAGATTCTTTATGCCTATAAACTGAAAGTCATTTCATAAACGTTTTGTTTGAACCAATATAAATATCTTGAACGTTCAATTAGATATATATAAGCTTAATAATGTGACTAGTAATATACTTAATATACTGGAAGGCTATTTATCAAATCATCAAATTTGAAAACTTAATTGTTCAAATTCATTCATTGAATTGATTGATTGTATTATACGTTTAAAAAAATTTCATCATTAATCGTTTAAGTTAGTCTAATATGTTTTTTTGATATTTCGATATTTTGAAAACTCTTGTTACATACTATATTATATATTTAATGACTGCATAGTTTCCATCATATTTTACAAAAAGTAAAAAACAAAAGATTTATTTTATATAGCTTGAAATATATTTGTAGAGAATAAAATAATGTTTCACTTCGTCATGATTCCATGAATTATGGTGTACTGTTTCAATATTTTGCATCTGAATATTTGATACTTTCAATTAATTATTGTTTATTTCAGAACATTCATTCTACATGTGTTACCTAATATATGAAGAAGTATCTAATAACAATATAAACAAGTAATAGTTCAATTATTTGTAATTAATTCTTCGTGATACAAAATATATTACTATAAGTATTTTTAATATTAGATAAGTATAATTTAAACCCGTAATTAGCTTTAATATAAAAAAAAAGTTTTTAATCTAAAAACAAAATCATTTACAGGAGAGTTATTAATCATTATCTGTTAGGGAATATAAGCCAACTTAATTGTGATAAACTAATCATGTTCGTATAACGTGTCATGTAAAACCTGAAATGGGTTATACAATATTTTAAAAATAAAAAGAAATTGAAACAGTTCAAAAATAATTACGCAAATGATTAGAATAATACTTTTAATAAATGAACATCTTTTTGAATTATCATTTATAATGATTTTAAAAAAAAATTGAAAAAATTTTCAATTAAATAAAAAATCACAAGTTTTCTTACTTTAACTTTACTTAAGAAAACTGTACTTGTTATTCATAACTTTAAACGTTAAATTAAAGCTGGTGAGAAACTGTGTTAACAACCTCTTTTATCACTTCGTATTATACGTCGACAAATACGAATTTATCGTGCTTATAGTCATAATATATCATCGAATGAAATTAAATTGAACGTATTAGTAGTTTAGTGTCATTGTTTATCGCAATTCCTATCGATGTTTTTTTTTTGTTCTGTTTTTTGTACTAATTGCTTCGAATTAATTTTTTTTGCCCGTGTAAAACAGGTGGTCCGATCGACTGGGCTTGTAAAAAAGCCAGCCTTCACGAGCCACTGTACTGATTTGTATTTAATTCATGCACAAAGGCAGCTCGATAAATAACAGCGACGGCATTAGATAAATTTCGATAACGTCGGGCGTACGTCATGATCTAAGAACTCGGCGTTGAATTGCTAATGGTCGTGTACAACTTACAGGATGTGTGCCTTCGTAACGGACGTCCCGGGTCGAATGTAAATGCAGCAAATTAGGTCACTGACAAATTACATGTTTTTTTTTTTTTTTTTTTTTTTTCTACTTTCAACAGCTGCAGCATTCGGTTGTCGGGCTCGACCGCAACTCCTACCCACTGCAAGCCGATCCTTTATTAGCCAAAATATAGCCTCTTATTATCAAACGTGTAAACGCAGTGACGAATGCTTTTATCAAGGCTCCAGTCGAACAATATATCGGATATTCGTGAGCGAGAATGGAATTATTCGACTGTGCGAAAGAAGAAAGAGCTCTTGTAACATTATAAGGTAGACAGGGAGATTGCGTCATGTCTATCCTATCATCGTTGTTTTTTCTTTCTTTTTTTTTTTTTCAATCACGTCACGGCTTCCTCGTAATCCACCTAATAAAGGACTCTGAGGAGGTCGGACATTCGTAGCCGATAGCCAAATATTAACGAAGCTTCGCTGATTCAATTATTCGAGAATTCATTTTTTACTTTCGCCTTCAATTTCCAGTTAATTAGGACATTTTTGTCGATGCTCGATTGGGATCGGCTGCTGATGCCCGCAGGTAATGAAAATCGTTAAATTTACATTATCGTTGATTTAAATCAGCCAATCTTTAATTATTTCATCAACGGTTGACACCTTTTAATCAAAGCTTATTCTAATTTTAAAGGTCGTTAATATTGCAGGTCGCGTATAACCCGATTATATATCAATTTTGTCGATTTAAAAATAAATTTATTAAGAATTATAAGCGTTCCAGTGTTAATTCAAAAGCGAGTCGCAACAAGCCGATCGTTCTAAGTAATATCATTATATATATATATATATATTTCACATATAGATAACTTCAATACTGATTACAGATGAAAATGTTTATACGTAATTAGAGACAATAAAGAATAATGTTTCGTTCGAATTCTCAGAATACTAAAAGTACTATAAAGCTGAAAGCGTAAATGAAGATACCACATGAGTGATCATTTTAACGCGGCTATAATATGACATTTTTAATAAACGAGCGTCATGAGCGATGACGAAAATAAAATTGTCTCGAGTATTACGAGTGCATATATCATGATTCAGAGTTCTATTATATAAAGTGAGGGCAAATATTGATATAGGTATTAGCCAGTCATGGTAGAGGACGCTCAATCATGTCGGAATATGGGATTTGCTGAGTTATCGTAGGTGTGTGCCCGCACACCTACCCACACACACACACACACACACAAAAATAGCCGTATTTATTATAATACTCCTATTATTAAGCACAAGCCTTTTGGGCACGAGGAAGGCAAAGCACGCCGCTTATTCGTCATAGAAAAACCGTGCGGTGCAATAGCCGTGCGCTCGTCGACTAAAGAAAGCTAAAAAAGCTAAAAAAAAAAAAAGAAGAAAATTTGGATAGCACGCGACAGTACCGTTCTCATCCAATATTGCTTTCCGATCGTCCTTTGACCTCACTATAAATAAAAGCATCGCGCAAGAGAAAGAGCTTTGTTTTACTTTTTCTTACGCTCCGTTGCTTCAGTCTTGTTCGGCCAGATGTTAGGCAGCGGTCGCTCTGCGGTTGCTCATTTCTGTAGCTTTCAACGTCTTCCGAATTCAGTCTTCTCTCTCTCTCTCTCTATCTCACTCTCTCTCTCTCTCTCTCTCTCTCTCTCTCTCTCTATCTCTCATTCAACGTCCTTGAGTACACGCGAAACCGAGACGTAAATTTGTAATGGACTTCGACCGTGCCAATAGCTGGGGAACGACCCAACGAGAAACCGTTGCTCCGACGGTGCGCGAAGACCCTCGTTTCTCAGCTACGACCGAGACGAGTTCTCCTTGTCCCGTGCTCGGAGGTCCCAATACCTTCGCGCTATCGCTTTATTATAATTGAAGCTAATGGAGCAGTGGGATCGATCGGCGTGATTCGTAGCAGGTGTGAGGGCATTCGGGAAGGATAACGTAGAGCGGCTGCGGCAGGCCTGCCCTTTGTTCGACGTTGGAATCCAACCCCCCCCCCCCGAACGGGTCGCGGATCGTCCTCGAGGCGCCGCGAGCCCGGTGGGATTACCTCAAGGCCGTCGAGGTACGGGCCGCGCTTACCCGGAGTAAATAACACAATGAGAGGAAGCGAGGACTATAACAACTGGCGAAATTACGGAAGGTAGGGAATACCGATAGCGATACGAGGCGAGAGTCACGACTTCTGTTGCTGTTTTCCGCATGACTCGGTGCATTATTTTTACAAGGAGGAATTGCGAGTGTAATTTCGTTGCGCGGTGAATGCTTGGCCCTCGAACATTTTTATCTATGCGCGGAGTTACCCGGGCGAATGAACAATCGACGTTCGTATAATTTGTAAATTTAATACAATGATACGCGTGGGATTCGTACGGCGCGCCGAAGTTTGGCGAAAAGTTAAATTAACGTAAGCTCGTGCAATGTTAAATTTTTTAACGGACGGCTATATTCAAAGGTATTTTAATATGAATAACAATTCAATTAAAGTACTGTAGGTGTTATACAAATTTAAATATTGTTAACCGACTATAATTTATGACCACGTGAAGGTACGTTAGTGTTTTGGGAACGATTTGCTTATTGAAATTAATTTATTTTTACAATTGTTAATTTGCTTCTTCCCCCAGTCTGAAACATTATTGTCTCTTTATAAATATAT
This sequence comes from Kradibia gibbosae, assembly GCA_018907135.1. NCBI lineage: Eukaryota > Metazoa > Arthropoda > Insecta > Hymenoptera > Agaonidae > Kradibia > Kradibia gibbosae. Next base: position 15,173,918 of record JACCHX010000007.1, read on the forward strand.
ATATATGCAATATACATATGCGAAAAAGTTTTTGTATTTTTTATCCTTTAACGTGGGTATGCTTTCATATTTGTAGCATTCCGTGTTAAATATAATTTGCACGAAAACAATGAATTCCACAATTGCTCTTGCCTTTTCCGTAATTCTAAAAAAACACTAATTAGGGATGCGATTTTCATGATATTCATTCCGAGTTCTTAACGTTAACTTTTTTTAATACGATTACTCGATTAATTATTTAACAAACACAAAACTTTTTTATTTGACTTTGAAATAAAATTTCATATTGTCACTACGTGACAAAAGCATCTGAATTTTCATTTTTTTGGAAGAGAGACTTTATTTCATATATATATAATATAAATGACAAAAGTTTTATTTAGTTTACTCAGTGAATAATATTACGGATTCAATTTCAAGCCCAAGGAAAAACATCATCTGTAAAGACGTTAATTCAAATGCTGCAACACGAGACAATGTATAATTTATATTTAATTTAGAAGAAACAATGCTTGACTTGGGTGAGGTGACTGAGTAATGTTTAATTGTTTTTGTAAATTTTTTTTTTTTTTTCTCGAAAAGCAATAAACCTAAAAAAGAAAATACGAGCACTTAATTGGAAAAAGTCCGTAACGAAAGAGAGACTTGGTGGTATTAAGGCGAACAGAAGCGACCCTACTGTTAATTTACAAAATAGGTCACCGATAGTAAAAATATCGGGTGTCCCAGGAGGACTTCCAAACGAGACTTCGTTAAAACATCGTAAAACTTGGCGACTCACGTAATAACGCAAACTATTTAATACGGCTGCTAAGCGTTGGTCGAAAAGCTTGAGAAGAAAGAGGACGACGACCCAGGGCTGTAAAATTCACCGCCGTCGCCCGGCAAAGCGAGTCCGTCTTCGACTCCCGTCTCCGAGTACCGAGTAGCCTACCCTAGCGAGCCCCGAGCTCCCCGTGGGCGGGCTTAGTCGGCTCCGTGCCCAGCAAGATTCCCAAAAGCAAGGGGGAAGGGCAGGGTCGGCCCCGCGGCGACGGCAACCGCGGCCCGCCGGGGATCTTAGGAGCGAGCCCGGCAGCCGCCGATCAGGGGCGTCGCGGCGATCGGCGGCGCGAGCGGAGACGGCCGAAGGTACCGACGAGGAGAGCCGAGGCCCGAGCCGTTGGCGGCTGTGCCCGAACGCGGACGACTCTCGCGCGCGCGGGCAACGTCTGCCCCGGAGACAGCGAGCATCGGCCGCCGGCGACTCCGGAGCACCCGCGGCTCTGCCAGAGGCTTGCATCCCGCCCCTGACCAGGTTTCGAGGGCTGCCGCCTTCGGCCAGCGAGGAGGCGCGGCCAGTGTTCAGCCAGGGCCCCGGCGAGCCGACCGGCGACATGTCGAAGGACGCGGCCCGGGACGATCGCCTCCCGAACAATTTGCTCATTTTTCGAGCCACGGTGGCCAAGAGCTGCGAGGAGATCTCGAAATGCGTGAGGTGAGGCTTCTTTTGGCTTTCGGCCGGCTTTTTTCCGAGCGACGCCGAGGCTTTTGCCGGCGTTGCGCCCTACTCGTTTGGACCTGTATTTTTAATGCTTGGCGGCCCCCCTCCGGCCGCATCTGATTTCATCCTCGATAACTGTCACTAACATCATCTAGCCACGCACTGGCAACGCTCGCCCACGAATTGCTTACAGTTTTCGGATTTGAATTCGGAGCCTTCGCCGACTGCCGATCAGTTTTATTGCAGCTGCTGGCCGTGCGCGCGGGCCTTCGTCGTTGCTTGAGGCGTGAATTACGATTTTCAATCTTTCGCAATTGCTTTAATTTCAACCGAAAAGCACCCCCCCCCCCGGTCTATTGAAGCTTTGCCTCGAGGACAAAGACTCGTCTCGGTGTGCATATCGGTGCTCTTTGTTTTGCATTAACGTTGCTTTCGAAAGGGAAATACAACGAGAGAACGAATATTTTATACTTGAAATTATTTGGATGCCACGCGTGATTCAATTATTATTCGTTGCTACGAAGAAGTATTGTTTTTACTTTTGGAGAAGGCGTTTATAATTTGTTACTTACCGTAGAATCCACAAAAATTTTCTAATCTTACCAAGGATATGAGTCTCTTATTTCGTTAAATAATTTAAAATATAATTATAATACTATTTGTTGGGCTTGTTCGTTTTCATTACTCGAATAATTTTTAATACGTTTTTCCTATGTTCAACCCCTCCCCCCTCAACCCCCACAACACACACGCACACACACACACACACACACACACACACACTGCATTGGCTTTAATTTTATTTTTATTGAATTAAATATAACACTCCCGTATTTATAGAAGTAATGAAAAAAAATTTCATCTACAATGTAATAAGTCTGATAGCACTGTATTAAGTAAATTTTTGGGTAAGTTCTAAGATAATATCGCAGAGAAATGAAAGATGTATGTGACTAGGTTGGGACGAATGCAAATTTGTAGATTTGATCAAATTGCACATCGTCCCGGCCTGATTACATATATATTATTCAACAATTTAAACTTCAAAAGGATAAGTTAAAATGGTTTATACATACAAATTTGTTATGCAAAGTATCCAAGTTATAATTTATTTTCTAAACAATACTTATTAATATGTTATTAGTAACTTATTAATATAATGAACTGATTCAATAAAAAAACAAAAATACAAAGCAATGTACAGCTCCAATTTTTATGTATTGAAATACAAATAGTTTTATTAATAAATTAAAAACATAAATATACAAGGATTGTATTAATTTATCACAATTTAAAAATTTAATTGTGATTACTTTTCAACTGGTAGAACAACTAAACATGTGTAATTTATGTATTCCTTTTGAGATATCCCGAAACAGTTGTGATAAGAGTTTTGTGAAAATTTAAATATTTTTTTTTCATTCAATCAGGCAACTATGATTGTACTTATTAATATTAACAGTTATAACATTTTATAGAATTTTAGTAGGATTAAAGTTCTAATTATTGTAGTTCTAAGGGGATCTACTTCAAGAATTTAATTATATTTTTCAAATAAAATTGTGGAAAGCCGATTTACACAGTAAATATGGTTGTTTAAAAAATAAACTGTCAAAAATATTATATTTTAAAGGCTAATATTCTCAGTGCTTTGATATTATATACATGAAAAAATATTAGTAATTTGTTAAAACAATTTTTGGGATGTTTGCATTTATAAAATTCTCCATTTTATTTTGAAACAATTTAAATTAAAAGAGATTCTGTACTTTTATTTTCAGTGAAAAAGAATTTTTAGACATTTTAACAATCTTGAAATCAAAACCCTCAATTGTAAAAAAACTGCATAATGTGATGGAAGATGATTTGTATAAAGCTTTGGAGTCAAATTTAGATGAATTGGTGACAGACGAATGCATAGTAGAAGGCATGAAAAAATTGAATTACTTAATTGAAGAAACAGAAGTACCTCCAAATGTTGAAGTTTGGTAAGTGTCAAATATCAATATCATTTGATAGAAATTATTTTTTCATATAAAAATAATACAATTTCAATTAGTATTATTTGTAATTATTTATATTAGGAGACCACCAGGAGATGTTGATCTTCATTTACGTTCATTGGATGCAGAAAAAATTATAAATGAGTCAAAACGTTTAGAGGATTATATACGTAAATTGGAAAATGAAAACGAAGAATTAATGAAAAAAATTACAAAAAGAAGGGAAAGTGTTCAATCTGTTCATCAGAATATGAAGCAATTGTTAAATGGACCTTTTAAATTATTAGAATTGGAAAATGTTTGTAAATTTAATCAAGAATGTATAGAAAAATTACATGATTCATAAGTTAGAAGATAATAGAAGTAGTAGGTAATGGAATTATAAAATGTTACTGTAATTTTTCTATTAGTTCTTTTTCTTCTAGTAACAATTCATCTAAATTTTTATTAAGACGTAGTAACATTGCTGCATTTTTCTTCTGTGAAGAAATTAATTTTTACATAAAATTGTAAATATGAGAATATTAAATAATATTAAATATAGATTTCTACCTTTTCAATATGAATTTGTAAATTAAAATTGTTTATCTTTGTTTGAAGTTCCTCCTTTTCTACTACTGCATTAGTTAGCTCCTCTTTTAAATTATTTCTTCGTTCTTTTAGTTCATCAATACTTTTTCTTTTTAACTCAACTCTCTTATTTGGATAATTTATATTACATTCATCTGTATACTCTATTAATTCATCGTATCTTTTGTGTATATTTTGTAATTCACTAGTAGTATTTTCTGATTGTAATTCACTTTCTTTTAAGACTGTTAGCGCTTTGAATTGTAACTGTTTAATGTCATTTAAATTGCGTTCCAAATTCAAAAGATTATGCTCACTTTCCTTTAGTCTCAATTTTTCTTTCGTTATCTTCTTATTAACTTGTCGAATTTCCATTAAAATATCAAACATTTTTTCTGACATTGTTGTTAATTTTTAACTTTTACACTTAATGAAAAAAGAAAAAGAAATTGAACCAAGATCTTGTTCAATACAGAAAAAATTTTGGAACTGTATTTTTAAATTGTCAATGTTTTCTTATAAGGATTTTAGTCTTCTAAGTTACTTGCCTTTTTGATATTTGTTTTTATTTAGAGTAACAATTTTATTAAATATGTTGGTTTTATTTTATCTAGTACTAATATTAAACTCAATTTATTGATTATATTAATTTAATAATGAATGTTGTATCGTAATACGTTGAAACGTCTAATTGAATGCCGAAATTTAAAAAAAACCGTTGTTAATTCGGTAGAATAGAATGTATAAGCAAAGATAAAATATATATATATACACACACAAACGTGCGTGTTAGGTGTGCGTGAATCCTTATATATAGGTGAGGGGAAAGGTTACTATTATATTTGACAAAAGGTGAAAATGTTCTTATCTTAGCAATAATTCACGTATATGGTAATTCGTCACGTTTCCTGCAAGTAAAGAGAAAGTTATATGAAACGAATATATTTTAAATATCATTCAATACATATTTACACATGTCAATTAGAAGATAGATTAATTTTTTGCTGAAAAGTATGATTACTAAATAGTCAATAGTTTTATCGGTTTTGAATTATGACAATACCTCATTCAAAATTTTAACTTTTGAAAATGCTACGTACGGTTAGCATTCATTTTTAATTAATCATCAAAAATTTAATGGGTATTGAAGTAGACAGTATATATTTTATATTTGCAAAATATGGATTATTAGTATCTTTCCCTAATTCCTAAACAAAGAGGTCATGTTTCAAGTAAGAGAACAAATCAAGAATCATTTTTTATATTTCGTAGTATAATTGAAAATACCAACGGAATAAATAGGGAATAATTAGTACATTTAGGAAATATTCCATTAAAATATAATAAAAAAAATGAATATCTACTACATTTAAATGACTGTAAAATTTAAAGTCTTTAAAAATAACACAAGCTTTTCATTTTACAATGACTATTGTTACTTAATCAAGAACGACGTTTGATGATTTTAAAAAGCCAATTTGAAATTGTTGCAATCAGAATATAATTGTTTTGGACTACAAAATACGAGTACAAGTTATAGTCTAATTTGGAGGTTCTACTTTTAAGAGTTATTAAAAGCAACAAAATTTTTTAGTAATTTAATTTTTCGATTAATTCTATAGTTACTTCGGCACAAACGTATTTGGAATCACATGAGTTACGGTGATGAGGATATGTCCAAAGGAAGTTCAAAGCAGCGTTATAAGTTTTTCGATTTTTATTTTGGTCGTCTGATCTCGATTTAACCAATATTCGTTTCACCCTTATACCTGATGTTTTTGTCGAAGCATATTATCGTAAAATGGATTATTTCATCATCGAACAGTACTCATTAAAGGTTTAATGAATACAAAGTAAACTGTGATATATTTAAATAGCTTTTGTGTAGATAAATATGTCTAGGTCTAGTATGAACACACAGTTTAAGGTAGCTTAAAGTTCAATAACGAAAAGTCATAAATTATACAGATCGACAAGTTTGAGTGTCGCTAATACGGAAAAAATGGTTATTATTCAACAATGAAATATGCATGAATGCAGTTGCAGCAGTCCTTAATATCGCGATGTACAGTTAAAATTAAAGCAATGCATTAATTATTGGTATTCGATGCTGGAATCGATCGAAAGTTGCGTTAAATTGTATAACAGATAGTCGAGCATTCAAATAAGCGCTCGTTTGATTTTGTGGCAAGATGCCGCCACGGTGCAATAAGCCCGACAAGATACACGACCTAAGGTAATACCGGCTAGGCGCAATGCGCATGCGTGAATTTAATTGGAAAAAAAAAAAAAAATTAGCGAGGCAGTTCAAAATACGAACGATCAACAACAACGGAAACAAAACAAAACAAAAAAAAAAGAAAAAAAGAAGAATAATATAAAAATGGAAGGAAACACAACAAGGAAATAAAGTAGCGGCTCGAGGGCAGGCAATATTGAAAGATCTTTACGTAAGAAATAACGCGAGTAAGAAGGATCGCTTGTGTCAGGACGCGTCGCATAAGCTTTCGCAGGTAGTTATCGACAGTATATTTCCCTTTCGAAAGCCGCGCGCAGGGGTGTCGGCATTATCGGAGGACGCGGAGAAGCCTCCGCCGAGGGCCCGCCAGGCTCGCGAGCCAGGCTTGGCCGGGCAGAGAGGACCGGGAGGTCGCACCCGCGGGTCCCCGGCTCCCCGGGGAGTCGTCGTCGTCGTCGTCGTTTGCGGCCGGCCGCGGCGCGGAGCGCGGGGGCTCTCGGTTGGCGCGGGCGCCGCTAGATGTCGGGGCGGCGCCGATCGAGTGGCGCGCGACATTGGGACAGAAGCGTGGAAAAAGACCCCAAGTGACTGCGCACACTCGTCGCGCGCACGCCATTCCGTGTACCGTGATTTTCGGCTCGCCTCTGCTCGGTACGTCCACACCACGGTTTCAGCGCTCTATCCTGTCCTCGCAACCGCCACTCGCACGGCCCCAGCGCAGCAGCTACCAGGCGGTGTCGAGAGCTCGCCCCCCCCCTCGCCGAGCACCGGGAAGACCCCGTAGGACGCCCAGCGGCCCCGAGGAACCCGCGGACCGCCGGGACTCCCATAGGCCCCGAGCGAGGTGAGTGCGTTCCAATCTCGTTTTACTTTTTGTTTTATCGACGTGTGTATGTGTCGGGATGCTCATTGTCGCTACGGCCGCCCGCGCAGGGTAAATACATGTCAGCGCGCCTGTCTCGCCTTCTCTACCTCCCTCCCTCCTCTCTCTCTCTCTCTCTATGTATTACTCTTACTCTCCTATCCTATTACCTTCTTACGCACACACTCTCTCTCTCTCTCTATTTCTACACACCTCTCTTTCTCTCCCTCCCATCGTCTCTTTTTCCGCGAGTGCGAGCGTTTGCGTGCGCGAGGCTCGGAGGAGCTCCGCTACTATCGATCGAGTAGCATCTCTATCTCTGTCGTTCTTATCTATCGCTCTTCGTAAACGTGCCGCGCTTTATTAAGCGGCGATCGCAAAGCTTCAATCCGGATCGTCCCCGCCGCTTGTTTTGATCCCCTCGAAAGGTTTGTGGAGCTTTTCTTTATTTCCTGGCGCCTCCTCGGTCTCTCTCTCTCTCTCTCTCTCTCTCTCTCTCTCTCCCGCAACCAACCCAGCCATCCGGCGAAGGGATGATCCCACTGTCGTCGCACACCACCACCTCGTGCTCGAGCCTTTCCTTATCTCTTAGCGCATTTCTCGAGCCGCCGTGGAGGTTAGGTTGAGCGTCGGTGACGCTTTGCTCGCTTTGTGCACTCGCCGTCCTCGGGAAATGCGCCGCCGTCGGCCCGCCGCCCACCAAGGGTAGACGGAGAAAGTGAAGGAACGAGGAAAGGAAACGAGACGTTTGATGATGCAGTTAACGATCCCCGTTCGCCGCACTCCAGATAAATGATTGACAAAGGCCGGCCTTCTACTCCGTGCCAAACGTTCTCACGGCTTATTTGTATACATATTTCAACAGATACGCACACGCGCGCGCATATATATATATATATATATATATGCATATATATATTCATATATGCATACGGATAAAAAAATTTTTCGCTAGTGCCTCTATGTAAATAATGTTTCGTATTATTACGTGAAATCGCGAAGCTCGAACTATACTCGAACTATAACGAAATTCTCTATGTATTCGGTATTTGTAGACAAGTGTCATGTCTAAAACTTCATTATACTATGTAACTATTGGTGTCTCAAGCTTACCATCTCATCTATGCAATATTATTAAGATTCCACATGAAACATACCATTCAAAAATGCTTTATGCACTCTCAATTTAAATAATCGGTAAATCTTACTCTCTTATCATTGCTGGTCAAACAATTAAATTGCAAATTCAATTAATTGACATGCTAATTTTAAACGTGAAATTATCTTTGTAGAATTATAATTTTATTTCAATTCATTATTCTTTTTATCAGTAATGAGCAATTGTTTTCTATTTACATTGCTGTTACTTATTAGTTTTGTACTATTGAATACAAATTAATCCAATTATTACAATTGTTAAAATCATTTTTATTTATAATTTAACCATAAAAATTATAGTATTATTATTATACAAAGGCTGCAATTTAATACTTTTGTGCGTACCGAATAAATTTACCTGCTTACAAGAAAATTAAATATGAATATCAGTTTTAGGTCATCTTTAGAAAAGTTATGAAAATATAAAATTTTAAGTTTTATAAATTTTTATATTAAAAATATACTTAATTTTTGTACATAAAAGAATCAAATGTCAAGTTATGTAATTTTTTTTAAGAAACCTTGTAATGCAAATATTTTTAAATAAAAAATAATATATAAATGAAAGATACCAACTTTATTGTCATTGAATTAAAATTTTTTTTTGATCAGTTGTACATTAATCATTTGATCAATTTTTGTATTATATGTTTGTAAGTTATTTAAAACTTTTATACATTATATACATAGCAGTGTATCACATACAATTTGAAATTTACTGTAAAAAATGTGAACTTTTGAAAGATTGTACTTGTAATTGTAGATTGATGGTTTTAATAAAAAAATGCTTTTTTTATTAAATATTTTACTTGTATATTTCTAGGTTTATTTAGAAAAATTATATTTTTTTTGATAATAGTTATAGTTTTGATTACTAGAAGACTAATAGGATACATGAAGATGGTTAAGATTAGAAATTTTTACCCACTACAGGGTGCTGTTAAACGAACCTTAGTGTAACGCGGCCCATTTGTATTTTTAAAATTAAATTAAGTTTTTTAATTTCACGCATTTTGCATACGTAGCAATAGAAAATCTTAGTCCAAGTATTAATTTAAAAACTGAACATATTGATAGCGGGCTTACATAGTCTTATCATAAAATTAATGTTATATATATGTGTACTTTTAATACTTGAAGGAGAAATTTTTATAACAGCTTGAATTTCGTATGGGGACTCGATTATCAAAATTAAACGTATCGCGTTTTTAGCCGAAAGAAAGGAAAAATTTGTATTTTTTGCGATATCGTTTTGAAGTAAAGGAGCCAACAAGCATAAACCTTACCAATAGTAAGCTTATCTGCATTAGTGTTGATAAGATATGCGTCTAATCGTAAAGGGAAAAGCGAAGTGAATAATTACGGCTTCGAGTGTTTTCGTTGCCAAAATTACTGAGTTTATTCAATGCTAAACAAAGGCAAAACGAACAAAAAACAATGATAGAGAGAGAGAGAGAGAGAGAGAGAGAGAACGAGTTTACAAGCGCAGAGCTCTTACCTTCATCTGCGAGATCCAGTTCCCAATCGTCTACGCTTGAATAAGTTGGGAAATTAGCCGAGACAGGTGACATAATTTATTCCGTTCACGCATGTGCGCTTACGCAAGAACCGAGTCCGCGTGATATTTTTGGCTTGGCGGTGCCCCACCGCATCCTTACCTCCTCGACCACCGCGAATTCATGCCGTTCGCAACGTCCCGCGCAAATTCCAGCCCCGTGGCAATCGTCGTCTCCCGAGTGGCTTAACATTGTACCCGCGGCCTATCGCACCCAAACGCCTCCACCGGAATCAATTTTCCCCGGAATCGCTGACCCATACCTGCCGAAGTGCCGCCGCGGCCCACATTCCGAGTCGCCCTACTCCTGCCGCTCGCGGATAAGCCTTTCGATTTGATTTTCCACGTCGAGTCGAGCGATAAGGGCAAAAAGGCGGAAGAGTTTCGTCAAAATTTCACTCGGCGGCACCTTTTTAACGACCAAATCGTAACGCTCGCTTTAAACTGCACATTCCCGAGGTACCAATATTTTAAGCGGCCCTTTTTGCGCTCTCTCTCTCTCTCTCTCTCTCTCTCGTGTCCATTAATATTTTACCACATGACGCGTGACCGGGAGTTTATTATAAACCAATAGGTACTTTGGAAAGTTTAAAACATTCATCGGCGGTTGGGCAGCGGCGGGGCCAGGGTGGGATGGCCGGAGCAGCATTTTAAAGCTCGAGCCGTTGCTTCCTGCCACGAATTTCTAATATAACACGATGAGTTACCAATAAAACACATAATAAATTTGAAGTTTAATAACACTCGTAAAGTTAATGGCTTTATAAAGGGGAAATGCAATTAAAGTTTTTTTTTTTTTTTTTTTTTTTTATTGACTATTAAACACGGTTATCAACTAGGGCTTACATTTTAGCATGCGGACCCCATTATGTAATTTCATTTTTATCAGTATCTATTATTTTTTGACAGATACACAACACCTTAATATGGTTTAGGAATCTACTGGGAAATATGGTATTGCGAACGATACCCATTATGCATGAAAGTGAATTCCATTTAAAATATGGTGCATCAATGTGGCCTCACTTGAGTCCTATTCCCATACATATATATATACATACACATATACATACAAAGATATATATATTACGACATTTAAAGGCGCGAACTTTACTATTGGTTTAGGCTGCGTTTACCATCGCATTTTATCTAATGCTTAAAATATTTGCAGGACTGCGTTGCAATTAACCTTGAATTAAAAACCAACTCCAATGGTTAGCATTATAAAATGCCACATCAACAAATTCTATTTTAATTTTTGATTACAAAGTTCGTGCTTTCATAAATAATTACAAAAACACCATTAATCTTATTGTGCTGCAAAATTTTCACAATGCGCGTATTCGTTCTATTTTCAAAAAAATCATAAAAGATACATTTTAAACAAGCATCTACGCTATTATAATTATAAAATACATTATATTGCGGATAGAAGATTATTGATGTCAAGTATGATTTGCGCTGTAGCATTAATTGTTAGGGTCCGTTTTTTCCTAATAATAATAATATACTATATTGTTCGTAAAATAAAAAATACATACTAACGCCCATTTTCCCCTTGTATTATTACAAGCACCCTTACAGACCGTAGAAAATCCTCATATTAACACAAAAAATAAGTTTATTATAATTATTATAATGACATTATAGTAGCAATTTCAATGTAAATAATAAAATAAAGAAAAGTACATTTTTTGCACTTTTTAAGTAAAAAAGCTGCACTACCATTAATTATACTAATATTAATAATGCTAGTTAAGTATGTAAAAACTTATTAATGGGAGCTTTAATTTATCGATTACCTAATTATTGTGTGCTAACTCAATATAAATTGCTGAAATACACTGTTCGTGTAATTGTACACGAGAGTTTAATGATATGCTTTATCTGCACGTACGAGAAAGGTTTATATTTAATGTCTTACGCTTATTTATCGATCTTCATTTAATAACTAAATAATTTTCTTACATAGCCGAATTAGTTATATAAATTAGGTTAATGAGGATTTATGTTCGTAACTAAGTGATCAGCCTATTTTATAATGATTTGCTACTAAGCTTTATTGAGTGCTTAGAATTTTTTACATTAATACATCGTATAAATATGATTTGAATTTCAATGTATTATTATAAGGTTTTGGTATTTTTATTGGAAATTATTGCTGTAAATTTTGCAGCTTGGAAGGAGTATAATATTGCCAGTTGCATAAAAGTGAAATTTGAAGTACCAAGGGAAAAATTGTTTTCATGAATATATTACGTGCGAACATTCACTATAAGACTACATGAAAAGAACGTCAAGTTTTATTTATAGTAGTGTTGTTAAATAACAGTTTCCAGTGTACTGAAATGTCGAGAAAAAAACTATATTTTCATTACAATTATGAAAATTTATTTATTTTAAGTTTAATATATATATATATATATATATATTTGTAGAGAGAGAGAGAGAGAGAAACAGAGGGCTAATAGTTAAAATATGTGTCAAAATGTATAACGCGTTTTCATGAATTTCAAAATATTAACAGTTTACTAAATGTTTAATTTCAATTTAGCCGACAGAAATACATAAATTATACTTGACGAGACGAAATTTATTACAACCTAAATCATAATTATGTTACTGTAGAAAAATAAAAAGTCGTTCTTACATACAGTCGTTGTATATTTATAAACTCATTTGTTACTTAAATGACTTAGAAAGAGTTGAAGCTGTTTGTATAAGCAAATGGAAACAGAATTATCAGATGTAAATAGAGTTCATGTCGCTTCGTTCGTGGGTCCTCAAATTTAAATTTCGCGACTTTTAAAACCATTAGACTCAACAATTTACCGCATTATCGTAAATTACCAAGATGCATCGTCGGTAAACGTTTCTTTAACATTCGGCCAATGGCAATAAGGTAACAACAATTTTCAACAATCGGTTTCGGCTTCGATTGAAGTTAGCCAGAGGTGGGTCGGGGGGGGATGGCGGGCAGAGTCGGTGATCACGACGCAAGTTGCAAGTCAGGAAGACAAAAGGAAGAAGCAGCGTTTAAGCGTGAAAGAATCTTGGAAAATTAAATTCCGAGTGGAAAGACATCTCGCGCTCGAGCTGAGAAGGAAGTAAGGGTCGGGCCGGGCTCTAGTGGGGCGGGGGTGAGGGCAGGGGCGGTCGCGGAGAGAGGAAGAAGCGACAGTACGGCGGAGGAGGACTCGGTGCACTTATTACGTAGCGAGCCGAGTGTCGCCTCTCATTCCGGCGCATCGAGTTATTCGCTCGTCGCCGCAGCCTCGCCGTAGACGCGCTCCCGTCTCGATCCCTTCCTCGGCCCGGTCCTCGTTGGATTTCGTTGAAGTTTTTTTGCCGCGGCCCTCGCTACCGCGCCCAGGACGAAGACGCCGAGCACTTCGGGGTTATTATTCGTCAAGTGCCGGGACAAAAAGGGACATCCATTGTCGTTAATTGATCCGCTCCTTCCGGCGGACTGGCCGCGGATTCCTCGCTCGCTCGGCCGATGTTCTTTTGTCTCCAGGCTCGGCGCTTTGCTCGGGCTCAAGCGAATAGCGTTGAGTTTTCGTGGAACCTTGTCGGGGAGCTAGCGCGAAATGGAAGAAAAGAAAAAAAGGAAGAAAAAAAGTAAATCAAGCGAGCGAGAGCCAATGGCCGACGGTGAGCGGGGGCGGGGTGCGCGCGCGTGTCGCGGCAAGTCTGGCGCCAAACGAATATAAATTACCGAAATAACCCGGACGCGCACAACGGCCGCAAAGATATCCTCCCTAGATGCCACGGGCCACTCCCGTGCATCGCCACCTGATTGTTTACGAGCCGCGTGAGCTGCGGGCTAGAGAGGAGTTTACTAAGCCGAGAGAGAGAGAGAGAGAGAGCCGGCCGCGCCGCATCCCGCGGCAATATCCATTCTATTTGCGGGGCGAGCGCGAGTCCGCGGTTACGGAGGAACCGAAGGCGCGTCGCGAGCCGCTCTCAACCTGAGGGCCAGGAACTTGGGGGGGGGCTCTCTCTCTCTCTCTCTCTCTCTCTCTCTCTATATATATATATATATATATATATTTTAGCTCCGGTCGGGAGCTTGGCGCGAGCTCTTCTACTCGGGCCCTCTCCCCGCGTACGCCTCCGCATCCGTCGCGCGGGGCACGGCGGTGGCCGATGGTGGCAGTTGCCAATCCAGGAAGCCGACCGGGGCGCGCCACGCGGCTTATAGACCCACCCGAGAGCGGGAGCCGGCGAGTCGTATCGACGCCCGATGAATAATCGAAGAGCGGTACTCGTACGTAATGTCTCCTCGGCCCCCCCCCACCCCCACCCCCACCGGTAGGCTCCGCATCGGCATTATTCATAATCCGACGATTATCGCGCGATTATTGCCCGCGCGAGCCCCCGGCCGAGGCTCGCCGGTGTCGGTAGTCCGGGGGGGGGAGGTCAAGTGCCTCGCGCCCTGAGCGCGTGAGCCGTGACCATCGTCGAGCATCCTACGAGGTGAGCCACGGGGAAGAGGACGCCGAATGTCCGGATGGCCGGTGGCCTCTCGATTATTATCGAGAGCTCGCGAAAGGCTCTGCGCCCCTCGCGATCGAACACCGGCGAACTTCTCTCGAGTCCATCGGGTAGAAAATTAGCCTCGTCGACCTGGCCGACTTGTGCCCGGCGTCCTTTCCTCTGACTTCGTATCCTCCTGACGATTAATTGGTCATTCGTTGCATACGGCTATTGCAAATTTCAGGCACAACTTGTTGCGCGGATTGCGAGCGCTGACAATATTTTTCTCGCGAATGCTCGTAGGGAAATTTCAGATTACAGTAGTGCTAAGCCTGGCTGAGCTTTTAATTGAGATGGCTCTTCGTAATTCAATAAGTAATGCATTTAACATTTAAATCCATTAATAAAAGCAATAATAATAATACTAAAACCCCAATAGATTTATTATCGTTTCATTGAAAAACTATTGCGATTTGAAATTCGTAGATAATACAATTAATTAAGAATTTACTCGATAACCTTATATTATGTAATGTACAAATCTTATTAACGAGCAGTGTTACGTTATTCTGATTAATTATATGGGGGATGAAAGCAGTAATTGATCATAGAGATGATTTACTAAATTGAATTTAATTATTGAAGTGCATCGAATTGGTCTAATTCCTACTGCTAAAAATATCTCGCTAGTTATCACTATTTTAAGAATATACAGCTAAGTCAGAGGCTCTGAGTTTTAACTACAGCTTTCATCTCTGCAGGCGGCGGTTATTTGTAATGTGTAAAACAATAAGGGCATAATTGACCGAGAACATGATAATTATAGAGAAGAACACGGCATCGTCATTTCTTCAAATAATTGTAAATTCATTCGACGCGAAAGAGGTTTTTCCACCATATCAGAGCACGGAGTATGTTATTCGCGGCTATACACGATTAAAATTGAGCTGAAAGTGTGGCATTCGAAAAAAAGACACTCAATAATTTAACGCGAATGGCCGTATTGTAAAGCAGAGAAAGAAAGTGGGGAGAGAGTGAGAGAGAGAGAGAGAGAGAGAGAGAGAGAAAGAGAGCGATTTTCAGCAATCCACACGATTCGGTGCCGTAATAACAAGCGAGTCCTTTTCGCCGTCGTGCACCAAATGCCCGAGTATCCAATAAAATAAAAATGTCACGAGGGATAGATAGAGGGAAAGCAGCAGGCGATAGAGAGAAAATAATCAAGCGGCGTCTTGGACGTGCGTATGGGATGGCGAGACACTAGGCGGTTGTTGGCTGGTCGGCGCCGGCAGGGGGTGGAAGCACCGTGACGATGGGAGGGGGGCGGGGGTGGGTGGGGTCGGGAGGAAGGCGGCGGAGCGGCAGTCGCGGCCTGGGTCAACGGCGACCGACTACCACTATCCCATCGTCTGGGGGGTGGGTGGGATTTTGCACCCCTGCCCCGTGCACACGAGCGCCCGGGGGGGGGCGGTGGTGGTGATCGGTGTGTGAGCGCGCGCACACACAAGCGCCCCTATATTTACGTACGTAATGCCCACGAGCACAACAAAGCGTTGCCATGGTAATCCAATGGTATTCGGTTGCCATCACAAAGGTATAGCCAACTTTCCACCGCCATCGCTCCTCTCCCCTCTCCCCTCCCCCTTCCTCCACAACTCTATTTCTCTCTCTCTCTCTCTCTCTCTCTATATATATATATATATATATATATATATATCTCAAACGATATTTTTTCGTAGCGATAGTTGCAATTGCAAAGATTAGAGTCTGTCGAATGAAGTGAGTGTGAGCAACACAAGCACGTGCGAAATTTAAAATAGGTACTCGCCTAAGTCCTTTGCTTTTTTTTAATTTTCTATTTTCGAGTGATCAACGTAATGCTCTTAAGTGTCATCGCTATCGATGAGTCATCCACACTGCGATTCTATACAATCGAAGGTGGTTGACCGGTCCCGAATAAGCCCCCCCCCGTTCCTTATTGAAATTTTCTTCTAATTTTTACGAATTGTTTAAAAATTGGCGATATCGATGATGGACGCTGCACTACGAGCGCATATTATTATTCAATATTTTATGATAACTTTGAGTTGTAAAATAATTATGTACCTTTACTCATATAAGATTTAGGCTACGCTCCGTATATCTATGTCACTTTTCTCTCTCGGGAGCCGTAAAAAAGGCAAGGGTCTTGACTCAAAATTAGTAAACGTTTAAAATTTGTTCAAGGATGAATTTAAAAAAAAAAAAAAAATATTCGAATAGCTTAAATTAATTAACAGAAGTTAATTGACAAGAATATATAAGCGCATTAAGGTTTTTTTTCTACAAAGCACATTAATAAAGCATTAGTTAGAACAACAATTATTCTATAGAACTTGTAAAATTTAATGCATCGATTGAATAATGAAATACAAAAATATATTTGATTGATTGAATGGATTACACAGGGGCAACTGCAATTCGTTTTTCTCTTTTTCTTTGTGTTACAATCGAGTGGATCAAAATTGTTTTCTCGGAGAAATCGGTGTGCGGATAATGCATGATTGAATTTACAAAAAAACACACTTGTAGGGGAAAAAAAAAATAATACACGAGTAATGTGGAAGTGCAAGCAATTGAAATGTAAATCATGAAACCAAAAAGGAAAAAAATTAAAGAGTGAATGATGTGTTAAAGGGAACGAGTAAAAAAGTACCTTCTCTTAGTGTTTTTATGCTAGCATATCATAATTAGTGGCCACAAGTAAAACCTTAAGGTCACTGCAGATCCGATCTTGTGCTGCTTTTCAGACTCGGGCGCTGTTTTTTTTCTTTATTCACTCGATAGAGTTCATCCTTCCTTTTTCTTACAATCGCGCTTACATGAAATTTTGTCTTGAGTGCGCGAGAGAAGTTGAATCTTAATGCTTTTGATCTTTGTTAAGGCTTGATGCATTGATCCTTTTTGTATTTTTATCTCGCCTTGTTCTTCTTCCTCGCCCTCTTTTTACGTCTAAGTAGTAAATATTTAAAATATGTTATTTTTTAATTATTAGAAAAATACAATTTCCAGCCTTCGCAAGCATTTATCAAAGATCTCATCAATTATTTAAATAAATGAATAAACATTTGTAAACGCGAATAAATACCTACATATTATTTTCTTATGCGTTCCTTTTCAATTTACTAGCATGTTTTAAAAACCCTATAAAAAAGTATGTGTTGTTTAAATATTTTAAAAATAATTTTACAGGAATTATAAAAATTTTTTAAAATGTTATTAATTTTACCAAAGATTGATCAACATTCATAATGGGTAATTTAAATTGATCGTTAAATTTAAGGACTAATTTTTTTTATTACTTTACATGGTATTAATAGTTAAATGTCACCATTTTATGAATTTATTAAAAAAAAAAATAAATCGTTCAAATACTATAATGTAGTAGTTATACTTTTTCCAAAAACTTGATCGAAGCATCTGTACAATTATAACTGTAACTGGTGTTTATAAAATATTTGCATCAAAATGCAAATGGAAACACGAAAACATTGCTTGGTTCGGATGATTGAAAAATTTTCCAATGTCTGTCACTGCCCTCCGTTGACCCGAAGCTTAAATTAATTATTTATTAGTCCATTGATTTATGAGCGTGTATTGCATTAGTTTGATTTTTAAGCCTCCAACCATTTCAATTACTCAGGTATCCAAGGCTCTTTAAGCCCGAATGCTGCATCAAGTCGAAAGGAAAAAATAAATAAATTGAAATACGTGCAAGGACAGAGTTACACGATCTTATATAGTCGCGCAAAACTTCACCTTACCATAAAATGGAACGTGCATGACGTAATTTTTATGATTTGCTATGGCTTAAATTTACAAGGCATCAAAATTTCTACACTGATATGTATTTTTTTCCTCCCTCTATTTTATTTCTTTATGGAAATTTGATTAAAAATTACGAAGATTAAAATATTAAATTTTGTTTAGATGATCGTAATGATTAATTATATTTACCCTAACGAGGGTACAATACAACCGTTCGGTATGTTTTCTTTGAACTTTGTCAAGCAATTGTACTTTAGATAAAATACAGATCATAATAATGTTATTTATTTACTAGAAGAACCTATTACATGATATATATACACATAAAAAAAACTATCCTAGAAAGTTATTGACCGAAACCAATACGCATGTAAATTCCAACATTATTTAGTTGATTTTTTTTTTTATTTAGTTGACAGGTGTTTCCTAAATTTTAGTGTGCGAAATTTTCGTACATTATTTTATTAATCTGTTTTTTTTTTTACAAAATAATTTTATATTTGCGAAATAATGTTATATATACGAATTAAAATATTTTTATGTTTGTGCGATTATTATATAAAATATAGAATGTTATGTCGAGGGAATGGAATTATTAAATAGAAACGAAATATTTGAAATATTAGTAAAAAAAGAAAAAAAAATCTTTCTACGTAATTAATGTATCATTTGGAAAGTTAAGCTCACTGACCTCTTAGTATTTATATTATATTAAATTATATGAACAATTTCAATTATTATTAAAACAATAACTTTCATTATTTTTAAATTTAAATACAAGCTTGAGTATATGATATAATTTACTACGTTTCTTATAAAAAAAAATTGTTATTTTTAGAAACTACCTGATATTTCGATTATAAAAAAAAATTAATAAAAAAATTGTTTAAAATTATATTATGTTATTGTATATGAAAAAATATACACTCGTAAGATTACACGTACTATTTTATAGCATATTGTTCTAGTATTTCGTATATGATTAGATATATGTCAAAACAACACAAAAAACTGCAGAAAATAACTTTCAGTTAAAAGGTAGTTTTTATGTTTAAAAATACTTGTCTTTTTTCTATGGAAAGCAGCATTCACATTTTTCAAATTCACTCAACCACCAGACAGCAATATGTATTTCGCATATTCAAATTTTTTTAGAGCATCTAAACCTTTATTTAAATGCATAAAAGGCAAGATAAATGAAGAAAATAGTATTTCAGAAAAACGCGTCTAAACTATATATTGATAAAGCCATTATATGTTTTTTACACAGGTTAACTCTTTCGATTACTAAATCAACAATTCTAAGAATTGCTGTAAAAAAAGTTATTGCAAAACTGTGCCATTATTATTCTTATTATTATTACTACTAGGACAAACATTATTTAAATTTGTCATAATTTAAATAAGATAAAATAACTCAACTTTAGCTCCTCATTAACGATTCAAGTCATAGTGTGTCGACAAACACCGATGAAAGAAAAGGATCTACGAAGGTCTTGAATTGTTCATCGTAGACTCGTTGTGTCCTTGAAGAATAATTCTTTGATTTGGCGTGGGCGCGAATGTCGCCGTTTGCATGCATTTTTATCTTGTATTTCATATTTTGCGTGCTCCACGTGAAGCACGCGGAATTCGACCGCGACCCTTATTTACGTCATGGCGTAAAACTGGTTTCACACACGACTTGGTCGTGTAAATAAACATAAGATTGAAATAACGGCGAAACACACAACATGGATCCATTTTACAAGCCGATTCACTTCTCAATGAAGGTATTATCGATTAACGGCATAGGTGAATACAAATTTGATTACAAGATAAGTTTCTTATACAAAGTAGTGCTTATCAACTATATTTCGCGCAATAACGATTAAAGTTCGTTAAAAAATGGTTTGTTGGCAATTTTAGTTTTGTGTTTACTTCAGTAAACGGTATTTCTTTCAAATCAATAATAGTAAATAAAAACAAAATCAAAATTGAATATTTCATTTTATAAATATACTAGCAATTTAACGATTTGCATTATGTGGATGAAAGAATATATTATTGTTCTAAATTAATCTTTTTTTTTTCTTTTAACAATATATCTTTTAAAGTATATTATATGGCATTATATTTCATGGATTAAGGCGCTACATAAATATACCTTGCAATTTTTAATATCAAGTCGATACATGTATTTTACACATATCAAAATTTATAGAGAAATAAATTTTTATATTAAAAATTAACAGTTATTGGCGAATTATTTTTTAGTCACACATTTTAAACTAAAAGCAATGAACATCAAATATAGTTTTTGAATTTAAATCTGATTATTGAATAAGTAACTATATTATTGTGTTTATTCCACATTGAATTTATAAAATTGACGTACAAATAATAATAAATGAAAGAGTAAATATTTCGACTCCGATTGATCGAAATTCTATACTTTATCAAATATATTTTAACAAATGCATATTTTATATTGTTTTATTACATTTTATTTAAAAATAATGATTATGCGAACAATGCATGAATTTTTATTTTTTTAATTCAAGTGTTCCTCTTCTCATCTTTCGGTGCACATACTGAAATTATGGACATATTTTACACGTATCGAAGAGATTAGTCTTGTACATACCGAATAAGTAAATGCGTACTTTTTATATTGTTTGTGCTCTCGATGTTAAAAGCAAAATACTTTTATACGTATAAGCTATTCAGATATTTCAATTAAAGCGTGAAACTTTATCCCGTAAAATCCATTAAATTTCCTCAATTTACGACAAAAAAATTTAACACGAATAAAAAATTATTCTAAAATACATTTCACATGCTTAACGTGAATTAACGAAGTGAAAGATACAGAAAAAGTTTGCTGTTATGAAGGTGGGACGCCTACGGCCTTGAGCACACATATAAAGCGAATTGCAGATTGCTGTTACACTGTGGTCGCTGCGTATGGGAAAAAAAAAAAAAAAAAAAAAATTATAATTTTTAAGCAACTTCTTTTTTAACGCAAACCGAAGTAGTGCATAAATCATAGCTAAAGGATCTATAATTATCAGGCTAAGAAACCGAGAGTATGTATTTACGCAAAAATGCCTTCGACAAAATAAAATAATATTACGCTTGATCGGGGGTGGGGGCGGTGGGGAGCCCCCATACCTTTTAGCGGGAATTAAATATAAATCCTTTGATGGATGACTTTTTAAAAACGATCAATTTGGCCGATAATAAAAAAGAAACATCTCCGACACCGCCATTTGTCAGAAGAGTCGCTCTCCTTTAATGACGAAGGCGATTACGCGTATAAAATAGTAAGCCCGAAGATGGCATCCCGCTATCGTGATTCGCGGGCATTGTGAAATGAAGCGTGCAGCGCCGCGAAGATCGAGATAGAGAGAGAGAGAGAGAGAGAGAGAGAGAATAAAAGACGGCGAAGGAGTATGCAAAGCGCATATCAATGGCGCAAGTTGCTACAAGTGTTATAATATAATAAGAAAAACGCGTGGATTTGTCGTGAATAAATATAAGGCGCGAGCTTTCGTAATTCCCGTGAGCATGATCAGCCGTTTTTCCATTTTTCCTGCAGCGTACTTTTCGCAACGTCTCTCGCGACATTCCAATCGGGCGAAGGAAAGCCGCGAGCCGCGTTATATCTCCCTTAGCTCCGCATACCGCTATTCTCTCTCTCTCTCTCTCTCTCTCTCTCTCTCTATCTATCTATCTCCGTCTCCGCTTATCCATCTCTAGACGTACCTAAGTTCACGCAGGCACACAATTTCACTCGAGCTCTTAACGCGGCATCTATAAAAACGAGGAGCGACCTTCTTATGCAATTCCGTCTTTGTCCGCGTCGGGGGCATCACGACGGATTCACTTAGGAAGCCGTAAACTCGGCGGAGGAGCAGTTTTATCCCGCGAGGGCGAGAGACACCCCGGCTAGCGCGGCGGGGAGGGAGTCGCGCGACAGCCGGTGCCTGCCGGGGGTGGACGACGACGACGTGTACGACGACGTCGGATGAAGCGATTGCCACGGCAGGTGGAGGGCGGCGGCGGCGGCAGGGGGCAGGGGGAACCTGCTGGCGACGCGTTGACGTAAAGAGGAAAAAGAAGTATCGCGTTACGGCGCGTTATACAATGCCGAGAAATGGCGGACGCTTGTTAAAAATCGCTTGGATTCGCCACTGTTATTTTCTTTCGTTTCTCCCTTTTCTTCTTTTTTTTTTCCTTTTCTTTTTTTTCTTTTTGATTATTATTTATTTGCTACGTCTATCCGGGGATTCCGGCTCGTCCGCGACCGAGTCCCGCTTGGCTTTGAAATCTTCGGGTGATGACGCAACGGTTAAAGAAGTTTCAGGACCTACTGCTCATCATTTGATGGATCGAGTCCAAATCGAGTTCTTCTTAAGCCTCTATACGCGCTGCGCTTATGTCCATGCTTATGCTAAGAATATATTGCCAGCAATGTGTTACTAGATACTAAATTACAAACTACCTGCTTGCAAATTAATATTTTGAAAGTTAGTGAAATTTCAAGCCGAATCCTTCATATAGAAGTTTACGTATTTGTATGGTAAGGCGTAAAATCTTGGTTGAAATAACTCAATAAAAATAACTTAAGATCGTTATGCATGAAAATTCTTTCATTTAGTTTATAAGCGGTTGTCATTTTTTACTCTACTATTAATCGTACGATATTAAAGGCAATAATTAAGCTTAATGTAGAATTGCGTGTTTTCGATTCCTATTATTTGCCTTCTCCATTCCGTGAAATACCTCTCGTTTTACATTATGCCCCTTAAGCTTATTCATATCGAGGTGTGAATAATAAATCCTTAAAGCGGCAAAAATAAGCGCTGGTTATGAAAAAAAAAAAATGTAAAAGGAAAAGAAAGTAAACGTCGATTGCCTCCGCTGTACATAAGTGCACACCCTTAAAGAGGTGCTCCACTATAAGGGCCAAGACCATTGCAATTCCCATGAGCAATTATGCGTGCATTAACGATCCTTAGGTGCACTGCGTGACCTTGCCTTTTTACGAGCCATTCATTCCTTACCATTCCAGCTTCTCTCGCAAAGGAACTTACTCTCGTTCTCCCCGAGTACTGTACAATTTGTCAAATATGTCTCTAACGGCCCCCTCCAGATCTAAGATTGCTCGACAAACACGGCAATTTTAATAATGTCCGCGCGCAGGTCAGTCGCGATTCCTTAAAAGCGAGCTCTACTGTTTTCTTTATTTTTTTTTTTTTTTCCTCTTCTTTGCTCACGCGTGTGGTCCACGCGCAATAATTAATCACTAATATTCTCACTGAATATTCCCGATGCACTCGCAAAGCTGAATTGCCGAGATGTTTCTGAATCTAGGGACGCCCATTTGCGTAACTTGGGGTTTAAATTATGCGTTTCTACTTTACCTCGATCGAGTGGAAAAATAGTGCAACATTTTTAGATATCCTCAATGGAACATAGAAAATAAATAGGTATGCAAACTTATGGCTACAGAGTCCATTATGGGCGCTTTGAAAATATACATTCACTTACAACTTATTATACCCGTTCTCTATCGCGGTTTATTATTCATTTATAAGATTACCGCAAGAAATTTTCTACAGATAATTGATGCTCTGTATAAGCGAAATTCGAATATTCATGGAAAAATTTATTCTCGACGATACGCATACTTAAATACATTACTAAAATCTCAAACCAATGGCAATATTTTTTCATACAAGGCAGTGATACAAAATTACGTAATTATGAGTGGATTTTTATCAGAAATAGATGTCTTATGAATATGCAAAAACATTAACAATCTAGTCGCAATACCTAGTATCGATTTTAATAATATTAATTATGGTAAGAATTATGAATTATAATGTTACATCCTACATCAATGATTTTGGCAAAATCTTTTTTTCTTGGAACCATTTACAAGCATTCATTCACAATAAACATTACAAACATCTTTTAAACGAACAGGCTTTATGTAAAAATATTACGACCGTATGTATAAATAATTGATTGTATAGTTTTTTTAAAGGATCAAATCAATTTTTGTATATTGATAAAAAATATTACTCGCAAAAGCAATTTCTTAATATTTCCTTCAGAAATCAAGTTCAATGTTAATGCTTCTATTCATAAACGATAAATTGTCTTGGATGTGAAGTAATTAAAATAATGGCTAAAATTAATAAGGATACAAACCAGGCAAATGAAAGTTTTTAATAATTATTTTCTATTATTATGCTTTTGTTTCAAATAATTTATAAACATCTTTTTTAAATAGAGCAAAAAAATATTTATAAAATCTCAAATTCATTAAGAAAATTGAATAATAAAACAAAATTGTTAAGTTATTGATAAGTTGTTACTTCTATAAATGTAAAACGAAAATTTTATAACTGAAGCACTTATATGTATGAAGCTGCATTTGATTGAATTCTAACAATTTAAATTTTTAAACTATCCAGAATGTATTTATAAGAAATGTTTACAGAAATTTCCAAAGAACAAAATTTTTAATTCAAGACTTCTTTAAATATTTTCTATAAATCATAGTTTTTGTCGTTAGAACGTTAAATAAATAAACAACTGAAGAAAATAACTGAGGAAACCCGAGCCATACTTATTTTATAGTGATTAAAAGTTTCGCAAACAGCTGGGTTACTCTTATTTTCTCGTTTACCAAGTGCCCATTTTACCATTAAGTTTACTTCCTATCAACGAAAAATACAGCATAGTACAATAAAACATGAATAAAAGTGCTTTCAATTCACTTTGAGAATTTCGCATTTCATCAGTTTAGTTGGGTTTTAAAATCAACACTAGCTGAAAAGTAAATTAATAAAGAAACATGACTAATTTTATTACATACACTATGTACAACAGTCGCGCGAATACTAAAGCCCTGACATTACATTTACCTACTTAATTCTATCTGAAATTTAACACCATGTTTCATATATTTATACAAAAGAACATTTTATGTAAAAAAAAGGATTAGTTTAAAATAGCCTTAATTTTATATTTTCACTGTACCGCATCTCATTAATATTATATTGCTATATTTTTTAAAATCTTTCGAAGTGAGCATCGAATTACAAAGAGTCAATTATTGCTGACTTAGACTTTACAGCGTCACGAATGTTAGCTTTAGATCATATTTTAGTAACTAAGATAACGAATAATTTACCTCTAAATAAACTTCTCCGAGAATGTATGGTTGGCTTTAGACATTAGTTGAGAAAATAACACTAATATAAATAATATATTCGCAATTTTTTCAAGGTTTTATTTAATTTATTATATAAAATTCCATGTAAAGACTTTTCAAAGATTGTTCTTGAAATTTATTATGCTGAGCTCGTAAAACATAAAAACGGATTTTATCTAGAAGAATTTAGAATATAAAAACGCAAATAAGAGCAAGAAATTTTTTAATCCTTTTGAAAAATTGAAGATAATAGAGCAAAATTATTCATACGAAAAAATATTATTAAGCAAGCGATCTGTAAATTTTCTCATCTGTTGCATTATTAATACGTGTACATTCTTAAACAATTAGGGAAAGGGCCAACATATAAAATATGTATGCATAAAAAAATGTTGAAATGTTCACCACGTACAATATCATTCTCTAATTTATTTTTAAATAAATAGAGAGCATATTAGATTAAAATGAAAGAAACGTTGGTGGAAAATGTAAAGGATGAATATTTTGGAGGGAAAAATAATACTGTAAATATCCATCGCGTGATTTGAATGCTGAGCACTTTAAAGTTCGTTAAGCAGTAAAGTGGTACGTAATACAGTTAGTAACATTATTGTAATTTTTTTCGCAGTGAATTAGAATGAACAATCGATTATGAACTCAAAGAGAGTAGCAGTTCTCAACTCAATTTAAAAGAATTAAATAGGAAGTGGATTTCATGAGAAATATATCTATACAATTCTGATGTCGCAGATTAATTACGTTTATATATTAAAAATAAAAATACATTTGTATTTTGTAAAAAAAAAAAAAAAATAGATTAATCTCTCGGGTACATTGTTTAAATTCTTTACTAAAATGTTTTTATAATACCACTCATTTAATAGTAAATGTTGGCAGTAATTCAAAATAATGTTTTTTTTTAAAGAGGTTTTATTGAAAACTTTACATTATCACAAATTAAAGCTGCTTGTGATGTTATATTATATTTTCAATACATTATTGAATTGAATGAAAACGCTTGTCACTTAAAAAAAAAAAAAAAAAAAACTATGTAAAGTAAATTAACGAAAATATAATTAATGATGAATTATCTGTAAATTACAGTCGATGGCGATTCAATTCAACAAAGAACCAAATAAAAAACGTAAAAGAAATAGAAGCATCCGTGCTATTTTCTATCGACCTGCGCATAATTATTTGATTAAACGAAAAAAGCAAAAAATCTTCGATTCACCCATTGGGCACAGAATTGTGCTTTACGATAAAATCCTCGATGTACGAAATGACGATGCAATATCAATTGCAATAGCGAGTCGTATCGCGAGTTACGTACGCTCGGTATAGGCGCAAGCTTACCCATGGCGACGATTCAAGTTGGAGCGTTAACTCGCTCCACCTTCGCGACTCTTGGATAGATTATGCGCAACGCGAGCTTCGTCTGGATTAACAACCGGTGCCCTGTCAACGAGGTCGCTGGTCAAAGGGCTTTCGGAAGCACAGGGTTCGACGTCCCTCCATATTCGGCTGCCTATTTCAAAATTGATTTCCATGCGCGATTGTAGAAGCCCCCGAGGGCGCCCATACTTTTGCACACGCCCGCCCGCCCGCCCGCGCGCAAAATAGAATACACCCGTATATTTAGCAAGTAGGATTAGCTGGACCGCAGGCACTTGGATTGCGCGACCGCTCGGTGTTGGGCTTTAACAGGGCCAATGCTCGTACGAATTAGGCTGTATGCGTTTTTACGAGCGAATAGTTTGGCACTTTTCAGAATAGGGCCATTGGCACGCGATCAGGTGAATTTAAAAGTGCGGCTTAAATGGAGGACCCCTGACTGAGTGATTCGAATAAAGGGGGGGGGGTAGGTCAATGTCATTGGTTAACTTCTCGAGGAAACAAAGAAAGAATCGAATGGCGGAGAGGCGGGAACAGTCCTTGTTG
Organism: Kradibia gibbosae; assembly: GCA_018907135.1. Lineage (NCBI taxonomy): Eukaryota > Metazoa > Arthropoda > Insecta > Hymenoptera > Agaonidae > Kradibia > Kradibia gibbosae. The sequence goes on from JACCHX010000007.1 coordinate 15,201,225, forward strand.
GCCCGCATCCGATGGATGTGTTTTGTTTTACGCATCCCGACGTGTGGCGTTAAAGGCTTCACTTTGGAAGCTGCAGTTTGGACGTGTGCCTTTGTTTCTTTTTTTTCTTCTTCTTCTTTTTTTTTTTTTTTTTTAATGAAACTATACACTGGAGTAGGGGTGGAAGGATAAAAAATAAGTATGTGATAATATTGAGTTAATTTTTTTGCTTTGACACAACACTAATCACACACGAGTAAATGTAAGGGTCCTTCGAAAAACGTTTGATTTTGAGATTTTTAATTATACGTTTTTTGGGAATCTAAAAGCCCGAAACTATTGCCATCGATTTATCAATCTTATAGAAATGTTTCCATGTAATTAAATTTCTTTTGAGCGACGAATGAATTCAAACAAAGGCTTACTTTTCGCAGTAACATTTTCCTTAGAAAAATAAAAATCACACAAGCAATTTCCTTTGGGCAATGACGTTTTCTTGAACAAGATAATTACCAGTATACCTGTAAATTTAAAAAATTAATTTACGTTTGTGCAAAGTAAATTTTATAATACTTCGAATGTCATTAAATTATTCTAAGTTTGAATCTAACGATTGCTTAAAAAATTTATCTTTTATAATCTTCTCTAATGCCTGTTTTGAATATTTATTGATTTAAAAAACTTAAATTTTATGCGTATTTTGCTTCGCTGCTAAAAGAAAGTTGTTTTAACAACCTATCGATAACGCGATTTAAAAGTTGAACAAAAACTATGTCCGAAATTCTCGAAAAAGCATTGTTAGCAAGCATTGCTTAGATTATTGCTTTTAGAGCCAACTACTTGATATCTAATCAATCCGCCTAGCTCAAATTTGCTTGTGTATGTCTGATAAAACTAGATTACATTGCCTTATTGATTCTGAGTTCGAAATATTGTAATAAGCTAGCGTTCGTAATTTTTAATTCGTTTTAATATATCTTTTGTTGTTGTTGTTGTTGTTGTTGTTGTTAATGTTATTTAACGATACTGATACAATAAAATGAGTATGTAATAAAAATTAAATAAAAAAAGAATAATGCGATAATTAAAACATGTCAAGTTTTTCAATATAAATAAGCATTTTATGCAACACGATTATATAATTATTATATAGTGCATTAATGCCTTATCATATTAATAAATTCAAATTTTAATAAAAAATGCAAACATATTTTGTTGTAATTTTATGAATTACAACTACACAATGTTTTCACTGTATCTTATATATTTCAAAAAAATTGATATGTTATCACAAAGAAGATTACGACAGTGTAGTTTAAATATAAATCGTTGCCAAAATCATTAAATATTACGCGAATAATTCGAACCTGCTGTAAAAATATGTTTGTTTTTTAAACGTAATTTTATTTTAATATGATACACGGAAAATTTTATGTGGCACGTATATCGAAGTCACTTAGATACAGTAATTTAAAACGCTAAGGAAAATATTTCCCTCGTATTCGCACGTTACGTAAAAGATTTGCACAAGCGTTTCGAATGTTATTTGGTGCCTCGATTTAAGGGAATAAAAGGCGAATGACAACATTGAATTATAAATAACAGGTCACCTATGAGTTATACAGCTAATGATGCTTTTTGTTTGTTTATCCAATACCACGAAATGACAAGCGATTAAGAAAGAGGGACTTGATTCCAAGGCACGTGACCATAATCAACATCAATTACCCGGATTGCAATTTAAGCTACAGCGCGAGCCTTCGCATACTTTCGACCACTTTCATCTCTCCCTCATTTATAACTCCTTGAAGTATCGTCTCGCTCGCCTGTATCCTTTTTAGCGACCGCTTCTGTCTCTCTTTTCCTTTTAACGAAACAAACAATCCGATATTTAAGGAACCGGAGAAACAGAAATTTCTTCGATAAATTGAATGACTAGTTCCATTTGATAGACCGACCTCCCTTACCTTTCCCGCTGCCCGAGTCTTAATTTGCACTAAGTTTAATGTATAAATCAATTAATTTTTGCCGCTGGAGTGTATCTCTTATGATGGGTGAATCATGTGTCTGGCCATGACGGATAGTTCAAGATTGTATTGTAACTTTTTAAAAATTTCGTCTTTAGCGACTCGGTCTTTACGCACGTGAATACACGAATTGCGAGCAAATGTTTTACTAATAATGCAGGGCGAACGCAAAAATCATTGTTTATTGTATAGTTTCAATTCAAAAAGTCGATGCTCGGCTTCAATATTGTTTGGATGCACGTATCGCCATAGGTTTACAACATCTTTGTATATTTTTTACTACGTGTAAATGTGTAATAATTCAATGGAGATTTTTTTTATACGATGGACGTGTAAGTTATTGCGAAGTTCATAATGTTTCAAGCAATAAAGTTTCCTTTAAGTACAGAATATGAATGGGATTATTGTTCACCAAATAAACGTTTTAATACGTTTTTAAAATAAATGCTAGACTTTAAGGGCGGTTAGCGTCATAAAATTAATTTTTTTTTAATGGTTAAAAGATTTTTAATTAAAAATTTTTTTCTCTGCTCTGTTGATAACATTTTATATTAAATCTGGTGGTACGAGTGCGCGTGTGGTGTTCTTACGTAATATTTTTATTACGTGTTATTATTTGATGTTATGCACATAAATACATTTTCAGCTTGAAAAAATAAGAATATATTTTATGTTTCTAATTGAAAGTGTATTTCATAAAAAGTAAGTTGAAAAATATTTACGCAAGTATTCTAATAAATATTTTTTTTATCTTTAATTAATTAGTCATGAATTAAATTAATGTATTTTGCAAAAGAAAGTTACGTGGAACGATGTGAACTTCAATTTATTCTTGGAATGCATAAATAAGGTGTCGTGGAAGTGGTTATATTACAAAACAGGGATTAAGCTATTTCTCCTTTATATTCATTTAAAGGATTCGAATAGTCTTTTTTACAGAAGGTAAGGTAGGTAGGAATAATAATGTATTAAAAAGGCTCATCTCTATCTTATTTCAGCGCTTAAAAACTGAAATGTTGTGTAAATTTTTTTACCCAACATCTACGGAATTATGTGGAATTTTCATATATACATCTTGTCCTTTTTTTAATACATAGCAATTCCATAAGTATTTATTTAAAAAATAACTAAATATGTTATATTGTTATCACTGTAATTTACATAAGAAAAGTCGTGAATTTTATACAATATTCCATTCAAAATATATCTTTAAATCTATTTGAAAATATTTACAATGTCTGTAGATTCCCTATTGTTAAAAAAAATCAAGAAAATCGGTTTACTTCGAATATTGAAAAATTTCCTGTGAGATAAGAAATGATTCTCTTTTCACCTGAATTTTATCTCCACATCTACTTTAATTTGTTTTTTTGCAGACAATCTTGTAATGAGTTCCAAGATTACGAGCAAACAAAAATCTTTTAATGTTTCGAAGCTCGACATAAAATTGTTTTTGAAAAAATTCTCGCCATAATTATATCAAGTTTTTAAATAAAGCATTTTCCCTTAAGAGTTTTTGTTGACGTAGTCTGAACAGATTTACATTTTTCCAATTTGAATTGTAAAAAAAATGAAAATTAATGAATTTTGATTTAAATAAAAAAAAAAACGTAGAATTTCTCATCTATCTATCTAAAAGATAATTATCGTAGCTTAAAATTTGACTAATTTTCAAAAAATTATAGATTGTATGTCTTTTCAGTAAATTTCATGTATACAAAAAAACTATTTTATACACTTGTAGTTCGAAATAGAAAGATTGATCTTCCGTAAAAGCTTTTTCAAATAATTCATTTAGGTTACCAAGGCAAGAAATAGAAATATGCGTTCAAGACGAGAAATAAAATGGCTTTTATGAGTTTTGTTCTATAAATTTTATACACTAAATATCCCTAATATTATAAATCTGAATTCCTTCAGCGAAGTAAATTTATACATTATATTTAGAATCAGCGTCTTGAAACATTATAACTCCAGTCTATGAAAGATAGAATAGTCTGCGAAAACTTTGCACGCTTTTAATAAATTTGGATTTCATTGTGAACGCATACCGCTAATAAACAGAGATGATTCTTATGGTATGAATAATATATTAATAATAACCCAATATGTTTTCGTCTGAAATCGTCTTGAGGAATAATATTACAAATTCTACAATTTACTTCATCCACATGTTATTTGAGCTTCTTACAATAGAAGAAACAGTCATTTTCTTCGTTTCTTTCTTGTTGGTATTTTGCAATAAACTTTATGTTTTGTTATCCTTGCTTGATTTCAAATGAAAGTTTTTTGCGCTGCCCACTTGGTTAGAGCGCCGGAGACTACGATATAAATTACTATCGATTTCTTACATCACCAATTTTATAGTTCTTAAGAAAAATTCCAATAATTTAGTTAATCATACATTTATTAACTACTGTGACCTGTTCATGTTTGATTTTTCATAAGCGCATTTTGTTTTAAAATCAAATTTAATATTATCTCTTTTTAATTTCAGATAATAAAGGCAGCTTCAAAAGTAGTTCAATTTCTAAGCTAAACGTAAGTTATATTTTTTATCTATATTATTATGCACTTATATGTAAAGTCTTTTTCATTTACATGCATCTTATATGTAAATTGCTATCGTTGAGATTGGTTATATTATTAATAATAATAAAAGAATAAACATTTAGACTCGTTGATATACCTTCATATACAGTGATGACTAATATTGAAGTAAATGTAATAGAGCATAATTGTTGCTTAGTATTATTATTGCTTTTATATATAAATATATATTATTTTTACTCATACCAAGGTAATTTTTTTTAAAAAAAAATGTATTGAACTAAAAATTTCTTATACATAACAATAGGTATAGGCTACAATATTGATTCTTCGTAAAAATTAAAATATTAATATATTATAAGAATGCATAGAATTTATAAAAACATTATTACATTTATACCATGAAATATTTAATCAAGATATGCACAACGTATATAAAGTAATTTAATTAAATAATAGAAATATTTAAACTAGTTTTATTATAACTAAATTTTATATACCTACGTTTTTATCGCGCACATAAATATTTTAACTGCTAAATTAAAATGTGATTTTTTTATACAATTACTGAAAAAGCGCCGTATATTTATACAACTCTGTGCACAAATTAATTAATTTTTTTTCACAAAATATGTTATTACAGAAATATAAAGTAATTGGCCCATCTTTGTGAAATAGAATTACTAACAAAATATAATGAAGTTGTATTTATAGGTTACGTATCATCTATAGGTTTAATTATATGCTTCAATATTTAAAAATTATACAAAAAATAGATACTAATAAACTCATCTGAATCTTAAATTTAATTAAAAATATTGAAACTCAGATGTATGGTTATTCATAATATATTTTTGGATGTGAAAAAAGTTTAAAACAAATTTTATGCAACGAAAAATTTTATACACAATGAAAAACTTAAACAACGCAAGCAGTTGAATGAAATATATTGTACAATTTACAACAAAGATATTCTATTCACATGAAAAATTGTTTAGATAATTAGATAGTTACGTATTATTTAAAATAAAACAATAGAGCATCCCACTAAGAATACTAAAAATATGTGTAATATTGTTGTGAACATTTAATTAAAATAAATTTCTGGTTTTCAAAATCGAATTATACTAAAAACCCCTCAATTATCGAACAATATAATTTTATATTCATGAATTAGTTTTAATGCTTATTATTCAAAGAACTATGTTTATTATGAAAAGAAGATAAATTTTTTTTGAGTTTAGCTTTGAATTGTATTAAATTGATAAGATTATGGATACAGAAAATACATTCAAAAGACTATTTTATAGCAATGTTACGCATGGAGGATAAAAATGCATAGAATCGGAAGACATTGAGAGGTTAAATAAAATGTTGAGCCGTACATTGACTCTTGAAATTTATATTCCCTAGTTTGCCATTTTTTATTGTGGAATGTAGTTCTCATATTTCTATAAAGTCAACAGTATTTCTTAACGTAAAGAAATATGACGATACATCGCAAAGGGAAATGTTTACATTCGAATTCTATACTTATTGAATTCAAGCTTAGTTTCTCTCACTACGAATGTTAACGGTTCGATGAACAATCGGAAACTTCTGATATAGCTTATGCGCTGAATAATACATTGAAACAAAGTGTATTCTTATATTACATAAAGACAATTTTATAATACCGTCATCGGGATAAGATTTTCAAATCTAAAACAATTTTTAGTAACTTAAGATCGGTATAATAGTTATCGTGCACTGTTTTCGAAAATCACCGGCTTACGTTGCGCCTGCAAAATTGCAAAGTTGAAGGGAACAAATACGACGTCTAATCGCTGCACCGCTTCGATAAGGCGATGTCCAACGGAAATTGCAATACCGGCCGGCAAATTAACGCTGCTTTAGGTAGTGCCATTCGATTTTTGTTCGTGATAAAAGCGATTCTCGAATCCAGTCCTCGAAGGTCGTAATTGCACTTTTAGTACTGGTTGTATCAATGTCTTAAAATGCTCTTGTCGTGCCCTCGGTGATTCGGCAATGAGCGCTTGATATACATATCAAGTACCCGGCCTCGGGGGGGGGGGTGGGAAGAGACTCAGATTCGCGCGACGAGCTTTGTCGAACTTCCTGCAGGAGCACGTGGCCCGGAATCACGATCGATTATTATCGACGAGTGTCATTAATTCACGTAACTGTACTTACGCCTAGGCTTACGGAGTCCACGGTGTCACTCTAGGAGTCGCGGCTGCGGGGGGGGGAGGTCGTTGCCCCCGGGGAGCTGATCGAATAATCTTTCTCGCGTCCTGGGACTCTGAGCGCCGATGACGGCCATCCTCGACCGAGTGCTTTTTTTATAAATATCAGGGGTGATCTTTACGCAAAGTATAATATTGGACAATTTTCCGGAATTCCGGGACGCCCGCGGCAATGTTCGAAGTGGTGCCCGATAAAAGTCTTAACTCCCCAAACCTCCCGACCCCAAAGAGCCCCGGCCGCCCCTGCGCTCGTAAGTGTACTCGCTCGCTGTGTGTTCAAGAGATTTCGCGTTTAGCTTCGTCCAACGACTCGCTGTACTACATTGTCGTAATTCCACTTTAAAGAGGACTTCGGCTTATACGGACCACCGGATCCCATCCGCTCGACCCCCCCCCCCTCGCTAAATATAGTGCCATTCGATCGTCCTCCGAGTAAATACGAGCCACCGAATTTGTTCGGATAAATGGTTTTCTTTTCATTAGTGGGATGAATAACTTTATGGACTCTTTAAAGTGATAAGTTTGGTCTCCTAGTTGAAGAAGAATAAAACTAAAGCACATCTGCCTATTGGCAATGCTGGCAATAATATTTTAATTGAAACGATTTCTTTACGAATCCTAGTTTCTTCGCTTCTTCGTAATTGTAGAAGGCCGATGCTTGGATAAATTTGCGTACAATTTTCTTCCAAAAGAACTGTCAACGTTCGCCCACAAATTCATTTAATTTTTTTGTTTATAACATTTATTTCAAAACTAATTCACAAGCTAACGTACAAACCCACTATTGCTTACTAATGACCATAGATCCTTTAGACTTGGATTACATGTTGCGCGAACTCTTTGTTTATTGTAATTGTAAAAGCTCCTTTAGAAGTAAGCGTGGGAATATTAAAAACATCAATGATTCATAGTTAAAATTTTCTAGACAAATACTCATGCATCGGAAACCATTTCATTTGCAACGATGAACCAAAATACTAGAATGACGTTATGAGATTCATTGTAAAATTTACGCTCTTTGTTGCAATATATTCAGTAAATCTAGATAAATTTCAATTATGTAATGCGCAAATTCTATGATTTTTATTAGAAAGTAAAAAAAAAAAAAAATTAAATAAATAATTGAGAAATAAAATTATAATGCAACAATACCACCAATATTAAATATTTAAAGTTTATCGATTATTAAATCTATTTTATTGTGATTATGTTCCCAAGCTTCATTAATAAAGAATGGCTATTATTTATACAACTTCATAATCTATTCATTCAATAGTGGAAATACAAAGGTTTTCTAACTAATTAAAATTTTAGATTTATGGCTAAGCTATTTAAAAAGGATTTCTTTTGCCTTATTCTTTTATTAAGTCAATTAGGAAGGCATAAAAATTACGATTGAGCCGTTTTGCCAAATATGCATCGAGTCGCCTCAAATTACCCAACTGTGACCCGCTACGGAAGCTTTCGAAATTCTTTCAATGCAAAACTTTCACCACAATAATCGTTTACAATTAATTATGGCAATCGCACTTTTCAACTGAATGCATTACGCACGCGAAGAAGTTATTGAGAACGTTAAAAAAAAAAAATCGGCATAAAGATACCGTGGCTCGGCGGAAGTCCTACTAAGCCTCATGAATCCTTTATTAATAGATTAAGACAAGGCGCTCGAGCAGGATTGTAATATAGCCCAACGATTTTCGCGGGAACAATAAAGCGGTGCCAAACCTCCCTTTCCTCCCGCAACGAAGCCTTTCCTACTTACTTTTTCTCCTCTCGGGCCCGCGATATTCGCGTTTTCCCCTTCCATTCCCGTAATCGGCTTTCAAGCGCGGCCTCGAACTTGACCTACGAACGATTCGTGCGGAGGCTCGGTTTTAGGCGGCCGTTCCTTTCGCTCCGACAGATTCTACGGAGCACTGACGCGTGGGCGTTAATGAAGAAAACAATCGCATTCAATAAGAGTGGGATGAAAAGCTCCGACTGCGAGTAAGTAAACAGTCAGGACTAGACGAGATCGCTTAGCCAATGTAAATTTACCTTTCTTAGATCCGAACGGAAATATCCCTACTTCTCTTTTAATCTCAAGTGAAATATGTTGAAATATAAATACAATATCGGAATACCGAGGGACTCCGATAGGACAAATAAATTCAAGTCTTTGAATGAAGGCACTTTATAGTTGCTATTGCAGTACCCAAGAGAATTTGATTGGATTGTTTTTTAGAAATGGCATTTTTTTAAACTGATTGAAAACCATACTGATTTGCTTATAAACTACATTGATACGTGAACTGAGAGTGAAAAATTGCATTTCCGTAGACACGCTTCCATATATATATGTGTATTTTTTTTCGTTTTTAACTGAAAACTTCGATTTTCCAGATGAATTTTTTCCCCAATAACTATGGCAAATTTTTTTTCCCAATTTTTTAAATTAAAGTTTTCCCCCGTTCCGATGAAAACTTTTTTTGATTGGCGTACGTATTTCAATAACTATTTACGCCCGGAGTTCAAGAACTTGGCTTGTTTAAGCCCAATGCCGAAATCAAGATACCAAAAGTTTTCACTGCTAGGGCACTTTCCGTGTATTCGTAAAATACATTCGCTATACAGATGCAGTAATACCTTTTAGCAAGAGAATGGAATTTATTGCGTTGATGAACTGGCTCCCATCGTTGCGAAAACGCCTGTATTTAAATATCGAGTGATATTATAATATATAATTCATTTGTAAATTCCTCTGGATTCGAGCCAACACAACCTAATGCAATCCTGACATAATTGGCAACTAAATTGAATAAAAGCACTATCTTCTATTCAACTTTAACCAGTCCTCCGTATAACAATATTTGCCACAATCGTCAAGTTTGACAATATCTAATGAAGCTATTTAGGTCGCAGAGTTTGCTCTATATTTTCGTTGCAAACTTAATTAATTTTTGTTCGATCGACAATTTAGTCCTTATACCTCAACGCACATTTGCATTGACAATACGATAAAATGATTTATTTATTATTTGAATATTATATAAAAATTAATAATCGATCGAATAATTAAGAAAATAGCACAAACGAAGGGTCTTGTTTGTTTAAGTTTCGTCATTTGTTATTTATTGGACACGTACATTTATTCTCATGATATTGAACTTTATCGGTATTTTCTAAATTTAGTATTAAAATTATTATACGTTCATCGCTATTTAAATTTTATATTTATATTTACAAATTTTGATTCATATTTTCAGTTACTCTATTGTAAATGCTATTTAACTTGAAAAATATTATTTTAATTTATTATAAAAATTGTAAATTGTTTCAAAATTCCTTACCAATCATGTCAGTTTTTATATGATTAAATTTGAATTATATAAAAAAAAATTCTTGTAAATTCTTTCACTGGTTGTCAACTTTTTGAATATAAATAAATTAGCTCACTTTTTGTGAACAAAAAATAAAAGTGTTGCAAACCGGAGTTTCACATCTATACGACAGCAAATTATTTGGTCCAGATTTTTTTTTAATTTTTACAATGATTTTAGATGAACCATTAGTCTTATTTCGGTTATAGTATTTTTCATTAATTATTTATCTAGTCGAAATTATAATATTACTGCAATATAAAGTGAAATAGATTTACTTAATATTTGTAAATACATTCAATATTAATTTTTATTTAAAGCCTTTTTTTATTCTTAATTCAGTTATGTATTAAATTTAAATTTTGTACGGTAATATTTATCCGCTATTAAAAGATTTTTAAATATAATAAAAACTCTGTTGACCGTTTGAAGGAATACTTACCTGGTGACAGTTTTTGATTTTTATTAACAGTATAACAAAATATAATTAGCAATATATTCTTTGATCAGTGAAAAAGCTAGCCGGTTTCTTGTTTTTTATAACATTTTTTTTAAACCTCTGGTGAAGCCGATAACAGCGATTTACATTCTCATCGCGTTCAAGCCAATAATTTACGAAACATGGCTTTTACATCCCTAAAATCTCGCTGCATTTATGTGCTTATTGTACAAGGCCCTGATTGACTCTTGTATTCGGGATTCGCAATTCAAATCATTCGAATCGACATTGATGTAAATTAATCTGAGCAACCATCTCAATTTGCCTTATGAGTTAATGCCAGACCTTTTCAATGCTTTTATGAGATTGTTATATGCCCATGGCACAAGATATTTTTGCCAAATTAATCCTGTAGTCGTAAGTACTTTATGGATTCCGGATTGATCATAATTGATTTAATTTCCATCCATATTAATATCCAAGTTATAATATTTTATTTAGTTTCTTAATATATTATTTTGATACCCATACTTAACAACAATAAGGTTAGTGATTTTATACATTCCATGTTCTGAATCATTGCTGCAGTTGATGAGTAATTGTTTAGTAATTCTTTTTTGAACGCAACTACTATTTCATACTACTTTTTCCCAAATTTTACCCAATCACTCAACAAAATATATCACAATCAAAATCATTTCATGTTTATTCTTGTAAATCACCGAAGGTCGAATTAACAAAATCAACTTTCTTCTTAAACTAAAATAAATATGTAATTATATTTCTCTTGCAGTAATAAATGCTTATAATTTAAAATACATAAATACTTCAATAATAGTAGCAGAAATTCGTTCAAAAATAAGATGTAACATATAATTACGTTAAAACTGTGATTAAATTTAAGTTGAATTCGTTTAATAAATCATATTCCATAAATTTTATACATCAGATTGTATCCCTCGTTCGATACGTTAACTATAAAAGTTCTCTTGGTAAGAAAATACTTAATCCCAGGTTAGAATTCGATGTATTGATTAAAGAGATATATAAAATACCTATTAATGTTTTCAAAATAATAGCTTCTATTGTGTACTGTAAATCTTGTTGTTAAAAACAATAAAAAACGAATGCTTAACATGCACATGCATATATGTATATTTATACATATGGGGCGAGAGAGAGAGAGAGAGAGAGAGATTGGGGGGGGATTGGAGGTGGGAAGAGAGAGTACGCGCATTCCTGAATTCAGCATCGATTGCACCCTCCGGGCGCTGTCGCCTTCTCGGCCCCACATGGGCGATGATACGTTTTGCCAGTTGCGGTACACGAGCCGCTGCCCTCGAAAGAGGAAAATTACACCCTAACGTTTCCGGTCCGAGCATTGTATGCGAGGTGATAGCGGACACTCCCGTATTGTTACATTCGAATTCATTGCCACGGGACAGGGCGAAAAATTTGTCCCGTTCGCGATTTTTTTCTCCTTTACTTTTTGAATTTCCCCACTCTAATTTGCACTTCATTAATAATCTATGAGACACGGCATTTCAGAGATCCTCGCTATGAAAAAAAAGGGGTGATATAATTATTATATAAGGTCGGTTCAGGCACTACTTCTTACCTCACAATTATTATTGCAAATTATGCTAATTTTATAAGAGCAGATGCTCGCTATCCGAAACGAATAACGATTCGCTAGATTTTATGCGAAAGAAATGGAGGTTAAAGGTAAAAAACGGCGTTGCGTAAAAATAGAATTTATAAATAGTTATTATGTTGTAGCCTTTGTACATAGATGGAATGTATTTGTAAAAGAAGATAATCGCAGACATAGTATTTCCAAAGCTATACATTATTATTACAGTACGCCGTGCAGTAAGAATTTCTGTTAAAATAATATCGTTTAGAATAGAGAACGTTTAAAAATCAATACGCACATGCGATAATGTACGCGTTCGCTGATATTAAAAAACAATTTACAGGCATTAAACAGTTTATCGTGTTAAGTTATACTATTCCCGGTACTATACAGTTACCGTTAATGTAGCCAAAAGTGAAGGTCTTCGCACATACTTGCACGAAGTAGAAACTGAGACCGATGTTAACATTAATTGCTCACCGAGACTTCGCAATGTTTATGATATACTTATAATTAACGAGTGTGATTTGCCGTTCCCATTGTTTGCCGGGCAAAAGTTTATTTCATATCGGACCTTATCCACCCAGCGACAGGCGAATGAAGAGTATCCCAACCGATGGGGCAGGCCTTGTCGAAAAAGGATAATTGCTTTCAAGGGAAACTGACGCGACCGCTTGCTTAAAGCTTTTATCACACTGCTAGCAGCGAATTCGCATTAAAAATGAAAGGGAAAAGCCGTGGATTCTCCATACTGGTGGGAGGTTTTTACAATTATTTTAAACGCCCTTAAGCCACAAAGCGTTCAATTATCATTGAAAGTTTCTCTTTCCCCTTGATTTCCTTCCGTCTTATCGATCAAGCGAGTGCCTCTTTACACCCGAGGCGAACATTGAACTACAAAAAATTGCAATATTACACGAAAGTTCGCCAACTACATTGAGTACTCGCAATTAAGAACAATTACTTATTTACGTAGGAGTGCGCCCTCTGTTCCCTCTGTCTTTTTACCCCCCGCCCCGCCCCCCCCCCCCGACCGCCAAACTACTTACCGCCCTCGGCCTCGTCCACTCATAAACAACCGTGCACGAGCTTACGGTCGAAGCGACGAGCCCGCGAGTCGTAACTCCCCCGTCTCTTTATTCTTCGACTGGCTCGTTCTTTATTCCTCCGCTTTCGCGGGACTCCCTCCTTCGGTGACCCTCCCCATTTTCATATGTAGCCGCATTTGTCTTCTATCCCTCGGTTGAGCAGCGCGGACTCGTCCCTTAATAGTGGCGAGCGCACAGGAGGAGCGTTCGCATTTTCGCGATGTGTACACGTGACGGGGCCGGCTTGTGCGCGGGGCTGTGGGAGGTGGCGAGGCGGTGAGGTGGGGCGCGCACAGGGGGACGAGGAAAAAGAGACGGCGGTGGAGTGGGCGGCGGAGGCAGGGCGGTGGGCGGTAGAGCAAGAATAGGGGAGAAGCGGCGTGGAATAGCCGGTGGTTAGAGATAGATTCGAGAGTGAATTATTAACGATAGCGTGTGAGGCCGCGTATAGTCGTATCTTGCAGCGCGAGGGGGGGCGTGGGGGAGAGGCACCGCTAGGACGACGACACCGACCAAGACGACTGGGACGACGACTGCGACGGCGATTACGCCAGGCGGCAAGGCGCGCGGCATCTTTTGCGTGCCTCCGCGATGATCCTTTTCCCTCTTTATGGTGTCCTCTGCCTGCGAATCACCACCGCCGACCACAACCGCATCCGCCTCGGCGGCCTCCTCCGCTCTCGCTTATCCTCCCGACGGCCTCTCGGCCGATGTCTCGCGATATACTTTTTATAAATTTTCTTGCGTTGTAACTCCCCGCGTTGCCGCGCTCGCATGAGCTTTCCTGGTATCGCGGGACGCGGGAGTTATCAATTGGTGCAGTTTATTAAACGTATATTTCAACGCGAATGAAACTGTACAAGATCAACGATTGCATTTGAAACGACTGGGCTGGAGAAAATACGTTAACCGAGAGTCATTGCGCATTTGACGTACGAATTTTAACAGCCAATAGTAATATTTACTGCACGATGACTTTTTTGCGTAATTTTTTCAATTTCTATTTACGCGTGTGTGGAATTAGCCTATAAAGAAGACTTAATGATCAAGTCTCGACTTCCAGTCGTGTTTATGAACTCATTGTAAAAAATAAATTTTTTGTCTTGGAATATGATACTTTCTATTTGCTGTACAACTTTGTTTTGTCTTATCGAATTAGACTTTATATCAATCCTATTTTTAATGCATTGCATACTGGCTGCTTTGGACATATATTGGCTTTGTAATTTATAATAAATGCTATGCCATATTGTAAAAACTTGACGGTAAAGCACCTTCGATAAAATGTTTAAGATTCACAATAAATTTTCACGGTAGATCTTGCAGACAGTTTTATAGCTTAACTAATTTTTCGAGTTTCCTTGATAAACTATAATAGACCGTAAAACTAACAACGACACTATTTGATTACTGCTTGTTTACTTAAGTGGCGTGATCAAGGGAAATAATATTAAAACTTATCAATAATTATATTATAAATTTGTGTACTTTACATTCATCGTTGTATAAAACAAAAATTGTGTCTTTAAAAAAAATTGTATATAGAAACTATTAATAATATTCTTTAGAAATGAAAATTCATAAATCATGTTGCATAAACACAGAAAAATCGACCATTTCATTATGAAAATTGCTTGAATCATATCTCTAATGTTTGCATAAGTCTAAAATTAAGTGATGGCGTTTTTTAATAAATTAGAAGGTGCTTAAGTTTCTTCAAAAAATTTGTTCGAATTCTTCAAATTAAAAAAACTTTTCTACCACTTAATTTTCGTTTACAAAAAGCTGTAACTCAAGTATTCACTGCAATATGCAACTTATATGAAAAGCAATACTTGATATTTCTTTCGAGCCTTTAAAAATTGAATCAGTCTTATTGTGTGTACATATTTTTTGTTTACAATATAAAGTACACTTTCATGAATGTAACTATTTTCCAATAGTAATTTAATTTGTTGTAAAATTTATTGCAAGCATTAACTCATTGACCATTAAAAAGCAGTTTGAATTTAAATGTAATCGTTATTGTAATATGTTTAAATTTACTACTAAAATCCAATGTAACTCTATGACTGAATTATCACATATGAAATAAATGCTTTATGCAAATTTTTGAATATCCACCGTTGCCCAACTCTTTATCGCTCGAGCACAATACTAATGGTGCCATGCTTGGCATTCAAGCATCCGGAAAAGCTTCTCGACTGCGTAGGCCGTTAAGCGTCGCGGTTATACGATGTCTCTAACACCCCCTTTCACCATCCCCTCCTACGAGAATCCAATCGGTCTTTAAGCTACATCATTGACTATTCGCGCGTATCGTGTTGTACGGAAGTTGAACTTCTAAGGAAATTTGCGGACATACGTGCTACACTTTAATCGAATCGACTGCTATTATTTTACAGAATAGCGAGAGCCAAAGGTAGAAAATATTTTTAGTGCGTATACAAAAGCGATTAAGCGATACGCTGGAAAAACATGATAAAATGACCTACAGTTTGCATAATAAATGGACAAATGGAATTGTGAATTATATAGCTGTCGGGTAAAAATTGTGTGTGCCTGTGCATGCGGGGTGGGTGCATTTGTATGCGTTGACGTAGATATGATATTCATGTGTTCGTAAAGTTCGACAATTAGAATTATTTCGCTCAACGCGACCGAACGAAGCATTTCATTAGTCCCAAGGGGCAGGAAATTAACGTACATCGCACTATTTTAAAAGAGCAATAAGGTATGGAAAGGAGTGCGTGGGCATTCACCGAAGGGAAGCAGCGAGAAAAGTTGGAAGGTAATTACATTCAAAGTAAGAAATGGCAAAAGATATCAAATATGCTCGGACAGATGCGTAACGCCCCGAAGCGATAGTATTCGATTCTCCCGCTTCGCTTTTCTTCCCTACGGCCCAGACAAAGTTCGCTGCCTTCTCCCTTGTCTCTTCTTACTTTGCCCCTTCATTTTCCTTTTTATTCCTGCATTGTTAATGATAAATTACATACCTACTTCGTATGCTGCCTATTGTCGAATTGATCCGCTACAAACGTGCTTTTATCCTTCCCTTCGTTTTCCTCTCTCCCCTCGTCCTCCTCATTTTCCCCTATTCCTTGTTCAGATTTACTTTTGGATTTCAACATCAAAGTTACTTGTATTTTATTATCAAAATGGTTCTTGAGTCAGTTTTTTCTCAGATGTATTTTATCTTTTATTTCTTTTTTTTATGTATATATATATATAAGGTTTAATAACGAAATAGAACCTTTACTTTCTGATTCATAAAGAATGTAATCTAATACTTTCCTAGTTTTTATACTTGTACGACTTGGAATTACTCTTTCACAGAAAGTCCACTATCTTCCAAATAAAATAACCGTTAATGTAATTAAATATAATGCTAATAATACTAGTGACATTAATAATAACAATATCGTATCACCTTAACCCGACAAACATGTACAAAGATGAATTAATCGATATTTAGCACCGTATTAATAGTTTATTTACATCCTTATCTAGTCCATACTAGCGTGCGCACACAAACTACCCCCCCCCCCCAAGAAAATTATTCCATATATAATTTGATTAATTGAAAAGAGGAAAGGAACCAAATAAGCAGGATCGAATATTTAAGCTCTATTCTAACGTAAAATAAAAAAGCATATTTACTGAATTATCAGTTTGGGTTATAAAAGGTTAACAAATGTGAAAAATCATTTACATAACACGTTTACTAGATTAAATTAATTAAATTCTCAGGATCGTGTAGGATTTGTCCAAGTTTCCTTTAAGGGCGTCAAGTGCGTGAAAAATAATTAAAAAAAAAAAAAATAAAAATAAAAACCTCCAACAAAATTTAAGTTATTGTATAAAAAAGCGATTTCACACGAGTGTACTGCTATGTTAAATCAATGACTCATCAGTTTCTTTTTGAAAAGCGTAGTTAAAATTGAAGAGAATACTGCAACAGAGCTTCAGGTAGGTGACATGAATTTTAAGTGCCACTCGTTCTGTACATATTCGAACGTCTTCAGGGCCCAACTGACGAGTTGGTTTTACACTTGTTACCGCTCGTTAAATCTGTCTATTATTGTTTAAGGGCGGCCAACTAGTACGACACCGAGGGTAAAGTCCAAAAGTCTCGAATCGCCATCATCACCCATTCAAAGACAATTAAACAGTTAACACAGTGTTTCTGCTTCAGTTTAAAATTATCCCAAGAAATTGGGAACAATTAACCATCCAAGCGACTGGCGAAATCTTCATACTTGTATCAAAAAATAAAGTAGCAAAATGCGGCCTCACCCCCAACGAATATCTCTTCTATTATTATCACCGACTCGGTCGCTGTCTCTCGGCCTGTGGTGTCGGGGTGTCGCGAGCCCGGCTCGCGCGCGTATAAGCACACGCACGCGCTGAGCTTCAGTTTCGGGCAAAGAGGGACAGGGGCCAGTGATTCGGACGGTCGGGGGGGGGGAGCTGTGTTTGTAAGACGGCTAAATCTACCTCGAACCTATCTAACTCGTGCACATCGTAGCCACGGCGCAAAACGACTCGAAATCCGCGTACTCGTATCACCTGGTCCAGACGAGGGAGGCAGAGACAGAGAGAGAGAGAGAGAGAAGAGAAGGCGTGACCCCAGGGCGTGGAGAGCCAGTACACTCGTTCCCGGATAAGCGCGTGGAGAAAGTCTTGGGGTCGACCGAAATAGGCACGGCAGGTGCAATTTTTAGATGCTGTGCCTCGCGTTCCTCCCGCATCGCGAGTGCATCTTCCCACGTCTCGACGGCCCTCCCCTAGCGTCTCTCGCCCTGCATCCTCGCTCTTTCGCAACTGCGGATTTCTCCTGCTCGCCTCTCTCCTCGTCCACCGCCGATTCCTCCTCTGTCGAACGACGGCGTTCGTCGTGACGGCTCCCGGGACTCGGTGGTCGACAGATTTTTCGCACTTGCGGCTCGCGGAGACATGTATCCTCGCTTCCGGAAAGACGTTGCGGAGCCCTTGCGCCGTTGTTGCCAAGCTTCCTCGTTTATTTTACTTCATCAGTCGATTTTCACATAATTGATCTTCTCTCGGGCATTTTAATGCACGGCGTATGAAGTACGTAGCGATAGGTATATTTTGTTTGTAGGCAGTACGTAACTGTGCATTAGTTTCGATGCTCGCAATAATAGCAAAGCGAAAAATTTCTGCCCTCTGCATTTAAACATCCGGTTAATATTTATGGCAAATTAAAAATATTATACTTACAGTTCAGAAAATGTTGGCGCAACGTCTACATAAATTATGAATTGCTTTCATAAAAAATTGTGTTTTGAAGAAAACTCACTTTTCTCGGAAAACTTGTTATTAAATTTAATCGAAAGAATAATCAGTCCGAGCTAGGTTGAATATTCAGTTGGAGTGAATTATCATTTCTAACATTATAATAAACCGTGAATACACAGATGAACCCATATTTTAAAAGTAATTTACAGGCAAATTTTATGCAAGCCTGGCACTTCTGCTTTTTTCAGTAATTATATTATTACTTATAGATTTTGTGAAAAAGTTGTAAGAATTTTCTCAATTTTAAAGTAAGTCGAAGGCGTTAAGTTTTAATAAAACCTAGAACTGCCTTTGCAGTAGGTCTGCATAATTAAAAATGGTCAGATGCGTAATTAAAGGAGGTGACGTATCCAAAATCTAGCTTAAAATCCGGTGTCTTTTCAATATTTACTTAATAATAAAATGATAATAAGATATAGGTACGTTAAAAAAAAAAATAATAATAACTGTATTTTCTTTTTTATTTTTATTTTGTTGTATTTACCGATAAGTACTTAATCCACGAAAAACAATGGTTAATTAATAAATGGCAATTTTAGAAAGCTATTAATTAAATAAATACATGCCATTATTTCATATTTAGCTCATCGCATTACTTTGTACATTTTTTAAATTTCTATTCCTACAATTATTATCATAAGCGTATAATTAATTTTAATTTCATTATTAAAATTCACTTGTTTATGCTACTCATATTCAACGTTGCGTGTATCAATTGAGAATGGAAAAAGTTCTGCCAAGAAAACGTTCAGCATATATGTAGTCAATTAATTATACAGAAGCGTCAGTGGCGATCGATGGTCATACGTTAGTCTAGGTGAAATATTGATACCTAGTTCGATTGCGTTAGGATGGAAAGATGAAACGATGTTGGATGCGAAAAAAAATTATTAGATTTTAACGAAATTCACTGCAATACTCTATTCTACCATAATAATTGCACATTCGTCTAGGTAATATTCTATTAATACTATTTTTTAGAAAAAAAAAACTTGTACACCGTAAATATGTATTAGGCAAATTCGTAAGAAAACAAGGCCATTCAATAATAAATTCTATATTTAAATTATGTAGTGTATATATATAGTATACCTAATAGAAAAAATGATTGCATTTGAATATTTATCCAAATATAAGTATATATCTGTATAAAGTCTTACTGAATTCACTATTATACTATCAATTTTTTTGAATCGCTATCTGTTCGTTCACGATTTCAGTTAGGAAGCTTTTTTCGAAATGCTGAGCTTAGAATTTAAATTTAAATAAAAGGTACACGTTATTCGTAGATAAATTGTGAAGCGCTTGACAGTGATCTTTTTGTCATTATTAAAATAATTTTCTTCTAAATAAAGAAGACTTATATTTTTATATTAAATAATGTATTTATTGAAAATTTAACACAAAAAAATATCACTTTTATAGATAGTTTTAATAAATAATTATTTATCGATTTTCCAACCTTTCTTATTGTATTACAACAAGTATTACATCATTTGTTTTGATTAAAGTTCTTACACCGTTTTTTAAACTATAAATATTAGAAAAGATTATCACACACTGCGTCCACTACTATTATTTATTAAAACAAAATAGTTTGATTATCCACTGAAGTAATAACTAATTTGAACAAGTAACAACTAATTTGAATTTCAAATCATCATCAATTTTATATAGTATAAGAAGAATTTTAAGAATAGTAACTATAGCAATACGAGTCCAAATGCTCATTATAAATAAATAGAGATGTAGCGACCTTAAGAAAAGGCGATTATCTTAATAATTAAAATAATTCCTTATATTTATTCCGGTGCTGATTTTATGTCAAATGGTATTTTATTATTCGATTTTTGTTTCGCCCATAAATTACAAAAAAGCTGTGCTTGTATTAAAATAACATTAGCTTTATCGGTTTACGAGAGTCATACTGGAGAAAGCGAAATAAGTTAAGCGTACACATATTTATTATACATTTATATACGTGCTCGTGTTTGTGAGAAAATGTTCATGTTTATGGCTTGCTTCGCGCGCCTCGGAATGGAGGCGTTGAATTTTATAAGGCTCGTCGTTGACACAAAAATCTGCTAACGCTTTGTTTCTTATCGTCTGGGAGATTAACTTTTAGAGTGTGTATATAATATAAATAAATAGTATTCGGGTGAGTTCGAGTAAATATAGCTTTTCGTTATATAGCCCATGATAAATCATACGGTGAGCATACAAATCATTAATAATTCAACGTGTCCGTACGTAATTTAATTGTTTTAACATCGCTTAAAGTGCATTGCTATTAGTGCCTCTCCGCCAGGTAAGAACAATCGCATTATGTAATTGCACGATGCAGCCGTAGAGAAAAAAGCCTGCCCTCGCTCACCGATGCCGAATGATGGCCCATTGTAACGAGACTCCGCCGGCGCCTCTCGAGGGCGGCGTCGAGCCAATGATCGGCGATGTTGCGGGCTCCCCCCGACCCCACCCCCGAAATTCGTAATGTCCGGTTTCCACATTAATCGCCGTGGGAAAGGGACTCAGGTGCGCGATTTCTCGCCACCTCCCGAGGCACGACCGGCGGCTATGGCCTCGCCTCGTCTTTCCGGTAATTTTCATCCTCCGCGCGCCGTGGCGTCGGTGTGTCCCGTCCCAGGGGCCGGGCCTCGAGTCCGGGCGGATCGGCCGAGGTCGTCCCGGAGATCCATGGGCGCTTGTATCGCCGCGAGAGCCACCTCCGTTCTCTTTATTTTTACACCCGTGGGTTATCGCCGAAGACGCCGCCAGACCCAAATAAGCGACCTCCGAAACCGCGTCGAGGAGGCGCGCTCCTCGATTATTTTCAGCGGCGCGCACCCGCTGGCACTTTGGCCATTTCCACGGCGCGTTCGCGTGTCGCACCACCGGACCGGACGATTTTTCATCCCGCTGCGTATCTTGCTTGCTGCCCCCCCATCCCGCGCGCTCCTCCTCCTCCTTGGCGCCTTTTTGCGTATTTCGAGAGACGGCTTTCGATGAGCGAGCGACTGGCTTCCGACAGCGGAAGCACTCGGATGGCTTTCCTTTGCTTGGGAGGCCGAGCCAACGTCAACGCCAACACGGCCCCTTCGGTCTTTTTTTTTTGCTCCATTTGGCTTTTAACGAGGAAAGTCGAATGGCTCGCGTGCTCCTCCGT
The DNA here is from genome assembly GCA_018907135.1 of Kradibia gibbosae. NCBI lineage: Eukaryota > Metazoa > Arthropoda > Insecta > Hymenoptera > Agaonidae > Kradibia > Kradibia gibbosae. Next base: position 15,223,037 of record JACCHX010000007.1, read on the forward strand.
TAATGCCTCCCATGCTCTGCTACACTTTTGCTGGATATTCTATTTCGGCTGTCGTCCGTAGGGAGCATCCGTACCCCCGCGCTTGGGCGTGGGCCTGAGTCGCGTCGACGGGGGAGGACGCGTGACCGACGTTGTTAGGCCGGCAACGCGTGCGTTATCCGCCGAGAATTCGTAGGCCTTTTCTGGATTGCCGATGACGTAGCACCGTTCGACAACTAATAATAACACACCGGCCCTTTTATCGAGGTTCCGCGTAATCGAGTAATTCAATTTGCCTGAAGCATCGTATGGAGGTGTTCGAGTGTTTTTTTTTTTTTTTTTTTTTTTTTTTAAATGCCTATCGAACGGACCAAACACAGTGGTAAAGAGGGAATTCGCTTGAAAATATTAGCCGAAATATTTTGACGCATCGAATGTATGAAGAACGAATATACAGAAACGCAACTGATTTTCGCTAAGCTATTGAAAACTAACTTCAGCTGCAGTATCCGAACAATGGCTTCGATTTCTTATTTAGGCAAAATGGGGGTTATTTATCTATTATTAATAGGGCGTATCGGAATAGGTATTTTTGATAAATATCGTAGGCCAAAATTCTAGGGGTAAATATTACAATATTTGTATACAACCTATCTGACAGGGCATGGAACATTGCCGTTGCTTAGAAATTATTGTTAATACAGTGAACAATTTATGTAAAAATAATAGCATAGGTAACTAAAGCGACAAGGCCATACGGCTTTTCCGTTCTTTTCATGGAAACTACGCTTATCATTTGGCACGCATTGCAAGTCACTGGGTATCGGAAAAAGCGAAACTTTATCGCCGCTTCGTGATAAATCTCTCACGTATGCTCGTCAGGCAGCGAAAAGGTCTACGGCGCAAGAAAAGCGTGTGTCCGTCCTTTCTTTGATAAATAAGCGCGGCGGCGACGCGAGAAAATTTACTCTTGTTTTATTGAAATCGCAAATGCAGTCGGCTAGCCGGGGATCCATGGCCATCGCAGTTCGAGAGAGAGAGAGAGAGAGAGAAGAGAGAGAGAGAGAGAGATATATAGGGACGGAACGAGCAAGCGAGTGCATTAACGGCTCTACCATTACTTTTTCGCGGCTTCGTATGGATCATTCGCGCGGAAGGTTGCGGGCGCAGGGGAGGAGAGAAGCTGCACGATAAAGAGGACGAGACGTTGCTGCCGCTGCCGCCGCCGCTGCTGCTGTCTCGTCGTGGCACACGGAGCAAGGAACGAGCTCTAGGGGCAAGGCGACGAGCGGCGGTTGTGCCTCGGCAGCGGGGCGGCGGTGGGGCGGGCGGGTTGAGCGGGTACATCGCCCTTAGTGTACGGCAAATCCGGTTTTCAAACTAGGAAAAATCTGGCGATGGCGAGAGAGGCCTGTGAGTTTGCGGCGGCTCTCGGTTGGTTGTGGGAGGGGCGGGCGGGCTGGCGGGTGGGGAAGGGAAGGGGGGGGGTTGGGTGCAAAGGAAGGAAAGGTATCGGGAAGAGGAGGTAAGAAGGTTTCTGGCCTCTTCTAAGTTTCCCTATCTTCTCCCGCCACCCGCGAGCTCACGAAGACGCGGCTCCAGTCCTCGAGAGGAGAATCACTGGGTGGAATTCCCTAGAGCAGAGTAATGAGATCGCCCGATGGATAGTTGAAAATGTATGTAAATTATAATTTATAAAGGGCGCTTTGCGTTTCTTGTTTCTTGTACCAAACCATATTATCCCCCTCTCTATCGAGTCCTTTTCAAAAGTCGTGAGTTTGCCAATTAGATGATAAAATGCTGTGCTATTGTCCGGAGATTTACGATATGCATTAGGTTTAAAGATTATGGCTATCCGAAACTATTAAATGCATAAGCATGTATATGGGCACATGTATATAAACTGTACCGCCGTAGAACTGCAGAGTATGATGTAGGGCTGGATTTTTTCAATTTCTCGTTAACAAGCTCATAGTGCTATTTATGTGCATGAATGTTGGTATGCTCATTAATCACATACTTAATTATATGATCACGTATCCGATGAAATCTGTCAAGGGCGGATAGCCTAATAAAGTAGCTTATCAGGGCAGAAAACTCCATTTAAATATCGAATTAAGATATTTCAATAAACCTTAATATTTCTATTTCGCGCAAGTTTCATTTTATAAATTAATACCGCCGCCGCGTACTTTTTCTCTTATTTATTTGATAATTAAGATATTATTTCATGTCTACTGAATAAGAAGCCTCAGCTCCAGTCCAAATAATATTTAACAGAAATATAATATGTATTAGTATGAGTTTTATTTCTACCTAGCCTTCTACTTGAAATAATATAACGGTTGATAAAATACTAGTAAATTTTTAACGTTCTATAATTTGCTTGTTTTTTTGTTTTTTTGTTTTTTTGTTTTTTACAAAATCAGTGCTATAAAGTTTTATTTGATTAGCAAGTATTTCACGTGGTAAACAGTTTACAAAAAGTAAAAGACATTCATTCTACTGCTAATTAAAAATAGAAATATATTTCTTTTCTTTTTCTTAAGCTTTAATTTGCCTTGGATTATATTTTGGATAGCCACACCTAGTACAATGTTTACAAAATTAGACGAAAATTTCTTCTCAACTCCTCACAGCGTTTTTGTATCTTGATCGAAGCTCAAAAGTAAAGTAAAAGCTTATATACTAATTTTAACCGCTACTACATAAATTTTAAGAATTTATACTGTTTAGATAAAACTAAACATTTTTAGAAATAAAATTTAATAAGTGAGCTTATTTGAAGTTTTAAATTTATTACACTAGCACATACGCGTATTAGCCGATTAATTAAAATTTTCTATTCAATGCATTTTAATTAAGCTAAGTAAATAAATTTGCATAGAAAATATTTAATAATATTTTATAATTCTTTATAAAAAGTTATTAATCACTAATATAATTCTAGTTTATAAAGTTGCCTCAACCATAATTAAAGTACTTTTTACAACGTTCTATGTTGTAATCCCTTATTATAGATCAAATTTTTCACTTTAATTTATTGTAAGTAATATTATAATAAGATATTTTTAACTGTTTGCACAAAAATATTTTTAAGTTTTTAATTGTTTTTAAATATATGTAAAAGCGAAGAAAGGCATTTTACGATATGCTCCAGTAACTAAGATATTATTAAATAATACCTTTTCTTTGTGACCGAGGTATTTTAATTTTATATCAATTGAAATTTTTTTCCCTTAACAACATCTCAAGCCTTGATTAGCTGAAAAGAGAATTTTTTTTCTTAAATCAATAAGAATTATTCGACAGTTCAATATTTGTATCGTACGATATTTTTACATCTCAACGGCATTAGAAGATTATAAACCATTTTTCCATTATCATAGGCATATTAAACTAATTTAAAAGATAATTGATCAGTAGTTCAATTGCTGCCCGGAGAAAGTAAACTTAATAGACCATAAGAAAAGAAAGAGAAAAAAATTCGACGAGCATTGCAACGAGGAACGCGTAATATTAGTAATTCGCGTGATTGCATAGCACGAATTGATAGGCATTAATGATACCAAGTTGTATTCTTGCATGTTAGTTTGGCTTAGCTTTGTTACCATCGAGCGTCTGGTTCGTTAAGTTGTATTATTAAGCATCGTCGATGTCACTCGGGTTTCTCTTCAGCAATGCAAAGTACACATCCTTGCCAAGGGAGTATCTCTCGGTCGTTCCGAAATGCTAAGGGCGATAGTTAAAAGACCCAAAGCTAGAAGGACACACCGAACGGGCTTCTCGTAATCTTAGCTTCCTCGAGCGTCGCCCTCGTGGCCCTGTGTACACCCTATTCCTATTGGGCCGCGACGGCGTTGAACCTCGATGCTGCATCCCACGAAAGCGGCCGAGGGATGGGCTCGGGGCCTCTACGCGCCACAACCGCCGGTGTGCAATCGGCACCTCTAGCCGTCCTCGGGTCTTTTATCTTTCACCTGGTGGCAGAAGGAAAAGCGCGTGTTGGCTTATCGACCTCCCTGGAATTAGTGTTGATGCCGACGGTAACCCCGGGCGACGCAGCCCCATTACACCCCTGCCGACCAATTGCAATCGGCTCGGTGTCCGTCCGCGGTAGCCAATCGCCTCTTCCTGGGCTCGCGGTTCTTTGATTGGGCGATCCAGGGGATAAGAGACCAGTTCGAAGACACGAGAACGACACAATCCCGAGTGGACTGTGAGAGTGCGCGTCGTCGTCCACCTCCGGCACGGCCGGTGGTACACCGGTGCATCAGCAGGAGGCGGCTCGGCCCAAGTTGTCCCAAAGCGTCGTGCCCAAAGCACGAGAGAGTCCTCGGTCGGGCTCGGGCCACGCACGTAAGCCAACTCAACCTCTACTGTTTTTAAACTGTATTCCGGTAAAAATTGGGGAAGCCCCGGCGGGGTGTTGCTGGCGCGATAAGAGAGAGAGAGCTAGGAAATGAAGGGAGGAAGTGGCTGTTGGCATCGGTGCGTCGGCTGGCAATGGATTGCCGACACGCGATTATCGGCCACGCCGGAGATACCGATGCCGACCGAAAATCGCTACTCCCCACCCCTCCTCCCCTCCGACCTTTGGCCATTTCCTTTCAAAACTCGTTCGCGAATCGCGTTGAGCGGATGGGCTGACGCGATTGTTCAAACATACTCGAAGAATCGTAATTACCCAGCGGTGGAATTCACGGGATGCGTTGATTTGGGGTAACCGCCTCGGAGTCAAATTTAACAAAAAAAAAAAAAGAAAGGATGTTTAAGAATAACAATTTTCGAACTTAGCTTATTTATGCGCTTGCTTTTGGATACCAAACCAATTATTTATTCTCTTTTAATCCCTACCAAGCTCCTCGTCGTAGTAATAAGTTTAAAAAAGTTTCCATTCTTAAGCCACTATTTCAAAGTATGCCTCCTATCCCTACATTGATAACTTTTATTATTATACTTATTATTGTAGAATGCGTTTTTTAAGAAATTTACAAGCGACTGATGGTTTGTTTAAAGTTCATTCTTTTTTTTTCTAAGATGCTTCCAATAAATAAAAGATTTTTAAAGAGTCAGATAATGATTTGCGTCATTAATTTATATTTCAATGTCTACTTCCCTTTCAAATTGTCTGAATCTAATACTGCTAGGCAATTTTCATTTCTATGTCGGTGTTTCCATTTATTTTTAAAAACAATTTCAGATATGGTTTACACCGTGGCTTAATTTTTTTCCATTGTGTTGTGACTTCAGTGTAATTGTCGAGCGAGATATAAGGCGTTGTTCCATGTTTGAAACTTCACTTGAGATATATAAAGTTCCAAAGATGCGTTGTAGGCGTTTGAGGAAGTTTGAAATGTGTTTGAGTATAAGCTAGTTCTGAACTTTATTTAAATTACTTCAAGCAGTTATTAAATAATTCATAAAAAATTTGAGAGGCAAAGAAGCTTTGAATTTTTTATATTGTTTTTAAATTTTGTTAAAAATAACTTTAAACGCTTCAAACGTAAAAATTTTTATTTTATTTTCACAGCAGTCCTAGTTTTAGAAGTTATAAATTTTGCATTCTAATAAAACATATAATTTTTTTTTTATATTAAACGATAATTGTTTACTGGTGATCAAAGGTCAAATGTGTTTTATAATTATTCTAATTTAAATATTAAAAATTTGTTATTATATTTTAGTTGTGCATGTTTAGGAATGGCGACAATTGTTAATTATCTATAAGTAGGACAAATATACGGTTCTTTTCGTTTCATATTGCTAACAACGTTAGCTAGTAATTACAAAATCATGTAATGTTATTCTGTTTGTCTTTGTTACAGACTTTTTGCCAGCTCTAATATAGATTTTTAAAAAGACAACTAAGTGGTGAGTCAGTTTTTTTTAAAAGTAGTGAATAAATAAAATTATACCCGTAACTTTGCGAGGAGTAATAATAGACGGATCAATCGGATAATTTAAAATATGTACATTAGTCAAACATAATATGTATTAATTTACGTAATATATACGTGCATACATAAGTTATTCTTTTCACAGGCACTTTTTTTAAATTGAAAATTTTTTGCTTTTTCTTATTATATTAACTTGTCATATTTTCAGTAAAATAAATTAATATTTTCCATTAATATTGTATTTATTTTATGCGCGAAATTATTATATATCGTTTACAATGGTTTATCCATGAAATTTATTGCAATTATTACGTATATAATTAAATAAAATGGAACTAGTATCATATTTATGTACGATTTACAATTTTATTTGACAAATCATTAATCAATTTAACAGCATAACACCTTTAAATGTCCCAATCAATTACGTTCTATCAAGTTTACAGTTGGAAAAAATTAAGTAGAATATCTCTATATTAAATCTTGGTTTCAATTTAATGAAAATCAAGACAGCATTGCCTTATATGCAACGATGTCAAAAACTTGTTACTTGTTGAACTTGATTTTTATATTTTGGTATGACAATTTTTAAGCTTAATTAATTACACGTCTAATATCCATATCGTATATTTGTTATGTTTTTTATTTTAAAAATACTTTATACAATCCTATTTCCGTTCTATTTATTGTAGCATATTTAAATATTTAGTATTTGTTAATATTCCTTTTGTATACGTACTTTTAATATTCATAATATTGTGATCGGAAATACATCGTTTGCAATTCTCTCATTCTAATTATTATTCAATAATTTAAATTACAATCTCCAGGCAAAAATATTTTAAAAAAATGATTTGTTTTGCATAAACTTGGTTAAAATTTTATTTTCGCTAATTTTGGGTAAATCTATTATTTTTTCAAGGTGAAATACCTGATTACGAAAATATTGTTTCATTAATTTCATTGTATTGATAAATGACAGATTCGTTTATCCCGGTAATGCACTAAAAAGAATTGTGAGTAATTACATAATTGATTTTCTTCGAACAATGTTTTTTATAAATTCTTTCGCGTCATTTTAAAATCGTAGTTTTAAGATTTAAGCAATCGCTCGTATTTTTAGATAAAAAAATAATGTGGATGCACATTATCAACGAAATGAAGTAACATATGAATAATCGGCTATTAACATAACAACCAATATGATAGGTAAAAATGTATATTCTGATTGGAATAAAATATTTGATTTTTCTATTCTAAATTCACTAAACGAAGCCTTCAAATTTATTTCATGTTATCATAGCTGATTTTCTAATTAAATATTTCAAGGATAAGTTAAATTTGATGCAGTGTAATGATGAATAATATATTAAGATCTTTGTTAATAAAGTAATAGCGAAAAGGATCACTGTCCATAAACATGATTTGGTACAGATTGAGTATCATAAAATATTTTTAAATATCCAGTTACCGAGGAGCATGTGCCCTGACCATAGAATCGACAAGATTTGGCTCCGGAGTTGGACGAGTTCCAACATCTAAATGTCGCAAAATAATGCTTGTTCACAAGCATTAATCCTTCAAATACATACGATGGTCCGAAATTCATGGAACATACCGAAATTACGAGGGCGGGAATCGATTTAGTATTTTTGTTTGCTTTCTCGTATTAACGTTGGATATGATAAATTGTGTTTACGAACTCGGTCGATGACGATCAAGAAACCCTGTCAAGTCTGTTTGACGACACATTAAAGCGTTGAACATTAACTAAGGCGTTTTTTCTACATTTCTCTCATCCATTCACATTTTCCATTTTGTCTTTGTTATATCGTCACGATTGTTCATCTCTTCTATTCACTGACAAAAAAACTAATTCAAAGGACGAAAAATTAATTACTTAGAAGTGCTGATCATAACATAATGTAGAGTATATAAATAGCTCAATACTGCTGACTTAAAACATTAATTTTATAAGCAATAAACATTACTTTCACGTTTAAATTAGCGCATTATATATGGAATTAATAATTGAAAATCTTTGATTTAGAATTTAATTAAAAAAAAAAAATAAAAATAATAATAATACATAAGACACCCGGTTTCATTATTGATATTTTGTGTTAATTTATAAAAACGGATGTTGTAAGTTATTAATGTGCAACTAAAAATATAAAGACGTACACAGACATTAAATGTACAGACTAACAATACGCACCAAAATTGAGGTATTAGGAATAACGAAATATTAATAATACTATGTATATATTTATTTAAATCATTTTTCTCCGTAAAGTATGAAGTATATAAGGTATGGATTAAGCTTTTGCAATTAAATATGAGAAATATTTTTTTGAAATAATTTACAATCATATTTTTAATCAATTTCCTGTTTTTAATATTCCTGGCAATTATGAGCAGCTGAAAAATTTTCATTCATAATTTTTTTTTTTACACCGATTCGAGCACTTGGTAACTTCCTTTATATCAATGTTTGCCTAAAGGCATTGAACTTTACAAGGCTAGTTTTGTTGTATAATTGTCGCGAACAGGAGCTTTCAGGAAGGCGATATAAATGCTGGTTTATATCGCCTTCGGGTTTGTAACTTCAAAAACAATTTTGCACTTTTTAGTTTCCCAATCCACGCATACACTTATGCTGCACGCGTCCTGTTACGACCGCGTTAAGAACTCTTGTAAGGCGAGGGAGTTACAATTTGCACGGGGACGGTTGCATACGAAATTTTTATTTCCCTTGTAAAAAATTATGAAGATGTCAAGCATGGAAAAAACCACTCCTCCGGCCCTGTACTCTCATCGTGAGTAAACATTTTAATACTACTTTACTCTGCTGAAATGGCTAATGGAACCGGATGTGGTCGACACCAAGATAAATTAGCGCTTTTTTCCGTATTTATACCTTAACGTCTCAGAAGTAGTGTCATTATTGAAGCAGGCAAATACTTTAGGGGTACCAACTTGATCTTTTCTAAGCTTTTTTAATAATTGACAAAGCTGATTAGGGTTAAGCAGTCGTAGTCATCATAAAGCAATTAGCCCCTTCAATTCATCGGGAAGTTGTTCAGTCGTATGGTTTGCTTAGCCTACTTTTTCGAAAAGTTATAATCTTGATTTAAAAGGTCATATAAAAATAATGTGACACGTCAATAAACTCTTGTAATTACTTTTTATCACTCTTCATTAGAAGGCGTGAAAGCATAAATTACAATGTCAATGCTTGAAGTTAATTCATAGGAACAGAGAATAATAATTCGTTCTTACATTTAATTATACTATATCCGACGATTAAAAATCTTAATTTGGCATCAATCATATCATATAGTGGAAGAAAGAAATGCGTTCTTAAACATTAATTTCAATATATTCGCGAATCATAATTATAAAACACTATTGATGAAGAGGTAAAATATGCTTAATGTAAATTAAGCTTGCGACATAATTTGAAATAGTATTTTACTTGACCCATGAAAAGTAGCACTCGAACCATAAATCGCTTATATATCCATGTGATTTCTATGCATGTGCACGATACCTACTGAATAGTTTTTTTAACTGCATCGCTTACGTCGCGTATTAACATAAATACATTGGAAAATAATTTAATCGATATTTCGCGTTACGATAAGCTGACCTATTATTTAATAATCGTGTTAGGGCGGAGACGCAACAAACTTACGTAGTACTGGTCAACGTAGAAGCCATTAATACTATTGCGTTTGAAATAGCCAAGAGCAATTCAGCGAAGCCAGGTTAAAATTCAATAACGAATTCATGAACCTAAGGTAGTGGTGAAAAACTCGTGCTCTTTTGTTTTTATAGGATTACAATTTTAGTTGCTTAAATTGTCATAGATTGGTTTTTTTTTTTTTTTTTTTTTTTGCATTTATAAGTTATATTTTATTATGCAAAATCTATATTAGCAGGGCTTGCAATTCGAACAAGTACCATAGTAAATATTGAATTTAGCAAGCGCAAATTCATGGTTCAATGGCAAATAATTTAGTTAAATAAAAAAAATGTGGTTCGCTTATCTGGCCAAGTTAATTCCTTTATTCCAGATGTAGACTTCAAAGGGAAAAGCATCTAAGCTGTATCGATATATAGTAGATCATCTCAGGATGTTTTGCAACGAAGCCGCGGTGAATAAGGTATGATCCTCGGATACAGCAATCCTTTTGCAATTTTGAAATCGAATTCGCAAAGCGTAACACAGTCCCTTCCCACCCTGGTCGTAAAATTACTGTTCTCTCGGTCTTCCGCTCCTACCCTCAGCGTTTATCGAGTTTTTTTTTCCATTCTCATCTTTTGTAAACGAAGTTCAGGCCATTGTATTGTCTTTATTTACACGCTTTTTAAACACGAGGCGACGATGAGCCATTAGCGCTTTTGTTGTAGGTGATGTGCACGGTGTCTTGTGTGTGTGCGTGCGCGCGCGCGCGTGTGTGTCTACATGTAGAATGTATGCATGCTTGCTTGTATATGGAATATACACGCACAGTCGTACATTAAGTAAAATTAGCAAATACGCATGTCGTATATAACCGGACACATTGTGTCGGCGATTATAACTGGAGTGACTGCTTTACTTTTTTTGTCTGAGAATGGCTAGGAGAGTTGTGTTGAGCAAAAAGGGTGTATGTTTGTACATTAAGAATCTTTATAATTTGCTAATTTCTTTTTGGCGCTCGGTTAATGGTCATGGAAATAAATTTTTTCTTTTTCAACAAAAAAATGCAGCTCTTTCATAAATGAAATTAACGCGTATTTTGTCGAGTTGTCATTATTTTGTCAAATTAGGTAACTTGTTTTCAATTATTTTTTCATCGATAAAATCTTTCTTTTTTCTTGCGCTGTGCGACTTTTTAAAATCACTGTGAATTATTAACGATACGCTTTGAATATAAAGTGAAGACGTACCAGCGCCAGGATTTTAATATCAGAAACCGCGTTGTTGGAAGGTTTTTCGACATTATCACATATGTTTTTTTTTTTTTTTTTTTTTTTATAAATTTTAGTTATATAGATGTATGCGGTATTACTATAAAATTTGCGCAATCGTGTCCAAAGTTTTTTTTTCCTGAATGTAGCCGAATAATAAATTACTATAATAAGCGCACCGATCCATCAATGGTGGTGTTTTAAAAAACAATGGCTTTGTTTCAAGGGACCTTCCATTAAACAAATAGGGTTGTTAAAAAATTAAACCAATGCGAGATCTGCCTTAAAATACGAAATCAACTTATTGAAGCATTGAAAATCGAATGATGTATGCCTTGTACAAAGGAAGACTCGATTGTACAGTTCACTCGCGAGAGGAGTAAAGTAGCGTTTACGACTAAAGCCTTACAAGGTTCGCCTGTTATCACCATATTATTGTTTTTGTGAGAACTCAGCTGTCCTAACCCCTCCTCCGGCTTTGGTAAATGCCTCGTGCTACATACATTTACGTAATTCGCGTACGTCCGTGCTTTTAAAACGCACTCGTTTTTAAACACTCTCGTAGAGAGCGTCCGAAACCGCGAAATGCGGAAACCAAAGAAGTCATCAACTCTAGTCTGGCAAGCTAAGGCTCATCTTTCTAGGTCGCTACTCCTCTTCCTTCTTTTCCAACTCCTCTTACTCCCTCCTCGCCGGTCCTAATATACTACTTTTCCTCGGGCTGCTTACCGATGCAAAACATTTTGCAGTTCGTGCAAGCCATACCAAATAATTTTTTGCCCGCTTTTTAGTCGCCGCTTGTACTCGCTCATCCTAGGTCTAATTACCGTTTTTACATGGCATAGTATTTTACCGTATTTCAGAGACCTATATTTTAAAGGATAATTCTTAATAAGATAAAAATAAATAAGTCTTAATAATGATGCTAACAGTGCAATTAAAAATACTTGTATTAAAAGATGCCGATGTTTACATATAATGAGCTCTCGGCAGACTTTATCTTTAAAATAAACTGATATTGGCGTTCGAGTTAAGCGAGAATTCGTTGTTGAATAAAATAAAAGCGGCTTTAGAAATGTACAAAAATACTCTTGCATAAGAGTTGCTTACTGGCTACGAGTTGAGAAATTATAATAATCATATAATACAAATAGTTTTATTACTAGGACACCGTAGCCTTACAGTAACATTACTTGATCTTTATAAAAGTAGGACTCCGGGCAAAAAAGTTCGCACTCCGAGTGCAGGATCAAAGCCAATAATAAAAAAAGAGCTTAAGGACAATTAAATAATAAGCGCCGAGCGAGAGGTCATTGATAACGTAAAAGCGTAACCGCAAAAGTCAAAGATAAGTCTCCTTTCCAACGTTACTTAAATTTTGCGTTACGTTCAACAATTCTACTTCAACTTTGACATCGGTGCTCCTCTCCTCCTCCACCCCACCCCGTCCCGCTCCGCCTCCTCCTCGTCCTACTCCTCCTCGTGAAATTTCATCTCATTTCTTAAATAACGCTCTCCGCACCTGCGGCATACTTTCACGTGGGTAGCAGCGAGTTGTTGTTGTACGTACGTCGTTTCGCGCGCGCGCGCACTCACGAGGCGAGAGCTACGCGCGAATCTTAAATATCTTTCGCTCATTGTCGAGGCCGCCTCTCTCCCCCCCCCCTCGACGACGCTAGTCTAGGCTCTTCTTCATCAACTGGAAGCTCATGGAAAACAAGGTTCGCGTCGGCCGCGGTGCCGAGGGACAGGCCAAGAGAGTCGTGAGGAAGCAATCTCTTGCTCGAGGAGGCGGCGCCGGTGGTGGGCGGGCGGGGGAAGGGTAAAAGGCGAGCCCCCAGCAGAGGTAAAAAAAAACCTTTATCAAACTGCGACCGTGGCCGCGAGCTCGGGAAGGCGCACGGAATGGAAGCTAAAGAGAGAGAGAGAGAGAGAGAGATTAGATTAGGGATCGAGTTCTTCTCGAGCGTGTATTTCGAATGCACTACGTACATAACCCGTGATACGTTCAACTCTCGACTCTCCCCTGAATGGATTTCGAATTGAAAATTCACGGGATGCGGAATAGTGCATTAGAAGCTATTTTCACTAGCTGAGCATTAATCCGCGGTAATAGAGGAATTGCATCATACCGCGGCCGATTTCTACTGTAAGTCCCAAGTCTTTTTAACATAGCGCGGGTCATAAAGAAGGAAGAAAAAAGAATAAAATCTGATAAAAATTCTCCTGACGTAAATGTAAGCCTTGTGCATTTCTCGGGAGCGACGTACAGGGGCTCTATTCTTACTTCGGTTAATCATCGAGAGCTCTCGCAGATTGAATAATTTAAGATGTTTGGATTTTTAAATTGCGCATTCATAAAAGGGATCTCTAGTGCACGAGCAATCATTCGAATGTTATAGAGTAGAAAATGGCAGCGGGGATTAATCGTATCGTAATGACCTATGGAAAATATTAGTTTTGTAAACAAAATAAAAATCATGGTGTACCTTGGCCGAACCTGGCGCTCGTAAATTGCCAAGTTTTATCTTTATTTCATTATAATGCGGGGCTCTCATACACGCCGCGAATCGTGCAATAAAAGTGCGAAAAGTTTTGCACTGTAAATAATCGCAAATACCGAGAAATAAATTTTATCCTTAATAAACTCGCCTGGGCACGAGCTAGTAATAAAGTGCATCTAGGTGCAAGAGAAAGGTTTTCGCGAAACAATTGATGAGAAAATGCGGTTGATACGCTTTATTGCAAAAGGAGAGATGAGCCCCTCGGACGGCCCAACAATCTGTTTAGATATTTCTCCTCGGGAGTAGGATTACCAGGCTCCGGATGGATCTGCGCTTCTAGCGTTACCTTATCAAAGAGATTATTACAGGAGCTGCAGTCGAAAGCTCAAACGAATAATGTATGATTCTACCGGTAAGCGAAAGGTCTCGAAATCTGATTTCAATATTTGAAATAATTCGAAACTTCGCGCAATACTATTATTTACATACATTGTTTCGCTTGTAGCTTGTACAATAAGCTTTCCTTATTTATCTATTAATGCGAATATAAACAGGCGATTTTTGAAACTTATGTTTATTTATTATTGAATAAGCTCTTCTTTTTAAACAAATTTTAAATTTCCATTAAAATATCAATATTACATTTTATATCTTGTCATTCAAAACGAATATCAATTTTAAATTTCAGTTAGTTTCAGTCTGTGCGTTTTTCGGAATTTTTTCATAAATAGAAATTCACTATATGCTTTTTAATTATCTGAAAGTTGATGAATATTTTAAATTATTCGACACACATTGTGCATTTATAATATCATTGAAAATATTTAATCATCCTAAATACGTTGATTAAATTTACCAATAAATAAAATCGGTTTACTTGACGAGGTTCACGTAAACAGACATTAAATAAAAGTCTCTTAATCAATTTAGAAATATTCTGACGATTGTTAAAAACACTTTACTAATTGCCTTTCCCTATTCTCTATCTCGTTTTCCTGTGCATTTATCCTGTCGGTGATGTTCGCGTCCATTACATTCTTCCTTTCCCTCTTAATGACGTATTAAACATCAAAATATTCAAACATAATACTATCGGGTGACGATTATTATTTTCGTAGGAAGTTTCAACTCGTAACAGATAAATCTCATCCTTGTAGAATGATTTGCAATATATTTGCAATATTTTGATTTGAAAAGTCCGTCAGAAAAAGATCGGTTAATTTATCAATCACATTAGCTAAGAAGACGGTTATAGTCAAGAATATACGAGTCTTAATACAATGATGCGTACATAGTAATAATCTACACCGAATATAGCAGAAAGCAATGTAACTTTTATACAAAACCATTCGATACTGAAAGCCTGTGATTCTTGTATGTATGAGTCCACGCAGCTGTAAAATGATTAATAGAACTCGTGAAGCAAGAAAGTAAAGCCGATAGTATAAGAAGAGTGTCTTGGATAGGAAAATTAATTGTTTGCAATAAAAGAGCAAAGATAATACATGAAATATGTACTTAGCGATCAAGCTTAAAAAAATTTGAGCGCTTTGTAATGAAGGATTTGTAAAGCAGTAAGAAGCTTGTACATGTTACGTATACGAAGCTGATGTGAAAGTTGTTTGGGAACTATGAAAAGGGCTTATACTTGACAAAACGTAGTTGAACTGATGATTCAAAATTATTTGTATCTATTTTATGAATTAACTGTCGCATTTACGTCGTGATAATTATTTGTTAATGTTTGTAATTTTAATGAACTCCACATGTATAATACAAGAAATCGAACATATTTAAAATATACAGTTTACTAGTGAAATTTCTCATAAATAACATGCTTTACCATACTATCGTATTATGTCTATTATATCGATAATGTATATCATATTAAAAACGTCAATAATTGTACAATTGTTTCTAATAGTATTGACCTAATCTATATATCAGACTATGTAAATGTGGTTTTCGCTTAAAATTTATTTAATTGACTTTGGCATGATGCTATGGATTTCACTTAACTAAAGCTTCAAATTTTAAAACAATTTACATTTCTGCATAAAATTCCATGTTGGAAACAATGTAATGAGAAAATTAGCTAATTACTCATGTATAATATATGAATTTGCAGTTGCGTTATTTGTGCTACTCTCAAATTTGATTTTACAGGGCTTTAAGGCATAACTTGTTTATTTATTATTGGTCGCTGACTGTGTTTTTTAATTCTCTTTTTTTTACTCGATTCTAACTATGCTGTTCAGGTAGATGCAACGTTACAATTAAATTAATATTAGAATTTCGCAAAGTAATATTTTTGTACACGTAAATCCGATCAATTATTTATTATTTTACATAAATTGGTTAAGTTATTTTGTGAATTTTATTCTTCTTTTTATGCAGTAAGGTTGAATTTTATTACGAATCTAATTTTATTTGAACTCAAAATCAAGAGGTTCAGTAATAGGAAGTGTCAAGTTCTTATAGAGTATGAGTGTAAACCATAGTTCGTCACAAATAGATAATTCCTACAAAAATCTTTAACACTATTATTGCACTAAGTTTATCGATATTCTAGAAGCAGTATGATATTTTTTTATAGGATAATAATCGGTGATTGAAAATATGGGGTATCCTTTATTTTAAGCATCATGTTAGCTTCTATAATATATTTTTCAATAAAGCAATAAAACTTGTTTAAAGTCCAAGTTTAAATGTGTAATTATACAGTATATTTACAGCTTTTGAATACATTGACGAGCAAATCTTAAAAAAAATGTATGAAATAAGTTGGGTCTTATCGGTCGTTATATTTAAAAGAATTTTCCGATACAAAGTAACTGAAAAACCTATAACTTGCTACAAGTTTTATAACAAAAAAAAAAAAAAAAAACAAAGAAAGAAATGAAAGAGGAAGTTACTACATGTAAAACTTTGTAATACTTGTTAGTTCGAAAACCGCGTACATACGTTAGGAGGCGATGAAACTTTCAGTATTACCTTTTATGAAAACACGAGCTGTAGAGAGAAATTATAGATGATAGGAAACTATGATATGAAAAAGAAAAGAAAACGAGAAGTCGAGGGAAGATGATTAAAAGATTAAAAAAATGTATAGCATTTATTTGAATTTAAAATATGAAATGCAAGAATTTGTGGTATTAAGATTAAGATCAATGTGTAATATGTATGATTGTTATTTATGATTACAAGGTGCATCGATGGATTTTAAGACGATTCAATGAGATCAATGCGAACATTGTATAAATACATTTTATAACAAATTGCATTACCATTATTTGATTGGTTTCATTTTAAAAAATCGATCACCCAGCAATGACAGTTGGAAATGAATACTATACTTTCAATTTTAAATACTCCATCATAAATTAAAAGTATGTGAATGGAATCCGAAAGAATATTAAATTCATGTATAAGGATCATAAAATTTAGTATCGAAAGACAATGAATTAATTAAAAATCATATTAGCATAAAACATATGCAAGTAAATAAATTCTAACTGCAAGACGTGTCATAATATCTACTTCTATTCATATGCATTCATCCCTTTAAACAAAAAGCATTGCTGGACTTTACACGATATGTATTTTTAATGCATAAAAATATTTTATCATTAATAAAAGAATTAAATGCAATTGTTTTATGGAAGTTGTTTTGAAAATTCCTTTGGGAAATTATAAATTTTTTAATTAAAAAATATCCGGTAATATTTTACCAGCTTCGGTCAAATAAATTTTTCAGAAAGATCGTCATCTGACCTAGGATGTTTATTTTCCGATTTTTCTTCAAAATACAATTCAATGGAAAATAATCGAAACGCAGTGAGATCATTAAGATTTGAAGAAGAATGGTTTTTTCTCTCAATTTGCATAAATTTAATTGCATGCACTTCGAGGATTTAAAATCAAAAGTAGGAGTATAAAAATTTACTGTGCTTTAATAGAAGCATTGAGAACAAAAAACATGTTTGACCAACGCTAAGCGTAAAATTATAAATGACTTGTAGGAATGACCATTTATTACTTATTATAACAGATTTACCTCGCTCTACTAAAAGTGCCGTCTATTCGATACTCGCTTTAACATATGAATCGAGTTGGGCGAGAAATATTGAGCACGACGATGAAGAATAGGGAAGGTTGAAAAGAAAGATGGTGTCGTGATTTCCGAAGGTAGCGCAAAGGGTTAACGGGAGGAAAATGAAAAGTGAGGCGGCCGTGGCGGGGGGGGGCGACTACGACCACGACGACGACGACGACGACGACGACGACGACGAGGTCGGTGCCAAGGGTCGGGGGTTCGCGAGGCTCGCCGGCGAGGGGGCGGGGGCGGGGCGCATAAGTGCCGAGGAAATTGAGAAAGCAGGAAGGGACGAGTCGGAGGTAAGGTAGCGCCAGGGCGCACGCGCGGATTTCTCCTTCCTCTCTTGCGCTCTCCCTGGCCGCTACCCTTGCCCGTAGGCCCACACCACCGTGGGGTGAATTCCACAAAGCCGGTTCAGTATCCACCCGACCATCGGTTGATCAATATATAGAGCGAGGGATGCAGCACCGACGCCCCACACTCTGACGAAACAGCTACAGGCCATTGCCGCGGCTTGCCTCTCTCTCTCTCTCTCTCCCTCGCTCTATCGCTTTATCTCCCCCCCCCCCTCCCCCTTCCACACCCCCCACCTTCTCTCTCTCTCTCTCTCTCTATATCCGTCTCATTACCTCTTTCTCTTTAACTGCGTTTGTGCGTGCGTGCATGTGTGCACCCTCGCGTCCGAGCCGAGGTGGAAAATCGCGAGGTCGAGCGCGCCACGAGGAGTTGCCGATAAGGGGTTTGAGGAAGAGGAGGACAATCGGTCACCGATATCCGGCGCGAGTATCCAGCTGCGATTTTCCCAGAAGTCCGAGCTATTAGGGAGAGCATTAATTTCAACTATGCGGCCGACACCGACCTCCCCTTCGTAACCGTACGTATTCGCACTGAATTCAGTTGGATGGTGGCGATATGCGCTCGACTTGCCATCGGCAAAGGCGAAGCCCGACGGGGTCTTGGCCAGCAGCTACCCGATGGCATCGATTCCTCTCGATTAAGATCGTCATCGGAAGGATCGTGGATAACCGATGCTAGGCTCTCTCTCTCTCTCTCTATCTCTCTCTCTCTCGACTCGATGCCGCTCTCCACGAGGATTCCCCTCGTAACGAATGTTCGTCCTCTTGAAAATTGGCGGCGACAGCAAGCGTCGATTTATAACTTAAAATAACTTTGTTTAAACACACGTTGCGAGGGCTGGAAATCATGTACAATGCGGCCCACTATTAATCTGTACGCAACCATTATAAAAACCATTTATTTCATTCGAGTCGCGTAATTGCTGCGGTCCAAGTTCAAGGATAAGCATCGTCTTGTGTTTTTATCGAAATTACTGCGCGCGACTGCGAATTAAATATTAATCACAAGCTCTCTCGAGCTTTTATTATCCATCTTAAGAGTCCGTGGCTTTATTTATCCTCGGTGACCCAAATACTATGCTGTAACGCGGCTGCATTGCGAGAGAGAGAGAGAGAGAGAGAAAAGAAGATAGAAGCCCGATTCAGAGCTAGGAAAAACTTACTCAATTAGAAAAGCCACATTAAAACGTATGAGCGGCTCGATTATGGAGATAATGACCTGCCTTTTGGTGGGCACTAATGGATCGATATTAGTTGAGTCATTGTGGGGAGATGGAGAAAACCCT
Organism: Kradibia gibbosae; assembly: GCA_018907135.1. Taxonomy (NCBI): domain Eukaryota; kingdom Metazoa; phylum Arthropoda; class Insecta; order Hymenoptera; family Agaonidae; genus Kradibia; species Kradibia gibbosae. The sequence goes on from JACCHX010000007.1 coordinate 15,242,120, forward strand.
AGTCGCCACTTCATTTTTCACCGTCCGAAAACAATATTAGAAATCGATAAATTCACTATATAATATACTAAATGCTATCTTAATATTAATCATTACATAAGGATATACATAGTATCTTATTGCAATGTTGTTATTATTATTTTTATTATTATTATTACAGTTTATTCACTAGTTCATGGATTTATTTATTTATTACAAATTTGCTTTTTGTCATTTCAACTGTCTTTGACCTAATTTGTTTTTACCAGAGTACGTTGACATCCATTATCAGTAACGATTCTCAATTACAAACGAATCGTATTATTAATCAAATACAACATCATTGTTTGACTTGTATGAAAATACTATTTAATTTTCGTATTCATGATAAATTGATACATATTTTTAGATAATTACACTTTCATATATCTATATGTAAAAATATTCTTAAAATAAATTTTGAGTAAACATACTAACTTTTCTTATATTTGTATTAAAAAAAAACCTTATTAAATACGATAACTAAATTTTTCTTTTCGACATTCGTTAGCAAACGTTTTGTAGTATCGAAGTTAACTATATTTGAAAAATATTAATTTCTTAAGTTTAATTATAAATACATCCTATGTTGCATAGCATTTTAATTCAATCCACTTTTCTTAACGTGAATTTGAATAGTGCGTTAATGATCATTTTAGTAATATAAAAAAATTATACAAGAAACAAATAGCATTTGAAAAAGATTATTTATCATTCTGTAATTACTCGTCGATGATTAAGAACAATTTTTTTCGTTTCATATAAATACCAATAAATACCAATTCGGATATTCAAAACCCCAACTTTCGTGCTTAAGCATCCATGATTTTGAATGGGGTTCAAATTCAAAGGTTTCAGTAAATAGCGACATCATGAAAAAGCAAGCTTTACTTTGGTAGTTCCCTCAGTTCAATGTGTACTTTATTACGGCTTTTAGGAAGAAGAAGGTGAAAAATTTTCTTGCTGGCTTGGCAACTATATCGATTAAGTACTGGACTTCTTCCATGTCTTTCTTTATTTCGCCTTCTATCGTGGCACATGCTGGAAAGGGAAAAGGGGATAAGTAAGCCAGATAAGAGAGAAAAAAGGAACTGGTTCTCAGGATTGAAAATATTTATCAATAGGGGCTGATAGTTCACAAGGTTTATCTTACATTCTTTTCACTATTATTTACAAACTCTTTTTCCCGTTTGATCGCGTCTTAGGAAAATTTTTGATTAACTAAAAGCTGTCCAACGGTGTTAGGTTATTCATCCATGAATTTTGAAAGAACCATTTAATATGAATATTGTCGGGCTCAAAAGAGATGAATTTTTACCTTATTTGCGTAGACAGGCGTCATCTTAAAAAGTAACACGTACTTTAAACACTTTATAGCCTGTGAGCAAAAAAAGTTAATAAAGTTTTGGATTATTCGTAATATTAATTGTAACTCGCAACCCGGGAGTTGATATTATTATGTCTCAAACATTTTTCTCGTAAACCCTGAATATCAAATGGAAGAATTTAAAGTTTCTCATTACGGAGATTGAGCTTTTTAATTGTCTACTCGAACCAGAATTCAAATATAACACTCTTTGATTTAGAGTTATAGCCTTGCGAAAAGCAAGAGCTTAAGCCTTGATTAAATAAGTGGGAAAGCGTTAAAATCTCTGGAAAGCTTTATTCAAATACGAATTCTATCAAGAGATTATCACTTTCTTAGGCGAAACATGACAATATCGTTTATAAATAGGTGCCTACGTAAGAATCCCATTAATAATCTCGGGCTAATGAAGGAAGCTATAGCTCGTCATGATTGCAAACAGTATTAAAAGGCCATTCTTTCGGATTTAATTTCGCTTTCGCGAAGCAGTACAATGCAAAATTATTAGTAAGAGCAGTCGCCCTCCTGTTGGTCAACGTGTTTCCAGGCTACCCCCCCCCGCCCCCCGCCGCCCCTCTGCCCGGGGGCCCGCGCCAACCCCGCCAACTCGGTCGCAGTCGCGCGTCCTGCACTTTTCTACCCTCGGCTATTTTCGACGCGCCACTTGCCGGGGCTCGCTCCTCTCGGGCTGCTATGCTGCTGCAACGAGGCCAGAATCGAGTCGAATATCTGCGCCGGTGGCAGGAGTCACGAGTGGAAGTCCATCCGAGTGACTGGCTGTAATTCGCTCGAGAGAGCGGCAAGACGCGGTAGCGAAGCGAGAAGTTCGGTCACCCCATTTTCCCTCATTCGCGCGACGTCTTCCTCGGCTCCTCGGGTCTACGCATTCGGTGCTCTGTGGGCTCTCGTGTCGGGGCGAGAGCCCGAAGGGTGAACAGCCTTGAGCGAACAAGATCATGTGCTTGTGGCACTTGGCTCTCGGCTACGTGTCTCCACCTAAATTGATGCGCGTGCTTTTGTCGGCTCGACGTCACATTGTGATTCTCGGGCAATTAAATTTGTGCTTGTGCTTCCGTCGCGAAATCATACGTGCAGGGCCGGCAGCTCCCTCGAGGAGAACTTTTTTTTTCTCCTTCATTTTGCCTTCTTTCTTCTTAAGCTGCGATCGAAGAATTGTCCCCGAGATGTTTAAATTTATCCCCTCTGACAATTGCGTGTGCACTAACACCGTTGACTCCTACGCTCGGCGCGGCAACTTTGACGTTATAATTAATGTTGGATTAGCTCGTTACATTATCCAATCACATTATTCTATCGTTAATTGGAGTAAAGACCCTATTCATCATTAGGTAATGGATTCCTCGTGATGTCGTTTTAATTTTTTTTTTTTTTTTTTTTTTTCCTTCGTCAAACATATTCTATTGGATTTAGTTTTTTTACTAGATTCAACCTTTTCTCCGTTATAAGATACAAATTCGTGATTCAGTTTAAAAAAAATTCGTACGCGTTTTATACAATGTTTGTCAAAGTCATGTGTTTAAAAATAGTTGTCTTATTAGAGGCTGCTTTTATCTATTACAGTTAATTAAAAGCCTACGAGTCGCGGTTTTAGAAGCAAAGGGCACCAACGCGTCTCGTGGCCTATCATTGGGCGAGTGTGGGAACTTTTTTGTTTTCTAAAAAAAAAAAAAAGAAAGAAAATCCAAAAGAAATCGCTCAATTTATAGCTTCCCGTAATCAAAGGCAGCGTTGCGTATTACGCGATTTGAGCTTCCGAGCAGCGAGAAAGAGAGAAGCATTACAAAAGTTCGGCCCTTGACAGGACAATGTAAGTAAATTCATCATCGGTAAGTATTTGCGCCGGCTCGGAAATTAGCCGGGGGGCATTAGTTGCCAGTGTCAATTATTCGACACAGCGGAGCTCGAGATAGGCGGAGAGGAGCTTTGGTCCGACTAGACGAGGGTCGATCGCGATACGGATGCGATAAGAGAGCCGCGCGCGAACATTACGCAGACGAGGAGTGCGTTGCGAGGGCCGGGGGGGGCGATACGCGTAGCCAGGACCAGCCGTAGACGAACCACTTAACCGTCCTTAACTAGAACCTGCTTCTGTGTGCGCAGGGCAACTTGCCAGAGCCGATCTCGTCGCGAGAGGCCGGCCGCAACGTGAGCACTAAGCCAAAACGCTGAGCAGCATCAGTCCAGCCTCGGCAGCAGCTTCATTCGGTGAGTAATCGCTGTTATCCAGCTGAGCTCGCGCTCACTCTCTCTCTCTCTCTAACCTTATCTATCTACCTCTGTAGCTATATCTCTGTCCCTGTGGTGCGTAATTGTAGGGCGCGCGGGAGGGGGGGCAGAGGCTCCTCTTTCTGCAAAATACACCTGCCGGGCGCGTGTCCGTACCAATCGTGAGAAGAAGAAAAAAAATAAGGTGAGCTTTTTGCGCGTGCGTGTCCGTTCCTCGTTCGTTGGCGAATCGTTGAAAGTAATGCCAAATTTGGGTGGCCTGTGCACAGTCTTTTATGGCATGGAATAAATAGCGGCACCCGGGGAGGTTAAGTGCCTCTGGCACAGTTATGGCGCGCTTAGGAGAGAGAGAGGAGCTTTCCTTTTTTTACTGTATAAAACTGTTGGCGTATCCACGGTTATGGGTTTTCGCCGCGACCGCGGGAATGCCGTCCCTCGACTCAACTGCAAGCCGGATTGCCGATGCGAATGATCGTCTACTCTTTTACGGTACAAACGTACAGTGCAGTTTTGACATTCGCGGTGGCTTTGGCGCAATGCTCGACACTGCCGGGAGAGTATAAAATCTCTTGTGCATTCGATGGCACGAATAGCGTCGAAGTCTACTCGATGGCTTTCCCGGACTTGTAAATATGTACATAAAATTTATGTACATACGTGCATATATGTATATATACGCATATTTATTTATATATATATATGAACTTGAGCTACGTATTAACTTTATTCTCGCTCATGATAAAACGAGTACTAGAATTTTCTTGTATTAATCCTTGTAATTTAATATCATTAAAGATCTTTTTTGCGGGGATGAAAACTTTAGCAGATATCAAAAAAGTGGTAATTTTTTTAATAATATACATACATATATGTATACTTTCACCTTGTATAATAAACATAGGTTTGTGCAATTTTGAATTTAGTCAAAAGATAGAAAAGTTAGCGCGGTTTAATAATATATTGCTTTGATATTGACTTATTGAAAGATCTTTCATAACTTCTTTTAAAAATAAATTTCACAAGATTTGATTCTTTTTTAATATACGCAGTATCTACTCTATTTTATCATACAACTTTGTCATGACTATTTTACCATTTTTCCCCAATATTTTTCAGCAATGCGAATAAAATTTTTAGTAATGTCGGCATGTTTGAATATTAGCTTTCTTCGTATATTTTATTGATGTAAGAAAGAAGTGCACCTATTAATGCAATTCAACTTGTTTGTTAAAAAAAAAGAACATATTGATCTATTATGCGTTTTATGAATGTAGCTAAAAAATAAAAGATGAAAAAGCGCGACGTTTGAACAATATACATTTCTTTCCAAGATATGAAAGCGAAAGATACTTAGCTTTGTGGTAGTTGCAGCGCAACATAGCATACGTGCACGTATAGTTTCATAAGAAAAGTTGTGAAAAGTAGAATGGGACAGTTGAATCTGTAAATCAATAGAATCGAGAAATTTCGTCTAAGGCTAAATTAACTATTTTTACTAAATTTGCGGTCTTTCGTTTTATTTTCTATTATTTTAATCGACAGCATATAAGGGTTACACAAAAATATGTATAAAATTGTATTATTTAGTATTATAATTTTATACCAATGTATACATTTGGTTATTGTGAAGATGAAGGATTTTACAATGGAAATATTTAGACAGATATAATAATTCGTTTGAAAAAGGCCACAATATGTTGATTCATACTTTCTTCTAACATCTGAATAAGAACATGGTAGAAAGGATAGAAAGAACCAATTTTTCTAGTATTTCAAAGTATGAGTCCTCGATTTACTATAGGGCTAATAGAAATGCAGCCACATGAATAGTGACAAGTTAGGTACCGTGAAAAGACAATCAAAATACAAATCCTTTTCCAAATGCCCATAATTATAACTGCTAAATGGTTATGATAAAGGGTACAAAAAATAAAGCTAGTTCATTATTTTTACGTAAAGTAAAAATTCGTATCACTCGTACAAAGGAATATAGCATTATTAAAACATTTGTTTTTTGGAACTTATAATATCGAGAAGGGAAAACTAGGAAGCATTTCTAAATTTTGTATGATTTTTTAATCGTAAAACCAAATTAATCTATATTTCAATTTTAATCATTGAAATTACAATTACGCCAATGCAGATGTACTAATTCGTATTATCAGTTTGTATTACATCTAAATTATAAATTTATACTACAAAATTTATAAAGACTTCTCACGTATTGCTTAAATCACGACGCACAGTCAGTTATTTTATCATTATTTGGTAATCTGTAGAAATGTTATAACTATTTTATATTGTAAACATTTATATCAAATTAGAGCCTTTATAATCTTTTAATGCGTAATGAAACTAGGATCATAATGACAGCTTGAATATTACTTTTATCTCGGAAGTAAAAATATTTTAAAATATTACAGGTAAAAAAATATGTAAGTTGAATATTTAAATATTTTATTCCTTGTCTTGATAAATGAATTTTCGATCTCAAAAATTTCATATTATTAACGCTTTCTATACATATGGACGAAATTTTAGCAGATTTTTAAAAAATTGATAATCAAAAATTCAGCTAATAATAATGATCATTATTATTATTACTTCAAATCTTCAAATAGAACTATTAAACTAGGATTAACCAAAAATATTTTAATTCTTATAATTCTAATAGTGTACAATAGTCGTAAACGAATTACTTATTGAGCGACCAGATTTTTTTATAGCAATAACAATATATCTAACATAATTTAAAAAATTTAGCACTTTGCAGAATTGTAATTTATACATTAGGTTATTAAATAATATTAAAAATTGATCACTAAGATAGTAACATCGCACTACTTAATGAAAAATAAAAAATTGATAGCTTCTAATATTATTTTTGAAATATTGTTTAACCACATTTGTTTGCAAGTTATTTGCTTAAGATTCATAAAATTTTATATGAAATTAATATTTTAAAGTCTTATAAATTTTATTTTTATTGGCTATTAATGTCATCTCGTTGTAATAATAATTCCTTTTGATACTACAATAATTTCAGTTTATCAATAAGTTGTAAACTATTCTGTACCATAATAGTAACTTAATTGATAAAGTTTATAATATGATTTTAGATTCCGACAGCATTATAAGACATTTCGAAATCTTATAAGATAAATCGCCTTTCTTCATAAAACAAATTTATGGTGTAGCAATTATATTATGTTTATTATAAATTTTTTGTACTTTGTATTTGTGCTGAAGTACGTGTAAGATAAAGTTTATTGTAACAATTCAAATAATTAAATCTTACATTTCGAAAATTTAATTATACTATCAAATTAACATTTCATACGTTAGTACTAAATTCGATCAAATTTATGACTTTCGTATTTACAATTATTTTCATATACTCTTTTATTTACACAGAATTTTTACATTGTACAAAAGATCATGTACGATATTACGAATGAAGCTTAAATAATTATTTTTAAAGAACTTAATTAAGACGTATAAAAAAAAAATTTTTATAATATAAAATTTTTATACACTATGCAATAATGATATATAACAATATTGGGCCAAGTCATTCTAAAAAAATTCTATTGATTTTCAATAAAACATTGACGTTCTTTACTGATAAAATTTTTCATTTTTATCCGTAAAATAAATTAAATTATTGTTTCAAATAAAATGAACGTCTGTAAATCGAATGAATAGTACATTGAAGCTTTTATCTATATGATCTAATCGCATCTGATCTTCGGTAAATTGTTTTCTTCAAAATTCTTTTACTTCAATGTTTTTAATTTAAATACCATTATACCCGTAAATAAGATTCAATAAAACATTTCTTGTCGAGAACGTAGAGAATATTAAAAAAAAAAAAAATGAAAATTTTAATTCGAATAAATGAATATATAAAATTTGATCGACCTGATTCATAATTGATTATCGAATCGAAATTCACCTAATTTTATTGCCAGCCTATATAATTACCGTTCAATTGCTTTCGAGTGTTATATCGCGATGATGAATAGCATACTGTAACCATTAGGTTCTTTTTTTCTTTCACGGTATACCGATAACTAGATGTATTCGGAAACGTATAGCGAAGTAATAAATTTGTATGAATACATAAATTATACTTTGCTTATAATTTATATCTACAGAGATCAGAAGAATTTTTAATCTGGAACATAGAAATTACTTATTTATTTACCTAATTACTTATTTATTAATGGTATAACAAATTTGATCATATTTCTCTATAAAAATTAAAAAAAAAATTTTTTTAACGTCATTTTTATTTCGCCTTCTACTCGGAACATGGACCAACTAACAGTTTCTTAATGAAAAAACCAAACTGATTTAATATAAAATTGCCAGTAATTGTTTCTTTTTCGCAAAAAATTTCGAAAACGATCAATTTATTTACATTGCCTTAAATCTACTTTTTCATATAATGACAAGTTATTAATAACAAGATATTATTTTAATGTATAATATTTTTAATAAATTATGTGTTATCATACAATTACATAGTCAGGACGTATATTTCATTAGGTTTTTTTATTTTTGAAATATTGAAATTATTTCTGTAGTAAATTAAATTACTTGCGAACATTTTATAAAAACTGTAGCTTATAATTAAGCAACATAAATACTAGTTTCATATAAATCTTGTTAGTATGAGAAGCTCAATTATAATAATAAAAGCACGTTTGCAATGAAAAAACTGTATGTATTGGAGGTGAACATTTTAAATAGAAGAGAGAAAGAAAATTAAACACATTCATTTGGATAAGTATAGGAATCAAATGTCCTTTTGTTTTATCCGAGAGCCTCAAAGTAGAGATGATATATCCATTCTTCACTTATCAGCGGTAAATAATACGAGCTTACTTTTTTTCAACATTTATTAATCTCATGTCTCATGTCTTAAAGTAAGCTGCACAATCAGCTTTCATTATTCACGTAAAAACATTTAAATGCTATTCGTATAATTATTTATTTAGTGCCATTTCACGATAATTATTTTATCAAAGAACATTCGATAATTTTCTAACTAAAATGTTTTTGGCCGATGGTACTTTAATTCAGATCTAATAAGCAACATCTAATACTCTTTAATATCTTAAATAAGCAGCATCTAATACTCTTTAATATCAAACCGATAGTCGTTCGGTTATCAGATCACGAGCTACCTTTAATCGAATTTCGGCGTAGCAATTTCCTAAAACTTTTTCCTTGATCTCTGAGTATTTTATTTTTAAGACGAAGATAAAAGGCTTACGAAATGAAAATCACTAAGTTTAATAACTTTGATATATATATATATATATTATTAGGTTCAATACTTTTTGGCTTAGAAAAAAAGAATTTGTAGCACTGTTAGAGGAATTTTTCTCGAAAATTAAATCATCGCGCGACGGCAGTGGGGCGGGAGTGGGAGTGGGTGTGGAGGCGAGAATGACACGTCGCCTCGCGGTCTAAGAAATAAAAGAAACCGAAGATTCGAGAAATGCAATGTATTTGCCTTGGTATGGTTATTCGCACGTGTGCATAAAGTACTCGAGCGTATTAAAAGCGCGGATGAAATAGGGAAGAGCCAGCTGAGATCGTGTTCGCGCAGGATAGGGAAGGAAGGGGGCTCGCGAGTGGTCTGACTGGATGTAACAGGACATTACCCCTTAATAAGAGTAGTGCAGTAGAGAAGGCGCGCTCCGGGGGGAGGGGAGGTAAGAGCTAGCAAGACTCCTTATTCCCCTGCAACGCGAGCGACTCGTAGCCGTGCTCATTGTGCCGGACTCTTGCCTTTTTTCCACCTCCTTGTTCCACACCCCCTCCCCCTGCCCTACCTACGTGCTCGTGTGCGTGCGCTTGCTCGCGAGCACTCGCGCAACAGGACACACGTCCCACTCGACGCCGGCCTCTCGCTCGCTCTCGGCCTTTTTCCCTATCATCTATCATCCCCCTTCTTTCGCCGATATCTCCGCGCCTCGTCCTTGCGGGGACTCCGCTTCCCTCCCCCCGTATCCGTCGGCCTGTCGCCGACTCCCGGGCCGCGTACCGCGGGCCTTCCATTTACCGCGCTAGCCACCTTTGTCCGCTCATTCGGCATGATTTACCTTGGGCGACCGCTCCCCGTCACTCGCGTCACTTTTGTACGACTCGCCGCGCCTCCTCGCCCGCCTCGTCATCTGGCTTTGTACGCTTGCGCGCTCGCAACTCTCGCGCTCTCCTCGTCGGCCGGTCCACCGCCGCCGCCGCCGCCGCCGCCGCCCTCCTCGTTGTTCCCCCTTTGTGATTCTTCATTATCTTTCATTTCTATTCAAGCGCCGGCTCCGGTCGCCTTCGCGTTATCGCGTACGCGTCGGAGCTTGCGTTTTGTTATACTTCCAGGCTGGCTCGTTCACGAACGGAGGGCCGGCCGGCCGGCCCGTCGAAATATCCGTATTTAAGTTAAAGTTATTTAAATTATTTATACCGCGTTCGCACGCTGCACCCCGGCCGTCCCTCTACACCTCCCGCTCCCTGTAATCCACTTATTGTTGTCGGTAAAATCCCCATCCTCGTTCCCCTGTGCGTAGTTTATTTTCCGCTCGGACCGACGTCCATTCAACGCGCGCCGTCGTTATCGGTGTTAATTCGATAAGCGCGCAACGCGCGGACGTAAGGAAAATGCCCCCCCCCCGTAACCATTGAAATAGAAGGGGCGCGGAAACTGTTATCTAAGCGTTACGAAAATATTGCCTCGCTCCGAAAGCCCATGTCCAGGTAGAAGAGGCGGATTACATTCAGTGCCTCGATCGCACGTACGCGCATAGAACCCGGCCGCCCCTGAGTATCGGAGTCGCCGAAAGCCCTCAATATAACCCCTCGACAATGCGAGCTCCTCGCGCCCAGGTCAGGTGCCTTGCGCCGAAGAGTAATTTCCCGAGCAGGGGAAAAGCTAACGATTCCCTTCGTTCGCGTAACAATACTTTACGTCGAATGGGGAAATCGTCTTGGGGAATCGCGTACGCGCGGGGAGGGGGCCCCTCCTCGCACGGCTCGCGAAGATGTCGCGAACTGCAGAGCAGTGGCACTGCGTTTATCGGGCGCAAGACCTCGCTGTGCATCGCTCGAGAATTCGCTGGACGAGAGCGGAAAGGATAGCGAGGACGGCTCGAAGAAGGTGGCTTCACTTCCAGCGTATAATATTTCGCTTGCCGGCTTAGTCCTCGACTCGCTCTTAGAGTCAGCCCTTCTCTCTCTCTCTCTCTCTCTCCCTTGCCCTCTTTCCGTCCTCGTTTTCCCTCTCTCTTTCCCTGTCCTTTCCACCCCTGCACGCCCCGCACCTTGAGTGCGATCGCAAGCAAGCGGCTTTACATCCGCTTGCGGCCCTCGACCACGATCGGAGAATCCCGGCTCCTGTTTTCACACTCATCTCGGCCTAGCTCTGCCTACTAGTTCCAACTCTCCTCTCTCTCTCTCTCTCTCTCTCTCACCTTTCTTCTCTCCGCGAGCAGTCCTGGAATGCGCCCCTCCTGTTCCCACCGCGCGTCTTCCTCCACCACCGCCGACGCCACCGCAACTCTCCCTCCGTCATCGCCATCACCGCCGCCGCCGCCGCCGCCGCTTCGTTCTCTTCTCTTGGTGCTCGGTCGCACGGAGCTACGGTGCAGTGTAACGCTCGGCTTCAGAAAGGAAAAGCGCGAGAAGAGCGCCGCGATTACTAGCCAGAGAGGTGTACAACCAGTGCCGACGCCGCGCTCCCACAGCTGAGATTCAATAGCGGCTGTCCCCGTTTCGACCCCGCCCCCACCCCATCCCCCCTTGCTTGGAGCGAGGACAAGGCAGAGGAGGTCCTGCGCTCGTGGTGCGATCGCAGCAACCCCCGTTGCAAATGGGTTCGTGAGCAAATTTTCGTCACCTTTGTTCGGGGTTGTTCTGCAGCGGGCAAGGCAGGCGGGTGGAGCGGAGGGCGCAGTCGGCCACGGTGACCTTCGTTAGAACCCCCCCCACCCTCCTCGCGCCGCCTCCAGCCTCAACCCCGACCAGCGGACTTTGTCTTGCTTAAGGGGGCCGCGATTACCTGCGCTCCCTTCCTCCCACCCACCCACGAGCGCCGAGTTGTGTACGCGCGGATCGTAGTTCGATGACCGCGGAGTGACGATAAAGGTGTTTGCTGCTCTGAACATTGCGCCTGTTTTCCGTCGAATTTATTCTATCCCCTTTTTCCTGTGCTTCCAAACGCCGCGCTCTCTCTCTCTCTCTCTCTCTCTCTCTCTGGCTTTCTCGAGCCGACCATTATTTTCATTATCCTCGCATTCTTCTGCCGTCCTACGCTTTATAAATTCAAAGCGTTCGCTTGCGGCGAATTTTATTACGAACCTACCACCCCCTGCATTCGCAATTAACAATCTGGCCACGCGAAAGCAGTATCGCGCGTTATTTGGCGCGTAATCACAGTTCCGCACGGTAACTCTAGTGAGCCGCGGGAGTAGTGCCGCATTTTGAATTATCAACTTGAAAAGCGTTTCGTTATAAAACTGCCGAATAGTTTAACTACAGGTGAAATTGGCAAGCTTCTCTTCGATATTTAGCCCGTTGATTTTTTTTTTTTTTTACGACAACTTTTTCAAATTATACAATTTTGATACAATCGTCGTTATTGTTATTCCAGTTGTCACGATTATTATTTCGAAGCTTACACGTTATTTGAGTAAGCTGTGGAGACACGTTTACACTATTCGCAAAAATGCATCGGCTTATTCTTTATTGCTTTCCTTACGAAAATACTATTAAAGTTTATTTCAAACTACGTTTTCACAACGTTTATGCTACATTAAATTTATCTTTATGCACCTAGTTTAGATCATTACTACGACCGCTGTATTACCTTACATTCCGTTCTTAGCAATTTAATTCGTAAAAGATTTCCGTCTAGTTAGTGCACAAAATTTTATGTATAATGTATTAATGAATAAACTTTTTAATAAGTTTTTACTTGAAAATTACCAGATTTACAAATGTAAATATAATACACCATAAATGCATCGATCATTAGGCGAGAATTTTCGGGTCTTTTGCTATGACTAAGAAATGCAAATGAAATGCTGCTTCCGGAATAAATTTTATAAATAAGCGAGCATAATTTTTAATTTTAATAAGAATTTACTTTTTTTTACAGAACAGGTACGCTTAATTACAAAAAAATCTATTTAAAGATAAAATACCTTACTTGTCGTAAAATAAGAACATGGTTTATCTCTAAAGTTCGCAACACAATATAATTCTTGCGATAGACTACCATTTTGTGGCAATATCCTTTCTTCCTAAACGCGCCACACTTTTTGTACCTTTGTATACACCTATGTATATAATTTAAATAGTTTTCCTTTTGCATATATATACATACATATTTATTTATTTATTTGGTCAGAGCTTAATTTAAGCATTCACAATTTTTGCTGCAGATGTAATTTGAAAAATGTGGCACGAAGTATAAAGAAATAAAGTATAAAGAAAATTTCTAAAAACGAAATGCATAAAGTAATATAAGAGCAAATTTGAATTTCAAATACAGAGAACGTCAACCTCATATTTATTTACTTCTATTTTTAAAAAAGTCTTAACTATTTATTTAACAAATTAAAATTTATGCATTAGATTTATGTTTTTTTCAATGAAAATAATTGTGTATCAGGTTTCATATTTTCCAATAAATCATTTAATATTCGTGTCGTATCATTATTCTGAAAAAAAAAAATTATATACCTGTAAAATAATATTAAAAATATCCTAATAAATGTACTCAATATGCATCAATTCTATAAATTTAGCATATGTATATTATAAATTTCAAAATTGTTAAAAATTTATAATACGCATTAGTCAGAAGTTCTAGCATATTTAATTTGAATACTTTTCATATCCAATCTCGTGTTCTATTTTTTCCATATCATTTCTAAAGAGAAATGGCATTTGAATAAAATAAGTTGATGTTCAGTATTTTATACTTTACGAAGTGCCAATACTATTTTAATCTATTTTCTTGTATCAGTCATTATAAATTTTCTAACCAAGTCTTATATTAAAAATTCAACGATCCATTGAAAAGTCTATTTTTATTACAAAATTTCAGACATTTTCTGAGAATAAGTATTTCATATGAACGCATATTTTGGTATTCCATGTCCAAGAACGAGAACTTACTTACTGGCAAAGGTTGTCTTCCTTTACTCGTCGATACCTTTAATGGCGAGCAATATTCCAATGTATCCTTAGCATAAACATGGTATAGGTAATGATCCTGTATCCAAGAAGTACCACTACTAAATGTTTGCGTTTCAATATCGTAGATTAGAGGCTCATTATAATTGATTTATCTGGGATATACCATCTATTTCACTCTACGCTTTTCAATGTATTTGAACTAACAATTATGGCGGCTTGTTTATTACTTCTTTAAGAAATTCTGTTGTGAATATGTATTTTACGTTGGTGTAGACTTTCTCTATCTCGGATATAAACACATTTATTCTTCTACAATGCGCTGCATAGTACGCATTATAAAGACTATTTTTTTTTCGGTCTTACGATAAAAAATTCAATGATAAGGATAAGGTAGCATCACTGCATTGCATTCTGAATATTATCGAGAATAAAAATTGACCGACTGGAACTCGGGATATATTCCTTGATTAAAATGCTCTTTAAAAGTTTATTTCAAAGCAGTATGAATTATGCCGAAGTACACGCATCTGTTAAATTTCTTGTCATTTTCCATTCTATTAATTCTAATTAAAAGCAACAATTTCACGCAATTAATATTATTATTGGCACGGACTTTTGAAAATTCCTTGTTTATAATCGGGTAATCAAAGTTTCATTGTATTTATCAGTAGCTAACATAAATATATTACGAAGACGTTATTTTAAAGTAAAACAATACGATTAAAAATTTTAGAAGCGTTAAAAGAAAAAATTTTTTTAGCGTAGCATTGTTATCCAAAAAAAGCTTGAAGTGTTTACAATATAGAATATGCATTTATCAAATAATGGCAAGAGCAAAAAATTGGCCAGATCTAAAGAAACTTCGTTTCTCCATTAAGCTCAAATATTGAATTTGCGTTTCTCGCAGACCAGAATCCAACAGGCACCTCTACGTTAATAAAAATCCATCGGGAAGCCATAAGTGTATTAGCAAACGAAAAGAGGCCACTGCGGGAGAACATCATTTCCGCGAAACTCCATTCTTATTTGTTGACACACACGCGTGCGCGCGCAGAACAAAATAGACAGACGTAGAGGGAAAGTGAGTGAGCGAGTGAGTGATCGAGTGAGTGAGAAAGGGAGAGAGAGAGAGAGAGAGAGAGAGCAGGCAGTCTCGTAAATATTCGCTTCGCTATTGTCGATCAAGCTTTCTCTATATTCTTTATTTTCTCTCTTTATTGCTACTTTTTTGCCACTTATCCCTACAGTCAGAAACAAAATTGTGGAACTCACGAGACTTAATTACTCTGAGAATCGATCTTGAATTATGTCGATGCTTAAAATACCTTGGTAATCGCAATCGGCTTTTATTTGAAATTCTCCCTCTGAAAATGTTTATTTGTTTCATACTAAGCGAACAAGGTAATAGTTTATTTAAACAGAAAAAATTCCGTGCTTGCCTTAGTGGTATTCTAATAAAATATATCGAATGTGGTATTGACCCGATTACTTTCTTCGCTCTTTTCTAAGTTGCGTAATAAGAAAAGAAAAACTAATATTCGCGAAGCTTTATAAATCTAATTTACCACAATATTGTAACATTATTATGTTTTGTTTTTCGTGGATTGTTGATCAATCGTAGGGAACAAAGATGTTTTTTCATTTGCATTTAAAATTGCAAATTGAATGTAGTAGACAAGTGCATTTATTTCCAATGAAAAATAAAATTATTTACAATTTCATGAATTACAAAAATTCGTAATATTCATTTTCTATGAACGAATAACAGTTTTGTTTTTTTACGAAACCTCCATCACAGGTACGGACTGCATTTTCAATGGACAACATTAGGTACTGTCGCTCTTCGTCTCTAAAACAAAAATTTAACCGAATTAAAGTATTTCCAGATCCAGAAAAAAACTTAGGAATCTATTGGTATTAAATTTTTAATTTATGATTATTTTATATTGAATTCAAAATGATCTTAAAATTTGTCATATTGACAATTCCGCTACTATAAAAAAAAAAAAAAAAAGAAAAAAAAAAGAAAAGAAGGTAAAACATGGCTTGGCAATCCCGTTGCAATGGAACTATTGTCGCCGTCTAGTTTGTTATTGTTATTCTATTGTTGTTATTTGACAAATATGATTGGAATTAAATGCGCTGCGCGAAAAGTCAGGGACAAGCTTTGCAAATTCGTTTGAACTCCCGGCGATCAATACGTTCCGCGTCTCGTCAACCCAGTTCTCGTCTCTACAATGTACAATGGCATTTCCCATTGTACAGTCCTTGTGTCACGCCGTCTAGCTTCCGCTCGCGATCGCCTCTTCTTCGCTCTCTTCTTGTTTTCATTATGCTAAAACTTCATTAACGCGCATTGTAGCCTTCGTTTGCTTTCTTTTCTCATTTGTCTTCCCCTTTAAGTACCAATACTGCACCAAATTACAGCCTCCCTGTGTGCGTTACAAACTCGCGGGCTTGTTATCTCTATGGGATTAAGATTGCATCGATTCGCAGAGCGCACGAGGAATAAAAACTAATGACAGTCGTTTGAGTTTTATGCAACGTTATTATTTTATTGCAGCTCTCGTGCGCCATGAATTATTTAAGATATACTGCTGTCAACGGTTGCGCAATCAGATTGACAATCGCTACTTTAATCCACTTTATAGTTCATTTTAACGATGAATTATTAAATACAAAAATTAACGCGTTTTCTCATCTTAAAAAAATGCGCTGCCGTAATTCCCCGTGATTCTAGGATGAAAATGCTTACATGATATAATTTAAAAAACAAATTCGACGAGATTGCAAATGAATCATCTGTGGACTTATACTATGCTTAGTTGTTTTCTATACATTTTTAATTCACAATAACAGAGCAACAAAGTGAAGTAGCTGCGATCAAATACGAATGTAAAAAAAATTATATGATAAAAAGTATAATGGAATTCTTCGATATTCTTATTCACTGTTCTTTATTGCAAATGATTTGTCAAATGTAGATGAAAAACAAAGAACATAATACCACGGATGAAATATGCGAAATTAAATTTCACTTATTACAATAATTTCGACTACGTGTAAGTATTGGACATGATTCTTCTTAAATCATAAATGCTTACAGTGAACCTTTCTTGGCTCTTTCTGTTATTGCGTATAACTTAATCGATCAATTAATATTGATTTAATTTTCAGTAGCTTAAATAAAAGTAAGATATAACCAAAGGGGAACTTATAAACGTCCCTATGTAAAGGCATAAGTGCATTGATTGTCACTGTAATTTATAAAATAATTTCTTGTCTCTACAAAGTAAAGTGATAATTAATTATTATCATTGCTGAGCTTGCCTGTAGCGTAACATTAACATATTCATAATATTCTACTAAAGCTGGAATTTCGGCTGACTAGACTGGTTTTCGCTGATCAGACAAAATCAACCATCATTAGAGATTCACAAAATGGGGAGCATCTTATTAGGTAGGATAAAGGAATCACACGCGCTTGGAATGGCACGACTTCATTTCAGTTTTCGAACAACGTTATTAATCCCGATTGCCACTCTGTTTTCCCTTCCATCGGCTTTTCGCCAACACCGTTTGCCCAAGGATCCACTTACGTTTCCTGCATCTCCTTCTTACCCTAATCGACGAGCAATTAGACAAGACACTTCGGCTCTTCTACAGGTTTTCCTGTTATTTTCGTTATGCCACCCTGCCCTCGCGCCCCGGCAACTTTCTCCAATTTGTAAGCGATATTATTGGCAATCCGAATCGTTAATTACTTCGCCCGATCAATGAAAAGTTGACGGTCCTTACTTGCGACTAGATTAAGTTCTTATCTCTTGGGACCCACAGTTTGATTTGAAAAATAATTGCAGTGAAATTATTATTATGCCCAAGTGCGCGTAGTCTCATAGTCGTGAGAACAACGAGTCATCGATCTGCTTAGTTAGTTTTACGATTGAAATACTAATAAAATTATTCGCCAGCAAGAAAACAGTAATAACATTTGATGGCTTTCCACGCCGAACTTGCCAGCCATTTTTTAACATTAGGAGAGCGCTACTTTTTTTTATTGCCGTGTGCCTTTAAAAAATTTAAGCCCCGCGATATGCCTACTAGGCGAGAAAATTTGCTATCAAAAGGGCACATCAAAAATTTAAAGTTAAATTCAGTGACGAGGAAAGGTCGGGAATTATTTGGAGCCGGAGGAATTTCCATTTCGCCTTGCGTTTAATACGAAAACTTTGGGTACCGCCGGATATTTACTCGATTTGCCAGTCGTTTTTAAACATAAATCTAAATAAAAAAATAAATGTGAATTATTTACGAGTTAGTTGTTTTAATGAAAACGATTTATACTTTTATAGACAAATTTATTGACGTGTTAATCTAATAAGTTATTATACTTGTTTTATTTGTCGTATCTTGCACGATATATAAATTGAAATATAATACAAATCACGTTTTTTGCTTTATATATAAAGGACAAATTATTTCGATACAATAGTGTTACAGGTATTAATGACAAAAAAAAAAAAAAAAAATAAAAACAATCTATACAGTACTCTTACAAGTGAAGATTACCGTAGGATTTATATAAGCCTCCGCTCGGCCGTAATATAATTCAATCGAATGCGATTTTAAAAATAGCTCATATTTTTTTTAATGTTTATTAAAAAATTATTTAAACTGTCTCCAAGTTGGCGCTTCCAACGAAAACAAAGGGTAAATATCATTACCGCGTACAATGGGTAATGAGTGAGCGCAGGAGTGCTTCGCTCTCGTAATTAACGGCACACGGGTCACAAAAAAAGGCTTTGAGAATAAAAATTTCTCGGCACGTCGGTCCCGCTGCATCGATTTTGCCCGCGAAATTGACGCGCAACACATTTCTAGCGAAGGCTCGTCCCTCGATATGCTCCCGACCTTTTAAAGCCTGGCTTCACGGGTCAGAAGTCGTCCGTCATCCTCGGTACGACATCAATTAATGCTGCGCCGAGGATTTACGCGCGAACTCTGCCGCCGCCGCCGCCGCGGAGACAGGAGCGATAAAACGTAATTGCCGGGGATAATTGTTAAAGGTGATAGCGGCGGTCCGCCGGAAATCCGGCGGCCGAATTATTCCTGGGGCGGGTTGGGGAGGGGGGGCATCCTAGTGTCGATGACAGCCTCGGCCGGAGCGATGCGCCCGAGATTGGCATTGATTTTCTCTCGGCGCGACGTCATTTAGACGCATTCCGAATATCGTGACGGGGCTACCGACTGACCATTTCGGGCCACGGATACGCGCGCTCGACATCACCTGTGTTTGTTCCCCTGCCTTCCGCTCTCCCCCCCCTCCCACCTAAGCCTTCCCCCGATAGATGCATTGCCCATTAATGAGATACTTATTGAGAATAAGCATTGATTGCTTATTAGACTGCGATGAAATGCAATAAAATACAGAGCTCTTGTTACGTCGACGCCGTCTTAATAGTTAATTGATAATCATTTTTAACTAAAAATCAATTTTGTTGGAAATTCAAGCTTGAGTGCGTCTATTTGAAATCTATTTGAAATACATCGCAAAGTTCCTTAGACGTACCGACTTCAAAGTAAAGCATCCTTTTCAAATTATCTCTTTAATTATAACGATCGAATAAATAATTTTAAACATTTTTCTTAACGCCTGGAATTCCGTATTACAAGTTTGCATCGAATATTTTACCGTTAAATTATAATTGCCGTTACTTCCGAATTACATTGTTTTTATTACGTTAAGATGTCTACCGCGGTATTACAATTTGCTTTAATGATGAACTATTCATTAGAGAGTTATATTAAGTAATTGATGAAAAAAGCTATTAATATAAAGGGTTCTTAAAAGTATTCAAGTCTTTTTACATAATATACCTCACCCTCCCGTCAAGTAAAAACGGTCGTAAAAACAATATGAGTAGCTCCTTTATATCTTGAAAAATTTAACATATAAACAAAAAAAATTGAAAATGTTACTAGGTTTATCTAAAATCAAGTATTATAGACTATAGTATATGTTGTTTCATCAATTATTTCTTTTACCAATACATTTATAATAAATCAAAGTTATAAATTTATTAACAACTTATTATTTTCTTAAAAAAAAGGAATTCATTTACGTAAAGAAACATAATTTACAACAATTATCAATCTATTCAATATTTGAGCATAGCTTTTGTAAAGGAAATTTTAATTCGATAAAAAATTGTCTACCTAATTAAAGCTTTACGCATCAAGTTTATCGTAAAAATATACTTTTGATGTAGACAATATGAAATATTATAACTGCTAAAATATAGAAATCATTGATGTTATATTTTAAAGACTAAGGGTGAATAAATAAGTAACGAAATAATTTTGGAACATTTTAAATTTACGTAAACAACAATTTGTTTAGCCTCAAGTATATATTATAAGAATATTGGTCGAGTCCTGTTAGAACATATATTTGATAAATTTATTTCACTTGCTTGGGTTTAATATTAACGAAACGGAAGAAAAAAACACTTCTATCATTTCTTTTCTATCGTAGATCTAGCATTATGAGTCTTATACATCTCTCATCTATGAGTTCAGCGCCACTCGCTCCGCGAAATCACCGCAGAATATGACCCTTGTGACTATCGACCACATTTTCATTGTGAGATTACGTTATCGTAGCTTCGGGAGTAATTTATCTATCGTCGGCTTTGCTCAAACTTGCTAGCGAAAATCCATAACCCAATTAAAGCGGCCAATTCAGAATGCGGCCGAACTCATGTTAAAGTACGAACAATGAGACCCGTTGAAAAACGTATTTCGAATGATGAGTGCGCTCAATTTAAATAAGCCGCCGAGGTGCACAATGCGAACCGCGTAACCGATTGAAGTTCAATGGCACGTGTATAGAGCGATGATGGATCGCGCAATCTACGAAAGCTTCATGTCGGCGCGTAATTTCAAGCTTGATCTGAAAACTTGGCTAATCTCCTATTGGAGTTAAACAATTTATACAAGTAGCGATCAATACTCGGTGGCTGCGATGATCTCTCCTGTTAACGGATCAGCATCAATTGGCAACAACGCCGGCTCGAGGCATTAATGAGCCCGTGCTTAGGAACAGATATTTGCATTTTGACAATTGGTTCTTGGTTTTGTCCGTCAGCTGTAATTAATTTTTGCCATAACTTAATTAAAAGTGCTTTCGTCATCGACAATGACACGCAGTTACTTTATTGAAAGAGTTTTTTTCAATACTGGCTTAACGCAGCCTTTACTTAAATAATAATAAGTGTAGCTTAATTATTTCAAAGTGCTCCGGCCAATATTATTAACGTTCTATATTAATGATTCGGATGGTCGGGAAAAAAGGCAGTATTGAGTGGCTTGGTTATTAAATTCTGCCTCCTCTTTTTATTACCTATATTAATTTATAAAATGATTGACAATTTGATCAGTTACAGCCTTAACAATGTTTAACTTTTTTTGACGTTATTTATTTAACATTGCTTATTGGACACTTGCATTGTATTCATAAGATTAAAATCGTATATTGTATAAATATCTTTACGCTCGAGTATGCGTTATGATTTATCAAGGTAATACCCATCAGGCTACAGATGAAAAACATAAAAGAGTTGCATCAGTTTCGATGCAAGTCAAGTAGATATAATCAGAAATAAAATATGAAAGTGTTGTAGTCATTGCATTTAAATATCAGTGCAGAATAATTCGTAATATAATAAATTATTTCTCATGATTATTAGAAAATATTACCATGCGTCATTTATTGTTAAAACATTTATTAATTAAATAAAAAAACAAAAAACAAAAAAAAACGTGAAAGCATCAATACAAAAGTGAAATAGAATTACTTTTTGATATTAATTATAACGCTAATTACAGTGACGACAACTAAAAAGGGCGATGTTGGCGATGATTTATATCGAAGCTAGGGTAGAGTTTTCAAAAGCAAAGAAAATGCTTAAACTTGTGTGATACATCAAGTTTATTTATAGTTAACGCGATGTGTATAGTTGCGTAAGGTACGCCAAGAACAAAAACTGCTCGATTGATCATCACAATCGTCTTTTTATATACGGTATTATATTCAATGCTGTTAGGCCAAATATTACTCGGTGTGCAATAATATATGCATACGCACGGCATATAAGCATCTCGTGAGCAGTGCAGCAAACACTTCGGTTGAAGATCGGTCGAGAATTAAATTTTCTCGTTAGCTTTATCCTGTTAAAAATAAAAATAAACAAATAAAACTAACCGTAAAAATAAAGAGGCCCAAGAGCCGACGCGCATTTGGGTAAGAAACCAGTCTGTCCCTGAAATATTTTTCATCCTTCATTTTACATGACTCTCTATTAATTGGGCCTTGCCCCGGTAGAGAGTCAAGGGTAAACGGAACAACATCAGTCTCGGCCCGTCTGGTTGCAATGCCGCCTCGACCGCGCAATAAAACGCAAACCTTCGAGGCTTCGCTCGACGTCCCTTACTTATGAACTCATCCGCTCGGTGTCATTTTCAGAGACTCTTGCTCGTGGCAGTCGCACTCGTGTCCTGAGTACAACCGAGAACTTCCAGAGATCTCTGCTCGCGTCTACGTGCGCGCATAAACGTGGCCGTGTCGTGGGTGTGTGCAGGCGTGCTAGAAAATGTCCGAACACCGAGGAAAGTCAGCTGGATTATCTGCTCCGAGGAGGCTGCGATCTTTTGTCGGCTTTGCCCGAGTGACAGTCGTGCGCAGGTTTTGCGAGCGCTGTTCTCTCTCTCTCTCTCTCTCTCTCTCTCTCTCTCTCTCTCTCTCTCTCTCTCTCTCTTAAATGCTCGTTCCACCTACTGTCTTGATGCACGATAGCGACAAAGTTCGATGTCGTGGAGTCGAGGGTTTCGGAATAACGTTGATAGTCGCATCTGATTCGAATTTGAAATGCGCCGGTATTAAGATATTTCGCTCCCTCCAGAAGCCTGTAACAAATGAGGATAATAAAAAAGAAATGTGTAGCAATTTACTAGTTTCGTGTTTAATCCTATCGCCATTTTCAATCTTAATAGCTGCTGAATCATGTATACCTTAAATATAGGTGTATTTGTTACCTAATAGAGACATATATTTACGTGTGTGTTGTACACTTATCAGTTACCTTAATTTTTTGTTTACAAATAGCGATATTATCAAAAGGTTGCGTTTATTTGCGTAAGGAAGAAATTGCTCCGGTTTCAATTATTCTGTTTTCTTCGTTACGAAAATTTGATATTTCTCTAACTATGTGCATACCAATTTTATTATTCGCTAAAAGAAAAACTGGCCACTTATTGTAAAATTATTAATAGCTTATTAAATAGCGTCGACATTTTTTTTACGTCTTAAAATGATAAGGTTTTCAAGAATATCGTGTACAAATACTTCCGAGACTGTTATCGTCTTTCTTAATCTCTTATGGTTTTTCAGTCTTCGTCACGTCCGTTTCGAATAAAGACAAAATTACGTGAAAACTTCTCGTAAAGGTATTTGTTCTTTTTATTACCAAACTGAGATTTGGCTTTGGTTGTAAAGTATCGTTTACTTTCTAAACGAATTATTTATATGTTAGTAACGTGCTTTAATTGTTGAATAGCCGTTGAACTAGGAATCCGAATTAAATTCTGAAAACAGTGAATCTGTTGGGCAAGTATGGAAATTCTTTACATGCACAGAAGTTATTTCCTTTTTTGTTCCCATCTAAAAAAAGCGTGTGTAATCTAGACACAATGTAATACGTTTTTGTTGCTTGAAATACGAAGCTGACACATGCAATATTCTTGAGATAGATTGAATATCATCACAGGATTATTGTCTTACTAAAAAAAAAAAAAACAAAATCACACGTAAGCTAAACATAAATATTAATGAACCGGCGTCTATTCTAATTATTCAATGTTTGATGAATGATGCCTATGACTGTTTAAACGCCATACATACTCTCGACGGCGTTTCTAACGGGATGCTGTATCATCACACAAATTGAAATTAAAACATCATTAAGACATCGTTAAAAAAAACTTCCGCACAAGTGTAACATACGTTTTCGAGTTTAACGTCCCTGACATAAGCTCGAGCTTCCGTTGGGCGTAAGCCACTCCGCTTCGTAAAAGCCTCCGCCGCAGGAGAGAAAAATTTCGATAAACTGTTCCTCGCGTCGAGGCTCGTCGCGCGGAAATGCAATAGAGTCGCGCCGAGTCGAGCCACTGAAAAATCACCGGAATACCGGCTGTGAATTCCTCGTGTCCGGCAGGCGTGTAGCGCCTGCACCGAACAACGAAGCGGGCCGCGATTTCTGCACACGTGCCGGGCCGCGCCGATGAATGGGGGGGGGGGGTGGGAAATGGCTTTCGTCGAGGAGAGAAAAAAAAGGCCACGAGCCAAGACATCGACGAGTCTCTCCTTCCCACCTTAGTTTCGCCGCTTCGGAAGTGCCCCAGTCCCGCTTCCGGTCGCTGGCGCGCACAAGGGCGCGTCTACGGGCACGAACCGATTTTGCGCATGTCATCGTCGGTGCAGCCTCGGCTCCCACGTCCTTAGTCCTTTTTCACGCCCGGGCCCACGGTCAAGTTAAGAAGCGAGCGACCGCTCGGTCGGCATCGAGTCGGAATTTTGCTCTCCGTCAAGTTGTATCGCGTGCCTGCTGTGAAAGCCGGGGAAAAGGAAATTAGGCAAGCCAGGTATCGCGTGGGCGGATCGCTCGGCTCCTACGGGGCCCTCCCAACTCGTTCACAACTCCATCGGATATCATTGATTTCAATAATTGGCTCGAGCCTCTCGTGCGCTCGATAAATGCTTACCGAATACCCCGATGTATCCGTTGCAAGCAAAGCCTCCATTACGAGTGACGCGATTTAGGCGTCCGTTTTTCTTTATTTTTCTTTACGTGTCAAGGTAACACATCGGCTATCGATCACCGACGAGACTT
This sequence comes from Kradibia gibbosae, assembly GCA_018907135.1. Lineage (NCBI taxonomy): Eukaryota > Metazoa > Arthropoda > Insecta > Hymenoptera > Agaonidae > Kradibia > Kradibia gibbosae. The sequence goes on from JACCHX010000007.1 coordinate 15,266,906, forward strand.
TTATTTTGGCTAATTCATCGGTAGAGCGTTCTCAGCTAAATGTCTTAATTTAAATTTCATAACAACAAGTTCATTCAAATTCACATTTAGTCACTTTTCATACTTTTTAACATAATTATACAATTTGCAAAGGGCACTAAAAAGCTTGAGATTTAAGTGCAGTTTTATCAAAATTACTTTTTTCCCATTTCAACGCTTGCATTATTGTAGATTTATGATTCAATCAGTTAAAGATTCATAAATGTAAACGATATTTTAAACTTAACGGAATCGATGGAAATTAATGAAATTAATTGTCCTGTTAGTCTAAGTTCTCTTATTTTCTAATCTTCAAACAATTGAAATATCTTTTGAACTTCATTGAAATTGAATTGGAATTCGCAATATAATTATGCACTAACACATATATCTATTCATCTACCGAGGTAAATTAATTATCTTCGATAATTAAAAGATTTAATAATACAATAAAAGCCAATGCAATTTTCGATATCGTGATTACTAAAAAGTAGTCAGTGTACTCAAATTTTGTATCTTATATGCTGTTTCTAAATTTATATTAATTTATTAATAACAAAACCTTTCCATTCAATTATTAAAAGTGTTTTACTGCGAAATAGAATGGAAATTGATAAAACGTTATAAATAAACGTCAGCTTTTTGTGTCATTGTGAATAAGGAAATTTGGATTTGCTTAAAATATGGAATGAGAGAATCAATAAATATATTCCATTAGCTCGCCTTTATGCAGTGCATTGTATTTCCGAACGGATTTTCTCGTAAAAAAGATTTACTTAAGCTTTCAGGATCTGAAAAAGAAAAATTAGCTCGAATAAATCTTTTAAATTATGAAAATCGATAGGAGTGTTACTTAACTGGAAAGCTACAACGGGGCTGCGTGCATTAATGCCAGTCGGTCGAAGATTAAAATTGCCGCCGATGCTCCTTATATTTAAATAAAATATCCTTCAAAGCCGGGTGGGAGGGCTCGAGGGAGGGATGGAAGGAAGCCGAACTACCCTCACGTCGCTCTCGCCGTCCCGAATCGGCGGCGTCTGATTCGCGGGGAGCTTGTCTGTCGCCCCGGAACCGCGTCTCCGGGGCTCGGCTCTTACCCGAGCATAATAAACGACGGCGAAGGGAGAGGAGTCGCGCGCATAAAGCTACGCGCCCTAATGACTGTACGGCGAGGTTATCGCGTGGTTAAGAGGCTCTCCACCCCCGCAGCAGCCTGATTTATAATCCGCGAGCAGCTCTAAATCGGGGTGATTTATGCGAAAATTAATTTACCGCGACCACTTGACTCCTCTGCTAGAGCCAAATTTTTTGCCCCGCCGGCCGCGATTTATGGCGCGCAGGCCACTCCAACGCGCGCCCAATTGGGAGTCGACGAGCTTCCGCCCATCGACGAGGGCCAATAAAATTGACGCTCGGCTCACCGATTACGCAGGGCGGCTGCCCGGGAATTTCTCGCGATACACGACGGCACAGGGAGATGCGGAGCCCTTCGAGAATAGAATAATTTCCTCCTCTTTCCGTTTACTCGACTGCCTCTACTGCGGTCGCAACGCGAGCTCGGTTAAGGGATTCGTTTATAAATAACCTCGTTCAGGCTGAAACAACCCAACGCTCGTGGGCCTCAAAGGTACCACTCCTTCCGAGGCACCATGATGCGCAACCGTAATCAACTCGATTGCGAAGGATGGCCAAATTGTTAAGCATTGGCTCTAGGATGCCTTGCGCCTGATAATATCCCGGTACTGACTATGCCTCCACTTGGTTATTGTGTTTAAAAGAGAAATAGCCATGAGGGAAAAGGCGATCGTGCGTCCAAATGACACGAGTCGGACGTGCGGAAATTCCGTAGGCTTACAAATACATACAAATTCGTATCCTTCAAGAGTCTTCTTTTTTTCTGTTTCAGGAACAATGAAGCGAGAATCCGATGCCGCGCCCGGGGGCCCCAACAAGCGCTTCAGGCAGGCAGAAGATGAGCTTCGGCTTCTTATCCCCAGCAGGGTACGTATCGCGCTATTCCCATCTATTTTGCGATCGCTGTTCGACCTCGTTTCGCGTCTCCCTGCCACACCTCCCCCCCTTCCTACGCCCCCTCACCCACCCCCGCTCTATCGTTCGCTCGCTCTCTCCGCGCATCCTCGAGCGGATTCGCGGCTCCGCGTATCTTCATCGAAGATGCGAACAACGTTGCGCACCGATTAGCATCTCCTTTAACCCGCCGCACTTTCTCCGGCGACGATTCGCATAGCGTCGGGAGAGTGGGTTAATTTTTTTTTTTTTTTTTTTTTAATCCGATTGGGGCAGGAACTCGGTTGCTAAGGTTATACGGAAATCAATAGCAGCACTACTCGTTGGCCCGTGACGCCTTCGATGCCCACTAGCGTACGAATTATCATTATCTCTCTCTATATACCTATCAATGTTGCTTCCGGGATTACAAAAAGCACTCTTATCGCAAAGGCGACACAACAATGCTCTCTCCAACCGGGCGACATCCTTCGAGAAGCTCGACCGAGGTAACGGGCAACAAGTTGTTGGAAAGGGGATCGAGGCTAATCCAGCTGGCGCCCAAAGGAATGAGCCATCGGTCGCAAATGCGAGTACGGGAGATCGACGCGAGGACGGTTCGGAGCCCAGGATCCGGAAAGGTCGAGGGGAGGGGGCGAGGAGATCGCGCAAAGAAGAAGATCGGCTAACAGGCGGCCCTCGACCGCGTTGAAAGCAGCAGGACTAAAGTGACGGTGCGCAATGACGGTGGCGTTGCACTCCTTCGCCTTCGCTCCGCGATAATCTTTCCGCCCCGGCGACTCTGCCTCGCTATTCGGGCTAATTCGCGTCCCGCGATGTGCGCACCAAGTCAGCCGTAGGAGGCTCGACCGTATCGTGTAGCGCCGCTCTCTTCCGGTCATTGTCGTCTTCGCCCTTTTTTCGCGCTCTCTATTTTATTCCGCGACCCGGAAGCCTCGACCCGGATCGGGACGCGTTCTGCCGACACCCTTGCCCCTCGCCTCGCGATCGCGCTTATGCGTCGGTCTCGGAGGGAGGGACGGCTCTTGGCCGAAACGTCATTGGGAGTGTTCGCTAACGAATAAATGAATCGATTGGCAATACTCGGTAACGAATAATAAGTCGACGGAAGCCGCGGTGCAGGCGGCGCTAGCGGCGCGAGTGGAAACTAGAGAAAAGTTGACATTCCCGAAGCGGCAACGAGGCTACCGATTAATATTCATGAGCACCCGTGGGAGGAGAGCCGAGCAGAGATGCATTTCAATGGCGTTGCTCCGTCGAGCCGGAGGAGTCGTCAAAAGAGAAATCGAACCACGGCCCTAAGATAAGATCTACATGGTCGGATGGTGCGCGGGTAGACGCTAGGCTAGCGTGCATTGATATAGAAAGGAGGATACGCGTCGATCGAAGCCAAAAAAGTGCCTTTGTAATCGAGGCGCACGTGTGGCGCGTAAGGAGCAAGTCAAGCCAATGGTGCGGCGGCGGCGCTCCTCGCCTCGTGTTCCTCGGCGACGCGTAAAAGGTACAAAAGCGCGCCTTGCCGAGCGAGCCGACCGCGATCCTACGCGTACGTAAGTCTCTCTCCGTTCCTCCTCCTCCTCCTCCTCCTCCTCCTCAGCCCACGTCCCTCCGCGGTCTTGTTTTCACAGTGGGAGCCCACGTGGGCATTCCTAGGCAGCGGAAAATTGGATCGATTTCCTCTACATGGCGATGCAGGCGCGCGCTCGCTCTCTCGTCCACGGGAGACATCGAGAGACGCGTTCGATGGATCGCCAGCGCTTACCCTCGTGTACCCATATTTGTATTTACCGCCTTCTCCGGGATCGGTGCGCTCCGATTGGCGCGCGGCCCGCCTCCCGCGTGCCCCTTTTCCGCCGCGCCCGAGAGGGAAATCTTACTCGGGCGAGGGAACGCTCAGCACGTGTAATATTCGGATTGACCCTGGCGCTCGATTTTATCTCTGACGTATAATTTACTTTACTTCGCGCATGCTAATGCCCCAGCTGCGGGCTGATTAACCCAGGCACCGAAGACGATCCTCCGCTAACTTTATCCGATCTTCTTTGTTTTACACCTCCGGCAATGCCTTTCGTACAACGGCTTAATTTACCGACTGGCACCTCTTGTTTCACCCTCTATTTTACCGATCCGCGAGATTACTTGGGTGGAATTTTGCTATGCTCCTTAGCAGAGGTAAAACAAGTTATAAATCGTGTGATTTAAGCAGTCGTTATTTAAATAACGATACATATACATACATATATATATATATATATATATATATATTTAACGATCTATTGCTTCGTTAATTTCCGATTCTGCAATGTGCATATGTACATTCATTGGACTGAAAAAATTCTCATTGAATTTTTTTTTACAACTCTTATCAGTAGGACCAATAGGACAATACCAATAGAAATGGGAATTAATTAGCTGGTTCGCCTATAAGATTTGTTACCTGAAGCTTAATTGCTTTAACGAAAGGAGCCCATTTTATCGGGGACACGCCTCATATAGTTAAAGATTAAATATTTATTAATTTTTTAAACGCATATCTCTTAAATGTACGAAGCAGTCTTAAGCATGAATGATATTTAATAAAAATTGACTTATGTAAATAAACACTCATTCATTGTACACGTGATGCGTAGCCATAATTTCAACGAATATATGCAAATTATCATTGTAACCACTTGCGTAAATCCAACTTAAAGATGATTGCACAACTGTGCCTCGGCGACACTACCGTTCTGTATGGTAAAGATAATATCATATTTTTTTAAAACTCACTTTTCATCAATGATACACTAATAAACAGTGTTCTTCGGATTTCACGATCCGATTAATTTGATGATTGTTCGCTTTTGAATAAGCTCAATTTATACACTCCTACTTAAGAAGCTTGTAAATTATACTACTTGTCAGACAACAAAATAGAAAACTCGACTTACCAATTAGTCGAATTTTTCGAAGTGAACGTAATTAAATTTATATTAAGATTTAACGATTGTTTGCCGAGCTCTTTTGAAATCTAATTTAATTTATATTCACTTTATCATTATATTAAACAAACTTTAATACAATTTTATTAATTTGTTCAATTTTATTTTAATTGTGTCGAGCATTATTTAATGAAACAAGGTTAAATGCTGCCCATCTATTTAATCAACTTAATGTAATAAAGAAAGACACTTTATATAAGAAATTTGCAGTTTTTTTTTATTGAAAACAATAACGAAATATTACCTCGTCAATAATAAGTTGTTCTTACAAATTAGTTTTATTAATATAGTAACACAACCGATTGCCAAGGTTTTTAATACTTAAATAAAAATTATTAAAATTTTTATCAAAAAAAATACACATGTACACGTAAATAGGGAAAGGATTCTCATTAGTGGACTAAGTACTTTAAAATGGAAAACATTGAATTATCAGAAAAAATTTATTTCTCGAGTATTGTGAAAGTTGAGAAAAGTTGCCGGATAAGATAAGATACGTACGTGCATCTCTTCGTAACGTTCTTAAAACATCATCGCACCAAACTGGGAACACATTTTACGTGTGTGCATCAACACGTTTATCTCGCAGCATATTTGTCTCGGAAAGTTGAGTCATGCTCGTTTCAACTTTCACAGCAATTACGAGGCCAAACTTTTATTTCTAAATAAATTTAGTGCACTACGGTAATACCTAGTATTTCAAACGTTGATATACTTACGAATACACTCCGCTGATATAAGAGTTGACGTACTCGAATCTGTTTGCACGCCATCGTCGATGGGAAATTTTTTTTTTTTTTTTTAATTTTTAAATCGATGCATGAACAAACAGGGTCGTATGAGCACCTCGTAGATTGTTATCTTTTCATTTCGTGCGACTGGAGTTGCCTTCTCGAAAAAAAAAGGATTAAATATTTAATCGTGGCATTCCTTTTAAAAACGCCCTTTTAACGAAATGATTCAGAGGACTTAGCATCACGCCTTACAGAAGATATTTTATCTAATTTTACATCGAACAATACACATTACGCTTCAACATTGACCGATCACGTATGCAGGTGTAGTCTGAAAATAAAATTCCGCGCGCATAGTCATCGACGCATCACTGAACGATGATCGTGACAATCTTAAGCTTAAGGTAACACAGCATCGCCCGGTATTTATTCTTGCCTAGAGCTGAAGCAACCGCAAACTAACGTCTTTGGCTTTATTCACGGTATTACGTCGGCGAACGCGAGATTTATACACCTCGTGAACCGCGAAATGCCACAGATTATTATGGTAACGATGGTGACATTAGAACGTAGTGAATTTAGTAAATTAGTCGAGGTCTCTCGTGTTTATGGCCAAAGTCATGCACGACCAGAGTGGACTCGCATATCTGTATAAGAGTATTACTATACTGAAATAACTTAGAAGATTATTACGTGTACACAGAAAGGCACTACTAATTTCTAATATTAGTCGTATACGCTCATTATTAGCATCTTCATTCGCATCTTTAATTTTCTTCATATTATTCGATGTGATACTACGGCTACCTCTAAATTCCAATGCTCAATTATTATACTATAAAACTAGTTAAAACAAAGAAAATTAAAAGTTGAGATACATTTTGTGTAATTGAAAGTGTAAAATATATCTTAAAAATATCGATTAGTATATTTGAGACCTAAAATCTCAAGAAGTATTTCATGTTTTTGGAACAATCATGGAATTCCAGCAGTTTTATCTTAATAAAATATAATGTACGCCATAACATTATTAATTTTACTTTTCAATACATTAAGTTTCAAGTTTCAAGTCATTTTTATTTGTAATAATACATAAAATTTCTGTTTTAAACAGTGTCGTAAAAGATTTCCCTTGAGAATGATTGATTATAACATAAAATTGTTCTCGAAGAGAAACTGAAAATCTTTCACGTAATATTGCATTAAGCAATACGTCAATCGATAAGCGCTTTAATTCTCTTATATTCTAATCCCCTTTTAAAATATGATATTCATGAGCTTAACAAATTTACTATGTTTTTTTATAATATTTTGTGTCTATCTTTTGGCAATGACTGTTAAGTTATGATTTTTGTAACCTTTCCAAAAGGCATCACGTATTCTGTATTATTTAAAATTATTTTTTACGATAAATCTAAATCAAAAGAAGGTTATCGAGTATTTAAATTTAATTAAATGTAACGTATTAGAATATAACAAATTATTAAAAACACTGGCCAATTACAAGCAATGAAAGAAAAAACTACTTATTATTGATATTATAATATTATATTATATACAATATATATAATAGCATTGCAATGAAAGCAAGTGGGTTGAATTAGGAAAGTTCATAGGATTGAGAGAAAAAGAGAGAGAGAGAGAGAGAGAGAGAGATAACGAAGAGAATTGGGTTGAGCACCGGGTATTAAGCGCCTCTCCATCTCATAATTTCTTCGCATAGCAATGCCGGTGTCCGATCTCGACGGGATTCGCGTAGCTTTCAGCAAAATTTCGTCCGGCGCCGCATTAGCAGTGGAATACGGATGATAAGAAAAGAAGAGGATCCTCGCTCGGCAGGCACCTGCTGGCGCAGCTCGGGAAACAAACGCAGGGCTCCGTCATTTCGTTAAGCGGATTTATCACTCGGCGTCGTTCGCCACGGAGCTAGAATCGAAATATCCAAACACGAACGACCCAGTTTAACCGGGGCAAAATTCAGTATTGTCCCCCCCCCCCCCACGTAATATTGACATTGCTCGCTCATAAACGCCGAACGAACTCGCGGAGCCGTTTCCCGTTCGCAACTCCAATTTATTTACCTGCTCGCCACCTGCTCTCACGCCGCCCCGCGCGCCGCCAAACCTTGGCCAGAGTATCGCCAACGCTTCGCCTTCCCATCGGCACTTCTTTTTTTTTTTTTTTTTTTTCAAGAAAACACCACTGTAGGATGGTATTGTAGGCGCGCAAGGCCCCGCACTCGTAGGCTTTGCGTGCTAAAATGCGCGGGGGTTGGGGGCCCCCCCTCTCCCCCCGGAGAGTGCTGCGGCGAGAGCCAACGTGTGCCCGCCCGCGCAATAAGCCTCGGCTCGTCCTCGTAAAGCATCGCCAGCCTCCTATAAACGTCGCTCGACGCGACCGCGCTCGGCGTGAAAAAAGGGGGCGAGCGCGCCAAGATAAATGCGCGAAGGGCCATCGTCCACCAAAGCTTTCGCAATAACCAACGATCATCGACGAGACGTGTGCATCCCCAACAACCTGCGGCGCTCGAAACCCGCAATTCCACGCGTTTCTTCGTGACTTCGTTACTCGCCTCGGAGATTGAAAATACGATTCCCGTCGAATGGACATTTGTTATTCGCGCTCCGTTCCAGTTCTGGGTAAGACTGGCTCCCTCTGGGATCAATTTTCTTTCGATTTCTTTTCAAAATCATAGATCGTTTCTAAATCGAAGGCTGCTCATCGCAACGCCACTTCCAGCGGTGTGCGGCTCCTTTATCCCGTCGAAGATGCAACAATATCATCCAACGCGTGTCGAGCCCCTTCGATCTCGTTCGCCGTAAATGCAGAGTCGGCGAGAGGTGCAACAATCGTTGCGTTTACGTGCACCGCTGAACTCGGAGTACGGAAAAGTCAACACTCTTCCCAACGATGCGATTGCCTTGCCCCGAGCCTTGCCCCGAGCCTTGCCCCGAGCCTTGCCCACTCGAGCGCTTATAATTGTAGGAAAGATTTGCCGCAATTCATAAAAGCCGGCTTTGACAAATGGAACGAGTGCGGCATTATTGTGCAGCGTCACGCGGCCGAGCCGATGAAGGTCGTTTGGAAAATTAAGTCGATCGGAAACGCGACGATATTTTTTGCCACCGCGCAAAGTCGGTCGGTCGGTCGGTTAAGTTGCGATGCATTAAACGCTTGGCCGGCTATGGAAAATCGCGGCTCGGTCGTGCGGAGGCCAACGGAGCCGCCGGGCCGCCGCCCGCCCATGGGCGCGAGCCGCGAGCGAACGGAATGGAGCCGGACTGCGTGAGCGAGAAACGATAATAATAAGTCGCGAAGGCCGAGGCGACGTCGCGCTTACGACGCCATCGGACTTTGCGGCTCGGCGGTCTCGCGCCTTCCGCGAAAACGACCGGCGCCCGACCGACGGCAACTCGGACTCGGTAATTACGGGGAATTAGTCTCCCGGCTCGCGAGCCCTCGACCCCTGCGTGGCTCGGGCACACGTATTCGCGAGGTCGCTGGTGGTGGTCGTGGTGGAGGTGGTGGTGGTGGTGGTGGTGCGACACAAGGACGGAAGGCTCCCGCTCGGGGCGTAAAATTCATTCGCGAGGGCAGAAGTGCGGCGGGGCCGGGGGGAGTTCAACCCTGAGTCGCTCGGGGTTAATTATTTTCCCCTCCGAGTCGCGATAGACGCGGAAAGGCACATAGCTTTTTATTTGCGAGAGTGACTCCGTCGTCCGAGCTTAGGTTTTTCAGATTTTCCTTACAAAGGTACCTCGAAGATTTTCAATAACGACTTACCGACATTATTTTTACCTTTTCGTTTACTTTTTCGGGGCCGGTCTTCGCGTCATTGCCCAATGGACAATTGAAATCCACGCGCCGGCGTGAAAAACATCCCTTCTTAACGTTAAAGACGTTGGCTTGATAATTAATCCTATATTTTTTTCTAGATCAACCTCATTCCGGGTACTTAAAGCAATAAAGATTGTAGCTCGAATGATAAAGCCGCCACTAAAAGGCAACGGTAACTGATTTATGCGACAGATATTAAACAGTCGAATAGTCTAATACGCGCTACCGAGTGGAAAGCGTAATTTTTTAAATCAGAATCTCGCATGTTCGGTACTTGCGCTATATATATATATACACACATTTAAAATAAACAATAATTAATACGGTAATGAGACGTCGTTATTCTGGTGTTTAGTTCGTGCGAAAACCAGCCCGTAAAATGTTTTAAGCAAATGTTAAAAGTCCAGTCGCTCCTCAACGATTAATATTCAAACGTCTTGGCTTTTGTTGCAGGTCGCCGGATCAATAATCGGCAGAGGTGGCCAGAACATCGCCAAACTTCGCAGTCAGGTAAGAGCAGCAAGTTTTTGCAAGCTTTGTTCTTTTATTCTTTAGCGACTCCACCGAAAGTTAGCGCAATGACACGAAAGCAGTTAATGGCATTTAAAACGAAGGGTTAAGCGAAAACTCTATTTTCCTGGTTCTTGTTCTACCCTCTATCTTTCACTGCAGCACTGTCTATTCTGTTTGCCAGAAATTTTCTCTGTGTTTTTTTCTTGTTCTTCTCCCCCGCCCGCCCCACGCCCCCGCCCCCGCCCCAACCCACCCCCAGCCCCCACACACACACACACCCTCGCCCGTATTTCGAAGAACAAAAAGCAAAAGGGCGCAGAGTTTGAAATGGGAACGCTTAAAAAGAAAGAGTCAAAAACTGAAATTTAATGCGAGGATTAATCGGGAAAACGAGAACGTTCCCGTTCTCGGAACATGCGTCTGGCAATCAAACGAATGTTTGTCGAAATCCACCAAGACATTAAGGGATTAAGAGATCACGAGTGCGAGCACCAGAAATTTAGAAAATGGAAATGAAAGAAAACTATTGCGAGCTTGCGAATTAAGCTTTTATGTTGCAAAAACATTTCCGTTCGCGTGTTTCATTTCAATGAATTCCTTCTCCATGTGAACAAACATACCTTTCGTAAAAAATTATACCTGGAATAACTTTATTTTATCACCATTAAATAGCGTATGATAAATGTCATTACGTACACGAATGCAATTAACAAAAAAGAAATGTGCCTTAGCAAGATAAAACACTGCAGGAAGGATTTTACACAAAGCAAGGCAATCCTCCATTTGAGTAACTCTCGTCATTTCACATATTTCTTCAATTACGTCATGTTACCTGTGCTCTAGTTATATGACAAAAGGAAGAGTGACTGAAGAAGGATCACGTTTTGTTCAACTTGAATTACGAGATTTTCACTACTCGCCCGCCTACTACATTTTCTGGTGCTCCCGTTTCAAGCGAATAAAGTTCTGCAATAAAGATAAAGTAGAACAACTTGCTGACTTTTGCTTTTGACTCTTTCTCGTCATCCCCTCAAAAACAGAAAAAAAACCCCACCCCCAACCCCTTCTCCCACTTCGTATTTGTCTTACTTCATTGCTTTTTTTGAAAATTCTGGTAACATACCGTAAGTACTAAGTCCAGGCATTTTCTCAATCGGTATTCCAAGTTTCCTATAAACTTGGCATGTGTCTCCCCCCCCGCCCCCAGATCCCACCCTGTAATCCCCTTCTTCTTCCCCTCTTTTTCTCTCGCTCGCTCGCTCGCTCTCTCTCTCCCCCCTTCTCGTTCCCTACGTATATTAATACATATATATATATATATATATATATATATATATGTATTAACTTCCGCACTTGCATCTTCCGTACGAAAAAAGCCGATTTAAAGATCATCTTCTCCAGTAAAATGAACTAAATCTGAAAAATATTTTACCAGCCTGTTCAACCTTTATACGTGTGCATGCCCTATGCTTATACCCAAGGTGCACGTATTTCTAAGCCTGTACGTGCACCAAAATAAGCGAGCGGCCAAATAACGATCGCGTGCTCACGTAACATACAAAACACATTTACAAAACGCAACATACGTACATATATATGTATATATGTATATATATATATATATATACATACGAAATACAGAAATACATGAACTACGTATAAAAATGGCACGTCTGCTAGTTTCATTCTGTTCTTAACCGTAATTTATTTTATTTTTTGTTTTTAGAATATATAATGTATGTATGCGCGACCATTGCAGCTGAGTGGGTGCGTACATATGTATATATTGGTAAAAAAAAAAAAAAAAGGTTAAAAAAGGACGTGGAACACACACTTACCGCCCTTGCCTCCCCCTTGTCGATGTATGTTAAAGGTGATGGATTTATGGGGGAGGGGGAGGGGAGAAAAATGTTTTGCACGCAACATTGATTGTGCTTGGCCTCCATGAAGAGCAATAAATAATAATTTTCATTATTATTATTATTATCAATGGGGATCGGCGGAGGAAATTAAGAAATATGCTGCGTTACCGTATTGACCTTACTGCCGGACCTTCTTTATTCATTTTACTAGGATTGGTTTCAACCGTTCTGCCAATCGTCAAGCAAACTTTTCGACGTAGCATTTTCTTATATTTTTCTCATGAAAAGGGTAACGACTCATTCAATTTTCATTTGCATACGTAGAGATACATATTTAGAGAGGTGTATTGACTTTTTATTTATTTATTGGTAAAATGAAAAATGTCATTCAGATATTGCGGAGCAGTCCTTTACGACTTTACTTGAAGATAAATCGCCCTTCTCTCTGGCCCTTAGGTATACTTAAATATAATTATTAGTTACATAAAAGTAATTTAAGCTTATGTCTTACCTGATACTGTCTCAATGAAGATCCATGAGAATTATTCACACCTGTATTTGTAAGCAAATATATCTAGTAAGCAAACTAATGTATCATTACATTTCCGTACTTATTTTTTTTTATTTATTTATTTATTTTTTTGTTTTTCTTTTTAAATTTGACGAACGTATTATACATTCTGTAGTGCATCCTTTTACGAATTTCAATTGCTATTACTTAGTCGAATTTTTTTAATCTTTATAACATAAGCATATTGTGAATTGCCGGACTACGCATTTTTAATTATAAACTGAGTATATCGTTATTAACTCGGATAATACGAATATTAATGATCGTACCATCGTACCGCGTTGTTATTTTTACTTCGCGTTAAAAAATTAAATAAAAGTCTTAAAGTCGACTGGCTATCACCAATAAGAGTGACTCCACGTGTACGATACTATACTACGGAATGTATGAAACAATAGCAACTCCAACCCGCTGCTCTCGGTATGATCCATATTCAGGAATCAATCAAAGACAATTCAGATAGGTCAGACACGTGCTGATTACACATGATGGCAGTCTAGTATTTTCACAGTTCTAATGCAATACTTTGTGGGTGAACATGTCGCACGTCTTCAGCATTCCTAATTAAAAATTCGAATTAATTTAAGAATATGCCATTCAGAGGTACTGTGAAGCATTGCAATGCGTTAGCATTGCGACGTAGGATGGAATTCTTTCAGGAATTGAAACGAGACTCGTAAATCTTCAGAGAGATATTTAGTAATTTTGGTGGTAGAGTGGAGATTGTACGTAGAAATATTTAATAATTGAGCTGTTTAATTGAGCGATTTGGTCGATTAAGAAAAGTCGAAAAGGACTCTAGCCGATCCCCAAGTAGTGTAGGATCCAACCAAACGGTCGTCACAACACAACAAAACGTGCGTGTATAAAGCGACTTAGGTAATTATGGAAAAAGGCCTGAATGAGAGAAACAAGCAAACAAAACATAAACAAAAAAAGAAAAAAATAAATAAATAAAAAAACATAAATAAAAATAAGCAAAGATGCGACGTCTCGAGTGACGTAGTTCTGACGTGGTTCTAACTTGGTTGATGGTTTGTGCCCTGGCCCCGCCCCGACCCCGGTGCCGGTTGCCCCCTCCACCACCACCACCAACCACCACCAACCACCACCACCACCACCACCATGGCTTTGTCGTTGTGTGCCCCGACCTGATCTGGATGAATACTCTCGACCACCACACACCTTCTGCCTCTTCTTCGTGCGCAATACGTGCGAAATGCGAACCCGGGATGTGAACCTGAATAATGGACCGCACACAACCGCCCACCATCGACCAACCAATCGACCACCACGTTGAACGCCAATGAAAATGAATACCACCAACTGTACCACGCTGTGTACCGCCCAACAGTACAAAGCCTCAATCACTGTACCCGATTGTTACGGACCCGAACGGTAATACCAATACACCACTACTTAATGTTTCTAATTCTCTCTATTTCTCTCTCTCTCTCTCTCTCTCTCTCTCTCTCTCTTTCTCTCTCTTAAATTTCGCTCAATTTTTTAGTATATTTTTTTTTTAATTCAAATCATTAATATAAGAAACTATGAATACTTGATTTCGGCGACACTATTCTAGACTTCCTACGTATGTTTACGGTTTTTTTTTTATACATAGACTTATATATTCATACGCAACATATATACATTCACATTGCATATACATATGCACGCGCGCAAACATAGAAATATATATCTATATTTACCAGTTAATTTTTAATGCTGGGTTTACTTTTAATTTTTTTTAATAACATTATTTTGTTTATTATTTTCTTTTTTGCTCTAAGGATTTATTCAATAAATTGGAAATTTGTCAAAATTTTAATATTTATATTAATTTAGTAAAACAGACTTCAAGAGGGGGATTATTCATTTCTTTTCTTTTATACTTATGATCAGTCCTGACACTGTCTTTCTCTCTTTTTCTTTCTCTCTTTCTCTCTATCTTTCTCTCTATTCCTCTATCTCTCTTACTCTTTCTTTCTTTGTTTATCAATTATGTCAATTCATTCGACCCAGTCACCCACTCGACAATATTTAATCACATCTTGCATTATATTTATTTGTTGGGTTGTACTTCGGCACTTCTTCGAAAAATGTTTACCAGACTAAGTATACGTTTGAATATACTTTTTACAAATTACAATACTGCATATCTCAGTTTTGTATATTTTACTCGTTGTTGAATTCAAGGATGCACTAAACAATAATTTTCATGTTTTTTAAAAGTGCATTAATATCAATATACCACATCTTGATCAAAACAGCTATGCTGTTTTCTTATTTGAATCTTCATCTTAATAATTTCTTATATATAAACGAGAGTTATTAATTCCTTATATATAAAATCCGATAGATTCTGATAAATTATTCAACATCTGTCCTAATTAAAACAAAAAGAAGGCTTGCCTATAGTACCTGTAATCTCTTGAAAATTAGCGATTTTTCTTAAATAGGTTAGTCCAATAGGATTTTCTCCTTGGCATTTATTTCCCTGATTAAAATTTCCCCGCAGACTTTTCTGTTCTTATTTAATAATTTATTTTCGATTAGCTAGCCAGAAATTACCACAAACCCTTTCAATTGTCCCGTAGCCCACGTAGGATGCTCAATTATTTTTTTTTTTTTTTTGGGGCTTGCGCAAAACTACAAAAATGTTCTTCAATTATTTTTGTTGATGTAACAATGTAGTATGAAGATTACTCCTTCGATTTCAATTATTGACCCATGTGAATAATCATGGGAATCTTAACCAAAGATATCCAGAAAAACATAGATATAAGAATTAAAACACGTATCTATATGTTTTTTTTTTTTTTTTTAAACTCCTGTAACTTATTTTAAAAGCATTAAGTTAATAAGTACAAGAATTCATATAAAAAATCATTTTTTATAACTTCATAAAAATTCCATTTCGGAATGTTGTATGGAGTTTTTTTTCTATTTCTTCATTTGACTCACAGCACAAGAATAACTAAAAAAATAAGTATAAAATACTTCTATGTTAACAAAAGAATTGAAAGCAATCTATCAATATAATAATCTCGTTAATGAAGAAATTAATTTTGAATTAAAAATAATTTTTTTGAAAGAATGATATTATAGAACATTTTTACGAAATACTGAATTCAAATATATATAAAATAATACAATTCTAAAATTATTAATAGAAACTCTAAATGCCAATATTCTTAATTATACTTTCGATTAAATGATTTATAAAATATCCTTTTATATCATAAATAACGGCAAAAGAAGTTATTAAAACACTATCTACTCATGATACTTAAGAATTTTCATTTAAATGACCGTAGGCTTAAAAACGTGCCCTGTACGTGTATAATATAATTTGCTGCTGCCTGACTTTGTTTGTAATTCAAAGGTGCGGTTACAGGCCTTTTTTAATGAAAGATTATAAAGCAGTATTAAGCTATTTAAATTGAATCCTGCCTGACTTCAATATTCATCGCTAAATTTAAGGCATTTGTATTAGCATTTGCATTATCCATCCAAAAGAAAAAAATTCTGTGGCAATGCACAATGTTAAGATAAATATTACCGATTATACTTAATCGAATCGTATAAGGATTGGGGCAGATATAATTATTTATCAGAATTGTAAAAACAATAATAAATCCATTTTGGACAAAAACATGGTAAATAATTATACAAAGCTATGTTAATTTTTTGTAAACTTTTTTTTTTATTTATTTTTAATTTACTGTACCATAATTAGTTCTGAATGATAAATGTGTCTGCAAAAATATGAAACGATGTTAAAAATTATCATACCTGAAGAATTTTTTCAGGAACTCTATGGCTACATCGTCGAAATATTAACCAAAAACTCTAATGAGAGGTAGTACATTCCCCAGATAATTAGTAAATATATTCCTAATATTATTCGAAACTCTTCACTGGCTCTCTAGTGTGGCTAAGAAGATTACCAATTTTTACTCTATTTCATAGTCAACCCTGTTTAAAAAATGACTATCCATAATTTGTGAGTATACAAAAAGCCATTACATAAAAAAAAAAAAAAAATACTGCGAATTGCGTTTTAATGTTCTATGATTTAATACGAAGAAAGCTAACTTAAATCATTGCCCGCTCTATATTGCCAGTCCACTTACCGATCCTTTTATCGTTTATTTCAAAACAAATACGAAATTTTCCTTGAAAATGAACAAATATTTATGGGGCCCTTAGTTATTACGTAAGCAGCGTCTCACGCTTTCAGCGACAGAATGTACGATATTAATAATATGAGCTTGGAAGATTCAAAAACAATGACAATTGTAGAAGCCTTCAATGTTAATTGGTTCAATTTCGTATATACCTACAATGACACTAGCCGATTTATCACAAAAGATATTACGGCTTACAACGACATCGATTCGCTCAGCTTCGCATTACCTACTTTACAATCAATTGCCGTCACGTTGCGTAGTTGATTAAATCCAGAAGGACGTACTTATTTATCGATAGTCCCGTCAACCAGACGACGACTTGGGCGAAACATTAGCAGCACGCAATAGGAAAGCTGTGTACCGATGTTAATGTCTAACCGGCATCGTTAGGGCCCGCATCGTTAGCCTTATAATTCGGTCGCGGTATCAGTACGATCAACAATAGGGCCCAGCATCACTTGGTCGATCTTGGGGCTAAAGGGGCTAAAAGCATTAATGTAGAAAAAAAAACCGACGCCGAGCCGAGCCCAGCCCCCGAGGCAGGAGAAAATTTTCATTCGCACCAATGATATAATCCAACGGAGATAAATTAGGCCCGAGCGAGCCTAAGACTAAAGGCGAGTAGGCAGGAGACCTCCAACTTTTAGGCAGGTTGAGCATTTTTATATCGGCGAGTCGAATGCAGCAGGCTCTCTCTCTCTCTCGCTCTCTCTCGCTCTCTCTCGCAGTTAGGCTCTCTCGCTGCCTAACCGTATCGCTCGTACGATACGGGTGGTCAACGGACTTAGCATAATTTATAGCACTGGCTCGCTTTTACGATCGCAAGAGAGCAGTCGAGAGTCGAGCCGTGACATTGGTAAAAAGAGGATACGCTACGGCACTTGCCGAACGCTTAGGAAGCCATTTTGCCTGCGCGAGTGCGGTCGCAATAACGAAGCTCCGGTAGAAATAGCGTCGAGAGCAGCGCAGCCACGGCCGCAATAGATTGCGAGCTTACTTTGCCGGCGCTCCGGCCCTCGCCCGTACGTACCCCCGACCGCCCCCCCCAACCCCACCACCCCGCCCCCGCCACCGCCCGCCCACCCGCCGACCCACGCACCCGCCGATCTACCCCCGCCCCGTGTACACCTGTGCGCGTGCACGTGCACGGAAGGTAATATACGGCACTGTCGCAGATTACACGAGCGTATTCATTATGCTGAGCCTAATGGGTAAGGACAGGGATGAAAAAACGCAGCCGGTACGAGATACTACTATTATTATTATTATTATTAATTATTATTACTTATTATTATTCTTATTATTGTCATCGTCATCATTATTATTATTATTATTATTATCATCATCATTATCATTGTTATTGTTGTTATTATTGTTGTTGCGTGTTGTTGTTGTTATTATTATTATTATTATTATTATACATTACGAATTGAGTCTCCAAGCCATTGAACTTTTAGCCAAACGACGATCGCTTTACAACGTTTGTCCAACCTTATCGTATTTCGTTAGATTTACGCATTTTTTTAATTTTGCCGATGCCAAAACGAATTTCAGGGTAAAACTTCATAAATCCATTGTTAAGTAGCTCTTATCAAATAATGATACGTTCTTCGTTCAGTCGGGGGTTATTAATCATCTCGCCCTACCACCTTCTCAAGTTAATGAAAAAAACAAAATAATTCAATTGCTTGTTGAGTAACGATGTATACATTTGTGGGTGTCTGGGTGTGTGTGTGTCTGCGCGCGCGCAGTATATGCTTACTTTTCATAATATTAATTAAAACATTAATTAAAAAGGAACGAATGTGTCGATGTATATATTCAGATACTGATACAGACATTATACAGGCAGAAGAGGCCTATTAATTGCGTAGAAAATATTCCCAATTATATGAAATTATAGGAATGAAATGTAATATAATTCTATGAGGAGCACAAATTTAATATTACAAAACTAATAACACATTCTTGTCAACGATAAAACGATTGGTAAAGTAGGTATTCAGAAATTAAACCAACTACGGGCCCATCAAACAATCGCTTATTATTCTGAATTTTCTCGGATCTTATTATTGATATTTATATACAAAAATTCAAAACCCTCCCCGGCCCTTTAACTACGAGACCTTGAAGAATTTGTGTAACTGGACGAGTTTTTCTAATTTTAGGATCCTGACCATCAGCTCAGACCTAGACACTGTACTCACTGTCCTAGGTGACATGGTACCTCAATTAGAAGAGGTAAGATTGATCGTTCATTTATCTTCTCTTATCTTCTTTATGGTGTAGTTTTACAATTTTTTTTTAATTTACGGTTTATTTTTTTGTGACATTTTCAAATGCTTCATTAAAAAAAGGGGCTTGGGAATTAAATTTTTTCATAATAATTTCAACTAGAACATCAATTAATAATGATGCTTTTATTAATTGCATTATTGAAAGAAAATACTAAAAAAGGAATTAAATTCTGTTAATTGTAATTGCTGTTCGTTACAAGAGTAATGAAATTTCAAAATGGTCATTTATATGGGTTGCAATAAATGTTACATAATTCATGCAAGGGTATTGTTATAAATTTACTCACCACCGCGTATATATAAGGCACAAATGAATCGCATTCTGAACAAAAACAAAAATAATAAATCGAGATCATAATTACGCGGTTAATTAATACTTCTTTTATTTCACGTAACCCTGTTACAAATAAATTATAACGTAAAGAAATATTATTTAACGTTATGGGAGATACTCCTGGAATTAATAATGATGCTACATAAATGCGAAGCAATAATTATTTCTTCATACTCCGCAGTGTAGAAGCGTTGATTGAAGAGCTATTAATAAATGAATCACACTATGCTTCAAAAGTTTATTTCTACCTTTCGAGTAAATTTTTATGCTGTACGGTTCTTTTGACATTCGAGCCAATAGGATTTTTGCACTTAGTGTATTATTTGCAACGCGTAAACAGAACACCGCAAAAATAAAAAATAAAACTATATATATATATATATATATATATTAGATGTTGAAAAAGAAAAAAATAACAATTGTCCTGAGAGAAAGAGCTCATGGATAAATTAATTTCAGAGTGGCTTGAAAAACGGAGAAGATAATGAAATCGATCTTCGCATGCTGGTGCATCAGAGTCAGGCGGGCTGCGTCATCGGGAAAGGAGGACTCAAGATCAAGGAATTGCGCTCGGTAAGTTCAATTTTCTTGCCTTTATGACTTTCGAGACGTGCTGTAGGTCTCGAGGCGTACGATGCAAACAATAATCATCAAACGTAACGATACAATTTAATATCATGACCATTACCGATTTAATGTAAAGTCAAACCTGGGGCCCACCCCCCGCCCCTCATCGTCATTATCATCATTATCATTATTCTCATCAGAACTATTAGCATGTCCTTCGTCGTTATTATTCATGTAAGCGTACGAAAAAGTAAGCACACCGGCAGAAATGTTGAGCACCAAGACGAATCTTTGGAACATCTTCATTAGGAAGAAATTTGAAATTTTAATTGGAACGCAGCAGTTGGGAGAATAGACGATTGTCTACGTTTCCTTTCGGACATTCGAAATTTTACGAGTTTCGCATGCTTTGCCAAGTATAAGAGGGTGAGTCGCTTCCATTCCTCCTGTATGAGTAGAGTCGCGTTTATCAACGAAGAACAGAGCCCGAGAGTATCGTAAATCTACAACTTAGTAAGACCGAAGTTTCTTATTCGAGTCGTCGAATGAAAAAGCAAATACGCGCTTTTTTTTTACTTTATTAGGGATGACGGTTAAAAATTAAGTTTTTTCGCCTCCCTCGAATTGCCTGCTCTTGAAGAAAGCCAAGCATTGCATTAAAAAAAAAAAAGAAAGAAAAAAAAAACTCAACATAATAAAATTTTCCTTCTTCCAACTCTATTGATCTGATTATTCAGTAATGTAAAATAAAGGAGACTTTCCATTGTAATAAAATCGAGTACCGTTTCTATTACCCGTAACGATTAAAAATATTCTTGGATGCATTCGGAAATCAGCAAGACGTTTGCAAAATAAATATCTTCGACTCCTGTTTATAAAGCTGCCTCAATCAACGAGATTACTAACGTATTGCCAGCTCCTCCTTTCCCCCCTCCCCCCACCGTCCCGACAATTACAGCACAATTTCACCGTGAAAGAAGTTTCGTTGATTACTGGGTGCGCATGGAGCAAATTCTACTCGCTGGAAAGTTGCGAATTCTTACGTACGAATGATAGATCATTGTTTACCGAGAGCACTTCTAGAAATTCATTAAAGAAGCTGCGAGGAGCCGAGCAGCCGCGCATTGCGACTGAGCGTAGCCGCGATTCGCGGCTCGCAGTGTAATTTCCCCGGGGGGCGGAAATCGACTCGGTATATCTAATTTCGCGCTTGAAAGGGAGCGGCTTTTGTTTGGGGTATTTAAAAAGCCAGAGCGATTTGGATCAGATAAAAAAGAGAGGGCCCCGTAACAAAAAACGGAGGCGGCGGCAGGGGGCGGGGGGGGTGGGTAGACGCGGCACTGCCACTCAGCGACGTCGCCGCATCTCGATGTTTTGAATTGCCAGTCGTAAAGAATGCTTTTTATTGATTTCGGCACCAGAGGACAGACACCACCCGCGCTTCGTTCCACACCTCGAGCAGAGCGAGGCTTTCCTTCCCTCGCGTGACTCCTCCCTGCCCTTCGTCTCGGCTCACGATCTCGCGAGATAATCGTCGCTCGTAAGCGTTTGCTCGATCCTCAAGGAGCAGACAGACTCCGCGTGGACATTTGTCCACGAGAGTTCGGTCGAGGTTGAGCGCCGCCTTGGCTTGGTTGATATTTTGCGTTAATTGATACGCATTCTGGGATACTTTATAACGTACAGCTTTCTGCTTATCGGTAACGGCCGATCTCGTTACATAATTTTGATGGGCAATTTTAACGAGCCTCGCTTGCTCCTCGGCCCTATCTCGCTTTGCTATCTCCGCAAAAAAAAAAGCAAGATACGAAAATGAAATTACTATCGCTTCCGTGAAACAATATACTAACTCGGTTAAGTCCATAAATTAAAATTATTCGGATGCAAAGCGCTCGGTTGAGGGACGATTAAAAGCCTCTCCTGGTTACGTAATGAACGCTAGACAATTTTCTTTCGCGTCACGTTTACGTTTCTTCTCGTAAAACGTAACCTCCGCGTATCCATTTGTCTTCGTTGCAAGAAATCCCGGCTAGGAAGAAAGAAAAACGGGGCAACGGACCTACGAGCGTATCTTTGGTGTAAGGCTTCGCCGATCATCCGTAAAATCTGGTTAGGAAGGCAGCATATGTAGAGAAGAAAATCATCGACCCAAGGTAGTAGTGGCAGTGGCTCTTTCTTTCCCCGATACGCAACTGAGAGCTGAGCCTGCTATTGAAAAGTTTTTTTTTTTTTTTTTTTCGTAAATACATTAGCTTTTTCGTTCATACTTCTATACTTATATTTGTAATAAATATTAGTCCACATATATTTATATATTTATAAAAAAAATTCGTTCAGAACGTACACGTATTCGTTATCAAAAAACCTCTTAGATTTTTTTTATCGGTTTTTAAAACTTTTTTTCAGGTATCCATCATTACTCTTTTAAATTTATTTATTTTTTTCTTTTTTTTTTCTTTAAAGACATATGGCTGCCTTAAATAGTAGATTAAAGTTAAAATTGAATGGAATTTGAATTGATAAAAAAACGCACATAAAATTTTAACAACTGTTTTCATATCTTTGTAAACGCTATACTTTATTTGGAAAATTATACTTTACTTTTCATAATATAAATTACATAAACATTATCGTACGTTGTCATAATTATTCAACTTCCTTTTCATATTCGCTGTTCTGCAATAATTGAAAATCGTTTGAAATTAACATAGTGGATTATGCATTGTAATCATTTAACATGTACGAAATTTCATTAAAATATTTTGCAAACTAAAAACTAGAAGTCTGTCGATCAAAGTATATAAGAATTAAAAATTGATATCGAAATAAAAATTAATAGTGTTATTTGAAAAATATTTTCTAGAACTAATCTCAAACTTTTTATCTGGAAGAATTCTTTAATTTTTATTTTAAATTTGAAAACTTTTCAACATTCTATCACCACCTATCAAATTATATTTTTAAACATATGTGATACGAAACTTTCCTTTTATCAATATTTTATGTACATTATAGCTTGTATGATATAAAAAATCAATGTGATTTATCGGCAATTTTTAAAATCCTATAAATTAAAAATATATAAATTACAAAAGATAATTAACCTTTATACAGCATGCTTTTTTCGATAAGATTAATAATCAAAGCCATTAGTTTGATCAGAATAAACATTTAAAATAATTGATTACAATACGATCCATATTACAGATTAGCTTAAATTTTTTTTTTTTTTTATCATATTAAAGTAATGGTGAGCAATAAGCTTCAGGCTTTATTTTTTAAAATAAATTCGCTTAGCTTGCAATATGATTATCTGTGAGATTCGTCATTTTAATATTTTAATGTATTAATATAGTAATAGCATCTTCGCCGCGTTTAAAAATTACAATAGTTGTAATAACACCAATTTTCCCTCGAAGTTGCAGGCTTCCGTGAACATATGGTACTCGCTCATTAGTACAGGCTCGGAGTACAGTTTAAATTTGTGGTGAAGCATAAACACTGCTCTACGTAGGAAATTACATTTTCATGCAGCTAAAGTGCGATATCTTTCGGGGGGGGGGGGAATGTCCTCCCTCGGTCTGTCTAAAATTCGAAAAATAAAATCATATTAATAGCCGTAGACTGAAAGCTCGTAAAAGCGGACAGCCGTGTCTGCAATAATAAATTGTGTCGATTATCACACGTAATAATATATATATATACGAACAATAATCCCCGAGCATTGAATATCGCTCAATAAACCGAATGTCAAAGCTAACGAAGGCCCCGTCCAGGGGCTGCTTTCTCATCGCTCGATTTTGCCTTCCTATCCTTATCACAGCGCAGTCGCTCATTGACACGAACAAGATACAAATCAAGTATCCTCTGCTGTGTTTTTCATTTTAGCTCGTAGCCTCCCGGCTTCGTTATTTCTTAAGAGTTTTTTTCGTTATTTTGGGAACGGCCGGGCTTTCGGCTGGAGGAGTGACCGAAGGGTCGTGCACGCGCGAATTAATTCCACGAAAGTGAGCCGGATAATTGTGCACACGCGACGCCATTATTAGTCGACCGGCATCCGTTGAAAGCTTTGAGGGGGAGTAACGCTGACTGACGAAGTAGCCATTTCTTGTTTTCCTCGGGCTCCGTATTTCTTCCTCGCAATGTGTGCACGTGTGCATACATACATACATCCATACATACATACGTACATATATGCATGCATACATACACACATACAAACATACATACATACATACATTCATTACATACATACATTCATTACATACATATACATACATATATATATATATAGAATTCAACGTCCTAGCACCTACGGAAATTACTCCAGGATTTTGTAAGTGGATGTAACATGAAATATTTTTGTTAAAAAATAATCAAGCCTTCAATTTTCTCCCTTTTAACGAATGCGTCGTAATTAGTTACCATTTCTATGAATATACTTTACGGAAATACTGGCAGTGAAAATTAAGCATCTCAAGAACTACTGATACTTTTTAGCTCGTAACTTGTTTCGAAACGTTAAATGAAATTTCATAATGCGCTCACTTAACTTTTTGAAATATTGCACAACGTAGATTCTTAATTAAAATTTCTATCCATTATTAAGTTTGGGAGAATGTTGCATCCTCAATAAATTTAGGCATTAAAAATCATTAATCTTTTTTAAATACGAATTCTTGACATTATTGCCTTGCAAGCTCACTGTCATACCAATAAAAAAAAAATTAATAACACCCGAACATTATGTATTAATTATAACAAAAGTCATATTTTTTTTACAAATATTTTTGACGAATAAATTAACTTCTTTACGGGATATATAGGTATTACAATAGATATCTATTTTACCGACGATCGACTGCAAAGATTCTTCATTATCTATGCAGTAGCAAGTTATGTTCTTTATGGGGCATCGATTATGTACCATTGATAACATACTTTACTATTACGTTATTATAGGTGACGTAAGCACAAGTAATCCAGCAAAGTTTACGCTGTAAGCAACATTCTATATAAATAGTATCTAACCACTCGATGTAATAAGGTAGAAATCTGTAATCGATATTTATTTAATTCATCTCTAACTCTTTTTTCCTTTATTGCGACGTTTTTGAAGATCGCAACATCGCGGAAATTAAGTATTTTATCACTATTCTACTTCGCTAATAAATAATATTTTTAGCTTTTAAATATATTTAAAATAGCAGTGACGTAGTAATGTAAAACTATTGTTCCTCGAGGTTATAAAATTGCAGATTCGGCATTAGATAGAAAGTAATTTATTACATTATTAATTAGATTGGATAATAACTTCATAAAAATGTTATCGTTCGATATGAGTTTCGAAAAATTCTAATTTATCGCTTATTAATACCGTACAATATTGACAGCAAAAATAAAAGTCGAATAGCAAATTCAGTCGGACAAATACTGTACAGGAAGGGTATGTTGATAATGCCCACGAACTTTATTAGAATTATTGTTATATTTGTCGTAGAAAACGAGCAGCGTTTGCACAATTTTCGCGTGATTCTCATATTTTCTTTGCATCTTTCGAATAATTTTTCGAAACTCGTTCGAAAAACATAAACGCCGACATAGAATTCGGTGGTTGGAGTTGGCTTTTACTCGGAACTTCTGGTATTGGTCGTAGACGCAGCCCCTACTCAAGGAAGTTCCCCAAGAGTTGTCGACTTTCACCGAGGCAAAATTTTAAAATCGCGGCTCGCCCCGTGCTGGAAGCCAAAGTAGGAAAAGCGCCGGCTTACCGGGCGGCCGGCTAATGGGAAAAGGCGCTCCTCGTCAATGTCCCCGCATTTTTTAAAGGACGAACCCAACGTCCGTTCGTTCTCCCTTTATTCGTAAGGGTCTCGGATCGCGAGACGTCGGGCGTTTTTCTGGGCCTCGTTGGCAACAGCTGATTCGAGTCCGCAGATAAGAGAGCGAGAGGGCCCGAAAACAAAGGAGCCCCTCGCACGGGGTAAGGCCGCCGCCCCTCCCTCCCTCCTTGCCCAGGGCCTCGGGAGAGCGGCTCGGTCGCCTGGGCCGTCCCGGCGGCGGCGGCGGCGGCGGTCATCATCGACAGGCCTCGGCTCCGACTGTCACGCTCGAGGTGAAAGTGTAATGACAAGGTCGGCTCGCCGATCCTCGTGCCTAGTGGGCTCCCGGGGCGGGGTGGGGTGGGGTGGGGCAGGGGGCCGTGGAATTCCCTGGATATGATTATTCGGCGTCGCGGCTGCGTGGCGCGCGTCGTTTTTATGACATGTGCGCCGGAGTCACCACCGACGACGACGACGGGGGCTTCGGGTGCCGTAAGGCGCACGCAACCGAGCGCCCGAACAGGTGCTCCCCCCCTCTCCGCCGGCTCCTTCTTCGGCCCAGGTAACGGACGATCTCCCTCCCTGTCCTCCCTGCCCTCCCGCGCCATTCCTGCCCGTTCACGAGCAGCTGCCGCGCCAGGTGTGCGCTCCTGCGTCTTTTTCTTTCTCTCCCTCGGTGCTGCTGCTGCTGCCGCCGCCGCCGCCGCCGCCGCCGCCGCCGCTGCAAATGCTACTAAGCCGCGAGCAGCTCTTGTCCGACTCGAAGGTCCTGCGCCTTCGAGATTCCGACTCTGTCCCCTTCGACTCATTTCCGTCCTTCTAAGATCTTCTCCGCCGAGGTGAGAATGCCAATTTCGCAGCCTCCGACCTCCTCGCGGCCCCCCTCCCATCGCTAGCTCGGGGACTCCGCACAGCGTTGGTCGTGATCTCTAGATTTTGCTACTAGCCGAGGCGCACGGGCGTTATTATAATTACCGTACGCTTGGAAGTTGAATTTCGATTTACCAGGACACGCGCGCCAACATGCTTTCAATCTTCGTATGAATGCAGGGATTTTTTTCTTTTTTCTTTTTAACGATAAAAGTTTTTTGAATTCTCGATTCGGTCCGTTCAATCTCGAGTCATTTTACTTTTGTGAAAATACGATTATGACATCTTCGATTCATTATTTCACGGCGTCCTTCGTGATACGAAGCTCATAATCGAATCGCGATTCAATTTTCAGATATCTAAGTACACGGTATGAATTCGAAAATCAACTCTACTCAGAGTAAAGAATGTTATTAACATTTCAGCTCCTTGTGTATATTTTATGTAATGGAATCGTTTAATGTAAGCAACTTACAATCTAATAATATTAAAAGCAAAAAGTTGTTGGCATTGACTCGATTGACGCGTCAATAACATTTTAGCAAATGCTTTCTCGTACTAAAGCTTATTAATTAACGCTATAAAGAATAATTATAGTTTATTTTCAAGTAAAAATAACCTTTTAACTATTACAGTTCACTCACATTTCTATCAAAGTATAATATGATTCAGCTATTGAATACTTAAATTAAAATTATGAATCTCGAACGTGATGTATTTAAAGATAATATGAATTTCTTATGTCAATCTTCACTAGAACCATCTAAATTGTGATGTTTTCATTCCTGAATAATCATCGAAAAAATTAGATAAAAAATTTAGGAAAACGCGTTTGTAGCATTTGGCGGCGCGAGGCTGCATTTTTTTCCCTTCTCAATGAATGATGGCTTTGTTACGATTTCCAGACTCCTCCTCTCTGCCTTCGGCCCTTTTTGCCTCTAGAGCAACCGCCACGAATGCGCGGGAAATGGGAGAAGGAATGGCTTCGTCGGCCGGGAAATCTATCTCGGGACTTATTTTTCATGTTTGCCAATCCATTTGATGACTTAACGACTGTTTCACTAGTGATTGATTTATAGGGCTTTGTTATTCTTTATCCAAGCGGTATTTCAACTGAACAGAGAGCGAACAAAAAAGAGAGAGAGAAAGAAAAAGAGATAGGTAGATAATGTGATAATGAAAGAAAAGCAGAGACGAATATTGATGAATAAGGTAATACTTGCGATGTTGAAAATGCACTTGCTTAAATTTCAACTTATAGAATCGTAAAACAAAAAAAGAAACAATTAATGCAATGAAATGAGCATTTTTTTATTATTAAACAAGTGTAAAAAAAGTGTCTTTCTGTTTCTCTCTTTTTTCTCTCTCTTTCTCTCACACACACATACGAAAAATACTAATCCACGTTCATTTTACATGCTAAAATCAGTCGGATCGATGCCTGACGGTCGGGCGATAAGCCCTAACCTCATAAAACGTAACTTTAGAAAATTTAAAAAAAAACCCCCCGTTTAAAGAGCGATTTCCTGAAATTTAAAGCGGCTGCATACCGGAAAGAGAGATAGAGAGAGAGAGAGAGAGAGAGAGAGAGAGAGAGAGCAGCCAGGGCATTATTTTCGAAATCAATGGAATAAGCGGGAGCGCAATCCTCCCGATCCTCATCTTCCTCCATCTTTTCCTTCTCCTCCGCCCCTTTCTTGCCCCATGAGTCGTAGGTACGGAATGAATGCATAAGAAAGGAAAGAGGAGACGGATTCATGTGATTCGGGAGGTCGCACAAAAGACGAGCGCAGCCGTTCCGAAAGTAAAGCGCAGCTCGGCCGCGGCATCCGCTCCTCCACCTGGACTGTTCTGTCCTCTCCGCGCCCCGCGCCCCTCGCCCCGCCCCTGTCCCTCACGAGCACCAGGAGCACCCAGCAACGAGTGACTCCGTTTTGGACTCGAGGCCTCGAAGTTACGCGGGAAAATTCCCCACGACTGTCGGCCAATGGCCAACCGCAAGTCTCTCTGTCTCTGCGTACCTGTCTGCCGCTCTCTCTCTCTCCCTCTCTCTCTCTCTCTCTTCCACGCACAAGCACGCACACAGATGCAGATACGCTAACCCAGTACAATATCGGGCGATTTGAAAGCAGCGCGTTAATGTTCTTAATTCTGCCCTCCTCCCACTTCAAAAGCGGGGGCGCCAAAGCTTTACGAGCACCATCGTAAGTCTTCTAATTTTTTTTTTTTTTTTTTTTTTTTTTTGCGACGAAGGCTCGTAAGTTAAGGGGGCAGACGAGGAGGCGATTTAGCGAACGGGCCTCGAGGGACGCAGGAACTCTTGCATCGGTGAGCCGAAGGGCCGCTGCTCCCTCGGAATCTGGGCTTTTGTTTACGGGCGCGAACACCACCCGGCCACTTCGTCGGCGCCCTTACGCATCTCCGTGCCACTTTCCCGTCTTCTCTCCCTCGCGCTTTCCTCTCTCTCTCTCTCTCTCTCCTCCCCCGCCCCCCGCCCCCCCAGCTCTCACTCTCTCCGGCCCTGGTCGTCAATCCCCTCCGATAGTCCTCGCCGCCGCCACCACCACCACTACCACCACCACCACCACCATCGTCGCCGCCGCTACCCCGCCGATCGCGCAGTCCTACGGCCGAGGGGCGGGCGGGCAAGCGAAAACGATCGTCGGAGGGCCCGGAACGCGGGGGCAATAAGGGAGGCTCGGCGGCGCTCGGCCGAGTTCAGTTGTCAATCGGCGGCCGCGGCATGCGGATCGGCTCCCGTTCACCAGGCGCAGCTAAGAATCCCTCGGTGGCCGCTGCCCGGGAACGAGGAGGCACTAGGCCCGGTCCCCGAATGGGCCTGCTACCCCTCCTGACCGACAGGGCGAGAAAGATGATGGCGATCCTGAGGGAGGCCAGGCCCGATCGGTGAGTACTGACTGAGCTGCGCGCGGTAGTGCCTTCGACCAGTAGAGTCCCCCTCCCCCTCCCCCCTGCGCCTACGCCTCCTCCCGATCCAACAAGCGCTTGCTTGCCTTGCCCCCCCCCCTATACCCGAGCACGCCGCTCAAGCCCTCGACGAGTGTCGCGATAATAAAACCGCTTGCTCGAGTCTCTCGGGGGGTATCGCAACTTTAACGGTATTTTTATTAACTCGAGCATTAAGCGCCCCTTCCGGATATTGAACTCCGGATCAGAAGGCAAAGTTCCTTCCTTCATTGGCTACGGCCGTTGTGCAGGTCATCGATTCACAAATATTCCGATTCTTGTAATTGTTGTACGCCCCATTTTACCTAGGGCAGAAATCCATTAGGTCACAGCTATTCAATAGTAGATCTTTGGTAATTCGTTATGCGTTGTAAGTACATCAGTAGTAGAGTCTCTTTTAGAAGCCTTACGTATAATAAAAACTGCTTCAAAAAAAAAAAAAAAAAAAAAAAAAAAAAAAAAATGAACGAGAACGATTGTAAATCGAATAAATATAATTAGTCTCTGTCCTCTTTGAGGGATCGGCCGGTCAGAATTTTCAGTTTGCTTCACACTTTTACAGTGCGTAACCGTGAAGATCTTTAAACGGGCACCAGTGGGGGAGAAAGAAAGACCGAATAGAGGCCACGGCCGTAATAATTTTCGACTCTCTCGAAGTTTGTAACATTAAGGTCGAAAAAACGAAGATTATCGAAATCACGAGTAAACGCGCGCGCTTATGAAGCCGGAAGAAGACCTCCCTCCAGGTCTTCCCCTCTTCTAGAGAAGAGCCTGTTCGATTTTCAATCGACTCCACCTCCGAGCCGCATATCCGAGCCGAACTCGGCCGCGCACCAGCTGTTATCTAAGGAAGGCGTCCTGGAAACACGATCCGACTTAAAAATGAAGTGCAACTGCCGAGGCAGATCGAGATAAATGTTGGATGCCCTAGGGAGAAGCTTACGCATGCACACGGTTCGTTACTTATTTTTCTGGCTCCGAGGTACACGATGTTGCCGCTGCTCTTTTCTTCTCCCCCCCCCCCCGCGCAAAAACTAATTTCCCCGATGCGCGTTGTCCAGTTTTGTAACGCTGACGGGCTGCACACGAGGGGCTCTTAGTGGACTCGTCCGGGTCTCGAATCGCCCCGAAACATTTCGCGAAACTTCGTTAAGATTCATAGAATTTCGAACGGTGAGCTTCCTTGTCCCCGAGATTTACACGGTTGGCAAACCGTTGGATTATACCGCGTAACGCTCCGAGTATCGCGTTAGCTCGAGAACCTTAAAGCGAGTCGTCATTGGCAGCTGCATTTGGAAGCAGATCAGTCGATGAGCCACAATATATGCATACGCGTATTAGTATATAAGGAACACAGCGAGGAGACCTTTGATACGAAGATCTACAAATGCTTGGCTGTAACGGGCAAAGCGACGAATAATGGTAGAGCCTGGCCGGCTGCCCGGGAGGAAAACGAGCCAACGCCCGAGGCGAGCGAGCAAGCAATCGCCGATAACAAAAGTGAAAAAAAGAGGGAAAATAATAATGCCCACCTTTGCGCGGCATCGGGCTACGCTCCTCCAGCCTCTTGCTTCTCACGGGCTCGTGCGATCATTGATCCTTCCTCCTTCCCGCGGAGTCGCCGGTGGTGGTCGCTACGGTTTCCTCCGCGTCCGGAAAATCGGGATTCGCCGGATGACGGCGGCTTTCTCTCCTGCCAGGTAAAACCCATTGGGCTCCCGACCGCTAAGGGAGCCGCTCCCTGCCCCTGTTCGCACGCTGTTCGCGCTCCAGTCGGGCGATTAACATTTTCGGTGAGCGTGCGTGAGTCAGGGGGCAGTTTTTACAAAAAACAATGCCTCCCAAATCTGCCTCCGCTCCCTCGGAGTCCCTTCGATACCATTATATATTCACCGGCTCCTCGTCGAAGGGCGAACCTTTGCCTAAGCGTAATTGCGCTGCGGCCCGATTGTCGGGGCTTTTGTCGCCCCTACTTCGACGATGCGAGATAAACATCGATGATCAAGATACTTTGGGCACGTCGAGGATTGCGAGGAAGGCGTTAGGGCCACGGCCTGGGCACATTCGTGGGCAGCCTATTTTTCGTAAAAATTCAACGTCTTGTTTAAGTCCGCCGAAATAATAATATTTGTCCTTAAATGCATTGAGTAAAATTTAGAAAAAGTCCCTTCGGTAGAACACCCATTACACCACAATGTGAAAAGAACTTTTTCTTTTAGCCTGTGTTTTAGCTGGAAGGGGCTCCCGACATTTTTACTCGAGTAATTAGACTTGGCGCGCATACATAATTAATATTTTCCACGTAAATCTAGAATTTAAAATTATGTATTAATTTTCTTAAGCTCCTCGGGAAGCCATTTCGTTGGCCTGTCAACTTTTGCAATAATACCGATGTGGATACGAAATTAATTTTCATAAAAGCGTTGAAACTTATTCTTTACCTCCCAATTACGGTTTTTTCTTTCTTCTTCTTATTAATAACTGCAATCGTTGAGTAACCAGAGCGACTCCCGCAGACTCGCACTATAACACTTTTCTCCACATATTGCATCGCGTGCTCCATGGGCAACATCCTCCCAGGCTTAATTCCTCCTTCGGTACTAAACCTTCAATAAGCATCGTGCATTCCTTCGGCGGTCATTTTTCTCCGAACTCCCCTGGAGTTCGTTGTTCGCTACGGAGGGCACGAATACATAATAATCCTTGTGTATTTCGCCCTGTAAGAGCTAGCGACTGGACGGGAATCGCTGGAATAAGATAGAACGAAGCTGGGAAGCGGCTCTCGAGTAAAACGGAAGAGCTCCGAGGAGGACGTGACGTGATAGATGAATCGGGTTTTAAAGGAGCGTCCTGGTTAAGTTTATATCGGCGCATCGCAAAAATGAAGTTTGCGCGTATCCTCGGGCCTCGCCTCATTCCGCGTTCGCGATCTACATACGGAGCTGCGAGTTATCCCCGATGATTTACGAGGCAGATAACTGCGCCTCACCTCGGCAGTTTTTCGTAATGTGAAATCGCCAGCATTAACAGAGGCCTTAAGCGAACCTGTGTGATTCTGTTTTCACATAAATGTCCTTCGGCTCAGGAGATTTTAAACTTTACCTTCCTACTCGAGCGCTCGATTTTCCCTATAAAAAAAAGGACGCATTTTACAAATTTTGATATCAACGGTTTCTCTCTCTCTCTCTCTCTCTTTCTCTATCACTCTCGAACTTACGAAATAGGTTCGATCGATCCCCTAAGGACGGAGCTGTCGATCCGAACAATTCGCGGAGCCGAAAACTGAGCCCCCTCGACTGCTATATTTTATTTTCGAGGAATGGCCCGCGATTGCTCGCGCCTCGAGATACGCCGAGCGTCGAGGAGATAAGTTCCACCGGCCGGCTCGTGGTCGATCACGTGAAAGACTCGGGGAGCTCTCCATTAGCGAGGAAGGCCGGTCGGTCACGCGGGGCCAGAAGCGGAGCCTCGGCTCCCCCGGTGGATTTCCCGTCGATTCGCCCGCTTCGAGAGGGAGAGAGGAGAGTCGCCGCCTGTGATGAAACGCGGCTCGGTCACGCGAATCCCGGGTAATTATTATTTGGTCGGCCAGCGGTGGGTGGGTGGCGCATCGAGAAGGGGTAGTCGGGGCCAGCCAGGGAAGTCAGCGGCCGCACGCGAGTCGCACGGGGGCAGGAGATTGCTAATGTCCACGCGGCAGTTGCCAAAGTACTCGGCGAATCGGGCTCTCGGCCTCGCCGCCGGCAGTGCCTCGATAGCGCGCAGACTCCCGGCGATCCACCGCGATAAGAATTATCGTTGAGCGAGGCGAGAGGCGCCCCCGGCGATCGTTGAGCCTCTCCGCGGATCGAGCCCAAGCCAAACGGTACCCGAGATCTCCCGCGCCGAAGCCTGGACGACGACGACGACGATGCGCCTCTTCGGGCCTCTCGCTCACTTCTTAAACTTTCGAGCTCGATTATTTTGGCCGAAGCGCGAAAGCAAGCCTCTACCTAACGTACTGCGGCCGATCCAATGCGCGTGTGCTGCCCCCCCCCCGCCTAATTATAAACTGGCCTCTGCTCGACCCTCGAATGAGCTTTCAATGCAAAGGTCGAGGAGAGGCTAGGCTGGTTTCGAGATTAAGGCTAAGTTTCCTGTACGACTTTCACAGTACGGGAATAATCTTGGACATTGGAGCAGGCATTTTACACGGCAGCTGTATTAAGTTTTGTCTCGCTGCAAGGCTCTCAAGGATATTGGAGTACAAATATTTGCCCATTAGTTTCGATTCCCAGCTTCTTTTATCATCGTCGAAGGTGCCCACGCCTTAACTAATACACGTGCCATCGGTTGAGAGGAAATCTCCCTCTGGTATAACTTCACTCAACGGCAAGAATTTTCTTTCGAAGCCGTCAGTGCCGGACAAGGATGTATTCCTCTGTTTCTTCGAAACGTTATTTTCTCTCTTTGGCCCACGATTCGACTGCTATACTATACAATGATATGGACGACCGGAGAACAGCTACTTGACTCAGTAACATCGCCTTATAAATCAATCAGTGCAAGCGATTGTCCAATCGATTAAACAAATTTCAATTTATTATAATTATTTTTTCTCTCTGCATTAAATTAACGATCCTCTTCAATATTCCTTAGCTTGTTCGTTTGAATAGTAATTCTTAAATGCGACTACATTGACTGAGCTTTCATATTTTTCGAAACATTGATCCACTTTTATATTGATTAATTTCTAATTGAGGCCAAATTAAAATTTGATGTTTCCTGTTATTAAAGAAATGAATTTCACATAAAAAGTCTTTATGTATGAATTTTTTTAAACATGAATTATATCATGGTTTTTTTGTTTTATTAATATTTAATGTCGAATTTGTAGCAAAATATTTCGATTTTGTTTGCATCTCCAAGCACTTTTATTAAAAAACAGAATTTTTTTTAGAACAGATTGTAATAATACTATATAGTAAAGCAAACTTTTGTGTATAAACTTATTTACTGATTTTCAGTATACTAGTAAATATATCGACAGAGTATAGTCACAGGTAAAAATAAAATCGTATTAATTTTTTTTAAGATAAAGAGTACAGTTTATAATTGAAATCTTTTTTAGTATGTGCAGTGTATGCTACTTTTTTAAAATTAAATTTTATCTAATATTAATTTTTAAAGGGCTTTTTTTAGGTGTACTTTTTTCAATATATAATTGATTTAATAATATAGTGGATAAATAATTATGTAAAATAAAAATGTCTTTTTAAATACTCCACTCGATTGCTTCAAAGTTATATTATCGCCTACAAGTATTTATAATACCAAGATAATGAAAATTGTTTTTATTGGTGTTGTAGATGAAAAAAAAATTCAAATATAAACAAGAAGTCCAGATTCGTTTGAAATTATAATGTGTAAACAAATTTTTAATTTTCTTATCTTGAAAAAATGTTTATAATACCAGTGGATCGATTTTTAGGTACATCATAGTTAGATAATTAATTCCATTGGCGAAGATTAATATTAATATTGGATGCCGCGTATAAAACGCAAACAACTGAATAAAATGAAAAAGAAACTTCAATTAAATTAATAACAGTGAAAATAGAATACGGAAAATATGAATACTTACGAGACTTCCATTATAGAACTTATAAAATTGAATCCTTATAATCACAACGTGTATCAATCCTCAATTTGATAGCAACCGCCGAGGTCAATATCAGAGAGGGAGTTAATAAATTAAACAAAATCGTATTTTACGTACATAGGAAAATTGCCATTGGAAATAAAAAGAAGGGAAGCAGCCGAGGAAGAGAAACATTTTATCACAGTCAGTCGGTAGGCTAAATTAAAGCGAGAACTGGATAACGACGTTTCGCCGTGGCTCTATTGTCAGGGATAAGGCCGCATCGAGCTTACCGACCATTAGCCCCCGTCAATAATAACCATATTATGGCTTCTCCGGTCCCTGCCCTCCCGTCGAGTCGAGCGCCTCCGCTCTTGTTTTTCCCATGGAAAAATCCCCGCCCGGCTCCCACGAAAGAGGAGTCGTTCGCTTTTCCCGCGGCGGTCGCGCAATTAAGCGCGGCTCGCCCTGGTCCGGGGACTTCCGCCCTCGTCTCGCCTCCTCTCGGGAGGAGCGAGCGATCGAGGGGGGTGGGCCGCATTGCCGGCCGAGAGGGTGAGCTGCGGGGAGAGGGAGAGCGACGGGGGGGGGCGGGTGGTGGTCGGTCGCCGTCGTGCGCGACGCACACGCGCGACTGCGGGAGACCGCATATCCTTCCTGTTAATCGCCGTACCATCTGCCTTCCGTTCCCGCGCGCTTCCGCTCGCCGACCCCGGCGACGCGACCTGCTGCTGCGCTCCAGCCGATGTCCCACCCCGACGTGGCCTCGCTCTCCGATAGCCCTTGGGCCCCCCCCCCAAACCCCCAGCCCGCCGAGTCACTCCGCCTCCTCGGCCTCGTGCCCCCTCCTCGAGCCCTCGGAACACCGCCGTTGGTTTTTCTTTCTTTCCCTCTTCTTTTTCTCTTCCTTTCTTTTTTCCTTTTTTCTTTTTTCTCTCTTTCAATTTGCCTCGCTAGTTTCGTGTGCACCGAATACGAATAATGCCTTGTTCCGGGGCTCGCGATTGAGCTGCCAATGGATAAGCTCGTGGTGTGGTACACGTTCATTCGACTGCACGAGTGAGCGATCAAACGAAGAGGGAGAAGAATACGCACACGCTCAAATAATGCATTTATATACAAAGTAATTCAACTCATCGTGAAAAATGCGCGCGCGCGCCCCATTACGATGTAACGACTTTTTTGACCGGGCTTTTCAATCCACCGAACGTATGAAATTAGCATCGGGGCTGCAACTTGAACATAAGCGGTGCGCCTTTTTTTTATAAGCTGACACAATTGTTGCGAATGATATTTATACTAGATCGTCGAGGAGCGTCGATTACGGTTAAATGGGGGGGGGGGGGTATCCGTTGAATGTGCCGCAAGTACTACTTAAAGTGCATAACGTCTCTTTCGCGTATTAACAGAAATAGGAAACCCAAGAAAGAGGCAATTAGCGAAAACATCTATACTTTAGAGACAATATAGAAGTCTTCATTCCTGTCCGCTGCTTTATATTTTGGCAATGTTTACGAACACGTGGTTAAGCTACTCTTTGTTTCTCTGGGAGCGTACGATAATGCGCGCAATGCCGTATTCGTCGTTTTGTACATTGTTGAATAGGAATTCCATGATTGCCATTGATCGCAGCTGTTAAGGCAAATTCTTTTGTTGGATTAAAATCGTGATTAGGATTTAGTTCTGTAGGTGTTTTTTTTAAATTCCTTAATGCGTGGACCAGCACAAACTGCTGGGAGTTTTGTTAAGAGTAAATTTATTAAAAAAAAAAAAAAAAACTACGGTAATATTTTTATGCTTCTTTATTTTTAAATGTGGAATGATTACTGTCTTTACAAATTACGACCGCTGGTCGCTTTCTATTGTATACATTTATAATACTTTACATTAAATTAACACTAAATATTGTAAACATACATTGCATTGTCTTACAGTGCATTGGGTCGACTTATGCCATGATAATGAAGCGCAGCTCCAGGACTGTTGAATTCTTTTGGGAGGGTGGGAGGGAGGGGTGGAGCGGGTCGAGGAGGAGTAGAGGAGAGGGGAACTGGTTATAACGAGAAGCCAGATCGGCGCGTCGTTGTAAAGTAAGCGTGAAGTAAAAATAAAGGTGCAGCACGTAAAAATAATCGGCTAAATAAATAGGCATAAAACGGCAAATGCAATTATAAAAGGGAAATACGAGCGACGAGTGGCGCAATCCAATTTCAAGAACGTTTGAGGTTAGAAGAGGCAAGTCATCTCTGCCCGAGTCGGAGGTGCATCGGCCGCAATGAAATCGGAGGCGTCGCTCGCGCACGCGCCACCGCCTCCCAAAAAAAAAAAAAAAAAAAAAAGTAATACGTTAGGATAGCAAACGAGGAGGGTCGCGATCGGCCAGACCGTCGCCTGCTTCCTCATACGAGGAAGTAGAGCACGGCGAGGAGCCCGAGGAGGACGGCGCCCAGGATGACCGGGAGCGGTAGCCCGGAGCCGGTCTCGCTCCCGGACTTGCTGCTGCCGGGGTCGAGGCTCCAGCTTGACTTGAGCTTCGCGTTCCGCCTCTCCTCCGCGACTATCTCCCCCACCAGGTACTTGCTCATGAGGGCAATCGCGTCGGTCGAGTGGCCGACGTCGTTGAAGTCCTCGCTCGCGTCCTTGCCCGCGTGATCGAGGAGGACCTCCTCGCCGCCGGGGTGCTCGTTCAGGAACTCGGTCACGTCGTACACCTTGTCGTGTATCACGAGCTTCGTGCTCGATTTGCTGGTGCTGGCCCGCACCTCCTCGTAAGTGTACTGCTTGAGCTCCTCCATTGTCGCCTGGGCCGGTACCTGAGCCTCTGACTCTGAAACACTTGGAGGTGGCATTGCGCCTCTGTCAGTTCGGCCGCTCGCCGTTGCTCCGTCGCTCGCGTTCCCCGATACCACTAGGAGGAGGAGGAGGAGGAGGAGAGCGATCCCCGGAATTTAGGTTAGCTTCGCAGCGCGACTCGCCGCCGCTCTTTCTCGCGACGCCCTCCTCGGCGACCTCCTCGCTCCACGGGGGAGAGCCTCTGGGCGCGCGAGGGCCCCGCGATCAAGGCAACCTTCTCGGCCTGACGATGAGCCGCGGCTCGGCCTCTGCACGGCCGAGGGGGGAAAATTCTTCGCGATGACCCGGCGCGAGTGAGTGATCGTAGTTGCCTCGGCGTCGGGTGAGCCTTCGCCGACGCTTCGACGCGCTGTTTGAAATACCTCGGAGGATTGCTTGTGCCCGAAGTCGCCTCCTTCGTTCCCCCCTCCCCATTTCCCATTCAGCGACCGAAGGCAAGGCTGAGGCTACGGGCGATTTCATAAACAATCTCGTAAAGGCTCGTATCGGGTGTATTAAAATTTACCCGCGATGAGCTCGAGCGCGTGCCGACACGATAAACAATAATAAGGTAATACCTTGGGAGCAGGTGACTCGTCAATATCCCGTTAATTAATTCGTATCGAGTACACACGCGGCTTTATAAATAATGACGTATTGATTTTCAACGATAATTTTAATGATGACTTGATATTGTGGCGTGAGTTAGAGATTGTGGGAATTATATAATACGCAGTTTTTTTTCAACCTTATTAAAAAGAAGTCATTGCAAATGGCGACGTGTTGTCGAGAATCACGAGTGTATCAATTCCATTATTGTTGTATGAAGTTGACTCTTAAAAGCTACCTACAAAGTTTATAAATTGACTTTTCGTTTAAAGATAAAATAAGCATTTTGATTCGGTGCTAGAGCATATTTTATTAACGAAGGCAATTAACTTATGTGTACAGGTTATTAAAGATTACTATCCGTCTAAAGAAACAATCGACAATGTTATAATGAACTTACTTAGGAGCAAGTTAACTTAATTCTTATTTGAATGTTTCATAAATTTAAATGATTAGGATTGCGGTGAAATGAAATGTAGCGAGATAAAATTTTTTTTATTATATTTATAAATGCCTGCTCTAATCTTGATAAGAACAGTTAAAGAGATATAAGAGATATAATCCAGTTTATATAAGTGTTTTCGATTCATTTGAAAATTTACAACTGGTCAAATTGCAATCTAAGATATTTAAGTTGTTGCACTAAGTTACGTACAATCTGAAAATTTTACCATAAACCTGAAGAAAAACTCTCAGAAAAACTGTTTCAGTATTTTCCAGTATTGCATCACTCACTCAAAATTGGAGTATTTGTCTACAGTTATAACTAAACTTAAAGATAATTAATGGTCAACTATTTTTCAGTGCCAAAGTAATTAGTATTACACGAGTAATGTCCGCAGAACACGCACGCATTATATATATATATATATATATATATGTATATATATATATATTAAATTGCACATTTTATTATTGTTGATCATCCGCGAGGAAAATATTCGATATGCACGTGTAATATAAATCCAACACTCGCAACAAAAATCAGCACAATAATGTAAATCCGATATTAAAGCTAAGTTTGCGCAAAATTAGCCTGAATTGCATAATCGTGTGTGCGCGCGCGCGTGTATGTGTGCGAAAGAGAGATAGAAAAGAAGTAGTAGAAAGGGGGGAAAAAGTACAGAAGAGGAAAGAAAAAACAAGGAGAAGCAAAGCAGCGGAAGAGTAAAGCAGCTCTTACTCGGGCGTCCAAATTATCCGATTGAAAATTATAATTTTTGCGGTCCGTGCCCTTTCTTCATTCGATTCGGCTTTTTTTCACAATAAAGTTGGCTCTCACCCGCGCCAATAATTGATACACGTAGGGAAAACACGTGGATGCTTACCTCCTTGGTACGGATGCGCGAGCTGATAGAAAACGACGAACGTGAGTTAGATGGCAGGAGAGAAAGGGAAAGCGTCCTAACCTCGCCTGAGTCTGTTTGCACGATGTGTACAGAGATACATACATGAATGCATGCATACCTATGTGCCATGTATACGTTGCGTATGATGTGTGTACATTTGCGTGCGTGTGCTTGCGCGGAGCATGTTTGTATAGATGTACTACAGTCTTGCGTGTTTGGTGGTGAAAGCGTGAGATGGGCGAGAAACGATAAGGGGTGAAGGGCGCGAGAAAGAGAGAGAGAGAAAGAAAGAAAGAAAGAAAGAATGAAAGAATGAAAAGAAAGAAAGAAAGAGCTTACATCAGTAGTATCAGTCCACTTCACCTCGAAGCCGCGCTCGCGAGTCGAATATACTGGCCCGACTCACGTCCGGCAGACTCGTCGTCGTAGCTTCGGTCTTCACGGTTCTTCCCCCTCTTACGCGCTCCGATTGCCTGTCTCCGTCTCTCTCTCTCTCTCTATCGCTCTGTCTCTGCCTCTGCCTCCCTCCGCCCCAAACATCTCTTTCCCACCAAAGCGTACGTACGACGCGTCCTCCTC
Source organism: Kradibia gibbosae (assembly GCA_018907135.1). Taxonomy (NCBI): domain Eukaryota; kingdom Metazoa; phylum Arthropoda; class Insecta; order Hymenoptera; family Agaonidae; genus Kradibia; species Kradibia gibbosae. The sequence goes on from JACCHX010000007.1 coordinate 15,307,489, forward strand.
GCGTTTCTCCCATGGAGGAAGCGACAGTTGCACCCCACCCCAGGGCCCGCCCCCCTGTACCCGGTACCCCGCGTCTTCGCCGGGCTCCTCCGCGGCTCGGCGTCGTCCGCCCCTGGCGGTGTCGTCCCCTGGCGGGCCCCCCTCCCAACAGCGCCACGCCAAAACCGAGCGCCAACAACTCGTTCCGCGTCCAGGCGAGGAGAAGACGACGACGAGCTGCGTTCGTTGCGCCCGATGAAGCGAAACTATAGCAAGGAGTGGCGCGCGCGTCGTCCTCATCGACGCACTCTGCCTCTGCCCGGCGTCCATGGTGGACGGATGCCACCCGGGCAACTTGTATTATTTCCTTTACCCAAAAGCCAGGGCCGTCCGTCCGCTAGAGCCCCGACGTTACCTAAGAGGAGCCCCGTTCTGTTATTCGGGCGCGGCCTCCCGCCTCCTCGGATCTCCCGCCGTCCCTACGACCCTCGCTGTCGGCCGCTGACTACACGACCACCGGAGCTTTGCGCCCGAGCAATTTATTCGACCTCCCTCCCTCCCTCCCTCCTGCCTGCCTGCCTGCCGCCGCCCCGACAACTGCCTTGACCCCACGCTCGTACAATGTCTCCATCTCGCATTAAATCTCTTTGTTATTGGAATTACGTAATTAGCCATAGCTTAGTTCCTTCCATGGCTTCGCTAACGGACATTTTTTAGCTGCCGTGAAATGGCAATCTTATCTCGTGTTATTTGTTCTGTCGTGTTCTCGCCCTCCGCCTCTTCCCCTTCCCTCCGGGCACATATACCCCCCCCCACCCACCCACCCACCCCCCGACGTAGAAACGATTATTCGCGCTGTTTTTTATTTCTTTTTTCTTTTTTTTCTTTCTCTCTCTCTCTCTCTTTTTTTCCCCCCTTCCTTCATTTATTCTTGCGCCCATGCGATCTAGAAAATGTCGATAAGCGCCATGAGAAATGCGTAACTGTTGCTTTTGAGGCCAACTGGAATTGAAGAGGAAGAAAAAACGCCGAAGCATTCAATTAAGGCAATATGACAAAATTTAATTGTAGACCACAAGTTTTTAGAATTAGCGGGGCAAGGCTTCTTCGAAAAACTTGCGTTGCGTGTGCTTATGGCACTGTTTATTAAAATTCGATCGCGTGTCATAATACTGCCATTAAATTGCGGGAGTCGTTTCTCATTTATTTATTTAAATGCAAGAAATCCAGCGATTGCGTAAAATGCCTAGTATCATTCTGCGTTTTTCATCCACAAATTAATAGTTACAAATTAAACAGCCTTAGAGAGTGTATAAGCATTCTCAATTTAATCGTAGAATTATAACGGCTACCATTAATATTCATCGAATATATTGTGCTGTTCCTATCATTCTAGTTGTCACGTGTGGCTACCTCATGGAAGGTTTTTCTACAAATTTAATAGGATTATTTCAATTAAAGCAAACGCTACGGGGAAAGACGGAAGGAACATTGACTTGCCCTATATGTAACAATAAGCCAATGGAAAACATTTTAAATAATATTAATTACTGTCTTAATTCAAGTATGGAAATATCGCGAAAAGTATCAAGATATTGCCGATAGTATCATTCGAATTAACTGCAATTTAATAACTCTACGCTCGTGCTGATTTTTTTTAATCCATCCTGCCTCCTCAGACGCCTCAACTTTCGGTAATTTATATATTTATGCACTTGTTGCTTTGAGAACGTTGCCAAAAACTGTTTTACAATTAAGTAACTATAAATAAGCGACTCGGGTTCTTTGACCAAAGGCAATTTTCCCAATCGAATTAAAATAACACAATTAGGCTTGTTTGCAGTGCATAAGCTATACAAGCCATATTGCTCCGATCAGCAGCAACCTAATGTTTGCAAATGAAAAAACGGTAAGGCTTTTTAATTCAAATTAAAAAAATTTCATCGACGCGTGGAGAGCTCTAGCCTCTCCAAGTCTTATATGCTTTTGATAAAACGCCCGAGGTGTACTGCTAGTAAAGTAGATTGCCACTGATAAATATTTATTCTACAATTATTATCTTGGAAACTTTAGCGATGCGTCGATATTTAAGGCTTCGATATGGATTTATTTCATTTTAATCAACGCGCTCGTATATAATACAAAATCTGTATCGAAAAGCAAGTTAATAAACTATTATATAATGCAATATAATTCGTTATGAAGCTCATGGAGTCGAGCGAATTAGCCGATATAAAACTATTAGTACGGTAAACTCTTTGCTAAATTTTTTATTCGAAAGCTGGTTGTTCCGTATTCTTATTGGGGCCTAGTTGTACGATGTACGGCTGCCCTGTTGCACATATTCCGCGCATAAGACAAAATAAAAATATACACAGCAAATAATTTTCAAGCAATGTTTAAAATAATATAAAACAAGTAAACGAAGAAGAACATTTGTCAGTCGTTTATTGATTCGTATGCCGAGGCACGAATGTGCGCTTACCGATACTCAGTAAAACATATAGTAAAAGATAACAGCGTAAGCTACAACTGCAAGGGCAATACACGCGTAAAAAATATTTGAACTGTCCTTCTTCGGCTCCTCGTAAGTCCACTTATCATCGTCGATCTCCGCCGGACCCTTTTTACTCGAAGCCTCTTCGCTATTCGATAAGTCGCCCTCGAGCTCACCAATTTGGTAGGAGTCCTTCAGTAGCTTGGCTTCCTGCGAACATTATACGCTTAAATTACAGATTACGGTAATGAAAAAGGAAATTGCTATATTTGGTATCGTACGCTACTTTTTTTTTTTCCCCCTATAAAGGTCGTGTACCGTACGTCGCGTGACTCGCGTAATAAACGCACTCGGGCGCGTTTCTCCCAAAGACCTCTCCAACGGGCGGCGCGTAAAATATCTACGCTCTAATGTATCGATTGGAGAGCCATTGAAAAGACTCCTCCCGACGCCACCTCGAAGAAAAGCAATAATTTTTTCGAGCAACGTTTGCCAAGCTGCGCACGCGGGCGCGATGTGAATTCAATGGCGACCGGAAAGTTGGCTCCGGAGGTAACAAAAATTACAACAGCCGCGGCAGAGTAGAAAGGCGCGGTCCGACTATTTTCCTTACTTCCGAGTGTCCGACGTCATCGAAGCACGTAGTGCCGTCCTTGCCGGCGAGATTGACGAGCACCTCCTCGCCGCCCGGATGCTCTTTCAGGAACTTGGTTAAATTGTAGACTTTCCCGTGCAGGACGATCCAGAGGTCGTCGTTATTATCGTGCCTCTTGATTTCCTCCTCCTTATACTTTATCGACATTTTTACCACTTACTCCCGGAAGGCCCTCCGCTCAATCGCTTTCTCTCTATTCCGGCTCTGTTGAAAAATTGCTATTTTATTCGTGCATTTGCAGCCGGTTATAAATCATTGCGCAATCGTGTAACAAACAATTTTTTCCCCTCCTCTTAAATGATCGTATAAACCTCTTCGATTGAAGCTAGCTCGTGCTTTTTTTTATCTTGCCGATCGGTGGTTAAATTAAAATTTAACCTTTTATCTCAAAAATTGACCATGGTCCATACTTTTAACAATAAACGTGTGGTGCATTTGTATGCGCCACGAATGTTTTCGCCGAGAAGCTTTTTGAAGACACTTATCGATCATTTATTTACTGACGATGGGTATATTAATTTTCGTGATTTTTGTAATCATTGTAAAGTGCTTATGGATTTAACACGGTATTGAACATATTTGCAATGTACGGAAAATATGGCGTGAAGAGATTATCAAAATTATTCGAATAGAAGAAATATTTTGAATAAAGTTAACTTCGTTTAAACATGCTGCTGATTGAACTGAATCGTAAAAACGTACATATCTATGGTGTTATTTAGTTTCGTGAAAATTAAAATTAAACAATTGTTGCACAAGATCAATCGAGGTCGCTTGCTTTTCTCTAGCATTTATACGTAGCATTAATATCTCGAATTATATATTGTTGTTCAATAAGAAAGCGCGTTGGTAAAATAAACATATAATAAGTATTTATTTAGGCTATCGGTAATTTTAATGAAATGGCGCAGTTACAATAAAGCTGCGATGGGCAACAGTTTTCGAATAAATTTTTGCCTCGACTTACGTTTATTCGGCACTTGTGGTTCCACTTACCCCAATTGTTTACCACATGAACGGTATTTATAACTTCTCTGTTTTAATATAATGGAGACTTTGGATCCCGATGGTGACGTACGTAAGAACGGAGCGAGACGTGTCAAGACCCGATGACTCGAGCACTCGACCTTTCATGAAAATTCATAGGCTCTCTATTGGCTAACGTAACTCGCCTTCATTCAAAATCATTTGCACAGAATGCGAATAGGTCGGACACTTCCCGATTCAAAGAAGTCGATTGGAACTCTTCGCTGTTTGTAGTAATTCGTGGAAATTATCAGTACTTAACCGTTAGAATTATTTAAAAGTACTATCAAATTACGATCGCCATAGAATTTTACATATTTGTTCAATTGACAGTTAGGAAGGGACTAATGTAATTAGCTTCTGCACAGCGTACTTCCATGCGAGGAGAAATAAAATTTTACAATTTACAAAATTAAGTGAGAATCGTTTTGTTAAGCTTAGCATTGAGGTTAGACTTGGGGTCAACGCGATAACGAGAAATGGGAATGCTGTATAGAATTTTCGAGATTAGAGCGTGCAATTATAAAATTAAGCGACTGCATTGATAAGAGGCCGTAAACACGAGCAAAAAACCATGTCGAATTCTCGATCACCAAGATAAATGCTCGCGACTTCGATGCCGATGTAATTAAAGCTAAATTACCGTCTCTCCGTTCGTACTTATCAATAGTTTTGCGCTACGCAAGAAGCGCCAGCGCTTAAGGAATGCGGATGGTTGCATTTTTATTTTGAAACAGGGAACCTTTTTTAACAGGTAAGGATTAAGATTAATATTTGATTTAAGACATAAATAAATACGGCTCCCCTAGTTCTGTCAGTATATTTAATGTAGACTAAAAAACAGCGTGCATTTAATTGTAGCTTATCGACAGGATAAACAATTTCAGTTAAACCATGTCCTTATGTTGCCGTGAAATTGTAATTTATAAATAATGTTTCTAAAAGCCGTTCCCGAGAGAAACGCTACTTATAATTTTATATGCATACGTATAAAATTGCACGAATCATGCCTGTTTTGTGTATTTAAATATGTTTACTACATTTTTTTTTTATCGAGGGTCAAATTTTTTATTTTTTTAAAGCTCGTAAAAAAAAATTGTTAGGTTGAAGCTGTTATTAATATTATCGATCGCACCAGAAAAATGAAATATCATAATGCAAAAAAAGAGTAGGAAAAAATTGTTGGCTTAAAAATGCATTCCTCAATTGCACCTATGCAACATGAAAAATAGTACAAGATCGCTTTTTTTTCATAGTAATAATTACCGTATTGGGCACCGAAAATATAAAAAGCTTACAAATGAATTTGATTAGCAGTCGCTTCGCGATATCTAATTATGCCTGAAAATCTTTCTACGAGGAATAATTAATTTATTTATCCCTAGGCTCCATATCCGGATCTATCAGTAAAGAAGTCTTAACGAAGACCGCAGTAATGCTCTCGATAGATCCGTAATATTTTCATTCCACTGAAATTTTATCAAGGCAATATTAATATTTTGCCATCAACCGGTATTATTGACAAATTTTGAAAAATATTTAAAAAAGAAAAAAAAATGAGGACGAAGAGGTTATCCTTCAATCAAATACAAAACTTGCATGTTCACATCGACATCTAAACGTCGAACTGCTGTTTGCATGAAAGATTTTTTACAATAACGGTGTGACTAAGGAATAATTGAAACAGCGTTACGTAAATAATTTAAAAAAAAATTAATACCACGGGTAACGAAGGATTAAAAATAAATCGCACTAAGAATAGAGTACGCTTATAATCATATTAATATAAGCGCGTGACTTTGTAAGATATATTTAATGAAAAACACTTTGGAGGCTAACCGTCTCTGACTCTCATTTGATCATCAAAGATTGGAATATCGAATAAAAATCGCCCGATACACTTGTAAGATAATTATTGAAGCTTACTAATTCCTCCGCCTGCTTGTGTGTATTTACAGAAAACCGGGGCCAGAATCAAGATTTACTCGAACTGCTGTCCGCACAGTACCGACCGAATCATCAGCGTGTGCGACAAGTCGGAGACTGTCTTGGACTGCATCCGCGAGCTCGTCACCTCCATCAAAACTGTGAGTCAAACCAATAAGCGCAATGCAAATCGGCCAGGGTATCGGTACGGGAACAGAGCCAGCTCCCCTCGAGCGCTTTTATTCGCCCGATAATCGCGAGTAGGAGAAGCCCGGATTTTAGTCTGGAACTATCACGGGCTGGATGATAATCGCAGCGATCCCTACTACGTGGCCGTGAGTCACTTGTCGCGTGGGAAATTAAAAGGAGGCGCGGCTACGAACAGTAATTTCCGAACGCCCTGACGCCGACTACGATAATGACCTTGCGACAGCGGAACGAGCCTTTCGTTACTGGCTTATTTGCCGTGATTCTCTTTCTCTTCTCTCTCTCTCTCTCCACACATCTATCTATCTATCTATCGATCCATCTATCCCGAACGGATCTGTCCACGCGGATGAACGTAAATAAGCAAGGCCGCGTTCGCGGTACCGGCGATAAGACGACGTCGCGGAACCGTCGCGACGGGACGAGACCAGACCCACCGGGGCTGGTTAAACTCGCGCCGTTGGGTTGTCGCTCTCCCGGAAGGGAGGAGAAGGTAGCGGGCGAGAGAGAGAGGAAAGCCGGAGCGGGCGGGCGCGTTATTAGTGGGGGTCAGGGGGCCGGCGAGGTAGAGCTTCGACTAACTGGGCAATTGTGTTTTTGAAATTGCAGTCACCGCTGAAGGGCGTTAACAACCCATACGACCCGCGGAATTATGACGAGTTCTACGCCGAGGAGTACGGCGGCTATGGTGAGAACGGGCAGGCTGGTGTCGGCGCCGGGGGCGGCGGAGGTGGAGGCGGCGGCGGAGGCGGAGGCGGCGGAGGCGGAGGCGGCGGCGGCGGCGGCGGTGGCGGCAAACCCGGGGGCTTCGGCGGACCCGGGGGCCGTGGGGGCAACGTAGGCGGTGGAGGCGGCGGCGGGATGCAGCGCGGCCGTGACAACCGGGGCGGCGGTACGTGTGCAGCCCTTCTGCCCTCCTCACAGCCACCACCACCACCACCACCACCACCACCACCACCACCACCACCTCACCACCACCACCACCACCACCTCACCACCACCACCCCCAAAACCAACCCGACCTACCCACCTTATTTATGCTTATTATCTATTTCCGTCCTATCTGCTTGTTTATTTATTAATGGATGTGCCTCCGCTGTTTGTAAAAGATATTGGCGTCTAATAAAAGCACGCCCGAATGGAATAAATAATACTCGCTTGATGTACCGACGTCGAAATCCCGGCGCGTTAATTAGTCCACGTGACTCATATGTTTATGTTTGCCAGCGTCTACCATTCACTTGCAAATGACATACCGTGGAATTTCTAAACGCAGATTCCGCTTTTGCATCCGACACTCGATCCGGAATCCGCGCTATGATGTTGGAATGATCTTGAGATGTGTGCGTTTTACCCATTCCAAGATAAACAGAAGCGCCGAGCTATCTGCTACTTGAAAAGTGTTAGCTTCGATCCTTTCTTTAAATAATCAATATTGAACGTACGCTATAAAGATCCGAAACGAAGCTTTACTTCTATGATTTATGCGTTAATGATTTTTTGTCGTTATAAATATATGTATAAACGATTGCTGCTAAATATGTGACACGTCGAGGCGAGTGAATCAGCAGTTTTGCTATTTTACGAGCCGTACCTCGTCTGTATTTTCCACACGCAAGTCATGTCTCGAGTGAGAACGACACAATCAAGCACAGAATCAATGTTCCACGTTCATCTCAAGCGCGCAGCAGAAGACGAGACAAAGTCCCGGGAGAGAATAATAGATGCGCATGCATAAGTGTGTACGGGGCAAAGCGCGCAAATACCCGAAAAGGAGTAGAGAGTCAGTCCCGGCAGGTTAAAGGGCCCAAGTAAGTGAGCTAAACGAAATGGTACGAAATGTTGGATCTCGCAGGACCGGACATGAATCGCGGAGGATTCCCAGCCATGGGAGGAGGCCGCGGAGGCGGCGGCGGCGGCCGGGGAGGAATGTCAGGCCCCGACCGCGGCTTCGGGGCCGGTAACGGGCGCGGAGGCGTCGGCGTCGGCGGCGCCGGCAACTTTGGCGGCGACCGCGGAGGCAATGGCGGCGGCGGCGGCGGCGGCGGCGTCGGCGGCGGCGTCGGCGGCGGCGTCGGTGGTGGCGTAGGCGTCGGCGGCGGCGTCGGCGTCGGCAGCGGCGGCGGCTTCAACGGCAACCGAGGCGGTCCGCCCTTCACCAGCGGGGGCGGCGGCGGCGGCGGCGGCGGCGTCGGAGGAGGCGTTGGCGGCGTCGGAAGCGTCGGCGGCGGCGGCGGCGGCGTAGGCGGAGGCGTAGGCGGAGGCGTAAGCGGAGGCGTAGGCGGTGGCGGCGGCGTAGGCGGAGGCGTCGGCGGTGGCGGCGGCGGCGGCGGCGGCAACTACAACGGTAAGATCGCCTCCTCGCTCCCTCGCCCCTAATCCACCCGAGCGAGAGGTCCGGAGAGGTCAGGGAGCGCCTAAACGAAACCCTTGCTCGAATGACTTGCAGGTAACGGCTGGGGCGGCGGCATGCAAGGGGGCAGCAACCCCGCGAACGGCCTCGGCGGCGGGGGCGGAAACGCCGGCATCGGCAACGTGCCCATGGGCGCCGGGAACAACACCGGCAATCAAGGAGCCGGCGTCGGTGGAAACATAACCAGTACCCAAGTCACCATCCCCAAAGACGTGAGTCCACCCCCCCACCCCCCAATTAGCCTGTCCCCCCAGTGCCTCGGCTCCTTGGCTTGACGCGGCTCTCGCCTTGTCGGATTTTTCAGCTCGCCGGTGCCATCATTGGAAAGGGGGGAGCGCGGATCCGCAAAATCAGATCTGACAGCGGAGCGGGGATCACCATAGACTTGCCCCTGCCCGGCAGCAACGACCGCATCATCACCATCACCGGGATGCCCAACCAGATACAAATGGCTCAGTTCCTCTTGCAACAAAGGTAAATCTCCTCCGAGGGCGCGCGCGCCTCCTTTACACCGGGCGACGGCTCCGGGATTACTTTTTAAACGGTGGTTAATCATATCGATATAAAGCTGTACACTTGTTGCGCGCGCGCGGCGCCTCTGTTTTTACGTTGGCAAACGCGTTTGGCCCCTGATCCCTCATCTCTACGGGCATGCGATTCTTCCATTGGGCGCCTTCTATTCGCATTTTACTCGACAAAAGCCCATTTACGCCCATCTCCAATATTTATCGGCTAGAAAAAACACGTGCACGCTCGTGCGAATTCGAATAAAGCCAGCATAGCTTGAATCCCGATGCAGCAAAGCGCCGCATGGTCGTTTATGCTAAACAATAATTCGCTAACTCGACCTAACATTTAACAACAACGATAAAATGGCTTTCGGATAAATTAGCGTTAAACTTTACCTTCGCTCGGCTAACTCGGTAGATTATTTTATCCGCACATTTTCTAAAATACGAACCGAACGAATAAACTTCCCTTCTGACAATTTATAAGCTTTTCCAATACGTTAAAAATATATATATATATCTGCAATCTACGTCGATACGGACAACCGAATTAAATTTCAGCCGCAATGTTTCAAGCGTCGCAACAAAGATTCTCGTACATACGGCAATCGTATGATCTCACAGATTATTGTACTGGAGAATAATCAATAAACGTACTAAATACTCAGACCATATTCATCGAAATATGAACATTCATGCTCTAAATTTGCATATTTGATTTCCATTCGGTTTTCTATATATATATATATATATATATATAGCTGAAGTATGATTTATTTTCTTTATGATGACAAAATTTATCAATAAAAAAAAATGCGATAACAAGAATAATAGCATTGGCATGTGAATAATTTTCATTTTTATAGATATTGCGTACATTGTAAATTTATGTTTAATACGTATATACGTAAAATACCATAATCCTACATTCGATACCACCTATATTTGTCAAGTAGACTTTCCGCAATAAGTTTCATTTAGTATTGATAACAAATTATTTTTTTTTTTATTAAATTCAATTTCAAGCTCTTCAAATGAAAGACTTTAAAATAATTGTACTCAACTTTGTATGAAATTTATCAATGTATCTACCATTTATTTTTATTGACATTTGCATTAAAACAGAGTTGATTTTTTCTTTAGACGACGCATTTATAATTAAACGTAAATTAAAATAATTGATGATTTTATTAAAATAATTATATTTCTACGTGAGTACCAGACTTTACCATTTGTATTTATATTTCAACTGTGATTAATAATTACTAATAAAACTAAAAAAAAACATTAAAATTATATAAATTACATGGTAAATTTGAATTAAAAGTAACATATTAATTAAGGGCATTTCGTTATTTAAATAAATTGTATTTGTAAAATTGTATTAAAAATACTTCATACTTATTACTTAATAAATTAAGAGCGTATTGATTAATATAACAAATATTATAGATATGCGTAATGCTTTAGCTGTCTCTTACTAGACGAGCAAAGTAATTAAAAATTTTTTAAATTGTAATAAATAATAAGAAAAAGTAGCTTTAAAAATTATAAAAAAAAAAAAAAAAAAAAAAAATTAAATGCGTAAAAGCGACATTGAAAAGTGTATTGTAGATTAAGTAAGGGCTGCTTAATAACTTTATAATCTGTAAATTCCTTTGCGTATCAAATTTTAATTGCTATGGTTATTATAACGATAATATTTTTTTCACGATATTTATAAAATACATTTATGGAACACAAAAAAGTCATCTACATCCTGCACGAAACTAAAGAACTATTGTATGAATGAGATCGTTGAGAAAATATAATACTTAACAATTGTCATGTGTATTAACATAAGCTGCTTTAAATACTACTGCAAAATAATCTTGCTTTAAGTTGCATAGATTGTGTAAACTAAATATATATATTGCAAGGACATTTTACAATATTATATGTGTATTAACGATAAATGTTAAGTGAACGTCAAAGACTATTTTTAAATTTAAAACAAAGAACAACTATTCATAATTCATGAATCGTCGTCTCTGACTTTCATTACGTATAATATTAATTTACTAACATTTCAATCAGAAATTAACAGCTTGTGAAAATAGAACTTACGAGCGAAGATGAAACCTGAATGCAAAATTAAAAAAGAGCGAGAGAGAGAGAGAGAGAGAGAGACACCTGACTTCTTGTCCTCCCAGAGTTCGTCGAAGTATCCAAAATCAAAATACTCGAGCGTCGTTGTATGGAAGACTAGTGATTTTGTTGTTCTATTTGAGATGTAACAAGGAATCACTAATCATCCTACAAAGTAGCTCATTATCGTCATGTACATGCCTACTACCAGTCCTTCCTGCTTGGATAAACTAACCATCAACGTGTCTGTATTAAGAGCCAGCATCGAGATTCGTCATCACTAATAATGCCAATTGCTAATTATTTCTTTGATCGACATTATCATAATGGGTGTATCATAAAAAAAAGGCCGAATGATTAATTATAGTAATAAGAAAACGACAGCCGCGTCCCACGTAACACAGAACGTTGAAACTGAAAAAAAAACACGCGCTTGCTTTTATTATTATTATTTGTGCGCGGTATTGAAATATTAGAACGATCGTACAAAAATGGAAGGTAAAGCGTATTGCCAATGGAAAACTGCTCGTTATTTTACGAGTTGAAAATGAAAATGACATGCCTTGACATTGAGCTAATAAAGCGCGCTCGCATAATTATTTACTGTGAAATTAAAATGTCTAAAAAGATAACTGATCAATTCTAAATTTCTTTTTCGTTTTGTTTGCAGTGTACACGAAAATGCTGAAATTCCTTACTAAGTATCCCAGAGGAGAAAAAAGGGGGGAGCCAAAGATGCGTTTGCAATTATATATTTTTTTTATTTTTTTATTTTTTCTTTTAATTTTTAAAGAAAACTATATCTTGGATTATAACAAGCGTTAATGAAACTAGAGAGAGAGAGAGAGATAGAGAGATACAGAGAGAGATAGAGTGAGAAAGAGAAAGAGAGAGGAGTGGAGCAACAGCAAAATATCGACAATGAAGGAGAGATTCTAGTGGATACACGGACATTGTGACGCATTGTGGTGTGTGTGCGTGCGCGTGGACTGCATCGTACGAATCGTCCACAGAAGAATGGGGAAAGAAGGGCGATGAAAGAGAATCCAATAAATTGGATAAGGGAGCGTATTTTTATCAACCATCGAAAATCACGCGCATCGCTTGGCTTGGGTGCATTACGACGATCACCGATCGATCCCTTCTCTTTCGTTTTGGCTTTTTTTTTCTTAATTCGTTCGGTGCAACGAATGGTTTCAAAACATTGTTTAGGTAACGTACGTCTCGTCTACCTATTCGGATAATTAACTGCTAACTTTCAATTTTCCTTTTAATAAATAAATATATATATATATATATATATATACACACACACATATATATATATATATATTCTTGTATGTAAGCGTTATTAAATGAATAACGAACAAAAACTTCCAGTGTTAAGTATCAAATTTTTTTGTTATGTGTAACAAATATTGTCCATATATTAATAATCAAATATTAACGATAGAAAAGAAATTTTGTAAATTGTAGTTCCTTTATAATTAATTGATTATTTAAGTAAAGTTTTTGTTTATTCCCTTGTACATTGAGACCGTCGCAAAAAAAAAAAAAAAAAATTATAAATTATGTAAATACTACGAATTATGAAAAAGAGACATGCTTTTACACACTAATTTTGAAACCACTCGACACAATTTAATATGATGCATCGAGTGATTTTCTCTTTTTCCATTCGTTAAAGAGGAAATGCACACAAATATTTGCGCATGATGGCATGAATCCGCTTAAGATGTGTTTATCTTTTACCGATAAAGAGAGGTTTGAAAAAACTATTTCGTAAGAAAGTAGACAAAAACACCAACACACGCATCCGTGTTTTGCGCTAAAGGAGGACAAAAAAAAAATATATGTAACAATTAAGTGAAAAAGGAGAGAGAGAGATAAAAGAAAGAGAGTGTTGCAAAATCTTTGTAAATAAGCAATAAAACAGCGACCCTTTCTTTTATGTTTTACGACCATCAATACTTTGACTGCTGACTGCACTTACGTGCAGCCTCATTTTATTATTACGATTTAATGGTTATTAATAATAAATAGTTAGCAAAGCATAACCCTTCCCAACCTTTTTTAAGCGGGATACGCCAGAATTACCTGTTTTGTCGAGTTACTTTATTATTGTTTTGATGGTTCTATTTAAAACTATTTTTTTTTTTTTGCTATGAATCGATGGTCTCGACTGGATACCCTCATCGTTAAGGTCACAGTCAGGCCTTATTAATAAAAACGTCCGTCGTGGATAGTGTTTAGATGCTGAATTTCTCATCGATATTCGTTCAGTGGGAGTCGGATTGACGAAAGATTGGAGAGTTTAATGTTAATTTGAACCAGGTGATCATGAAGGAGCGATCACTAATCGAGACGTCGACGGATAAACTGAATTGCACACACAAGTCCGATGATTTAAAATCCTTTGTTTTTGTTCACGTATGTACAAAGTACCTGCCAAAATATGACTCGTGCACTAGTGCTATTATTTTTCACTGCTGATTTTTACGGGATCTCGACTCTGACACAATTCGTGCAAATTAATGTGAAATTATTGCATTCGTTCTCGAAACCATCAAAACTAGACGTTAGACGTTTAAAGGTAAACGATAGTATAAATGTCTCTGAAACAGGAATGTATGGAATTCCCAGAAGCAATTACACCAGAAATAAAAACCTGCTATTTGTAGAGTTATATTATTAAACTTATTAGTATAGTAAGAGGCGCTGAAAAAAGAATAATAAATACGCAAGGAAAAAAAAAAAAGAAAAATAATAACTATTAGCAATTTTATGAAAAGCTAAAGTGCGCAAGAATGAATTAAGAAGACACTACGTGTAAATTGTTAACTACACGAGATAAAAACTTAAATTTACAAAGCATCTAAAATATATGTAGATGAAAGAAAGAAATATATAATTCAACATGTATAAATCTTAAAAGGCGTCGTTTTAACGCAGCATTTATATAATTATTCTTTTTTCATTTTGTTTCTCGCAATAAAATTATATGAAAAGAAAAAAAATACGAAATGAGGAAATTCGTCTCTTCAGCTCTGCGAGTGTACCCCTTTTTATATATGTAATGATTAAAGAAAAAAAAAAAATTGAAAAAACTTCAGATTTAAGCAGCGACTACAGTTAACGGGTTCTAAAGACAAATGAATAAGTAAGAAAGCCCCCCCTCTTCCCACCCAAAATAATTGTCATATATTTATACATATATGTCGTGTGCCTCCCTCCCCGAAACAATTACTTCGGAAACAGTCCATTTATGAATGATTTATTAAGTGACCTCAGGGCGAACGTAAGGGCATTTTTTCCGTAAAATTAACTAAGCGACAAAATAATTTTAGTTCGTGACTTTTTTGCTTTATGTATTACTCTTCATTTTTTATTATTATTATTATTATTATTATTATTATATTATTATTATTATTATTATTATTATTATTATTATTATTATTATTATTATTATTACTGTTATTTTTAGTAAAATGAAAAAAACAAGCAAACAAAAATCTCGAGAACACTCGTCGCACACACGCGTACGGTACTTTTTTCCATTGGAAAGAGTCGCCCCCACATTAAACATACTTATTTTTGTACTGTTTATTAAAATTGGCGGTTCGACGCAGAAAGCCAAACGAGAAACTCAAGTGAAAAAAATATAGTGGACAAAATGAAAGCGTAAAATAAGAAGACAAAACATTTTTTTAAGAAATCGAAGTTATTGTATCGTGTGCTTGGATGACAGTAAAAGAGAGAGAGAGAGAGAGAACGCGCGCGCGAGAGAGAGAGAGAGAGAGAGAAGAAAAAACGTAAAGAATATTGAAGCGAAAGTGCGTGAGTGTGCGAGAGAAGTTATTATTATATATGAAGATTTGCGGAAAAAGCATGAACAGCAAAGGGAGGGAGGAGTTTTTTAGGATGATGGCTATAAAAAAAACGGACATTATCTTGTAACACGTTTGTGTAAAATAAGATATACTGTTTACAATTGATTTGTATTGAATCATTTTTATTTGTCAAATAAACTTAGTACAAACGACTCTAAATCCTGGGCTTCTATTTCAACTGCCTTGCTTTACAATCGACTTTACCCGAACGCTGTCAATCCCAATCGTTCGGACCCCGTACCTTATTTACGTTGCATCGGTCCTCCTCCTGTTCCGCAATTTTCTCTTTCCCTTCGTACGCGAGCCAACGCTCCTAAGCTTCGGCCCGCGACTCACGCAACGAGAGCCCGCACTTCTATCATCGCGGCTCTCGAGCCTTCGGACTCGCGAGCGATGCGCGCCTCATCGCTCGAGGCCGACCTCCTGGTCGAGTCCCAGCATCCGGTGCCTACCGGCCATTGCGCAAAGACTCGCGGCTCCTTACGGTCCTCGCCTCGTCGACCTCTCCGATATCCGAGACATCATATGGCTTATAGGTTACGCGGGAGAGCTAAGCTTCTACCGCCCGATTCGCACCTCCGTCCGTCAGCTGGAGACGTTGATCGAGTCGCTCGACCTCCTACCTCGTAAGCGTGGCTCCGCCCGTTGAGCCGCGAGCTCGATTCCCACGATCTTGGCTCCGCGTCTCCGCGTCCTTCTAGGGCCTCCGACGAGAAGCTCGCCTAAGCACGCGCGCATTTGCCCCCAGCCGCGCATCGGCACTCAATGGACGCGCGGCCAAGATAAGAGAACCAAGGCTCGAGCAATACACAATCCTCAACGCAGTTCGCGCTTTTTCGGTACGCGCAGTCTCGCTACTTCATTTGAAAACAATTCGAACAAGGGCCTTTAATTTAGCCGATGTTTCGCTTACCGCTCGCGCATTTAATACCCGGATCGATTCGTCGATCCAGATACTACGAGTTGGCACTGCGTCGGTTGGAGAATGACTCGGCCGAGCCGTCGACCAACGATCCTTTGCCTCCCGCGTCGAGACTCTCCCGATCGCGATTAATAAATTACATCCGGAGGGGGAGACGGGGAGTGGAGGAGGAAGAAGCAAAAGGGGTAGTACGACGAGCCGCTGCTGGGTAAGCGGGTACGCGTCAGTGGAGGAGGGAGAGGGGAACTAGGAGACGCCCGGGATTCAGGGATCGATGCCTGGACGCGGAGCGAAGGCTCCTCGCGTGGTTAATGGAGTTGCCGCGAGCTTCTCGGGAGTAGCGCGGCTGAAGGATGCCCGAGTCCCGCGGCAAAGCTTCGGGAGTGAGCTTAATTGGATGCGACGAGCAAGTTCGGCGACGTCTGACTTGGCCGCTGGAAGAGGAGGAGGACGGACGAGGGCACCGATAATTATTCCCTGCGCTTCGCTACGACCAACGGCGGCTTCCTCGCGCGCTTCCCTGCGCTTTATCCCTTGGAAACCGACCGACCCAACCAACCCCCTGCTGCTCTAGACCGTCAATATTTGCTCGCTTATTCGCTCGAGCAAATTGACGCCCTCGCTCCGATTAACGTATCCTGCGCGGTTTTTTTTTACCAATTGCCTAAATGAAGATTCGATGCAACCTTGTTGATAAATTTTTAACAGTTTCGTAAAACGTTGTGATCGATAGGATAAATAATCAACTGCCGTACCGTTCGGAAGCTTAAGACGGCAAATATACGCTCACGAAAGGTGGAGAATTTTTTCCCCTTTTTATTTTTTTTTACTTACGGAATACACTTATTTTTTCTCCTTTTTATCTTATTTCGCGGAGCACGATATTTATACGTGTGTATACACGCCAGCTGAGCTCTTTTCAAGTGAAGGATAGAAAAGATAGAGGATGGTGGAGGAGATTTGGGTCGGGTGCGAAGAATAAAGGAGCCAAGAGGAGCCGCAGGGAAGGGAGTCGCAAGCGAGCTTACTCGTAAAAGTAGAATAACAGGGGCGGGGGGGGGCAGGAAAGCCCTTTGCCGAGGCGCGAGTTACTTACCGAGCTTCTTTGGATGGCCCGGCACCGAGCGTCAGGAAGGCCGAGAGACCGAGGTCGACGGCCGTATAAATAACTCTAGGGTGCGGATTAAAGGGGAGCCGCGGTCGGAGCCCCGATAAATCCGCGCTCGAGTCCGGTCTCGCACTCCCGGGCTCGTCGCTCCGTCCGTCCTCCGGGTCCCTCTCTCTCTCCCACTCCCTCTCGGAGGGGCCTTCCTCCTCGCTGCTGCCACCGCTCGCCGAGCCCGGCCGGACAGGGGGGAAGAAAGTCCTCGTCTTACCTTTCGACTATCGACCCAGATTCAACGCGCGACCGGCGCGGGTTCCCTCGGCCCTCCCACGGGGAAAATTGACTCGAGGCCTCCCATCGGCCGAGTCCCGCACCTCTCGTCCTTGGCTCGATCCTCGCGAGCCCAACGACGCGACCCGATTATCGGGTCTACCGGTTGGTTCGACAGTCCTGATGGCCGAGCAAAGGCGACTCGCCGTAATCGATCGACGTCGCGTCCGATAGGCCCTAAACGAAGGAGTCGGCCGTGGCTCGTTGGGTTATAAAATTTTCCGGGAGCGCGGCGACATCGGACTTCGGCTTGGGATTTATTAACTTCGACGTTGACGCGCGTATTTGTTTATAAGCAGCTAATCCTTACGAGAGAGAGAGAGAGAGAGAGAGAGGAAAAAAACGCAACCTCGTTTCCCCAACGTAAAAAGAATCTCGTTTCGCGCTCCGATTGCGATACGAGGACGGGGAAATTCGTTTAATACGCATGAGTGGGTGACTCGGCTGAGAAAGGCATCGAGCCGGAAAACGGAAGCTCCCGAATATAATTCCCGTAGACGTAAAACTGGGCGCCGAGAGGTCTATTTTCCGTATCCGGCATCGCGCTTATTATCCGGGCGCGTGGCTCGGGCGAGAAATTACGAATTTCCCTCTCCCCGGTGGTGGAAGCCCTCCAGTCTCCGGGCGGCCTCTTCCTCTCCCACCTTCCCGATCTCCTGCCGCGCTCGAGCAAGCGCACTGATTTTTATCAAGCCGATCGATCACGGATGGATAGTGCCAAGACGGAAACAGGAGCCAACTGGGATACGGGATTTCCATCGAGGCCACCTCCCTCATCCGGCGTTGCGCGAAGACAATCCAAGGCCAAGGCAATATTCCAAAAATATATCCTTCACCTTCGTTCCGCGGGTAAGCGAGCTCACCGTCGGGCGTCCGGACAACCGCGCTCGAGTCCCTCTCGGCCTTACGCGTAGCCGCTGGCTCGCAGGTGCGACCCGGTTGCGACCCCGGTCGATCGCCCTCGGACAAGCCGAGGTCGAGGCGAGCCGGAGCCTCGATGGCCTTAACCCCGAGCGCCGTGGACCGATTAGATTTGCACGGGGCGAGAGCTCGAGGCCAGCCGCGATGCGCCAAGCCTCCACGGGGGATGAATCCGAGGGATCCGCCGAGCTCGATTTTAACGGCCAGGACGGTGAGGCGTTCCTGGTCTCCGTACGCTGGCTGTTGCACTCGCCCCCGGGAGAATCGCCTCCCCGCCGAGTGACCGACTACTGACTATAGTACGCGGGGCTCCTGCTGTAGGCCCCGGCCTTAGGTTTTAACGTCACTTTCGTCGGTGGTCGAGGATGAAACTTTCATAGAAGAGTAGTAGGCCGCGATCGCGGCATTTTCAGTGGGCCTTTATATTACGCATGCTAGGGTCAGATTATTATAATTATTGCACCATTGCGTAACGGAACGACCCTCGAGATTTCTTAAAAGTTACAGAACTACGCGGTAGCGTAGTATTAGTTCAATTTCGCGGTAACAAAATATCCGATACGCGCATTTTAGTAGAATATTATTGTCGACCAATACAATCATTACTTCTTTTGGTATTCCTAAAATTTTACCATAAGCGAAGTTATTATTAATATCATGAATTGTTCAAATCGAATCGTATTTCTCAATTGATCTTTAAACATCTGAAATAATTATTGTGTACGTGAATTATAAATCTGTGTCCCTACATCGATGATGCGATGCAAAATTGTCCGTTGGAAATCGATCATAGGAATATTGTAAGCATTGCCTGCTATGGTAATTGTAATTTTAACATCCAATATCTGTGAATCAAAATTTATTTTAATAACGATGAAAAATACACAGTATATAATGTAAGTAATGAATAGCTCTTTTGTCAATGAAAAAACAATACGAAAATTAAATGATAATACTTTTGATTAAAAATTATTTGGATTGTTATCCATTTTCGATTTTTTTGTTGTTGTTATTCATACTACCTTAAATTATTGATTTTCAATAAAGCTAGAAATCGCATAAGGTTTCATTGAATTAATATTATTTTTGTTAATTACTTTTGTTAGTTACCTTTTCCGAAGTATTGCATCTAACCTACAGGAGTAAGTCGAAATATGGTATTTCGAAAACACGTTAACGATAATGAGGAAAATATTGTAAAACAAGGTATGTATCTGGCATTACATTCATACTCTGTAAATAGTACTATCCTTTAATTATATTTAATGCTGTTACAATAGTGCACTATAATACGTAACACGAACCCAATTTAAAAGAAAATTGGTTTCATATTTCTCGTAAGGAAGAAAAAAGCCACCTTTCGAGCGAAGAAAGCCGCCGAATAATTGCTTAAAAAATTCTACGCTGATTTTAATTTTAAACGAGCTCGCGCGCGATAAAAGAGTCGAGAGCTACCTCGTATCGAGCCATCGAAGGAAGCAGAAGAACGATGAAAATTGCCTATCCCAAGTAGGGGATTTTCATCGGAGTGCTCTTCTGTAAAAACTGGTAGCCCCTAATAAAACAGTTGCCTGGAAAATCGTCCAGCCACCGACCGCGTGATTTTTCCCGCGTCCTTTATCATCTTATCCGACGGAGGCGTTCGCACAAAGGAGCGAATTCGGAACGCTTGAATTTCCCTGAGCGATGCTCGCTCTACTGTTTGCCGAAGCAATCGGTCCTTAGCTTCCTCGGTGAGGTTTGCTCAACGCCAGGCTGCCAAGTGCCCGTAGATTATCGCTGATAAAATTGCACGATCCGCTGCCTTATCCGAGACGACGGGCGGAAAAATACACCAACCGGTGGGCAAACGGTAGGCGAGCAGGCGATGGGTAGGTTACACCCAGGAATATTCCATCCCCGCAATGTACACTGGGACGCGGGCTTTTCGGAGGAATGAAATTACACATCCGGATGGTATCCTTTGCGGCTCCCTTTTCTCACTGCCAGAGATCAGGCCGGGAAGGCGCGCACGAGTACGCCTTTGGCCTTCGCTCCAGTGATTCGGCCCTTGATTCCTCGACCGATGCAATCTACTTTTCCTACGCGCCTCCTCGCGTAGGCACGGATCGCGAGCCTAGCCGGGCCTCGTTGTCCGCGAATCGGCCTCGATCGCGGGACTCGATTCCTCAACCGGGAGCGTGTCCACTGCTCGCCGCGTAAATTTACGGACACCTCGTTTGCATACTTTAGGCGCGATCCAATGAAAAACAATGGGCGCCGCTTGCCAAACGGGATTCCAACCCCGGAGCCATCGATAAGCGGCTGGGCTTAGGTGGTGGTCGCGCCCCTGAGCCTAGACCTCCTGACGCTTCAACATCAATAGTTCACGGGGAATCGTTGAAGAATTCATAGCCTTGATAAGCGGCGCGTTGACGAAGAGCTATTCCAAGCCCTAATGGCTCGAATCCATCGATTTTTCAATTGCGAGCCAGATCTACTTTGGCCAGCGCCTATTTTGTGTATTACGCGTATTCTTCAATTTAAAAAAAAAAAATCCCGCGAAGCTTCAGGTCAATGACTTATTATTGATGTATTCGTCGATGAAGAGCAATTTTTTTCACAGACTTGCATTGCACTGATTGAGCACAGATTGAAATTTTATAATGATTGCATACAGGCTAAATACTTTAATGGACAAAAACGCGTTTTAAACATTTTCGATATAAAATTCAGTGATATTTTACCAAAAAAGGTTGTAGTTTTTTGGCTATTTTCACTTTATTTTTCATGTTGCTTTTATTGGATAGTTATACATTTAGCTATAAATATATATATATATATCCACATATTTGGTAGTTATAATTTTAAGGGATAATTCTTTTAATATTTAAAATAATCAACAATTCACTTATCACAAATATACAGATAATGTATTTATGCAGTTTTAAATACAGATAACGCGGAATATTATTGATTTGCTTATGTGATTTTATTGCAAAGCAACACTTCCGCGCATTTTATTAATCAGTCGACACTGACAAAAATCTAACGACCGAAGAATTTAAGTGCTGAGACAATATCATAGGAACAATAAACACTTTTATATTTGTGCTGTGTAGAAGTCATGTTTTGAAAAATGTAAAATTTGAATTGAAAAAAGTCATGTGTTAAGATATGAAAGAATGTAACATTCCTTCGTTACTATTTTATATGTCGAATTTTTATCACAAGATTAATTTAATCGCGAAGCAAAAAATAATATGATTTTTATAATTTCATGATTATATCATTTATAATATATGTATTTATAATTTCAAAATCGACAATCGTAGGCTGTATTATTAAAATTTCATTTTATTAAAATCTCTTTTATAAAAATTTCGATTGTATTTCACAATTATATTATTCAAATTTAGCTAAAATTAAAAAGCTAAAAAGCTCTTCGCCTTAAATTAAACGTTTTTGTATGTTATTAAAGCTTATTTTGTTGGTAATGTATCATACATTTGAATTTCGTAAACGGGTTTTCCATCCTCGGTAATCCAAACACTTCCATTTTGTGCGCATCGTATCACGTACACTAATGCATGTGCTACACTTTCCGCCCTAAAAAATAGTAACACGTCATATATAAATCATAAATTTATTAGTTTTTCGAAAAAGTATTTTTCCATTCTGAATAAAAAAAAAGTTGCAGCTTATTCTTATTATTAGTCTTGTTTTATGTATATTCTAGAAAAGAGAATCTGACGTAAATTATTCGGATAATTAATTTGTTATATTTTTTATACATGTATATTTTTTTTAAATATGCACTGAAATATTAAAAATAACAGAAATAACCGAGTGCCAAGATATTTGTAAAACTGAGAATAATGTCAGAAATAAAAGTAGACTTTACTATAAAGTCCTATTTTTTATCAATTTTAGATATAAAATGAAATGCAAATATTATGGTTAAGCATAGATAAAATAACAAACACACACTTTTTTAATACAATTATTTTTCCGTACCGAAGCTTGCATCTAAAATGAATTATAACGTCAATTAATTTTTCTACTACGGTTAACTTGCATTTAAGTATTTCGCGCTCACTGCATTATTTATGTTGTCATATTTCATATTGCTTGAATTTGCACTTGAATAGTCGAATAGTTCGACAAAATTCTGATTATATCTGGAAGAAATATTATACATGCGAGATATATACATATATTAATATCGATAAAATTTAAACGACTCGAGAATACGTTGAAAAGCTGTAAAAATACACGCAGACATTTACCGGATGAGCGACGATGGTGAAACGTCAAAATATTAAAAAAATTAAACATTCCGCGGCATGCATATATGCATAAGCGCATAAATTGAATGCAGCGAAGTCACCTTTGAGGTCGAATGTCCTTGGTAGCCTCGACGAGCTCGTCTGGCCTCGGGATGAATTCGCCCTTCCTCAAATCCTCGAGCATGGACGACTCGGTGAGCCCCGGACAAACTACGACGATTCTCACCCCCGTCCTCTGGTAATGATAAGGCAGCTGAAGGCCAAGAAGAGGAGGACGAGAAGAATCAGACTAATTGCAAATCACTCGTTTCGAATATTTCGCCGGCTTGGCGCGCAAGGGCCTCCTCGGGTCTCCTCCGAGAGCAGGCCGCGAGGAGGCCGCGAGGAGGCCGCGAGGAGAAACCGACTGTTGGCGGGGGCGGGGGGGGGAGGTTATAGGAGTCGACGAGAAGGGACTTCCACTTACCGAGTAAGATCGGCTAAAGGCGATCACCGCGTGATTGGTGGCCGAGTGGACGGGCAGCTGGGGAAAGGCCTCGAGCCCGAGGACCGAGGCTACGTTGACGATGACGCCGCCCCTGCCGCCGGTGTCCTTACCCATCTGCTGCACGGCCATCATGTTGGAGCGGAACACCGCGGTCTGGGCAGAGAGAGAGAGAGAGAGAGAAAGTAGCCTTTCTTCATTTCGAGGGCTTCTTCGCCGAACAAGCCTTGGCAATCGGTCCCCTTGGCCCGGGCGCGCGATTCACCCGGAGCTATCGATATGTCGCGTTGAGTAATCCCCCCCCCCATACAATCGATATTTCCGGGCTACTCGCGATCTTAAGTAAGTTGTTAAGTTGCCGATTCCGGACCCTCGGGCTTTAAGTTGTTGTCATTGCTACGCCGCTATTAACCATTGGCGTGTTGCCTTTTTTGTCTTTTTTTCTTTTTTTTTTTACATAGCGTAGCTTACGGCGCATCGTCGCGACATCTTGAGAATGCCTGTTTTACGGAGATATCCGTGTATCACGGGTGGAAATTTGATTGCAAAAGTGATATGTCAAAGACTCGTGCATTTGTCACGAGAAGGAGAAATTTATGATATTTGACGAGCGAAACGACGAGCGTAAAATGTTTACTTTATTACTCGAATAAATGTATGATTATTTATTTTTTCCTTCGTGTATACGTACGTATAATTGTGCATTAGAAATGTATTATACTTTGACGATATTTTAATAATTAAAGACGTAAGAAAGTCGCAGGTAATTCTTTAGTAAGTTGATCTTGCTCGAAGTGCTTGAGCAATTGTTCGATCTTCGGCAGGATAAATATTTTTTTTGATAATGCCTTCGAACGAACCAGCAGTTGTATCGACGCAAAATAATTATCTGAATTTCACGTAGTAATAATCGTACTACAGAATTCAGTGAGTTATGCCAATGCACATTCCTCGAATCACTCGGAGCACTTTCTATTATAAACATCTAACTATTCTTCCCGAGAGCTTCCTTTGCGATTTCTGATTGTCAACATAATGCAATCGATACACTTTGTTTTTGAGCCTTCTCGCGAGCTCCTTATTTCGTTATTGAGGCAAACGTGAAATATATGTATATATATATATATATATATATATATATATATATATATGTATAGGGTGCAGACTCCGCAAATATTAAACTCGCGCAAATAGAGTTAGTACAAAGTACTTTACGAGCTTGAACTCATGGTTAAGTTTCGCCTCGCTCTCACCAATGGTTATCCATTTCGCGAAGCCCATTAATTTTCGGCGGTCGCAGGGCAATTCCATTCGGAATCCGACTTACGGGAAACCCGGCTACGGCATCGTCCCTTTTCTCTTGTTTGCTCCACGGACGGCCGTAGCACGAGGCAGGGATCGAGTTCCGTCTCCCAGGAAAAGGTCTTTGAAATTTATGGCGCCCGGGATCTGCTATGCGAATGAGGTTTATCCCGGTTAAAAGTCGCGCAAAGTTGTAATAATGGGTCAAGAGGATTGTAAATAAATAGATAGAGCGGCAGGGATACAATTTACACTTAACACGGCAGAGCAGACGGAGTCGGGCTCGCGCCCGAGGTAGACTGAATTCTGGCGATAAGCGACGAGTCTATTTTACAATCGAAATATCCGAGGAGATAACAAAGGCCAATGCAATCGGCGGGGCAATTCTACAAGATCGTCGTGAAATTTAATTCAAATTAACTTTTCGCGTGTACCGGCCCGCGTTGGCCAATTTAACAAAGATTCCTGCCCGCGGCTCGAGTTGGAGCATTTGTTAATTACACCCGAAGAGCAAATAAAGCTGGTACAGTAGCAGTCAATTTGCTCGGCATCGGCCTCTGTCAACCTCGAAATTTTACTCGCCTCTTCGACCCCGAGCTCTTCTTCTGCTTTACCCCAGCCCCGGCAGTCCTCACCTCACCTCGGCTTCTCTCGATCGCAGGCCCGGCCCTCTCGACCTCGTCCTCTCCCCTCCCCCCCCTTTTGCGTTTATAATGCCGCTACGGAGTATTGCACCGGCCGAAATGCTCGAATGACCGTTTTTGCGCAACAAACTTGTTTTAACGTCTAAATTTACGGCCGTATTTTATTCCCGAGCTTTGGCCTCAGCTGCATTTTACAATTTGTATTTTTTTTTGCTTTTAATTTCCAGTAAATAAACTTACGACATTTTCCTCTATCGCCCGATGAAAATTCACTTCGTTTATCGTCGCTGTATTGTTGATAATGATATCTAAGCCTCCGAGAATATTTATAGCTTCCTTGAATGCCACTAAAATGCATTAAGATCCGTTCTTAATAGTAATAAATAACAATGTCGGATACTTTATTTGTATGCTAACGCACCGTCGAATTCGGTTCCTTTACTTATGTCGCACTTTATGAACATCGTTCGGTTCCGACCGAATTCATCATTAAGTTTAGCGGCTTGAGGTTTTCCAATTGTCTCATTCCAATCTAACATTATAATTCGCTGAAAATAAATTAAAATCATGTTACTTTTGCCGTTCATTGATTTTTATACAACTATCTGGCTTACTACGAACAACAATTATTATAATTGTCGTTGAAGAATTTGTTAATCGTGTATTTCATTTGATTGATACATAAATTTAGAAATCGTTGTCAAAATAATTAATTCAAATATAATCCTATCAGTTGTTAGTATTGGCTCTTACGGGTATAATAGATTAAATAAAATTTCTACAAAAAATCATTAAAGGATAAAGGCATGCAATTGTCTAATTTCGAAATTCTCACCGAACCCCGTGAATTATTTTGTCGCAATTTTCGAGCTCGCGCACGAGTTAATCGTCGCGAAGGCAATGACAAATGGTTTCATCAAAATACACACGTAGTCAAATTATAACCATTATGCGCCTTGTTTAATCCGCGAATGGAAATGCACTGCCATTAATCGTAATGCAGCAACGTTTTCAATTACATTACACGTGTACAGGCGAAGGGTCACGCTTATAATTTTCTCGTCGGTGCACAAAGCGCGTCGAACTTTGCTCTAACCTAACCTCGAACGAGGTCGCTCAAAAGACGCTTCAACGTCTTGAGCAGCTCAAGCTACGGGGCCAAAGGTTACAATGAAATTTAAATTTGCGTCCATTCTTCCCTCAACAGCGCACATCGATTAATAACTACGGAAGTCCAATAGCAGCGAGGAATAGAGAGTAATTATCACTGGACGCGTTACGATCAGTGCGGAAAAGGTTCATAGTTAGGCAAGTCCCCGGTCGCGGGTCCGGACATCGAGCGAATGCGAAACTCGGCCCGCGCGTACGGCTGGGAAAACTCCCTCGAGCGAAGGGTCGGAGTCAACGCGAGAAGGGAGCGAGGCCAAAGCGAGGCCCGAGGTCCCTTACCGCGACGCCGTTGCGCAGCAGCTCCTTGCCGAAGCTCATCCCGAGGCCGTTGGACGCCCCGACGAGGATCGCCCGCTTGTCCTTGATCTGCATCTTTGGCGCGGGCCGCTTCTTGCCGACAGGCGTCCGGGGCCGCCCGGTCGGGGTGCCTTCCTCCCAGGCTCCTTGTTCGCGAGAGGCCGGGTATAGCCTCGGCGCCGGGACGCTCCTCGACTGCTGGCCCGTCGGGCCGCGAGAGTCCCGGGCGATCGAGCGCTCGGCCTTTTTTTTTCCCCATCGGGAGGCTTCTTCTCTTCCTCGGTTTTTTTTTCCTCCTCCTCCTTATCGCGGCCTCGGCCGATGAATGATTTCTCCGCGCCTCTCTCCGCTCCACCCCCCCCCCCGGCCCGACTCGACGCCGCTCTCGCAATGGATTTCGCACGCTCTTGGCGCTTGCGTTTCACGGCTGCGTAAATGCACGGGTGCCATTGCTCTGCCCGTGACTCCGAGCTTGGAGAGGCTTCGCTGATTTTCGACGTTGAAGACCTACTGGTTGATGAACGCACCGGGGAGCTCATGCTTCGTCGCTGAGGACGTTTCTTCGGAACTCGCGGTGCGATGCTTAATAAGGGATTAGCCGGTTAAATCTAAGAGTAGGAAAAATCCGTTGGACTCCATTGTTTGCGCAAATTCTCCATAACGAACACTTGGAAGCTTGTATTTAATAGGGCGATTTCTGTTTATATGATTTTAATCCAATTTCCAATGCACGAACTTCGAAATAACAAAATATCATTTGGAGAAAAAAACAATCGTACCTCTCTCAAAATCGCGTTTTCCTGCTTTCTTTATTCAAACAGTAGACACATTTAACAATGACATAAATATCTCTTTTAATCCAGAGAGGTAAATTATTAACTCACCTACTAAAAGCTGTCTAAAATTAACATCTGTACAAAACTTTTCCGCGGCCCTGAAATTCAATTACAGCTAACGGCTTTAGTATTTTTTTTTTTTTTCAAAAAATTGCATTTCAGTTTCATTTTGGTTTTAATTATTTGGATTATAAGAGAAAACAAAAACCTCGAAATTTATGTCCAATAATTAAGTTTGCAATTTTAATTAAAAAAGAAATATACTGCTTTAGGGAAGAATAAGTACCGGACAAATTATTAATTACATTCTTAGAATTCTAGAGAACTTAAAATGATGGATTTAAAAAAAAAAAAAAAAAAAAAAAAAAAAAGTTGAAAACTTTTAGAAGTAGCCTGACTTTATTATGAAAGCGCAGAAGAAAATTTATTGAAAAATTTTCCCAATTAACTTTTACTTTCGAGCGAGCAGAATTATTGGGGTGAGAGTCCGTGCTTATTTTCGCTTCTCCTAATCATTTGTATTTACAATTTCATAATATATCGATGATAAGGTACTGAAGTATTTTGCATGCTAATTATTCATTCATTGCCATGATTAACGCGCTTACAACGTGTATTAGCTGCAGGTCGATAGCCCGAATTTAATCTGCCTCCTATCGTTAATTGACCAAAAGGCGAGCAATTTTAATTCATTTGTCAAAAAAGCGCCAACGATTCGCAATACATTTGAGCACGAGTAAACACGTTAATTGTGCATAGACTTCTTGCATCGCGTCGAGGCTTTACGCGCAACGCGCGATAATTCGTACCGCGGAGCTGGCACTTCATTTTTTTTTTTTTTTTTTGCTTTGCTTTTTAACATTTTTGCGCACTTCGCTCGGTCTTGGCTCGCGCTTGGAAAACAATCTTATCGCCGACAGTGTCGAGAGAAAAACGAGCGCCTCGAGCGTCGCCGAGCAGCTTCGAAATATTATTGCGCGACTTCACGCGCGCATAACCGATGACTTGCGTGAACTCGAGCCCGATGTGCAGTCATTAGTTTGACCGTAGCGCGTAATTGAGCGTGAGAGCACGGCTTAAATTCATCGGTCGAAAGCTCGCGGCCTCCGCAACTTTTGAGTCCTAATTCAGAAGCTTCGGGGGGGAGGGGGAGATCCTGGAATGGGGAAACTCATCCATTGCGTTTGTATTCTTGGCGTTGGTTCTATTTCTTCTCGATCGATAATTGTCGCGACGTTTTTAATCGAATAACATTCGGCGACGTTATTGACTTGGATACAAAATATATATTGCTTAACGATGATGATTTGCAAGTAATGATATTTTTTATGCTGAAGCTTATTATACTTGTTTTGTAAACTTTTTAAAAACCATTATTTAGCATTATAAATTATGCGATCGATGCGCAGTTGAGGAAAGATGCGTTAATAAAGTATCCGATAATGCCTAATAATTATTTAGAGGTTTATCGAATATATCTTCTATCTATCTATTTATAAATCTTCTATCTATCTATCTATAAATCTATCTATATTTATTTGAACACTTGCCAAAAAAGCACCACTTAAATGTATCGCGTTGTTATTACGTAGGCATTGTTTGTTATTCCTATACTGTGTACGGGATTGAAATTAGAGAGAAAAATAAATTGATCCATTACGTGGACAATAATATAAAGCAATCCTTTATTAATAATTTAAACAGATTTTCATACCAAAGGCAAATTTAACAATATACAATCTTACTTCTCAATTATATCAACGCGGACAGTAAATACGTAATTCGGCAAGTCTTCGGCAAGTCGATTCCAAAAGGCGCAGCGGTAGCTTATATCTTAATTGGATGCGCCACCAAAGTAAGAGCGATAAATGTCACGGTCCCAAATTTGACATCCGAGGACCAAGGAGTAGACTCGGACGAGTGCGGGCCGGGAGAATCGGAGAATCTTCCCTCGGCGCTCGTAGGACTCGGCCGAGGCTTCGGGCCGGGTGTCCGGGTGCCCGGGACGAGGTTGACCGACTGGTGGCTGCGACGGGAGTCGTCGAATCCTCGAGGCGGCGACTCGACTAGCGGCCCTAGGCGCAGCCCAGCAGGCCCTCGTGCGCCTCGGCCTTGGCCGGGAGGGCCCCCCCGCCCTCGAGCTTGGCCTCCTCGGTGGCCGCGCGGTCGTTCCTGTAGCGGCGCCTCAGGCTGCGGCAGTCCGGGAGGAAGACCTCGTAGGGCGAGCGTCCGCTCTCGACGACCCAGACGCCCCCGGGCTCGCGCCTCCTCAGAATCGACATGAGGCCCTGGGCGACGACGTGCGGCCTTCAAGGGGCAGGGGCGGGCGGGGGGTGGAGCAGATCGAGCGTTACCCTGCATTATTGTCAAGCGGTGCTTTCGCTCGGCCGCCTGTGGTCCGACCCTCCCGAGCCGGGGGAACGACGAACCCTCGTCTCTCTCTCTCTCTCTCGCGCTCGCGGCTTCGGTCGTCCCAATGGCTCCGGGCGAATCGCTGTCGCACCGGAGGGTAACCGTGAACCCGGAGCTGATTCTTATCGCGGGAGTTAGGAACGATGTTGGAGGAGACATTAAACGCGGATTTACACACTGCGGCTTATTGTATAACGAATCAATCCGGTCGTCTTCGAGTACGATATTGAAGCGTTAATAATTTGTGCATAGCAAATTTTATATCTTGCCGATATTTCATGAAAGAGCAACTGATAAGAGCCGAATTCCAGCTTTTTAATGCAGGGTTCCGCAACTGTTTTCATTTTTATCTCACGATACTTACGAGCAACCTGTAATTTTTGCACGATATGACCCTGCTGTGCATTAAATTACGTCTCTACGCTAGAATACGTTATTAGAAGAGCTCGGGTCTTATATTACCGCTAATGCAATAACGAATTTAGCGATACAAGGACTTCTATAGAGTTCATAAGATTTGATCCCTGACCCTGATTTTTAACTTTGTGTCGTTAACTCCCTTAATCGTTATGCCGCGTATCGTCGTGCGTTTGGCTAGAACGCGTGCTTTTAATTAAAAAATCCAATAAGCCAATAAAACCCTGTTACGTAGTTACCAATGACGGGCGTTCGGTTGCAGGCGCATTTATTTCGTACGGATCTCGTAAAGGCTCGAGCCTCCGAGGAAGCCCACCAACGAGTCCGTCGGTCCCTGATAATACTCACGTCTGTATATTGAGCTGATCGAGATTCTTCACAAAGTCGGCCTTCATGACCCTCGACAGGAGCTTATTCGGGCTGTCGATCGTAAGGGCGGTTTCCGTGAGGCCCGGACAAAGTGCGATCACGCGAACTCCGGTCCTTTCGAAGTTGCAGGGCGCCTGAAACAGGTAAGCCATCGGTTCGGTTCACCCCCGAGCGAGAGAGTCCACGGCTCCGAGCCGAGCCATCGGTCACCGGGACCTCGGGCTTTCGGCGCGGCCGAGGGGGTGGGGTGGGGAGGAGGCCCACCCAGAGGAAGAGAGGCGTACGGAGGCATCTCGGCTCGTACCGCGAGGGACCGGGAGAGTCCGATGATCGCTTGCTTGGTGGCGCTGTAAACCGGGAGCTGGGCCGTGAACTTGAGGTCCGTGTGCTCGGCGACGTTGACGAGGACGCCACCGCGTCCGCGGCCGTCCCTGGCCAGGTGCTCCATCGCCAGCAGGGCCACGGATATCATGCCGCCCTGAATGGGAAGAAGACCGAGGAGGCTCGAGGTTAATGGCAATGGCACCGAGGGCGAGTCTCGGGCGGGGCTCGGACCGTAGCGCCTACCAGGTTGACGGCGATCTCCCTCTCCCAGCGGCGCTCGTCGACTATGCCCGCGTTGTTGACGACTATGTCGATGCCGCCCATCCTCTCCTGGGCCTCGTCGTACGCCGCTGCACAGACGAAGCGTGAGGCTCGAGGGGCTCGGGGTCGGGGGTCCCTACCTTCCGGCCCGGAGGCCTCGACTCACCGCGGACTTCCGGGTAGCGGGCGACGTCGGCCTTGACGAAGATCGCCCTCCCCGGGCCGTGGGACTTGTCGACCGCGGCCACGATGCGCCTACCCGCCGCCTCCTCCAGGTCGACGATGCAGATCCTCTGAAAAGGGGGGGAGCGCCGTCTTAATTGGCCCCGAACGTGGTTCGAGCTCGCGTCACCCGGGCCGGCCTCCGAGCTAAGGCTCGCTGCTTGAAAATAGAGCCAGCGGGCCACTGAGCGAGACTCACCCTAGCGCCCGACTGCAGGAAATGAGCGAAGAAGGCGTGCCCGAGTCCCGCGGCTCCTCCGGTTATCAGGACATTCTTCTCGGCGACGACGGCGCTTGTTTCCTGCTCCCTCGACTTGTCCTCCGACAGCTGGCGAACTCGAGAACCCCTGCGGCTCGAAGCCGCTGACTCCTGAAGGGCCGGCTCCGCGCCCTCGTTGCCCGGCACTGGCGATTGAAACGAATCCGATGATCGCAAAGCGGAGCCAAGGATGGCTGCCCTAGGGTTCGATCCCGGCCGTAGCCTAGGCCCGCCTGCTTACGTTTCTTAGGCGCGCGCCCCCCACCCCCGACTTTATCTACTCAGAAGCCGATGAGCAGTCGATGGATTGCAACCGCGAGCTTTCCATTGGGAGCCCGAGGCTTGTCTGCCTCATTTGTCCTTGGCCATCGAGAGGCGCATCGCAGCCCGATGGAAGACGAAGCTCAACGGACCCAATCGACCGACGAGTCGCGTGTACTTTTGCGCGACCGGCTCCGCGACCTGGAGCGACTAACCCTACCTTGTCGGTCCTCCTCCATGTCGAGCTCCGGTCCTCGAAAGCCGATCTAGGCAGGCCGCGAGCCGCTGGGAAATGAGTACCAAGGCTCCTAACGAATCCCCTTGTGAAAGCACGTGGAGAATCCGCCGAGAACGGGTGAGCTTCCCCGGCGATCTCTCCTCGAGCGACGGCAGCGGAACTTCCTCAGACTTTGACGGCCGATCTCGGACGACGTCTCCGGCCCGTATCTAGAATCCACCGGCGACTCGGCCCGTGCCCTTGAGTCTCGAGGCGCTCTCGGGCCTTGACGACGCGCGGCCCCGCCCCGCCCCCACGGAGGGAACGTTCCCCGATGAATATTTGTCCCTGCTTTGTGCGTGCGTGTGTGTGTGCGCGCACGCGGCTGTATGTGTTGTAGAGAGATGGAGAGGGAGGGAGAGAGAGAGAGAGAGAGAGAGAGAGGCAGCGAGAGGCGACTGATCGAGCGGAGGCTGCGGTCCTGCATTTATAGGCCTCGGCCGGTGATAAGAACGTGGCGGCAGCCGCGTCGCCGACTCCAGGATCGCGAGGACGGCTCCGCCTAGGGGATGGCGTCCTCGGTCGAAGATGGCCCTGCATCCGGTGTTCGAAGGGAGCTTGATTAACGTATCGCGGCCACTGGGCTGAACTTTTAATCGCGCGCAAATAAACCTCTTCCGCGTTCCTTACGTTTTTATCGACAACAAACGTTGTTACGCCTTTGTTAATGCCAAGCTTATCGCGAGGGCTGGTAATTTTTTGTACGACACAAATTAAGTAACGAGAGCAAACATCGGTTTACAATAATCGGCCTCTTTCCTATTCAATACTGCTATTGATATTGTTGTCGTGTTCGCTTAGCGTATAAATTCATTTCGGCTGAAGTGCATTTAAACTATTCTTCGCGAAATCCAAATCTGCGGCTTGACTGCACTGTGCGTATTTGGTTTCAATCTCGTTGCGATAGTTAAATCAATGTCAGAGCAACGCTTCGCTAAATCACTAATGCATTAAACGTAAATGTATTGTAAATGAAAAATTATAAATAAAATTGGTAAATGTTTACGTCGCTTTAAAGTGTAATTTTATCAACATTAATTACAAATTTACGTAATTTTTTTAAGTTTCATTCGATTTTTCGTCCAAATAATTTATTAATGGATTCAAATGGAGAATTTTTTCGTTTAATTCAAAGAATCCGTAAGGAGGTTACATAAATTTTTAAATTTAATTTTTTTTCAAACTATAAATTTTCATCATATTTTTTATCATTTAGTTATCATTTTGTAGTTAAAAAGTATAAATTGTTTATTATGTCTCCTTTTTAAAGCCAAAAAAAAAACTTTTAATTCTGAATATTCTTCATTATTGATTTGGTTTTAGATTTACGATATACCACTTGAAAGATACTGATTCATATGATTACTTTTTTAAAATATATGGATTTTTATAAGATATTACTTACTGTGTTCAATTCAAAATAATTCTACTTATTATACGAAATACTACAGAATACGCTTTAA
Source organism: Kradibia gibbosae (assembly GCA_018907135.1). NCBI lineage: Eukaryota > Metazoa > Arthropoda > Insecta > Hymenoptera > Agaonidae > Kradibia > Kradibia gibbosae. The sequence goes on from JACCHX010000007.1 coordinate 15,341,262, forward strand.
AATTAAAAATAATAAACTTAAAGTAATAATTAATTCATTAATTTTTTCATACTTAGTTTATAAATATTATTATGCTGTTAATGACTGCAACAACTATAGGAATAACATTATTAACTGGATGTTTTATTCAACTAATTTAAAAAAAAAATTGGAGTTCGATTTCGGAGAAAAACATATCACAGTTATATACTTGTAGAAAGTATACAAGCAGTAACCAAAAGATATTTCGTACCTCGCTTTTCACAATCTAATCGATGCATTTGTTTATTTATTTCCTTGTTTAAGTAATATGTTTAACTTCCTAATTTAAAGTAATATTTTTATTGGATACTGTGGAGACAGAAATTCTGATGTCGCGTCGCTCGTTGATTCATCGTCTCATGCGTAACATTCGATAAGGAATAAATTGACCTCTTCTTTTTTGTCTCGATCATCTGTTTATCCTTATGCTCTTCCTCTTCTGAGTCTTCTGGCTGATTGTGGTATAAGTGAATTTCAAGGAGAGAGATTTCAATTACGTTCATACGTTCTATTTATAAAGTACACTGATTTTTTTTTTATTCCTTAATTTTACCAAAAAATTTTTAAATTGAAAAATTTACGATTCCATTTACTTTATAAATGAGCCTCCTTCGTTTATGGTGAGTATAGATAGCAATGCTTTAAGGTGACACTGAATTATTATTACTTTACTTTGTTAAATTGTAAAGCTTAGTATAGCATAGGCTTACGTTACAAAATTATTGAGCATTAAATTATTGCCATTTTTTGCGGTTTATATAAAAAAAAAACCTATGCGTTTATCTTAAAATCGCGTTCTAAAAATTAAAATATTTTTTACTCGTTTCACTTCCGGTAATGAATGAGCAATACGAATACGTAAGAATGAAAATATTTTCCAAGTATCAAAAGTGGTGTATATTAATAATGTTTAAAAATACGGCTTGTTTATAATTGGAAGCTTCTTATCAAATCTTGCCAGAGAGAGGGAGAGGGAGAGATAGAGAGCGTAGAAAAGAAAATGCGTCATATATTATGACGTTGGGCGTTGTTTCTATTCTACATTAGGCGGTCAGTGGCAAAAGCTTAACAATAAACGTCGCTGGATTCACCTAAGAATATCAAGACTTCTATCGAACCTCGGTCAATTGCCTCACGGCGAAATTAAAAAAAGAGAATCATTTACGATAATTGCAAAATCGAGGGCTCTTGGTCACGTTGAAAAGCCCTGCGCGAATAAAGCTCAAGCGGTACAAGGCATTGCAACGCGTGCAACGCGTACGCAAACGACGAGATTGATTTATTGTCCTTGATGCGACGGCATGCGTCGCGAGCCTGAGAAAAACCGGCCGGGGTGGGGGTGGGGGAGGGGGCCGAAGCAGTGCCGTGGTCGGAAGGAGAGCACCGCGATAATCAACGGACAGTGGCTCAGCGCCGAGGTCTCCGGCCCAGGTGCCGAGGCCGAGGTGCGCCCTCGAGGGTAGGCGACTCGAGCCCCGGCGGCGCCTTCCACTCGACCGAGCGCCGGCTATCGATGGCGCCGCTGCTCTGCGGCCGCGTCAGGGAAAGCTCCCCGAGCGGACGCTCGACGATTGTCGCCGATCGGGGCTGAGGTGGGGGGGGGGAAGACTCCGGGGCAGACTCCGGGGCAGACTCCAGCCTAGGAGGCTAAAGTTCACCCTCGAGGCGGTGACCAGTTCGTCGCCGGCGAATCGTTAATTGGAGAAGAGTCCCTCTACGTACCGCGGTATCGGCTTTTATCGGGCTTTTATCGTGTCGGCGGGGCCTCCTTGGATCGGCTCTCGACTTCCTCCGGCTCGGTGCGCGCCTTCGATAGCGCGCTTCGTTAAAATCGAAGCGCCGCTCGCTCGCGCGCGCGCGCGCGCTTTGCAATTATCGAGGGCGTTCGCCAATAGGAGCCCGTATCTCCTGCGATTGTTGCGTACGCGACAATGGGGACGGCGGGAACAGGGGGCGGTGACCCGGCATTTTAACGACACGGACTTTCGCTTTAACGATCGGCTAATGATCAGTGAGCGAATTGTCGCTTTAATGTATTTATGGCCAGGGCCGAATAACATTTTCATTATTTCTGGAAATTTTCGATTTACTCGGCGCATTACAATTAGAGAGAAATAACGAGAGAAATAATGATCCCGGCCGAAGTTTTTCCATACAATAACGAGGCGTTTTTATTTTATTTTCTTATGCGCGATTACTACCGGATTTTAACGTTAAAATAATACGCTAGGTTGAAAATAAGCGTCACAAAAGTCATATTTCGTCATCTGCTTCGTAGCCTTGAGCATTTCTCGTATTTTTCTGAAAATTTTAAAAAACCCCTCGACAGCAGCTCCGATCTGCGTTTTATTTCTAAGATAGGTCAGCTTTTGATCGAACACCGTGGGTCGGAGCCGAGGCCAGAGGCAAACACTTCGAATCGATGCCTTGTTTTATGATCAATGAGCCTTAGCGTACAGTCGAAAAAGTATCGGTATACGATATAGCGCTGAAACTGTTTATTCAATTCTGACGTATGACGAAAATTGAGAAGGGCAATATTTAATTGCGAAAGGGACCGAAAGTTCGCGTTAAATTATGCATGACCTCGAGAAAGCGCCACCGCAAAATATATCGGCTCCGAGTTGTATTTTATCGAGGAATTGATGTTCCAAATTTATGTAACTCGTTAGCTGCACACTATCTTGAGTCGATTCTTTCTCCCGCTCTTGATTTGGCCTATTTTTGTATTGCTTCATTTTTCATATTTCATAATATACGAATAATAAGTAATATTCTTAAAAGTTAGTATTAATGATGCATGTTTAATATTGTTATTATAAAATGTCTTCTTCACTCTCGTCTAATCGAAGATTTTCTGAGCTGAGCCAGCTTTCCAAGCTCCTGAAATTTGTTCTCAATGGAAATGAAATTTTTTGTACATTTATGATTAAAAAAACGATGCTTTTGCATAATACTATTTATACAAAATATACTTATTTTTATTTTACTACCAATTTTAATTTAATACTTTAATTTAAAAATACCCGATTAAGTATACAATTTATTAAGAATATGTACGACATAATCAATCAGTAATAAGAAACCAACTAATGCTTCTTGTCATATTTATTGTTCCTATTAGGCAAAACGTATATTTTAGCCAATATTAATAATAATGTTCATCGCTAATTATTCTATTTTTACGAGCTATTTAAATATCCTATTAGCTATTTAAATATAGAAAATTATAAAAATATAATTTTCTTATTCAAATAAACATGTATAACTATCAGAGAGAAGTTCTTTATTTTTAATTAAATGATAAAAATATTACAGAAAAGATAATTAGTAAACATACTGACCGATCTTTAATTGTAAGTTATTTATAATTAAAATGATGCTAGTTTTAAAGATTTGGAACATTTAATAAAGATAAACTCAATTGATTGAGAACCACTTACTTTGAGAAAAACAATTTTTTGCATACATTAAACCCATGCGTGTGCAATTATTGTTAATTAGCGTATTCAGCTGTAATTACAAAAAATTTATTACACATTTCATTGTAAAATAAATTTCGATGCGTAATATAAAATACTCATTTTATCCATAAAAAAGTCGTTAAATTCATTTTAGAAATAATTAAATGCGTTTCTCTTTAAAATTGATATTGACATACATTGGACACAAAAATCTTTTTTCCTTTGTTTATTAGTTTCCTAAATATTTTCACGAGCTTCAGATTATATCGAAACTTCTGACCATGAAGGAAATCGTTATTTATGAAATTGAAAAATCGCTTGGTTAGGCCTCTTCGTAAGATTCGCTTTGACTCTAATAATATCAACAATATCAACAAACTACAATAGATCTGTACTGTTTCTATTATTGGAATAAACTATTACGGCTTATTACTATTTACAAGCGATACAAATAACAATGTTAATATATTATAAACAAAAAAAAAAATTAATACGTAATTTAATTTCATGTTTTTTTTTTATTTATTAAATTATAAAACATTTAGAACACTAAACATGCAATGAAATTAAATTAATCACTTTGCGGAGTAAAATTGATTATACGTAAGATAGTATTTAACTTTAAAAAAAGTAATGTCTAGAACAAATTTTAATTGAAGATATTGAAATTTGAACATTTTTATTGAATGATAACGTACATCTCAATATAACCTGAATAAAAATTATAAAGTATATGCATATTAGTTATGAAAATGTATAAGTTGTTAGCAGATAGCTGAAATTTAAAAAAAAATAATAATTTTACCACTTACAATACGTGAAAATAAATATTGTGTCACGTTCAAATAATATATTTACACTCCATCGCACAAATGTAATGCTCATAAGGGACAATACCCAATTTAGAAGCTACACGTCGGATTGTAAATTTATTTTCTGCATAAAAAAATTTTAGTTTTGAATCTAACGTTCAATAAATATTATAACTGAAGTATTATATCATGCGCGTGTCTGTTGTAAAAACATACAATTTTTTTTTTACTGAATTCACACATATCCTCCATTAGTTAGTATAGTAGTAAGTTGATGGATTTCAAATTAAACGTTGGCTGATTGTAAGCTAAAAATTTTTTCAATAAAATCATCAAAAACTTTTTTGCTTTCATCAACAAAATCGCGTTTTTAATAAAAAAAAAATATATATATATAATATATATTTTTTAACATGCCTGTCGTTAATCTAGGCGTCGTTTTTGGTAAAGTATTATAGGGATATTATATGTGATAAGTATTTCTAGCAATGCCTTTTTAGTATGATTTTATCGTGTTCCATGTACTGAAATTATTTACGAATTGTAAATTACCGTCTTTATTTTATTCAACCATACGTTGATAAATTATCGATAAATGCCGGAACTAATTGACAAAAACTTCCACTGATCTCTCGTATCTCAGTGATTTCCGATGTATATTCAGCATATCTGCTGTGCTCTGTTATTAATAATAAACTTCGACATATTACGAACAAAAGATTGTAAAAAATTCGGATTCAAATTCTCTAACTATATTGTATATAAGGGTACTGTTTGAAATTAACATTTCAGATAAAGAAAAATTTCATCTTTCCCTTTATCGAGGTGGCAATGCGCAAAATGTTCTCTTTTGTATTTGAAACAACATTTCCCCTTAGGTGCAATCTTTGACTTATCATATTCAATTTTGAGCAGCTCTCTTGTAACTCGTGTATTTAAAAATATTTTGAAATAGCCTAATATTAAATTATACGACCATCAGTTGCCTTCAGTAAGATAACACTGCGAAAGAGTAAAAGAAAAAAAAAAATTATCGCTTGAAAATTTAATAAAAATCAATAAACTATAAATTGTCAGCTGAAAAATATTACATGTAAGAAATAAAACTTAATATAATGTAGAAAAAATAATGTTCAACTAATTATAATTATATACCATTAATTTGTTGCCAACAGTAAATTAGAAAATACTGAAATCGCCTTATAAATAATGAAAATGATAGATATTTGTGTTAAAAAATCCTTTCAAATGGGTATAAATTAACACATTTAAAAATTTTCTACGAAAATAAAAGCAATTTTATGCAATATTGTGATAAAAATAATCGGTTACCCAGATTTTTTAATTATATATGATAAAGTATATTGTTACATATGAGTATTGTTACATAAATTTGGAAAAGTATTTGCATTTATTTATAAATTATACACTTGTGCAAATTTATGCACATCAAAATTATTCACTTATTTTTCTGATAAGTTCATATTAGCCTTTACAATCCTTAGGGAATCCAATGGTCCTTATGTTTAATCAAACTTAGATGTAGAGTATTCACGTCTATTATATAAAGTAATGAATAACTTTATTGTACTCTAATAGAACGTGATTTTAACAAATTGTTAAAAGTGTTACTGATTGATATATATATGATAATAAATATACACTGTGTAAGCATTTACTAATTACTGTGAATATAAATTACAATTATTGTAGATTTTTAAAATAATCCTCTCCTTAAATAATAGAAAAATTAATTTTAAAGTATCTTAATAATGACTTTCAATCGACAGATTGCAGGCGTAAATTATTAGATATTTGTAAGTTTTTATTAATAAATAGCATTAATTTTTAAAAGGGACACAATTATGATTTTTATTTGCATGTTTTAAATAAGAATAACTCTTGTAAATTCAGGAAATAAATATTAAAACATGTTAGGTATTTCAAATGACTCTAATGAAATTTAAAAAGCAACTTAATAAAATAAAACTAATTACCGTGGATAAATAATTTGTACGCAAATTAAATTTCTTGCAATTATGCAACAAAATTTTTTAATTTTATTTTATGAATTTAATGAGTAAAAGGAATCTGAACAAAACTTAAGTTACACAAATTGCATATTTGTCCTACGCGAGAAATAAGTTTAGTGGCTTAGCAGTAAATTTGGTAGTTTCAAATGCATCGTGTTTCTCTTTCCTTTTATCGATATTACGCTTTGCATTTTGGTCTCGAAGGATTGTTTTAAAATAGATTAAAATTCCAAAAGCACCTTTATAATCATACGAATGATTAGTCTCGATGTATTAATGGTACTTTCAAAAAAAAAAAAGTCGAATGACCATCGATGAATGTTCAGAGTTCAACGTTTTGAAACATATTGCTTTACATCCATGTGACATTTAACGAAGACAAGTACCGATGCGGAAAAGCATTTGAGTTACCAAGGGAAGACGATGGGTAATTAAATTACACCACTGAATGTTATTTCATCTTTGTATTATTCAGCTTCGGGAATCACAATGTCCGCTGTACAAAACAAAAAAAAAAAAAAAACATTTATCGTCAGGAAATCGCTTACATCGTATACTGTATTTTTTTTTTTTTTCATTTCCATTCTGTCTTATATAAACTTGTTCGAATGTAATAACGGCAATTTGTCTTCCTTTCGCTTCAAATTTCTATTAATTCAATTTTTCAGCGATACTTTATCAATGCTCACGGCTTGATCGATCTGCTTTTATTTAATTTTTTTTTTTTTATTTTTTTTTTTTTTTTTTTTTTTTTTTATTTGTAACTCGTTTTAATTGCTTCAACTAAATTCCTAGTTACAATGACGCGTTATATGGGACCCTTACTTAAGGGCCATACAAAAATAACAGTCATAAACAAACGTCATTCGATCAGCTTGTTTTCTTATTTCCTTACGCGGCGTGCGATCATGCGTTACTTTTTTTAATTTTATTACACATTCTTTCACATCTCGCATCGAGTGCCTTGAGCTTTCATTATTATACAATGGATTAATGTCCTTGGATATTAAATTCCATCCCTTCGCTTAGTTTAATTGGCCTTTTTTTCGTTATGATTTGAGCTTTCGTTTTCGCGTGATAAAGTGCCATTAAGTAATTTTCGCCAGGAAAAAAATTCACTCGAAGCATCATTATAGTTTTGGATTCAGGAAACTCACGGCACTCAATTGCAAGCACAAAGTCGCATTCTATCTTTATTTTTTTTTCTTTTTTTTTCTTTTTCTAAATTGAAAATGGCTTGGTGCGTCCCTCTATTCAAAAAAATCAAAACCGTCCGGTAAGCTTATAAAAATAAAACGATTCATTATCTCAGCTCAGTTTATCTCTCTTGTTTATCTTTTCCCTTTAGCAATGGTAATTAATGAAAAGTTCTGATCGCTTGGAATAACGACACCGTATTGTCCTATAGTCTATATCGGCAAACGGAAAGCGTTCCCCCCTTCCCGAAACCCCTGCCAGTCCCTGCCGTGCCACCTGCCCACCCACTCCTCGCCGCCCCGGCCCCGAAATATTTCCTGTACTTCCACTCACTTACGCTTTTTTGCGAATTAAAAAAAAAACATTGATCAAGATCGGCGCGCGTGCGCCTTGATACTCGTCCGGAACATAACACCTTCGGTTTTTCACGGAGTAACCTGCACACACGAAGTCTTTCTTTTTTTTTCTTCTTCTTCTTCTTCTTTAAGTCGATATCGCCGAACGCACGATCGTCCCAGCTTTACTCTAGTTTCGGGGTTAACGCTTTAACTTTATCGAGTGATCACGTTTTTGTTTCTTTCTCTCTCTCTCTCTCTCTCTCTCTCTCTCTCTCTCTCTCTCTCTCTCTCTCTCTCTATCTCATTTTATTTTCGAATCGCAAGCGAGAAGATACGACGAAAGTGCATCGCGACCGTACGCGCGTTTTCATTTTCTTTTCTTTCTTTCTTTCTTGGTTTTGGAAGATTAGTTGTACCAGGCACTGGTAACCTTAATTACAATAGAACGCTCTCCCTATATAGAAAAGCTAATTTTTTTTTTCTTCTTTTTTCTCTCCACGCGACGACGTATCAAAGCAGGTTACTAACTATTACGGCTACATTCGAAATAAATGATTGATTCTTTCCGTTTCATTTTTTTCATTTTTTGTTTCGATTTTTTTTTTTTCCTCTACACAAGTAGTAATCATCATCACCAGGAGACGAGAGAGAGATCAATAAATCGGCCCTAGAGGTACATCTGATGAATGACTCTCTTTTTAATAACTATTAATTATTACACGTAGTTTTAATTACGTTTCTGTAAAAATTAGTAGTAAACACCGTAAAGACTAAACACAAATTATTTAAAGAGAAAACGCGATGAAATTTCGTGCGAAAATGCAAAGTCTAAAGCACGTGACTTCTTCCTTTTACATTAAAATATGTATTCCTTCTTTCTTTCTTTTTTCCTATTTCTTTTAATTCTCGTTTGCCATCGCTTCCGACTTGCGGATACAATCCAACTATACCATAGGTCACCTTTTTATTTCAATGCCATTCCTAAGCTCGAAAATTTTTTTGCTATTCATTTTGAGCAAATATTTTTCTCTTTTTTTTTTACCGAACAAACACTTTGCTATTCAAAGTTGTACAAATCGCGATTCTCCTTGTCAAAATAAAAAAATCACGACGGTGTATACACGTATATAATAATAATAATAATAATAATAATAATAATAATAATAATAGTAATAATAATAATAATAATAATAGTAATAGTAGTATTAATAGTAATAGTAGTAATGATGTATAATTAGTTTCCTAGACATACTGTTTTGTTAGATGCCTTGACAGCATGTGTGTATGTATATTTGATTATTTGTTTGGTATTTTGTTCTTCATAAGAAAAATTGTAACAAACTACAATTCAAAAATACATCCGGCGCATTTCCTTTTGCAGTTTGCATACACACATGTACAAACAGATACACAATATATCCGTGTAGGCGCATGATTACAAAGACCTTTTTTCACTAATAATTCACAATTAATTCTCTCTCTCTCTCTGTCTCTGTCTCTGTCTCTCTCTCTCTCTCTGTCCCTCGACCTTTTATTTTTTTCACGCTCTTTTTCGTCTACTATGAACGAGCATCATTTCTTTCCCTGCGCTTTCGAGTTACTACAATAATCCTAAGTGCTTATATTTCATTGTTTTGCTTTGTTTTATTTTTTTTTTCCTTATCGACTATCGATCGCTACACAGAGACAAGCCATACTTTCCTTGGTTTCGCGCCTGCAACGTTTCCATGTCCATTTTCCATTTTCTCTCAAGTTCAGTCCTCGCTCTCGCTCACTAGCGCGTTTACCGTAAAAATCTTAAAAACTAAATGAATACTTATGAATTAATAGCGCGTTCACCATTTTCACCCAATCATTTTTGTCACATTAACGTGGGCCCGGTAAATTTTTCGCCGACGCTTCGCGCTATTCTAAACTTATCGTCGTTGATGATATTTGTAAATGCGACATTGACCGTTAATGTTATCGTGCCTCCGTGCCTCCCCGTCGAACAGAGGCACACGGCGGTGGTGTGTTTCATCATGAGGCGCACCGTTACACGCGATATAAAGCCAGCCTCTATCGAACCCGATCGTTCGACGGATCGGCCTCGACATTTTAAACTTCACGTGCAAGAGAAGAGAGCTTAGCATCTATTTTCAAAATCACTCCTCCGTCCGTTCTCCGGTCTCCGACTCCTCGAGCCATTATTATTATTTTCTTTTGTTTTTTTTTTCTCCCCCCCCCCTTTACAGGCTTATAAAGTTCGTCGCGCATCGGCGATGCACGCGCGTGTGGCCCAGTGTGCGCATGTACAATGAGTGTGATTTAATGAGTCGAGACACTTGTCGGCGACGTGCGAGCGCTGGCAATGGATTACGCGGTCCCGGTCACGAGCCGGCTGCTCTGTTGCGTTTGGGTCGAGGACGTAGACGCGCTCGCGTTCGGGTTGCTCGTCTGCTCCGCGTTGGCGCTGCTGCTCGTTGGATTGCGGCTGCTCTGGTTGCCGGCCCCCGAGGAGGCCGATCCCTGAAACCAAACCCGAATGAATACGGCCCCCCGTTGATCGAGACAGTGCTGCTGCGGGGGGGGGCAGGCAGGCAGAGTAGGAGGCGGGGGCCACCACCGGAGACTCACCATATTGGGCTGGGCGCTGTTGGAAAGCTGCTGCTGGCCCGAGCTGTTGGGGGGCTTGCGCTGGCCGGCCCCTCGCGGGCCCCTGTAGCCCCCGCGGAAGTTCTGGCTGCCGGTGGGCTGATTGTTGCGGTAGATGCCGCCGCCCATGTTGCCCCGGTTGTAGTAGCCGCGGCCCCGGAAGCCGCCCCGTCTCATCGAGGCCACGCCGAACGTCTCCGAGTTCAGCTTGCGCTCCGTCCGCCAGTCCGTTCGCTGGGATCTCCTGTTGGGGCAACATTTTTTGTCCGTCAGCCGAAGCTTACTCTGGCCCCTTTTGCTCTCTCTCTCTCTCTCTCTCTATCTCTTCTTATTCGCGAGCTAGACAAATGCGCAGCGCAGCGAGAGAGAAAGAGAGAGAGACGCAGCTTGCAAGGCTTGCCCCAAGTCGAGAGCCTCTACGCTCGATATTGGCGACGAGCTTCTCCCCTTTGGTACTGACCCTTTACTCCTCTCGACGGCCTCGCAACTGATGTTGTCGAAAAATGACTTCGCCTTGTCATAATGCACGACGTCGGGCTCTTCCTCCGGCTCGTTGTCACCCGCGCCAGTCTCATTGCCGCTGTCGTCCTTCTTCTCGTTCTCGGTACCGGCGTCGATCTTAGCTTTCGCCAGCTGGGACCTGCGCATCGAGAGCCCGGGTAAGAGTCGGTGGTAGCCAGAGGCCGATTCGGGCAAGTTTGTCCAAGCAAGTAGGAAAAACAATGTTAAGTATTGTACGAGCCGATAATGAAGCGGTCGAGTTGAAGAACATTTTTTTTTTTCTTTCTTTTTTTTTTTTTTTTAATCACGTGGAGGCGAAGCGTAATCGAATGCGGATGTTGTTCTGCGCTGGATTTAACGCTTGCCGAGCTATTGTTTAACGTCTTTCTCACTGATTGCATTCCGACCGTAACTCGACGCGCTATTATCAGTTACATCCCAAGCGACTGATGTTATTACGTAGACCAATTGCGTCGCCTCTAGTATTTACCCATGTAGCTTACTACTCGATTGATTTTTCATCGACCATTTGTAAAAGCGAGTCTTCCTCCCTTCGGCTTACCCTGATTCGATTTTTTGTTGTTGTTGTTTTTTTTTTCTTTTTCTTTTACGACGGGAAACTCGCGCGTTTAGCTCGCGCACGCCTTCAAAAGCTAAGCGTCCCGATGACAAATTACAATTTACGCCCCGCGGTTGGACGCTCGTCGTAATTCCGATCCCGTTTCCCGTCGCTTCCTAGGCGAACGCAATCGGCGCACGAGAGTCTTGGGCGCGGGCATTCGCTTCAATGATGAATAAAACGAGAAGCCCCCCGCCCGCCGGCCGCGTCGCATCATCACCTGAGCTCCTCGAACTCCGTGTTGGCCTGCTCGAAGTCGTAGTCGTTGTCGAACTTGAGGGTGTTCTTGGGCTTGACCCCGGCGCCGCCGGGCTGCTGGCTCCTGAAGTTACCGGCGCCGGCCCGGCCGCCCCGGCCTCCGCCCCCCGCCGCCGCCGCCGCCGCCGCCGCCCCCGGCCCCGGGCCTGCTGCCCCTCATCTGGCCGCGCTGGCCCATCCAGCCGCCGCCCTGTCCGCCGCCGCCGCCCCCGGGCCCGCGGCTCCGCATCCCCTGTCCGTGCATGTGGCCGCCGCCCTGGCCCTGCCCGTGATGGCCGCCCCCGTGCATCTGGCCGTCCTTGTGCTGCTGCTGCTGCTGCTGCTTGCTCTCGCTGTACTGGGACATGCCGCTGGTCCGTCCGCTCCCGTGGCTGTGGGCAGAGAGCAGCCGTCGGTCCGAGGCCTCTTGGTTGGGAACCCTCCTCTACCGCCCCCCGGCCCGAGCCTATATCCCCTACCTGTCTCGGTCTCGATGGGGCGCCTGGACGTTACGCAGGTTCTGCTTGTCGCCGATCTTGCCGATGTTGTTGGACTGGCTCTGCTGCTGCTGGCCCACCTGGACTCCCTGGTCCATGGTAGGGCTCTTCCTCGTCAGAAGCGATATCGGAGTCGTCGGACGAGATCCTCCGCTAATGATGTCCAATACGCCTGCGGTTTCAAAGTTATCTCATTAGTCGATTGGCCTCTACCCAAGGGAGAACTCGGTTGGCGTACCACCCCCCGCCTCGTGTGCGAGGCATTGGCGCGTGAATTTTTCATTCTCCAATTTTGAGCCGCTGCTTCGCTTTTCGGTCCACGCGCGACGACGGTGGCTCTCGTTACCGAAGCAAAAACAAAAGCAAAGACAAAAAAAAAAAGAAAGAAAGAGAAAAAAAAACTCTGGTCGCGCGTACTCGCGGCTTGCAGTACTTTAATAGCTCGTTGAGTAGATTTTTTTTTTTTTTATATCAATTGGACACGATCATCGGTGGGAATTACGCGCGAAAGTTATTATTTTTTAATCGTCAATTGTCCCGAGCCAATATTGAGCGCGTCCGTGCTCGGGGGGGGGGGATCATTTTTCGCGTCTGTTAACTTGATTTGCATTGCGAATAAATTTGCAATTTGCATGACCGACGAGAGCGCGATATCTGTCAAATGGCCAATTGCATTTGCTTAATGCCGATTATGTGCGCGCTCGTTTCTTCTTTTTCAATTGAATGCATAAATTTACAAAGACTACGGGGAAGATCGAGGCATTGTCAAGGGAAAGCATGTAAATACGTAACATTTTATCTAAAATTACGTCTACCAACTGTTCTTGCTACAATTCACCTTTCTACTCCAACTTACTAATGGCAACCTTCTGCATTCTAGAAGTAACGAAAAAATTAATGATGATAATAAAAAAAAAAAAAAAAAATCTGTCGACATTTATAATTCAAAACTTTTTACGCCTATAATAAATCGTTCGGTAAATAAAAACGGCTATAAAAATTAATACGTTCAGTTGGATATTACTTATTTTTATATTGCCTTAAAAAAAAAAATATATATATATATATTAAAATTATCTACGTATGTTCTTTGCGCACATCTATACTACTTTGTTCTATTAAATGTGTGTCTACTGAAAAAACAAAGAACTTGGAAAATACACGATTTGAAAAAAAATTATTTAAACTTAAAAATAAACAATGTAAAAAACGTAATCATGCATATTACAATGTTCAATATGTTACGTGCATGCAAAATAAATATTTCAAAGAGCTACTTTTGCATAATAACGGACTACGTAAAAAAAAATTTTCCATTATTATTGAACATTGCAATTAATAGCCTACTTAAGTCATTTAACATCGGATGAAATGAAAAGTGCTTAATTAAAAAAAGTAATATGCCAAATATAACAAAAAAAACAGCTACATTCATAGCAGGGGGTCTTAGATTACAAAGCCGAGGAGAGTAATGTACAAGCAGTCCGAGATATTTCGACGAAATAATTTTAAATTAAGGTGATTTGACAGAAAATAATAATGCATTGACAATTTTAAATAGTGCTACGTAATATGGAACAAACAAACGTCTGATTTGCATTCTGATTTCTATAATTTGCACGTATCGAGTTATCAGCAGAATTTTGCCTTTTTTTTCTTTCTTGATGAAATAATCAAATAAATAATAATGTCTTTTTAATAAGACTTTCGTGACTCGAGTACGAAAATTATACGTCAAAAAGTATAGTGTGAATTTGAACGCGAAAAATTAAAAAAAATCCACTACTTGTTTTTTCTTACTCCAATGGCGAAACTAAATAAAGAAACAACTTTTTGCAATTGAATCCAATCGACGTTTATACAAGATGGGATTTTTAAATATTGTTCTTTTAAAATAATGGCACTAGTGGATTCAAACAAATGAAAGCTCATACCGATATAGTCTATAAAAAAAAAAAAAAAAAAAAAAAAAGAAAAAAGAAGGTCCAATCACATGTACGATGATTAATTTTTACCATTGGGAAAAGCCTTTCCTGTAAAAGCTCTATCTTTGATTGCTTACACCGATGGACGGGCGATGGAAGATTTTTTAAAAGTGTCTAAACGAATTTTCCGCCATTGATCAGCGTAGTCGCAAGCAGGAGGGGCAAAGCTTTTTTTGCAATTTTTTGGAGAAAGGGCGAGAGAGTAGATTCGGAGAAAGATACGGATACGTAACGTTCGAATGCATAAGCTGTAGGGGGGGGGGGGTAAAGAGAGCCTCGTTAGGCGAGCTCTTCTCGGGTAGGAGAGAAAGAGAGAGAGAGAGAGAAAGGTTGCGAGAGGAGTCCGTAAGAGCAACGGCAAACGAGGGGATGGATAGGAGGAGAGCTTTCCAGCCTGCGGGAAACGCCATCCACAATAGCGAGTGCGTGCGTGCGTGCGTGCGTGCGTGCGTGCGGCGTGCGTGCGTGCGGGTAAAAAGCGAGCGTTGAGATCCGTTGAGTAGGCTTCAGCGTGACCTCGGAGCAGCAAAGCATGCCATCGGCAGGTTAGAGTTAGAAAAGAGCAAAAACAGTTTACCATCTTCCAGGGATTGATCTTTCGGCAATGGCTCGACAATATTGGCGGCCAATTGCGTGCTTTGGATAGAGATGGCGCTGGGCTCACCGGGACCCAGGCCCAACTCACTTGGCTGTTTGGTCATCGGCTGCCGATTCTGCGCCGGTCCCATCCCCATCATCGGGCCCATCGTCCCCATCGACATGCCGTACGGGGGCCCGTACTGGCCCCCCATGGGCCCCATTTGGCCCATCATCGGGTGGCCATAGCCTGGCTGCGGCTGGTACGACTGCTGGCCCATCGACGGCTGCACCGTCATCTGCAATCAGTCCGTCTTAACTACGATGGTCTCTCATCCATGGGTCGGGGGAGCTGTCGCTTCCCTGGGGGGGCAGCCGCCTTCCTCGACGGCACGGCTGGAGAGCAACCGACCCGCGGACGGACCCTCGCCGCGATCGAGGCTCTTTCGACCGGCGGCGGAGCGCGGCTCCACCCCAACGACGACCCTCGTCGACACCTTAAGCCGCTAAGTTTATAGGATGTATAGACATGTTTGTATCGATCGAGCCTTCCGTCCCGTGTGTAATCAACCTTCCTCGACCCCTAAAGGGGTGACGAGAGCTTTTGACCGTAGGCGTCTCGTGTGTCCTCGGCTTCCGTGGCCTACTGTCGTCCGCCCTCCTAGCGATACGCGCTAATTTTTTTCCTCTCCCTACTCCACTCGCCCACTTAGCCACTGTTATTTACTTTGGCCATTAGCCCCCCTTAGCCACCCCATTATTGGATACTCGATTTATAATTCAGTACGCCGTTTATTATTAAAATCAATCGCGCGCATCATTATTTCAAATCCAGAGCAACTTCGATTATAACTATTGCATCGATGGGCCTTTCAAAGGTAATGGATATCATTGGAATTCTTCCTCGCGATTGCTTTAGAGCTTAATCGTACTGTTGGTTCGATGACTTAAAAAAATCTTTCCGTTGATACTCGAAAGGCTTGAGAACCTGTGCTTCGTTCTCCGAATTGCTTTAAAATAACTTCTACCGAATAATTAATGTACTTTTCTCTCTCCCTCGCTCTCTACTTAACGCGGAATTGTTCAAGGAACCGGCAGTAACAATTCAAATGTTTTACCCCGTGACTTTAAATATTAATACAATTCTAAAAAAAAAAAAAAAAAACATCTTAAATGTGGTTTAACCAGTGCTTTGATGTAGGGATTTTCAAATTACAGATAAACGCGATGATGATTTAATTTGCGAAATCATAAGATTGGCACTAATATGTCCCTACATTTTATAAAACAAAACGAGCTGTTTATTATTTTTATGCCTATTGAAAGTATTACAAATACCATTTGAATTTACAATCGTTTCTACATAAGCTTTCAATCTTACACGTTGATTGCCTATTATGATCAAACTGCTTTCGTGCATTTAATGGCGATCATTAATTATATAAACTATAAAATTAATTATAATAATAAAACTGATTGCGACGCACAACTTTTATTTTTATAGCTTCAGACTTTCCATTAAGATAAATTTAATAAAAATGGTTTTGTATTTAAAAGTTCTATCCCTTGCACTGCTACCTTTGAGCATTATTTCTTCTAATATGGCAGGCAGCAAACCCAGCATTGAAATACTTTATTATATAAAATTCTACTTTATGCGAATTAAACAAAAATTATCAGTTATTAATCAATAAAACGGTTTCTTTATTACAATCTTTGATAAAAATTAATTATATTGTTGTATTTTTAATTAGGCACACAAAACATAATCTATTACTAAATAAAATTAAAATATTTTCATCAAAAAATTATAACTTATCTTTATGTTTAATTTATTTTAAGGTAATCAAATTTCAATTATATTTGTATTAGATCGATTAAAACTTTTATAAATACATACAATTACATGTACGTAAAATAAATATTTATCTTGCATACCCTTTCCTTCTAATCTCAAATTTAAACACGAGCTTCCCCCAACAAGATGAACTGTTTCATATCATAACATGTTATCATTCTTATTATATGTACAAATTTAATTATAATCATTCATAATGATTTACATATTTAAAAAATGTGTAATTAATGTAATATTAATTATTTCCAATGTAAAAACATATATTTCTATTTAATGCTATAATTACTTGAAACATGAGACGTATGTTAATGAAAATTTCATGAATTTTCACTATTGTAAGATTAATTTCTACCATATGTTTCCTCCATTTTTTAAACAATCCTGTAATAATGTACTTTATTTAATACAAGCTTCAAATACTATACATTTCAATTTTTTTTTTTAAAACAAAATGTCTAATATTTCCCTACGATATGTTTCCTACCTTACGTTTACCAGACTAAAGAAGAATATAAATTGTATCTAATTTTTGAAAATGAAAATGTTTAACGAACTTTGTCCTCGTTAAAAGTCTAAAAATTTTTTATATTACTCCGAATATAACGAAGTTAACTTAATGCTCAAGATAAGTTTTAAATATTAGTAATAACTACCTATAACCAAATATACAAATAATTGACATTTAATTAATCTTCTAATCCTAATATGATTTTGTTATTAATTCTTCTAAAATCCAATATTCTCTCTCATTTTAACAATGCTGTGTAAGGAGATCGCTTTGTATCGGTATTTTCAGATTAAAGAAAATAAAAATCATTTCACCTGGACAATGGCTGGATCATTAGGCAACGAACTGACATTGTTGACAACTCTAATGTCCTTGATATCAGAGCCACGAAATAAAATGTACTCGTACACTTGATTTTGTGGTGCTACAGGGAATTGTGTCTCACGATCTTCTGTACCAAATGATTTAACTAAAACACACAAAAATTAAATCATAAATAGTCATTCGTATTGCTAAATATCTTTTGAATTATTGTAATAAAGATTGCTTCTACAGATATATACATTTAAGCAGAGAGTTTGTTTACAAATATAAATAGCACTCATGTGTATTTTCTAACGATAACAGGAAATTTAAGCAATAAGTAAATTAAAGATTAATAAATTCTTATTCAACCTATTTTGTCTCAATAAGTGCTCGATTTTGATACGATGGAAAAATTTTAGCATCCAAGCTCCAATTCAAGGAGACCCAAGAGACATCAATCTCCATCCATTGGAATAAATAAATTCATCGAAAGCATCGAGCTACAGCCCATTACAATAACTCAAGTTTATGAAATCGAGGCTAATAATTGCTCCAACATAAATGGAATTCCAAACAGTCCTCGATCATCCGAACATTGATAGCCAAGAAGTCCTCATTATTTTCATATTCGTGTACACAAGCTGAATCTAATATTTAATGTAAGACTTTGTATACAGGTAAACTTGGACATGGTCGCTCAAGGAGAATGAAATAAGTAAATGTAAACATTAGGCTATTCATGAGTATATTGCCAAGGCTCTCGATAAATCGTACAATTATCGTTCCGAATTTAAGCAAGCCAGCTTTAATTATATTATTTATAAGCAAGCCGCAAATCGATAATCTTACACGGAATACGAAGCTTAAGCAGTAAGAGTTTTTCAAAATACTACTCCGAATTTTCCGACTGGGCGATTGGTGAGTGTGCGCGCGCGCGCGCACTAATGCACGCACACGCACGCGCGCCCACCGCGAGCCCGACAATGTTTGCATCCGGGTGCGTGCGTGCGTGCGTGCGTGCGTTAAAATGCGCGCGCGCGCCCACACACGTTCGCATAGGCGCGTGTGCGCGACGTATGGGTGCAGGCGTACGCGCGCGCGTGCGAGCCATTATATTGTGTACGCCGAGCGCGTACGTGCATTTATAAATACGCGTATGGATTCGCGTGAAAATCCGATCGCGATTATTCTGGCATTTTTGTCGGCGAGCCGAGGAGCCCCCGGGGGCGGGGGGAGCCCGCCCCTTCTGGGAAAGGAGGAGGCAAGGGCGCGCGCACAACAACGCCCGGAGCGATCGGCCCCGCGAGCCCCCAAGCCCAACGTGGACGGAGACGTCGCTCGCGCGCCCGGCGAGTGGGCCCCGATGATGATGCCTCCCTCGGCGGGACGAGGCATCGCCGGCGGCGGGGGAGAGGGGCCACTCCGCTCCTCTTCCGCGGCTTGCCGACGAGCTCGGGGAGACTCGAGGAGTCGGGCCCTGAAATTTCCCTCGCTCGCGCGCGGCTCTTTCCTCCTCCTCCTCCTCCTCGCCGGCCACCAGAGCGTTCCCTACCGAAATAGCGCGTGAGCGATCCGGCAGGCAGACAGACAGACAGACAGACAGACAGCTATCAACGAGTGCGTGCGACAGAGAGAGAGAGAGATGCAGAGGACCGGGAAAGCCAGTCCTCGGAGGACGGAGTCCCCGGTCTAGGGTGTCCTGTGCTCCGGAAAAGGGAGGGAGGGCGAGGGGAGCGGGGCCGGGGAAAGGGGGGGGGCTGCCGCCGCCGCCGCGGGAGGCGGGAGGCGTCGGGGAAAGGGCCGGAGAGGAGGCCGAGGGCGAGCCGCGCGGCGTCGCCAGGACAAAGCGTCGATAAATCCACCGCTAGAGAAAACATCGCGTCCATCTTGGAATATAAGCGTACCGCTGGGGGAAAAGACGTGCCGCGGGGAGCTTACCGTTGGCCAAGGCGATGGTGCACTCTTGGGGATCGACGGTGAATAGCCTGCCCTCGTAGCGTATGTCGGCCTTCGATATGAGGCTGATCTTCGAGCCCAGCTCCGGCATTCCAGTGCTCATCTTTGCGGCTTCCTCTTGCTACGGCGATTGATGCGATATTAACGGATTCACGACACCATATGACAACGACACTGTTCGTGACGCACCAGCTGACCTCCCCGTTCGTCCAGGCTCCCCCCACCCCGCGGGCGCACGGCCGAGCTCGAGGCTTACGCCCGACCAACTCTACCCCCACTACCGCGGGCCAGCGCCGGCACAACGACCGCGGACGACGAGGAGAGCGAGCAACGCGACGAGCCCGACGACGAGGACGACGAGGACGAGGAGCCCGAGGACCGCGACCGCGACGAGAACGACCACCGCCGAGTCGACGGCCACCGCCACCGCGAGCGCGACTCCTACCGGTCCCCCGCCCCGGGGGGGAAGCCCTGCCCGCGGCCCCCGGCGCCGGCGTCACCGTTACCGTCAGCCCCGGCCGTCACCCGGACGCGCCCCTCCCGCCCTGCCCCGACCAATCCCCACCGGCCGCCGCCGCCGCCGCCGCCGCCGCCCCCGCCCCCGACGCTACGCGATCCTTCGATTGCCCTCCCGGTGGAGTCGTCCTCTACCCCCTGCCGTCGACCCCGGCACCCCGGCCCTTGACGGCCGAGCGCGCGGCGCTCGTTTCAAAAATCCCTCGCGCCGGAATCGGGCGGACACGAGCTATCGGGCCCCGAGCCCCGCCGCCGCCGACGGGGGGGGGAGCCCCTGCGGATCCTCGCCCGGAGGAGCCCCGCCCCCCTCCCTCCCGCCACGGGCATCGAGCCCCGACCGAGAGGCGCCAGGTTCGAAATGCCGCTTCTCTCCCTCGCTCGCCTCGACTCCGACTTTCCTCGCCGTCGTCCGGGCCGTTCCTCTCCGGCCTTCCGCCTGACGAGTCGTTGGGCTTTTATTCGCGCAACCGTTGCGCGGATCAGCGCGGACAAGTGGGCGCCCGGAGGGCTTTGGGCTTAGGCTCTCCTCGCGTTTGGGCTTCGGGCGCAGCCTCGAGGCTGTTGGCTCGAATTCGCAGCCGGCCTTGATTTTCAAGAGCGATCCAGACGCGCGTTGCCGCGCTTATCCTCTTCCCCTTTGCCACTGGCTTGCGCTGAATCGCCTCGAAGGATTTCAAAGCGCCCTGCGAGAGTTATCCAGCCGAGTTGGCCGAATATCCTGAGCTCGTGCCGATAAAAAAGGCCGCGTCTCGATATTATTTTCATATCCAGAGCTAATTGCCGAATGACCGATTGCGGGCGTCTTTAAATAAAAGACGTCGCCAAGAAAAATGCTGTACAATTTTATAACGAAGCTTATTATATAATACGGCGATTGGGAACGATAGCTTGAAATTAAGTCAATAGACGTACTCAAAACAAAACTCGGTTAATTATTCCCTCTTCCTAAATTCATAGTAAATCATTGTCGCTCTTGAAGGCTGTTGTAATTTCAACTTTAATAACAAATTTTAGCCTCGTATTTGTTGTGCCTTTCATCGGATTTAGGAATCGTATAAATCATAGCTGGATCTTATCGATAAGAGTACGCTTTTAAGAAGGGGCACAAATATGGCACAGTCTTCGTTAATTATTTTAAATTTGCTTGTGTAGCCGTGACGCGGCTAAAGCTTTAGGATTTCGGACACAATAATGTAAGTTGAACAATAGGTTTCATTTCGACGGAGCGAGCAAAATAAATTTGTTCGTTTGAGGGAAAATTTTAAAAACCCGTTCACGAGCATTTGGAACAATCAAGGAAAGGACAATGTACAATTAATCCGTTGAGTTCCGTACGTGGCAAATGGTATTCGAAATCACTGAACTTGGAAATGTAAGCAAAAAATTTTAATGACGGCAAAGAAAGCTGTAATCGTGCATTGTTTCCAAATCCATACATTTATTTGTATTCCGTCGAGTTTAATACTAATTGCGATTATTAATTTTCACAAACAATACCAAGCAAACGTATGGAAATGTAATCGTACGCCTGATAATGATTTACAAGTATAGAGTATCGCTAAATATAACGACATTCGTTTAATAAGGTTATTTAAATAACAATACCGAAGACAGCGGAGAGTGAAAAATATAAAGCGTATCGCAATGCTGTGGATTTGGGAGAAGGGAATCGACGGAAAATTAATATATATATATTTCAATACAGAGTACAATGTAGAAATGAGAGACGAAGAAAAGAAGGTTGATTCGTGTCGGTGGAACCTCGCCGAATACAAATTGTAACCAAGATCATCGAAAAGCGTTGAATATTGATAATCCAATATCGGCCAAGCAATCGCAGCGCTTACGATCCAATACATTACATAAATACAACAAAGTAGGATGGACACATAGAAGTAGACGGTCTGCCGAGCGATGATAGCCCCTCGACAATAAATAATTTTTCCGCTAAAATTCCGCCTCGGAAATTCCTCGATCTCTCGGTGCGCTCGCTTCGAAGCTAAAGTCGAGCGCTCTCGCTCCTTATCCATTATATCATTGCTGGCTCGTGAAAAAAAGAAAAAAGAAAAACACCCGAGCGCGCGCTTTGTGTGCTTCTTGCCCAACGCTCTCGTTGCCCAAATGCCTCGAGAGATCGACCCACATCGATCTCGCGTACCCACACTGCACGCGTGTCGCGGGTATTCGCAGGGCGCGAAGCCCGGCAGGGTGGAAAGATTGCCCAGCCCGAGGCGGAGCGGGAGCCGATCGTAACCAGAGGGCCGTGCAAAGTAAAGCCACTTGTGTAATTTCTTTTTTAACGGCAAAACTCGCGCGCGCTCGTAAGGTTTTCGGGGTACGCGCGGTACGGACGTTGCGGCTCGAGGCGTCAGAGGATAGGATCCTACATCGGCTCGACGCTGCCGGGGGTTGGGGGAGGCGTGGGCTACTTTGCCGGCGTGGTATAATTAATCGAGCGGGGGAGGGGGGGGAGGCAGCCTCGCAGAGCGTCGCTCCAAAAACGTCGTCCCAACGTGTTGCGCCGACGCGCCCTGTTGTTATTTGGGAATGAGATTTTAATTCTGCGCAGGTGTGGCTCCCTGCGCGCGCGTGTGCGCTTCTCGCTCTCGGTCTCGGGGCTTTTCGGGGGCGGCGGGCTGCTCGGCCGGCAGGGAGCTAAAGAGGTACGGAGAGAGAGAGAGAGAGAGAGAGAGGAGAGCGATACGTGAACTTGGGCGCTCGCCTCGTTAGGGTCGGACGGCGAGCGAATGTTAATTCAACGCTGTCGATGAGGCTCGAGAAAGGAGTCGGGCCTGTCAGGACCGGACGCCCACGGGAGTTGGATCCCTTGCCGACTCGATGACGCAGGAGTAGCACTGCTAGGCCCGCGAGGTATCGCAGCTGCCCCGGGAGTAGGGCACCTTTGTCGACTAGCTTGGCGATCTTGCCGAATGAAGTGTCGGCGATGGCCAGGGCCGAGAGGAAGGTGCCGGCCCCCGCGCCGGAGCCCGCCGTCGGGGGAGAGCAGCGGGGGGCCCTCCCCGGGCGATTTCGTTCGACCGAGAGTCGATCCAATGGGGAGGCAAAATGGCTCCGGGGAAGCCCGGAGGAGGATAATACCGGGAGGGCGCGACGGGGCTCTCGGATTTCCCGGGGGCCCCTTGGGAGGGCGCGAGCTCTCTCGGGGGGGGGGGGGAGGCCGCTTCCTCGGGCGGACGCGCTCGCGTCGCCACCGGGCGGAGCAGACGAAGACGATTGGGAATAACGCACGGCGCATCTCTCGGCGCTGGCGCACCACGAGCCACGAGCCGCCGCCGTAGCCGCCGCCGTCGACGCACGGCTGCTGGTGGCACTTCTCCGGTGCTGATCGTCAGCGCTGCTTTAGTCCGCTCGGCCGCAGTTCGCACCTCTGGCCAACATGGCGGCATCCCTGGCACGGATCACCCGAGCGGGTCTTCTGAAGCCGTCGAGCGGCTCGCTTCTGAACCAGGTAAATCCCCCCCCCCGCGACGAGCCTCCTCTCCCGGGAGTCCTGCCGCCCCGCCCCCGCCACCCCCCGGGGGAGCCCCACGGGCTGCGCCTCGCCTCCCCGGGGAACCCTCGGAGGTCGCGGGCTCGTAGGGCCGCTCGATTGTCGGCTGCTCCTGTCGCCGCCGCCGCCGCCGCCTCCTCCTCCTACTCCAACCAAGGGTCGGGGGCCGCCCGAGGAGCTCGCGACCGTCCTTCCGGTTTATCGGGCCCTCGTCACGCGCGCGCGCGCTCGACACCCAAGAGGGGCCGACCACTCCACGAGGACGAGGCCCGTCGAGGCTCGCTGCTGCTGCTCTTGCTCCTGCTGCTGCTGCTGCCTACGTCGACCTCGCTGCCTCCCTCCCTCTCCTCGCTCGCTCGCCCCCCCCCCTTCCCTCCCAGCACGGCAGCCAGCACTCGGATCCCTTTGGGTTACGTAATCGACCGCGAGGGCAGCTGCGACGGGTCCCTCGCTCGGCACATGGCGACGCGGAGGAGCTCGCTCGGAGCCGGGGAGCTTCCTCCCGACCGTTGGACTCCGGGGAGCCTCGGGGTGAGCCCCGGTCGACTGGACCGATAGGATATCGCGCCAGCGGTCCCAGCTCTATTATTACTCTCCTCTCGGCTCTCCTCTCTCTCTCTCTCTCTCTCTCTCTCGTTACGCGAGCTCGGCGGATCTTCCCGTGCCTCCTTATCCGCGCCCAGAAGCTCGGATATTTGCGGGTGACATTGGCACGCCAGGGGCCGCCCAACGGGACACTTTTTCATTCTTACTTATGCTTGTCTTTGGTAGTGGGTTATGTCATTGGAAATTTTTACAACCGACTCTTTGACCGTCCAACCCCCGCGCATCCTCTACTTTTTATTTAACTCCGTGGCACTGGACCCGCTGTCCGGTGGATTTGCTCGGGGCTTCCCTTTCCACTCTCTCTCTCTCTCTTTTTTTTTTTTTTTTCTTTACGGTGTTTTCAGTCCAACGCCTACTTACGCGCGACTGTTTTAGCACAGAACCTTATCATTGGGTGCAAGCGCTTCTTCCATCGCTTCGCAAAAGAAGATCGATTTCTCCTAGTGCGCGCCTCGGCATCGATGCAAGCTGATTTATTTTCCCCGGCTTTAGACTTGGACTCGATAAATTGCCGATAAACATTCGCAATCGTCCTTAATTAGAAAAGTCATGTTATCTTTGGAACTGTTATATCACGCACTTGCTGCGCTTTATTTACAAGCTGTGCATACTTCCTCAAGAGAATAAGTATAATGCTTTGTCATAATATGTGACAAGGGGGCTTTAATTAGCAACGATTATCTTGATGTAGGAATAATGACCCCTTACAGAAGGATAAGCAATATACAGTGATTCCCTGTATTATTTTTCCTTTAAACACTTTGTGCCCTTGCACATTCAAAATTATTGAATTAGGTTTTTTCATTATTTTCAATAAAAATTATGGAAACAAAAACAAAAAAAACAAATGATACGTATGGTCATGCTTTATTGTTTGCCTATAATTAACTAAATTCCAACCAATTGCTTAAAATAGAATAAACGTTAATACAGAACCCTGTTTTATCAAAATTTATAATTGTAATGCGATAATTGAAATAATAATACTTAATTGCTTCAAATTATTAGATACTTTCTTTTTTGTAGGTCAATAACTTCTCCACTACAAGAGAATGGTCCAGAGGTCGAAAAATGGTTAGTTTTGTGTTTTCTTATTAAATGCAAATCCAAATTGCTGTAATTCTCTAGTTCTTTTTTTTTTTACGATATTCAATTTACAACTGAGTTTCAAGTGGTTTTGTATTAAAGGTTGCAACATGTGTGGGCATCGCTGCAGGAGGAATCGGTACCCTTTTGTTTACTTTGGATAGATCTGTAAGAGCTGTCGAAATCATAGCTCACCCACCTCACTACCATTGGAGCTTCTCCGGGCTTTTTGCATCTTTAGATCATAGCAGGCAAGTCAGAATGTTGTATTGGTCTGGACTAATTGATTTTCAAATCTCTCAACGTCAAATCTTCGAGTCTTTGTGAAAGGAAGCATCGATCAGACGATTTTTAAAATAAAGTCACATTTTTTTTTTGTGCCCTAATTTTAAGCCACATTTCTAATTAACAAAAAATAATGGTTGAGTATGCTTTTCAGTCCAGATCCTAGATAATTACTTTTTAACCAAATTGATAATCTCAAGCTTGAAATCTTCGATTATCTTAGATTAAATTTTCGATTTTTGACAAATATTTTAAGCCTACACTTGTACAAAACATTCTTATGTGTGGATAATTTTAAAACGATTTGTAATTTATTCTATTTTTTTTTTTTATTTTTTAGCATGCGACGAGGATGGGAGGTATACAAAAACGTCTGCTCCGCTTGCCACAGTTTAGAATACGTAGCATTTCGTCATTTGGTCAATGTAACTCATACGGAAGAAGAAGCCAAGGCTCTTGCCGAAGAGATTCAGGCAAGGCACTCAAGAATATCTCTCTCTCTTTCTTTGTCTGAAAATTTATTTATACAATAAGTAAGCTTTTTTTTTTTTCTTTCGACAAAACCAGGTACGAGATGGGCCAGATGATACTGGTGAATATTTCATGCGCCCAGGAAAGTTATTTGATACTGTGCCATCTCCGTATCCTAATGAAGAAGCTGCTCGAGCAGCAAATAACGGCGCCTATCCACCAGATCTTTCGTATATCATTAATGCGCGACACGGAGGGGAGGTAATTACCCGATTGAATTTTCATTATTTCTTCAGTTTGAGAAAGTATATTGTATCGTAAAATTCGCTTTTATAATACGAATTTAAATAATGCGCATGTAGAATGGATGTAAGACTTTTGGTTTTTCTTACACCACTTGCTATTCTTATTACGTAACAATACTAATTTATAGAATCAATGATATATAGTTGACAGGACTTTTAAATAATTAAGATTTATCAAAGAATTGACTTGAAAAATTCATGCTTATCAATTTTAGAATGATGACGTACGACAATTATGATAAATTACCAAGCTCGTAACATTAGCCTTACATATATCGCTATCGTTTCAGAATTATGTCTTTTCGTTATTAACTGGTTATCATGAAGCACCCGCTGGAATGAATTTGAGAGAAGGTCAACACTTCAACCCGTACTTCCCTGGAGGAGCTATTGGAATGGCTCAGGTGGGTTTCGTAAAAAGTCTTGCTCTTAAGATTATTCGTTTAGAGCAGTTAACTTATTTTATTTATTACTTTGCAGGTGTTGTACGACGAAGTAATAGAATATGAGGATGGAACACCAGCATCAACACCTCAGTTAGCTAAAGATGTTGTCACATTCCTAATGTGGACTGCCAATCATGAATATGACGAAAGAAAGAGACTCGCTATCAAAGTAAGTTTACTTAGCGTTTCAATAAACTTTGTTTAAAGATTATTGAAATTTCGTTAAAAGGTTTTGACTAATTAAATGTATTAAAAATATTGATAAAAAGCATGGCTTAACTATCGTATAATGTTCTTTGAATGTTCAAACATACAATGATGTGTGAAGGTGCAATTTTTTAAATCTAATGAAAGAATTTTTAATCATATTTTGAGAAAGGTTAATTTATAATCCTTAAGCTATTATTACAAATTTTATATTAATACTTTTAGATTAAAGACGTCGTTTCCTTTAATTAAAATTAGAAATAAATAGTCAAAAAATATTCCAATTAATAATTGTCTTAAAAAGTTACTTTATTCAAATGCTGAATAGATGCAATTTAATGTATAAATGTAAGGTTAATAGATGTTGGCTTTTACATAAACATAGAAAGCAGTTCATGGTAATTTTTATTGGGCCTTAAAGATGAGAAACGCATTAAAATGCACAAATCAATATATATATTCATAATTTTTTTTCTTTTTCTTTGCTTCAGATCATTGGAATTACTACAATTTTGGTATCAATTCTTTACTGTGTGAAGAGACATAAGTTCAACCACATCAAGAATACCAAACTAGCATTCATACCGAAAAAGAAAAAGTAGTGATAAAACTCTACAACCTATATTTAATTCAATTTGATAGCTCACGGATATTGCTTGGGACACATAGTGGTTCCAGTCATGATGTGTAGTTTTATTATAATTTTAATTAATTCAATTCAGTGAAGACAACTTTCAAACATCCATGTCATCGTGATTTCATCAATGTTTGGGGTTTTTCTAATGACGAAAAGAACCGAATTGTTATCAGCGCCAAATGAATTAACTTGTACAATGTACATAAATATGAGCAATGGCACAATTGTCTTGTTTAAAGTAAACCATCAATTCATCTAAGCAATACGCTATTTTTAAATTTTTTTTAATTTTTTTAGTTTGGAAATATTGGAAGCAAGATTTAATGTAAATTATCTTCAAAGTGTTGAGCAATTTTTTTTTAGTTGCACTATGTATATACATAATCTTTCATGTTTTAATATATATATATATATATATGTGTGTGTGTATATATTAATACATATGTATGTATGTATGTATATGTATATGTATATATATATATATATATATGTGAGTATGTGCGTATATACATATGAATATATAAATAAATAGAGAGAGAGAGAGAGAGAGACATCTGTTAAGTCAATTCATAAAAGCTAGCTGTCTTGTTATATATGTTTAAAACATTGCGGATTTTTCATAATATGAAAAACGAAATAATCCAAATAAAGAAACAAATACATAAATAATATTTTTTTACTAATTAAAAAGAAAGTAATGTTTTATCGAAAAAAAAATAATTAACCGCAATGATTTGTGAGAAAATCATTAAATTTTTTTTTTTTTTTTTTTTTTTTTTTTTTTTATAATTTAAAAATTGAAAACAGAGATTTTTTAATTTAGGTGCCATTAAGTATAAATAAATTACTTTCGAGTACGTATTTTTAAGGCACATAAAGAAAAAAAACAACAAAATATTTTATTCATAACAACCCGTATGCTTAAAATATATTTTATTTATGAAGTATTATAAATTGATGATAAGTTTTCCAATTCAACTATCAAATTTTAAATCAAACATTGTCATGGGATTCCACCATTATTTTTATAATTTTCATTTACTTAGTAAACAAATTAAGTATTAATTTAATAAATATAATACTTCAAAATCTTAATTTATATAAAGGTAAAGGAATGGATGAAAAATTTATTTCAGCAACATATTATATCGTCATTATGATTTTTTGTTTAATAATTCTTGAAAGACTTACTAAGAAAACACATAGAATGAAAAAACTTGAAAAATTACTACTTATGAAATTCATTGCATAAATAACATACAATCATCTTATTATAGATTAATTTTAAGTAAACCTTTATCATTTACAATTTCAGAATTTTTACTTTCTACATGATATCACGTATAAGTTGCTTTAAAATAAAATCTTTTTAATTTATTAATTATAATTTTAATTAGAAACTATATTCCAATCAACATTTAATTTATTAAATCAGGAAATTTTGTTCAAGACTGAGTATATATATTATGATAATTTGTCTATATAGTAACAATTTTACAAATGTTTCACATTTAAAGGGTAATTGGAGCAAATTAAATTATCAGCTTTTAATTTCTATAATTAATTTGTATTTAATTAATATTTTAAAAGAAATTTTTGTTTTTTAGAGTAAACAATGTTTTCAATAAAAAAAAAAAAAAAAAATCTGACAAATATAATGATTTAATTGATAATTACAATTAGACCTCATTTTATTGTATTAGTATATTGGAAAAGTTGATATAAATATTTTATTTAAAAAAAATCTTACTTTAATACATTCTAAGTGTGTAAGTCTTATTTTTCTGCTGACATAGACAAGTATAGTTATTCATAAATTTTATGACACAAGGAATTAAAAATATCTTTTACAAAATAAATAATTATGAAACTTCCGTCTTTGGTGTTATATTGGGTATATCATTATTTTTATAAATTGGATATATTAACAATAATCTAGCTTATAGAATATTTGTCAGATATTTGATGTATAACAAATTTTTATAAATTAAAAAACAAAAATATCTTAAAAAATGAAACATTTATCCCTTGAAAGCAAAATTCACATACGAATTGTGAGATTATTGAAATTATTATCAAACACTTACATGTCAAAATAGTATCAGTAAAATAATAATGAAATTCATAATAAATCACAATATAGGCAACGTTTCACTTAAAGAACTCGAAGGCAGTTTTTTTTTCCATACGGAATATGAATTTTTATTACACAGTTCGTGTTTCCAGTTTTTTCTTTTTTAAGATTCAAAATATGACTTCTTGCTATATATTAATAAATTTTGGCTTGTCGAATCTGTATTAGCTTGTTTATTGATTGTGTAAGAGTAAAATATAACACAATTGCAGCTTAAATATCTTATAGGTGCCTAGAGTACATTTGTAGCTCTGCAAAAGCTGGGAGCCTGTCAGCTAAAAAATCACTAGTGGTATTTAATTCTAAGAAATATCTTACCAATGCAAAATATACAGATTCGACCATCCAACACACAAACACACGCTGTCTTCATGCTTATCAAGGTGTGCAAACACTTGCTTCATTAACTTGTTTTTTCTTTATCATACGGCTCCATCGGGTACCAGTGCAATATTATTTGGTACCCTGGTAGTTTTTTGTTTCTCGTGCTATTTCGCATACAAGAAAATGTGATCAATTTCGCATGTTAGGCTAAAATGTGCTGCCCTCGGGTGGTTGAGATAATTTCATATTTTCTTTTAGCGTCATTAGACGACGCAATTCCGTGAGAACGGTTTTAATTGTGTATTCACGTTGCCACTTTGATAATATAGGTACACTTCTGTTATCCACCTGTAATAAAAATTTGTTTTTAATACTTTGATAATACCTCGTAAATTTTTAACATACATTTTACTTTTGTAGAATTTACTACTAAATTATTTTGTCACGCAAATCTTGTTTAGTACGAAGGTATAAAATTCAAACGACATTAGGTTATGTTTGCTCCTACTAATAGTGTTACAATAACTCAATAGATACATTTTATTTTTAATCGATAAGCTAAAAAATAATACGAACATACTGTCAAAAAATATTTTTCCTCGCTTTAATTATAATTACAGATCAACTTTTAAATTATTGGAATAAGTTAACTACAACATTTATCTTCAAGTATCATACTGTTCTTATACATTATACGATATACAAAAATTAGTAATTGAGTGCAAATCAATACACTTACCGATCCTGTGGTACTATTAATGCAATTCATATTAATTCTACTTAAGAATCTAACGCTTGGAGCATCGTCGGGGTATCTTTGACCACAGTCAATTTTAAGACTATACATCCTATTTTCATAAGGTGTCTGCAAAACAAAGGATATAAAAATTTGAGTAATAAAACTATTAATTGCATCCGAACTATATAGATTCTTGAAAAATAAAATCGTTTAAACGTTAGTAGATATTTTTGCACAATGAATTTGTATTGGGTTACAAAGTAAGTCTAAGCTTGAAAGTAACGTTTAATCAGATTTAAAAAAATGTATCCAAGCGTGCTTAAAATTTCATACCCTAGGTGGTCCAATGATCATCCCAGTCCAGTGAGTTAATGTCATATCGTCATCATTTTCTAAGCCCCAACTAATGGTCCCATCACCCACACCCTTCTGACCTTGTTCTAACTCCTCCAACAGGCGGAAGTTCCTTGGTACAACTATAAAAATTGTGCATTTGTGTCACTATTATTCGTATCATTATTATCGAAGAATATTAAATTATGATTTCAAGCCAATCCTATTGGGAAAGCCACTTCGATTGGAATAAAAAAGGCAAAGCCATCGAGGGTAAAGTAAATATCAAGCGTAGAGGAGAGCGATCGTTACAATTTTATTAGTAATTTATGAATTCAGCCAATCAAAATAATCAATAATGTTTGCAAGTGGCTCTTGTGACTGGTAATACCGATGTGAAAATTATTGAATCCAATATTGGTAGAAGTACTGTGAAAGGTTAAATTTAAAAATTTAAAACCACTTGTTAAAATTGTGCATTCGAAAACTACGAATGACGGAGCTTTAAAAAAAAAGAAAAAGAAATTTGCTCATAAACAGCAATTTTGTGTTTTGGCCGAATCGCTCAACTCGAAAACGTTCTCTCATCGCCGAGTAATTTGGTTAACCGAGTTCTCCGATCGGAATGAAAAGGCAATTTATTCGCAGCAAAGGGGCCCGCAAATATCGAGGGGGGGGGGCGGCGCAAAAGAGGAAACGAAGGAGGCCGAAAAAACGTTATTTTCTTTTTTTTTTTTTTCAACAATTTTCTAAGCGATGCAGGATGCCACGAGCTGGCCTAGGCTGCAAAACGGGTAGGCTGCCGCCGCTGCTGCCGAGGCTTCGAAGAGGAAGAGGAAGAAGAAAAAAAATATCGCAACGAATTCGGGCAATACAAGCAGTGCAAGCGCAAGCCACTCCGATAAAACGCATCGGCGATGATGCGGGCACGGTGTCGAGGCGAGAGTACTTTTAAAGAAAGAAAAAAGAAGGAAAGGAAAAAAAAAAACAAAAGGGCAGGCAGAAGCTGCCTCTCCGGCAGGGTAGAAGAGAAGCGAGCCATCGCGGGAGAGAGGCGAGGTACGTCGACGGGGCCCGAGGGTCGCTGCCGAGCGTGTAGGTTAAAGGCCGAGGGAAGGATGTCGGGGCGGTCCTTCGCGGCCGCGAACGGCAGCCGACGAAGGGAGCGCAGGAGCTGGGCTGCTCGAAAAAGGAAAGAGATAAAAAGGGACAAGGGTGCGAATACGAACCCACACCGGCCGTTGGCACCGCCATGATATCCTCGGTGAAGATCGTCGCGAGGCAGCGACACGAGAGTTGCACACAGCCGCTCTTTTGATGCCTGCGCGCGCGTTGTGCGACAGTTGCGACGGGGAGGCGTTAATTTCTCGTCTCCTGGTCCACGCACCGCGACAAGGTACGAGCTGGATAACAAACCGATGCACGTACACAGCCTGCGTGCGTGTACGCGCCTGCGAGCGGCCGAGTCGTCGTGGTGTGCGATCGCTATGTATATATCGCGAGGCCCGCTCCTCTCCCCCAACCCGACGGCGAGGGCGACGACGGCGGCGACCGCGACGACGACGGCGGCGACGGCGGCGGCGGCGGCGGCGGCTACGACGACGGCTACGGCTACGGCCACGACGGCGAGATCTCTGTCTTCTTTTCACCGGGGGCGGGGGGGAGCCGCGCAATTGCCGACGGAGCGAGAGAGAGAGAGAGAGAGCGGAGCGGAGCGAGAGAGAGAGAGAGAGAGAGGGCGAGCGAGCGAATGAGTGTGGGCGGGAGGGAGAGAGAGGGAGAGAGAGAGAGAGAGAGGGACAAGTATCGCGAGGCAGAGTTATATATATATGTATATATATGCGTTTGCACGGGGGCGCGCGCGCGCGGCTCGGTGTGCGTAGGAGCAGGCGCGTTGTGTGCGAGCCGGCACTTTTCCGCAAGGACGGAGGCAGAGCTCGAGGCAGTTACAGTCGTTGTCTGCGCGTGTACGAGAGAGATAGAGATAGAGATAGAGATAGAGAGGGAGACGGCGACGTGCGCGAGGTATGGGGGGGGGGAGGGACTAGCGAGCGAGCGAGCGAGAGAAGCCTGGAGAAGAGGGATGATAGATCCGACGGCGACTGCGAATTATAATAAATATGAGCTCGGCGAGCTGTTGGCTCGGGGCCGCGGAGGGATTCGTCGTGGCTCGGATTCACCGGAGGCGCGCACGTGTTCTCGTAGAGGCCGAGGGCCGCTCGACCCCCCCGAGCCTGCCGAGCAGCCGCGGCGCGTCCTTCCTCGCTCTTCTCGTTATCGCTTATTTCCCCCCATCGGGACACTCGAGTCGGCCCCCGAGCCCGAGCCCGAGCCCCCGGGTGCAGCCGCGGTCGAGAGGCGCGGATGCGCCAGAGGGTGTCGTTGAGGGGGGAGCCTCCCGCGTTATTTCGAACTACTCGATAATGCAGCGGATAGGCGTGTAAGGGACTCGAGGAGAAGAAGGACGACGACGGCCCGGCGACGAGAGCCGGCGCGAGCCGCTCCTCCTTAATTCCTCGAACACCTCGGGCTCCTGCTGCTCGAGCCAGTGTCCGGAGCCTCCGCTCCCGACGGTCCCGACCAAGCCAAGAGTCGGCCTCTCCTCGATGGGCCGCCTGTGCGCCGACCAACCCACGGTAGCAAGTCCGTGAATTTGCGAGGCGTAGGCTCCTCGTCGGCCGTCGAGGGCGAGCCCGGGATTTATGGCGTCGTGACCATCGACGCGATTTACCTGAAGAGGGAGATAGAAAGAGAGAGAGAGAGAGAGAGAGAGACTGACATAATCCGGCTGGCCACGTATTGCGATCGGCGAGGAGCCGTGATCCAGTCGAGCGAATCCTAGACTTTGGGCAACTCCTAGGATGGTCGGTCTGAGCTTATTATCGCTCCAATGGCTCGGCAGCCATTTTCACGACATCGATCGAGCGATCTTCCTTGCTCTCCCTTTTTCTACCTCCTCCCCCGAACGAGCGCCTTCACCGATACCCTGAATATCCAGCCTAGTCCTACCCGGGCCCGCCTCACCGGCTTCTTAAACCGGCCCCCTCGATCCCCGGCTATCGGTGGAATCGCGTCCCGATCGGGCGATTCCTCTTACTTGCCCTCCGCCGCTTCTGCAGCTCCGATTTTCACCGAATTATCCCGCCATCGATCATCGCGTCTCCCGCCCGCCGCTTTCCCAATCACGAGCCGAGTCCCGCAACGGCTCTCGATGCCGATCCGAGCCTTGGCCTTTGCGCCCCCGACTCCTTCTTGGGCACCTGCTTTTTATCGATGGCGCTTAGCCGATAGGCGAACGACGACGACGAGGACGGCGATGAATATCGCGGGAAGGCCAGCGCCGCATAATTCCAATGACGATTGGCCACGTCGTTCGGGAGGTTCGCGCGCCATTCGCGGCCGATCGGAAATTAAAACGTATCGAGCCTACGATCTAAACCGATCGATCGCCCGCGAGCGTTGATTAGCGCCCCGGGAAAGGATCTCTGCTGCTTTGTCGTGAGTTAGGATCAGCGACAATCGGTACGTTGGCTAACGAGTCATCTTCGAACGACAGCGGCGACGGCAATGGCGGCGACTCCGTCCCCCCAAGAATAACGATGACAATACTCGTTTAGAATGGCCGGACGCTACCGATGCTGGAATATTTCGCAAAATTTATAATAAGCTCTCATTCCTCGATTGAGGCGGTAGCGCGAAAGCCCGCGCTTGATCGATCGAATATATATTAAATTGGCGATTAACCGTTTACTTGTCGCTCTCTATCGGGACTTGGATTAAATTCTGCATAAGCAATTGTAAGAAGCGGGAAATCGATAGAAGCGCTTAAAGTTCAGACGGAGATCAAGATGACCTTTATTTCGCGACTCGTGCACGCAACTATTAAGTGTGCGCGGGGACTCGGGGCTGCTTATCAAGAGCTCGGCTTTTTAAATTGGCTAGGTGACTTACTACCAATCGCAATCGCAATCGTTGAGATGATCCCTATTTTGTTGCTCGCTCTGCAAATAAACATTGTAAGATCTTTATTAGCTAAGCAATTAATTGACCTTATTTCTCTTATCTCTATGTGGCGATGAAGCTTTTTTATTGGGAAAATCCTATTCGCCAATTATTGAGTTTGAAGATATCACATATTTATAATACAACAAAATATAGGAACTTTTGCCAGTTCATTGGTAATTTTATCTCAAGTAGGCTTTCTTATTTTTGTGGATTATACCTTTCGTATAACGCGTTTCATCGTTAGAAGTGAATTTCGCTTGGCCTAATTGAAAGAAAAAAAATTCTTGCGTAACCGATTTTTAAGGTTTACAAGAAGCACGGTAGTAAAGACTTTGCGTTTTTTCTGAATTTAAATCAGATTTTCCTTAATCTTTAAAATACATTGGCTCGGAAGAAAATAAGATCACGATAAAAATAATGATTTCCTACGTTTTTCTTTTCAACAAAATTATTGCATTAGTATTACGTAATTTATCTGCGTTTGCCAGTACCATACATTTTTTTACCGATGATCAATATTTCAAAAATCATAACTATTTTTTAATTGTATATGTTATTTTATCGTTTATGAAGCGCCAATCATTAATCTTAGCCAATTTAAATTAATCCTTCCCGGTTCATAGATTTTTCTTAGATTTTATCTTCAAATAATATTTCAAATTCGATTTCACAACCTGTGCAAGTTCATTTTTATGTACATTTTAAAGATTTAATACAACAACAACAACAACAAAACCCAAGTCATTAAATGAATTTAAGTTATTAAAGAAAAAAAAAACCTTTTTTTTTTACAAACCAAATAAGTTGACCTCCTTTAAGCCGGCGATATTAACAGCTGCCAGAGATAATAAACAAGAATGAAAATAATTGGCAAATCGATAAAAAATTATAATTTTTTATAAATCAATTTATGGCTTAATCGATTATAAATTGAGCCTATGAGTAATAATGTTGATATTTAAAAACATTTAATATCCAGGTATAATTTGGGATCAAGTTATAAATGATTCTACACTTGTAAATTAGACTACTATTTTATTAGATTAAAATAAAAATTTTTTCAATTTAATTCTCAATACGGATTCATTACAATAACTTAGTCGTTGATTACTTTAAAAATTGTTTACGTATATTAATGTGTAGGCACCTACTTTATACTCAGAACTCGTAGATAAAGATGTTTTATAACGAACTGCTATTTCATCCTTGCATGCATGATTTTAATATTTTAAATATCAAATAAGATAAGTGAATCGTAAGTATCTAAATAAGAAAAGAAAAAAACCCCCCTCCCCCCAATTTCAATTGCAATTATACGAGCGGAATCGTAGGGAATATTTTTATTTTTTTGGTTTTTTTTTTTTTTTTTTAATCCGTAAATCAATAATACTCGATAATTTAAGCCCCGTCCATAAATAATGAATAACGCGATCATGTGAAAATGGCCTCGATGGGTCAGCATCGTCGTAAATTTCTCTCGGCTAGGTATCTTTCGGGCCATTCCAAGTGCACGCGATGAAAGCGATAAAAATGTCGCAACTGCCACACGTAATTGTCCGTCGCGCGAGATGTAAAATTAATTGCACTCTTATATTGCACTGGCGCCGCGTATCATATGTGTATACGTACATATATATGTGTGTGTGTGTGGGTGCGTGCGGGTGTTTGTGCTTAAGCATGTACGTGTGCACTTGTACGAACGCGTTTGTAGTATATAAATCGGCACATCGGAGATAATGATTATTTCGCGTTGGGTCGCCAGTCACGGCAACTAAGAGCCGGCGATGCTTTATTGACCGCTCAAGTGACGTGGCCGGTCGGGCGCATTTCCAAGGTGGGGGCGACGACGACAACGACGACGACGACGACGAAATGTCACCTTGTCGATTCACAGAGCTCGCGCCGACCCCCGGAGCCGATGATTTTGGGGACGAGGAAGAGAGCCCAATAGTCACCGAATGTCCCTATGGAGAGAACTCGGAAAGATCGGCGAGTTTGTTATCTCCGCTCTACGGGCTTAGCACCGGGTATTCGAAACTCCCCGGCGTCGTCTCTCTTCCAACGAAGCCGAGAGCCTCGAAGACGCCCTTAGAGCGGCTTACCTCCTCCGTCGACTCCGAACGTCAAAAGGTCCGATCTCGCGCGCTTCTGCTCCGGTGAAAAGCAGCGGCAGCGGCCCTCGACGCCTTGCGTCCGCCCGAGTCGACCACCCGCTCGGACTCGACGTGTACGCGCGAGGCGAGATTTCACCAAATTCGTTGTCCCTTGTAGACCCGGAGCTTTTCATACGGCGATTGTTGCACTAGGAGGGAGAGCCAAAACACGAGGAAGAGCGAATTGGAATCGCTACGCTCTCTCCTT
Source organism: Kradibia gibbosae (assembly GCA_018907135.1). Taxonomy (NCBI): domain Eukaryota; kingdom Metazoa; phylum Arthropoda; class Insecta; order Hymenoptera; family Agaonidae; genus Kradibia; species Kradibia gibbosae. The sequence continues at coordinate 15,378,770 of JACCHX010000007.1, forward strand.
TTCTATTGGGCTTTCTGCGCATTTAATGCATCTTGGAACTTATACGTTTTGTCAAGTCGAGGAAAAGTTAGTTGCGATTGTCGGACTTTCAGCATCCCGAGGGAAAGCATTTATTTTTACCAAAGTCGGTGAAATAAATATTTGGAAAATTTATCAAGGCCGATAATTATCGAGTCGGGTATTACTGTAATTAAAATTAAATTCTCATTTACGGATGATTTATTTATTTATTTACAGATCTTTATTTATTTATAGAAGACTCGAAGTAATTTTAAAATTATTTGCTAATTATTAATAACTGCTACTAATGTTACTACTATATAATACTAGTAAATAAGTAGTGCTTAGGCCAGTTTAAGATTCGTACATTAACTGCGATACTTCTGCACGCTAAATTCACATTTTTTTATTCTAATGAGAATAAAAAACCATTATCTTTTATAAATATTTTACGTGCTTGACCAACGAACAAGAAAAATACCAATTTTATTAATAATTTAATTTTCTTTAATAACGTCTCTTTCCATCGCAAAAAAGTAAGTTATGAATTCGTTAATTTTACGGATTAATAAAAACTGGCTACAATTCTGCTTAATAATTGCTTGTATTTTCCAACCTTTTTTTGGCGTTTACAATAATTTTTGCATTTTTAACCATTTCTCCAAGTATTCGACAGTAAGATATTTTCTTATAAGCAATTTCATTTTGTCTGTTTTATCTGGTTTTATGTTCAAACTTTATTTAAACATATTTTACATTACTTCTTTAATTGCATTTAATTTGTTTGTATTGGCTGTTCATTTATGGATTTATTATTAAACAAATTACTTAAATAATTATTCATTATAAAACTACCTACTTTCTAGTTTAATTGAGTTATTAATTGAAACTAATCAGCTGCTGTATCAAATTCCGTTTTTTTGCAGTTTATACGAAGTTTTTAATACATTAAGAATATTACTACAACCACTAAGACTTTACTCGACATTTATAAAGTGAATCAGATAATTGACATCTTCTTGTAGTTATAAATTATTATTGCGTTTACCGAGACCTTGAAATTGATTTAATTAACATTAAATTAATTATCGTTTATAACAAAATTTGATAGAAAAAAAAGGAATAAAACAAGATCTTTTAAATTGTTTAAAGCCATACTAGATGAAAAACCTCTGTTAATATTAAACTTAATTTATTAATATTATAAAATGTTTTTTTTATTTTCAATTTTAGCGAAGGTCACCATACAACGTGACTGTTTCTAATACATAAATCTAGACTTCCGAAGTTCGTAATTAATACATACATTTTGTTTTTCTGACACAATGGAATATGATTCGTACTTTTTAACTCAAATTTGCAATTATTTTCAATGTAAAATATTTCTCACGGGTGTAAATTTAATTTTATAAAATTATTTTGCAGTGGTATTGTCTATATAAGTTTCTCAATGACATTAAAAATTAAGGGCTCGTTTCAAAGCTCGATTGACGCTACATTAACGCGCATCTATCATGAATAAAGAGAAATGTTAAACATGCCTTGGTAACAGGATTAATCGGCATCGATATCGACTGAATCGATGATTTAATTTTTCACTCGTCGCGTTACTTTCAAATTGGTATTCCATGCATGCTGCATTAATCAATTATTTATAGAATAATAACCGAATGAAGCTCCGATAAAATTATCCCGTTAGTCCATTATAATTATTTATTCGAAACCTCCAATTGCGCGTGACGCGCCTCGATGCATATTTCATCCGAAATATCAGCAGTATAGAAAATGCATCCGGAGGCCAAAAGGGAGAGATCGATTTGCCGCCGCTCGTGTTTCGAGTAAGCGCCCAAGGTCAAAAGCTAAGGCCCGTTGGTAAGGAATCCCGGTGGCAGGGAACACTTAGCCTCTCTCGATGCCTCGCTCATCGCGGCTCGTCTCGCAGAGCTATCGCCGCTTTAGCCGAATACAAGGAAGCGCGAGCTCCAACGGTACGGGAATAGCTTGGCTTATCTTGTTCGCGCGGGCGCAGACTCGACGACGAGGAGGACTTGTGCCCGGCCGTCGGCCCGTCGACTCCAAATTTGAGACGACGCTCTTCTCTCCTCGAGCATCGGCCACCGCCATTGACCATTCAAAATAGAACATTGGCACGGCTTACCGGGGACGGCAAAATATCTCCCAAGAGCCCAGGCAGGCTCCCGATAACGCCGAGGAGCGGCAAGGAGCCAATCGTTATCGATCCTATCGCCCAAGATCTTGGCGAATAATCGGAATAGCCCAAGCGGAAGCAGCTGTCCCGGGAGGAGTTAGCTCCGCCTCGCGCGGACTCGCACCTCGAGGGAAAGTCGCGCGAGCGATTTTTAAAATGCCCGATTTCGCCGCCGCGAGCTTCGTAAAAAATAATACACGCGGCAACGGCGCGCGCGCGCGATCCGAGGAAAACAACAATCGCACGCTTGTGCATCGTTGGTATTCGTACTATTCGTAGTCCGTAATTACGTATCTCGGCAATGCCGCGGTCTTGACGCACCTAACCTTTTTACGTAATGAAGTTCAAAATCCCGAGCCAGCGCTCGCATGATGCGTTGCGTCTGCTGGTCTAAGCTAAGTTTTTTTTTTTTAACGAAAAGCCCGATCTAGAGCTGGAGCTTTCGCCGGGATAACATCCCTTGCATCGATTTACTGGCTGTCATTGGGGGAAAAGGTAAAACGTACGTTACGCATTGCGGATTGTTATTGCGAGGAAGAAATTGCGTTTTTAAAGCTGCACTCGAAACTGCTGATCGAGCGCTCGCCCAATGTCCATTTGCTTGTAAATGCCAAGGGACGGCGGCAGTCTCGCGCTATTACTCGCTGGCTGAATTTTGTTCTAATGTCGCGTCGTCTTGCTTACAGGAAAATGTCAAAGGGCAAAATTTCAAATACCGTCGCCCTTGTACGCGGTATGAAGATAATCTTCGATGCCGTTGTAAAGGAACAGGAACGACTCTTTCCTCGCTTGGTCGATCAATCCAGCATTCAAAAGTTCAGCGACGAAAGGTTTAAGGACTTGGAATCGTTATTAGCTAAAATAGACGAAAGTAAGGCTCCTGTAAGTTACCTCGTCAGCTAATTCAAGAATGATTTTACATTAATAATTTATTCTCATCTGTACTTTTTTCTTATGCATTGAATATATATATATATATATATATGTGTATACTTAGTACTTGTACTTTGCAGGAAAATTTGAAAAAGGAAGTAAAGGAATTCAAGGAAAAAATATGCGTCATTGAAAAAAGTCTATCGGAATATTCAAAAATTAGATTTGAAGAAATGTTTAAATCAAAGAATCTGACTGATATTTTAAAAACCGATTTGAGCGAGCTAAGCAAGAAGCTGTATGTTTATAATCCATCGAAAGATCCAAAGGAAATATTGACGGATGATAATAAGATACTTAAAAAGGATAGTACAAATGTATTAAATAATACTCAAAGTACCAGTAGTATAAATACCAATGATAGCATTAATAATGAACCAACAGCGATAAAATATTCAAGTGTAAAGGAAAAAATAGAAACTATCGGTGGTACAGTTCACAAGGATATACCGAAAATTGAATTATCAGAAAAAGATAAGAAATTGTTGAGAAAGCTAGAGCTAGAACATCAACAAAAATTAGAAGAAAAAAATTGGAGGCAGAGTGCTTCAGAAGTAAAACAAGGCAATGAAAACTTGAAACATGCCACGAGTACAGGCAATGCACGGTTTGGAAATAAAAAACAAATCCCTCGACCAGATTTAAATAGCGAACCGAAAGACTTGGTTGGTATCTATATTTTCTCTATAATTACATGAAATTCAATTTTAAAATACTTTCAGCTTTCAAAAGATGCTAAAGCCAGAAAGGTTCCATCTACTAGAATAGAAAGAATGATTAGCTTTGGGACACTAGGCGTAGGACTCGGTATTGGCACATTGGCTGAATATACACGAAGAACTTTAGGAATTAAAGAACAAAGAATCAGTAAGACACTCGACAATATGTTCCTTACAAAAGCTAATACCGAGCGAATTGTAGCAACTTTATGTAAGGTCAGAGGTGCAGCTTTGAAAATTGGTCAAATTCTTAGTATTCAAGACAGTACAGTTATCAGTCCAGAACTGCAACAGACTTTTGAAAGAGTTAGGCAAAGTGCGGATTTTATGCCTTCTTGGCAAGTCAATGTAATTTGATTCAGCTTTGATTCTCTCGTGATTTATTAAAGCATGAAAATATTATTTCAATTAATGCAATATTTATACATTATTATTTATGTATTTCAGAAAGTTCTGTCGAACGAATTAGGTCACAATTGGAGAGAAAAATTTGCTACATTTAACGAAAAACCATTCGCTGCAGCTTCCATTGGTATTATTTTATTATTTGTATTAAATTTCCAGCAGAAGCCCATCTATAAATTATTTTTTTTTTTTTTTAAAGATTTTTTATTCCACAGGTCAAGTACATCATGCAACTTTGCCGGATGGAAAAGCTGTTGCAATGAAAATTCAATATCCAGGAGTGGCAGCCGGCATTCAAAGTGATATTGAAAATTTAGTTGGATTGATGAAGGTTCGTTTATTAAAAGGTCAATTAGGAATATACATATTTAAATTAATCTATGTTCATTTATAAATTAATGTAATAAAAATTAATTAAGATTTATACGTATGTGCACCGATGCTTGGAGCACAGCTAAACAAATACAATCTGCACTTTGTTTTACCTTACATAATCCAATATTTAATTATATTTTATATTAAAATAGGTGTGGAATATGTTTCCTCACGGAATGTTTATCGACAATATTGTAGAAATTGCTAAACGGGAACTAGCTTGGGAAGTTGATTATATCAGGGAGGCTGAGTGCAGTAGATTATACAGAAAACTGGTTGAACCGTATCCAGAATATTATGTTCCTGAAGTTATAAGTAAATTTTATATTGCAGGCTATTTAAGAATTCTTTACAGGCGCATCTTAATCAGTTTATTCGTTTAACTGTAGATGAGCTGTCTACGAATCAAATTTTGTGTACTGAATTAATAGAAGGGGTACCAGTTGACAAATGTACGGAATCAGATCAGAAAACTAAAGAGCACATCTGCAGGCTTATTATGCACCTGTGTTTGAAGGAATTGTTTATCTTTCGTTACATGCAGACCGATCCTAATTGGTCAAATTTTTTCTACAATCCAAAAACAAAACAAGTATTGCGTGACTTCTGAAATAAGAAAAAATATTTAATTATGTTTTTAATAAATCATCTGTTCGATGTTTTTAGTTAATACTGTTGGACTTTGGTGCTTGCAGAAGTTACGACAAAAAGTTTATGGATAAATATATCGAAGTGATAAATGCCGCTAGCGAGGGAGATAGACAAAAAGTATTAGCTTTATCTAAAGAAATGGGATTCTTAACTGGATACGAATCAAAAGTAAATATTCAAACTTTGTTTTTTTGTTTTACTGCTTTTACTGTAAAATATTTATTCAGTTTGAACGCTTTATTATTAAAACAGTTAATGGAAGAGGCACATGTTGATACGGTGATGATTTTGGGTCAAGTGTTCGATAGAAATCATGAATTTTTTGACTTTGGGGGCCAAGACGTTACAAAAAGGTAATTAGAACAATGTATACAATGTTTAATTGATCGATAAATGCAGTATTGACGGTCTCGTCGTATGTTACACGCGAAGTCACTTAGATTAAAAATTAATCGTTGCCATTATTTGTTAATTAGTAGTGTTAACAAATTGATCAGAATGGCTCGTTGTTAAACAAGAAAATCTAATAAATATATAATATAGTAGTCATTTTTATATAGATAAGGCCGCGTCAATGAAAGTACTTATTAATCCTGTAAAAAATTATCGATAAGATTGATTTACTTCGATCATTGAGTTTCTTATAATCCAATTTGGAAAGTACTTTTCAAACAATGAGATTGAAAATTTTTTGAATTACAGGGTAACAGATTTGGTGCCGACTATTGTGAACCATCGACTCTGCCCTCCGCCAGAGGAGATCTACAGCTTGCACAGAAAGCTATCGGGTGTATTTTTATTGTGCGCAAAATTGAAGGTCAAGATCAACTGCAGAGACATGTTTCGCGAAGTTTACAAGAACTACAAATTCGGATAATGCCTTACTCGGGTGTGCGATATATATATATTGCGTTGCAGGCCTGCGTGATTCCGAGGGGAAAATTATTCCGAGTAATATTCTGCGCGAACGGCCTCGATAAATTATTATTTCAAAATTTATGCTTTTTTCAGAGGGTCGATAATAGCCTCGATTTTCGAAGGTATTAACGGATAGGCATATTTATAACTGCACGCTTGTATTATGCTAACCAAGACACGCGAGTTCCGTAAGAACATGTGCCTTCGCGTATTATCGGAACAATTTTAGCGAATGAATTAGCATAATTGTAATACATTTTAATTAACGTAAAAAAGCTTTAAATAAAATTTAGTCGTCTTTAATGCGTAAATATTTCTATGCAATTAAATGTTATATCGATAAAATTATAAATAATTAACGACATATTTAGAAACGCACTTTTCCCAATTTTAAAACAAGTTTGCTAATAACCACGAGCTCAAAATATGATTTAATTTAGGCAATTGAAGTTAATGCAGTTAATTAACTTACCTTACGCTCCATGTGTGCTGAAATTCAACCCTTTCATTTAAAGTTTTACTTAATGATCCAAAATTAATTAATAAAACGAAAAAAAAATTACATACATTACAGTGTATATTATTTTTAATTTCTTAATTTTGTAAAATTCCATTTTTAGTTTGCCTTTGTTTTTTACCCCAAATGATTTTATCACATAATTACATCATATTATTCTCACTCTTTCAATGGCTAAACTACACTTCATGTAATTATTTTGAGCTACTTTCAAGATTAATCTATAAATTCAATACATTTTATACACTTTTTAAGGATGAAAAAAAATCATTGTACGAAAAAGAAATTTATATTTGTATAGTTTTTAGTAAATTTTTATAATACATATGCAAATATGTAGCTACGTAAAAAAAAACTATGTAAAAAAAAATATTGTAAATAATTAAAATTTTAGAAATAAATAAATTATTTAATTGTTTCAACGATATATTAACTGATTTTAAATGAGATTTTAAAAGTTTATCATTGACTACTGGGCGACTAAAAATTTCGTCCCGAATTACGCGATTCAGGTCAGGATAAAGGGCGGAGCTGCGGGATTGACTACGACGCCGGACCAGGAGAACATCAGAGCAGCAAAGGTAGCCATAACGGAGCAAAGGAAAGAATAAGTAAGTATGAGAGAAAGAGCGAGTTCGTGAAGTGCATAATTATTGGAACTTGCGACCCTCTCTCCTCTTTCTCTTAAATCTTGCGGTAAAGTAAGAGATGGAATTTGAGACTCGATTTCCTTGTTGGGGTCAAAATGGATAATATTCGAGTGAAAGACGGGCGGCGGGCGAACAAACAAAAGAAACGCCGCAGGAAAGGTAAAAAGCGAAGGAAGGCTCAGCTTTGACTGTCGCGCCAACAAGACAGGAAGTGTTTTTGTGATAAGTGAGAAAGAGAGAAGAAAAATGAAGAAGAAGATGGGATAATAGAAAAAGAGATGAAAGAAGGGAGGAGAGAAAGAGAGAATAGAAAGATGCTTGGATACATGGTGGTGAGAAATAAGATGCGGTGGTTGGGCAAAAAATAAGAAATTAAGGGTGCGTACGTAAATGGCGTATTTCGGTGTGTGCATGTATTTATTTGTAGGTAAATGTAAGGCGAAATAAATATCATTGCGGGACATTTTTCCCCTTCATCGAAGGCAATTTTTATGACAAATATAATACCTTAATTTCTTTCTAAAGTATTCCTAAACCAAATGTTAGAACATTAGAACATTTATCCTCATTCTCTCAACCTTTCCTAATTCAAAAGTTGGAACTTACGACCATTTATCCTCTTTCGATCTAAAGCTCTCCTAAAACAACAGTTAGAACTTGCGACTAATTATACTCTTTTTCACTCATGTTCTCTTAATCCAAGAGTTGTAACTTGCAAACATTAATATTCTTTTTCACTCATGTTCTCTAATCAAATAATTAAAACTTGCGATTATTTATATTCTTTTTTATTCATGTTCTCCTAATCCAAGAGTTGGAAATTGCGAACATTTATACACTATCTCACTCATGTGCTACTAATCCAAAAATTAGAACTTGCGACTTATTATACTCTTTTTCACTCATGTTCTCCTAATGCAAGAGTGAAAATGCGAATATTATTATTTCTTTTTTCACTATGTTCTGCTAATCCAAAAATTAAACTTGCGCCTTATTATACTTTTTTCTCATGTTCTCCTAATCCAAGAGTTAAAAATTGCGAATATTTATATTCTTTTTCAATCATGTTCTCCTAATCAAGTAAACTTGCGACTAAATCAAATGTTCTCAGTTAGTAGAGACTGCGATCATGTTCTCTTGCGATCATTTATACTCTTTTTCACTCATGCAAGAATTAGACTAAGACTAATGATAATCTTTTTCACTCACTCCAAGAATCATTTATACTCTTTTTCACTCAGTTCCTAAAACATTCTTTCCAAGAGTTAGATTAGTTGGAAAGTTATGAAGGAACGGGCGACGTCTTTAGATCTGGTGCAGCATCCTGATCCATCAAGAGAATTAGTGCGAACTAAAATTCTTTCACTTTTCTGGAACTTGCGATCAATAGAGGCATTACAAGATGGACTTGCGTTCACTCTCATGTTTTTATCCAAGAGTTAGAGATGGGAACTCATATATTATTTTTCACTCATGTTCTCCTAATCCAAGAGAAGGAAATTGCAACCATTTATAGTCTTTTTTATGTAATCCAAGAGTTGGAAATTGCAACCTAATCCAAGAGAAGGAATACTGCAACTTTTTCATTTACTCATGTTCTCTTAATACTCGTGTTATTGAAATTGTTCTTAAACAAAAAAAAAAAAACTCAACTAATTCCAAGTTAGCCTCATGTTCGATCAAGAATTCCAAGAGTTGGCAACCCTACAAGAACTAGAACTCTTGCAAGAGTTCTATACTCTTATTCTTTTTACATGAACTTGATCACTTATTCCAAGAATTAGAACTTTCACTCATGTTCTCCTAATGCAAGTTGGTTAAATGCGACAGAATCTGGTCCAAGAGTTGGAAATTGCAACCATTTATACTCTTTTTCACTCAGAGTTAATGCGACTAATTATTATATTCTTTTTTAATAATGCAAGGAGTTAAAAATTTCTATTCAATGCTCTTTGCGACTTTTTATTCTTTTTTTCACACATGTTTTCTCCTTATACAAGAGTTGGAAATTGCGCTCTTCAGTTCTCCTAAACTGTGCAAGATGGCAAATATCATTAAAATTGCGAATAGTTTACATTATTCTTTTTTTTCTCGGTTCTCCTCCATCCAATTTATATTATTTTTCACTCATTCCTACTCTGCGATGCGACTTATATATCTCTCCTTTTCACACATGCGATTTATTTACTCCTAATGCAAGAGTTGCGATGCGACCATTTTACTCTTTTTCTCTCATGTTCTCCTAATCCAATTGACTCTTTTTCACTCATGATCCAAGAGTTAGAACTTTCGATAATTATACTCTTTTTCACTAATGTTCTCCTAATCCAAGAGTTAGAACTTGCGACTATTTATACTCTTTTTCACTCATGTTCTCCTAATCCAAGAGTTGGAACTTGCGATCATTTATACTCTTTTTCACTCATGTTCTCCTAATCCAAGAGTTGAAACTTGCGATCATATATACTTTTTTTCACTTCTGTTCTCCAATACAAGAATTAAAACTGTGACTAATTATACTCTTTTTTACTCATGTTCTCCAAAACCAAGAGTTGGAACTTGCGATCATTTATAGTCTTTTTCACTCATGTTCTCCTAATACAAGAGTTGGAACTTGCGACTAATTTTACTCTTTTTTTTCTCATGTTCTCCTAATCCAAGAATTAAAACTTTCGATTATTTATATTATTTTTCAGTCATGTTCTCCTAATCCAAGTGAAGGAAATTGCAACCATTTATACTCTTTTTCACTCGTGTTCTCCTAATCCAAGAGTTGGAACTTGCGATTATTTATACTCTTTTTGACTCATGTTCTCCTAATCCAAGAGTTGAAATTGCGACCATTTATACTCTTTTTCACTCATGTTCTCCTAATACAAGAGTTGGAACTTGCGATCATTTATACTCTTTTTCACTAATGTTCTCCTAATACAAGAGTTGGAACTTGCGACTAATTATACTCTTTTTTTTCTCATGTTCTCCTAATCCAAGAGTTGAAACTTGCGATCATTTATACTCTTTTTCACTCATGTTCTCCTAATACAAGAGTTGGAACTTGCGACTAATTATACTCTTTTTTTTCTCATGTTCTCCTAATCCAAGAGTTAAAACTTGCGATTATTTATACTCTTTTTCACTCATGTTCTCCTAATCCAAGAGTTGGAACTTGCGATCATTTATACTCTTTTTCACTCATGTTCTCCTAATCCAAGAGTTTGAACTTGCGATCATTTATACTCTTTTTTTTCTCATGTTCTCCTAATCCAAGAATTAAAACTTTCGATTATTTATATTATTTTTCACTCATGTTCTCCTAATCCAAGAGTTAGAACTTGCGATCATTTATACTCTTTTTCACTCATGTTCTCCTAATCCAAGAGTTGAAACTTGCGATCATTTATACTCTTTTTCACTCATGTTCTCCAATACAAGAATTAAAACTGTGACTAATTATACTCTTTTTTACTCATGTTCTCCAAATCCAAGAGTTGGAACTTGCGATCATTTATACTCTTTTTCACTCATGTTCTCCTAATACAAGAGTTGGAACTTGCGACTAATTATACTCTTTTTTTACTCATGTTCTCCTAATCCAAGAGTTGAAACTTGCGATCATTTATACTCTTTTTCACTCATGTTCTCCTAATACAAGAGTTGGAACTTGCGACTAATTATACTCTTTTTTTTCTCATGTTCTCCTAATCCAAGAATTAAAACTTGCGACATTATTTATATTCTTTTTCACTCATGTTCTCCTAATCCAAGAATTAAAACTTGCGATTATTTATACTCTTTTACTCATGTTCTCCTAATCCAAGAGTTGAAACTTGCGATCATTTATACTCTTTTTCACTCATGTTCTCCTAATCCAAGAGTTAGAACTTGCGATCATTTATACTCTTTTTCACTCATGTTCTCCTAATACAAGAGTTGGAACTTGCGACTAATTATACTTTTTTTCTCATGTTCTCCTAATCCAAGAATTAAAACTTGCGATTATTTATACTCTTTTTCACTCATGTTCTCCTAATCCAAGAGTTGAAACTTGCGATCATTTATACTCTTTTTCACTCATGTTCTCCTAATACAAGAGTTGGAACTTGCGACTAATTATACTCTTTTTTTTCTCATGTTCTCCTAATCCAAGAATTAAAACTTGCGATTATTTATATTATTTTTCACTCATGTTCTCCTAATCCAAGAGTTGGAACTTGCGACTATTTATACTCTTTTTCACTCATGTTCTCCTAATCCAAGAGTTGGAACTTGCGATCATTTATACTCTTTTTCACTCATGTTCTCCTAATACAAGAATTAAAACTGTGACTAATTATACTCTTTTTCACTCATGTTCTCCTAATCCAAGAGTTGGAACTTGCGATCATTTATACTCTTTTTCACTCATGTTCTCCTAATACAAGAGTTGGAACTTGCGACTAATTATACTCTTTTTTTTCTCATGTTCTCCTAATCCAAGAATTAAAACTTGCGACTATTTATACTCTTTTTCACTCATGTTCTCCTAATACAAGAGTTGGAACTTGCGACTAATTATACTCTTTTTTTTCAAA